>OZ007594.1:75007673-76392048 GCA_963931845.1 Maratus michaelseni
GACCGTGGGGCGTCTGTTTGTCGGGAATTGCGGAAGAAATGACCTTTTTGCGATGATGCTGCAGTTGGAACCGCCTACTTCGAAACCAAACTTGTTTGCAGGCGGAGCCAGCAAGGATTTTTTTTTTTTTTTTTTTTTTTTTTTTTTTTTTTGCTATAAGAGTTGGTCCTATAAAAAACATGTCAATATAAAAGTTTTAGATAATATTAAGAGGATTTATAATAAATTTAAGCGGACTTGAAATCTTGGGAATTGACGAAATTATGAATTTTTTTCTTCTAAAACCCCCCTCCCCCCCCCCTTAAGGCAATTTTAAATTATATCAAAAATCTGTCATACATAAATTTTCGGCCCTTCTCCTAGAAGTAATAATAACTTCAAACGGATTCGATACGTATCATAATTAAGAAATTATGGGGTTTTTTCTGTTTTCACAAAAAGTCCCCCCCCCCCCTTGGTTCGATTTTGCCCATTAACGAACTTGACCGAGATTTTATGCCCCTTGATTTTATGTATCAGTTTCGAAAAGATGCTGGAGTTGGAACCGCCTACTTCGAAAAATAACTTGTTTGCAGGCTGAGCCGGTAGGGATTTTTTTTGTTTTTAATTTTTTTTTGCTATAACGGTTGGTCCTATAAAAAACTTGTCAATATAAAAGTTTTAGATAATACTAAGAGGATTAATAATAAATTTATGCGGATTTGATATCTTGTGAATTGACGAAGCTATGATTTTTTTTTCTTCTAAACCCCCCCCCCCTTTTCCCCCCCCTTGGGGCCATTTTTAATTATATCAAAAATCTGTCATACATAAATTTTCGGCCCTCTTCCTAGAAGTAATAATAACTTTAAACGGATTCGATACGCATAATAATAAAGAAATTATGAGGCTTTTTCTGTTTTCACAAAAAGCCTCCCCATTTCCCCCCCCCCCCCCTTGGTTCGGTTTTGCCCATTAACGAACTTGACCGAGATTTTATGACCCTTGATTTTATGTAACAGTTTGGAAGAGATTTCTGCAGAATTTTTCCAGTTATCGTGGTCAGAAAAAAGTGACATAGATAGATAGATAGATAGATAGATAAACTTTTGAACTGGGGGTGGTTTTGGGTTCTGGGAGTCATGATCGGCGTAGATCTGCAAAAATATTTCAAAATTTCCAACTTAGGTGAGAATGTAATAGGTAGTATTTCTTACGAAATCTACCTAAAACCTCTTCAAAATGCACGTAAAATATAACAATTCATAAAAAAATAATGTATTCGATTTTTAGGTAGCTTTCAATACAAAAAAGTATAAAGCTACCTATTGCAGCCGTTCGGAGGAAAGCAGTTCCGGAAAATTTCGATATATTTTCACCGATCATGACCCCCAGACCCCAAAACCACCCTCCGTCCAAATGTTGATTTATATATATAGATATATCCATATATATATATATATATGGATATATATATATATATATATATATATATATATATATATATATATATCTGACCTATGTCATACGATAACGCCCGTATTTATGAATCGATTTTGATGAAACTAATTGTGTGTATTAAGGTCACTAATGTCTCGACCGAGTTCATTGGCCAGCTTGGTCCGCCATCTTGTTTCAAGATGGCGGCCACTTAAAGATTTAAATTAACTTAAAATCTAAAATAACTATACAAAAAAGTTAAAAATTCAAATTTATTTTTTAGTTACGTGTTAGGCCTTGATACAAGGATTCCAGAGCTTTTTTTGGTTTACCTCTATCTTAAAAAATGGCTGAGATAGAGCAGTTTGAAATTCTAGGGTGGCTGACATTTTGAAACAAAACAGCACATTAACGCGATTACTCGCAAATTATTTTCTTTCATTGTTGTAATAATTTTCCCAATCATACGCATAAAACTATATATTCATATCCGTTAGCGCCAAAATTGGCGACATTTGGCGAAATATCGCGAAATTTGGCGATCAAAATAAGTCTTCATAAATGAAGCCAATTTGGCTATTGCTCAATAATTTGACGAATTTCTTATTCAAATTCAGTATTAACGAATCTTTTGTAAACGTTTCTTTGCATTTTAGCTTGCTGTTTTCGTGTAACATTAGCTAAAATTTTAAAACGTAGATATAGGAAAGCTACCTTTTCCTCCCGGTACAGGCCGGAAGGACTTTTTAAATTGAATCTGGGAAACAAATTCACACCACTTTTAAGCAGGGTTTGTTGATTTAAATCAGATTGATTTTAAGATTAAGATGATTAAGATTAAGATGATTTTTTTTTTTTTTTTTTTTTTTTTTTTTTTAATAATTGATGTAAAATAACTTTAAAATTTTATTTCAAATTTAGATCAAGACATTTTGTAATAAATATTATGTTTTGCAAAAAATAATAGTAATAAAAAGTTTGTAAATTTAAGGAAACGGAGAGACTGAGAATTCAAAATCCATGATTTTTAATTTTATTTAAATCAAATATCACACTTTAAAATAAAAATCCCAATTTAAAAATAAAGAATCTTAGCTGAAAAACGTTAAAAGATTAATGAATATTTATCTATTAAAAAACATCTAAATCTTATGTAATTTTTTTAATACAAAAACATGGAGACATTCTGTGAGGATATGGGAAACATTAGAATAAATAAATATAGGCCATTCAAAAGTTTTTTTTTTATTAAATTTATGTAGATATCTCATTATTTCCACATGTAAATAACAAGTGGTTCAATATTCTGATGTAAGTTTATTTATGCAAAGGTTTGGAAAATAAAAGGATTTCATGGCTTGTAATAGTCTGAAATGTTTTTATGTATATTTTTAACATTTTTCAACAAAGTTGAAAAGTGTTTATTCATTCGGTTTGTCTGTCCGTCCGAGCTCTAACTTTCGTAAATATACTCGGATTTCCCCGCAACTGATATATGTCATTGAGGTCAACTATGGCATGTTCGGTATTGAAAATGAAGTATGTAGCACTTATAGTTCATTTACAGGCACACTCAAAAGAATTCTTTTACATTACGGTCGAAATCGCATGGGGTCGAATGAGGCAAAATCGTTTGCGGTGTATTTTAATGATGTTAATATATCTCAAACATATTGAAATTGATATATATCACTGAGTTATATTACAATTTTTATGCTTATCATAGATTATAGAGAGCATAGCATTTATCGTTCATTTACAGGGACATACAAAATAATTCGGTACAGTACTGTCTGTGAACATTAATTTCTAGAAGAGTTTTTTCTGTTGTGGCACGCTTTTTTAAATGTAACTAATTTTCTACATATTGCTTGGTGTATATAAATTCTATAGATCATATACAGGGCTGCGCAAAAGATGTCGAGTACATTATCTTTCATTGACCGAAATTGAAGACTGGAATTTTTTAGCTTTGCTGTGCGTTTCCTAACTGATCTAAATTTTAGCATATTGTGTGGCATATATACAAATCTATTGATCATGTACAAAAAAAAAAAAAAAAAAAAAAATCAGATATTTTTCAATTATTAATTTTAATTACTGAAACTGGGTTTTCGAATATGATATACGTTTTCGAGAATTGTTTACTTTGATATCACATTTCACCTTATGAATCTATGAAGTTTTGTTGCATTATTCTGATTGTGTTGGAAGGCGTTTCATAATCTATGTTTAACGCAGGATTTTTTGTTCCTGTTAAAAATAATTTAAATTTTAGTTACTTATAAATGTAAGCTAATTAACAACTAAAGTTTTTATAGTCTTAAAAAAACCTGATTTAATTTTTTTAAATTTAAATTAAATAAATCCAACTTTGATTCAGTCTAAACTCAGTAATTGCTCAGGAACTCAGTTGGAAAATTGGTTTCTTTTCAAATATTTTAATAACAAAGAATACATTTTTTTTTTCAGATCCATTGAAATTTGTAACATATAATCATCATCAGAGATCATCTTTATGTATGTATAATACATTCTCAAAATTCATTAAGTGAATATTATATTTGTTAAATTGCAGTTTAAGCAAGTGATCATATAACACAAAATAATTCGTTTTATTTATTTCATGTTTTCAAAAGTAAAAGATAATTCACCTTTTCAAATTAAATCTGTTTCTATTGCTCCATTTTTTGTAACTGTAATATTTAATTATTCATATGATTAAAATATTTCAAATCAACCAAGTGAATGAGTATTTTTTTTTTTCAAATAAATTTAAAAGAGCTATTTTAGTTTTTAATTTTAATGATTTTGTAAAGGTTATTTTCTCAGAGTAAGCATACAGGTATGTTTACTCTGAGGTTATTTTACTTTAAAATGTGTATTTAAATAATAATAATAATAATAATAATAATCTGAATTAAATAAAACAAAAATCCGAATTAAAAAAATTCGATTTATTTATTTATTTTTTTTATTATTTTTTTTTTTTTTTTAATAAAAAAATCACGAACCTTGCATTTAAGGCGCTTCTGAAGGAAAAAAAAAAAAATCCCGATTCAATAATGCAAAACTCTAGCACATTTCAGTGATTTGAAATCGAATATATATTTTTTCATTTTTCGAGAAAGGAATATCTTGAGTTATAAGCAATTGTTGTCTCACAACGACCTTTATCGGGCTGTCGCATCCAGAAATTCTGTTAAAAACGAAATTTTTCACCAAGTTTTCCTGATAGGCCTTCTATTTTTAACGAAGAATGGAAAAGCTATTCAGTTCCCGAACAACATGGTTTCTGAATAACAGCATCTGCCAACCTCATGCGTTTGCGAGCAAAAATGGATTCATATATATGTCGGCTCATCTGAGCATTACAACACAATCAAATTTCATTATTACACAAGTATTTTTACTGAAATTGAGACATTCAGAGTGCGAATGAACATAAATCTGACAAACAGAAGTGAAACAATTTTTCATTATAATTCGAAGTGGTAAATAGTGGTATTTTTCTGGTACTTCGAGGTGAAATTGCTTGTCATATAAAAACATTACTATAATTTACAATAATTATATTACTCTAATTTACAGAAAATCTGAGAAAAATTTTAACGATGACTTCGTTGAGAGAATTTTTGAAGAATATCTATGTAGTCAACTGATTTTATTTCAGTTTCAACAATCAATTTTCATAGTATCATAAATTATTTTATCTTTACCTTTTTTTTTTATTCAACTTAAAATTTCACAACTTGATAAAGTAACTACGCATGTTTATACAGTTTAATGCTTTCTAAGTTTTAGTTTTTAATTATTATTATATTTTTATTTTTTACCAACTATCTTGCATGTCTGAAATATAACGCAGAGTCTGTATTTTTTTTTCTTTAAATCATTAAAAGTAACAATATAATAAATTATAACACCTTGTAATAGTATATTACTTTTAAATGCTAAAGGTGTAAAATTAACAACTATAATATAAATTAAAATAACTTTTATTAGTTGTTTTACATGTTTCGACTCTTTCTGAGTCATTTTCAAAAACAAAATGCAAATATTCTAAAGATGCACGGGCTTTGAAGTTATTATTTTCATATACTTTTTTTAAAAATTACGCACGTTATCTATTATTTTTACCTGATTGTTTATTTTCATATCTTTGACCATGGAGTAATTCTAGCCAATATTCCTATGTCAATGTTCCATTTATTAGCATAATAGGTTTAAATTGATTCACACCTTTCCAGATTCATGTGTAGTATATTATCCCTTGACTCTTCTCCCTCAAACAAATGTTTTAAGGTAAAAGCACCTGTTTATAAAATGAAATACATGTTTGAAATAAAAGTCTAAATAATGTAAATCAACACCTTAAGTCTATTTTTCTTATTTTCTTGAAAAATTCTCTGAATGTTAAAACATGTGGAATTACTTGAACACCAGACTAAAAAAAAAAAAAAAATTGAAATTTTTTTTACAAAAAGATCTTTGATGCAATCCGTAATGATTCATTGATGCAATGATATTCAGTCTTCATAAATCCATTCTAGGTTAGTATTAGCACAAAACATGTCCTTTAATTAATAATAAAAGAAAATGTTTTTATTATTATCCTAATAAATCTTCAATGATGGTGTGAGAATCATATTCTACATTATTTAAAAACATAAGATATAAGAGCAAATAAAATAAAAGTTAAAAAAAAAAAAAACTGGGCATTAATTAGATGTGTGAAAACGGTGTTAAATCTTAAAGGCATTTACGCTTTAGTTGAAATTTTATCAGCTATTTCGGGTGTAAATGTTTTCAAGAAACAATATCCAACATTCAAGCTTAATAATAAATCCTAAGTTCATTCACTTTTAATAATAATGTTTAAAAAATAGTCTTAATATAATAGTTTAAAATTTAACAATTTCGTCTCAAATAGAATTTGTTCCTATTTCAGTACTCATGTTTAAAAGATAACGTTATAGAAGCTTTCTAAAAAAGGAAATATTTTAACAAAACAGAGAAAGAGTGCAGGTGTGCAAGTGCCTTTTACGGAAGTTAAAATAATCATTATTAGTTTCTAAAGATGAAGAACATGTGGTATTTATTATCATTGCTCTGCGACTCTGAAGGGACTATCTCAACCAAGAAATTTGCGTAAATGCAAATAGTTCAGTCCGCTTAAGAGTTACTGGCAGCCTTGTGGTTAAAGAGGTAGTTGACGCACCCTTTCACACCACTGATTGATAATATACGTGAAATTGTCGTAATCCCCGCGAAAACACCCGCTCACTATAATGTTAATCCTAGGAAACAGTTATTTTACAATATCTCTTTTGCATTTCAATATTTTTAAACGATTTCTTTTTGCATTGGATAGCTGATATCAATCTCTACCACCGCCGTTTTTTACTTTTTCGATATATATATAGAGAGAGATGGGTGACAAAATAATACGAACACTCATGAAAAATGGTGAAAAGAGCAATATCTAGAAAAATACATGAGGAATTAACCTGGAACTGCAGGTGTGGAAACAGTATAGTATAGGTTATATATTTCCGTGAAGATTTTTTCCCGAAACCCCATAGGGGACAATCAACAAATTGAAAAAGAACGAATATCTTTTGGATAACCCTGTAAAAACTAATGTAGCAAAAGCGTTCAAACTCGAGATTATTAATAAGTGGCTTATTGTAATATGCTGTGTTCATTTTTATGAAGATAGCATGTATACTCGTAAAGAAATTAAGGTTTTTATAAAAACAGTCCCAATTTCGCCTAGTTTTTTGCTTATAATTTGCAGAGTTTTTAATATAAAAAAAAGTTCTTTTCAGAAAATATGACAAACAACATTGTACATAATACTCTGCAATCAGAATTAAAAAATAATAAAAATTGGATGATAAATGAGTAGGTATACTAAAAAATGTTTCACCGCGCATGCGCGAATGCAATCAAAATATAATATGCATAATGTATTAGCTAAGTATATAGAGCAACTTTTGTGAAAGTCTCAAAATCATAGCTTGAAAATTCTATAAATTATCGTCGATAGAATAAGCTCGAAATCCGTTGTTCCCAAAAAGAAGCAAAAAGATGAGGGATTGTATCAAATATCTGTTGATTAGTGCCAAGATAGCGTACACAATATTGCACGTATTTGGATACAACCCCTCATATTTTTGCTTCTTTTGGGAACAACGGATTTCGAGCTTATTCTATCGACGATAATTTACAGAATTTCCAAGCTATGATTTTGAGACTTTCACAAAAGTTGCTCTATATACTTAGCTAATACATTATGCATATTATATTTTGATTGCATTCGCGCATGCGAAGTGAAACATTTTTTAGTAAACCTGCTCATTTTTCATCCAATTTTTATTATTTTTTAATTTTGATTGCAGAGTATTATGTACAATGTTGTTTGTCATATTTTGTGGAAAGAACTTTTTTTTATATTAACAACTCTGCAAATTATAAGCAAAAAAACTAGGCGAAATTTGAGACTGTTTTTCTAAAAACCTTCATTTCTCTACAAGTATACATGCTATCCTCATAAAAATGAACACAGTATATTACAATAAGCCATTTATCAATATTCTCGAGTTTGAACGCCTTTGCTACATTAATTTTTACAGGGTTATCCAAAAGATATTCGTCCTTTTTCAATTTGTTGACAGTCCCCTATGAGGTTTCGTGAAAAAATCTTCGCGGAAATATATAACCTATACTATACTGTTTACACACCTGCAGTTTCAGGTTAATTCCTCATGTATTTTTCTAGATATTGCTCTTTTCACCATTTTTCATGAGTGTTCGTATTATTTTGTCACCCATCTGTATATATATATATATATATAAACTTATTGCAAAAATTAACCATTGAAACAGAAGCAACTGACCAAATGCAAGGAAATTATTACCCCATATAATATATATTTAATGGGGATACTTTTATTTTCAAAACCGGTTTTGAAAGTGAAAGTATCCTCTTAAAAATAATCCGCAAACAAAATTGAAAAAGTGAAAAAGGGCGATTGTAGAGATCGACCACAGCTAACCAATGCAAGAAAAAAAATATATAGAAGTGCAAAAGAGATATTGTAAAATAACTGTCCCATAGGATTAAGATTATCGAGCACGTGTTTTCGCGTGAGAGGACAGGACCTTTAATAGTGTGGATAAGAGTTAAAATCAGGAAGAATCCCTTTATTACCTGTGCCATTCTCTCCAAATAAAATAAATTTGTAAATAATAAAATAAATTTGTAAATACTTTTTATCAGTATCATTATTGGATCAACTATATAGTAATATGACTAAGGAACCCTGCGAGTTGAACCTCCTTAAAAATAGCGGAAATGGTAGCACTACCTATTTTAGAATACGTAGGTTCAGATGAAGTGAAAGGGTTAAACGTATAAATTGATGCTATTTATAAGAATCACTGGTAAATCAAATCTGGTGTTTTCATTAGTTTAATGACTTTAGAACAAAATGTAAATCGCATTATTTTTACGATATATTGGGCATAGATGTTTAATAGAATCAAAATATTGTTGAATAATCAGTTTTTAAAAAAAGCGACACTGGATTTGTTAAATTTATGAATCTACGACTTGTGATATTTCTGTTGAAAAGCAACATAGAAATTCTCATTTAGATGGAAAACGAAAATTGTTGTAAATTTGAATGCTTGGAAAGAATGGTGAATATTTCGGTGAATTTGTTAAATTCGTGTTATATAAATAAGAAATAATAAGCTAGAACAACGACAAAAAGAAAAAGAAAAAAAAAGGATTTAAATTTTTAAGTATAACAACTAATTTATTGAATTATTCGTAAGAATCATGCCATAAATATGTAAAGAATAATTAATTATTTTAATATTTTTTTTCATTTATTCTGGTAATGAGTTAATACGATGATCTGGTAATCAGTTTAAACGAAGTTAATAAAATTTGATATAAAAACAGATTAACGCTATCACTTTATAAAAACAAAATACTCACTAACATGACATTTCACATACTTCAGAAAACTACTTTGATATATTTCAAGACATTTCATGTACATACAGAATACACCTGAATGCACATAGTCACCAATCACCAATGTAATAAAAATAAATTATTTCAAAATTTACTAAGCTTCGTGTTTATCTTAATGTACAACAGGAACAAAGCTGGACATAAAGTTGTGACGAATCCTTCACATACTTTTTCTCTTGTTGACATCGTAATTTGTTGCACTACTTTCAAATCCATCGATTTATTTTGTAATCCTCCGTAAATGACTCCGTGGGAGCGCCCACCATTGTTTGGACCACCAACGTCTTACTTTCTATTTCAATTCTCTTCCAAACATGATTTCTATGGTAACTTATGTATGAGTATAGAAATAGATGATCTTGGAGTATAGATAAGCTTTCCATATACGTCCGGGATTGCTATGGGCAATTGCTATGGCCAATCCCGAACGCCCTAAGCTACGCTACAATTCCCTAAGTTATGAACATAGAAATATATTAGGACATTAACGAAATAGCCTTTCGAAAAAGAAAACCTTTCCTCGAAAAATGTTTCACATAGGTAGCGCCTGTCTAGGACATTTGATCTATAGTTCACAAGTTCGCCTGCTTCTTCATTTACATTGCAATACGAAACATTAGTGACAGTTTCAGTTTGTTGTTTGAAGGAGGTGCTACCTTAGCAGGGATTCTCGCCGGCTGTGCAAAACCGTGCGAGTAACTGCCATTAAGTTCGAAAGTCGCGACACGATATTAACACGTTAGAAGCCCTTATCTATTTCTATGTTCATGCCCTAAGTACAGATAAGTAAGGATATAAAGAAAATAAAAATATAAAGGAAGACTTCTTAGAAATGGCTCCAGTCCAAGATAGTGCAATTCCATAATTTAGAAATGGTCACTTTTTTTTTTCAAAGGCCCATGATATAAATTCATTGCTAAGAATTCTCAGCACAGAAAGACTTTCGCAAAACTTGCACTCAAAAATAATAAAAATTATAAATAAGAATTGTTAAACTGGAAATTTTGCAAAGATTATATACATATGAGCGAAAAATTCTTAAATTATGAATAGATGAGAGTGGACAAACAACTCCCATCAATAATGCCCATGACACACTTTCACACAGGCAGCCAGGCATGAAATACGATCCCACTAATGTTTTTAAAAGCCATTAAACATATAGACAACAAAGTTATATCATATCTCGAACTCCACACTTCCAAAATCTAGCTGGAGCTTAAACGCGCGAACAATATAATACTCACACAGGCCATTTAAACAAAGAAAAAGAACAGCGTTTTTCAACAACAAAACGACCGTTTAAAGTCTATCTCAAAAATCCGCCAACGCCAAGAATGAAATAAAACTGCTCAGTTTTCAACACTGAATGAAGTCCCTTTTCTTATCTCGCAGAAGATCCAGAGTAAAGTTGATTCAAAATGAATACTCTCCAAGTGGGAGGCATTTTAGAATGAAAAGAGACAGCAACTTGAAGATCTTTTGCAGCGATAGTTGTGTTTTTTAAGCTGCGAACGCACATACTTTATTTGAATTTTGTTGTTCCTGGCAGCCTTTCGCTTTTTTGCATATGCGGGTTTTCGTGGCATTATTTTCTAACCTCTTTTATTCTGTTTACCTGTATCTGAGATAAATATGACAATTCAAAAAAATATATTGAGAATGCTTTTTAATTTCTCATCTCAGAAAGATCTTAAGCTGGGCGTTATAAGAGGCATTTATCTTTTACAGAGCAGGCGGAGGTTGATCCATATTTTTACTGAAATTGGACAGATAAAAGAAATTGGCACATTTATTGCTGAAGTAACTGAAGATAGTTTTGGCTGAGATTTATTTAAAATATTTTTTTTAAAATTAAACCTTAACGAAGGAACGCTGCCATATTCGTAACAACCAACTTTTATTGCCCAAATGTGTTGTTTCCAATTGGTCAACAGTATTTTTTGCACAGAAAATGTCGTTTTATCCAATCTCAAAATTTTGGAGTTTGTCAGAAAAAGTGGTGCTAAAACAATAATAATAGGAAACAACACATATTTGGACAATAAAAGAAGAAATGTAATCGCGGTTTTTATACAGATTCCCAAAAATCTTATTTTGTCCAATTGTTATCTGGTAATAATTCAGTATACTTGGTTGATTCTACTGTTCTTAGCATCATGCCAGTAGAATTATGAAATACTGAATTATTTTTAAAACACATGTGGGTGCAACCAATCTGACGAGTACATCTACATGTGTTTTTTCATATCCAATTCTTGTTTGTTCTCTTGTGGTCCAGTTTTCCATTGTATAATGTTCATATTTGATTTATTAATCCATTTGTGTTTACTTAATAGCAACTCCAATCTATAATTTTTTTCCCCTTTCTCTCTCTTTCTTTTTAAAATATTATTCAGGTATGAGTAAATTTGGCCAATTACCATTGAAGCACATGCTATGGTAAAATTATGATTGCACATGTTAATTATTAGATATGTGGTATTCTGTTTACACAATATCATTATTTATCTCTTTGTAGATTAATGTAGAATGATATGAGAACTTGATATGTATTTTGAAATTCATAGATATTATATATATATATATATATATATATATATATATATATATATATATATATATATATATATATATATATATATATATATTACTTGGATTTAGTATTTACCAAAGTTGAGTCTCTATAGTATAGAGATTCTAGTTTTTGAGTGTTTTTAATAAGTTTGCAGTCCTCCCAAAAAACATCGATATCTAAAAATCGCAACAATATGCGAAACATTAAAAAAAAAAAAAATCTTTCAAAACTGTAACCAATACGTTTATAATTAAAAAATGATCCGACAAACCCCGACACACCTTTGAAAAGCTTTGATTGCATTAGATAATATATTTCAAAAAAGTAGATCTAAAAAGCCTTACTATTAACCCATTTTCAATTTAAATTATTTTTTATTATATGAAAAGTAAAATTACAAAATTACTTAAATGCACAAGTCAAAGTATACATTTAAACACAATAACAAAGCTGAAACATAATAAAAAATCACTTTTTTTCCCAAAGAAACTTTCACTTCAACTGAGGCTAGGAGCCACCGAATATGACTCATACTCCTAAAATACACATAGATCGATGCACCAGATAGTCACCCAGGGGTGATTCTGAGTAAAAAAAAAAAAATTCTGAAATTCACAACAAATTTTCTGAAAGGTTACAACAAGGGAGAGGGGTGGGGGGGGAATTCACTCCCGGCACTAACTTATGTGTTTTTTTTTTCTCGCACCCCTTTGACGAGATTTGCGTTTTTTCGCGATCTTTTGACGAGATTTGCGGTTTTTTCGCGATCCTTTGACGAAATATGGTTTTTTTCGCGATCCTTTGACGAAATTTGCGTTTTTCTCATGATATTTTGACGAAATTTGCCATTTTCTTTGACGAAATTTACGTTTTTTTCGTAATCCCTCAACGAAATTCGCGTTTTTTTTTGCGATCCTTTGACGAAATTTGCGTTTTTCCCGCGATTTTTTGACGAAATTGGTGAATTTTCTTCAAACGATTGACGAAATTGATTTTTTTCGGCAACCATTTGTCAAAAATCGCGATATATTTTATGTCCGAATTTTCAGATTTATGACCGATTTTTTTTAATTTTCGGAAATGATGACTGCCTTAATTTTTCGGAATTTTAGGAAAATTCGGAACAGAATCACTCCTGTAAGTCACCTATCATAAAATATGTTTTTTACAATTGTTGAGCCAATTTTAATTTCTGACTTTTTGGCCAGGATTTTGCATCATATGCTCCACAGTGCGGCGTGTTACGTTCAGTGAGCAGAAAATATTGCAAGGAATCTGAATACCACGAAACCGCTTTAGCCAACAATCTACACACTTGAGAGAGGCAAAAGATGTAAAAAAAGAAATTTTGACCCAAAGAAGTAGAACTTCCCTTAAGTTTGAATCAGCTTAAAGGTTTTCAAAAAAGACCATATTACATTTGAAGTTGTTTCTTTTTTTTCAAGAATTAATATTTACATCTTGTTGTAATAGTACAACATAAAACAATATAAATAATGAAATTCCATTGCAATTCCTTAAAACTTTATTTACAGAATAAGGTTATTCTAAATGTGGCAGCTCTGGACTTATATCTCTTGTTTCCATGTCTTACTGTTACTTGCAAACGTAACACTTTGCAATTGCAAAGCTTTTTGAAACCCAAAATTATATGTAAACATTACTTTTGCAAGTAATTTTCAGCGCAAATTAACATTTGTTAGGGTTCAAATTAAAATTAATTTGGGTGCAAATTGCATGTAATTTTGGGTTGCAAAAAGCTTTTCAATTGCAAGTGTTACGTTTGCATGTAACAGAAAATATGAAGCTGAGAGCCACTGACTAGAGGTCTGCACGGAGCCGTACCCGGCCCGGCACAATGAAGGTAAATTTCCAAACGGGCCGAGCCGCCAGAATAAAGGCAATTTTTAACGGGCCGGGCCGATAAAATTAATAAACAGGCCGGAGCGGGCAGATAATAAAAATTAAATGGGCAAGCCAAGCCGACAAAAAAAAAAATTAAGCGGGACAACCGGCCCGATATAACAAATTTAAAAGGATCAAACAAAATTTAAATCATAGGGCGAAATGCAAATATTCACATTGCGTTATTTAAAAAATACTAATATGAAACTCAAAAGCGCTCAACTTTTATTTAAAAGGTGACATTTAAATACAAAAATACGTGTAACAGGAGTATTTTAACACCTATTTCTATATTTAAATATCACCTTGTAAGTAAAAGTTGAGTTCCTTTGAGTTTCATATTAGTATTTTAGGATCAAACTATGCAGATAAAATATGAACAATTTTCAATGGACGTAACTAGGACGAGGATAAGTATAAATGGGCTGCACGAGCCGATGCGAGCTTGACAACATCAATACAGAAATATAACATGTCCAGCTATAGAAATCGAAATAGGACAGTTATAACGTGTCTGAGTTCGGGCCTAATTTTTTAAGTAGACTCGAACAGGGTGGAATCAGGCTTACATTTTTATCTACATACTCGGACAGGGTCAGAACTGGACTTAATTGTTGCCAGGGCTTGTCGAGCAAGCAATTTGTTTTGTAAAAATAGTGATCGTGATAATGAACTTTTGTTAACGGAATCTTTGGAAATATAGTACTTTAATAAATTATACAGAAACATTTTCAAAAATCTCCCATTTTTTAGGTAGATTTCGTAAGAAATACTACCTATTACATTATCCCCTATGTTGGAATTTATGAAAATTTTTTTGCAGATCTATGCCGATCCAGAACCCAAAACCCCCAGTTCAAAACTTTATCTATCTATCTGTCTATCTATCTATATCACTTTTTTATGGACACTGCACAATACGTTTATTTGAATATTAATAAATATTTAAATAAACGACAATAACTGTTGTTACTGAAATTTTCTAGTGAACAAAATTAAGGTGACCCCATTTATTTGATATTTGGAATTTGGTTGGACAGAAAACTTCAGCTGTCTTGATTGCTGTTCAAACATTTTTATAACCTTATAAATAAATCTCCTCACGTACCCTTTTTTTCTAATAATATTGGGCCTACACAATGCAAAATTACTTTAATTTAGAGAATATATTTTTTTTTTATTTAATATATTTTCCTGAATCCCCCCCCCCCCTGCCCATACACACCTGGAGGAATATTGCCTACAAGTCTGAGTGCTTTAAATTATTTCTCTACATGGAAAGCCTTCCTTTCGAATCAAGGCATATAAATAAAATTAAAAATGTGATGTAAATTATAGAAACAACAAAAAAAAGTTCTAACGTTTTAATTTAAAACCTACCTCACCCTTGGAATCAAATGGGTGTGTTAAATTCACTAATTCTACACTTCAATTTCAGTTGAATATTTTTGTCATTCGCAATCCTGAATTTAGTCAGTTAAACACTTAGCATATGTTTATACGCCAATACTTTAATGAATAACCGAGGATGAAAAAAATGTGAGAAAAATTGACCAGCAATTTTTTTTAACCAGTCTTGAATAGTTAACTTGAGGAAAAAGTAATTATCACTTTTGTGTTTTCTGTTTCTCAAACCGAGGTTAAAAAACTTTTTGAACTCAGGTAGCTCGGTTGTTAGCGCCCAAGTTGAATCTGCATTAAAATCACATTAGTTGCAATTACCACCACAACTAACTACAATTACATTGGTGGAAACCTTTCTATGATGTACTATCTAATGTATAATGATTCTTAAATGTTAATTCCAAATAGAAATACGAAATGTTTTTGTTTCGCATTCTTTTTCTAATTATTAGTCTATCGAATGGATGCAAATAGCATCATGAATGCCTGTAATATTAGTTTTGAAAAGAAACATTTTTAAATACTTGGAAGAGTGTATGTGTTTTTTATGATAAATTCTTTTGTGGCGTTAGTGGTAAAAGTCTGTACGGGCCGGATTTTCCAGGCCCGGGCAAAAATCAGTGAAAAAAGGCCCGGCCCTTGCAAAAATCAATGAAATCAGGCCCAACCCGGCCCGACCCGACTCAATTTCTACAAAAAATTTCGATTTTTCTTAACATACAATTAAGATTTCTTGAATGAATACTGCATGCCATAGAAAACAGAATAGCAACATTAATGATCAGATAGTCTCTTACACTATTACATTCAAATAAAGACATTAAAAAAAATTACTGTAATTTACAATAAAAGAGCAAAAAGAGGGTTAAACACATCATAACTTTTGTTGCTGTATAAAAAATCCCTGACGGCTCGGCCTACAGGCACAGGTAGATTTTGAAGACGCATATCGTTGGGCACCTGTTTATTGGGAATTGCAATGCTTATTGCAATGCTAAAATGAAAAGGATATGTGAAATCAATAGCTTGAAAATAACAGTGACTATTCCAATGTTAGCCGACTTTTTCCGGGAGAAAAGGGAAGTGATAAGTTGCATTACTGTACGTTGTTCATGTCCCTTGGAATTACTAATAATTACAGCAATTAATAGTAGCAATTTTTCTAATTATATGTGTATTTTTAAGATGTTTGTTATCTTTACGGGTATTACGAGTATCGGTTAATACGGAGAGTTTTAGAATTCCTTTTCTTTTTATATTAACAGAGTTCGATTGTAATAATAAGAAAACAAAATAAAAACGAAAAAGCATGCGTCAAGCATAGATTATGTAACACTTTCCAACACTTCCAAAATACTTTTAGAAATCTTCACCGTTAATTAAGGTGAAAGATTATTTTGGAAAACGCATAAAACACTTAAAAACCCAATTTCAGGAATTACCAACAATATTCGGAAAAATATCCGAATTCTTTCGTGCAGCACTGTATATGATCTATAGATTTACATATATACTACATAGAACGCTAAGGCAGGCCGCATACTGAGACAGGACAAGAAACAGGTTTGGAACCAGCTTTTTCTCCTAAAACAAGAGACATGTTCATCCTGTCGCTTCAGTGTGCGGCCTGCCTAAAATTCTCCTTCAGCAATTTCCGTCAATAAACGGAAATGAACTCCAGATGTTTTGTCCTGCCATGTATATGATCTATGGAATTTATACGCACCAGGTAATAGTGAAAAAAAAGTAGTTAACCTTAAAAACGCGTACCTCAACTGCAATACGCACTTCCAGCAATTATTATTAACAGACAGAATACTCTAACAGAATTACTTTGTGTGTTTTTGTAAATGAACAAATGCTTTTGCTATACACACAATATTATATAGTAAGACTTTTGTAATGCACTTCAGTGATATACATCAATTCTGATATGTTTGAAATAGTGAAACATTATTAAAATAAACCGCAAACTATTTTTCCCCACACACCATAATGTAATGGAATTCTTCTTTAAAGTGTCCCTGTAAAGGAACTATAAGTGCTACACACTTCATTTTCAATACCGAACATGCCATAGTAAAACTCAATAACATATGAGGACCCCAGAAGCCAAGGGATGCAAGTGACAAAATTTAGATTTGGAGTACATTGGAGTTCAAAGTTGAACATCAATTGTAATTGATTGAATTAAAATATGAAACTGTTGCTTATTTCAAAGTGGTTTTTGAACTCTGATTTCAATAACTGTGTAAAAAAAGTGGAGTACATTTTTTTTAAATTTATAATTAATCAATATTGTTAATCATTCGGCGCTTGTACCAATTGTTAAGTAGTTGACTGCTACAACGCAGCAGATAATTAGAAAAACACTTATATTTCTTTACCTCCAAACAAATAGCCTTATTTCCAGGTCGATATTCATAAGCACTTTTCAACTATGTTCGAAAATGCTAAAAGCAGATAATGATTTTTTTTTTTTTTTTTTAAAGAAAAAAAATCTGAAACTCAAAAGTTGGGTGCAATTGCCATAATCTGCCTTCCCTAAACGGTGCTTATGGTAGATTTCGTTTGTCTTTACGTTTATCACTATGTGGTGTCCGTAAACTAAAAATACACACGAAATTACACCAGAATTCATATGCTGCACCCGGCTTGCTCTTTAGTTTACAAAATAGCGCCTTTTTTCCCTCATTAAAAAAAAAAAAAAAAAATTAGCATCATTTTTGCCCCCAAGTAAAATAAGAGTCCTTTCTTCTTTTTACATTAAAAAATTTGCTTTCATAGTAAAAATGGACTCAATGTGGTCTTGCCCTGATTTTTAAATATTAAAAGTGGCTTTAAAAACCAAAAGAATACTTTTAACAATAAAATAAAGTGCTCTTAAGAATCTGAAAAGGGCCCTCAAGAATCCAAAAAGTGCCCTTAAGAATAAAAAAAAGTTACCTTAAGAATTAAAAAAGTGCCCTTTTATCACAAGCAGCACCCTGTCTTTTTTTTAAACCTTGGTTGGGGGGGAGGGGGGACTCTGCTTTCAGCTCTAAATAAATTTTAATATTTCTTCACTTTTATTCTTGAATGATTTTAGAAGTAAGTGCAAAATGTAAATACTAATGCTAGACCGAAGGCATCTATTAAAGCTGCTAAAAGCAGGGTAGTTTAGAATCTGATAAGCTTTAAACAACATGGGATTTGCTCATTCAAGATGTAATTAACTGTCGAGAAGATGGTCAGCAACTTTGATAATAATTAATCATGACACTTATAGATAAAAGATAAAAATTTCATCGTTATCCTCGGTAAATGAAAGCCATTAAGACTCAAAATTAAATTCTGAGATATAATATTCAAATTTCGCGCATAATTATTAGAGAAGGCAAGGCCACAGATTGGGATCCTGTGATTTAGAAGGACTAAATTCTCATCAATTGAGATTTTTTTTTCCCCTCGAAGAATGTGACACTGTAAATATAAAGCATCATTTTTCACATTAACTAGATGAATGCGATAACAAATATATAGAGCAAAAATCTCCATCTCATTAACTAAAGCTGTCTAAACATAAGCAAAAATATCTTACAGTAAAACGGTTTCGGAAATTGATTTATCCATTCAGAATGTACGCTGTTTACAATCTAACTATTGAAAACACTTTGATTTAGTGTTACTGCTAGGCCATTATTTAAAGGCGCACCCCCTACCCTTTATAAACCTCCGCCTACCAGACGGGTCCGATGGAGCCGACAGATACATTCAAAATGACTGTTCGAACCAGAATTTATTTCTTAAAATAAGTTAAGGTGACAAAGGACAATAAAAACCAAATCACCAGTATTCAATGGATTAATTTGAAAATTGTCAGACTTGTTAATGAAAAGCTCAAATAGATATACAGTGGGTGATCGGTTAAAGAACTTAATCCGTTCCAAAACAATGTTCTCGAACCGAATTGTTCGTTAACCGATCAAAGATGTAGTATAGATTTGAATGGGAATTCAATTAATTCGTTCTTAAAAGCTAAATAATATATGCAAGTTAATATAAATTCTCCCTAAATTTATTTAAATGCAATAATAATAAAACATACATTACATACATACAGTCTTGTCCTTCCTTCAGTCATGCTTTTTTTTAGTTTGGGGCATTAGATATTTGACAAAAGCTTATTTTTCTTTCTGGAGTTTTCAATCTTCCCATTTTAATACGGTTAATATACGTCCGTATTTAATATGGACAGATCGCAGTTTCATGGCTTTGTCCGTGTCGTGCCGTACTTAAAAAAATAAATGACATACCCTTGTAAGAACTTTTAGGATCACATTCATTGACTACAGCATAAAATCAAGTTTATTACTTTGACCTTTCAAAAACTCCATTAGTTCTCTAAATGATTGTATTTACTGCAGAGCCCGATAAAGCTTAAGTGAAGCCTAGAGCCTGTTAATAATTTAGAAACTAAATTTAAGTTAAAATAATTAACTTCCGATTAAAAATATTTCTTTAAAAAGGGACACAAAATTTAAAAAATAATGATTTTGTACTGTTCATTCTAATCTGAGGTCCCGAACCCCCGATAGCCCTTGAATTAATTAGGACATAAGTATACAACTGTTAAAATATTCTCTAAGGCGATAATAAGTAGATGCAATTAAATATAGCTCTGCAAATCTGAAACACAGGATTGCTTCTTCTTGGCTTTATTTTGTGAGGTGTTCGTTATCCGAACATAAAAATCTCTCACGAAAGTGTTCGTTAACCGATCTGTTCCTAAGCCGAACAGTTTGTTAACCGATCACCCACCGTATTCAAAATTTGGTGTTAAAATAATAAGTTTTTAAATTATTCATTTTTTTAATTTTTAAAGTAACGAATAATCGTCCGCATATAAAGCAAGAAAAATAAGTAAACTACGAGGAATATCATTAAAATAAAGTGAAAATAAGGTTGGGCCCAGGACCGAACCTTGAATAATACCGCATTTCATAAAGTGTAAAACAGACAACGTATTATAAATGCGAACGGAGAAATTACGATCGCCAAGATATGAGTGTATAAAATATATAAGTCCGGATGGGATGTTAAGCCGAATTAATTTGTATATAAGGCCCTCATGCCAGACTTTATCGAAGGCATTGGCAATGTCTAAAAATATAGCAGCAGAGGGTTTCTTCGCATTGGTGTTTTCAATAATAAATTCCACAACGCTAAGAAGCTGGTGAAGAGTAGAGTGTTTGGCTCTAAAGCCGAATTGTTCAGGAATGAGAGAGAATATTGTTATTGGTTAAAAATTCAATGAGTTTGGAATGAATGACCCTTGAAATAATTTTAGAGGAGACTGATAGGGCAAAAATTAGAGTGCCATTAAGATTACTAAACCACAGATAACTAAAGTAAATAAATAAAATACATAGATTTAAATAAAAATTCTGGCGCGAAATGTTTTTTTTTTTTCAAGGTTGAGTAAAAGTTTTGGTAGTTCTAGGGTTAAAATCGGCAAAATATACAGAGTTCTTTTTTAAAAAATACAGTGGGTAATCGGTTAACGAACTCAATCTGTTCCAAAATAATGTTCGCTAACCGAATTGTTCGTTAACCGATCGTAGATTTAGTATAATCAGTATGGGAATTCAACTAATTCGTTCTAAAAAGCTAAATAATATATAAAAATTAATATAAATTCTCCCTAAATGTAATAATAATAAAACAAACAATATATATATAAAGTCTTTTCCTTCCTTCAGTCATGCTTCCTTCACTTAAAATAAATTACATTCCCTTTAAAAACTTTTAGGATCACGTTCATTGACTACAGCATTAAATCATATCAATTTATCACTTTGATCTATTAAAAACTCCATTATTCCTCTAAAATATCGTGTTTACTGCAAGGCCCGATAAAGCTCAAGTGAAGTTGAGAGTCTGTTAATAATTTAGGAACTAAATTTCAATTAAAATACTTTCCAGTTAAAAATATTTCTTTAAAAAGGGACATAAAATATAAAAATTAATGTTTTTAATGTGTTCATTCTAATTTGGAGGCCCTAAAATGTAGGGCCCGATCCCCCGTTAGCCCATGAATTAATTAGGCCATAAGCATACAACTGTTAAAATGTTCTCTAAGTCGACAATAGATGCGATTAAATACAGCTCTGCAAAATCTGAAATACAGCATTGCTGCTTCTTGGCTTTGTTTTGTAAGATGTTCGTTAACAGAACATGTGTTCGTTATCCGAACATAAAAACCTCTCGCGAAAGTGTTCGTTAACCGATCCGTTCATAAACCGAACAGTTCGTTAACCGATCACCCACTGTATAGTGAAATGTACCAGTTAAACCCAGATATTTTCGCCTTAATTATCTTCGTACAACAGTATTTCTAAGTATGAGAGTTTGCAAAAATTATAGAAATTTCTCATTTTCTTCAGGAAAAATGCAGGAGGTTATTCACAGAATTCTAACTATCCTTCTACCTCCATGGGGGCTATTCGGTACTTATTTGTTATAGGGGCCTTGGCGCCATTCGGGCTTAAGAAAGTGAGACTTGCAGCCAAATCATATAAACAGCTATGAAAAAAAAAAAAAAAAAAAAAACATCATCTGATGTACTTTTATGTTTGTTTATATATGTGTACGTGTGTGTGTATATATATATATATATATATATATATATATATATATTCATCATTACAATAACCTGACAATATTGATATTGACTACTTCAAAAACTTTGTTTTTTTAACTTTTTCATAACTATATCTTCCAAAATATCCTATTTTTATTCGGATACAGCGTATTCCACAAGGCGCAGCTAGTTCCAGCATACTTTCAGATCTTTATTTCTATGAAGTTTATTAACAATAATGTTTTGCTCTTAGATATATAGATGACATAATTACTTTTTCGCTTAATGCTACTCAATCTATATCTCTTCCTATAGCATATCTTTCTAATCTAGAATTTAGTACCACTTTAAATAATTCTACAGTTAATTTTACGGACGGTTATAATACTATTCTTTCTAATCATACTTTAACATTCCATATTTCTGATAAACGTAATGATTTTTCATTCATTTTTCATTTCATAAAAAACCTATATTGAACACACGATTTTCTTTTCCAATGCACGATGCACATTAAAAGAGCATTTTATTCCCACAGCTTCACAAATGAAAAAGGAAATATCACAAAACTTCCGTTAAGCCCTATATAACTTCGATTCATATTGATATATACAGAGCTCTAATTTACTCATAATCAAAATTGACTCTTTGTGAAAGATAAATTTCTAAAAGTTGATTTAAGAATTATAGCCTAATTCATATTAAAAGCACGGAGAGTTGTTCTTATACGATCTAAGAAATTTGCGCAACAAATATTTCGAACGCGAACTTTAATTATTTCGCGGAACTTTATTATCTCCGAACAAATTAAAGCATTGTGTGAAAAAATCCGTAATTTTAACAGCACTTCTTGCATTACCAGTTGCTGAAAGATAAAGT
The DNA here is from genome assembly GCA_963931845.1 of Maratus michaelseni. Lineage (NCBI taxonomy): Eukaryota > Metazoa > Arthropoda > Arachnida > Araneae > Salticidae > Maratus > Maratus michaelseni. The sequence goes on from OZ007594.1 coordinate 75,030,531, forward strand.
GTTTGGACATGAACTTAGGGTGTGGGTTTTAGCCGCGGGAACTTCTGTAAATAAATGCTTCCGTGATTTTGAACTCTTCAAAGAACAAACAGCATGTGAAAAATTTAAATGAGCAAGTTTAATGAAGAATATATATTAATAAATAAATGGCTATAACATTTCACTGTGAGCTGATCATTTTAAATTCAAAAGGAAGAAAAATTAAACACGAGAACATTCATTGTTAAACTATAAATAAAAATGAAAGAACAATTACATATAATATATCCCATACTTAATAACGCCCATCCACCCACAAAAGCGATTCCCAGAAAACTTAATTACTTAATACAGTTGTAATTAAAATAGATATAACCACTAAATATTCTTGAATTGTTAATGTATATTATTTTACCTTCCTATTACATTTTATATTAAATTCGCGAAACATTGTCTGATAGAAGTTATGTTCCCACGACCGATTCCAACAGATTTAATTAGGAAATTAAAACATCAACTATCAAATAACGCATGGAAAAAAAAGGAAAGCTATAACAATAGATCTTTGTCTAACAACAGATTTATCACGAAACAAAGGTGTTTCATTAGATGTTATTTTACATTCAGCATGGAATCTCACTTTTAAATTATAAAAATATACAGTTGAACTCGTTTAACACAGGCACGGCTAAAACGAGGACACGGTTAAAACGAGCAATTTTATGCTAAGAATGATTCATCATTTAAATTATAATAGTAAATCTACAGATCAGGAGCCTCAACGTCAGCTTTGCAAGTCTTTTTTTTTTTTTTTTTTTTTTTTTTTTTTTTTCCATCTCGCTTTTCAAAATATTTAGCATCGTAGAATCCGGAAAAAAAATAATAATAATTACATACACATTTATAAGCATATAAGATTCTCCGAAGGTTCCGGAAATTGGAATTGTTAAATTAAACACGGTGTTATGCAATGATATTCTGAAATTCTGATAAGCTGCTTATTTTTTTTATTTTTTAGACAAGAAAAATATATTTCGCATATTTAGATTTTAAAAAGTATATATCGCAAAATAGTGCGATATACATGAATTTTATTGTTTTGATACACTTTGAAATATAGTTATTAGGCAACGATTAAACAAAAGGTGAAAATGGAAAGAAATGCATTTTAAAATTTGTAAAAAATGACAAAATAAAATGTTTTATATTTCTCCAACAAATGCCTAAAAATTTCCCAATAATTAAAAAATATATTTTCTAAATTCTAATTAGTGTATATGCAAATTTTTAAACCGATTAGATATATTTACGACCTTTTATCTCGAAAATTTAGCATCCAAAAGTTTACGTTTCAATCAATTATTCAAATGTGCCATTTTCTTTTCAAAACGAATGGAAAGTTTGAAAATCGTCTGAATTCCCATAAAAAAGCATTATGACTTAAAAAGAAAAAGTTTGATATTTTTCAAACGAATGGACCAAATTTAACCAAAAACTATACAGCTGAATCAGGGTATCTCACCAACAATCCTTACAAGCTAAGCGGATGATTTTTGCGGCAGTTATCCAGAGACATACAGACAAACAGAAACTTTTCAAGTCTCAACTCTCAATATAGTAAAGCCTCCACTGACGTTTCGGCAATTAAGATTACTACGCTTTTTACGAAATGTCAAAGCACGATCACAGCTAACACGTGCAAAGCATCTGTTCATTTTAATATGATTTTCGTCGAAAAATAAGGGTACAATTAGAAGAGAAACCCTTTTTCTTTTATCGAACACTGTTTCTCTCAGCTATAATGCAGTCAAACTTCTATTTAACGAACCTTTATTTTACGAATTCCTATATTTTACAAACTTTTCCGTGGAACGAAAAACATTTAACGAATTTCCTTGTAAAATAACCTCCAAATAGCGAAGTTCATTCTCTATTTAACGAACCTTTTATTGTGATCAAAAATTTTTTAATCCGAATTTCCTACAATATTTTTGTACATTTCAAAACGTATTCTTTATTGATTAAAATATGAAACCATTAAAATGGATCACAATTTGTGTAATTACTAAAATAGGTGTAAAAATAAAAAGGTTCTAAAACGTTAAAACCATTTTAAGATGTTAAAAACATCCAGTAATTATTACTTTAGTAATTACACAAATTGTGGTCCATTTTAATGGTTTCATATTTTAATCGATACGCAAAGGTGAATTTTGTTCCAATTTTAGAATATTTTTCTATATATTACAGGTATTCTTTATTTTTACAAATTTTACACATACGGTAATATCATTAAAAAAAAAATCATTAATTTGAAATGTAAAATTATTCTCTTAAATTAAAAATACAGTGTATATTTCGGGACAGTAATGCGTTGTTCTAATTCTTGTTGTTCCTACAAATGCCTTTCTTATTTTGAAAACATTAGAAAACATTACTAAAGAATTCGTTCACAAGAGTGTGCTTAAATGCATTAAGTTGCAAGGGGACTACATTGAAAAATAATATGAAATTATGTCAAAATTCTTGTGATTTCATTGTCAGGCCGAGAGCTTATCGAGCCACCCTCAATATACTCTGTTTGTAGGATTTTTTTTCTGTCTTGTTTTTTGCTTTCCCTTTCACTTTGTTACAATGTATCTTTTCTGTATAGATTTATTCAGTATTAAATGTGATGAGACGTAAAAATAAATCATCTTTTGAGTTATTGATATTTATGATTCATGAGGAATGGATGACTAATGACACCTATATGTCAGCCGGAGGGAGTTTTTTTTTCAATTAAAAATGGTTTAATATTGCCATTGTCTATGAATCGGATAGCCGTAATTGAAGAAATCTTTATGTATGCCTCACGCTCCTGATCACTATGTACTTGTATTAATTTAGAAATCCCCATTAGATTCAATTTTCCACAACTGTTCACTTCAGTTTAATTTTACCACTGCATGGATGATTGTATTGCGAAAATTCCGAAAAATTGTTACTACTTGTCAGAAACATCAGTCCACTGTATAGTAAAATTATCAATAAATAGAACTAAAGGAATCTAACCCGGGGACAAAATATAGATAAAAAACTTTTTTTTTTTTTGTAACCGTATCAGTATGTTGCTCCCAAAAAATCGATATTTCTGATATATCGATGCATCACATTCTCACTGTATTCTGGGTTTAATTTTTTCTGTCTTGCTCTTTTTTTTTTTTTACTTTGCTGCGATGTATCTTTTTCTTTAAATTTATTTAGTATTAGTGATCAGCCTTAGAAATAAATCATTTTTTGAATTATTTTTAGTTATGATTCATGAGGAATGGATGACTAATGACACCTATATGTCAGCCGGAAGGGTTTTTTTCAATTAAAAATGCATTTACATTTCATTGCCTATGAATCGGATAGCCGTAATTGGAGAAATCTTTATGTTTGCCTCACGCTTCCGATCGTTACTTGTATTAATTCAGAAATCAAGCCTTTCCCCCATTTGATTCAATTTTCCACAACTGTTCATTGCAGTTTAATTTTACCACTGCAACGGTGATTCTATTGCGAAAATTCCGAAAAATTGTTACTGCTTGTCCGAAACACCAGTCCACTGCGTAGTAAAATTATCAATTAATAGAACTACAGGAATCTAACCCGGGCTCCCCGGGTTACAGAATATAGATGAAAAACTTATTTTTCTTTTCTTTGTAACTCTATCAGTATCAGGGCCTCATTTATCCAAAAGGCACGTGTAGCACATGCTTCCCCTCTAAAATTTAAAAAGGGCTCCAAAATGACTGTGAATTATTCCTCTAATTTCCATTTTCATTTTTTAATTGTATTTTTATTTTTCTGGAAAATAAAGTTTGCTTAATCCAAGAGGAAATCCATGCACTACTTCACGAAACTTATTTAACAGGGAAATATAAATGTCATCAATAAGATGTTAATTAATCACATGGCATTCTGATGTGCCTGTTAGAAACCACCCGAGAAATTGATGTACTAAATATATCTGAAGTACATACAGGGAACATAAAAAAGCTGTTTAATGAAATATATGTAGCCTCGGCTAAGCTATTCCCGGGAATGATATTAGTATCATTGGTGAGTTTTCATGAATGAAGAACTGTGAAAACTTTTTCAAAATGAAAGGGGTGCCCAAAATGATACCGTGCTTCCCCTAGATTCAGAGGTTAATCGGGCCCTGATCAGTATATTGCTTCCAAAAAATCGATATTTCTGACATATGGATGCATCGCATTCTCACTGTATTCTGGGTTTAATTTTTTTCTGTCTTGCTTTTTTTTTTTTTACTTTGTTGCGATGACACTATTTTAAACATATTGAAATTGATAATATCACTGAGATGCACTACAAGAGGTTTACTGTAGAATAGGGTATGCATTGCATTCCTAGTTCATTTACAGGGACACACAAAAGGATTCGGTTACAGTACTGTCTATAAACAGTAATTACTGAAAGTGAGAGTTCAGTTGTGGAGGGGGTTTTTAAATTTAACTAATTTTTTATACATTACTTTGTGAGTATAAATTCTGTAGATCATATACAGGACTGCACAAAATTTCTCGAGTTCATTTCCGTTATTTGACGAAAATTGCTAAAGGGAAATTTTTGACTGTATTATACGTTTCCTCACTGGACTAAATTTGTGCATATTATGTAGTATTTATACAAATCAATAGATCATATTCAGTGTTGCGCAAAAGAATATTCCGATATTTTCTGACCATAGATGATAATGGCTGAAATTGTATCTTCAAATGTGTTATGCGTTTTACAATATTGTTCATTTACTATTTACTTCTATCCATTATTATTATTTACGTTAGCACCTTACAGTATTATTACATGGCAGTCTTATTGCTCAGTATCACTTAGTAGTATTTAGTACTGCTCAGTACGATTGGTAAATTGTAGTTTCAGAATTTTTATTTTTGAAATCTTGTATTTTCAGAACTTGTATTTAAAAATTACATAGTATAATTATTGCTCAATATCTCAAAGTATAATTTAGTAATGCTCAGTATAATTAGGTAAACAAACCTGCTGGGCGGGGCTAGTTGAGCTTAAGCCGAAAGGTATGCCACTCCGCCCGGTTTGACCTTGACCTTGTTTACTTAGACAGTATATTTCAATTTCACATTATTAAACGGTGAAATTTTCTTACAATATTTTCAATGTGTTGAAAAGTGTTTCATAATCTATGCTTGACACATTATTTTCCTTTCCTTTTTTCCATTTATTATTATTATTATTTACCTTTTAATTGAGCCTCTATAACTAGCACAACACTCCCTAACTACACTACGTAAAGCTTCTTCAGTCCGAGGGTATAAAGAAAAACTCCTACAAGACAAGAATCTATAAACATCTTAATGAATACACAGTGTTTAAAGAGACATTCGAAATTGCACACTGGTGCTCTGTGCAAAACATTTAAGATGCCAAGCTTATTACAAGCTTATGATTTTAACCATATACGTTTAGAAAAAATCGATTCATCATAATCGATATTCATGCTTGCGACATACATTCGTTGCAACAATTGCTGTTATGTCATCATTAAAATGTTTTATAGGCACATACTGAATAGCAGGAAAAAAATAATCATCATATAATTAGTATTCAGTAAGAAGTCTCCGAAAAAGTTATAGCTAAAGATGATTAAATAATAGATAATATTAAAAGATTCACTTGCTTTCAGCATAAAAATTTATAATGCAATGGACACAGTGGCTGTTCTTACAAAATTAACGATCGTTTTTGAATAGTATTAGTATTGCGTATTAACAGTTAGTAATGCATATATGTAAATGAGCTGCAGCCTTGAAATAATTTTAAATTATGTGTGTGTCAGACATTATAATTGAGGTCCCGAATCATTTCTCATGCATCTTTTTATTTGCATTTCAAAAATACAACTTGGAAAAGTTTTATAATAAGTAATCTGTAGTTTCGCACTTGAAAATACAGTAAGATCTTTGATATATCGCTTATGTCGCAAGACAAGAACAACATCGCGATATACCTGAAATCGTGACATAAACGATTATACTAAAAAATTAACAAAGGTAAGAAAGTACCAGTAAATGTTTCACATTTATCTCCAAGTCGTTAGTTTATGCACCTATTGCAAGTTTTTAAAGAAAACTAACGATAGATGCGTTATTGTAATCAACATGTACATAAAAGTTTTAAAAAGCACGGTTAAGGACACCTAGATGTCTATATGGAGCAATTATAACACAAAATTTAAGAGTATATATTTCATAAAAAGAAAAATCTGTAAACTTTAAACTTTTACCTTTAAAGTATACATATTGTAGTATATATACTTATAATAAAATCTGCAGGCAAGAAAGTGTCGGTAACCATTCCGGGCTCGACCACTCTGGTCTGCGAATCGACTGTAGTTAAACGCTATGTTAGGATTAATGAAAAACCTATGCTAACATATGACAGCTAAATGATAATATCTTCTACTATATGAAGTCATGTCTGTTCAGCATATTTTCCTATAAAACATGTATATCATATCCTATTATAATGTTTTAAGTTTTTAATTAAAAATCCAGATTAAACATCGGAATCCCAGAAATAAACAAATGAACACTGTTGCCATTCAGTATGACAAATTCAAATAAATCACAAATGAACGACTCTTTGACAGCTTCACATCCGATTCTCCTCTTAAAATATTTGTGAAAGCATATTAAAGCTTTTAAATATTTTAATTTGTTTAAAACCTTCAAAAACTACTTTAGCAGTCATCTATCGACAAATCCAAGTGTAGGAAAGTACACTGTAGGTAATCATTCCAGAGCGAACCGAGTCGGAGATGCGAACCTTCTACGCCGCTGAAGTGTGACGTTTCAACATGGCGCTGGGCATAAACAGATCGAAGTGCCCATTGAAATAACATGGACGTAAAAAATAAAATCTTCTAGGAATAATAATTTTCATATTTAAGAACATTCAGGCACTGTTCTGCAAAGTTTAAAGTAGGCTTTTCATTATGAATTCACCAAACTTCTGATTTTGTGCTTTAAATTTGAAGAATTTATTAAAAAATCAACTCCGGTTAGACAAACATGGCGGTTTTTTACATCGTCTGTGAATCGGGGATGTTTACTTTCATGTCTGTCAAGATGTATTTATCTCTCTTTACTTATAAGTAATTTAATGTTTTAATTATAAGTAAAGAGAAAATCATATTAAAATTAAAAAATTATTAGAATATTTTTAATAATTTACATATTATAATACTTTATATATTTAATATATTAAAATTTAGTATTTTAATTTAATATATTATATTATTAATTTAATAAAGTATTAATTTAATATAAATCATCAGGATATTATTTATATTTACAATATTAATTATTTATTAAGATTAATACTAATTATAATTATAAATATTTTATTATTATTAATATTAATTATAGTTTTTAATATTAAATAATTATTTTAAAATATTAAATATCACTATTAAATAATTATTTTAAAATATTAAATATCATTATTAAATAATTATTTTAAAATATTAAATATAATTATTAAATAATTATTTTAAAATATTAAATATAATTATTAAATAATTAATATTTTAGTTCATATTTTTATATTACAATTATTTTTAATTATTATTAAATTATGTTACTATGATAAATTAAATTAATAATTTGTAATAATATTATTATTTATGTTATTAATTTATATTAAATATAAATATATTAATATAATTATAAATATTGATAATAATATAATATAAAATTATAATATAATCTATAATAATAATAATAATTTAAACATATTAAATTAAATATATATTACATTAAATTAATATTATGAATAATTAATACTAATAATAAATAAATTTTTTATTTTAAATGATTAATAAATAAAATTGATATTAATAAATAATATAAAATTAATTATTAATAATTTTAATAATTATTATTTAATATATATATATTAATTTAATATCATTAAATTAATAATTTTAATTAATAATTATTTAATTATATATATATATATATATATATATATATATATATATATATATACATATATATATAATAAATAATTATTAATTAAAATTATTAATAATAAATTTTACATTATTTATTAATATCAATTATATTTATTAAGCATTTAAAATGATAAATAATTATTTATTATTAGTATTAATTATTCATAATATTAATTTAATGTAATATACAAATAATTTAATATGTTTAAATTGATTTAATATTTAATTTAATGTAGTATATCATTTTAGTATTATAATTTAATATATTATATTTTATATTTATTTATATTATTATAGTACATCATATTTCATATTTAATATATAATTTATATACTTAATTTAAATATTATTTATAATTTATGTATTATAATAATTTATAAATTATAAAATATCTTTAATAATTTTTAAAAATATAAAATTAGTAAAATTATTAATTTAAATTAAATAAAAGTTTTACTTATAAATAGAGAGAGACAGAGATATCTTGATAGACATGAATGTAAATATCCCCAATTCAGCCGATGTAGCCGTGTTGTTTGTCTAACCGGAGTTAAGCTAATGATTTTTAATAAATTATTCAAATTTAAAGCACAAAATCAGAAGTTTGTGGAATTCGTAATGAAAAGCGTACCTTAAACTTTGCAGAACAGTGCCTGAAAGTTCTTATATATGAAAATTATTACTCCTAGAAGATTTTATTTTTTACGTCCATGTTATTTCAATGGGCACTTCAGTCTGTTTATGCCCAGCGCCATATTGTTGACGTCACGACTTCAGCGGCGTCTTCCATGGCGAACCCGAGCGTAGCGAAACGCCATGTTAGGCTTAATGGAAAACATATGCTAACATATGTCAACTGAACGATAATTTCTTCTGCTTCAAAGCATGTCTGTTCAGCATTGTTTCATATAAAACATCTATATCAACATTTCTGTAATCAATTTTTTCTGTAATCAACATTTCTGTAATCAATTTTTTCTGTAAACACTTTTTCAGAAATAGCGGTGACAGCTTTCGTAGGGAGGCTTTGCGGTGATCGATCCAGTATTATATTACGCTTCTTAATACAAACAAATTTTAAAATTTTGTTTCCATCGTAAATAAAATATTTTTTTCTTATGAAACGTAATTAAATTATAAGGAATAAATAGTACCGAGTAATTTCCATTTAATTTTGCTTACATAATCAAAAAATGAGCTATGTGGTGAGTCAAGCTCTTTAGAAACTCATTGATAACACTTTTTTACAGAAACTTTCGTACATGGATTATTTTTTAATATTTAATTTGAATGTCTTGTCCAATCGTTGAACTCTTTCAAAAATTTAATATTGAGTAAAAAAATAATAATAATAATAATAAATAAAAAAAAATATTTGTAGAAATCATTTGTCATTATTAAAATGTATTTTTCTACAATACATACCTTTCAATAATAAAATCTTCATACTGTTTATTTGTATGAAGCCTTCTGAAAATGCAACGTAGATCAATTATCCGTCATTTTTGACAAGGGTTATATACTAGTATATATATATATATATATATATATATATATATATATATATATATATATATATATATATATATATATATATATATATATATAACATGAAAAAAAAATTATTAAATACAATTGCCCAACTTCAACATACTTCTCAATAATTGATTTTCATATAGTGTGTCTGTTTGGTAGATTTTACTCAAAAATTACAAAACGTATCACTTTCAAAATATTTATGGTCATTAGAAACATATATCATTTAATAATAACAGGGAAAAAATAGATGTCAGTATTAGTACATTAATATTGAAATTATAAAAGGATATATTATGTATTTTTCATGATTTTCAAAGTATTTTAATAAAACTTCTTCTAATTTAGTTTTTTTTAAACAAAACAAACTGCTTTCTATTCTTATTAAATGGCATATTTCTAATGATCATAAAAAAATTGAAATTGATAGGTTTTGTAGTTTTTGAATAAAGCATACCAAACGGACACAGTATGAAAATCAATTAGTGAAATGTTAACCCGACCCTCAAGTTCGGGTGGGATTGGCTACAACTTTTTCGGGTTCGGGTAGGAATTTGACTCTTGCGAGTAAAATTAGGCCAATTAAAAAAAAAAAGCTTTTTTTTTTTTTTTCCTTCAGATGAAATACTATAGATTTGAACATTAATGAGTATATATCTACATTTTTCAACATAAAAGATAAAATTGCTATTACAGGTATAATTTTTTTTTTCCATAAAATGGATTAATTTTCTTCCTTCGGTTCGGGTTTGGGTTTGCAGGATAGGGTTGAAATGTGTCGGGTTTCGGGTTGCCGAATTTTTTTCTCTCGGGTTCGGGTCGAATTGAGTGTAAATAGAATTTTCGGGTCGGGTTTATACAAGTCCCGCGCAGGACTCTATAAACTTTTAAAGTTTCTGAAATTCTAGTTTCGAAGGAATATTTAAAAGCAAGAGAAAACTGTCAAGCAGAAGGAAAAAATATCTACATATTTTTTAACGAAACAATGTCTAACAAAGCAAATTACCTGAAATATGAGAAATAACAAACAGGTTAACGATAATAAAATATCATATATGTTTTTAAAAATACTGCTTTAAAAAGCGAAACTGCCATTAAATACTGTTTTCGAAAAGCGGTAACTTATAACCAGTAATAAAAAAGAAAAGACAGTCATTATTACGGAAAAAGAGCAGAAAAACGTGGTAATTACCGTGCTTTTACGAAATCGTGCTCCGCTAAACGAACGAAATAAGAGGTTATTAAATCAGATATTACAAAAAAACTCGAGCTTTAACACTAAGTATCCCATTATACCTACAGCGATGAAAAGGAGATTTTTTTGAAAAAACTTTCAATGAAATTGCTTTGATAAACGATTTAAAAACTTATATTTGTAAGGATTGCTCAAAATAGACTATTAAGCTTTACAGAACGATATTCAGTATCTTTCAATCAGACAGACAGATACCATCACGTAAGTTGTTTGTTGCGAAAGATCGCATATTGAAGGAATGTAAATTGAAATTTAGAATAGCTTTTCTTACAAATAATGATATTTCGTTTTTTGATAGATATTCAAGTGTAATTATTCGACGCAGTTTTAGGTTGTAAACTATTTAAGATACATCATGAAAACAAACAAAGAAACACTGAAATTCTAATGAAGGATGAAGGAAAAATAAAATAACTGCAATAAATCCGAGACGAAAGACAAAAAGATGTGTTTTTAGTGCCAGAATTCATAAAAATAAGAGTATTATAACTCGGTAAGTTTTGGTCGTAAAGTAATGGGATTTCTTAGACACAACCCAATACTTTTCTAAATAAAAATTATAGGAGAAAGTTACATTTCTTATTTTAACGCGCTTACAGCCTCTTATAAAACAAATGCAATATTTAAAAGACATGCTTGATTTGAATACATTCTGTAATTGGGAATATGTTTCTATCATCAGCGATTTAAGGGATAATCGTCACTACCTATATTTAGAATACTCCAGTACAACTTAATAAATGTACATAAAAAAGTTAATGTTAGTATTATTTATTACGTACCAAAGAAATGTGTACCTTATGTTTAAAGTTAACGTTATGTTACCTTATGTTACTGCGTTACTTAAAAAGTCATGTCGTATTCTTTCGATAGATGGTGATATTGTTGGATGTCTCTGGTAATACACTGCTCAAAACAATTAGGGGAGCACGTGGTTTTAACGAAATTACGCAAATGTTTACACCAATAAGTAACATAAATTAAAACATCCATAATTGAATGCATAGAAAAAAACAAAAAAATAACACTTCATATACAAATCAAAGTTCATAACGTCAAAAACCAGAAAAAGGAGATAAGTGCAGAAATCTGGGTTTCGCAGAAAAGTCTGTTTCACTGTCTCTGTCGTGAAATTCAATTACTCAGCTTTTGATTTGTGAAAAGGTGACTTAAAAATGTCACAACAACATGGTTTACCGGAATCCCTGGCTTGGCTAGCAGGAGACTTGAATCCGAGCAAACACAACGAAGCCTAACGAACGTTGTTGGACTCGTCAGAAATGTCATTGCAAGCATGTGGAATCGATTCCAAGAAGCAGGAAATGTTAGACGTCGACCAGGGTAAGGTCGGCTACATGCTACAACAGCAACTGATGACCGATATATCCTCTTAACAGCTCGTCGAGACAGAACAGGCAATGCTACTCAGCTGCAAAGACAGTTGTTTTTGACAACAGGACGAAGGGTGCGTCCAGCTAAACAGTCCGAAATAGACTTCATCAGGGTGGTCTCTGTGCACGTAGGTCAATGGTCTGTATTCCGTGGACCTAAAGCCACCGTGCAGCCTAAAGACATTGGGCTGCTGGACATCGAGATTGGAATCAACGTGATTGGAGTCAAATGCTGTTTGCAGATGAGTCTCGATTCAATCTAGAGTGTGACACCGACGTGTTTTGGTATGGAGGGTAAAGGGCACTCTAAAAAACCATACATTCGTTTTTGAAAGATCACATTACAGACGAGGTGGGTTGATGGTATGGGCTGGAATCAGTATAGGTGGACGTACGGACCTGCATGTCATTTGGAATGTCACTTTGACGGTTCAAAGTTATGCAGACGAGATACTGAGACCTCATGTCGTACCTTACGCTTCAGTCATTGTGATTCCTCTGTTTTCATGCATGATAATGCCAACTCGTCTGGTGGAGAACATGCTTAATCTGAATCAATACAGAGTATGGAATGGTCAGCATGCTCTCCTGACCTGAATCCGATCGCACATGTGGGTTACACTAGGGCGATGCATTTCAGGGAGAACAAGGCTTTCTTTTATTGTCCGGCACTTGGAGATTGCAATTCTTGAAGAGTGAAACTGTATTCTCCAAAGTCTTGTCGATAACCTCATCGCATCCATGGAAAGCAGGTGTGCAGCACTCTTAGCTGTTCGAGGGTACCACACGTCATATTAAACAGCTTACATCATTTCTAAACAATACATATTTGTCATTTACATGTAACAAAATTTTTGCCCTAAACAATCTTTATATGTTATTTCCATCGTTTCAAAGAATTAAAGCTTCCTTACAAATTTTTTTGCCTCTTTTTTTTCTGTATTGCGCATTGATATACGTGTACTCTCCATTTTATCCATTTTTTTTTTTTTTAAGCACTGTACTAATTCAATCAAGCCGTACTAGATCACGTTTGAAAAATGAAATATTTCAAAATCATTTTACGAAAAAAAAATTTCAAATTTTTGTTGCGTATTCATTGCTTCAAATTTATTTGAAAATGAAGATTCCAGGAGATAATTTCAGTCCTATTTTGATTTTTTACTTACGAAAAGGTAAAAATGACGTACAATCTGGAAAAAAAAAATTATGTGATATTTATGGTTAGAAGTGTTTAACTGAATGTCAGTGTCAGCGTTAGACCGCTCTTTTTCGTTCTGGAGATTTTGCCCTCAAAGATGCACCATGCTCTGGACGTCCAATTGAAGTTCATAACAAAAAAATATAAAAGCAATGACCATAGCTAGCCGGTGCATTTTGACACAAGAACTTGCAGATCATCTTGTATCGCAAAAAGAAAGCATTTACATACAACCACTTAAAACAACTTGATTATGCCAGTTAAATTCCATAATTTGGGATCCTCACGAATTGGAGGAAATTATCTCATCAAACGAATCAATATCTGCGATTCATCGCTAAAACATAACAAAACCAACCCATTTTTATAGTGAGTGATAAATGGCGATGAAAAATGGATCGTTTGCGACAACGTCAAACGCAAAACATCATGTAGAAAGTTTGATGAACCTTTACAAAGTTCTTCAAATGCAGATATTCATCAAAGAAAGGTGATGCTGTCTGTTTAGTGGGATCATAAAGGTATTTTTTATTTCGTTGTGTGCAGGGCTTAATTTCTAAGGGAAAAAGTACCGGAGCCCTAATATTCTGCAGTACTAACACCCGTAGCGTACTCCTCCCCCCCCTCTCCGCCGTCACTCCAATCTGCATATTTATATTTCATACTTGATTTTCAAAATCTAAAGCATTATTTTTTTTTAGCAAAATAAAAAAAATTAAATACATCTATCTGCGTACGCTTAGCTATCAACTATCCCACTTTTTAGTTAATACTACTTCCAAATAGAAACTTTTACCTAATCTTAATGTTAATTAATCGCAGAATTCTGAGATTAAATAAGCTCAGGATTATGATTCGGAAATAGTGTTAACACAAAAAAGGAATAGTTCGCAGCTATGCAGAATAAAAAAAATAATATTTCTGTTTACTCTTTATTCTGATCAAAATAGCATTAAAATGATTTGAAATGGAAATAAATAAAATTTTGAATTTAAGACAGATTGAGCTCTAGCTTGCCCAAACCCGAAGGCTGATATAAAAATCAAGCCTGTTTCATCCCCATCTCTTACGTGAGCGACACCTTACGTCACTTATAAGTGTTTTGATACAAAGGAAGGCAAAAGATTGGAGATGGGAGGGAAAGGAAAGGGTAATTTAGAATTAGTTTTTCGGAAGCGTTATTGCACTGAGCTCCGGTCAATTCTGGCCAATATTTAAATATTTACTAAAAACAGAGAAGTACCGGAGCTGAGCTCCGGTGGGCTCCGGCATAAATTAAGCCCTGGTTGTGTGTTCTTGTAAATGAACACACCCTATTCTACAGTAAGCATCTTGCGGGACACTTTAGTAATGAATATGACTTTCAATATGTTTGAAATAGTGCAACATCATTATTAAAATACATTGCAAACGATTTCCCCCCATATACCATTATGTAACGAAATTCTTTTGAGTGCCCATGCGAGCGAACTGTAAACGCTACCACCCTCCATTTTCCATACCGAGAATGCCACAGTAAATCTCAATAACATACATCAATTACATGACAATCTGGGTATATTAACGCGAGTTAGAGCACGGTCAGACAGATGGCCGGAAAAAAATCGAAGTCATAAATACTTTTCAGCTAGGTTCCAAAATTTCAAAAATATAAATATTTTCTTCCTGAAATCGAGTAACGTGGTCATATCATAAGGCTGGAAAAACAACCTTGAATGGAATTGCTTTGATAAAAGACAAACTATATATGTAAGGATTGCTTAAAAAAGAAAGAAAGAAAAATACTATTAAGTTTTACAGGACTATTTTCAGTTATATTTCAATCAAAGAAACAGATATCATCAAGTAAATTACTTGTGGCTAAAGAATAGGACATTCAAGAAATGTAAATTGAAATTCAGAGTAATTATTCTCACAAATAACAGCACTTCGATTTTTTGATAGATATTCAAATATAATGACGCGATGTAGTTTGAGCTTGTAAACTGCTTAAGATATGTCGAGAAATAAAATATATGTGCATAGAAATTCTAATAAAATAAAATATTAAATACAGTCGAGTCTCTATGCAATTAAATCCATTGTTCCATTAAAAAAATTCGTTATATAATAATTCGATAATAAAGAAAAAAATCATTTTTAATGTGTAAATTTTGTAAAAAAAATAATAATAATAATTGTTTCTGAGGTGTTTAATTAAGAAATATTTAACTCTAATATTAACTTGTTATTGTATTTTTTTTTATTATTGAAACAGTTTAAAAACGAAACTAAAAATGTATTTCAAAGCATTAGTAAAAAAAAACGCATAAGGAAAACTTATATTTGTTTTCGATGAGAAATCTGTAACTTCTTGTTGTTTTGATTTCAAAACTGTTACACTCTTGTAAAAAATTTCACACTTTAACAAGGAACGCAGAATTATATAAGAAAATCACTTATCATCATCAATGTGAAAATACATATGCTTAAAGTGATAACCAGGTCGCCACTGGAGACCAAGTTATTTAATATGGCAATTTTATTTTGTACAAACCTGACCTAAGAGATGAGCTGAGCACAAACGGCAATTTTCTCTCCCTTCGTAATTTTTATAAAATGTCTCATTACAGATGTTGCAAAATTACAAAATATTAAGACACATATTTACATAGAAATTATTGTTCAAACAAGAAATAATTTTAAATATTTCTATTTATTTGGCAAAAATAAGTTCATCAAATGCAAATTTCAAAATAATAAATCTGAATTATTTGACCGACTTCGACAGAAAAATAGGCAAGAAATTCTTTTCCTGCTTCACTAATTCATCGATGCGATCAGATAGAGTAGATGATGTTGCACTCAACTATTCGAAAATTTAAAGCATTCGGCAATCAGCATTTCCCGAACATGCCGATTAATTCAACCTTTATTAGTATTCTTTTCAGAGATATGTAATTTTGATGCTTTATTAGAAAATTTAGTTTATATTATCTTTCTAAATTAAGTACTACTCTAAAGTATTTAACTAATAATTTTAAGTTATGCTTATTATTTTTTTAATTAATTCATAAAAAAACTTGTGTGGTTTTTGAAAATGAATGATGGGTAGAGGGGGTGGGGAAAATATATTTTACTGGTGACAAGAATTTTTTGCTGGATACCAGATTTTTATCAAATTTGTAAAGCCCTGGTTATCACCAGGGTATCACCAGTATTTCCTAAACATTTTCTGAAAAGGAACTTGATAAACGAAATAAAGAATAAGATAGAAGTACTCAGGTTTGAAAGATGAATCAGGAATCAGTGAAATAAAATTGATTCCACGTGGTTTTGCAGGTTTTTCTGAACAAATGAAGAATAATTTCTGGAAAAATTCGTTATATGGAGATATATTTTTCGTTATATGGAGACTACTTTTAATGTAATCATGAAGAAAAGTGACCGTTCCTCCTAGAAATTCGTTATATGGTGAAGGAGATAGACCTTTCGCTATATGGAGACTATTTTTAATGTAATCATGGGGAAAAGTGACTGTTCCTGCTAGAAATATGGAGATTATTTTTATGTAATTAGGGGAAAAAGTGACCGCACCTGCTAGAAATTTGTTATATGGAGATGATTTTAATGTAATCAGGGGGAAAAGTGACCGTTTCCTCCTATAAATTCGCTATATGGAGACTATTTTTAATGTAATCATAGGAAAAAGTGACCGTTCCTCCAAGAAATTCGTTATATGGAGAAGGAGATAGATCTATCGCTATATGGAGACTATTTTTAATGTAATCATGGGGAAAAGTGACCGTTCCTCCTAGAAATTCGTTATATGGAGATAGATCTTTCACTATATGGAGACTATTTTTAATGTAATCATGGGAAAAAGTGACCGTTCCTGATAGAAATTCGTTATATGGAGATAAATCTTTCACTATATGCAGAGCTGCCAAGTCTCCGGCTTTTTGAATACCAGTATTTTAGTACAGAAAATGTTGTCTTCTTTAATCTGAACATTCTGCGATTTAAAAGAACAACATTTTCTGTAAGAATATACTGGTGTGCAAAAAGCCGGAGACTTGGCAACTCTGCTATATGGAGACTATGTTTAATGTAATCATGGGATAAAGTGACCGTTCCTGCTAGAAATTCGTTACATGGAAGTTTGTATTAGAGAGACTCGACTGTACGTGTACGCTATTAAATCTGTAACTGCAGAGAGAATTGAAGAACATTGAAAAATGTGTAAATGGCAGCTCTATAAACATAATGTATAAACATTTCAACTATGCTCAAAAGTTTAAAAAAAAACAAATACTACTTCTTTCTGAATAGAAAGAAGTAGCCGCAGCAAATAGACTTGCAGTCTCATCTGGTCTATGCGGGGTAAAATCGTTTGCAATGTATTTTAATGATATTAAACTATTTCAAACATATTGAAATTGATATTCATCACTGAAGTGCACTGCAAAATTTATACACAGAAGTTTAAAAAAAGAGAAGGGGGGGGGGGGGAAACAAATCATGACAAAAAGCAAGATATAAAAAAAAAAAAAAAAAAAAGCTTTTTCAGTACAAAAACACCACCGCAAACTTTATAACTTTGATATATCCGCAAGAAACTATGTATAAACTCTATAAACATATGTAGATTGCGTGGATAATGTAGTTTTTAAAACCATTATATCTGTTATCAAATTATATCTGTTAGATAAATTTATGTCAAAACTTGAGTTTTTAATATATGTATGATAGATCTTTCTTTAGATTATTTAATATAAATATTACTTTTCCATAATGTTTTGCATATTAATATTGAAACAACAGTAATTGTCTACATTTTCTGTAGAACAGAAATGTTATTTGAAGTTAAAAAAGAAAAGAAAAGAAAAGAAAAAACAAATTATGACAAAACGCAAAAAAAAAAAAATAATAATAAAAATAATAAATAAATAAATAAATAAAGTGACGACGTTAAGAGGTCCATTCTCGACCGAAAACAACAATCATTTCCCCAATGGTTAAAAAAAAGCTTTTGCAGTACAAAAACACCACAGCAAAATCTATAACTTCGGTATAAGTTTCAAGCTTCATATGCAATTTTTCATATGCTTCATATGCAAGCTTCATGAGCAATTTATGTTAATATTATTTAATATGTATCAAATAAAATGTTCAGGTGTTCCTACTTTTTTTTTTTTTTTTTTTTTTTTTTTTTTTTTTTAGGAAGCACACACCAATATTTTCGAAAAATAATCTTTAGTAAAAATTTTCTAAGATGATCAAAGAAGAAGATTATTTTGTTTCAAAATTATTATTGGTGTTATTATACTGGTGTTAGATCATTCAGAAATTGTTGGAGCCTACGAACCCTGTCAAACGACTGTTACATTTCTTTATTGTTTTTATTACATCGGCAGCACTGAAAACATATAACGAAGTAGCGCTTGTCATATTAAAAAATACAAAGACTACTTCTCGAAGAAGTCGAATAATGTACATATCATTATGTATTAACCAATGGTTTCATTATGTATTAATCATTAGGTTTTCAAGACAAATCTGAATGCAACTGAATTGATAAATAACTCAAAACCTAAATATGTAAGGGTTGTAGAAAAGAAAAATAATAATCATCTTTACAGGAGGACTATTTTCAATATATTTCAATCGTGCAAGCCAAAAGAAGAAAAAAAAAAGAAAAGAAATATAGATTCAAGGAATGTAAATTGAAATCCAGAGTAATTTTTCCTTCAAATAACAGCACTTTGATTTTTGATAAATATTCAAGCATAATGATTCGATGCACTTTGGATCTGTAAAACACAGTAAACTTAAATGGGTTTTTAATGAGGTTTCTGAAATGATGAAACACTAGTATAAGTTATTATCTGATAAATAACAAATATTTACTTTAGATACGTCACGAAATCAAATATACAAGGACATAGAAACTCAAATAAAATAAAAATAAAACAGGCGAAGAAATCTATAATTTCAGAAAGGATTGAATTCTGCCGCAAGTGTAGCTCTATAAAGAGAAGAATAAGTAGGTTAGGTTGATCTTGAGCAGTGGTTCTCAACAGGTATTCCCCGACACACTGGTGCGCCATGACAGGAAATAAGATGCGCCGCTAAATTTTCAGTAAAGTTATATCAATGTTCTGCCAACTAATAAAAGTGCCTTAAAATGCAACATTCTAAGTTCGGCAGTTGATTGTGTATTGAGGTTTAGTGTCGTAAATTGCAAGTCCTTCCAAATTTGTTTTAGTGTTTGAATATTCTTAATAATAATAAACGTCAGAGAATTGCAATGAAAAAAAATTAAAAAACGTATTATAACCTATTGCTTTCGTCTCAGCTGCAAATTTACAATTATTACAAAAAATATCATCCGCTCTCAATTTTACATTTACGGAAAACGGGAGAATAATGAGAATAATGTTCAGAGAATAATGTTCAAAGTGAAAATAAATTTCGGCTAGATCTTTAAAAGAAGATTTACTAGTATGAATACACGAAAACCTATCTTGTAAAGAAGATATTAAAAACAAGTAATATAATTTTTTTTAAAAGTCAATTCCTACTTTTTAATCATAAATATATAAAATAAACCCGTACAGCATTAATGTCCCACGTTATCTTTATTGAACATTATTTTATAATCATCGTTGCGGTATTTTATTTTTTGTTGGCATCACTCATTTGAGATAAATCTTTCATTTCATTTATGAAAACAATGGGAGAAATTTTTTTCACCCATATAAAAATTAAAATTAATGAATTAAATTTAATTAATGAATTAATATTTGAAAAAACTGCATTAACATCAATTGTGATCCAGTACAAGTTTTAAAAAAATTATTTGAACTTGAATGGATGAATAGAAAATATTTTATTAACGATTGAAAATTCCAACAAGATATATATAGAGAGAGAGAGTGTGAGCTAATAGTAGGAATTTAATAAATATTTTTATTATAAATAATCTATCTATAACAATGAAAGAAATTTGTGTGTATAATGTGTGTTCTGAAGAGGCCGCTACACGTAGAGCTACAAAATTTGGCAGGAAGGTACCTCTATATGTAATTATGAACAACGAAGCCCAATTTTGGATTTTTTTTATTAGATTTTTAAAATTTAATTTTTTATGCGATTTTTAGTGTTTTTCACATTTTGCGGCGATTTTTCCACATTAGTAAAAGGAATCTGGTTTCAATCTTTTAGCCCAATATAGTAAATTTTGTCACATTTTCAATAAAGTTTATTCGGATTTTTACAGCAATTTTTGAATTTTTCGCGAAGCTTTTAATGCGATTTTTAAAAATTTTCTCGTTTCGCGGAGATTTTTCCACGTTCTGTAGAGATTTTTTCGACATTCATGAAAGAAATCCTGTTTTAATCTTTAACCCCAATATAATAAATTTTGTCATTTGCTATTTTGAAATTTTAGCGATATTTTATGAGATATTTAGTGTTTTTTTTTTTTTTTTTTTTTTTTTTTTTCAATTTGCTGCGATTTTTACACATTCGGAAAAGGAATCCGATTTCAATCTTCTCGCCCAATATAGCAAAGTTTGTTCTCTTTTCAATAAAGTTTATTCGGAATTCATGCAGCGTGAGTTTTTTAGAGTTTTTTCGCGTTTTGTATTATGTTTTGACGAGCCCAGCAACGCGGCGGATCAAAGTATCAAAGTATCAAAATATTTTACTTTGTTTCTTTTTTTTTTTTTTTTTTCATCATCATAAGTTTGGTATGCCGAAGAAGTTTAACCACGGATTCGAGTGTGCCGCAAGATTCGAAAGGGTAAAAAAAGTAGTAGTTGAGAAACAATCTTATAGAGTGAAATGAGGACATAACTGTAACTTTGACACTCGATAAAATCGAGAAATAAGAAAGTAGAATTTTGTTGATTGTACATGTAATAGTAATAACTAAAGTTTTATTTGGAGGCAAATTGATTTCAAAGTAAAGAAGGATTTGTAAATTTGTAAGCAAAAAAGAAATTCCCAGGAATTGGAAAGTGGTTGTCCTATGGCTTATTCAATTTCATCCCAGATATCAAGATGTGGGACATACACTATAAAGACTTGCAGCCACCGAAACAGAGGGGCAACGATATTTCCACACCTCTTGGCTGTCATATGATTAAGATAGGCTGGTTTTCATCAAGTGCCGAACTGCTATGTGATCAAGGTAGGCTGAATAGCTGTCAAGATCGGTTGAGTACCGAGGCCTGACTCTTTCTTTGACTGTGTAAAGACATCATATGTTGCATTCCGGTTGATAATATTAATCATTAAAAGACGAGAATGACAATTGAAATTGCAAACATTCACGTAGATATGCTGGGGCGTGCTTGGAAGGAAATGCATTACCGCTTGAATATTAAAAACTTTTTTCTAAGTATAGTTTTGTGGCTTATTCAATCATATCACAACTTGGTAATTTTATTTCTTTCATATTTCATCGAATATGACGTGGCAGTCGCAAGGATAATTATCATTCATCCTGTAATAGTTACACTTTAGATTTAAAAAGGAAAAGGAAATTTATTACTATATACAGGGTGTTTCAAAAAGATTGAAACGTGCTTTAATTTTTACCTATTGGAAACAAGTAGGCAATATAAATGGCAAAAGTGCTCAAAATAAGGTAAGATTTAAGATTAGGTTAATGAAACAGTCCTGCCATTAATTTAAAAAAAAAATCTCTTTGAATTTATTTATACGGCCCCTGGGTCTTATAAGTCATATATAGAAAAATTGTCTCCATGTTCTTGACAAGTAAAACAGTAAATATTCCATTCTTCTACGACCCAAACTCATCGAGTTATGATAATTTAAAGTTAATGAAATGAGCTTTCTGGCACTGAAAACAGATACACTGTTAAAAATAATCTGAAATTCACGGGTATTTTCTTCCTGAATTTCACAGAAAAAGTCCCTTTTCACGACAAAAGGGCATTTTCCGTTAAAAACAGAAAATTTCCTCATATTTCCTGAAAACAACGGAGCAGACGGAGAAGAAAGTGGCCAACAGAGATATTCCGTTATCTTCTGCATATTGATTGCAGCACAGAAAAACTAAAAATTCAATAAATTAAAATTTCGAGTTTATTTAAAAGAACAAAATAGTTCTTTCGAATTTAAAAAAGCAACAATTAATTTTCCCATACTTAGAAAATTATTAGCAATTTATTTTTTAAAGTTATAAAAAATATATTCTAAACAAATAGCTTAATATTTATATATAACAGTTAAATTAAGTGAAAAAAAAAATCGTATTTACTCAAAAAAGCAACAAACAAAAATAATGCTTTCGAATTAAAAAAAATAACAAATAATTTTCTCATTCCTTTGAAATTATTCGCAATTTGTTCTTTAAAGTTATAAAAAACACTCTCACTGACAATATATTTTAAGCGAACACATTTAAAAAATATGTAATAGTTGAAAAATCGTATTTACTCAAAAAAGCAACAAATAAAAATAATGCTTTCGAATTAAAAAAAATAACAAATAATTTTCTCATTCCTTTGAAATTATTCGCAATTTGTTCTTTAAAGTTATAAAAAACACTCTCACTGACAATATATTCTAAGCGAACACACTTAAAAAATATATGTAATAGTTGAAAAAATCGGTTTTCACAAAAAAAGCAAACATACTTTATCAAATTTAATTCAAAATATAATATTCATATTTTGCATTTAACAATCAAATTAAGAATATATATAAGTCATGTTTTAATCCGCTATTAATACTAAAGTTTTCAGTCATAATCTTATAACAAAATATCCTCCCAATTAATTTCAAAATTACCAGGTTTCTAAACCCCAGATTGTTTAAGTTCCAGGCCGCGATTTGAAGAAATCCCGTATTATCATTTCAAGCTCTTATTCTAGCAAGGGCCCGCTGGTCTTGCGGTAAAACACTTGGCTCAAAGCGCTATCGTCTCTGGTTCGAACCCCAAGGTCAGCAGGAAATTATACTTGAATTAAATCAAATATAGAATACTCCCGTTGTAGTCAACATATGGCAGCACAAACAAAGAGGGATTTTTTTTAACCGAGGTCATTCATAACAGAAAAATACCGTTTCTTGAAACGCAGATTTTCGTTCTGTTATCTTTCAAAACGGAAAATCTACTAACGGAACGGAAAAAGCCCGGCAACTTCGCTGACAGTAGTTTTCCCGTGAATTAACGGATTTATTTTTAACAGTGTAGATGATTTTTTATTTAGAGCCAAAAAGGTCCAAAATTCAATGTGTCATAACTCGGTGTGTTTTGGTCGTAGAAGAATGGAATTTGTGTTTTTAATCAAAGCATGGAGACAATTATTGTAAAAATAATTTATAGAATCCATAGTCATCTAAAAAATTTTAAAAGTGTGAAAAAATTTAAAACTTTTTAGAAAATAATGGCAGCACTAATTCATCAACATAACTTTAAGCCCTACCTTTGTTACGGTTGGTTTTAACCATTTTTTTTTTATCTACATTAAATTCCTTCATTCACTTTAACATTTATTTAAAAACACTCTTTTTCTGTTTCTAATAAAAATATAAATAAATAAAAGTAATTGTAATAATAATAAAATCAGTTTTTTTTTCCTCTTTCTTTTAAGCAATTGCAACTTTTATAGTATAACTTAGCTTCCTGTTTTCAAATTTGAAAGATAGATAGCAAGGAGGGATGTTTGTCAGATAAAGACCACACACATTGTATTGGGCAGTCATATAAGTATTTTTCCCATACCCTAGAGTCATGTGTTTAGAGACACCGAGTCTGGTCTTTGTTAAAAGAAAGCAAGGACACACCATTAGAATTACGTTATCTTATGTAAAGGCGACCCAAGTATGCTGGCATTGTATTTTACAACCCGTAATAAAGGCATTACTAAGGCTCCTATAAGCCTCCTATTATAGGAGCTCTAGGCATTACTGGTCCCGGTTCGTCTGTGTGACGCGAATATAAACATCCATTCATGTGAACCTTTTCAGTGGCTCTCTGTAAAGGGAAGGCACGATGTTTTTATCATGAAGCGACTCAGCCGCGGCGAGTCGGACTGTCTCGGAAGGGTCAGTCCACATTTTTATTGTTTTCACCCCCGAATCTCCCTTGGAAAATAAGTTTTTGGGACCGTCCAGTTTCTGAGAGGCGCGAGGGAGGAGGATCTCTAGTCAGTTGTTGATTTCAGGACGTGTAGTACAGGAATAAAAAGAACTTGTCCTTGTTTATCGTAAAGTCTCCGGTCAATCGTTAGTTTGATGTGGCTAACAGCGAAGAAAAAAAGAGGATGATGTTTTTAAAACCCCAGTCGGCGGGTTATACCTTTTCTATCGTAATCGTTGGAGGATAGCAATCTTCAAAATAAATAAATAGGCTTGTGAGGCAAGTCGCAAACCTTTTTTTTAATACTGCTAAGATTAAAGATGAGGCAATAATATAAAATTCAACTGAATATATAATGTTTCGTGAATTGGGATCCTCTAAGATGTGCCTGCCATTAGTATCAAACTACTATTAAGTACTCATTGTTGTAGACAGTGAAACCGTTTTGGAGTGTTTTGAAAAAAGATTAGTGAATCTCCGTCGGAACATCGATGTAGTTAGTCACGGGTGGACAGACTATGTTAATGAGTCAAACAACTTGAATTGGGACTCCTCTAAGATGTGCCTGCCATTAGTATCAAACTACTATTAAGTACTCATTGCTGTAGACAGTGAAACCGTTTTGGAGTGTTGTGAAAAAAGATTAGTGAATCTCCGTCGGAACATCGATGTAGTTAGTCACGGGTTGACAGACTATGTTAATGAGTCAAACAACTTGAATTGGGGCTCCTCTAACAAGGAGAGTGCCAAGTTTGGTAATCACAGATTTTGATTATTTTTATATATGTTGTAGGGTAGAAGCCCATTAGTCTCAGGTTCAATGGATTTTATACAACGCTCCTTAGTTCTCGAGAAATGGGGGGTCTAATATTATAACATAACTTAAATACTTACTTTGTAACAAATTAACTGTGTCGGTTGTAGCTCAGTTGGTATGGCGTCTGCTCGTTGTTCCGAGGGCCTGGGTTCGATGCCTGAACGCGCTACGTTTGTTTTTCTCATTTTTTTAAAAATATACTTGTAACTATAATTTAATTATCTCAGTAAAATTTTTGTTAATATAATTACATTTTAATTGAGCATTTTTGATTTTTTTAAAAATCACTTTTAAAATGCAATTTTTATCAATGCAACGATATTGAACAATTATGTCAATTCGTGATTGTAAAGAAACATCATTTATAAATTGCCTTAACAAGGGAAGTTAATGCGATGATAATACTACTCTGTTTTTAAAGTAAGAAGCATAATTATATTAAACATTAGCATAAGAAAATAAATTACAACATATTTATGTTTTATTTTATTGTAACTAGAGGGCGCCACTACAGGCTTTGGTTATTTCTTTTTTTTTAGTTTGATGCAGTTAAGTGGTTTTTGTTTTCAATCTTTATCGCACAAGTGCGTATCATTCTATAACAGCTCATAATTGTATAAAAATGGAAGAAGCAAGCTGTAGTTTACAAGATCAATCTAAAGTGTTGGGATTCAATGAAAATCGGAAAAGTGATGTCACAAATGCGTTGAAGTACTGTAAAATTTTATTGTAAAACAATGAATTTTTAACAAATAATCTAGCATCTGAAATATCCTCGTTTTCTATTGCGATGGGAGAAGAATTCTATAATTCGATAGTTAATATGCTGATTTTTTAACGATTTTTTAATTTTTACTAGTCAATAATAGATCCAATTTTTTAAAGCTCTTTAAATGATGAGAAATATTTAATAATGGTTTAAAAATCAAAAATGCTAAATTAAAATTTAATTATTTTAACAATTTTTTTAGATCATTAAATTATAATTACAAGTATATTTATTTTTAAAAAAAATGAGAAAAACAAACGTCGCGTTCCGGCATCGAACCCGGGACCTCTGAACAACGAGCAGACGCCATACCAACTGAGCTACAATCAACGCAGTTGTTTCTTAACAAAGTAAGTATTTAAGTTGTGTTATAATATTAGACCCCCCATTTCTCGATAACTAAGGAGCGTTGTATAAAATCCATTGAACCTGAGACTAAGGGGCTTCTACCCTACAACATATATAAAAATAATCAAAATCTGTGATTACCAAGCTTGGCACTCTCCTTGTAAGATGTGCCTGCCATTAGTATCAGATCCCTAGTATGTACTTGTAAGTAACATCACTTCCTGAATTGATTTCACTTGGTTTTTTATTATTGATGTCTTATATATATATATATATATATATATATATATTATATATATCCAAAGAGTATATTTTAAGTGTGTTCTTTCCATAAACTCGATAAGTTGCTTATTTGTGTTATTAATCTTGGAAGAAATGTTTTGATAAAGTTAAGAATCATAATACTTAATTGAAAATAATTAATACCTAATTTTTATAAAGTTGATCATCCTTTAAATTAAGATATTGTGATAAGTTTTAAGAACTGTGTTATAAAAAGAAAAAAAAATACTTTATAGTTAATCTCAGTATTATGGATCAATTTTTATATATTGTGTTATTGTTATAATTTTGAGAATCACGTTGCTTCTATTGTTCAAATAAAAATTTTTTGTTTATTCTCAAATATGGTATGTTTTTCTTGATATGTAATTTTTAAATAATTAGTATTTTTATAATTACAACAAACCTATAAGAGAGGATTAACCTCTCAGTAAGTGTGACTAAAAATATGAAAGCTATAATTTTGCTAAATTAATACTTTTAAATTTCTAAAATCTAAAATTCATACCAATAGTTTAAATGAACATTAATTGAGGTTTATTTAAGGTTATTCGATGTAATTATTGTTCCTGTTTCAGTGCTGGATAAACTAATAAATGATGATAAAGTAAAATTAAGTTTAATTTTATAATGGATTAACTTAAGTCTTAACTTTCCTCTCTGAGGATTATTGCTATCTAAAATAAGCATCAAAATGTTTATTTTTAAAAGGTAAAAAAAAAAAAAAAAAAAAGATAATTGTTTTTTTTTTCTTTATGCCACTATACGATCATACCTTAACCGATCTGATCTTGTTTAAATTCTCCATAATTATTCTATTTTTTTTTGTATTCCATCATATGCTTATTTTATTAATTTTTCTCTTTCCCCTTTTTGTCCTCATATTAGAGGAATTTCAGGTTTCCTTCAATTGTCTTCTAAATTTAATGATGGTTATATTTCGTTAATTTACTGTGTATGGAGATTTGAGCTTGATCGGGTTGGAGTGGAGTTGGGTGTTCTTTATGCATTTCAGTATACTACTTGATTTAGAAATCTGTTGCCCCTTACTACATTTAGTGTTGTTCTAAAATGGTGATTTCAAAAATATCATGTTGTATTAACTTATTCGGATTTTTAAGTTTTAATATTTTGATGAGTTTAATGTAATTTGCTCCTTTTTCCATGGCAACAGATTTCAGTGGAGTTAATCAGGGTATACTTTTTTTTAGATTGTTTAATTGTCAAATGAGGAGTGAGTTGTAAGTGATTCTTTAAAATTTTTAATTTAAGTAAGTTGTTTAGAAAGAACATCCAAAAAAACCCCACAACACCTTATTTTGAACACTTTCCCAATTTACATTTCTTGATCTCCAATATATAAAAAAATTAAAGAATTAATCTTTTTCCAATCTTTTGGGGACACACTGTATAGCTAATAAAACATTTTTTTTTTTTTTTTTTTTTTTTTTAGAGGCGAGGACAGGAAAGAGAGAGAAAACAGAAAACAAAAGAATTCGGTTTCATGGAATGAAACTGTGTGAAGTGACAATCTTAATGAAAATGGAATTTTCTGAAAGCGCCTGCTTTAAAGGGCACAATTTTCGCACGAATGGACCGTAATTAAAAGGTACACTGCAAAAAAGTATAGTTGATTTTATGGTATATATGGCAGCTAGAGTGCCAATATTATACCGTAAAAACAACCTTTTACTTACCCATCATACGTAGATAGGGTAAGTCTTGTAATCGTTTTGAAAATCGAAAATTTTTTTTGACGGATTTACACGTTTCAGACACTGGAGATTCCAAAAAACATATTTTTAGAAAAAAAATTTTGCCGTCCGTCTGTGTGTCTGTGTGTGTGTCTGTAAACGCTCTATCTCCCGAAAAAATTGAGATAGAGACTTGCAATTTGGTATGTACTTAGTATGTAATAATGGGAAGAAGCCTATTTCATTTCAATAACCTCGATTAACCGGAACTATTTTTTTCGGACTCTCGAAATATTCGTTCTGATAAAAGGTACATAAAAATTTTCGAAATTGTTTATTTTAAGAAATGAATATAAAAGACAATAAAAAAACATAAATTTTGCATAAAGCATGAAGTCGATCGGATAATTAGTTGCCGAGATATTTGGAATCCTATTTTTCCACACTCTTCGATTTTTCATGACCCTGTATTTCATCCAAATTTCACTTTAAAGATATATTTTAATTGGGAATTTGACGCTTAATAAGATGCAATAAACTGCTAGTTAATAGGATTATTATTTTTGGAGTTATAAGGAAAAACCTCTTTTAAGCAATTCAGTAATCAAGCATTTAAAGTTTATGACGTCATCAAGCCACGATTTTATTTGAATTGCAATGCATTTTATAAGTAGTTTACACATTTTTATTTTAATATTTTACATTATGCATATCCATGATGGGTAAGTATTACGGTGGCCCCCAACGACTGGTTTTTTTTTTTTTTTTTCAGTGTACGCGTTTATTTAGTTCACGATATGTACCACAATATGGTCAAATCTTGATACGATTCATTCACCTTATAATATTTTAAGATTTGTTATAAAAGGAATGCAAACGTTTAATAAATCATTGCATTACACCCCTGGAAACGTCTTAGACGTATACGAACATGAAATACTGGATGTATTTTTTTATTTTTTTAATCTGCATGACCATCTGCTGAAAGAATAATAATTCGTAATAGTTAAATTATAATTTGCATCGAATTTTAAACGTGGAGTGCATGTTTTGCATCAGGAATAATATAAAAAGCATAAATAAAATATGCTGGAGAATGATAAATGACTAATAAACTATCATTAAATATGAAATGGAGCATAAGAATGTAAGACTAGCAATAGAAATTTATTGAAATTAAATGCATACTACTATACTAGATCGGTGTTTAAATCAATTTTTCTGTAAAATTTACATAATTAATGCAACGACTCACCTAATACTAATTTAAAACGAACGAAATAGGTGTTGGTGAAAAGCAAAGCAAAATTAAATTGATAAAATTGACATTCCAACTGTCGACAGTTAGATATAACACCTAATTTAGAATACTTCTTAATGACACTATTTTTTTAGTTATTGGTCAACATGTGGTTCATACGTTTAGTTTTTTTACAAGATGAATATAAATGTACCCTGAAAATGTAATTAATCATATTTTAACTAATAATTATACTAATTATTTTATTTTCTTATTTATGTGTTAGTTAAAGTAACCTTCATAATCATAAATATGTAAAATATTTTTCCGTCTCCGGTAGGCAGGTTGAATAATTGTTACGCACCAGCGGCGTATTCAAGGAAAGAGTCAATAGAATACAGATCCACTTCAGAAAAAAGAAGAGAAAAATGCGCTTTTCTCTCTTTTTTTATTGCAGGGGGGGGGGGGGATATTTATAAAAAAAATCATCTTATATATTAAAGCGAGAAGCAGAAGTCTTAATTTTTCAGTGCAAATTCGACCTTACTGCGCATGCCTCAATTTTTTTTGAACGGTGAATAAAGAAGGAAGTAGAATTAAGAATAATCAAGAGTGCTGGGGAAAGAATAGCTCGCATATTGGCTTGCACTGCTCGCAACCCTACCGCTAGGAAATACTCCTTCTATTTTTTCTAAATTCTATTCTTATTTCCCCTTCCCGAAGGGAGCATCAATTTTCCCACCTGCTTTGTTTGAAAGAGGAGTGAACAAAAGGGAATTGGGGATTGCAAGGGGAAGGGAGGGAGGTGCTTTCACTTTTTTTGTAGGCAGGAATGGAAAAGAAAAGGGAGGAGGGGGCGAGTTCTCCCCTTCTATAGAATTTGAAAAAGGGTCATTTTTCCGGGAAGAAAACATATTTATTTTGCAACCAGATAACAATATTTCTGACGTAATTTTTACACGGCCTGTAAAACCTTTATATTTATAACCTTTAAAATTTTCAAATGGTTTAGAGAACAAAAGCTTTTCTTTTTTTAAATGTTTTCTTACGAGCACTTTTATCACTAATGTATAGTAATTTTTACTTGGGGTTCATTTAAGGTTTTATCACGGGCCCGGGCAACGCCGGCATGTCAACTAGTTTCTATTCGATTTTATATCTATGTATAAAATAAGTTTTTTCAAGCTAAACTGCTTAAAACTGCGATAAATCCCGTTTATTTGTGAGGTAAAAAGTTCATTTTCTTGTTTGACACAGGCATTATTATATCTATCATTATTAGCCAAGAATTATAATATTATACTCAAAATGGATCTACTTCTTATTTCGTGCATCTCTACTTACTAATACTAATAGTTCTTATTACTTCCATATAGCGAATACTTCAATCAGTCGATAAGATAAATATCAGTGCAAACACTTTGGATTACTGTGGAAATATTCAGCGCATAAGGAAAATCTCAGGTAAGCTGAACTATCCTTCTTTACCATTATTAAAAGACGAAAACGTATACTAAAATATAGAAGACCAATTTAACAATTCGAAAAAGGAGAAAATTTATTACGCTACCGACGGTTCCCCTAACAAAGATTATGAAAGACTGATTCTGAAAAAAGAATATTATCCCAGTATCAAAAACGATAATTTAACAAATTTCTAAAATATAATAATAAATAAAAGAACGCTAAAGAAAAAAAAGAAAAAAATGAATGCGATAAAAGAAAATACTCAATTTATTGAAAAACTCAATTCTACAAATTATAGTACATGGAAGTTCAAGATGCAGATGTTCCTGATTAAAGAGGAACTCGACGATATTATAGTACAAGATCCACCAGCTCCACCCGACCCCGCATGGCACAAAAGAGACCGCAAGACTAGAGCTTTAATTAACTTAAGCATTGATGATTCTCAAATCGTAAATGTAAAAAACTTAGAAACTGCCAAATTAACATGGGAAGCTCTGAAAAATATACATGAGAGAAGCAATTTATCTAGTAAGCTTTACCTGTTACGAAAATTATACAGTACTAAATTAGCGGAGGGCGGAAACATGATCTCACATATCACTAATATCTTGCAAATTATAGATAAACTTAATGCCATTGGAGAAAATATTAGCGATTCACATATTTCCGCGCTATTTCTGTGTTCTCTTCCCCCCAGTTACAATACTTTGATAACTGCGTTGGAGGCGAGACCAGAAAATGAGCTCACCCCTGATTTTATCAAAAACAAATTAACGGATGAATATAATCGTAGACATGAAATGTCAGAACAATCACATAGCGGATATAACAACAGTGAGAGAGCATTTAAAACAAATAGGAGATATACACACACTGAAAATAGAAGAGAACAAAAATATTGCAACAACTGCAAAATGGAAAATCATTCGACTTACGAATGCTGGCACTACAAGAGCAGAAACACGGTACAATCCGGAAATCCTCGTAACAATCAATTCAAAAATAAAAAGAATTTCTCATCTTCATTATGTTATGAAAAAAACGAAACTCATAGGGAAAACAAAGTTCCAAACGAAAGAAAATACGCAAATGATCAGACGCAAAATAAAGCATTAATCACTCAAAAAGTAGGCAAAAATAACTGGATTCTCGATTCAGGATCTACCTCGCACATTTGTAATGATAAAAGCCTATTTAGTAAATTTATTGATTATAATAAAACTTCAGTAACGATCGCGAATGGTAATAAACTGACAGCGTTAGGTTCAGGAGAAGTTTTTATAAAAACATTAACCCCCGAAGGAAAAGAAAAACTAACGAAATTACGCGAAGTGCTTTATGTCCTAGACTTAGAGTCGAACCTAATTTCGGTTAGTAAAGCCGCTAAAAACGGGTGTAAACTAATCTTCGACGATAATAAATGCGATTTGATCTTTGATGAAGAAATATATATTAGGGCGAAAAATGAGAAAAACTTATACATTATTGAGGAAATAGACGATGTGGAAGAACCACAAAATTATATAAACAAACATAACGTATAACTGTGACAGCAAACAATGCATAGATCTCTGGCATCGCAGACTAGGTCACAGAGATTATGACGCGATTAAATCAATGATAACAAATCAAATTGCGGACGGAATAAAGATAGGAAAATGTAAACATCAAAATAAAACATGCGTAACTTGTATCGAAACTAAATTAACTAACATGCCGTATCCTAAATCAGCAACAAATCGAGCTACTAATATTGCGGATTTGATCCACAGTGACGTGTGTGGACCTCTAGATACACCGACCTTAGGCGGAAAAATATATTTTATGACTCTTATTGATGATTATTCCCGATATACTACGATATATTTATTATCTAAAAAGAGCGAAGTTGCTGAAAAGATAAAAGAGTATATAACGATGATATACAATCAGTTCGGTAAAAAACCTAAGGAAATTAGATCGGATAACGGTCGTGAATATGTAAATCAAGAGATAGATGAATACTTAAAACAGAATGGAATTTTACACCAATTGACTGTCCCGCATAATCCGAGCCAGAATGGAGTTGCGGAGAGAAAAAATAAAAGTTTATTAGATATGACTAGAAGCATGCTATCACAAGCAAAATTAAGCAAACATTTTTGGGGTGAAGCCATAAACACCGCAACATACTTACAAAACCGACTCCCAACCAAAGCAAACAACAACAGAACACCTTACGAATTATGGAAAGGAATTAAACCGAATTTAAAACACTTAAGAACATTCGGTTGTAAAGCGCTATTTTACGTCGATAAAGTAAATAGAGGAAAACTCGATAACAGGGCTCAAACCGGAACGTTTGTAGGTTATGATACACGATCGACTGGTTATAGAATTCACACACAAGGAAAACAAATTATAATAGCGAGAACGGTGAAATTTCTTGAGAATGAAAATGTACACTCAGATAACATTGAGGAGATACAAATCACCACAAAAACATCCGATGACAATACACAATTACCGGATAGACATGAAAATCACTTAGAAATAAAACTTGACAGTGAAGAGACACCATCCGTGCCCAAACAGCCACCAATTGAACCAAGAAGGTCTAATAGGACAAATAGAGGCGTTCCTCCTGACAGATATGTTTGTCTCATAAATAGTTCATCTGAAAACATTCCCGAAAATTGGGAAGATATCGAAAAAATGGAAAATACTAATGATAAACAAAATTGGATAAAAGCAACACAAAATGAAATCCAATGCCTAAGAAAAAATAACACTTGGACTTTAACAGATCCACCACCCGGAACAAAAATTATCGGTTCAAAATGGACTTTTAAACTAAAAAAGGACAATTTAGGAAATATTCAAAGCTATAAAGCGCGTCTAGTAGCACAAGGATATAGTCAAAGATTCGGGATTGACTATGATCAAACTTTCGCACCTGTAGTTTCGCACGCTACAATACGAGCATTTCTCATCTCTGCATTGCACAAAAATTTGAACGTGAAACATGTTGACATAACCACAGCATTTTTGCACGGTGAATTAACTGAAACTGTTTATATGAGTCAACCAGACGGGTATATTAAACCCGGCGATGAAAGAAAAGTTTGTAAACTTCAAAAAGCCATCTACGGTCTTAAGCAAGCCGCAAAGGCCTGGTACACCAAAATATCGGAAACACTCAAAAACAATAATTTCTTACAGAGCAAAAATGATCCATGTCTGTACTTTAAATCAAATCAAGAAAATCCGATATACATCATCATTTATGTAGATGATATCCTGATAGCAGGAAAGGACAGTGACATCGAAGAAACAATAAACCAACTTGAGAAAGAATATGAACTGAAAAACTTAGGAGAAGTGAATAATTACCTAGGAATAAACATTAATAAAATCAACGATACATATTACCTAAATCAAAACAATAAAATACAGGAACTAGTGAAAAAACTGAATTTAAACGACATGAAACCTCATTACACACCCATGATTGCAGGATTCAACAGACTTGAGGACGATGATAATCTTTTACCTAATAACACGAAATATCGACAAGCCACAGGCACATTACTTTACATATCAACAATCACGCGTCCTGACATATCCGCAGCAGTCAACATATTATGTCGTAGAAATGAAACACCACGCCAAAAGGACTGGACAGCAGTGAAAAGAATCATTTCATACCTTAAAACTACAGAAAATTTGAATTTAACTCTTAACGCAAACAGCAAGCCCATCCTAACAGCATATGCCGATGCAGACTGGGCAGGTGACTTGAAAACACGTAAATCAACATCGGGAAATCTATTCATGCTAGGAAAATCACCGATTTACTGGATTACAAAAAGGCAAAATTGTATTGCACTTTCGTCAGCCGAAGCTGAATACGTTTCAGCTAGCAACGCAGCACAAGAATTAAGTTGGATAACAAACTTGCTTAGCGATCTCAACATTCCACAAAAATTACCCATCACGATTTTTGAGGATAATATGTCCTGTATAAAAATGACTGAAAACGATAAAGATACTAAGCGATCCAAACACATCGACATACGTTTCCACAACATCAAACTGATGAAAAAAGAAGGAAAAATCGATTTACAATACTGCCCCAGTGAAGAAATGATAGCCGACACTCTCACGAAACCCACTCCCAAACCTGTGTACGAGAAACACCGTAAGAAACTGAACCTTCAACCATTCCCCACACAGGAGATTACGGGGGAGTGACGGAGAAACCTTTTTTATGCAGTGAATAATCTCCACGTGCAGCGAATGATCGAAATAAGAACATGTTAAAAACCAGACCCCAATTACCAATAAGTACTTCAAGTGCCGCAGCTGAAAAACATAGTGAACAAAACCAGAAACTGTCGAAACCAATTAAGTGAAAAACTCTGCAGACCTCCCTACTTCAAAAACTACAGATGTTATCACGCGCGTGTGAACTGAACTTAAAGACATTCCCTTCAGAATCTAAAATGAATCCGAGCAGTTAAAACGCTCTTGTACATATGTGTTGTAAATATATATCTCAAATATAATGTAAAATTGGAGCATCTAAAAGCAGTCTCCAAAAACGCGATTTAAATGTAAATATCTATCCAAGAATTATAATATTATACTCAAAATGGATCTACTTCTTATTTCGTGCATCTCTACTTACTAATAATAATAGTTCTTATTACTTCCATATAGCGAATACTTCAATCAGTCGATAAGATAAATATCAGTGCAAACACTTTGGATTACTGTGGAAATATTCAGCGCATAAGGAAAATCTCAGGTAAGCTGAACTATCCTTCTTTACCATTATTAAAAGACGAAAACGTATACTAAAATATAGAAGACCAATTTAACAATTCGAAAAAGGAGAAAATTTATTACGCTACCGACGGTTCCCCTAACAATTTTGAATGTAACTGTCGGGTCCACTGGACCCGTCTGGTAGGCAGAGGGTTAAACATAAAAGCATGATACTTGCAGGCATAAATGTCAAAGTGATTTGGAATCGAATAGTTTTTTTTTTCTTTTTCTATAAATACATCTTGAGTTGTAAGCGATTGTTATCTCATGTTACGGAAATATTAATTGTAATTTTAATTCCTTCTCATTACAAGATATTCAAATGACAATCATTTTTTTCTTAACCCCTTCGCGACGAGCGTCCTTTATAGAAATTTTATTTTTTTATCACTGATTTTTTAAACTAGAAAGTCGCGAAGAGATCGACTGTAGTAAAATGTATATCCGATTTATAATAAAGAGAAAAACGTTGTTCGATTCTTTATCGTCGGAATGAGAATCCCTCAAAACTCCGTACATTAATTATGAAAAAAGTTCGTAAATCTGTCAACAAGAGTGTCAGGACTTGCCGAGTGGGTAAAATAAAGAAGTTTACTTCTTTATTTCTGAAAACTCTTAAAATGGGAAAAACAGTTTTACAAAGTGTCACCTATTGCAATGGCAATCGGTAAATCTGGACTGACTTTACTGTTAAAACAATTATATCGAATAAACAAATTAATACATTACCAAATAAATGATGACAGCAAATCAGCAAATGGTTTACTCACCTAAAGTAAATAAATTTTTCATTAGTTTATTGAAATTTAAAAAATATATATCATTCAAATATAAATTAAATAAATCCTGAAAATAAAGCATATTATTTTTAAAGTTAACCTGTAAAAGAAAATATTATATATATATATATTGTCGATTATTTATGTGGTTCAATGATTATTATTAACAAAAGTTTTATTATATATATATATACATATATATAATTATAATATCTATGAATTTCAAAAAACATATCAAGTTCTTGTATCATTCTACTTAAATCTCATATATATATATATATATATATATATATATATATATATATATATATATATATATATAACCATAAATGAAACATTATCATAACACCAACTTAAACAATGAAATAATTAAGTATGAAATAATTAGTTGACAATGAAAGATTCCCCAACACACTTAATATGGAATCAAAAACATTGAAAGAATAAGAAATTAAATAAAAATTGAATAAATGGAATTAAATGAAATGAAATTTGTGGAATTTAGACAGAATTATCAAGTCCCAATTGCCTAAATACCACAAATAAAATGAAATGAGATGTTTCATCATCATATTAGCCATACATTGCTAAAAAATATGATATTGGGACTACATCTCAAATACAATGATTCAAATCAGTGATAAATTAAAAAATAAAATACAATATTAAAAAGGAAAGAAGCCATACTTATAAATTACAGAGAGAACATTTAATAGAGACATTAAGTATAAAATCCATAAAGATGAAAAGAGATATAAATAAGATACCTTGCAGTTCATGAACCATCATGAAAACTCCAACATGACTGGGGAATGAATTGCATAAAAAATCATAACATGTTGCCAATTTTAGAAATATAAATTGCTTAGAAATATAAATTGCTTTGCAGTGATGCCAGAAATAATGTTAAAATATAATGGATTATAAAATAAACAGGAACATTAGTGCTGCCATCTATTAGTAAAAGTGAATATAATCTGAATCGAAGGAATTGGATGGAAATAAATGTTTCATAATTCAACCAAATTACTATCTTAATTGATACCAATTAGTTAAATAATAAATAAATGAAATTAATTAATAAATAGAAAATCGAATTACATTAAAGGATGTATTAATGAATAATACTATGTTATAAATAAGTATTAAGGTGGAAAAATTAATAATAAAAAACAACTTAAAATAGTGCTGCCCTCTAGTGGTAAAAGTAAATATAAAGGAATGGATGGAAATTAGTGTTTAATAATTAAACCAAATTACTACCTTAATGATAGCCATTAGTTAAATAATAAATAAATGAAATTAATTAATAAATAGAATGTTGAATAATATCTAAGTAATGGATGTATAAATTAATAATACTATGTTATAAATAAGTAGTAATATGGAAAAATTAATAATTAATTAAAAATGTACCATTAAATGACAACAACGATTAAATAACTGTACTAAAAATGCAACATCAATTAAAATAAATTAAATTAAAATACTAAAGATTTGAATTAAGAATCAAAGAATTTAAAATTAATATTGATTAAATATTGAAATGAATTAGTCACAAATAATGTGGCTTCAAACAAAGTTAAATTAAATAAAAACATTTAATAAAATTAAAACATATTATATTAACACTGTATAAAAGTAAACATTATGTTAGAAGTAAATATGATATTGTCCACCAAAGGTATTAATCCAAATCATTAGATCAAATACATTCTTAATATTAATGAATATAAATTCATTTAAAATAATTAAATAATGAATAAGTAATATATATATATATATATATATATATATATATATATATACAGGGGTGCAAAAATCTAGGCGCCAATTGGCTGATTCCCACCACTAAATTTTATTAGTATTCTTTGTTAAATTTTATTAGCATACTTCGCCTAAATTTTATATATATATATATATATATATATATATTAGTTTTTGGTTATTTTCATTTTAGATCAACATTGAATTCCTCTCCAAAACTTTTAAATTTTCTTAATGAAAATTAAAAAATCCCTGACGGCTCGGCCTACAGGCACAGGTAGATTTCGAAGACGCAGACCGTGGGGCGCCTGTTTGTCGGGAATTGCGGAAAAAATGACCTTTTTACGATGATGCGGCAGTTGGAACCACCTACTTCGAAACCTAACTTGTTTGCAGGCGGAATCGGCAGGTATTTTTTTGTTTTTAATTTTTTTTTTTTTTTTTTTTTTGCTATAACGGTTGGTCCTATAAAAAACTTGTCAATATAAAAGTTTTAAATAATATTAAGAGGATTAATAATAAATTTAAGCGGATTTGAAATCTTGAGAATTGGCGAAGTTATGAATTTTTTTCTTCTAAACCCCCCTCCCCCCCCCCCCCTTAAGGCAATTTTTAATTATATCAAAAATCAGTCATACATAAATTTTCGGCCCTTTTCCTAGAAGTAATAATAACTTCAAACGGATTCGATACATATCATAAGTAAGAAATTATGAGTTTTTTTCTGTTTTCACAAAAAGCCCCCCCCCCCCTGGTTCGATTTTGTCCATTAACGAACTTGACCGAGACTGTATGCCCCTTGATTTTATGTATCAGTTTCGAAAATATGCGTGAGTTGGAACCGCCTACTTCGAAAAATAACTTGTTTGCAGGCGGAGCCGGCAGGGATTTTTTTTGTTTTTAATTTTTTTTTGCTATAACGGTTGGTCCTATAAAAAACTTGTCAATATAAAAGTTTTAGATAATATTAAGAGGATTAATAATAAATTTACGCGAATTTAATATCTTGTGAATTGACGAAGCTATGATTTTTTTTCTTCTAAAACCCCCCTTTTTCCCCCCCTTGGGGCCATTTTTAATTATATCAAAAATCTGTCATACATACATTTTCGGCCCTTCTCCTAGAAGTAATAATAACTTTAAACGGATTCGATATGTATCATAATTAAGAAATTATGGGGTTTTTTCTGTTTTCACAACCCCCCCCCCACCCTCCCCCCCTTGGTTCGATTTTGCCCATTAACGAACTTGACCGAGATTTTATGCCCCTTGATTTTATGTATCAGTTTGTAAAAGATTAATGCAGAATTTTTCCAGTTATCGTGGTCAGAAAAAAGTGACATAGATAGATAGATAGATAGATAGATAGATAGATAGATAGATAAACTTTTGAACTGGTGGGTGGTTTTGGGTTCTGGGAGTCATGATCGGCGTAGATCTGCAAAATTTTTTCAAAATTTCCAACTTAGGTGAGAATGTAATAGGTAGTATTTCTTACGAAATCTACCTAAAAGAGATAAGGGGGAGGTTAAATAAACAGATAGACCGAAATCGTAAATATTTTCAGGCAAAAAAATAAATTAATTAATTTAATTAAATTAAAGATGAAGTATTTCACTGCTGTCAAGAATAAGTGAATTTCAAACATAAAGTAAACTGTGAAAATGGATTTTAAAAGAAATAGCCGCAGGTATTTTTTCTTTATTTTTTTTTTCCATCCGGGCAACGTAGATGGCAATTTTAAATTACAGAAAATCCAGAAATTAAAAAAACAACCTCCAAAAAATAATAATAAATAAATAAAAGTAAATATTTATATTTTGTAAATGAAAAGTACCGTCAATACGTAAAAACGTACTTTTTTTTTTTTTTTGTAACGCTATACGGGATAAGGCGGTACAGATTTTAAAATGGAGGAAAAAAAACAGAACGTTTACTACGTCTGTAATTGAAAAATCTCGGTTACCCCGGACATGGGCAGAAGCGATCGCAGGGAGAATGTATGCTGGTTCATTAGCATTCCATGAGAGAATATTTATTTAATATCTCGTCTAATTACCCAAAAATTAATAAATCTGAGTCTCAAGTGTATTCAGACCTGTCTTCCTCTATCCTAACACAAATTTGCATACCTCTACGTGCGATTGATTCACCAAGAAACAGACACACAGACAAATATCGTTCTTTTATTAATATAGATATACAGGGTGTCCATAATTAAACGACTCTACTTTAAAGTTGTCTACAGACAAAACTATTGGCCAGAAAGTTGTGGAATTTTGTGAAGGACATAATGAAGGAATGGGAATTTATTTAAGCGAAAAAAAAAATTGAGTTCAAAATTTCGCCACCAGGTAGCGTTTTTAATAAATTACACATTTAGCATACATTTATGAGAGTTTACATATTTTATTGCAACAAAACATGTTCCACAGAACGGCCATCATTTTCAGCTACCATCTGGAATCGTAAGATGGCATGTTCCACAAGCTGACCGCAATGTGTTCTGGGAAATGCTATAAACATGTCGCGAAAAAATTTTTGTTCAACATGTTTTGTTGTAATAAAATTTGTAACCTATCGTAAATACTAAATGTGTAATACATTAAAAAACGTCCTCTGTCGGCGAAATTTTAAACTATTTTTTTTTCAGCTTAAACAAATTCCCATTCCTTCATTATATCCTTCACAAAATTTCACAATTTTTTGACCAATAGTTTCGTCTGTAGACAACTTTAAAGTAGGGTCGTTTAATTATGGACACCCTGTATATCCAGGGAAGAGCAAGATATTTTGGCGAGTTATTGTTAAATCCATGTCTTATAATAATGAACAACGGAAGTTTCGGTTTCAATCACTTTTTTCTTAGAATATTTAAGGGTGCTCTTCCCTCGCGTGTTGCCCTACATACAGTAAAAAAAAAGTTTTATTAAAAAAAACAAAATGAAACTTCCAATATCTTATCAAAAGATTTCATTACTGCAAAATTTTTCTAAATTCCATAAATAAATAAAAAGGTTGCATGCCACAAAATTTTTATATTAAATGACAAGTTACCAAACCTAATGATGCGTAATAATTCAGACATAACATTTTAAAGACGAATGTAGTCTAACTTAAAATTTAAAAAAAAACTTTCTCTCATGCCCTTCTTGCAAATTCGAACCTCACGGCAATATTATATCGGAGGCTTCCCATTAGTAGAACAATTAAGTGTTGCACACACACAAAGAAAAAAAAAATCACTCAGCAAGGCCACGGCTTTGTTCGCAAAAGAAAAGGAATCTTGAAAACTGTGTTTACCTCCATCACGCCTGCGAAAATTACTTTAATCACCCCGAAATTTGTATTCATTCGGAGGTAAATTAAGTTTACCTACAGGTATAATCTAACACCCAAACAATTATTATACGTCTCCAGACAGGCACTGATAAGCATATTAAACGTGGCAACTGTTTTCCATACAAAAAAAGAAAAAAAAAACCAAGATATTCAAGGCGGAAGTGCAAAATACCTAACAGAAAACGAAAATAAAGCAAAGAAAGAAGAGAAAATGACTCTAATTAATATCTGAAGATCTGAACTACATTTAGAAGATTATTGTAAAAACGTCCTTGGTGTTGTTAGTTTCATTGTGATTGGTTATTAGTGAGAATTTTGACCCCTCCTTCGAATTTTCGTAGAAGACACTGACCAATGATTTCATTTTTAAGCACGGCATACTTATTCCACCGTGTTTATCACATGACGGAATCGCTCAAACTTTTGACAAGGACGAAATATCTCTAATTAGAGCGAACGGTTTCCAAATAAAAGGTTCTCTGACCCATTTGCAGAAGAACGTGAAATCACCAAGTCACTCTCACTCGTGGGAATTTTTTTAATCTATTGATGATTATAATAACGAAACTATGCCGCTATTAGGGCAAAACTAGGAAATTTCATTAGTAGCCACTGGCTAGTAGTATAGCAATTTTATTAGTGGCCAGTTTTATTAGTGGCCACTGGATAGTAATATAGCACTTTCATTAGTGGCCACTGTTTGAAATTAATTGCAGTAGCGTAGCCATGATTTCATCTTGTGGGGCGAGGTGTCTGGTCAAGGATGACTTTTACGTGAGGTTACGGAAATGGACAGAATTTGCTCATGATTAGAAAAAGCAATTAAGACAACAAGACGCACTGAAGCCACGTCGGCCTATAGATTTATCAAACACATCTTCGCCATGCATCCTCGCCCCGTTGCCAGGCATCAACCCGTTAAGCTAGGCAAAAGCCTGGCAGGTAGGGGCCTGGTCAGCGGTCTAAATAAAAAGGGGGGGAGCTCCAGCCCCGTAAGTCATCCGCTTGGCTATGCTCTTTCTAGTGGCTACTTTTTATGTCTTTCTTTTTTTCCTTGCAGCTAAAAGTGCTAAACAATAAATTTGTGTTAAGGTTTCTATTAGTATTAACCCATTCACGACAAGCGTCGCATATACGTGACATATAAAGTGCCCAGAATCCGTGATTATTCCTACCAGCACCTTTTAAATGAAAATGGGTCTTATTTACTGAAAGTATTTCTGCACTTAAATTATGCAAACATTTCTATTTGGAAACACCGGGGGTGAAGTATTAAAAATTTTGTAAAGGACACTCGTCGCGAAGAAGGTAATCTAAAATTAAATAGCCCAAATAAATATGTTAATATTAACATATCGTAACTGGCAAGAGTGGAATCATTGGTGGCATGCAAGGCTATATTGCTATCTGCTAATAGACAGTATCAAAGTGAAAGGTCAATAAAGGTCAACTGGTCATTGGGAAACCCAAAAGCAGGACAGAAAAGGGTTAGGGTCTTACACGGGTATACACAGTATTGTCAGGTATCGCGAATAACGAGTTCCAAGAAATGCACAAATTATTTCATATTTTCGTCCGTATCATGCTATGCTATTTTCTGCGTTTAATATTCTGCGAATTTATATTCTTAAAAGAATATAAGTTATAAATAATGTAATTAAGCATCTTTGATTTTTTAAATACTAGATTCTCCCTAGATTTTAGTGTGAAATTTTTATGATATAATACGTATTATGTTTTCTAACCAGATCTACCTATGACTTATGGTTAGGGTTGAACGTTTGCTACGATGCGAATTTCCGAGAATGTTTCGGTTTTCCTTCCAATTCCGCGAATTTTCAAATAGGCGCGATTTTTTGCGAAAATTATCTGTTATTACAACATTTTATTAAATTATTGTCTATAAATATTGTTTGTAATATATTTAGGCCAACAGAAAGTTTAGCAAGACGGAAGTCAAGTTTTAGAATTAAGATTTTCAACAAAATGATGGCTATAAAATTAAGAGAGATAAGATAACATGAGGAACTTCTACTTATTTTGAATGTCATACTTGTAAAATTGGTGCTTTTCTCAAACATATTTAATATATTAGTGTAGGAATTTAATGCGATTAGAATCCAAAAGGATTGGTTCTTACTTACAGGAATTCCAATTATATTTTACTGGGGCAACAGTTTCGTTAATTTTCAACATGAAAAATACAAAAACAAAGAAGTAGGTAATATATTTATGTAAAAGTATTATACAGGGTGTCCCAAAAAGATTGAAACACATTTTAATATTTTTACATGTTGGAGATACGTATAGGGAATGTAAATTGCAAAAGTGTTCAAAATAAAATAGGAGTTAAGATTATTACTAAGTAAATAGTCATGCCATTATTTTTTTAAAGTTACATACTTGAAATTTTTATACGATCCCCGGGTTCTATCAGTTACATTTAGAAAATAATATTCTCCATGCTCTGCACAAGTAAAACAGTACAAATTTCATTTATCTATGACCAAAACTCACAGAGTTACGATACTTTGAAATTTATGAAATTTCGAGGCTTTCCAGCATAAAAAAATCGCCTATTCGTTTTTAGCACCGGAAAGCTCCGAAATTTCATAAAATTCAAAGTATCATAACTCAGTGAGTTTTAGTCGTAGAAGAATGGAGTTTTTAGTGTTTTACTTATCAGAGTATGGAGAAAATGTTTCTAAACATAACTTATTAGGACCCAGGAGCCGTATAAAAATTTAAAACCTGTAACTTTTTACAAAATTAATGCCAGGAATATCTTATTAACATAATCTTAAATCCTGCCTTATTTTGAATATTTTTGCAATTTGCTCTGCGTACGTATCTCCAACAGGTAAAAATTTAAAGCGCGTTTCAATTTTTTGGAGACACCCTGTATAGTAATGCCTGCTAAAAATAAGTTTTTGCGCAAAAAAATTCTAATAATAAAGGTAAGACTATCTATCTGATTCTGCCTTTGTGCAAAATTACCTCTACACTGCAATATATAATATATATATATATATATTGTTGATTTTACGGTATAATACTGTCATCCCAGCTGCCAGTATTACACTGTAAATTAAAATATCTGAAATTCAGACAATTAAGTGTCTGA
Source organism: Maratus michaelseni (assembly GCA_963931845.1). Classification (NCBI taxonomy): domain Eukaryota; kingdom Metazoa; phylum Arthropoda; class Arachnida; order Araneae; family Salticidae; genus Maratus; species Maratus michaelseni. The sequence goes on from OZ007594.1 coordinate 75,075,473, forward strand.
AACGGATGGTTCAAAAAAGAGACACAAAAAACTCTAATACTGAAGGTAAGACTATCTATCTGATTCTACCTTTCTGCAAAATTACCTCCACACTGCAAAAAAATATTGTTGATTTTACAATATAATACTGGCATCCCAGCTGCCAGTATTATATCGTAAAATCAACAATATTTTTTTATGCAACAGCCTCCCTTTCCTCTATGCACAGGTAAATTCATTAAAATGATTTCGTTATATATCTATATATATATTTTTTTTAATGGGACTTATGTACTTATTAAGTAAAAAGTAAAAAAATAAAATAAAAATAAGACAGAGAGATATTACAATACGTAAAATTGAATGTGATATGAATGCTAATTGCTAATTTGTCATCTTCTTTTACGCGAATTTCAACTTACTTTTTCCTCGAAAAGTCCTTCAATATTCTGATACAAGAATCAAACCTGTTGTTAAGAAATTCCCCTGTCTTTTGATTTTTTAACGGTAAGACAAAGAAGTACGATGTATTCCAGGAATATTTCTCTAAATAAACGTTCAACCTCACTTACGGTTAAATACAACTGCACCAATTAAGATCACAATTTTTAATGTTAAAAATTCACATAGGATTATTGAGTTTCATTTAGTACAAATATTGTTAATTAGTAAAAAGTTTTTCCAATATTTTACTTAAAGAGTACTTACCATTAGTGAGTGATAGGTGGGGGAGTAAAGCAACTACCATGTAGCAATATGGTCCATTAATAATATTTCTTAAGTTTCGGTAGTGAATATTGAAGGACTTTCAGATATTGTTAATTATGCTAAAAAATGGCAATGTTTAGATTGACCAATTTCAAACTGTGTTCTTTAAAGGTTATTAATTCACACAAATTTAAAATTCTAAAAGAAAATTGTGTTATATTGAGTGTGTTTCGCTTTTTTAGGTGCGTTCGTAATTATATAAATACGTAGCACCTATAGTCGTCGTCTGGTCCGTCCGTCCGCATATAATAGCGCAAAAACTACCCAACCGACTGGTTTGAAATTTAATATATAAACATTGCAGAATTTTATGGAGTCATTTCAAATTTTACGAAAATCGAATCAAAACAGAAAAAGATATTAATAAAAATTTTCTTCGTTCTATTAAAACCTATCATACGTAATTAATTCAATGGTATGCCATGATAAGTACTGATTCTAGGTTGCCGCGGTGATTACGTCCTATTTAAGATGGAGTCCTATTATTTCCCTATTACTGAATTTAAAAACCGAATTTGTATACTAAAATTCTTTAATTATAGCAATTCTATGACCTACCGACAGTTTTTTGGATAGATGTTTCCGGAGAAATAGATATTCAATGGAAAAAGAGTCTAAATATGGATTTCAGGTTCTGAAATTTTCAAAACTAGGCTTCAGTTTCCCATTGGAATTTTCAGTAAATGTCAACAAAAGAGAAAATGTTGCCAACTAAAAATGTACTTATTTTATTACGGAAATTAATCATATCATAATAATAGAGAATATAATTCATTTTTTCAGTGAAATAATAACGATGATTTTTTTTACATTGCCTTGTATTGAATATTTGCGCATAGTATAATTTTAATGAAACAGAATTGTTATTAATAATTTGTAAAAGTATATTAAAACTTAATTTCATAAAATAAAATTAATTTCTATGATATGAAAAATAAAATAAATTTTGTATTCATGCATTTCTGTATAAGAGTGCAACAGCTATAGCACCAAGATCTGAATATTTATAAAATTGGTCATAGTACGAATGCACCTCATTTGTCACGTTTGACGTACAATTTCCAACTTGTTATTCTTTCTGTCCCGTTATTTGCCACCATGCACCTTGCAACGCTAGTACTACATAACACTTGCTTGTTTAAGTGCATTGCTATACAAATTGTAACAAACTTACTCAGTGAAGTAGTTTTGGTATTAAGCAGGTTTAAAGTTTTAAACTTCTAATGTTAAATTCATTTTTAATAGTTGCAAAACCAACCCCAATGCGTGTAATTTTTTTAAGCGTAACTCGAAAACTACTTAACGGAATGAGCTGCAATTTTGAATTCATCTATTTGAAGCTTCTAAAATCGATTTATGTTAAAATTTGTACAGTACATATTGTTTTCAAATATTAATTTCAAAATACATAAATTATTAAAAAGGGCAGTTCCAGTTTTAACAAAACTCGGAAAACAAAAGAGGAACTTTTAAATTTTTAATTATATAATTTCGACGAAGTAACTATCTGCATCAGTTGATTAACTTATAATAAAAAGCATAGTTGCCAAATTTCCAGCAATTTTCCAAAGTATGACCCCAGTCAAATAATCAAGTTTTGAACCGAAAAACTTATTTGATTTTATTTATTTTGTAAAAAAATCTGTTTGAACATTTTCGGGAAGAATACCAGAATGTTAACAACTGTGCTAACGGTATGAGTTTTTAAATAGAAGAAGTATTAAATATATAATTCATACCATCCAAGAACAGGAGCTAAGTTGTTACCACAGTTATATCTCTATTTTCATATTCTATGAGTCCTTTCTGAGCATTTTATTGAGAAACAAACCACTAACAGAAATATTTGATTTCACTAACTCTTATGGTGTAACATAAAGGATTTAAAAGTGGTAACTTTGCGTATCCAATATAAGAATAAAATGTGCTGTTAAGAGATGATTCTGTCTCTTGAACTTTTAACTGTAACACAAGGCGTATTCTAGGAATATTTCTGTAAATAAACGCAAAATGCATTTAATAAAATGTGTCCAATTTCTAAATGTTGCCAACTAAAAATTTACTTATTTTATTACGGAAATTAATCATATCATAATAATAGAGAATATAATTCATTTTTTCAGTGAAATAATAACGATGATTTTTTTACATTGCCTTGTGACATTCAATTCTTTTTCTTCGTAGCTGACTGTTCTTTTTCTTTCTTTTTTTTATTTATTTATTTTCTAAATTTAAACTCCCAGACCAGTTAGAAGGCAAGAATAAGGTTTGCAGATTATAGACATTGTATAGTGAGGTCCTTCCTTGCTTAATTGCTTGTGACTACCACTTTTTCTTTTTGGTACAAACTGTCAAAAAATGCTGATTTTGAAAATTTTTCAATATTAAAATTGTTATATTTAGGAAGGAAAAGTAAAACGACATGTTTTTTTTTTCTTCTTTCTTTTCCTTATATATATATATATATATATATTTGGAAGTAAGTAATAGCACATATAAAAATGCATATCGTTATATCTTTCCCTTCATTAAATTCTTAGGAGTTCGACGTTAATCAAGGTAGCTGGATTCGTCATTATTTAAGTTTATGAGGTTGTACGAAAAGACTAAGCAGTTTACTAAGCAGCGAAAAGATTTTTCAGCCATCACTCAGAAATGATCAATTCCGTAACATTGTATCTTTAACCAAGATCTTAATTACTTTAACACATAAGTTTCTTTAAAGAACATTTTATCATTATAACCAAGATCTAGATTTTAATTACTATGACACATATTTTCTTTGAAGACTATTTTATCAGTAACCAAGATGGAGTTCTCAGTTACTTTTTAACACATAGTTTCTTTAAAGGACATTGGTGTGACATTCAATTTTGTAAGTGACTGGACTTGAAGACAGACAGAATATAAATGAAATACCAGACACTATTTTTTTTTTTTTTTTTTTTTTTTTTTTTTTACTTGGTGCAGGAAATCTAGTCTTGTGGCTAATAAATGTCTAAATCGGCAAGGTAATTATGCTTTTAAAATGATACATGAATACATACGTAATGACTAAAGTTCATTTCTTGTCTGAAATATATTTCATTTTTGCTATCAAGTTATACCTTCCTTTTTTACTTCTCATCAACCTACATGAAAGTAATGATAGATGTTTATTTGAAAAGCACGGGGTCCAATCAAAATGAATAAAAATGTAAACCGATGTCGAGACTAGGCTCAGACAGACAGCATTTCCTTGGCAGACAATCTTTCGATATACACCCATTCAAAAGCTGCTGGAATATGACAGATTATGATTGAACTCGAATGGCATCAATGGGGACCACATATCCAGAGTCAACGACTAACAGATAACGCCGATTTAAATGCAAAGAAGGGCCATAATTGACACTCTTTATGAATGGAGGTTATTCAATACGTCCACGTAGACACGCAATAAGGCTCTGCTAATGAGAAGATTCGATACAGCAAAAATGAATCTACACACATAGTGTTATTTAGAGATGCAACAGATGTCAATTTGGCCGGATGTCCGGCATAACTTGCAGCCGGATATCCGGTCATCCGGCTGCAGTATGTTTCGATCTGTCCTTTTTAAATTTTCATTTATTTTTAAAGATTTAAACATGGGTTTAGATTAGCTAGCTAGTATTTCACGATCACTATGTTATTTCCTTTTTTATCTAATTTTTAAGTTTGCTATTAACAGTTATTTTTATCATAATCTCAGTTTTAGTACCAATATTATAATTACATTATTTTAAACTATTAGTTATAATAGTATCAGCTAAATAGTTTAGTAATAATAAATTAATTTTATGAGAAAAACTTACTACTGAATACTTTAGAAAGACAATATTTAACACTTTGATCTTCCCCTTTTCTTTAACAGTGCGATGTTCAAGCTGTAAACTCCCCTCGTTATCTTTTATTGCTTTAATACTTAAAAAAATTTTGTATCGTGATAACAAAAACTTGTTCTTGCTTCTTGATACTACCATAACAACTGAATTGCATTAAAAAAAAAATTAGTAATTTAATAGTAAACTATTAGTTTAGTAATAATAGATTATTTTTACGAAAAAAAATTAAAACTGAATATTTTTGTAGCAAAATGTTTTATTTAATATCTTTTCCTTTTTTTCCCCCTTGAACTTCATTCTAATCTATGCACCACTTTACCTTATAAAAACAAGTTTTGTGCTATGGGAACAGAAAATTTCTTGCTTGCTACTAACACAGTAAAAAAAGGTTCTTATTTGATGAGTAATTCTCACACTTTTTCCTTTTTAACTGTGTCTATTCTATTGCTTATATATGCAGGCACATGTGTATGAATAATTATACTTGTTTGCATGTTTGCTCTTTATAGGTTTAGAAACATAATTTGCCATAAATATAAGTAAATTATTTTTAGTTTAATAAATTAATACTTTGGTATTTTTCAAGATTAAACCCTTGGCCTTATAATCTGGAAATTTTTACAAAGAGTTCAATGAAATAATTTCAGGCCGGATGTACTGCCGGATAATCATAATACCCGGCTACTGCCAATTATCCAGCATAGTGGCCGGATCAGCCGGATACAGTATGTTCACCGGATATCCGTTGCACCCCTAGTGTTATTTTTCAGATTCATGTGTTTTTTTCTTGTTAAAAAAAAAAAAAAAAAAAAAGAATTATACTAAATTCCTTACATTTAACTTTTTCGATAATTTCTCAGATTTAATCCGTAATTGGTAAGGTGAAACAATAAAACATAACAGGGGATCACATTAATTTGTGGATCTAAAAAAGCTTCCTTATTGAAATATTAGAATGAAATTGTAGAGATGTGTACTTTGAACATTCAACTTACGAAAGAAAATAAAAAAAATTTCAATTTCCAATTAAATTTTCACACAGAAGAGATTTCTAAAAAATCGAAATTGTATAAATTAATAAAATAAATATAAATTAAATAATTGTATAAATATACTTTGAACATTCAACTTACGAAAGAAAATGAATTTTTTTCAGCTTCCAATTAAATTTTCGCACAGAACAGATTTCTAGAAAATCGAAATTGTATAAATGTGCACTTTGAACATTCAACTTACGAAAGAAAATGGAAATTTTTCAGTTTTCGAAGAAATGTTTGCACAGAAGAGATTTCTAAAACATTGATATTGTATAAGTGTGTACATTGAACATTCAACTTACGAAAGAAAATTATTTTTTTTTTCAGTTTTCAATGAAATTTTTTCACAGAAGAGATTTCTAAAACATGGCGCCATGTTACTTTTAAGCATAAAAGTGGAAAACAAAACAAAAAAAAAAAAAAAAAAAAAAACATAGAAAGAAACCTATTATCATATTATGTTATCATAGAAAATTGATCTCCTCTCCTTCGCTGTAAATAGTGTTTCCAAAATGATTAGTTTTACATGAAATTATAAGTAGAAAAACCTCGGAGCTTACAAAATACTAAAATATAAAATAATAAAAAATTCTCAAAAATTCGTAATTTGTTTTATAGAACTTTATTGTACTTTGTGTTTTGAAACTATTAACTGACGATAAGAAAAAATTATTAGATTAACGTATAAATTCAAAAAATAGTAATCGGTAAAAACAGTAAAAAGAACTTATTAATTTAAAGAGATACCGACATGCCACATGCATGAAGAAAATTACTACAAACTACGTTCACCCAATCAATTTAACAACTAAATATGTGGGGACAAGTTACGACCAGATTCAATTTAGATCTGTATAATGTCTATGTAATCCATCTTCCCTTACAAAAGACTTGTTTAACGTTATTTATAGCCCCGATATATCTTTTTACAATTGAAATACCCGTAAGAGAAATAAACGAGATAAAAGATACGATAAGCTGCCAAACAAATTAATTCTGAATTTGAAAAATCAAAAAAGTATATCACCAATACTCGTACGATAACTGTTGAAATTAGCATACTGTTTTTCATTTATTATAGATTTAATGAATTCAAGCAAGTAAATGTTATCTTGCATGTAATGAATATATTAATAAAACACGGCTCATTAATTATATAGCTAAAAGACGATAAGGCTACACACGAGGTTCCAGACAAAAATAGGTTAGTTCATCGGCTTAATAATTTCCTACCGAGCCTTTGCTTAACCCTTATCTTGCGTCATAAAATTTTTGTGCACAACTGGTGTCATGGGGCCATTTTCACCCCCAGCTAGTATTATAACTTTTTTAAAAAAAATGAATTTTTATTACATAATAGTAATAAAAAATTTTATTTAAAAAAAAAATAATAATTTTTGAATTTGTAGTTTTGTAAATTTTTAGCATCAAAATTGATTGTGGGGAATGGATTTTTTTTTCTCTTCAACTGCTCAAAATTCATAACTGATGGAATGTCAGTTCTGAGTTCGATTTCAAGGCTGAGGTCCCCTTCCTTAAAACGTTTGGATTTGTTTTGAACTGCCCGGATCCTACTCTTGTCCTGGCCTCCAACTGCACGAGTTTTGAGGACAGCTTTATTGGTTTTAAGGCCTAGTCTAAAATAATGCCTTAAGATGCATAAAATCTGAGCAATTTGTATCACTCTTTATGTGGCCTAAAAATGCAAGAAAGAAGCCTGTATGATTATAGAATATAGAGGGACGTGCATCCTCGTAAATAACATTTTATGTTCAACAATAGGGTTGATAAAGTGCCAGCTACCGGGTATCCTAAAATGGACTGACTGATTTTAAAGTTCAATAACATGGAAATGGTGACGGATATTTAAAAAATTAGGGTACTTTCACTTTCAGAACCGGTTGGGACCGGTTCTGAAAGTGAAAGTACCTTTATATAAAAAAAACTGGAACCAAAATAGAAAAAGTAAAAACTAACAACGTTAGGGATCCGCCTCAGCTATCCTATGCAAAAAAAAAAAAAATCATTTAAAAATAAATGCGAGCGAGAAATCGCGCAAGAACCTTCCCATAGAGTTAACATTAGCGTCCGAAGTTTCTTCGGATGACTAGCGTAGGCTCTTAAGCATAGATTATGAAACACTTTCTAACACATTCAGGATACTGTGACAAACTTCTCCGTTTAATAAGAAAAAACAATGAGATCTAAAGGGGAAAAAATAATTTGGTAAAAGCATAACAAATTTGAAAACTCAATTTCAGCAACTAAAATCTATAGTCGAGAAAATATGCGAATTCTTTGGGAAGTCCTGTATATGGTCTATAGATTTGTATATGTACTGCATAATATGCTAAAATTTAGTTCAGTTAGGAAACGCACAACATAGTTACAAAATTCCCTTTCTGCAACTTCCGTAAATAAACGGAAATGTATTTGAATTCTTTTGTGCAACTCTGTACATGATAGATACACTGCAAAAATTGTTGATTTTACAGTATAATACTGGCATCCCAGCTGCCAGTATTATACCGTAAAATTAACAGTAATAAACGGTAAAATAAGCAGTAATACGGTAGCGCATTTACGGTATAATACGTTTTTAATACGTTAATAATTACGGTATAGCGTTAATTTTACGGTATAATACTAGCAGCTGGGATGCCAGTATTATACTGTAAAATCCACATTTTTTTTTACAGTGTAGAATTTATACAATCCAAGTAATATGCAAATATTAGTCAAATTTAAAAACACATACTACAATTGAAAACACTCTTCAGCAATTATCGCTCGTAAACAGTACTGTAATGAAATTTTTATGTGTGTCCCTGTAAATGAACGATAAACGCTATGCACACCCTATTCTACAGTAAGTGTCTTGTAGTAAAACTCAGTGACGCATATATCAATTTCAATATATATTTGAAATAGTGTGACATCATTAAAATACAGTGCAAAAGTTTTTTACCCATAGACTATAATGTAACAGAAGTCTTCAGGCATGCGACTGTAATAATGCTTCCAAAAAAGTGACAAAAAGACGAAAAAGGTGATTATAAATTGACTAAAGCATGGCAAACAAGTTGGAAATTGTACGTCAAACGTGACAAATGAGGTGCGTTCGTACTATAGCTAGTTATATAAATATTCAGATCTTTTCTGATTTTTAATTCTGTGAAATGAATTATATCGTCTGCAGATTAATTTCTGCAATAAAGTAAGTATCTCGGTCGCTTGACGATTCAACTTCGGAAGCTCCTATAACAAAAAAGCACCGATTTAAAAAAAAAAAATCAAATTTCTTAATAAATATTTTTATTAATATATCCTAAAGTTTTGATTCGATTTTAATAAAATTTGAAATGTCTCGACAAAATTCTGCAAAGATAATATATTTTAAATTGCAAACCATTCGGTTGGGTAGTTTTTGCGTTGTTATATGCGAAAGGACGGACGGACAGACAGACGGACGGACCAAGCGACGACAATAGGTGCTACGTATTTATATAATTACGAACGCACCTAAAAAGTGAGTACAGAGTAACAAAAATAAGTGACATGAAGGGTAAAAAAGATAAGGATCAAAAATATTTTTTTTTTTAATTCTGCATATTGTATTTGAAAATGAAGTAAAATACTGATATATATAACACAAAAACGTATGTCACATAACAGTGATGTAATAATCAAGAAATATTTCAGAGAATCAAAATTCCTCTCAATCCACTATATTAAAAAACATAACTTTCAAATAGTCACACATTAATGAAATATTACCATATCAACTGTAATGAAAACAGAAACGAAACAATTTATTTACACATGGCTTTCTGTGTCAACAATTTTTGATGGTTGGAATATTGACAAATTTGAAAGATAAAAAAGCCACTTTTAGTCTTTTTTTTTTTTACTAAAAGTGAACGAAACAGCTTCCGCAGCTCGCTCACTTTCGGTGACTTTATCTCTCTTTTATCCAGAAAAAGCGACTAAAAGTGACTTTATTTTTTAAAAAGTGACTGAAAGTTAGAAAATTGACACTCTTGCATTCCTGAGTTTTTTTTAGTATCTCTGTAAACGAGCTATACATTCTGCATACTTCATTTTCAGTACCAAACATCCCATAGTAAACCTCAACAACATATATATCAATTACACAGTAATCGGAGTATATTTCGGCAAGTTAGATGAAGGAGAGACAAACGGCCAGACAAACCGAATTCATAAACATATTTAACAACTATGTTGAAAAATGTTAAAAAGATAGAATGGGAACGAACATGTAGATAATTCGAAATAGAACATATAAAAAAATGCTTAGCAAAAATATTATAGAAAGAAAACATCACACTCAATCAAAAACCTCATAAAAGAAGCATGCATATTATTGAAGGAATATTATAGTAATTTTGCTACAAGTTAGACATCTTTATTATCAAATTACTTACAACCCGTCATTGAAGAAATAATAAAAAAAAATATATAAAGCTTTCCATGCAATAAACTAATAACTGAATTAACACGCAAATTATGCATTATCACATCGAAATAATAACAGGTATAGACTGACCACAAATTACAGAGCAATTATAAGAATACTAATATTATTGCTAATAAAGAACAAACAGACATGATAATATCGCAATTTGAAAAACAAATATTCGAAGCTTCATACAACTGTCTGATTTTCACTTATTTAGTATTCCGCCTTTATCCAATAATGCATAAAAAAAAATACAGCGATACAAAAATCAATAGTTTTTGAACAAGGTGTATAAACTTTCAGAGACTTGTTATTATGTATACTAAACAAAATCATAAAGAGCAATATTAAGTTGTAAACAAAAATGTAATAAACGAAATTTATTCATTTTTTTAACCGATGTAAAAGGACTGCGAGTAAATATCTTTAAAAATGTGAAAACAACTTCCCTTACTTCTTTAATCAAGAACGAAAAGTGATGCATCAGGTATAGAATATGAAACACTTTTCCAAAACTAAACACTTAGCACAGGGTTTGTAAATATCATGATATTTTAGAAATGATATTTTGATATATTTCCTATAGTATCGATTTAGGTAAATAAACCACTGTTTTCTCTAGCTTTCACACGATATTTTGATGCCAAGCACAAGTGTGTATATGTCCAGCTATCCAGGAGAACAAGCATGCTACTTTTTGGTCGTCTGTTTCGGCAAAACCGGGGTACCCATGGTTTTGCCCAACCATGGAATCCATCCTTCATGTGATGAAGGATGGATTCGACACAATGTTCATTCTGAAAAGAGTGGGCACATGAGGAGTGCAGCAGATACGAGAAGTAAAAGCTGAGAAAGCCGTTATATGGCATTAAAAATTGCTTAAAACTTGACAAAAAATGTTACTATGGCCTTAAGGGGACAGCGGACCTTTTTTTGATCAAAAAGTGGCCTAAAAATCGAAATTTATTTTTGTGTGTATTATTATTCTTCAATTTATATTGAACCGTTTGAGAAAAACTGAATGCAGCTGCGATGATTTTTCGAAAGTCTGCGTTGATTTTTTGCAGTTTCAAGCGTTTGAATTATGTACACAATCAATTTTTCGGTTGCTTTAGTAAACTTTATACCTGCTTTCTCAATAGAGATTTGACACGTTTTTTAAGTTTTTGAAATGCCCCATGCGTCTTGATTTTTGTTCAAAATTCATGAAATTGATAAGAAAGAATCCTGATACTGTTTACAAAGAAACTGTGTATGCATTTTAGAATTAGACTTCGTTAAATTTGATTTATAACTTATTAAAATGATAAATTTTGATGAAAATCGGACTGAATTCAGAAAAAAATCTCTCAAAAATTAACTATTCAAGGGATTAAATAACTGATACACAGATTTATTTGTAATGTAGTTTTAAGTGATCCAAATGCCAAATCGAGGAAATATCTTAAAAATTAAGACGCAAGGAGCATTTTAAAATTTGGGTTATAAACTTTTAATTTTTTTTTTTTTTAATCTTAAAATTATATTCAGATTAAAAAATTTTTTTTTAAGTTATTCTATATACATTTGGTGAAATGTATGTATGCACAAAATTTCATATATCTATGATGAAAAATAAAAAAATTCAATTTTAACGTCCACCGTCCCGTCCCTTTAAACAATGTATATATGTTTTAAAGTTCGATTCAAAATTTATTACAATAAAGCTTTTTGTTACTGGGAGTGTAAAAACTTAATTTCTGATTAGTACCCAGTTTTACCATACCACCAAAATTCGGAGCTGTTTCAGATGATCCCCCTTTTCCCCAGTAGAGAAGAATTTTCCTGTGGCAACAAGTGTGGATTTTTCAATAGCCTAGATTTCTCCAAACCCTTTTGTGGGGTGTTCCGATTTTCCCACCCTTCTAGATTTTATTTTCAACAAAGGAAAACCGTTAGGTACCTGGTTTTACCCTACTTTCCCCTACTTAAAAATCAAGATGAAAGTTGTGAATTTCTTACAAAAAGTAGGTGCAATAACAAGAAACCAAAATTAAAAAAAACATTGAATTTAAGAAACTAAGAACGATAAATCACAATTCGAACCGATTTGGAGATAAATATGGAAATCTAGAAAAATCCTTTATTCTAATAATATCAGTTTACATAACAATAACCCTTTATCTATAAACTGACCTTTTATTTATACGCTTTGATCGAAGGAAGCATTGTCAGGTAATTGGAAAGATTTCAAAAGGAATTCAAAGCAATAGATTACAGAAAGGAGAAACAAAAACATTAGAGAAGAAAAGAAAAGAAGAAAAAAAGCAAACAGATACCAGAAAAATAAGAAAACAAATTTGGGTTTCTGTTACCATTAAGACGAAAATAAGGTAACATGATCACGACTTATCGATTAAACGGGTGAATGCAAATGTAAAATTGATCTCATTGTGGGTGCATTAAGAAACAATTACGATAACAATGGGAACATAATAGTGAGGTTTATTTATTTTTTAATCTTTGTGTAATATTAATTGCATGCGCTTTGCCTTTAATGGTATATCTTCGGCAGATTCAGTTATTTACGAGGAAAATGTGGGGTGTTTAATCGGTTTTGTATATTTAAAAAAATAAAAAAAAGACAAAGCAAGATAAAAAAAAAAAAATCCGTAAAACACAAGTTACAAGGATCTCATTTCTCATATGTTTGATTTCGGAAAAAAACGAGAAAATAATTATTAAAAGATAATGAGAAGAAATAATCATATTTTGCGTGTACAAGGTTTTCTTTCTTATTTTAAATTTTTATTTATTATTATTTTTTTATTTTTTTATTTATTTTGTGTGTGGCGGGGGGTCTATTTTACATTTAAAAATGATTGAAAACATCAATTTTATTAGATTTCTTATTAAAGTAATACTACGTTCAGATCGGATAGTTAAGATATCTTAGACCGCTGAACTCAGTGAGTGAGTTCCAGAAACTCACTTAGTGAGTTCGAACTTTCCATTGCTAGACACAGTCAGTACCGCTCACTCTGATTGGCTCTGGAGGCCGATTGGCTGTTGAGTTTGCTTTTAACATATGCGCATGCACACTGGACACGGTGATGTTGAGTGAGTTATCTTAAATGCGTTTGGCGGTGTGGACAGGTATTCAATTCCGGGTAGGTACCACCTCAAAAATGGCCGTCTAAGTTATCTTAAATGTCCGATGTGAACAGGGTATTACAGGGGATAGGCGACTTAAACTAGAACCAGAGCAGAGTTAAATGCAATGGAAGTATTACCAGCTTGAAGTTGTAGCTTTGTATTTTTTATTTAAAAGCGAAAAATAGACATCTGTATTTAAGAGTCTTAAATCAAAAGTTGTATATATATATACATATATATACAGTGGCGGTCAAAAGTTTCCGGCCAGTTAGTTTTTTTTATTTGTTTGCCAGAACGTTTCAGCAAAGAAGAAGAGCAATTGCTCCAAAAGTTAGGACTATGCAAATGACCTCTGACCACGTGATCATTTTGATTGGATACTGAAGACACTTGATGCAAAGGGGAGGCGTTCGAAATTCGCGTGTGCAAAAGTTTCCGGCCATTTGTCATTCGTCAGTTTTTGCTATCAATAAAGTGTTTTTTTTACCGTGTTTGTTAATAAATCAACATAAATAACGAAGTTGAAATTCAAAAATGAAAATTTCAACAATTATTGTTCGTAAACGAGTGATTTGTTTGTCGCTAAAAGGCCAATCCTCTCGTGAGATTGCGGCAAAGTTATCGATCAGAAAATCTACTGTGAACGATATTTTAAAAATATATAAAGATGGCCACGGCCTTCAGGACTTGCCACGGTCCGGGAGACCCCGGAAAACGACTATTCGTGTGGGCAGAATTATCAAGAGAAAAGCAGTTGATGACCCGCATAAAAATGCCGCTGCAATATCCCGCGATTTACGGAGTAGAAATATTGCTTAAATAAGTCGGTCTACCGTGTCAAGACGCTTACGTGACGTAGGACTTTATGGAAGAGTCGGTGCTAAAAAACATTTCATAAGTAAAAAAAATCAGAGGGCCCGACTGGCGTTTGCCAAGGAACACAAAGACTGGTCAAGTGAAAACGGGGAAAAAGTACTATTTTCCGATGAATCGAAGTTCAATCTTTTTGGGAGTGATGGCAGACACTACGACCAACGACCTAAAAACAAATGACATGATTAGAGGTATGTTATTCTTACAATGAAACATGGCGGAGGACACGTTATGCTGTGGGGAGCATTTTCTGGAAAAGGTGTCGGTCCGTTAGTTGAAATCCACGGCAAGATGAATGGTGTAATGTATAAGGATATCTTGCAAAATCATTTGCTGCCTTTGGAGGAAACATTTCGGTCGCAACTATTTGTTTCAGCATGATAACGACCCAAAGCATACAAGCAAGCTCGTCAAGCAGTGGCTTTCGCCCCAAAAAATTCCGCTTTTGAAATGGCCAGCCTAATCACCAGATCTGAATCCAATAGAAAATATTTGGAACAAACTTGACAAACGTGTGCGGAATTATAAATATGCCAATTCAGCAGAATTTTCCAAGAATTTGCAAGAAAAGTGGAAAACACTTACCACAGACGATCTTCAACCGTTCATTGAATCAATGAACCGTCGCTGCGCCGCAGTACTTATTGCTAAAGGTATGACGACAAAATACTGATTGTAAATGCTGTTGATCACTGTTATTTTCTATTATAACACCACCTTTTTCCAAACTTGCCAAGATGGCCGGAAACTTTTGAGAACATGCGTTTTCTTTTGCAATTAATTTTGTCAATTAAATTTATTGATATTTATTTTTTATTTCATAAATAAGTTCCTAACTATTATGTTAATAAAATGTATAAGTATCACTTTTAGATTACTCTTCATATGGCTATACTTACAAATTAACCAAAAATTGTATGCTGGCCGGAAGCTTTTGAACGCCACTGTATATATATATATATATATATAACATATTTATCCGTTACGTAACACCCCACATTTGCCGGAAAAAAAATAGACATCTCAAGTTGCCAAAAATAAAACATCGCGGTAGTATAAAAAACTTCTTCGCATGCAGCCGTACTTAGAAGCGACGCAAAATACGTAGTAATGCGAAGCGACATAAAACTAAAATAAAATAATCGGCAATATGTGGACGCAGAAGTTTATACTCGCAACTCGAGAAAACCTAGGTGGAGTCATTTTAACTTGCGAAAAGTTTTATACCTGCCTAACAAAAAGTAGAAAATTATGTTTAAATGAAAGTGATGAAAATTACATTTTGTAAATTGCGTGATTTTGATACAATTATAGTAAAACGATGCAGTCTTTTAAATGAAAATGTACGTTTTCACTGGTAAAAGCACAACCTTTGGAGATTCGACTTCTAAATTCGAAGGTAGTGGAATGAAGTCTCCGAAAAGTATGTTGTTTTATGCAGTTGTAGAAATTATGCTCAATTTTATGAATTAAAATGAATCTTTTCGTTTTTAAACGATGCCGTTTTTATCTGCGAAGCATTCCATTTTTAGCGTTTTCAAGTATTAAAACCTTCTTAACCATTATACATAATCTTCTTGCCTTCTTAATCACTATCTACTGAAATTACAAATATTTCTAAATTAATTTTTTTTTTTTTAGAAAATGGCATCAGTATAGATAAGATAAACTTCATTATTTTCTCTTTTTTTTTTCTCACAATAATGAAATAACACAATTGCTACCGTTTGAATTTCTTACAGATATTTCATTAAAAATTCAAGATAAAGTAATAACTCGGACATAAATTTGCTTTTTAAAATTTTGAGAGCTAGCTGTTATACGATCCCCGAATCCTTACGAAAAATTTACGTTCGTTTCAGTTCGTATTTATTTATATTCTTGCCGGAATAGGTTTAAAGTACATGCAGATATACATAAATGCCAGGTTTTAATACACTGAAACTCTAGTTATCCGGACTAATGTTTTCTGAGAAAGCAATCTAGAAAATCAGAATTCTGGATAATTGGAGCAATCATCCATAAAAAGTTATGCTGTTGAATAAAAATGTCTCTAAAATCGCACAAATTATCTAGACTAAAGTTGTATGAAAGCAGTTATGCCTAAATCGGGATAATTGAAGCGATCATCCATAAAAGTTATGTAGTTGAATAAAACTTTCTCTAAAATCGCTGCAGTTGTCAAGACTAATCTTTTTTTTCTTTCTTTCTTTCTTTTTTTTTTTTGTGGAAGCAATCTAGATACACAGAATTCTGGATAATTAGACCAATCATCCATAAAAAGTTAAGTTGTTGAATAAAAATGTCTCTAAAATCGCTGCAGTTATCAGGATTAATGTATTTTGGAAGCAATCTAGATATGCAGATTTTTGAAGAATTATTGCAATCATCCCTAAAAGATGTTGCAGATACGATCACTATTACTACAAATAAATAATAAATAAATAAGAATAAAATAAGCCCAGTTTAATAAAAGCAATGGTCGAACCTTCAAGCTGTTTGACTGTGTAACTGTGTGAGAGAAAATGAACATTTTTAAGAAACCACTTTCTCCCTTACTCTTATAGTATCAGTTGACAATGTTAAACACTATCATCTTTTCAGTTACAGATTTAGTTCGAATTCTTCAGATTTACTTAGATTTAGAATATGATAATATAAATACAATGAAATATCGACTGGTGAAATATGACTTAGATTTATCCAGTTACAAAATTAAAAACTTACAGTTAAATATAAATTTTAATACTGGTATAAACAGGAAAACAGGAATTTCAATCAAGTTGTATTTTTTCGAATGAATACACACAAATCGCATTTTAATAGTTTATTTATTTATTATATTTATTTATTTGAAAATGTATTTTTTTATTTATTTTTTTTTTTACTATATTGATCCGATCCGGATAACTGTAGCGCAAATAATTGAAGTTTTTCTGTACTATTATAAAGCCATCGTGTGAAAAGTAGGTGTTTCTTCCCTGTTCTGCAACGAGCTTTCCAAAATTTACGGATGCGAAAATTGCACAAGTTTACTTCAACGCAGAACAACACTTGCCTGTAAATGTCCTTTCCCCGCGTGGAGGCCAACAGTGTGGAAAAAATTTATTTTCAGTGACATGTGCGAAAATTGCACAAGTTTACTTCAACGCCGAACAACGTTTGCCTGTAAATGTTCTTTACCCGCGTGGAGACCAACAGTGTCGAAAAAAATTATTTTCAGTGACGGCACGCTTGATAAGACGGATGCAAATATAAAAATCATTCACACAGTCTTTAAGGATAACAAAATTAAAAGATTTAACTTTTTTTTTTATATATATAAAATTCCTTAGTATTTAGAGAACGATCTATTAAAGAAGCTATAGCACTTTTATAACAAATTTTGAAATTTTAACATAAAGTACAGTTATGTTTCAGAAGAATAGAATTAAAAGAGAACGGTCGTTTAAAAGAGATATTTTAGTAATTTTTTAACAAATTTTGAAATTTTAAAAAAAGGACATTTATATTTCAGTATAGAATTAAAAACTTGATTAAAAACCTGATATAAACAAAATAAATACATAAATAATCATTAAAATTTGCGTTTGATGAACATTTATTATAATAATAATAATATTATATATATATATATATATCAGAGTTACTTAAGCCACTTTGCATAAGTACTAATTTAGCATCACTGTTTTCAGTTTGAATCTCTTTGAAAATGCAATTACGCTTAAATCACTTGAATGCGTCATTTCACGATTTGTGGGAATTACAAGTAAGTTTAAATATTTATTTTTACGAAGATGTTTTCATCTTTATTTTTAACGTTTTACTCATTTATCTCTAACAGTAGTAATATTCAATAGATTTCGACAAGTCCATGCTTTTTTACTCTCTTTTATTTAATTCAACTTTGTTTTTGTATAAGATGGAATTTTGTAATCGATTTTTGAAGAAGAAAATATTATTGAGGTAGAGTGATTTCTTGATACATAATATGAAGCATAAATGGTTAAATAACACAGAACAAAAGTCAAAATACATTTTTTCTGTAAATTAGAATCAGCCATTACTTTAACAAAATTTTGATTCAGAAGTAAAAAGTCAAAATCGAAATTTTTTAGCGTTGGAGAATTGCTATATGTACCAACTCGGGTATAGGTTAGCCAACCCGGTTATATCAGAAGCTGAAAAACTCATAATATGTTCACAATTTATAGGGGTGCAGCGGATATCCGGCGAACATACTGTATCCGGCCACTAAGCCTTACTTGGCAGTAGCCGGATATTATGATTATCCGGCAGTACACCCGGCCTGAAATTATTTCATTGAACTCATTGTTAAGATTTCTAGATTATAAGGCCGAGAGGCTTATCTTGCAAAATACAAAGCATTCATTTATTAAACTAAAAATAATTTACTTATATTTATGGCAAATTATATTTCTAAGCCTATAAAAGGGCAAACATGCAGACAACTATACCTACTGATACACAATGTACCTGCATATACAGGGTTGTTATAATTAAAGTTCGCCCATTCAGAAGGCTCTAGAGCCGGTTCTATGGCTCCAAACGAAACAAAATTTCACTAGTACGTAGTTGAAGAGATGCGCTCTGCGAAAATTGAAAAAACAAATTAGTTAAAATTTTTGTCAATAGGTGGCGCTGCGCCAATATTTAAGCCGATATTTGCAGATTCCTTTATTTTGTAAAAAACAAAATACAGGAAATTTTATTTCACAGTTGGTAAAAGTAAACTTTTTCAGATTCGTTATATCAATTTCGGTCAATCCAGATGAAACACACAAAATCACAAAATTTCACCCAACGCACAGTGGGGCGTTTTGATGATCTAGGTCAGCCATACTCAACCTTTTTTTCTCGCGGGCCACAAACAAAGGTTTGCGATGTTACGCGGCCGCAACACACTTAAAAAAGGGTAAATAAAATAGAAAGATAGTATAAGTAGTATAACAAAGCAATATAACAAAGCTAGTATTATCAGTAGGGTTGAGCGTTTTTCGCGGAAGAAATGTTATCAAAACATTTTAACACCACTATTTCCAAACAATAAATTTCATAGTATATTTTTTACTGCAAATGTTGTAGAAATAAGTCATGAAGTTTGAAATAATGGTATACGAATTGTCTGATGCCAATTATTTCCGCGACAAACGTTCAGCCCTAAAAAGAAGTATTAGCTATATACAGGGCGATAACTGTAAAAACAAATAATATAACAATGCAGAATATACAAGTTCTAAAGGAAAAAGTGGGAGATTTGCTAATCTATCTATCTTCTCTATCAATCTTTTGCTCAATGCAAAAACTTTTTATTTATTAGTTTTTTTTAATTTTAGAAATATAAAGTGCAAATATAACTAATTTAGAATAGTTAATTTGATTAGTGTTGAAGATTAAGAAATGTTGTAACGCAAATAGGACTACATGCAAAAAAAAAACAAAAAAAACTTTTGAGTAAGGAAATGTCATTTAAGATGTTTTAACATAATTTAAAATTATTAGAAATGACAGGAGAGATTTCGGTTTCTTATGAAAATAAATAAAACAACAGTGAAGGTCTTATATACATTTTATGCACATCTCAGTTAATTTTATAAGTATGGATTACTGACTATGTGCCTCGGGCCGCACATTAAAAGTCGCCTGGCCACATGCGGCCCGCGGGCCGCAGGTTGAGTATGGCTGATCTAAGTGGACAAAATTCATTTTTGGGCAATTCCATCGTCACGGACGTAACAATTGCAGACTTCAAACACACATAATTACAATTTGGTTTGATAAAAATATACAATTTTTTTTTTATGATGTTCAATTTGAGGCTATTTATGCTATCCTAACTTTGGGTAAAGATTCCTTGATTAGAAAAAATAACAAAAAATAAAAACTGCCTGTTACGGACGTAACTCAGAAAACAGGCAAAATTCTACACTGCTATACAATTGCAAATATTTCTGTGAACTATTCAGGATTTTTGAAAAAATTCTTTTGGATACTTGTCCTAGAGACTTTAAGCTTTCTAAAATCATAAAGCTTTTGTAGATTTTACTTGTGTAATTTATGACAGAGGTTTTTATATTTGTTACGGACGTAACAAATAGGTGTTACGGACGTAACAAATAGGTGTTACGGACGTAACTTCTCTGATACTTGAAATTCCCTAAGCATGTAAAATCATGGGTATACACAGAATTTTTGTTAGAAGAGGGCAGTACTATCAATTTATAGTCTCTTAATATTTCAAGTTGTATCTTACTAGTTTAAAAGATTTAGGGGGGGGAGACATCACCCCCCTGCATACACCAATGTGGAAATACATAATAAATAATTAGATGCATCTAGAACTAAATCACATGTAAGAAAATATTAAAGTTAATGAAATAAAACTTTAGAAGGATCTAATTCGAAATTTATTTTTCAAATTCCTGATAAGTACATCGATAGACTTCTATAAGACTAATTCTGGGAAGGTCAATTTTTCCCTTGAATCTGTAACAGGTTCTGGGAGTACTTTTATAATTTGTGTTTTATTTATGATAGCAACATCTTCTACCACTGGCCAAACATATTTATTGCCAGATTTCTTTAAAAATTTGACAGTAGCTTTTGATTTTGTAGGATTTTTAATAACTTGTCCAACAAATTGTAAAACACTTTGTCTGTCTGACTTAAACTCTGCTAGAATCCAGTTTCCAAACTGAATTTCATCATTTCTGGTGATAATAGGTTTCGTTGGTAAGTTTGTGGTGGTTGCTGCTGCTGTTAACAGATTATTTTTAAAAACAAAAATATTTCCTTTTGTATCAGATGTTTGAGAAAATCTAACAACATTTATGTGTTCGGTTCGAACACAATGTATGTCATGTGTTTTTGGCAAATGCTCTATGTCTTCCCACCGTTCTTCTAATTTTGGCGATTTTTTAAAATATCTTCTTGAGGAATATACATAACTTTAACTTTCTCCGTAATTCAGTCAGCACACTGGAAAAAAGAGATAGCATCGTTGACAAATGCAGTTCTAGATTTTACTCTTTGCCATAAATGATGCTTTATCATTCCTCCATCAACAGCTCCTTTGCCGTGAGATGTAGCGAAAAAATGCCAGTTAAGGTATAAATTGTAATCTGTGATTCCATAGGTTATGTCGCACAAAGTGTATTTTTGTTTAAAATGCTGTGTGGCACCATCAGAGAAAATATCAATGCATTCTAGTTCTGGAAGCTTTTCTTTTAGGTCTTCCAACAATTTGCTATTGAATACATGAACAGCAGTTTTATTGTGATGCATGTAATCTGAAATGATTGCATAGGAAAATGTTCCTAAAACTGTGTAAGCAACTGCTGTATATATCGAGACTTGATCATTTGTCCAGTGCGCACTTTGAATTTCATCTTGTTGCATGATCGAGTAATTTTCACTAAAATCGACTTGGAGAACACAATTTTTTTGCGATGCATTTTTCTTACAATATTCAAAATAAATACTTTGTTTTTGCTTAATGAACAATGCTTTAGAAATGAAGGAATTTTCCCTTCTAGGTTATTTAAAGCTTCATCAAGAGTTCTTCTTTTGCAATCTTTAAGATTCTACCTTCCACATTATCCCAGGTATACCATGATATCTTTTCAGATCCATTCTGAATATTGCTTGCTAAGATATCTAAATTTTAAGCAGTAAAAATAAGCAGTGATACTGTTGCCAATTGCCAGTGTAAAATTATAAAAACAAATTCAGTTTATTGCATTACTCGAAAAAAGAAAAAAATCTTCTATTGAGAGGAAAAGATATATGCATTACAATAGTCTTAAAAAATAAAATTATGGTATATTTAAAAATTTCAAAGACAAAGTATCTGGAAGTTTGTCAATACATTAAATAATGGCTGATTGTACTGTTTTTTTATTATTTAAATAGAGATATACATGTGTTACGGACGTAACATACTATTTTTTGTTACGTCCGAAACAAAAAATGTTACGTCTGTAGCACCATTTTCTAAAAAATTAAAAAAGATTAAATGTTTTAATTTATGGTAAACATTTAGTCTAATGAATTGCTAAGAGCACCAGAAAGGGTTTTTTATATTTTCAATTTTTTAAGAGATAATGGTAACTTTTGTTATATTTTTGTTACGGACGTAACATCAAAATTCAGTATTTTAAATTCTAAATTATAGAATTTTAATTTGTAAAAAAAAAATTTTTTTTTGCATATTACGGTAGTATAATGTTAGCTGTTAAAAATTTGCAACAATTAGTTTTGTTTATTTTTATTTTGCTATAGAAATTATGCATCTGAAAAATTGTGTTTTTTACTGATGTTATGAAAACCCAAGAGTATCCCATTTCAAACTAAAAAAAAGGCACATAAATTAAAATTTATTATAAATCTAATACTATATATTGAAAATAGACAGTTTAAGCTTTACAACAATATATAATATAGCAACATAAGTACAATATGAAATTTTGACATCCTGGTTTCACTTTTCATGGAATTGCCCTTTTCCGATATTCTCGGAATTTAACAAGACCGCATATTCTGGTAGCTGAATGTCTCTTTTGTCGAGATCCGTACGATTTTTGTCGAAAAAATTCGTGGTGTCGATTAATTACGACCGTAAAGAAGACATTTGCGCAATTGGTTTGAGGGTGTTTCAACAGTTGCATTTATTTCCCTAAGTTCGAAAGCACATCTTATCTATTCTGTTTAATGTGAAAGCACGAGTTTACTAAATACATATTACGTATTTGTCAAGGTAAGATTTAACCTACTATTGTTTGAAAATAAGCGCCATTAAGCTAGTTTAAGTGCTTTTTTCAGAAATTGTATTTTTGGATGATTCATGTTGTTTTTTACAAACTTTATCTTTACTTTTAATGCATTATTAAGCAATAAGATTTTTTTAAGTAAAAGTGTCATTCCTAAAGTATTGGAAATTTAAGAAAACTCCTGCGAAAGATTGCGAATCGTAAAGTTTTTATCAATAAACCAGCTTTATATTAGTTTTCAGTGTATGAATTATATTTAGTGAAATTTTTAGCAAGTCAATTTTAAACCACTTTTAATTATCCGATTAATCTGAAACTTTGAATTCATCTGTAGTTTTAATGATAATACAATATTATTATCATTTGACGAGGGTAAAAGTTATACTGTTTCTACAGGGTTACACAAAAGTTTAGTTTAAATCTTGCAAGTTAATTTTAAACCACTTCCAATTATTCGATTAATCGAAAACTTTCAATACATGTGTAGTTTAAATGACAATACAATATCATTGTAATTTAAGGAAAGTAGAAGTTATACTGTATCTACAGGGCTACACAGAATTTTAGTTTAAATCTTGCAAATCAATTTTAATCCACTTATAATTATCGGATTGAGCTGAAACTTAGCTTACATGTCTATTTTACATGATAATTTAACTATATTATAATTTGAGGAACGTAGCAATTATGCATTTTTTACAGGGACACACAAAAGATTGTGGAAAGATTGTTATTTATAAACACAAATTTTGATTCAATTTCAACAAAATTAATCTAGATTATCGAGATGCACAATACCATCTTATAAAGTGAAAATAAAGTGAGCAGCAGCTATATTTCTCTTAAGTTACACACAAATAATAATTCGGATGCATCACCGTCTATAAGCAAAAAATTAATTTCAAATTCAATAAAATTTATATAGATTATTGATTTACACAACAGCATTATTTCAACTAAAAATAATTTGAGTAGCATATATATTTTTTCCAGAGTCACACAAAACATAAAAGCTTATTTTTTAAAATATGTTTTTATTTTTAAACTTTTATTTTTTCAGGATGACTACACAAATTTCTCGACAATCTGTTGTTGACTTATGTGTTTCTAACCCAAAGGAAAACAAATTCGAGGCTGTCCTTTCATTTTTGTTGGAAAAACTGGGGAATCCTCAGTTAGCTGAAGACATTTTTAAGAACCTGAAATCACGTGTCCGGACATTTTGTTTTCAAATTCAACAAAAATGGTCTAAATCGGAAAAAATAGACAACGTTTTTATCAATACAATTCCGCCTGGTTTCAATTAACCTTTCACATACCAGATTGCGTTATTCAAGCAATGGAAAACGAAAAAGTCTTAGATAAAAGCCACCCTGGTAGATCAGTGAAACTTTATTATTATTATTTTAATTATTATTTAATTATTAAGTTATATTAACTTTGAGTGTAAGTATGTATGTTTTGTTCAAATCTTTCTAGTCAATTTTAAACCCCTTGTAAACCACTTTTAATAAATAATAATAATAATAATATAAATATTAATAATAATAATATACATATTAATAATAATAATATAAATAATTAAATAAACCAAATATTTATCACTGTTTGAGCATTTTATTAGTGATACATTCGAAAAATAGGCAAAACCTAATTAAACTCCAACGCTATAATTTTGTCCACCTAGATCGTCAAAACGCCTCACTGTGCAACGCTTGAAAAAGATCACATTTTATTCAAATTTTCGACGAACGACGTCAAAGTGACGTCGCAACTTCGAAAACTTGAAATACCCTTCTAACCACCTGACGATTTAAAACTTGCTGATAAAGTGTGTCTGTGATTTCTTTGACATTGGAACAGTTGATTTTTTCTGAAAAGCATTTGAATCTACGCTTTGTGGAGAATGGTAACTTTGAAAGAAAAGGCACTTCTTGTAAAGTTATTTTATCAAAATAACAGCAACGTAGCTGCAGCTCTTCGAGAATTCCGGAAACTAAAAGATGTTAGACGTGGACCAATGTCGGATCGTGGAGTTCATAAAATGATTAAAAAGTTCGAGGAAACAGGAAAACTCGACATTCTTCCTGGCAGAAGACGAAAAAAGGTAGACATTTCTAGCATTGAAGATACTGCTATTGCTGCCGTGGATTTAGCAAGCCAGTCATCATTTAGTAATGCAAGTGTGACAGCTATTGCGAATGAAGTCGATATGCCGATTTTCACTGTGAGAAAAGTGATGCGTCAAATTTTGCGCTACTATCCATACAAGATTCAGAGGGTGCACCAACTAATACAGGGTGATACCGAAAGTCGGCTATCATTTTCACTACAGTTTCTTGCACGAATAAATGTGGACAATTCTTGGCCCTGGAATATTCTATGGACTGATGAAGCGCATTTTTATTTAAACGGACAAGTGAACACACACAACTGTCGAATTTGGGCGAAAGAGAATCCTAATATTGTCCAAGAAGTTCCATTGCATGCAGCTAAAGTGACGGTGTGGTGCGGTTTCACAGCTACGTTTATGATAGGGCCATATTTTTTTGAGGAACTAACATCCACAGGACCCATTACATGTTCCGTAAATGGAAGAAAGTATCTCAATATGTTGTCAAATTTTCTGATTCCCGAGCTGCAACAGCGAGGCTGCCTTCAAAATACCGTGTTTATGCAAGACGGTGCACCACCGCACATTACTAGAGCAGTTCGGACTTTCTTAACAAGCCATTTTACAGAAGACCGCATCATAAGTCGTTATTTTCAAACAGTCTGGCCACCACGATCGCCTGATCTAACCCCATGCGATTTTTGGTTGTGGGGATTTTTAAAAGATTCTGTATCTAAAGAAAGATGTCAGACAATCTCTGATCTGAAAGACAGTATTAGACTTCATATTCTCTCAATCTCAGAGGACAGTTTACGCAATGCTGTAGAAAGCAGAATTCTGAGAATGGACTGCGTTATTGAAAATGGTGGAGGATTCATTGAGCATGCGTAATGTTATTCTTCGTTATTTCCTCGCTGCCGAGCGACATGTTTTATTTTTGTTGATGCAGATTACATCACATGAAATTATATTCATTTTTCTGTATTGTTTGGAGTCATAGGTCAGGCTCTAGAGCTGTCTGATTAGGTGAACTTTAATTATAATTCGCAGTTCGTCGAAGTTTGTTGAAACTTTTAAATTTATGTGCTTCGTCTGGATTGACTGAAATTTATATAATGAATCTGCAAACATCGCCTTAAATATTGGCGCGCTCCTCTACTGACGAAAAATGTAACGATTTTTTTTTTTTTTTTCGATTTTCGCAGAGCGCATCTCTTCAACTACGTACTAGTGAAATTTTGTTTCGTTTGGAGCCATAGAACCGGCTCTAGAGCCTTTTGAATAGGCGAACTTTAATTATAACACCCTGTATAAGAAACAGACACAATTAAAAAGGAAAAAGGGGCAGAAGAACACATCAAAGAAGAACCTTTTTTGTAGGAAGCAAGAAGTTTTCTGTTTCCATAACACAAAACTTATTCTTATAAGGTAAAGTGGTGCATGAATTAGAATGAAGTTCAAGAAAAAAAAAAAGAGAGAACGTGTTAAACATTTTGCTACTAAGATATTCAGTTTGAAGCATGTCGAAAGAAAACACCGAAGTGTATGATCGAGACAAAGTATTTCATCTCTCTCCAAAATACATCATTTTCGCATTATTAACACTCGATTACTATCCTCAGATAACTTACGTTATTGATGTCGTTGTATTTGAGAGATCACGTGGCGTAAATTTCCATATTTATACACATTACATAGCGATATTTCAGAGCAAGGTAGTAATTGGCTAGAAATATATATGTTTTTTTGCCTTTAATCACAAAAACTAAAAAAATATATATCAAATTGCCGTCTCCAAAGACGCCTTTGCAGCCTGAAAAAGGTCACTATATCTTAAAGATACAAATGATAGTAACAGAGTGTTAATAGACGCGTGGTTAGAATATTTGCTGAAACTCACAGTTACAAACATATGATTAAATGCGCCGAAAAGGAACTATTCTAATAAGTAGCCGGCATCACAGAAAACAACACAATCCATCTGTAACAATCGTCACCTCTAAAAGTCAGATGATATCCGATGAGAATATTGCGTGACGAAATTAAGACATTTCCTAGTCATTAGCAGGGGCGAGGGGGGAGTGGGGATAGTGAAGTCCTATTTATTTAACAAAGAGGCATGTCGAAGTAAATAGTAAAAAAATGAAAACTTATCTAGTGATAATGGAACATTTCCAACTATTTATGTGTATTATGAGATAGATGCTTTCGTTTAAATAAAGAAAATTAAACAATAAAATGGCTTGAAATTAGAAATTTATTTGAAAAAGAAGCCATATGTAAATACCGCTAAAAGATTCTTTTCAAAGAGAAATGCATAATACCATCTAAATTAGGGTTAGTTTTCGACATTTTCCTTCGAAGTCTTACATCTTCTGAACACTGATGTCGTATAAATCAAGATTTAGAGCATGTCTATATAAGTTAACAACACACAAAAATTTGAAGTCTAAATCTTAAAATTTTGGGAAGCATTGAAGGTCTAGAATAAGAACATATGGACAGACCAATATATTGTGCATGGTTTCCGTTATTATCTTATATATCGACGAAGCTTGCTCCAGACTATCTCCTGTCTTAGACACAGAAATCTTTCTGACCTCCTTCCAGATGTATCTGCTTGAACTTTTATTTGCAAAAATTAAAATGTCGTATTCTTATTATTTTTATAACTATTAAAATAAAGATATTTAAAAATGACACTTCTCATCGTTATTAACTATAAATTAAACGTATTTTTGAAACTAGTACTTCTGATATTAACTATCTCAAAATTACACATCATAAAGTTTATAAAAATCCTCCACTAGTGATCAAAATTTGATTGTTGGAGGCATCACCGATGTCCTCGATAGTGATCAGAAGTTGAAAAATTCATGTTCACAAATTATATTAAAATATCTGATACCAAAATGTGAAAAAGTTTAAAAGGATTTAGGCGATAATTATAATGATGCGTAGGACTAATATCAGTGGATCCTAGGCCCGGGCCTGGGCAGTAATCAGGCTCTATTCTAACTGCGAATTCCAAACATATGGAACTAAAACTACCAAATTCATCCTGAGACCTCGTACATGCCAAATAAGAAAAAAATATTTTCAAAACTAACACCAAACTTTAAACATACAAAGATTGGAAAATGTACTACATTGTACATAATACGTGATTTTTTTTTATTATTGTATTCAGTGAACTTTCAGCGATAGACATGTCGTCGCGTAAACTTTCAAAGCTGCATAGAAGAATCACAGATACGAGAAAATAAACGAAAAAATACAAACAGGGCTGGCTTTCAGGCCACACAGATTATCAGTAGGATGGAGACGTCAAATTTGTTTATTGAGAACACTAATAAACAAATACACATCCAGACAGACAGGTATGAAAAAGAATTTTTAAAAATTTTCAATGAACCTCTAGCAACCGATCCAGAGTGTCAGACATCAAAAGTCTCATTTATATTCACGCCGCATTTGTGACAAGTTCCCGCTGACTTGTCAATTAGATTTGTTTTTATAGTGTCAGTTCTTGGTGTAATCGCTTTATAGCATGAGGTGAAAAACACAAAGAAAAGGAATAGTAGTAAAAAGGCGATGGAATTCGATCCACGCAATTTATTAAGATAGCTGAGACAGAAAGAGGAAACGCAATTAGATATTAATTTTCTTTTATTTAAATGGTGGATTGTGAAACGCTTCGGAAAGAGATATTAAGCACAGAGTATGCGCATAAAAATCAAACAGAATCATATGATGATGCCTTAAGGTACACAAATTTCGATAATGAGTTGGCCAAAAACATGCCAGACAGAAGAGAAAATATTATTAAAGGTACTATACTAGCATGCAGCATTCACCTTAAAGAGGACAGAAGGCCTTGTCACCTTTAAGGTGACTGCCGCACCAATGTATACTTAAAAGTGAACTGTGCGTGATTGTCCCTTAACCCATTAAGCACCACATTCAATTTATATAGATTCAATTTATATTCAATTTATATAGTAGTACGTGCAATATTGTGTACGCTATCTTGGCACTAAGCAACAGATATTTGATACAACCCCTCATCTTTTTGCTTCTTTTTGGGAACAACGAATTTCGAGCTTATTCTATCGACGATAATTTTCAGAATTTTCAAGCTATGATTTTGAGACTTTCACAAAAGTTGCTCTACATACTTAGCTAATACATTATGGTTATTATATTTTGATTGCATTCGCGCATGCGCAGTGAAACATTTTTTAGTAAACCTGCTCATTTTTCATCCAGTTTTTATTATTTTTTAATTCTGATTGCAAAGTATTATGTACAATGTTGTTTGTCATATTTTCTGAAAAGAACTTTTTTTTATATTAACAACTCTGCAAATTATAAGCAAAAAAACTAGGCGAAATTTGAGACTGTTTTTCTAAAAACCTTCATTTCTCTACAAGTATACATGCTATCCTCATAAAAATGAACACAGTATATTACAATAAGCCATTTATCAATATTCTCGAGTTTGAACGCCTTTGCTACATTAATTTTTACAGGGTTATCCAAAAGATATTCGTTCTTTTTCAATTTGTTGACAGTCCCCTATGAGGTTTCGTGAAAAAATCTTCGCGGAAATATATAACCTATACTATACTGTTTACACACCTGCAGTTTCAGGTTAATTCCTCATGTATTTTTCTAGATAGTTAACAAAACGTCTAAAATCGCAAGTGACCGGTCACCTTTGACAATATAGTGTACTTAAGTAATGATAGTATATGTCTTTACATTTACTAATTTGTTATTGTCTCTCAAAATACTTTTGTTGTGATTTGCGTGTATAGTAATGATAATATAATGTCTTTACATTTAATAGTTTGTTACCTTTAAAAGTACTTTTGTTGTTTGTGAATGTGATAATGGTAGTCTGTATGGAATGTAGTAATAAGTCTTTGCATTTAATATTATCATTTCATTTATGTTTGAGTATTTATTATTATTATTATTATTAAAAGTTCGCTTAAAACTCTATAAACCATTGCTGAGACTTTTATTAAAAACATGGATTTCATTCTTTAAATTTAAAAATAGGTTCTTGCAGCTGATAACATGCATGTGTGCGCAACGTATTATCACACCAAGGCTCCGCGCACGAGTGTGCTTAGTGGATTTCAGTATTTTCTGCTAATGCTCTGTTTTCTAGTGATTACAGTGTTATACAATTAAAATCATTAAGAGAAAATAAATATCAAAGGGGCTATATTAAAGGAGCAAAATTTTGAAAAGGGACCATTTTTGAAACAGAATTTTGTATAGTAGCAGTTTTTATGAAACAGATTTTTGTGAAGAAGCAGTTTTTATGAAATAAGAATTTTGTGAAGGAACAGTTTTTATGAAACAGAATTTTGTGAAGGAGTAGTTCTTATGAAACAGAATTTTGTGAAGTAGCAGTTTTTAGGAAACAGAATTTTGTGAAGTAGCAGTTTTTAAGAAATAAGAACTTTGTGAAGAAGCAGTTTTTATGAAATAAGAATTTTGTTAAGAAGCAGTTTTTATGAAACAGAATTTTGTAAAGTAGCAGTTTTTATGAAATAATAACTTTGTGAAGGAGCAGTTTTTATGAAACAGAATTTTGTTAAGGAGCAGTTCTTATGAAACAGAATTTTGTAAAGTAGCAGTTTTTAGGAAACAGAATTTTGTGAAGTAGCAGTTTTTAAGAAATAAGAACTTTGTGAAGAAGCAGTTTTTATGAAATAAGAATTTTGTTAAGAAGCAGTTTTTATGAAACAGATTTTTGAGAAGAAGCAGTTTTTATGAAGGAACAGTTTTTATGAAACAGAATTTTGTTAAGGAGCAGTTCTTATGAAACAGAATTTTGTGAAGTAGCAGTTTTTAGGAAACAGAATTTTGTGAAGTAGCAGTTTTTAAGAAATAAGAACTTTGTGAAGAAGCAATTTTTATAAAATAAGAATTTTGTTAAGAAGCAGTTTTTATGAAACAGAATTTTGTAAAGTAGCAGTTTTTATGAAATAATAACTTTGTGAAAGAGCAGTTTTTATGAAATAAGAATTTTATGAAGGAGCAGCTTTAATGAAAAGGAATTTTGGAAATTGAAATACAATTTTCAAAGAATACGCATTTAAAAGTACATTTTCTTTTTTTTTTCTATTTGACGGTGTAAAAATTGAAATTGTGCAATGTTTAGAAGAAAAAAATTATTCTATAAACGAGATTATTGTTCAGATGATTGCCACCATCTATATAACATCATCGTTACTCACGGACATACTTTTGCTTTATAATGTAGATTTCTCAAAATATAATAGAGATAGAAATTACAAAAAGTATTGGAAATCTTGTTTTAACGAATCCGTTCTCTCTCTTAACACATTTCGCGCTACAAAAACTCAATGAAAATCTTTCGAATAGTAATATTACTAAAAACTTACCGAGCCAGAAAAGAAAGAAAGAAAATAAAAATAAATAAAGAAAGATTTTTTTTTTTTAATATAATCGTTTATATCGTTAATATAATTGTATACTACAGCTTATCGATTTTTGCTCCGAGTCTCACCACCAGGGGGCGCTTTCCTATCTCTGTTTCTATGGGAAGGATCACGACGGGGTATGGCTCATTCGACTCGACATCGATAGAGCTTACCGATTTTAGTTCGTTTTTTCACCACCAGGGGGCGCTTTCCTATCTCCGGTTCTACGGGCATAAAAACGACAGGGTATGGCTCATTCGACTCGACATCCTTAACGATTTCAGTTATGATCGTATAAACGGATTGCGCCACCTGCTGGCGGAAGATGGAACTAACGTATACTGCAGCGCGTGCGCAGCACGACTGCTATACGGTGCCGCAGGCAGCGGGGACCCGAGCCAGAGGTTCGTTCAGTTAGAGGTTTATACTATTCGAAGTGCAATTTAAGGGATTATCCGGTGCCGAACGCAGCGGGGACTAGGGTAGGAGGCTCGTTCAGTTAGAGGTTTATACTTTTTGATGTGCAAATTAAGGGATTATCCGGTGCCGAAGGCAGCGGGGACCAGGGTCGGAGGTTCGCTCGGTTAGAGGTTTGTACTATTCAATGTGCAAATTAAGGGATTATCCGGTGCGTGCGTAGCACGACCGGTATACGGTGCCGAAGGCAGCGGGGACCCGGGTCGGAGGTTCGTCCGGTTCGAGGTTTTACAAGATTCGAGATTTTCTACAATTCGAGGCACCGATGTAAATTAGGGGCCCGCTAGCGGGCGAAGCCAGCTAGTCGTTAATATAATTGTTTTGACGAATCCGTTCTCTCTCTTAACACATTTCGCGCTACAAAAACTCAATGAAAATCTTTCGAATAGTAATAATACTAAAAACTTACCGAGCCAAAAAAGAAAGAAAGAAAAAGAAAAATAAATAAAGAAAGAATTTTTTTTAATATAATGTACACGGAATTTATATATTGAACAGCAGAATTGTATAAATGAAACACCTCTCGCTAGCGTATTTAGTTTCTTAAGGTTGTTGTTCTCAAACGACTTGCTCAACAACGCGAAACTTTCTGACACATTTTCTGACTCATTTTTAAACGCATTGGCAGGCCTGACTATGGAAGCGATTTGGAATCGAAATGAGTTTTCCATTTTTTTGAGAAATAGATTACTTATCGAGTTATAAGCAATTTGGGTCACATAATGACACGTTTTTTCCGCTTCTCTCTCTGCCGAGTAAGGATTTCAGTACAAAACTTTGACTTGGACAGTATTTTGTAAAAGATCTTCCACTTTTACCAAAAAAAAAAAATGGAAAACGTCTTTCGATAACAAAGTTTCTGAATAAGAACATCTGCCCATTCCATACGTTTCCCAACAAAAATGAATTAAAAAATATGTCATAAAGTAGCTAGTTTGGATTTGAGAAATGTAAAAAAATTCTCCAAAACTCAAGGTCTTGCATGCGTGCAAAACTATTTTACTAATTAATAGTTAAAATTAATATTGGCTTAGCTCAAATAAATTACCAATTCTAAAAAAAAAACCCAAAGAAATTAATATTTCATAAAGGTTTAGATAATTACAGCCTATTATCGACTATAATTAAAATGTTTCTAGGCTAAAGCCGAAAAATAACGATCTTATCACGAAGTAAACTGGAAACAAAATCGATATTTAATGCAATTTAAAAATAAAAAAATTTAAAAATCACAAAAGAATTATATAATATTTATTTTATAAGAGTTGATGTTGTAGAAAGAATTTTAAATACCAGTATTAAAATCAATACATTTTAAAAAGCGTTACAGAGTAATTATATTTAATAACAGTTGGAATAAAATTCGAATTAAATATACAGGATCTAAATGTCATAATGCATTTTTAAAAAGTTACAGAATAATTATACTTAATAGTAGTCGCAATGAAATGCAGAGAAGTAAGTGCAGGATATAAATGAGCATACGCTTTTTATTTATTTGAATAATTATTAAGAAGGAAACAGCGATTGAAATAATTTAAATAGTTATTAATTAATTGTACTTTTTGTGTGTCATTCTTTTTTTTTTCTTTTTTTTTACAATAATTTTCAAATAATACTGCTGGTTTAAAGCAGGGTTCGTGATTTTTTTTTTTTTTATCTTAAAAAAAATCAAAAACGCAGATTTTTTTTTTTTTTTTATTTAAATCAGAATTTTTTTGTTTTTTATTTTTTTAAATATCAAAATATAATTTTAAAATTACAAATTTTAAAGTAAAATAACTTTATTAACAATTAGAAAAGCTCATGAAATTAAAAAAACTCATTCACTTGGTTAATTTGAAATATTTTTTTTCATATATAAACAATGAAAGATATACAGTTACGAAAAATGAAGTAATAGAAACAGATTTAATTTTAAAATGTGAATTATCTTTTACTTTTTGAAAACATGAAATAAATAAAACAAATTGTTTTCCGTTATATGAGCACTTACTTACACTAACTGCAATTTAACAAATATCCTATTTTATATAAAATATATATACCACTTTAAATTACCCATTTAATAAATTAAAAATCATATGCACATTTCAATACTAAAAGCTAAAACATTTTTAAACATTTTTTTTAATTAAAAATCTTAAAATATAAAAAGATAATTAAATTCATACAAAAGAAAAACAGTTATGAATGAAATTTTAAACATTTATCTGTACAGTATTCCTTTAAACATATCTATTCTGGAGTATCTCCAACTATAATAAAGAAGCAAGTTTGTGTGTGTGTGTGTGTCTGTTTCTCGGTTGTGTTTTGAAGAGACCGCCGCACGCAGAGCTACAAAATTTGGTGGGAAGGTACCTTTATGCATGTAGTTTTGTACCTCGAAGCCGGATTTTGAAATTTTTGAATAGATTTTTTTTAATTAAATTTTTATGCGATTTTTAGTGTTTTTTCACGTTTTGATGCGATTTTTCCACATTAATAATGGGAATCCGGTTCCAATCTTTTAGCCCAATATAGTAAATTTTGTCCTCTTTTCAATAAAGTTTATGCGAAATTCGTACAGTGATTTTTGAATTTTTGGCGATTTTTTTTTTCCTTTGATACTAAGAAATTTTGCCAGAATGCTTGATTGGTTCGGTAGTTGCGCTTCCATTTCAACCTCAGAATCGTCATTTTTATTTCTCTTTTTGCTTGGAGAAGTTGATAATTCTTTACAGATAAAAAATCATGATTTTAAATATGCGATTTTTGGTGTTTTTTGACGTTTCGCTGCGATTTACCAACATTAGTAACCGGAATCTAGTCCCAATCTTTTAGCCCAATATAGGAAATTTTATCCGCTTTGCAATAAAGTTTATGCAAAATTCAAACAGCGATTTTTGATTTTTTGGCGATTTTTTCCCTTTGAAAACAAGTAATTTTGCCCAGAATGCTTGACTGGTTCGGTGGTTGCTTCCATTTCAGCCTCAGATACACTCACAATCACCTTTTTTTTTTACTCTTTTTAGCTTGGAGAATGTTGATAATACTTTACGGCTAAAAAAATCTCAATTTTAAAAGGAAAGAGCGGATTGTTTATTAAGTCGATTTTTTTATTAGATTTTTATTTTATTTTCATTTTTTTTAATTTTTTTCATGTTTTGCAGCATTTTTGTTTCAAATGACGTCACAAATCGCCTACTAAAAGTCAAACATCATTGGATGGCAGTTGTGATTGGTAGCTGATAGAATTGTAGTCACAGCTGGAAGTCAAACGGGCAATTGTGATTGGCGCGAAAAGGCAATCACATCGAATTGCAATCAGCTGGCGAAAAGGTCGCCAGCTGATTGCAATTCGAACAGCGAGTTCTGAATTTTTGCCATTTGTTTTATGCGATTTTTAGAGTTTTTTCATGTATACGTCATTTATGTATTAGATTTTTGAAATTAACAACGATAACTTACTGTTTTTGTATGTAAAAAAAAAAAAAATCATTTTGTTTCTGTTTTAAAAGTTAATAATTCCTAATTTTTTAACGCCGTAGATTTAATTCTGTGTGTGTGTGTGTGAGGGGGGAGGTGAATGTTCGATTGTAGTTTAAATATCGCGGCTCGAAATTCCTCCCCTTTCCCCCCCACCCTGCCTCCAAAATCAGAACTATTTAATTATTAGTCCGATTTAAACGGAACCTTTTCTCACTTCCCCAGGTTCTAGATAAACGTCGGTGTCATTTTTTCAGCACCTTGGTTACCACTATTTCTGAATATTAATGACCAGCGAATGGTACTTTCTCGGGTTCTATGGGCCCAATTTCAATGACAATTAGTTCATTCAACTTAACACGAACTAATTAAGATATAGAATGGAACTAAAAGATTTTGCAGCGCCTGCTATACGGTGTCGTAGACAGAAGGGACATGTGCCAAAGTTTCGATCGAAAAGAGTTTTATTTAGAACTGAGTTGCACCCCTTAGCGGTGGGAAGTGAAACTAAACAATTTTGCATTTCAAATTTGTCCGATTCAAACAAAAGGCCCGATTTCAACGACAATTGATTCATTCAACTTAACATAAAATAATTAAGATATAGATAACTAATTAAGACATAGATTTCGCGCCCCCTGGTGGTGAAAAGTGGAACTAAAACATTTTCTGCGCGTGCACAGAACGCCTTTTATACGTTGTCATAAGCAGCGGGGACACGTGCCGGAGTTTCGTTCGGAAAGAGGTTTGTTTAGAACAAAATGCACCCCCTGGCGGTGGAAAATGTAACTAAAAGATTTTGCATTTAATCTTGGTCCGATTCAAACGAAATCATTTCTGACATTCTTCCGCAGTCTCCCAGGTACTAAATAAACTTCGGTATCATTTTTTCTGCCCTTGGTTACCACTATTTATGAATATTAATATCCAGGGGTGTTGATTTATTTTCTCGGGTTCTATGGGTCCAATTTCAACAGGAATCAGTTCATTCAACTTAACATGAACTAATTAAGATATAACAAATTATTTCAGACACCTTGGTCGTGTGAAAGTGGAACTAACAGATTTTTCGCGCGTGCAAGGCACGCCTTCTACACGGTGCCGTAAGCAGCATGAACGAGTGCCGGAGTTTCGTTCCGAAAAAGGTTTATTTAGAACAGAATGCTCCACCTGGTGGTGGAAACTGGAACTAAAAGATTCAGCAGCGCGTGCCTAGCACGCCTGCTATACACGGTATCGTAGGCAGCGGGCACACGTGTCGGATAATTTGTTTAGACCAAAATGCATCCCCTGGTGGTGTAACTAAAAGATTGGTCTGCGCGTGCATCAAAAATGGTTATTTTTATTGAAACCGCAAAAGTAAGTTACCGATTTGATAGTCCCAAGTTTCATTTTCACTCATCCACGAGTATTAAGAAAAGTATTGAAATATTTGAATCGGAAGTCACAGTTTATTTTTCTGATTCCGAAAATGCAAATTTTGTGAAAATCAAACGGTAACTTTTTTTTTTTTTTTATTTTGACCAAAAACTGACCCGTTTTGAATCAAGTGATCCAGACATTTGAGGAGGTGGTATTAAATTTACTTCCGCTTTGGGTCCCCATCTCTCTATTTAATTTCCGAAAGACAAAGAGTTACCAGTAGAAAGGTTTCGTGCAGCGATTTTTAAGAGTGATTTCGCATTTCGTATTATGTTTTGGTGGGACCGGGCAGCGCCGGGCGGATTTGCTAGTATACAATATTCTGGAATACGTACAATATTCATTTAATGAATTTGGAGAATGTATTATACTTACATAAAGATGATCATAATTATATGTTATAAATTTCAATGGATCTGAAAAAAGTTATTCTTTGCCATTAAAATATTTAAAAAGAAACCAATTGTCTAGCTTTATGAGTTCCTAACCAATTACGGAGTTTAGACTGAATCAAAGTTGGATTTATTTAATTTAAATTAAAAAAAAATTAAATCAGATTTTTTAAGACTTTAAAAGCTTTAGTTGTTAATTAGCTTACATTTATAAGTAATTAAAATTGAAATTATATTTAAAGATATTAACTAAAAACATTTCAGACTACTATTATTAACCATGAAATCATTTTATTCTCCAAATTTTTCCATAAATAAACTTACATTGAAATATTGAACCATTTGTTATTTACATGTAGAAGTAATGAGATCTCTACATCAATATTAATAAAAAAAAACTTTTGAATGGCCTATATTTATTTATTCTAATGTTTTTCATATCCTCACAGAAAATCTCCATGATTTTGCATTAAAAAATTTACATAAGATTTAGATGTTTTTTTAATAGGTAAATATATGCATTAATCTTTTAACGTTTTTCAGCTAAGATTCTCTAATTTTAAATTAGGGTTTTTATTTTAAAGTGTGATGTTTGATTTAAATTAAATTAAAAAAAACATGGATATTGAGTTCTCAGTCTTTTTAAATTTACAATGTATTTTTATCAAAACATAATATTTATTACACAATATCTTGACCTAAATTTGAAATAAAAGTTGATTTAAATCAATGATTATTTTTTTAATCAGCTGATTTTAATCATGATTTAAATCATGATTAAAAACAAGTTGATTTAAATCAACGAACTCTGGTTTAAAGCAATGAAAAGTTTTGAATTATGTGTAAGATTTCTTTAAAACGATGCGCATGATTTATTAAATAGGAAATTAAAGTTTAATTTTAGACTTGTATGCTCAAAATTGCAGATTTTCAAGCAATGCAAAACTTTTGCATCTAACTGTGTGCACGAGTATTTTTTCCTTACACTCTGCTACTCAGCCATGTAATAAATGGCCGAGTACTCGGTATTCAACAATTCGGTCAAAACAGTACTTACTCGGTACACAATTTTTAAATGCCCGTTCTGATTTGAAAATTATATTGAAATTATAATTAATAGATTAAAAAAAGGATCTAAATGTTTAATTATCTCAATGATATTAATTTATTCTATAGATAATACAATCATATACACAAAGGAATAATTTTAGGACTATCCATAAAAAAATAATAATAAATTTTTACAAATATCGTGAAAAATATAATTTTTTAGAAAATGAAAAATGAAGTTTAATTCTACTTAAGGCGGTTCTCAAATAACCTGCTCAAACAACGCAACTACAATTTCTGACTCATTTTAAACGCAAAGCCATAAATAAAATTGCAAATCTAACTATCGGGAATCGAAATGAGTTTTCCATTTTTTGATATATAAATTATTTACCGAGTCATAAGCGATTTGTGTTACGTGACTACCGGTTTTTTCGCCTTTCTCTCGCTGTCATGTCCGGAGATTCGGTTCAAAACGCCAAATTTGACAGTATTTTCAGAAAGATCTGTTGAGTTTACCATAAAATGGAAAACGTCTTTCGATTACACATTTTCTGAATAGTAACATCTGCCAATTTCATGTCTTTCCGAACAAAAATGAATTTAAAAAATCCCTGGCGGCTCGTCCTACAGGCACAGGTAGATTTCGAAGACGCAGACCATGGGGCGCCTGTTTGTTGGGAATTGCGTAAGAAATGACCTTTTTGCCAGGATGCGTCATTTGGAAACGGCCACTTCGAAACCTAACTAGTTTGCAGGCGGAGCCGGCAGGGATTTTTTTTAATTATTATTATTATTTTCTTTTTCTTTTTTTGCTATAAGGGTTGGTTCTATTAAAAACTTGTCAATATAAAAGTTTTAGATAATATTAAGAGGATTTATAATAAATTTAAACGGATTTGATATCTTCTGAATTGACGAAGTTATGAATTTTTTTCTTTTACCCCCCACCCCCCCTGGGGCCATTTTAAATGATATCAAAAATCCGTCATAAATAAATTTTTGGCCCCTTTCCTAGAAGTAATAATAACTTTAAACGGATTGGATACGTATTATAATTAAGAAAATATGTTTGTTTTTTTTTCTGTTTTCACAAAAAGCCCTCCCATCCCCTTTTTTATGTATCAGTTTAGAAGAGAATTGTGCAGAATTATGGGAGTTATCGTGTCCATAAAAAAGTGACATAGATAGATAGATAAAGTTTTGAACTGTGGGTGGTTTTGGGTTCTGAGAGTCATAATCGGCGTAGATCTGCAAAAATTGTTCAAAAATTCCAACTTAGGTGAGAATGTAATAGGTAGTATTTCTTACGAAATCTACCTAAAATATATCTGAAAGTAGCCCCTTTGAATTTGAGAACAGCCTTAAGAAATAATGCAGATAATTCTAATTGTTTGAGTTATATTTCGGATTCTATCAATAATTATTCAGTGCGGTTTTTACACCCTTATTTAATTTAACATGGTTCATGTATATAAAGATGAAATTTTGCAATCAATTTTTCCCTCACTTCCTGATAGGCTAGAATTATAAAAATTATGTACACAGGTGTACTTTTGCTGACAATACAACATTTTAGTATTTCTATAGAACTTAACTATAAATTGATTTTAAGGCATTTTTCCATTAGCGGGTCCCAGGTGATAAATCACCAAATATCCTTTATAGTTAAAACTGTATATAAGTTAATGGAGATTCTTATGCGCTAAACCATGCTCGCTAAAATAGGTCAACTAGCTGTAAAACCGCAACAAACTGTAAACACTAAAAAGTAGAAAAACAATATAAATAAAAAATAAAGAGTGTAATATATATATATATATATATATATATATATATATATATATATATA
The DNA here is from genome assembly GCA_963931845.1 of Maratus michaelseni. Classification (NCBI taxonomy): domain Eukaryota; kingdom Metazoa; phylum Arthropoda; class Arachnida; order Araneae; family Salticidae; genus Maratus; species Maratus michaelseni. The sequence continues at coordinate 75,115,638 of OZ007594.1, forward strand.
TATATATATATATATATATATATATAATGGTGTATTTAATAATAATTTAATAATAATAATATTTTAGTATTACTATTATTTCTTGGTATCATTTGTTTATCTATTGAATTTTCAAAGGCATCTTTATAAAATCTTATTCAGGTTCTATTGATTTTTTTTTTTTTTTTTTTTTTTTTTTTACCAACATTAATTTTGTACTGACTTATGACTGCTAGGGGTTTTTATATTGTTGTCTTTTGATGTTAGTTTGCTTAATGGGACTTTATGTATATATGTAAATAGTTTTATTATATAGCTTTATTATATTTAATCAAGTATTAAACAGTCAATCTTAATATTATTATTTTTTTTTTTTTTTTTTTTTTTTTTTTTTTTTTTTTATGGATATTCAAGTAATAATAAGATTGATTCATAACAATTTTTTTAAATATGTTATAGATATATTTAATATATATTTCTTGCAATTTTTATTGCTATCAAACAAATATGGCAGTTATTAGTAAAATGTTAGATACTGACAATTTAGGCCTTGGTGGATCCAGGACTAATGCTCGGTACAGGAAGATTATTAGGGATCTTCCTGGATCGTTATCAGATAACCTATTCTATTGTCCCAAGCCTGTACTATGTTTTCGAGAGTGTGAATCTAAGCGTTGTCTTACATGTCCATTAGCTGATAAGTCACAGATTTCAAATAATAACAATCTTAATTTGGTAAAATTTTGCAAAGCATACAATGTAATCTATTCATTGAAATGCAATTCGTGTAACATGGAATATATAGGACAGTCTTGTCAAAAATTACATAAGCGGCTAAATTTACATCGTTCTCATATTGATAAATATAAAAATTCTAAATTTCAAACAACTCATAATATTGAATATACTCATTTCAAAAATCATGATTTTAAAAATATTACTATTAAAATACTTAAAATACAAAAAAATTTTACTGATCGACTTTTTCTAGAATCTAAATATATAAGACATTTTAATACTACATATCCTTATGGATTAAATCAATTAGTATACAAAAAATCACATCCTGTATTTTCAGATTTAACTAAATATGAAAATTATAAAAATCCTTATTCCGGATTAAATTTTTCAAACTTAAAAAAAACTGCAAGATCTGGTAGAGGTAAACATAATAACAAAAAATACACTGATGATATTGTGATTCAACAGGAGCTTGATAATCTTGAGGCACAATTTTGTAATGATTATTGTTGGCTTGCTATAAGAAAACATGTTTTTAGTATAAAAAAGAAATATATAAACCAATATTTCAAAGTATTTAAAAAGAATCAATATTCTCCACATTTTTGTGATAGCTTTTATGATATTCTACATTATAGAGCAAACCTATTAAATACAAGTCTTTCTAATAAACCTAAATATAAAACTAATAATACACAATTAATTATAAATTTTTCCAATCATGTATTTAATAATATAAATTTACACAATATAATAAACAACATTAATAATAATTTTCCAATAAAAAATTTTACCATTCACAAGACATATAAATATAATCGCACACTTGGACGTAAAATTTTTTATTACAATTCTTTTGCAAAAAATTTGGTCTCTTCATAGAATTACCCATGTTATTGTAATGACCCAAAATATCAAAAGTATATAAATACAACACATGGTCATATCATTACTGGTGATCTTAATATTGTAGAACAACCTATTTTACAAAACTTAATGCATAATGGCACAAAATTTCGTCTTCCATAAAATGATATAATCCAATAAATGATAATATCAAATCCATAATATTGCAGTTTATTCAAGATATTGATTTGTTTATATATAAAATTGCTGTTGATTACAATAAACCAATCGAATATTTCAGTGAATGGAGATTTTCTGTAATTGATAAATTAAAAAATGAAATTATAAAAAATTATCATCATATTACACATGCAGCTTTTAAAAACATAAATAAACATATATCAGAATTACAAAACAAATTTATAATTACTTATGTAGATAAATCTCCAAATAATTATGCTATCATTTGTAAAGAATACTATAAAGTGTTAATTCACAATGCAATCAACACAAGTAATATTTTTAATAAAACTAAATTAAATATTGAAATAAATAAGAGAAAATTATTAAATTATCACAAATTACTAAAAATCAAATGTAATAATTTTAATTATCCTTATCTTGTTATAATTCCAAAATTTCATAAAAATCCTATTAAATTTCGCACTGTTACCATCCGTTGTAACACATATAATAAAAATGCAAGCAATTTACTACTTAATATTTTAAAGCAGATATATGATATAATGTTAAAACATAATAACCAACATTGCCTAAAAAATAGTTTTCAACTCATTAATAAAATACATAATATCAATCCGGTAAAATTCATAAAAACATTGGATTTTAATGATTTATTTAATAACATTGATATAAAAGACTTACATAAAACAATGTGTATATTATTTAAAGAATTTAAATCTCAATTAAAATTAAAAGAACATATTTCAGTAAATTTTTTAAAACTTTACTAAATTTTACATTGCATAATAATTACATTATATATGACAATATTATCTATAAACAATGCCAGGGAATTCCGCAGGGCGGAACCGCATCTAGTATTCTCTCTGACCTTTACTTATATTATTATGAAAGAAATATAAGTCCGAACAATGATTATGTATTTTATCGCTATATTGATGACATTATCATATTTTATTTCAATGAAAAAAATTGCACATCACCACTCAATTTTTATCCTACTCAGCTTAAATTAAGCGAAAATGATTTAATTAATAATAATATAAACTTTCTTGACTTAAAAATTAATATTACTAATAATTATAAATTAATTTTTGATATTTATGATAAGAGATTTGATTTCCCATTTAAAGTAAATATTTTTACCAATTTTGCTTCATGTTTACATAAATCTGTTTATAAAAATATAATTATCAATTATCTATATCGTATAAAATACTTATGCTCAGATATAAATAAAAACAAAAATATTAGATTTATTCGAGATCAAGCAAAAATATATGGTTATCCAATTTTTATGATAAATTCAATCATCAACTCTTTTAAATAACATTTATTATATAATTTAAATATAAACATGGTATGTAATAAATTATTGTTTTAGTGTGCGATAACATATAACAAAATATATAGAAAATAATAATTATAACATACATTATTACAATTATAACATATTAGGAAATTTAATATTTAATATTTGTTTGAACATTATATACACTTTATATAGAAAATTACAATTATAACATACATAATTACAATTATAACATATTAGGAAATTTAATATTTGATTGAACATTATATACACTTTGTATAGTTGTGATTGTGCGTTGCCGATCACCTCTGTTTAAGGTGTTATTGATGTGCAGTTTTCATACATATATAAATTAACTTATACAATAACAAATTAAATTATACATGGATAACATTGGTGATTATAATTCATAAACATATCTATTTGCAATATATATTAATATAAATATATATAGTTTTTATTTTTGTCTATGAATAATTAAATTTAACAAGTATTTTAATTACTGCATTGCATTAATTTGATTGAAAAACAGTAGTAATACTATTAATTATCAATTTTATAAATTTTGAGATATTTTGAATTGTTTAGGAATTAATTAGATATTTAAATTAATCTATGAAATATAAAATATATTTACAATGTAGTATAAATTAAACATTAATTATTTAATAACAAGTCTAATATATGTTTAAGTAGTAGTAAAAATAAAACATTAATTATTTAATAATATGTCTATAATATCAGTGGATTAACACAGCTGGCAGCAAATAAAATTTGAATTAAAATAATCTCTTTTACATAATATATTCTTGTTAAGAATATCTGAAATGCTGTGCAAGTTGAATTAATTCTGTGTAGATTTATTCATATAGTAGTATTATATTTTATTTGAATTTAAAGTAAAACTACAAGTTAGTATTGTTTTTTAAAGTTTATTTATATAATTAAATCTAATGAAGTGAGTAAGTAACTAATAAAGTGGATATCTAACTAAATATTAATTATGAATTATTATAATACCAATAGATGGCGACACTTTACCTTTCAGGTAGTTGTTGATAATATTGTTAATATTATATTTAATTTAACTATAGAGGGAGCTATTGATTGTATATTAATTTTACTTTCAGGAATTAAAATTGGATGGTGTAATATATATTCACGGATATAATTTTGTTAAAAGTGTATTAAAACCAGAATTATTTTGTGTGTTTTTGAATCATTTTGTGTTTGGGTGTCATCGATGGGGTTGTGTTTTAAAAAAAGTGTGCTCTCAACTTGTCTTTCAAATCATTTCTCTCAACTCGACTTAGTCAACATGTATGATGCATTGCCATGTGGATGTGAATATTATGCAGAAGTTGTGACATTTTAAGGATTCTGTATAATTATTGTGAGTAAAATATTTTATCTACACTTTACGCGTTCATATTTCCAATTTTATTATTTCAAAACTGTTATCTCGTGGTAATTTCGTGAGGTGTTAAATACAGTTTTTGGGATAATCGATGTGAGTGAAATATATTGTATATTCTTAATGGTTTTTTATTTCCTATTTAAATATTTCCAAATTTTAATATTTCCAAATTTTAATATTTCCAAATTTTAATATTTCCAATTGTTGTCTGGTAATAATTCAGTGTACCTGGATGATTCTACTGATCTTAGCATTATGCCAGTAGAATTATGAAACAATGAATTATTATTTAAAACACATGTGGGTGCATCCCGGCTGATGAGTACATGTGCATGTGTTTTTTCATATCCAATTCATATTTAATTCTCATGTGGTCCAATTTTCCATTGTATACGGTTCATATTTAATTAATTAATCCATTTGTATTTACTTAATTGCAACTCCAATTTATAATTTTTTTCCCCTTTCTCTCTATTTCTTTTTTCTTTTTTCAATATTCTTTAGGTATGAGTAAAATTTGGCCAATTACCATTGAAGCACAAGCTATGGTAATATTATGTTTGCACATGTTAATTATTAGCTATGTGGTATTCTGTATACACAATATCATTAATTATCTCTTTGGAGATTTAAGTAGAATGATAATAGAACTTGATATGTTTTTTGAAATTCATAGATATTATAATTATATATATATATATATATATATATATATATCTAAAAAAACCTGTTGTTTTAACAGATATTCTACAGTACTTTTAACAAAATATCTCCATTTTATGCAAAGTACAGATTTTCTCTGTTATCCTGGGAAGATATCGTATATGCCCTCTGGCGGACAGTTTCAAAGTCACGCGGTTCTTCTTTTTCAACGTGTATTACAGCTTCTCTACGATCGTAGTATTAATATCTCTACTCTAGGCTAGACTTGTGTGTATGTTTACCTCGTGGTCGCCGCCAGAACTGGAAGAACACATTATGTAGTAATATTTTGGTAAGTCTGTTTTCATATTATGTTCGTTAATTTGTTTTGTTATATCCACCTTAATCTTTATAAAGTTCATTATTTTTTAATACATTTCATTTCGTAAAGTTATAATATCTTTAAAGAATTAAATTTGCGTTGATATTTTCGTTGTAGAAAATGATAGTTGTCGTGAAATTAGGGAAATATGTTTCTGCATCTTTATTATTTAAGCTTTTATGAAATATGGCATATTTTTATATTTTTAGTTCTTTTTAATTAGTGCGAATGCTTCGTGACAATGCGAATCGTCAAAAATTTCGATTGTTTAATAATAATAATTTATAATATTTGAACTTTAACTTATTCAAATTTACTTATTCATTTTTTTTCGAGTTATTTAAACCATTTTTTTTTTCACGTATCCTAGTACTTTGATCTGTATAATTTTTCATTTAATGATACTATTCAACTGCAGATAATTTTGTATGCGAAATTTTAATTTATTAAATTTTTGTTGTACAAAATGCTTGAATTTTAAAGTATTATTAAATTTGTTCAAGACATTTTATTTCTATGAACTTTAATATAAGATAATTTTGATTAAATAAATCTATTTAAATATTTGACATTTTAAATGTACATAATAATATACATGAGAGATTTTGAAAATGTTTATTTATATTTGAAAATGAAAGATTTAGAAATAAAAATGTAAATAATGTTACTTGATTTAAATAAGAATGAAATTATGGAGCATCAAATTAGATATAATGTAAGATGCAAAGGATTCTGAAAAATTAATTGTCCTTCTGTTTAAATGAAAATATATTTAGAGAATTTAATAAAAATTAAAAATAAAAAAATATGCAACATGTAGATCATATAAAAATATTTTTTAATAGTGCTGCGGAAATGTATTTTTCTAATTTTGTACAGAAAATATATAAACCAGGGGTCGATGAAGGTTTTTTTTATCTTAGGGCCCATTTTGTGAAGTAAAGGTTATTTTTGTGAAATTTATTATATTTTTGTGAAAAATAACATTTTGTAGCGAAAGTTGAAATCCAGTTACTCAAATTCGAACCAAGCATTTATTAACAAAAACTTTTTTAAATCCTTTTGCTCAAGTTTTCCTCTCTGGTGCACTTGTTTGTTTACAAATTACACATTTTAAAAGTCACAAAATAATAAATAATTAATAAATAGTAAGATTTTATGGAATAGAATTTTGTGAAGGGATCCATTTTTTTAAATAGATTTTTGTGAAGGGTCCCTAAATAGGTCCCCAATTTTGCCTGGATCGACCCTTGTAAACTCAAAATTTTGCTTATATATTTCTTTAAAAAAAAAAATCTCTACGAAATAAAATTATGCAGAAAAATTTATCTTGCTTAAGATTGTGGTGGATTTAATAAAACTTAAACAATTGAGCATATTTATGACAGATTTAACATTTTAAGAAACAAACAAAAAAGAAAGAAAAGAAAAGATAGAAAATCACAATTATTTCAGGGTTTTTATAAACAGGGTAATTTTTAATTAAGTAATTAAAAGTTTTATTTTAACAGTAACGACAATCAAAAATTTCCAATCCTATCAAACAAACTCGCAGAGTGATGAAATATTTTAATTTTTAATGAAAACTAAACAGATTATTTCTTTTAACGTTTAATCTTACTTTCTGTTTACTTCTTAAGAATACGAATGTTTTTGTAATAAACTAATTGTGTAAATATTAACCTCATATAATAAATATTTTAATTAAATGAAATTGTTGAACACATTAAATTAAACTTTAAATTAAAAAAGGTATATCCACTGTTTCAGAAAATAATCTCTTTTAAAATATTCGTATTCTTCACGCCATTATAAATTATAAAAAGTAAACAGAAAATACAAAGATTAAAAATTAAAATAAATACATAATTTGATTAGTTTCATTAAAAATTAAAATAACAGGTCACCCCTGTCTATACTACAGATAAATTTTGTACAAGATAACAGGTTTCCCTTGTCTATACTACAGATAAATTTTGTACAAGATAACAGGTTTCCCCTGTCTATACTACAGATAAATTCTGTACAAGATAACAGATTTCCTCTGTCTATACTACGGAGAAATTCTGTTGCATACAGGGAAAGTCTGTATCAATTTAACAGATTTTCTCTGTACAAACTACAGGGAAAATCTGGTAGCATAGCTTTCAGATTTTCTCTGTTAAATCTACAGGTTTTTTTTAGAGTGATATATATATATGTGTGTGTGTGTGTGTGTGTGTGTGTGTGCGTGTGTATGTGTAATACGTTTGAAATCAAAAGTCAAGGAACAAGTTCTTTTACTAAATCTGACCAAATCTTTAATTTAAAGATGTCATATAATTAATTAATATATACTTGAAATCATATATATTTATTTATTTAAATACGCTTTGATCAATTAATAATTTAATATTAATGAAATTACGATTATACGTTGATAAAACTATTTAGAAAGCCAGAATATATAGTTTAAATAATGTTTTTTTTTTTTTTTTATGCTTATTCTAACTTTTACTCGGTTCAAAATCCTTCTTAACACAAAAAATCAGCAATATATATATATATATATACTGTTTCAATGGTTAATTTTTGCAATAAGTTTATATATATATATATATATATATATATATATTATATTTATTTATTTATTTTAAGATTTTAAAAGGTATGAGATCTTTTAATACATGCGACTGTAATTAGACTGATAGTTAAAACAAATGTATTGTGAAAAAGTAAAGAAGATTATATTGCATGTTTTCAAAAATGCCAACATAGACGGTGATCGTTATCTAAAATTATAACTATTCGTAGAAGACTCAATACATTAATAATAATAATATTAAACACTTACTAGTAGAATAAAAAAATATCTCTAAAAATAAACTGATACATTGACAGATATGTCTGCGACTCAAGCTCATTTCAAAATAAAATTTACGATTTGAATTCCATATAAAGATAAGCAATACCTTATAATTCACCCTAAGTTATCAATACAGACACTGTAATTAACCTCAATCAAATTCGTAGGAGAAAAAGCAATATCGACGTGAATGTATCCACGCTATATCATTAACATCAAAGACACCCGGAATGTCATAACTATCATAACAAATATAATATATTCATAGTTAAGTAACGTAACAAGTAGTATTAACAAATACCTAACTAATATTCTTTACTAGTTCTCCGGAAAGGCAGCCATTTGCTTTTTGATAGAATTTAAATGTCGTCTGGAGACCATGAGGGGGGGGGGGGGATAGTTTTGATGAGAAATAAAGAAAACAAAATGCCAAACACGTGTCGACAGACTGTTGGACTAAACTGTAGAAATGCTACAAAGATGGGGGGGGGGGGGGGGGGGGGGTTACAAAATATAAAGTTATATGTTTGAAATATGCAAATGAATTCTGTCATTTGGATTTAATTATATTTAATGCGTTTAATGATAATGTCTAACTGACAGAACTGAAAATAAAACGTTAAAGCAGACAGGTTACAGAAGGAATGATCTAAACTTTAAAATAAACCATAAAAGGAAAAAGTCTACATTCCTTAAAGGAACTTGCTCATTAAGTAATTAACATATTTATTATAAATTATATCTTCCCTCTCAATTGATATAATAAAATCATAATTTAATATTACCAGTTTTCATATTCTTTTAATATTAAATGAAAAGGGACTTAGGACAGAGTCGCGACAGATCAAGGAATTTTTCTATAAGAAAATAACTAATATTTTCCATCAAAAATTCGCCTCCAGAGACAGAAAATAAATCGTATTTCAATCTTTATAGCCAACACAGTAAATATTCTTTTTTAATAAATTTTATTTGGAAGTCTTACAGTGATTTTTCCGAGATTTTCTTTTTACTAACCGTTTCTATGAGAAAATTAAAAATAGACAGTTCTTTTATAGTAAGCGATTTCAATCTGAAATTTTTCTTATCCGGACTTAACATTTGGCTCATATACAGAATGATTCTTTTGAGAACTTAGAAAAAAAGAAAAATGGATTTATTTTAAAACAATTTTCAGCATGCAGGAAGCCAACAGCTAGGAATGACGATGAAGGAAGAAAGTTTTTAAAGTGATATTTTTTAAAGTATAATGTAAAGAAAAATAGCTAATTTCCCTAAAACATAATATATATATATATATATATATATGGAACAAAAATCGGAATATTCTAATTTTTAAAATATCTCACAAGATTAAGAAAAGTCTGCAGAACCTCATCCTTGAATTACTAATGACATTTTAACAATTATTTTAATAGTTTTTTCAATTCAGAATTCATATGCAGAAAATAATTCCATGAAAGGATGATAATTACAGAAAACATGCTTTTATTTAAATAGATATGGTGTTTTTATATGTTTAGTTTTTTTCTTTACAAAAAAATTTCCCCGTTCACATCATATATTTCCCTTCTAATTATTAATTTAATGAACTCAAAAAGGGAATGTAACTACATTTGTTTGTTTGTGGAAAAAGAAATGAGTCATTTAAGAGAAATGACTCCGTAAATAATAATCTCTTAGTGATGTTTCACTCTATTGCATTAAAAATATAAAACACACATGAATTAACGGGTTTTACTTGGGACAAGTAAGAAACAAGACCGAAAAACCATATGTCAAGTATATATTATGTAACACTTTCCAACACTTCCAAAATACTTTTATAAATCTTTATCGTTTAATAAGACTGGTGTGTCTAAGTAAAAAATTTGGACACACATTTAAACACATTTATAAATCCAATTTCAGAAATTACCAACAATATTCGGAAATATATCTGAATTCTTGTGTGTAGCCCAGTATATGATTTTCATATATACCACATAGAATGTTAAAATTTGTTTTAATTAAGAAAAGCATAGCACAGATGAAAAATTCCCCTTCAGCAATTTCCGTCAATAAACGCAAATGTACTCGAGATGTTTTGTGCTGCCCTGTGAATGATCTATTGAACTTATAGTAATAGGAACCAAGTAATTGGAACAGACAGACAGGCAAACTGAATTCATAAACATTCATTACAATTTCAACTATATTGGAAAGCGTTAAAAACGGAAAACGTCTTGTGGGTTTATAAAATTTGTGCTCGCTTTACCTAAGTTTTTCTGATTACAACCAACTTTTTGCATTGCATTTTTATAATAGAGTAACCATTTCCTATCTTTTGGTTCATTAAAACCGAAATTCGGTCTTCTACACTGTCTATCTTGTGGGAAAGATGACTGATTTTATTTTCGTGCAAGTACCAACGCCATCAGTAGATCAGTAATTTGGTTAACAACCGATACATTTAGACTATCGTCTGTAAAAGTTTCACAGCGCTAGCATCGCTTTCATTTACAATCACGCAACAATTGACAATACCTTCTGAACTGAACTTCGATCGGAAAAGGAACAGTGGAGCAACGTGCCAACATTAAACTTTGTTTACAATTAGGTAAATAAAAGGTAATTAAAATTCAGACTTTTTATAACAATGAAGCAATGACTCAAAAGAACGTTTTTAAGTGGTAAGCAAAATTTCGTGATGGTAGAAAGAGTACTGAAGACGATACACGACCAGGACTATCATTGACAGTTCAAATTGAAGAAAATGTTCAAAAAGTGGCAATGGGTGTTTTAAATCGTTTATGGGCCAGAATCGTTAGATTTCGACTCTAATATCGGGAACAAGGGACATAGTCGTTGTTGCACGACGATGCACCGGCCCCCAAATGCAAGATCGTGCGTGATTCCTTGGCTAAAAATAGGATTGTGGTGCTCGATCGCCCACCGTACTCACCTGATTTAGTACCGGATTCATGTTATATCCAAACATAAAATTGGCAATGAAAGGAAACCGTTTAGGCACGATATTAGACATCAAGAAGGCTTCGACCGCGATTGAGAAGGCACTGTCAATTGTTACGTGATTGTAAATGAACTAACGGTGCTAGCGTTGTGAAACTTTTACAGATGATAGTCTAAATGTATCGGTTTTTAACCAAATTATTCGACAACAGATGGCGCTGGTAGTTACCCGAAAAATGAAATCAATCATATTTCCCACTGGATAGACTGTGTATAAACTAGTTGGACTACATAATATACTTACTTTACTAAGAATGGGGATTTATCACCCCGACTTATTCACAAGTAAAATTAAAAAAAATATATATATATTATATTATCTTAAAAGCTTTAATTTGTCATCACTGACGTTGAAAAACGAACATTTGAATATACCCCTGATGTTAAAGGGTGGGTCCTTCCGTCAAACATGTTATACTAGTTGCATTCTGGATTATTGTTTTTCTTTGACATCTCTGATAGCTGCAACATAACAAAGTAACTAAATAATTAAAATAACAAAAAACAACAGCCACCATCGAAAAAACAAGGGTGTGTGACTTAATTTTGAGTGTTACATCTTAATTTTCTGTCTTTCTTATACGCTGCATCGATTTCATTAGAGTTTGGAAAAATAAACGAATATAAATGCTTGCATAATGTATGTAAGGACAGATAAGAAGCAGTTAAATTCAGTTAAAGTCGCCTTCATCTTATATGTTAATCCTACCTAACAGATATTTCTTGATGTACTTCGCCGATTAAACATAAAATTGCACTTTTCGTGATAATCTAGCAATCAAACTGACTTAAAGAGTGTTCGTAAGCGGTCAAGTACCTTTAAATCGTCCAAAAGAAGGAATTTATTCTTCTTAGTATTTACTGGGATTAAAATTTAGTTAATTTTTAATATTTTAAACAAAAATGCATTCAGAATTTTTTCTTAGAACAAAAAATAATAATGTAACTTTTAGAACAAAAAATAATAATGTAAACTTTTTAGTAAAAATAACTTCAATATTTTAATATAAATTTCAATAATTAACTAGAACAAAAAATAATAATGTAAACTTTTTAGGGAAAATAACTTCAATATTTTAATATAAAAACTTTAGTAAAAATAACTTCAATATTTTAATATAAATTTCAATAATAAACTAGACAAAAAATAATAATGTAAACTTTTTAGTAAAAATAACTTCAATATTTTAATATAAATTTCAATAATTAACTAGAACAAAAAATAATAATGTAAACTTTTTAGGTAAAATAACTTCAATATTTTAATATAAAAACTTCAGTAAAAATGACTTCAATATTTTAATATAAATTTCAATAATAAACTAGAACAAAAAATAATAATGTAAACTTTTTAGTAAAAATAACTTCAATATTTTAATATAAATTTCAATAATTAACTAGAACAAAAAATAATAATGTAAACGTTTTAGGGAAAATAACTTCAATATTTTAATATAAAAACTTTAGTAAAAATAACTTCAATATTTTAATATAAATTTCAGTAATAAACTAGAACAAAAAATAATAATGTAAACTTTTTAGTAAAAATAACTTCAATATTTTAATATAAATTTCAATAATTTAATGTTATTTTAAATCAAGTTAGTTCGAGAATTCAGAATGCACCAGATTGTTCGTAAAATTTTAGTGTATAACTTCACAGATTTTTCTGTGGTTTGCCTACGTTGCTCAATATTCTGTCCCTTTGGTATATACATTATATGTGCATGTATGTGTATGTGAAAGAGAGACTCTGTTAATTATGTTCTTATCACCACTGATTCATCTGTTATACTAAAGATAAAGCTAACATCATACTCAAATTTAATAATACAAAGGTACCTTGGTTATTGAACACAATTTGCTCCAAAGAATTGTTAGAGAATTTAATCAAGTTCTATCATGAGAAATAATGAAAATACCAATTATTGGTTCCCTTCCTCTCAAATAACTATCTGTATTTATCTGTTCCAAATAATGCACAGTACAATACTGTAAAATACAAAAACACATTGCGGTACCGTACATTACACGAGACAACAACAATTTTTAGAACATTGTATTAAAAGTTTAACAAAAATCATACCTATACCTTTATTGATGAAACTTCGGATGGCTTAACCGTCTGACTGCTCAATTTTTTTTTTCAAAATCCTTTCCACCAATATGTAATCGACCTTTATCTCATATACTATTACATATTTCAAATCATCCTGTATATGAAAAATTTTCAACCTTTGACTGTGAAATTTTTAATACAAAATTGTTTCAAAAATTGTAATTTAAATAAATTTTTCTACAAATTTCTTGCCCGTGGAAATCATCGCGGGATAAGCAGTCAGAGGGTTAAGAATGAGTAGAAAAAGACGCTTTTCTATCTTTTTTTTTTTTTTTTTTTGAAAGATCATTAAGTCCACTAAATTAACTCACGGTATTTAAAATGCATGAAATTTATAATCACCGGACCACCATATCTTATGTGTGTGTGCTTCGAGCCCATGAAAACCATACAGAAAACAGAAAAAACAATCATTGGATTCAGCAATTTCGCTGAACAAGAATCTCAAAATGCAAGAGTTTCGTTAATGTTGTTATCACTGGACCTCATGTTGTGCGCATTGCGGCCAATAAAGAAGAAAAAATAAGAAAAGAAGGAGAAGAAAAACAAAAGTAAAAATCAATTCGGTCACTTTTGGTACATTGGTTCATTCGGTGACAACACTCTCACTGTTCGCGAACCGAATCAAATTTTACTCGAACTTTTTGTTCGAAAACCGGGGTTCATCTGTAATTTATATAAAAAAAAAAACAAGAGTCAAAAACAGTTTTTATTAGTACTTACGTATTACTACATTGTTTAAAAAATATATATAAAAATTTCCTTATCGAATTACATTAACTCAGGATATATGAAAACATTTCAAAACTAGCCAATTGATTCCAAATTGATATAATAGAATTTGCTATGCATGCATAATTAATAATCAAACCTACTTTCATCACTTATGTAATCCTTTCTGCATCTGTAACTGATTCATTGGGTGAAGTGGGGCGCGATTAATTATTGATTACTAGTTATCAATTGATAATTAAGCTAATGAACTGATATACAAGCGTTTGTGTTATTAGTCAATTATCAGTCTATTGAATGAGGCTGCTAATCGAACTCTTTTTATAAAAAAAAACTGACCATAATTGACTATTAATCATAATCATTACCTATGAAAGGAAAACTGATAAACTGTATTTTTCGATTATAAGACCTGTACCGTAAAAAGGTTAAACTATCGTGAACTAAGTAGCATTTGGGTCATTCACTTTTTAAGAATGAAAGGTATTTGCATTTTTTCCCCCCGAAATAACTTATTTACCTCAATTCAATTTATTCCTTTTCTCTCTTTTTTTTTTAATCATTTTTTCTTCATAATTCCAGGTTACGGTTGGTTGGTTGGTTGGTTGATTTTATGACGGCCAATTATCTACACGTGGGATATAGGCCCTAAGGGGGGAGGCCCTAGGGATATAGCCCCTTTCTAAGGGATCCTAACCCGTATTTACGGCAAGGTTCGAAGAATACCACGGAAAACTCCGAACGGTTAGGTAGACGAGCGCGAGAAGGGTTTGAACCCAGCTCCTCCCGTCTACCAGCTTCGAGAGCAGAACCTCTCAGCCACTGGTGGGGCGATTCTAGGTTAGGGATTTCCTGTTGATTGAAAAACTCGACCTCAATTAAAAAGGGTGAATGTTTGGAAATAGATTTTGCAAGTCTAGTTATAACAGCCAATCATTTGGAAAAGGTATGTTTACACAAACCCAACTTTTATTTTGCAGCGAACTGCAACTATTTTACCAGATATATTGTTAACTACAACTACTTTACAGAATATGTAGAATAAATGCAGAAACTTGGGAATTCTCTACCATATATTTTTTTTATCTCCATTTTATTTACTACTATAGCTGGCCTGCCCGGCGTTGCCCGAACCCGTGATAATAAATTTAAACAAACGTTAAGTTGGTATGGTTTTATATTTTTTTAACCCGATTTGCCTTAAGTTGAATGTTTAAAGTAGACATGTGTAACATTTTATGCTAATATTTAAATAACGCAGCTTTATTGGATTCATCATAAATAAATGCGGTGTCTGGGGCTGCACGTTCCCTGTTATGTTTTACTATTTCACCTCCCCAGTTATGAGTTAAATACTACCTGCTTTGATTATCTAAAAAAAGCGAATTTTATTCGTGGAAGTTTACTGTCCCGATTGTTTTTCCTTGCGATAGCATGTCTATAATATCCCTCCTGAATCTGTCATAATGCAACCAAACAGAAAGACACGCCTTTGTTGCATTATTTTAAATAGTTACTGCCGGAAGTCATATAACTATTTAATGCCTCAGGAAGTCGTGGGGAACTTTTCTTTCTTGCTGCATGTCGTTTGACAGTCAATTTAATGTGTTTGCATAATCAATTTATGCGTATCTATTGTCCCAATTGTCTTTTCATTTCATTAGAAAGGACACGCTGGATGAAGCAATCTCGACGAACTTGGATATCCCCATCTTAGTGATAATTTTTTTGCTTAATTGAGTTTCCTTTTTATTAAAGAATTGTTGAAGTGAAAATAATATATCGAATCGGAGACATAATTTCATTTTCGACGACGTTATTACATTTACATTCGTGCTCAAAATCAAGATTTGCTATTACATGTATTGCATATAGAAGCAGGTCATTCATAGAAATCGTGTAGACCCTTATAGAATATACGTACAATCTACAATGGGAATCAAATGTCCTTAAACTTTAAGGCAGTTCTCAAAAAGTTTTTTTTTAATGTTTTTCCCAGCTGAACAACGGGAAAATTTCTGACTCATTTTTAAATGTAAAAGCATGATACTTGCATGCATGATTATTGAAGTGATTTGTAATCGAACTTTTTTCTTTTGCTCCCATCTCATTTACAAGAGGAAACTTCTTAAGCAGTATTAGAGGGCGCAACTCCTCGGTTACATGTTAAGACTTCACACTAAATTTAATAAAGGTACGTGTTTGTATGTTGCTTAATAAAGGTACGTGTTTGTAAAGGTACGTTGTTCGAATATCTGATTATAATAATATCAGTCATGTGGACTAAATGCGATATTAAAAAAAAAAAAAAACATCAATTTCAAAATTAAACATGTTGTACAACTTCAAAATGTTAAAATATGCGAATATTTCCATAATCGGGTTTTTATCATGATTCAATACGTTCCTCAAACTCATATGTTTACTATTCTCTATTACTCATATTGATACTCGCTTTGTATTATTCTCAAACATTTGAAAAATCCGT
This sequence comes from Maratus michaelseni, assembly GCA_963931845.1. Taxonomy (NCBI): domain Eukaryota; kingdom Metazoa; phylum Arthropoda; class Arachnida; order Araneae; family Salticidae; genus Maratus; species Maratus michaelseni. The sequence continues at coordinate 75,132,357 of OZ007594.1, forward strand.
TAAACTTCTAATATGACGTCAGATTAATTTTATTTTTAATTCTCAAATGACGTCCTATTAATCTGCTTTCTGTACATACACATACTCTTTGTATTATTGAGAAATGTTTGAAAATTTCCGTTTTATTACTCATATGACGTCACGTTAATCTTTTTTTCTAATTGGTGAAACTTTTTATTTCATTTTCATTTTTCACGTGGAAATTTTTCAATAGAAAATTAATTATTGTAGAAAGAATTTTATTGTGGATTTTTAATTGTTGGCAACTGCTGTAAGGAAAAATGTTTAAATTTAGTAGGAAAGGGCTGTTAGATTTTTGTTTTTTATCTTTCTATATTAAAATAATAAGATTTTTTTTTTTTTTTTTTTTTTTTTTTTTATGATTTTCAGCTTCATAGTAAGTTTTCAGTTATAAATACACAAAATTTCAAGTCTAAGCTATATAGTTTCTGAGAAGCGGCTCTGTGAGGTGACGGACAGACAACGTAGCGGGACGAATAGGGTTTCGTGAGATGAACGAAACCCTAAAAAAAGTACCGGGGTCCTAACATTCTGCAGTACTAACAACCGTAGCATATCCCCCGTCCAATCCATCCCTATATTTGTATTTCATACATTATTTGCAAAATTTAAAGTACATATTTTCTTTATCAAAAGAAAAATATAATAACTTTAAGAATATCTGTATGCATATACATAGCCATCGACTATTTTACTTTTTTGTTACCTCCGAACAGAAATCTTCGCCTAATCTTGACGTGATTTAATCGCAGAATTTTCCGATTAAATAAAGTCAATATTACTACTCGGAAATAGAGGTAACACAAAAAAAGGAATTATATATATATAATAAAATCTAATGAATGAACAAAAACATTAATTCAGAAAATCTTACTTGCCAAGAATTTTTTTTTATTAACCAGTACTATAATATAAGCTCGTCTGATTTACGGCTAGTATTTAAATATTCATTGAAAATAAAGAAGTGCCGAGCTCACGGCGAAAATTAAGAACTGCCGTCACATATTGCAAGGATGAAGAAAACAAACATACATTCAAATAGGAATGTTTTACGGTTTTACCTCCCCCCCCCCATCCTCCCCCTATAATATGTTATTGAAATTGACTGTGGTTTTATAACCAAAGTACCAAAAATCCACATCAAAATTGCTCTGCTATATTAACGAAAATGCAAAACGAGTTTTCATTTATTTATTTCGAATTTGATAGTCTAACAAGATAGCGACGGTGTAAGAATATTATACAACGACAAATTCTTACGACCGCTGTCGTAATTAACACCTTTTTTCCCTAAAAACGACACGCCTAACTATGTGTGTGTGAAGTTGTAAATTGCATTATCAGAACGATCAATTTACGCGGTATTTATCTCCGATATTTAAAACATCTCGCTGCGTGAGAAAAGACATGGTTGGAAAGAAAGAAAAAAAAAATGGCGCGGTAGAAAAAAAAAAAAAGAAAGAAATGAAATGAAAAGAGATAATCAAATATCTCGAAAAGCATAACTGAATGCAAAATGCTTTTTCGCGGGTCCACTATGAGAGAACACGTTCTTCATTTCAGAATTTTCAGCAGATAGCGTAATCAGGTTGACAGGTTAGGGCTAATGGAAAGAAACTGACAGGTCCAGTGAGAAAAAGAACCGGGGACGTCGGGATGTTAGCGGATTACGACTGCGAGAAGAACCTCGCGAGTGAATAGATATCCGATCGTATAGAATTTATAAGCAAGAATCCGGATGTTACAGGACGATCTTGAAATGATATTATTCGTATAATAATCTAGTCATAAAGCCAGGTATGAAAGAGGGAAATAGTGAAGTAAAAAAGGTGTTTTTTTCTTTTCTTTTTTTTCCCATCTACACAATGGCGACAAATTCTTTTAATTTAGAAACATTTTAGCAGATATTCATGCAATAAAATGAATTGTTAATAAAATTATTATTTTCTTTTCGCAACTTAGAAAATGCAGTAGACTCCCTCATTTTGGGCGCTGTTAAAAACCCATTTTCAAAATGGGTATTTAACAGTGCACAAAATGGATACACGAAGGTAACCAAAACAAACATGGCCCAATTTGGGCTCATACCTAAGAATCTTTAAACCCAAATTGGGTTTTTATTTTTTTCTGTGTTGGCATAGGTTGTTGCTGTTTAGGTTTCGGTGTAAATCGTTCAACAGGTGGCACTGCTATGCTGCATTTTTCAGCATTTACGCGAATTTAGCGATAGCCATATCTCAAAAACTGATTCCCGGAATTTCATCAAACTTTAGATTCAGTTAGACATTGATATAAATTGATGCTGATTCGTTTTGGGTGCATATGAAACCTGTGTGAGATAGAAGAAAGTTTTGGGATTGGCACATCCAACTAGTTTAATTTATTTTGAAAAAAAAAAAAAATACGACAGCAATACAATACTGCAATTCATACATCTATGAGTTATACTGATGTAACTGGGTCATCGCTAATTTATACGACTCTCTGTTATATGATTTTTATTCCTTATGGTCCTGAGTAGAGATCAGACGGGCCCGGGTCGGGATCGATTTTTATACCAGTCTTCGGGCTAACAATCTTATTTATTCTCATGTAGAAAAAATAAAAATAGCTTTTCCCTTAAAAAATTACATATTCCATTTCAAGTAGTTTTAATGTTATTTTGATCAGAATGAATAGAAGGGGAAAAAGAAGTCTTATTTTTCTTTTCTAGTATTAGGATGTTACTTTAAAAGAAAATTCACGATATTTGCGACGCGACTGGCGACTGGGTGATATGGCGCGAATAATATCTGTTGCTAGATTTTCTATGGAGACAGTAGGATATTTTTTAATTGGAACGTTTATTTTATTTTTTTAGAGATCTAATGCGAGATGAATATATTTTTTTGTTTTTAGTCAATGAGCATTAGCTTAGGTTTGCAAATTTTTAGTCTTCTATTGTGTGCGAGTCATACTCGCTCTTCGTATGAAAATAATGTTAATGATTCTATTCTTAATCGTGAACTCTGCTCATGCTAAAGCTTTGCTCTGCACATCTACGAAGAAACTTTCATTCGTAAATAGATATAATTGTCATGTATTGTCATTCCGATCCGACAGAAAGCAATTGAAGAGTGTTTCCAATTTTCCAATAAAAGCACAGGATCTTTCACATAATGATGTCAAATTTTTAATTTAAGCTGATTTTCAGGAAAACGAAATGTTGTTTTAATTAAGGAACTATAGGTTAACTAAGGAACTATAAGTTAAGATATAAACCTTTTATAAGAAATAGAAAAAGTTGTTCGATTCTTCGGCATAGAAATAGTAATTTCTGCAAATTGCATGCATTTATTCATAAAACGCATTTCGTTAATTTGGCCATCAGTTTGCTTGTTGGGAGAGAAAAATATTTACCTTTATATCCTTATATACTTTATATCCTAATATATCCTTTTAAGGAAGTATATTTATATTTGATACCAAACTTCTCTTTTGATAAGATTGAATGTAAATTTCCATAAAATTAATTATGTGCACGGGATAAACATTTATTTTCACGTACGAAGTTTTTTAAAAATGAGATATTACTTTTAAAACAATTTTTAAATAATATGCATTTTTTTTTTTTCGGTATCGGGCTCGGGCTCTGCTGACACAAAATGTTTCGGGTTCGGGCGGGCTCTGATTTAAAATCATCGGGCTCGGGCGGGCCCGGGCTCCGAAAAGAGAGCCCGAACTCATCTCTAGTCCTGAGTCGTTTATAAGGCACTGTAGAAAGAAAAATTTATAAATATACATTAAATAAGGATAGTATGCGTTTCATTTTGTCTATTATTATAATCTAATGCGGCCGGTATAAAACTGCATGCTTCAAGAATATACGTTCAGTTTCCACAGTTGAAATAGAAAACTTTATTTATTTGTACAAATTATTAATATGTGTTAAATAGCAGGAGAACGATCTGCTTGATGTGCCATCTATGGCCAGATTATCAATAACGGCATTGCATTCTCGCTACGCATCCAAAGACGAATGATAGCAACGAACAAATAACATCTACACATTCAATGTTTTCTTTCATTTGTCATTAATTTTTTAATTAGATTTTATTAACGAGATTACAATCAATTCATTCGCTTGATTTTTTTTTTAAATAATAAAACAGTGGCTTTATTGAAATCAAGAAAAATTAATTACTGTTGCCTGATAATTCAATGGACCGTAACTGAGAACCTAATAGACAAAAGGAAACATTCGGTACAACTATTTTTCAAACCATCAGAACATTCATCTTTTTTTCAATTTATTATGATCTCCTGAAATGTTCTTGGCAGCAAAGCATTGAGATCATGATTAATACACGACAGTATTTTTTTCCTTTTCAAAAATGACTCTGAAAGATGGCTGCCAGTCGAGTTCTTGCAATATGTAAATGGAGCATGGTTTTGTTGTTGAATAAAAAAAGAAATATGCGCGGCAATGAGAATATTCTAATTTCATTATAACTGCTTCAAAAGCATCACTCTCACATATAAAGGCATGAAACACTATTTAAACAAGTAATAAAAGTATAAAAGTAAAAATAGATTTTTAAAACTTTATAAGTTTTCAGTGTTTATCTTGAAAATCACGCCTTTTTTTTTTTTTTTTTACGTTTAGTAAAAGTGTAAAAAAAGTGAATTTATTCAAAAATATATAATTTTTGCTCTGTTTCTTTCTTTTAAGAAAGGGCGACAGTAAAGAAAAACTCTTTTACTCTTCCAAAGCCAATATTTTGAAATCTCGGAAAATTCCATTACGTTCCATATGTCAGTCAATTTTGTTTGTATGTTTGTTGTCAGACTTACATAAAAGTAATGGCTGACCATAATTTTTTATACTGATACAATCTCAACAAATACAGACTGTTATTTAGTTAAATTCTTCATTATTCTTCAGAAAACTATCATTGTAACTAGTATAACAATTTGTCTCCGAAACTACATTTAAGAAATGGAAGAATACAGCAGGCATGTCCAACCTTTCAGTAAGTAGGGGTGCAGCTCAGCTGAAAAAAAATAAAAAATGAAGGGCTCCATTATTCATATGTCTCAAAAGATGCAACTATATCTCTCCGTAAGAATGATATAGCGATATACCCACACCTCATAGTGGCTGATATAAGTCCCATACGATTTAAGATTCTCATGTAAAAACTAGTATGTTATAGCCAGGTGTCTGTTCAGATATTTTCCCCAGGATCCTGTTTTTGTGAAATTGTGAAACAGCTTTTTAAATTTGTGAAAAACCTACTCATAATTTCGTGAATTTGAAATGATCGTTGTATTCAGGTTCTCCTTTAATACATTTTTAAGAAGACTATATGTTTGCAAAATACACATTTTTTCTTTATATATGTAAAAGTGACAGTCAGATTTTACTTTTAAATGATTAAATTTGTGAAAGGTTAATTTTGGAGAGGGAAAAGAAAAGTTTTGTGAAAGGTCTATTTTTAAGACAAAGAATTTTGTGAAAAAAGTCATGTTTTAAGGAGAAAAGTTTTGTGAAGAGTCCTGTTTTGAAATGAAAAAAAAAATGTGAAGGGTCCTTTAAAGGACCCAATTTGCTCCTAAACAGATCCCCGATAGTCATCACAAAACTTTCTTCTATATCACTCTCATACATTAATTTAAATACATTAATTAGCATGCTCACACAGCAACAATTATGGATATCAAATATAATGCTTTTCTTTGAGTTTAGCATAAAATTACAGTGATCGGTGAATAATAATAGAAAAAAAAATCACGCTCGCCAAATTGAATCAATTGATTATGGACAAGATTATAGGAACAAGCGACCCCTGTTGACTGATCAAAGTTCAAATTAAATCATCTATTTATGTCAATGTCTAATAGAATGTGAAGTTTTATGATACTCCGTGCATTAGTTTTTGTGATATAGCTATTTTGGATAGCAGGGAAAATGCAGCATAGCAGCGCCACCTGTTGGTCCGATACACACCCAAACCTAATCAGTTCCAAATCATATGCAGGTATAAATGGATCTGAAGTTCGATTAAATTCTGTGCAGTAGTTCAGGAGTTAGAGCTCCCACAAAATTTATGTCACACAGACAGACGGACTAAAAACAGACAAATCGTGTTCAGGACCTTGTAAAACGTATTTTTCCTTCGTGGACCGGAAGTGGACTTTTTTTTACGAATCCAATATTTTCTTATTGTACATAGAAGAAAGTAATAATTTACAGAAAAAACATAATCGTAAATTTAACATTACATTTATCTGAGAGATAACATATAACAAAAAAGATTCGTAAGAGAAGGAGCCAGAAAAGTTAAGTATAAGGGGGGGGGGGGGGAAACACTAATACAGTCGAACCTCGTTAACATGAACCTCAAGGGGAATCAAAATTTTGTTCATGTTAACAGTAATTCATGTTATCAGTATCAAATCTTTGTACTCGTTTTTATAGGGGACTATGAAAACAATTCATGTTAAAAGTAATTCACGTTAACGAGGTTTGACTGTATATGATTAATTTTTCAGATAATTTACTTTAAAATTGATTGTTATATTTTTAAAAGTTAGTAACAGGAAACATTCGAAAGGGCAGCAAGAAATTCTACAAAGAGCGCCATGGAATAAATACAGTAGCCCTTAGATAGCCCTGGAATACAGTAGCAATTGGATATTACTGGAATACAGTTTTTTGAATAAAAGAGAATTTCGTTTATATTGTACTTTTCAATGAAGTAATAACTTTCAAAAGAATTTTAGTACACTTATTAATAATGAAATTACAACTCGTAAAATTATAATATTTGTAATTTTTTTTTTCACTAATAAGTAAAAATAAGCTATGACATGTTTTAATTAATGGCTTATTTTTATTACTGATCAAAACTTCAGTATCGATAGCTTTTACCTTTTATTTTGTAATTATAAAGAGATGCCTGTCGATTCTAACTTGACTGACAGAAGCCCAGAAGAAAGAAACAATATTTAACGCTTTAACTAATCCCGCAAACACTACGCGCATATTAATAGAACCAACCCTCAATACAACTTCGATGCTAACGGTGATAAAAATGTGGGAAAAAAACTTAAACTGAATTATACATAAGGCTAAAATGTCAATCAAACAGCAATATCGTTCACGGCGATTTTAAGTCATAATTCAAAATTGAAAGTACCGATCAATTATGCGAATATCCATTATAACAGGAAAAAAACTTGACAATCTGACGTAATTACCCCAGCTATAACAATAACTGAATCTGTTTTGATGCATATTTCTAATTCAATTCTGATACAACAGCGATCAAACAAAACCGATCACAACTGATTTTATGTGTGTTATGAAAAACAACAAAAAAAGATTTCTGCATAAATTAGATTAAATAAGTTGCCAATCATTATTAACCCTTTGCACTCCGAATTATTTTTTGATTTTATTGCTTTTAACTGCGTTGTCCTATCTCTGATTCTATGGGCCCAATCACGACGACGTATGGCTCATTCGACTCGACATCGACAGCCTCAAAGATTTCAGTTATGTTCGTATAGAACAGATTGCGTCCCCTGGCGGTGGAAGGTAGAACTGACGGTTCTATGGGTCCCATCACAACGCGGTTTGGTTTATTCGACTCGACATCGACAGGACTTACCGATTTTAGTTCCAATATTCACCACCAGGGCGCTTTCCTAACTCGGTTTCTACGGGCCCGATTATGATGGGGTTTGGTTCATTCGATTGGATTTCGATAACTCCCTAGTACTTTCAGTGTATTATTTGAAATTTATGTTGCAAAAAAAATAATTATTATAATTATAATTATAATAAAAGTCGTGACGTCTGCATGCGCGACACCAGTTTTTGATGATGGCTTTATGGAATATGTTTTAAGTATAAAGATCAGACGATTAAGTAGAAAACAAATATTATAAAATATAACGTATATTTTATTAACTAGTAATTTTAAAACGTGGAGTGTGACTGAACATAGAAGTTTCTGGGATAAAAACTGATGTCGAGTCACACTTGACAAAGTAATGCATACTCTATACTCGTCACACGAAGGTAACTCACAAGCTAAACTTATGAAAGCGTTCTTTGCAAATTTCTCGTTTACATTTCAAAAAATAAAAAATAAAAAATGTATACATAAGATTGTTTATCCAGTCATAACTTTCTAATTGTTTTTTTATTCTTTTCAGGGTGTCATTAATTGGAAATAATGAGTAGACCAAGATTAACTTTTGAAAAAAGAAAGTTTATTTGAAAATGCTATTGGAAGTATGAAAATGTAGCAGAAGTACAAAGATAATATCGCAGAGAGTTTCAATCAGATCCACCTATGTGACTTATAATTAATCGGATAAAGTACAAGTTTGAAACGAATGGATGTTCCTAGACAACATTCCGGAACCGCAGTGGAACAAGAGTGAACCACAACATCAAATGAAGTTTTTGTTGAAGTTTGTGAATCCATAGCCCATCGTTATCAACAGTGTATTGACCAGAACGGTAATCATTTTGAACATCTGGGGTAGCGGGAAAATTATACATTTTATGTAGATTCTTTTGCAATTTAAATATTGATTATATGTGAATAAAATCTAAAGTTATAATCATTCAAAACTGTGTATACATATTTTTAAATCACCCTGTATTTATTTTTCTTTTTTGCACAGTACAGCTGAAGTTGTTCTCTAACGTTGTTAGTTAGTACTTTTTCGATTTTGATTAAAGTTTATTTTATTTTATTTTCATTTATTTATTTATTTATTTTTATGAGGCTACTTTTATTTTCGGAACCGGTTCAGAAAGTGAAATATTTTTTTTATAAAATTTGCCGTATATAAGTTGATTACTAAATCATGCAAAAAAAAAAAAGTTCTGTTATATTTAGTGCATGCACAGTTAAAATTTATTTCGTACAAATGTTCATATTTGAATAAATATTTAATATATTTATATTCTAATGGTAGTATGCTGTTTCTACTAAACTTTGTCAAGTTTCCTGAAAGCTCTGGTTGAAAACCCAAATTTAATTAAAATAATGGATTGGATGCTATTATGATTTAATTTAAATTTGCATGTTATAAACAAAAAACATGCGGAAGTTTCTTAAATTTTTGAAAGAAACCTTTATATCTCCATTGAATATACGTGCTATTCTTAAACAAATGAACACGAATGGTGCAACGAGATCCATAGAATCATGTGCTACAGGTGAAGATCAATTCGAGCATCTTATTGGTCGAATTTTCATATTTTTTAGTAAATTTGTTGTTGGTACCCTAATTGCCCTAGTGATCAAACCTTCCCGGAAAAATAAGAGGTTAACCCCCAACTGTTGGGCATTTTCGACACCATAAACAACATAAAAATAGGAACGATACACCACTTTTTCCGTACTAAAATATTTGTTTTATATAATTGAAAAATGTCTGTCAAATAATAAAGCGAAGATTGCAATTAAAAATTAGTGGTGCCAACGAAACAAGCAAACACTTCTTATCGGGACATTTTTTATTTAGAACAGACACTGAAAGATAAAAAGGTCTAAACTAACTTAGATAATGAGTTATTTATAGTTTCATCAGAATATTTTGTGATTTTGGTTTAGTTCAGTTAAAACTGCACAACAGGTTACGGAATGAAAAAGCAGACAAGATTACATTTATGTTCAATTACAAAAAAATAATAATACAATAAATAAATAAATAAATAAATGTATCAAAAATTTTCTTGTATAAAATATAAAATTTTCTTGATTTTTGATACTAAATCCTTTAGTTTTTTTTTTTTTTTTTTTTTGTGAATGTAAAAAGCAAATTATGTCTCTTTTCAATTAATTGCTCTTCATTTTTGTTATGTAAAAAAAAAAACGTTTAGAATAGTGTTTTATTAAATTTTCATGCTAGTGCAATATATTTTTTTAATTTTCTAATACTACATTAAGTCTGAAAACATTTATAATCATCAATAAATTGACTATTGAAAATATCGGATACATAAAAAAATATATATATATTGGATATTTTTGATTGATATTTACGAATTTTGGATGAAATTAATGATGTTAAGTTTCACAAAAATTGAGTCTAACAGGAACTCTTAAACGGATCCACTTCAATGGGAATATTTTCAGACGAACTGGTAATTTTTGTTTATAAATATATATTTTCGGAGTCCCGACTTAATTGCTATCATTTTCGCAATTTTACACTGCATAAGTGAGTAAGTTGAATGGACGGCGATGCATCAACGGGATCATCAGTTAATATTTCAAATTCGCACTAGACAACCCGAGGCATGGGGCACAGACAGTGACAATTAGCAAATCCATCAAGCATTAGAGCAAGAAACAGAATCCAAAACCGAAGAATAAAACAAGAATATGAAATGGGTATCATTAAAATGGCAATTGCATATTCCCCCATGAATCAAACGCTTTTGTATGTAACAGTGACAGTAATCACCGGTTATTTTACTTTCTTTTGGCCCAAATAACTTGTTATGCCCACTGCGAGACGACAAAAATATAGTGATGATTCTCCGAAGCCTTTCAGCAGTCAATAAATAACTACGAAGCTTCTTCTGTCTTCAGATAAAAGAAAAAAAAACAGAAAAGAAATAATGTATAACAATGCAACAAATCGGAAACAAACAGATTTGAAAACTACAATATAATGGTTTTCTTGCTGACAAAGACTTGTGACGTTTAAGCAGGGTTCCTAAATATCACATTTTCAAAAATATAAAAAATATTCCGATATTTTAATATATATTCGATATATATATATATATATATATATATATATATATATATATATATATATATATCCGATATTTTGATATACAGGGTGTCCCAAAAAGATCCGTACAACTTCAAAATTTTATTTAAGAAAAAAAAAGAGAAAAAAAAAAAAAAGAATAGGCCTACAGCGAAACTAGTTACAACAAGACAGATAGAATAACACAAAAAGTTTTTCTCTACTGCCTTAGTAAACTTAAGATTCTTTTGCAGCACGAAAAATTTCAAGACGATATTTCAATTCAATCCACGAACGTTTTAGCATGCTAACATCAACAGTAGAGATGGTGGCGTTTCCCCGTTCTTCGTTGGATAAATTATTTGCGTTTGAGTATCGGATTTTGTTTCGATAAACCACTCGACACATTGAGCTTTCTTCACGGGATCCGTCATTTTGAATAAATGAATTCTTTAATAATCGTGTACGTGTTGTGCAGCGCCATCTATAACCAGAAACATACTGTAGAGAAAAACATTTTGAGTTATTCTATCTATTGTAACTAGTTTTGCTGTAGGCTTCTTTTTTTTTTTTTTTTTTTTTTTTTTTTAAGTTGTACGGATCTTTTTGGGACACCCTGTATATCTGATATTTTCAAAATAGTCAACTTACTACTGATTATAAATATTTTCAAGCTTAATATAAATTAACCCTCTATTGCCCAGGTAGCATATATGCTTATCATCAGTATTGCCAATTTAGTAGATTTTTTTATTCAGATATTCCGAATTCACACTAGAAAATCGGAATGACAATCTCTGCTTTACTTAATGGAGAGACATTCCTTGACTTAAGAAAAAAACGAAAATTTTTATTTGCAATTTCTGACATGAATTCGGATTCTCTTAATTTCAGAATCTCTAGAATGCATTCATTCTACCACGGGGAAAAGAGGGTTAAAAACTAAAACATTGCACTGAACATGAAAACTTAATAAGTCAATATTCTAAATGCATTTTTTCCTTTTTTCATTAACAACAAAATTGAAGATCAACTAATTGAAAACAGAAACAATTTTATAGAAAATTAAGCAATTTGTTTTTTACAGTCATCTATAAACAAACTAATTAGGATTCAGTCAAGTGGGAAAGTGGGAAATAGGAAAAAAGGTGGAAAGATGTTCCATCTATACAAGGGCGCCAGGCTCTTATAATTTAGATAAATTTTAACAGTTATTTATACAATAAAATGTAATATAACTGTAGGTATGATTGTTATTTTCTTTTCGTAACTTAAAAACAAAAAACAAATTTAAAGTAACAATAAATATATAGATTCATTGAATCAAAAAAGAAAATTGAAGACTGTTTGCTAAAGGCGTAAATCCAAATATATCGGATAAACTTATATGTACGGTAATTAATTTTTCAAAACAAATATTATTCTGTATAATTCGGCTGTTTAAGATTTTTCCCCTTCTTTTAAAAATAAAAATTCCCTCAACACTGATTTTAAGTATATTTAAGGTTATTATCACTGGTTCGGGCTATGCGGGTCTTTTGTTTAAAAATATCAAATTAAAACAGACCCGAGTGTAGCACGCCCGATGTACGCTGCCGAAGGCAGTGCCCCCCCCCCTACCAAAAAAAGAAAAAAGACCATTAGGTTTGTTTGAAAAGATTTTCATTTAAAAATATATAATCAAAACAAATCGGAGCGTGCGTAGCACTCCCGATGTACGCTGCCAAAGGCACTGGGGCCACCCAACTCGAGGTTCGTTTGGATAGATATTCATTTAAAAATATAAAAACATACAAAAATCGAGGGTGTACGCTGCCGAAAGTAGCGAGGACCCGAGCATTAGGTTCGTATGAAAAGATTTTTGTTTAAGAATATAAAATCATTCAACACTGGTTTTAGGTATATTTAAGGTTATTATCACGGGTCTGGGCCAGCTAGTACATATATATCTATAAATGAATATTCATTAAATGGATTATTGTAGCTTAGAATAAATTTAATTAAAGTGAATATATATAATATGATTAAACTAATAAGTTGAATTATATACTTCTTACGAATCATAAGCCTTATCATCATCTTCTTCATACATTTCAAATAATATAACGCATAAAGTATAATTATTTTCTTAAATAAGTTTAGAAACGTAATATATATTAATCTTCCAATAAGAAGCACTCTTAATAAAAATTATACCACAGAATATTTCTTCAACAGCATCCGTTTACTAATTAACATCGAGAATGAAGAGTATCAGACATCCGTTTCAAATTTAATAATAAAACTGGTAATTATACCTCAATATCTTTTTCATTTTGTAATATATAAAAATTAATTTTTTTAATATAAAAACCTATAATTTTGAAGAAATGCATCAAAAATAATTAATCTTGGAAAATGTTATCTAATCAACTTGATATCAATAAGGTACTTGATAAAATAAAAACTTTTGGCAGGGGGGAAAAGGAAGAAGAAAAAAGTTTGTGAGTATCAGCGCATCTAATTATATTTAAATTATATTATGAGTTAAATTTTTGAAATTATTTTAATTTTGTGTTTCAGTAATATTAATATGACAGAAATGAAACTGTGTGTTGAAGGTTTCAAATATAAAATAAAATGAGTTTAAAATAAAAAAGGTTTTTGCAGAGATGACGTTGATGCCTCTGATGTGCAGATTACTAGAAATGAGACGGGCTCAGCTGGAATCCGGGTCCGAAAAGGGGTCGGGATCGATTTTTATACTAGTCTTCGGCCTCGGGACTATGAGCGATAATTGCTGGAAGTGCGTTTTCAACTTTGATTGGCGTTTTTAAATTTATTAATTATAATTGATAATTTTTTGCATGGTTCGTGGTGTGCATAAATATTATAGATTTTGCACGGGACTGCACAAAATAATTCGAGTACATTCCCGCTTATTGGCGGAAACTGCTAAAGGTGAATTTTTAACTGTGTGATGCGTTACTTATCTGAACTAAATTTTTGCCTACTATGTATTATATATACAAATCTATAGATCATATGCAGGGCTGCACAAAATAATTCGGATATTTTCCCGGCTATAGGTGGTAATTGCTGAAATTAGGTTTTCAAATGTGTTATGCGTTTTTCAAACATCATATTTCATCTTGTTAAGCGGTGAAGTTACATGGTGAATGGATGCGTATATCGATACACCTGCTGAAACGCATACTAAAACACATGCTAAAACACATGCTGATAATAACACATGCTGAATGTGTGGTGCTGTAAAGTGTTTCATAGTCTATGCTTGATGCACGATTTTTCATTCTTAAACTCCTCGAAAAAAATTTAGAATGAAAATATTTCTGTATTTATTATTTTTTAAGTGCTTTTGAAATAACTAATAAGATTAGAAAATGTTGTTTTTCTTAAATTCCAAGACCTTCTTTCTACATTAATAACCTAAACTCAATTATTAAAGTTCTAAAGTAACAAGATCGACGATAAGAATTGTAAATTGCCCTATATAAATCGTTATTTAGAAAAAAATCTCTTTTTTTAACTACCTCCTATTAATTATACTAAAGCTACTTACCCATTTTTTCCTTTACTATTTCACGTTCAATTACAATATTTCATAACACCCTAATAAATAAGAACACTTAAGCATTTATTGTCAATATACTTTAATAACCATAATAATCATTTTTTCTAAATTATATGAAGTACATCGTTAAAAACATATAAGCGGATCTTGCCAAACTATCTACCGAGTCTTAGTTGCATTATTCTAACAGTTTTTCCTGAGGTATTTTAAATCAAAAGATCGTGTTTCAAAACTATTTACGTAATAATACTATCCAACTCGTTTATAACGAGATTGGGTTTGCCAGGTTTAAAGGAGTGAAAATATTCAGTGTGATGAAATAAATAATTATTTTTAAAAATATGGAAGCAAATTATTCCCTTTTTTTTTTTTTTTTTCAAAATCACGTTTTACTTTATTTTAACTTTTTTAGTCCTATATAGAGGGCATATATAAGGATGTTCCAAAACGGTTGAAATGCCCTTTATATTTATTACGTGATGGAAATAAGTAGGTAATGTAAATTGAAAAAGTGTTCAAATAAGGTAGGAAATAATATTATGTTAATAAAAGCAGAGGATCCAACCCGGTCTTCCCAGGTTACGGAACATACTGTCATGTGCACAGAACAAGTGAAAACAATTTTTAATTGAAAACTGTACTAGGTTTTTATTTATTTATTAATTTAGATTCCGCACTAACAACTTTAAAAAAAAAGCGTTTTTATATTAAAAAAAATATTAATTATGTATTCAAAGAAAGTTTTGAAATTTAATACAAGTGATAGTTCCGTATTAACCACATGTCAGGAGTTAATAGCCGAAGAAATCGCCAAAGATTTCAATTTCATTATTTACAGCAGCCTTTTTTATGCTGATTATTTCAGTATTTAAGCGCGTAGTTCGTTTTTACGCATCTGTTAAATTTATTTTCATTTTATTTATTTATTTATTTATTTATATAGGAAGTTTTAATTTCGTTATAGATTATTAGCCGGAAACCAGGGTTGGCAAGTTTTTACCTGTTTTAACCATGGTTTTTACCGTCATGTCAAAAACCTCCTTGTCAAAAAAGTCAAAAACCCATTTTTTAGTAGTTTGTTCTTACATTTTTTTTTTCATTCTATCTTTAATATTAAGTTGTTTTACATGAAATATTCAGTATCAAAAAGACTCTAAAGTATATTTATCCATCCAAGAAAAACAAAAAAGAATTGCATTAGAATAATACGTGTACATCTCTGTTAGAAGATCTCTACAATAATCTTAAGCTATTTGGCATAGTCTAAAAAAATTAGATTTTTTGAAGAAATCCTGTAACCTATAAGTATTAGATTAAACAATGTGTATAATTTTGGTACAATTTATTACATTGTTGAAAACAAAACTTTAAGATTCTACTTATTGAAGTGCAAATGAAAATCACCATAATTGCATTTATGAAATACATAAGATATGTATTTTAAAATATTATATCGAAGAATATTCAAATTTATTCACTGCCAGTCTATGCTTAACATCTATTGTCATACAATGTAACAGCATTTTTGCATCTCTAAAATAATTTTAATGTACTTTATTAAAAATCTATATTGAATATTATTTAATAATTATAATAACCTTTTATTATAATTTAATATTAATGTTAATTACAGTTAGTAGAATCTATATTAGTGAAGATTATGACAAATGTTGTTCTTTTCTTTTACTCTTGTATTTTTAAAATTTTCCCATATTAGGAAATGATCTTCTTTTAAATAAATTTAACAAATGTAATTGTAAATAATAATAATAAAAAGAACAAGGTAAAATCAATCTAGAAATGTATTGTATGCTACACTTACACCATAAATTGGAGGACAATCGAAAATGATAGGTTTTTGACGGAATAAACCGGTAAAAACACGGTTTTTACCACTGTCATGTCAAAAACCAGTTTTTGACGTCAAAAACCCAACCCTGCCGGAAACAAATGTTGAACTATTTATATTATTTTTTGTGCGAACGAGTTGATATTCTGTAATCTGTCTTCACAAGATACAGATAAATATTTTTAAAAAATCACATTTTTAAAATGCTCTTTTTACAGTTCACTTTGCCTCTATCTAAAATGAGTAAAAAGATAAAGCGTTTAACTTTTTTGGATCACTCTGTAAAGTGTGTCCACACAATATATACACACTATATATACAGGGGAAACATATAGCGTGTCCACGTATGTGAACCTGTGTTATTTCCCTTATACAAACTAAGCCGTTTATTTATTATTTATTTTGTTTATTATTATTATTATTACTATTATTATTTTGTGATTTTTTTAACTTCACTTTTATATAGGGTGTCAACAATTTTAATCAAATGATTAAAAAACAATGATTTAAAAGCAATGATTTTAATCAGATGATTTTTTTTAATCATTGAATAAAATCAAATTTCCTTAATTTTTAAAATGATACGAGAAAGTATTAAATTCTAAGATTAATATCATTTGCAACGTTTCTAAAAATATTTTGCCATTTAAATACTAAATAAAAGAAGCTTTAAATAATTGTTTACAAGCTTAATTCCTTAAACATGTAAACAATAAAGTAAAATAAACTTGAAAATAGTAAGTTTTTGTCAGTCATACAAAGCAATTTTTTTTAAATAGATATTTAATTATATTTATTCTACTTTACATTGTTAAGATCATTTCCTTGAAGTAATAAAATTATTCAATCCTTTATGATAAAAAAGAAAAAGCACAAGAAGCACAATAATTTTCTCGAGATAAAATAAAGACTCTCTCGTCTTACTTTTATAAATATATATATATTACTTTTATATTGTATATAGAATTGAGAGAAAAACCGAAATTCCGTGATGATGCCTGATTGGGAAAAATGATTAATACATTGTAAAAACTACTTCCTAACTTTTCCGAAAATTACGGGTAGCAATATAAACTTTCCTTTCAGATATGCTTCTTTAAATCTCGGACATCTATAAGAGTCTGAAGGTTTTTTTTTTTTTAACAGTGTAAGAAAGGACAGAAGCATGGATAAATAGAATTTTGAAATGTTTCCGTAAATTGAAAGTTTTTCAACCTCTTACCTCGACGTCGCACATAGAGAAACACCAAAGTATAAATAAAAGAATAAATCACATTCCTGCTGCTTACCTGCAAAATAAAAGAGAAAGAACAGATATAATTAAGAATTGCAAAGAACAAACGGTCACAATATAACAATTTTACATTTTCAAAGGAATTGTAAAGTACACCGTAAAAAAAAAAATCCGTTTTTTTCCCACCAGTATTGCATATTGTTACGAAAAACTTTTTACAGATGAAAGTGATTTTTCGTGAATGTGAGAACGTTTCGTATTTCTTTTTAAAAAATCCGTAAAAATATAGAAATTGCACTCATAAAACACTTTTTCTTACGGTGTAAAAATTATCCGGATAAATCCTGATACTTTTCGGAGTATGGATAAATCCTAGTATTTTTGTGTAAATGACAATTTAAACAACATTTTTTTTTTCCAAAGATTTTTGCAGGGGAACAAGCTAAGAATCTTAATGTCGCCTGTAATAATTAAAAAATACTTTTTTTTACGATGTAAAAGGGATCCAGATAAATCCTGATACTTTTCTGAGTACGGATAAATCCTAATATTTTTGTGTAAATGACAATTTTAACAACAATTTTTGTCCAAACATTTTTGCAGGGGAACGAGCTAAGAATCGCCTGTAATAATTAAACCAGTACTAATTAAATTGTCGCATGTAATAATTTAAAAAAAAAAACATGCACACAGTAATGATTTTAAGGCAAAGCTTCTTTCAAAATGGATTTTTATCTTTAAAAATCTAGTAATAGGAAACATCCGAAGCCAGCGCTGGTCTAATTTACAATTTTCTTCATGGGGCAGTTTCGTAAAATAATTTACAGAATAAAAGATATCCTATGCATGCAAGTTCTATATCGACACAAGCAGGTTGATTTTTTTTTTCTCCAATTCCTTTTAGGCAATAGCATTAGATACTTACTCCTATTATACATACCTTATATAGTTTTTAACAAGTTAACATTTCTAATGGTTAATTTATAAAATATATAATTATATTTATATAATTAATAATAATCATAAATTAATATTCACGAACAATTAAGATTTTTACAATATGTTTAATCACTTTTGCATTTGCATAATCTACTCTCCATTGGTGACTCAGCTCATTGAGCCTTGATTTGACCTTGACTATAATGATATTTTATTTGTTCTTTCCAGTGTCGTTATCAAGCATAAAAGTGGGAAATACGAAGAAATGTGAAAAAGATTTTCCATCTATACAATAGCGCCGAGCTCTTAAAATTTAGACACATTTTAACAGTTATTTATACAATAAAATTAAATATAGCTGTTCATATGATCTTATTTTCTTTCCGTAACTTAGAAAGTATTAAAAACAAATTTAAATTAACAATAAATGAGACATGCTACAGGCTCAGCAAAAATAAAGGTTGAACTTTCAAATCCTCACAGACTTTTGATGAAATTAATGTTTTTTCTACGGCGTTTAGACAAAATAATTTTTTTCCTGCAATTCTTTGACGAAAATCACAGTTTTTTCGCAATTGTTTGACGAAAAAAGCACCTTTTTTACGATTATTCATTCGACGAAAATCCTCCTTTTTTCGCGATTCTTTGACAAAATCACGCTTTTTTCTGCGATTCTTTGACCAAAATCGCTCTTTTGTCCGCGATGCTTTGACAAATTTGCACTTCTTTCGCGATCCTGTGATGAAATTTGCGCCTTTTGTCCTCGATCCTTTGACGAAAATACTGCTTCTGCCATTTTTTGACGAAAATTGCATATTTTCTCGATCTTTTGACAAATTAGCGTTTCTTTGACGAAAATCGCCCTTTTTCCGCGATCCTTTGACAAATTCGCGTTTCTTTTGCGATCTTTTGATGAAATTTGCATTTCTATTATGATTTTTTGATGAAATTTGCTTTTTTTTTTTTTTTTTTTTTTTTTTTTGCGTTTTGAAAGGGAGAAATAAACTCAATTTGGCGCTGTTTATACACGCGTTTGTGTTGTATTTTACTGCTACCGATATCCTCCCCCCATAAAAATGTCAACAAATTTTAATGCATATTTGCATCGATCCAAGGATTGATAAAATTCAGTGCCGATAAAGCAGAATTCCACGTTTTCGCGGAAAAGTAGCATGCCTGAATAAATGTATAAGATAATTGAATCAAAAAATAAAATTGAAGACAGTTTGCTAAAGGTATAAATTCAAATGTATCTGATCAACTTATATGTACAGTGATTAATTTTTCAAAACAAATATTATTCTGCATGGTTTGGCTATCCAAGATTGTTCCCCTTCTTTCAAAATAAATAAAAATTCCCCATGCTAAATATTTACACGTCAAATCAATCTTTGCTCCAGAAATACAAATCCAACTGGTCGGGTGTGCCAATCCCAAAACTTTCTTCTATCTCATACACGTGAATACTTCAAAATTCGCAGTCACACCGCCAGTAAAATCAATATTTTTCGTCATTCTGCTGTACGTCAGTTGAAAAAGGTACGAAGAAAAAAAAAAGGGTGTCGCGATAAATTTTACAGAAAAAAAAAAAAACTATCCAATTAATAATAGTAAAAAATTCTTATTCTAGTTCTAACTAAAATTGAAATTTAGTTCTCTCTTTTTCTTTCTCTTCTTATTTCTTTTCTATTTAAAAATAATGAAATGTATTTTTTTTTGGAGGGGGGTGTTATTTTTTTGTTATATAAGTCTCAATTTAAAAAACACGCTTTTTTTTTTTAGTGCTACAAAACATATAAATAATACGAGACACATATAGCCACACACGCAGATCTGCATACACAGTAGACGTCTGCACGGACCCGTACTCGACCCGGGCCGCGGGTTGACAAAATGAATGCAAATTTTCAAACGCGCTGGGCCGGCAGACAATTGTTTTAACGGGCCGGGTCGGGCCGATAAAAAAAAAATAAACTGTTGTTCAGCCATGCCGATTAAAAAAAATTAAGCAGGCTGACTGGCTCGATATAACAAATTTAAAAGGATCAAACTAAAGCTCATAAAATATGAACAATTTTCAATGTATGTGATTAGGAAGAGAATAAGTATAAATGTACTGCACGAGCCGATGCTATATTGACAACATCAATACAGAAACATAACATGCGCAGCGTAGAAATCGGCATCGGACAGTTACATGGGGTCTGATCACGGGCTTATTTTTTTCAGCAGGCCGGGATCAGGCTTACATTTTATTCTTACATACTCAAGCCGCGCCGGAAAGGCTTACATTTTATTCTTACATACTCAGGCCGCGCCGGAACGACTTACATTTTATTCTACATACTCAGGCCGCGCCGGAACTGGCATTAATTGTTCCCAGGATGTATCGAGCACGCAATTTGTTTTATAAAAACAGCAATAAAGATAATGAACTTTTGTTAATTGAATTTTTGGAAATATACGTTAATAAATTAAAGAGAAACATCTCCGAAAATCTACTTTTTTTATTATAAAGCAACAAAAGTTAGTATGTTTTTAAACCATCTTTTTTTATCTTATTCTAAACTATATTAATTTGTTTAATGTCTTTATTTGAATGTAATAGTCTAACAGTCTAAGTGATCTTTAATGTTGCTATTCCGTATTCTATGGCTTGTGAACATACAGTAATCGAAAATATACAGTAAAAATTTCCCATAAATATGTATGCATTATGCATTATTCAGTAAAATAATCTTAATGGTATGTTAAGAAAAATCAGAATTTTTTGTAGAAAATTGAGTCGGGTCGGGCCGGGCCGTGAACTGCAAAATCATAAACGGGCCGGGCCAAGATAGTTTTGTTTTGAGCCGGCACGTGCAGACCTCTAAGACACAGCCCCACCCCCTTTTTTGTAATATACAAGGAAAGTATGCGGTATTCTTTTTTAAAAAATGAAATTTTTAAATTTTACTATAGAAATTATCCTGACCTTCGGAAGCGCTTGGCCAATTAAATATTGACTATTGCACCGTTTTAAATAGCACTTATACTGTGATTATTCCTGAGAAATAAAAGTTTAGGTCATAATTTACATTACTAATGAATGCCGCAACCGTAATTGAGTTAAATTATTATCTCTAATGTCTAGTTCTTAATTCTCCTTAATAGTTTTGCCACCTTCTTATTCTGGCATGTCATGAATATATTTCAACGTTTTTGTTGTGATGTTAGGTTGCTCATTTTTAAAATATCCCAATCTCAGTGTGTCAGCATTGTATAATTATATGTTTACATACGTCGTCTATGTTATAGATTTTTTTTTTTTTTTAAATGCTACGAAGGCCGACGACTTACTTATTAATAATAACATTTTCAAAAGATATTATTTCCTGAAACATTGTTTTCAATGATAAAAGCTTTTAAAGAAAATGTTACTAGTATTATTTTGGTTCTAGAAGAATTTGGAAGCTATTTTAAACAAGTACGATAAATCACGCGTATATAGATTATGAAACACTTTCCATCATTTCCAGAATACTTTAACAAAATGTCACCGTTTAATAAGGTGAAATTTGATATCTAAGTAAACAATTTGGAAAACGCATAACACATTTGAAAACCCAATTTCAGCAATTAACCATCTATAATCCAAAAAGTATCCGAATTCTTTTGTGCAGCTTTGCATATCATCTATAGAATTTATACACAGCAAAAAAATTGTTTAATTTTAAAACGCAACATTTACAGCAATTATCGTTAATAGAAAGTACTGCCACCTAATTATTTTGTGTCCCTCTGTACATGAATGCTTTACATATCGTATTCTATAGTAAACATCTTCTAGTGCACCTCAGTGATCAGGGGTCGATGCAGGTTTTTTTTCTTGGGGCCCATTTTGTGAAAAGTAAAGGTTATTTTTGTGAAATTTATTATATTTTTGTGAAAAATAACATTTTGTAACGAAAGTTTAAATCCAGTTTATAAATGCTTGGTTCAAATTTGATTTACAAAAACTTTTTTAAACCCCTTTTGCTGAAATTTTTCTCTGTGGTGAACTTGTTTGTTTACAAATTACACATTTTAAAACATCATAAAATATAAATAGTAAGTTTTTAAGGAATAGAATTTTGTGAAGGTACCCATTTTATCAAATTGATTTTTGTGAAGGGCACCATTTTATCAAATTGATTTTTGTGAAGGGACCCATTTTATTAAATAGATTTTTGTGAAGGGACTCTAAATAGGCCCCAAATTTTTTTCTGGATCGACCCCTGGTGATACATATTATTTCCTATATATAGTGTGTCACAAAATAAAATTGACTGACGTATTTTGAAAGTCAATAATAATTTTAAAAAAAAAAGAAAAGAAAAGAAAAGAAAAACAAAAGAAAGAAACAGAACGGGATAGAAATGTATCGTTGCGGCCTTATGTTTGGGAAACCAGGGAATTTTAATCCCACGAATTTGCAAGTTTAGTTAATATTTTAGCCAAAAATGGCGCTGCAAGTATGCGAGGGGTGTAGAGAAATTTAATCTGTCACAGTCACATCTTCATTCGGTATTTTGCTACGCAATCTTTTGAAAGAGTATACACTATTGAAAATGGCTTATTCGTTGGTACAGGGGATATTTCTTGTTTTGGAGTATCACCGCTATTTTTCAGCGCCACCTTATGAAGAAAATGTTAACTAAATTTGCAAATTGGTGGGATAAAATTCCCTGGTTTCCCAAACATAAGGTCACAAACATTGACTTTCAAAATCCATCAGTCATTTTTGGGACACACTGAATTTGAAATAGTGTATAACATCATTAAAATACACCGCAAACGATTTTTCCCCATAGACAGTAATGTAACGGAATTCTTTTGAATGTTCCTGTAAATGAACTGTAAATGCTACACACTTCATTTTCAATACCGAACATGCCATAGTAAACCTCATTAATATACAGTGTACCACAAAAGTCATGGTATAAAGTCACGGACCCATGGAAAATAGGCAAATTTCACCATGGTAAACAGAAATAGAATTAGTTAACAAACGGAAATAATTAATTATGATCCTTTGTCACATTATAACAATGACACATCAATAGAAATTTCCTTTGGATATACTGAAAAAAATATTATGAAATTACTATAGTTCAAAAATACTTCCACAAAAGTTGTGGTACACTTGTATAATATTTAAAAAATTTCAATCATTTGTACACTTCATTGAATATAGTCGCAGTCCCGCAGTACCACACCTAAGTTAAATGTCCCTGTTGTTTTTTTTTTTCAGCAGAACAAAAGCATCTGAAATATCTGAATCTACAAAAAATAGCGTGTAAAGAACTCACAGTATAGAGGAAACAAATTAACTGCTAATCTTCATGAAAAAACAATAAATCTTACAGTGGGATTTTTGAAACAATGTCTCGAAACCGTTGCACATCCTAAAAGAAAAAAATTAATCGGTACAGAAAATAAAAGTCCTTCCGGCCTGTACCGGAAGGAAAAGGTAGCTTTCCTATATCTTCGTTTTAAAATTTTAGCTGTTACACGAAAAAAGCAAGTTAAAATGCAAAGAAACGGTTGAAAAAGATTCGTTAATACTGAATTTGAATAAGAAATTCGCCAAATTGGCTTCATTTATAAAGACTTATTTTAGTCGCCAAATTTGGCGATATTTCGCCAAATGTCGCCAAATTTGGCGCTAACGAATATGAATATATAGTTTTATGCGTATGATTGGGAAAATTATTACAACAATGAAAGAAAATAATTTGCGAGTAATCGCGTTAATGTGCTGTTTTGTTTTAAAATGTCAGCCATCCTAGAATTTCAAACTGCTCTATCTCAGCCATTTTTTAAGATAGAGGTAAACCAAAAAATGCTCTGGAATCCACGTATCAAGGCCTAACACGTAATTAAAAAATAAATTTGAATTTTTTACTTTTTTGTATATTTATTTTAGTTTTAAATTTTTAAGTGGCCGCCATCTTGAAACAAAATAGCGGTCCAAGCTGGCCAACGAACTCGGTCGAGACATGGGTGAGCTTAATACACACAATTAGTTTCATCAAAATTGATTTATAAATACGAGCGTTATCGTATGACATAGCTCAGATATATATATATATATATATATAAATCAACATTTGAACGGAGGGTGATTTTGGGGTCTGGGGGTCATGATCGGTGAAAATATATCGACATTTTCCGGATCTGCTTTCCTCCGAACGGCTGCAATAGGTAGCTTTATACTTTTTTGTATTGAAAGCTACCTAAAAGTAGACTGAAAATAAAGCTCGAAACGGTCGTCCTAAAAAATTAACAGTGTGAGATGTTAGAATAACAAAACGCTGCATTTCGGAAAAATCCCTCAATTAGAGCAAGAAAATAACAGAAGATTTTCAAAAGTGTGGCAATAAAATGGTACCTAAAGAAACTATCAGAAGACCAATTAATGATGCTGGGTTTATATCAAGAACGGGAAGGAGCAAACTCTGTCAACAAAAAGAAAATAATAGGGTTTTGCCAAAAAATATTCTTATGCATCTTTTTTTTTTTTTTTCAGATGAGTCTAAGTTTAATATTTTCAACATGAATAGGCGAATTATAGTTTGAAGGAGCAAGGGTGATGACAGAATTGTAAAGTATGGCGGAATGATTGGGAATGTACGTCAGTTTTAGGAGTGGGAAGTTTAGATTTCACTGAGATATAAATATCACTGATATTTAAATATTTTAAAGAAAAATTTGATTGGCAGTACTTGCAAGTTTGGTGTCGCAGGGGATTAATTACTTCCAACTAATAATGATCCCCAGCATACTGTTTAATGGTCGGATTATGCTTTCGAAAGTGAAAGTATCCTCAATAAATAAATAAATAAATAAAAACTGCAACAAAAATCGAAAAAGTACAAAGGAGCGTGCATAGAGATTGACCTCAGCTATCCAATGCAAAAAAAATCATTTAAAAATATTGAAATGCGAACGAGATATCGTAAATTATTTCCCCCATAGGATTAACATTAGCGAGCAGGTGTTTTCGCCTAAGTGAAGTAGCCTCTTAAACTCCATTAGCATTTATTGAATTGTAGTGTAGCCCCATTGCATCTTACAGCAACGAGTAAACATTTATCAGTAAACATGATATCAGAAATAAAAAAAAAACACAGTTGTTTTATTATTAGCATCAAGATGTTTGAAATGTTACAAGAAATACATTAAGCTAATAAAAACTGTAAATACATAAATAATAAAACACAAATTTGGGTTTAATTCTTTTTTAATTTTAAATTTTATTCTATTTTATTACAGGGTTGGGTTTTTGACATGACAGTGGTAAAAACCGTGTTTTTACCGGTTTATTCCGTCAAAAACCTATCATTTTCGATTGTCCTCCAATTTATGGTGTAAGGTAGCATACAATGCATTTCTAGATTGATTTTACCTTGTTGTTCTTGTTATTATTATTTAGAATTACATTTGTTAAATTTATTTAAAAGAAGATCATTTCCTAATATAGGAAAGATTTAAAAATACAAGATTAAAAGAAAAGAACAGTATTTGTCATAATCTTCACTAATATAGTTTCTACTAACTGCAATTAACATTAATATTAAATAATAAAAGGTTATTATAATTATTAAATAACATTCAATATACATTTTTAATAAAGTACATTAAAATTATTTTAGAGATGCAAAAATGCTGTTACATTGTATAACAATAGATGTTAAGCATAGACTGGCAGTGAATAAATTTGAATATTCTTCGATATAATATTTTAAAATGCATATCTTATGCATTCATAATTGCAATTGTGGTGATTTTCATTTGCACTTGAATAAGTAGAATCTTAAAATTTTGTTTTCAACAATGTAATAAATTGCACCGAAATTATACACATTGTTTAATCTAATACTTATAGGTTACAGGATTTCTTCAAAAAATCTAATTTTTTTAGACTTTGCTAAACAACTTAAGATATTGTAGAAATCTTCTAACAGAGATGTACACGTATTATTCTAATGCAATTCTTTTTTTTTTTCTTGGATGGATAAATATACTTTAGAGTCTTTTTGATACTGAATATTTTATGTAAAACAACTTAATATTAAAGATAGAATGAAAAAAAAAATGTAAAAACAAACTACTAAAAAATGGGTTTTTGACAGTTTTTGACATTTTTGAAAGGAGTTTTTTGACATGACGGTAAAAACCATGGTTAAAACCGGTAAAAACCGTCATGCGTCAAAAACTTGCCAACCCTGATTTTATATATGCTACATAATCGACATAAAATTTCGTCAAATATTCGGTATTCGGCCTAAAATTTCGTCAAATATTCGGTATTTGGCCAAATCACTATTCGTCACATCCCTAGGCTATGTTCAAAATCGTTTTTTTTTTTTTATAGTTAATACTTTAAAAGCAAAGAATTAAAAACTAAAAAAGTAAATTAATCGACAAAGTAATTAGACACGAAACATCCATTTTGAAATGATTGAACAACAGTAACAAAGAAAAAAATATATAATCAAGTTACATAAAATTTATTTCTTTTTTCATTAATCTGACACATGAAAGAAACATTTAACAAAATAAAATGAAAATCATAAAAATGATTTAAATTATGTACCATATTCCGCTCAATTCGAGACCGTAATTTCAAGAAACTATTAAAGTAAATGTCAGGGTATGATACAAGAAAGATAGAAGACAGTGTTTGTTGTGACTGCATTAGAATGTGGTAGGGAAAACATCTTGAAAGTTATAGACGAACACTATTTATTTAAATATGCGGACATAACATTTACACACAGATAGAATAAATAAACATTGATACTGAATTACATCTCATATTCGAATAAATAAACATCGTATTTTGTTTTTCCTCGTACCGTTACCAATAATAACATATTAATTATCTGTTGCCAGATATTACAGTGTTGAATTCATACACTTTTCTCCGGGAGGGATTTATGTGGTTCCGGGGTGACATTATCGAGTCCCGGGGGGGGGGAGAGAGGCATTCCCCTTTTTTACCATTGAAAATATAAAATTTCAAATCTTTTGAGGGGACATTCCAAAGCTCCGGGGGGAATGCCCCCACCGGTCCGGGACACCCCCTGAATTCAACACTGATAGAAGAAAGAAAATCTTCCACAATTATTCTACGAGTTCATGGTACATTTATGACGAATTTTAATTTTCAATAAGCAATTTTTTTTTTACTTCAAAAGTAAAAATTTGTTATGTACAATTTTCTGCATAAAAAAAATACGTAAATTGCAGAAATTATACATATATAGCGCTTACAGTAAAAAATTTCTGACTTCCGAGCAATTAATTACACAACATCAGTAGTTTTAATTTCAAAACAGAAAAAAATAGGAGTAGTAAAAACTTTCCGAGTAAAATTAGAAATGTTTTTGTAGTGCTGCCATCTATTGATAATAAATAGAGCAATTTGGGATAAGAAGAAGAATACGAAATTAATAAAAACATTTTCATTACCAACTACTACTACTCTTTCCCATATATCGAGAAAATAGTGAAAATAAAAAGTAAGTAAAATTCACACAGAAGAGGAATTTTATTTCTTTTTTAGTTTAAATTTCTTATCTAATTATCTGTGTAATATTCAGAGTTGTAATTTTAACCGGTCAAAACTGATTTTGACCAGGACACTGGATAAAAGTGGTTTTAACCGTCCAAAATTGGTTAAAATGGTCAAAAATGGTCCAAACTGTTACAAATAGTTTTAAATAGTCTTAATTGTAATTATAATTATTTTTTGCAATTAAAAATAACTTAAGTAATAAAAGTAACAGTGTAGTTAAAAAAAAAACACTGACAAGTTTATGAGGTTTATTAGTAAAATATGCTTATACAATACAATAAGTGTTAAAAATTTAAAAATGGACTATGCAATTGTAAAAATATAATTCAGTTGCAGTTAAAAACACAAAATATGAATTGCAGTTAAAATACATAAAACATGAGTTGCAGTTAAAAATGTAAATCTTAAATTAAAACAAACAATATGGTGGGTTGCAATTAAAATTGTTATTAGTTTATAATTATAATAATTTTAACTGCAATCACCATATTTTTCTTATAACTGTAATCATACCAAAGTTTTAGGTTTTTTAACTCCAACTCATGGCTTTTATCTTAGTAAGTAGTAGAAAACAAGTTTGCTTGTAAAGTAAGAAGTTTTGTAAGTGACAATGAAAACAAGATGAAACGCATGCAAGAAGATTTTCAAAATGCATACAGAGATGAACTGTTTATTTCTTATGGATGTACTGCACATTACTTGAATCTTGTAGGGCAAGATATTACAAATGCAAACAAAGTTAGTTCAATAATGAAACATGTTATTGAAGTCCAGAAATACTTCCGAAACAACCACCAACCTTCAAGTTACCTGTCTGAATAGGAAGCATCTGTTAAACCCCAACTTCCATAGGGGAAACACGGCGGAACAGTCAGATTGAATGCTTGGCAACTTTTATTAAAAACAGAGATTTCTACATGAAAATTGCAGATGAGCATGAAGATGATATTGATGATGACATTGATAAAATCATTAACAAAGTCATATACAAAGAAGTAAAACATTTACAAAATCAACTTAAGCCTATTTCTCTTGCTTTAGATAAACTTCAAAAAGAAGATGCTACTATATCTGATGCATGTGAAGAATGGTTAAGATTGTTAAAAGAGAAAGATCTTGAACCTTATTCTAAACTGCTACAATCTCGATTTAATGAAAATATTACCCCAGTTCATTTTCTGGCACATATGCTGAATCCTGTCCACATGCGTAAGGGTATTGGTGAAGAAAAGAAAGAAATAGCAAGACAATGGTTACATGATAATATTGATCCTATGTTTTTGCCTCTTGTGAATGCATTTCAAGCAGTCACAAGAGGTGGGCAGCAATGAAGAAGATAACAGGCATTGATATAAAATTTGTTGAATTCACATTACATCTAATGAGCTGTTGTGCCAGTTCCTCATCAATAGAAAGATTATTTTCTAAGTTTGGAATAATCCAAAATAAATTACGAAAACGTCTAAGTTTAGAGACAACTGCAAAACTTGTTACTTGTAATCATTTTTTAAATTAAACACAAATTACACAAAAACATAAAAGAGCTTGTGTAAAGAATAATTAAAAATATTTGTATTGTATCTTGGTGTTATGTTATTTGTGTTATGAATTTTTTTTTTTTTTTTTTTTTGGTGTTTGCTGGTGTTATGTTATTTATATTATGATATTTTTAACAAATGTTAACTTAGTTTTAACATATGCTAGTAAAATATATTTGGTTAGAATTAAATAAATTGAATATTGAATTTCAGTGGTCAAAATGGTCAAAATTGATTTTGACCGGGGCGGTTAAAACCGGATAAAACCGCTGGTTTAAACCGCCATGGTTAAAACCGATACAACCCTGGTAATATTAAATATGTACAATCGTGAAAAAAAAAAGTTATCCACCCCTTACTGACCCAGCCGTAAATCATCCTTCAATAGTAACCGGTACCAACCAATTAGTAACGGCGTCTATTAATTAATGCTATACTTAAATTACGCTTCGAGGGTCGTCTACATATGAAAATTGTAACAATTTGTAAAATTTGAAAAACACACACGCCTGAATTGGACATCAAATTTGGATCCTTCAAAAAATTTTACCTTCGGGTACCAAATGGAAAGACACTCGGCCAGATAGTTTAGGATTTATGCAGCTGTACAGTTTTTAACTCATAATGTTAAATTCATTTTTAAATCATTGCAAAACATATTGCAATGCGAGTAGTTATTTAAGCATAACTCAAAACTACTTCGCGGAATCAGCTGTAATTTTGAATTCGCTTATTTAAAGCTTTTAAAAATCGATCCCTGTTAAAATATTTATATGTTACTATACATAAATGATATATATATATATATATATGCATACAGGTTTTTACAAATTTGACAGAATCTGGTAGCCAGCAAAAAATTCTAGTTGTCAAAAATAATTCCCCCCCCCCCCACACACACATTCGCACCTTATTAATTAATTAATTTCATAAGTATTTATTCTGGAAATTTTAATTAAGTTTTACAGATTTACTTCAAATGAATAACTTATAATCACTTACGTGTTATTATTCTTTAAAATGAATGTGATAAAGAAATCAGTATTCATTCTAAACACAAAAATTCTGATTTGTAACTTACAAACGGAAACAAAAAGGGTAAATTAATCAAATATTGAAATATTTGTGGCACTGCAGCAGAATCGTCAGGCCAAAATTACTAGATACCACAAAAAATATACGATTTCATCCATGTAAGCTATAATTAGCTAAAGTAATACATGACTTGGGCAATCGCATTTCAATAAACCAGAATTTTACATATATATATATATATATATATATATATATATATATATAACTAGAAGAGACAGAAGAGAATAACCTGGATAAGGGGCTGTCCATAAATGATATCACACTTTTTTCTATATTTTTGACCCCCCCTTGTCACAAAGTGTCACACTTCACCATACCCCCTCCCCCCCTCTTGTCACATGTCACACTCTATTACATAAACATATACTTGCAGTTCAGAAACAAAGCACTACGTTATAGATCATATTTCAAATTTTATTTTTAAACTTTAACTACAGTGTCTCACAAAAGTGATGGGACACTTGTGCTTTATAAAAAGAAACTGCAATAAAATAAATAAACAAACATGTGCAAAAATTTTTTGGGTGTGTTTCATATTTAAAGTTAGTAACAATTATTACATAACACACATTTTGTCAAAATATTAAAATATTAATTTAGTAAAAATAAAATTGTTCAGAACGGAGCAAAAAATGGCTCACATAAGTGATGGGACACTTACTTTTCCATCAAATATTTATCCAAAAATTTTACTTTTTAAAAGCTTTTAATATTTTGTTGGATTTCTTTTTACTTTTAAAACATGATTTAATCTTTTTGGGATGGATTCGACTAATTTTTTTGTGATTTCTGGAGTGATTTTACCCCATTCTTCTTGAAGCACCGATTTTAGTTGTTGTTTTGAAGAAATGGTGTGTTTGCGAATTCTTTATTCCAATTCTTGCCAAATATTCTCTATGGGATTTAAGTCTGGAGATTGTGGTGGTGTTTTTATTATTTCAGGACAGTTATATAGCAGCCAGAGTCTGACGTTCAGAGCAGTGTGCTTGGGATCATTGTCCTGGTAGAATTTAAAATCGTTATGAAGGTTCAATTTTCGTGCTGAAGATTTCAAATTTTGCTTTAAAATATCAATATACTTGTACTGATCCATTATACTGTCAATAAAAACAAGATTACCAACTCCAGCGGACGACATACACCCCCATACCATAACTCCTCCTCCACCATGTTTTACTGTTGGTACCAAGTTCTGTTTGCGAAATTCTTCCCTGGGTTTTTTCCACACCAAGATTCTACCGTCAGAACCAAATATATTAAATTTACTCTCATCAGCAAATATAACTTTATTCCAGTAATCAGAATTCTTATTTATGTTGGATTTTGCGAAAGCTAGTCTGAGTTTTCTATTCTTTTCACTTACGAAGAATTTTTTCCTGGCTACTCTACCGTGATATCCAGCAGATCGAATTACCCTTCTAATAGTCTCAGGATTAACAATTATTCCATATAATGCTTGTAAATCAGCAGCAACTTTTGAAGCACTAATTCTTGGTTTTTTTTAAATATTTCGAACGATAATTCGCTTTATTCCATTGGATAGCTTTGATGGTCGGCCAGGTCTTCTATCCTGAATCATATGATTCTTTTTATATCGTTTAATGATATTGAAAACTGTTGAACGACTCAAGTTAACTGTTTCAGCAGTTTTTCTAATAGATTTTCCACGTTCAATATGCAAATTAATAACTAATTTTCGAATTTCAGGCGAAGTTTCTTTTCGTTTAGCATTCATTGCTACACAGAGCTAAAAAACACAAAAATTTCAAAACAAACTGGAGAGAAATACTGCAGACGATTTTATAAATTATTGCCAATTGCTTTTAAGTAAAAATAAAACCCCCAAAAATATTTTTATTGCTTATTTCAGACTATTTTTGTTGCATATATAATGGTGTCCCATCACTTATGTGAGCTATTTTTTGCTCCGTTCTAAACATTTGTATTTTTATTAAATTAATATTTTAATATTTTGACAAAATGTATGTTATGTAATAATCTTTACTAAATTTAAGTATGAAACACACCCACAAAAAAATGTGTACATGTTTTTTTAATTTATTTGATTAGTTTCCTTTTGTAAAGCACAAGTGTCCCATCACTTATGTGAGACACTGTATGTGTTTTAATGACATTTGTGAGCATAACAATAACAAGTTGGAAATTGTACGTCAAACGTTACAAACGAGGTGCGTTCGTACGCACGTTTTAGAATTAAATTCATGATATCCCGTGCGTAGAACGGGTTAAACAGCTAGTTAAGTATATATTTTATGACACTGTTCATACAAATATCTTAACTAGTTATATAAATATTCAGATATACAGTGTCTCACAAAAGTGATGGGACACTTGTGCTTTATAAAAAGAAACTGCAATAAAATAAATAAACAAACATGTGCAAAAATTTTTTGGGTGTGTTTCATATTTAAAGTTAGTAACAATTATTACATAACATACATTTTGTCAAAATATTAAAATATTAATTTAGTAAAAATACAATTGTTCAGAACGGAGCAAAAAATGGCTCACATAAGTGATGGGACACTTACTTTTCCATCAAATATTTATCCAAAAATTTTACTTTTTAAAAGGTTTTAATATTTTGTTGGATTTCCTTTTACTTTTAAAACATGATTTAATCTTTTTGGGATGGATTCGACTATTTTTTTGTGATTTCTGGAGTGATTTTACCCCATTCTTCTTGAAGCACCGATTTTAGTTGTTGTTTTGAAGAAATGGTGTGTTTGCGAATTCTTGATTCCAATTCTTGCCAAATATTCTCTATGGGATTTAAGTCTGGAGATTGTGGTGGTGTTTTTATTATTTCAGGACAGTTATATAGCAGCCAGAGTCTAACGTTCAGAGCAGTGTGCTTGGGGTCATTGTCCTGGTAGAATTTAAAATCGTTATGAAGGTTCAATTTTCGTGCTGAAGATTTCAAATTTTGCTTTAAAATATCAATATACTTGTACTGATCCATTATACTGTCAATAAAAACAAGATTACCAACTCCAGCGGACGACATACACCCCCATACCATAACTCCTCCTCCACCATGTTTTACTGTTGGTACCAAGTTCTGTTTGTGAAGTTCTTCCCTGGGTTTTCTCCACACCAAGATTCTACCGTCAGAACCAAATATATTAAATTTACTCTCATCAGCAATATAACTTTATTCCAGTAATCAGAATTCTTATTTATGTTGGATTTTGCGAAAGCTAGTCTGAGTTTTCTATTCTTTTCACTTACGAAGAATTTTTTCCTGGCTACTCTACCGTGATATCCAGCAGATCGAATTACCCTTCTAATAGTTTCAGGATTAACAATTATTCCATATAATGCTTGTAAATCAGCAGCAACTTTTGAAGCACTAATTCTTGGATTTTTTTTAATATTTCGAACGATAATTCGCTTTATTCCATTGGATAGCTTTGATGGTCAGCCAGGTCTTCTTTTATCCTGAATCATATGATTCTTTTTATATCGTTTAATGATATTGAAAACTGTTGAACGACTCAAGTTAACTGTTTCAGCAGTTTTTCTAATAGATTTTCCACGTTCAATATGCAAATTAATAACTAATTTTCGAA
Source organism: Maratus michaelseni (assembly GCA_963931845.1). Classification (NCBI taxonomy): domain Eukaryota; kingdom Metazoa; phylum Arthropoda; class Arachnida; order Araneae; family Salticidae; genus Maratus; species Maratus michaelseni. Next base: position 75,166,574 of record OZ007594.1, read on the forward strand.
TTTCAGGCGAAGTTTCTTTTCGTTTAGCATTCATGACTACACAGAGCTAAAAAACACAAAAATTCCAAAACAAACTGGAGAGAAATACTGCAGACGATTTTATAAATTATTGCCAATTGCTTTTAAGTAAAAATAAAACCCCAAAAAATATTTTTATTGCTTATTTCAGACGATTTTTGTTGCATATATAATGGTGTCCCATCACTTATGTGAGCTATTTTTTGCTCCGTTCTAAACATTTGTATTTTTATTAAATTAATATTTTAATATTTTGACAAAATGTATGTTATGTAATAATCTTTACTAAATTTAAGTATGAAACACACCCACAAAAAAAAATGTGTACATGTTTTTTTAATTTATTTGATTAGTTTCCTTTTGTAAAGCACAAGTGTCCCATCACTTATGTGAGACACTGTATATGTATCAGCTAGTTATATAAATATTCAGATCTTGATGATTTTTAATTCTGTGAAATGAATTATATCGTCTGCAGATTAATTTCTGTCATAAAATAAGTATCTCGGTCGCTTGACGATTTAACATCCATCGGAAGCTCCTATCACAAAAAAGCACCGATTTAAAAAAAAAAAATTCAAATTTCTTAATAAATATTTTTATTAATATCTCCTAAAGTTTTGATTCGATTTTAATAAAATTTGAAATGTCTCGACAAAATTCTGCAAAGATAATATATTTTAAATTGCAAACCATTTGGTTGGGTAGTTTTTGCGTTGTTATATGCGGACAGACAGACAGACGGACGGACAGACAGACGGACAGACAGACGGACGGACGGACAGACGGACGGACCAAACGACGACTATAGGTGCTACGTATTTATATAATTACGAACGCACCTAAAAACGATTCGTGCACTTATTTTGTATGAAATAAGATTAAGGTTTACAACAAAAAATATAATTAATATACAATAGTAATAAAATATTAATATGAAGGAGCAATAGATTTTTTTTTAAAGGAATATAAGTAAAAACAAATCACATGAGTTATTTTAGCCCGATTAAAAAATACCCTCAAATTCTGGTAATTTCAAAATAACTTCAAAATTTAATCTGCTGATTTTAAATGATTTTATTTAAATCAAAATGTGTGATGTCACACTTCTTCTTACCCCCTCCACCCCCTTGTCACAAACTGTCACAATTTCATGAACCCCCTCCCCCCCCCCCCCCTCCAAGCGTGACATCATTTATGGACGGCCCCTAAGAAGTCAGACAAAAGTTTTGGACATGACTGAGAGAATTAAACGGCTAAAATGGAAATGGGCTGGGCACAATGCAAGAAGACAAGACAATAGATGGAACACAAACCCCCTACAGTGGTATCCCAGAGATGTAAAACAACCAAGAAGACAACCTCAAGTAAGATGGAGTGACGAAATCAGAAAAATGGCCGGTATTAATTGGATGATTAAAGCACTGGATAGGAAACAATGGAAAAATCTGGGGGAGACCTACATCCAGCAGTGGATTGAAAACGGTTGATGGTGATATTATATATATAGCATATATTCTAATACGAGCAAATCTTGTGTGTGGTTATATTATATATGCAAATTTTATCTTAAAAACGGCTCTAACGATTTTGACGAAATTTCGTATCCTACCGTTTTGGGGCACCAGAAAACCATTGGGCTAGGTCACATGTTCGAGAAAATTCGATTAGTGGGTCATTTTGGGTCATAGTCTAGCTAATTGTATCTAAAAAACGGTTCAAACGATTTTGACGAAATTTTGTATCCGACCATTTTCGGGCACGAGAAGACTATTGGGCTGGGTCACATGTTCGAGAACTTTCGATTAGTGGGTCATTTTTGGGTCAACGCGGGTCAAATTTATTTTATCTAAAAAACGGCTCTAACGATTTTGATTAAATTTTGTGTCCTACGAGTTTCGAGCACGATAAAATCATTGGGCTAGGTCACATGTCCGAGAAAATTCGATTAGTGGGTCATTTCTGGGTCATTGTGGGTCAAGATCTAAAAAGCGGCTCAATTTACACAAAATTTTGCATGCAATGGTTTTCGGGCACGAGAAGACTGTTGGGCTAGGTCACATGTTCGAGAAAATTCAATTAGTGGGTCATTTTGGGTCATGGTCAAGCTAATTGTATCTAAAAAACGGTTCAAACGATTTTGACGAAATTTTGTATCCGACTATTTTCGGGCACGAGAAGACTATTGGGCTGGGTCACATGTTCGAGAACTTTCGATTAGTGGGTCATTTTTGGGTCAAAGCGGGTCAAATTAATTTTATATAAAAAACGGCTCTAACGATTTTGATTAAATTTTGTACCCTACGAGTTTCGGGCACGGGAAAATCATTGGGCTAGGTCACATGTTAGACAAAATTCGATTAGTGGGTCATTTCTGGGTCATTGTGGGTCAAGATCTAAAAAGCGGCTCAATTTACACTAAATTTTGCATCCAATGGTTTTCGAGCACAAGACGACTGTTGGGCTAGATCGCATGTTCGAGAAAATTCAATTAGTGGGTCATTTTGGTCATGTGTCATTATGGGTCAACCTATTTTATCTTAAAAACGGTTCAGAGGATTTGAAATAAATTTAGCACCCTACAGGTTTAGGGAACAAGAAGACTATTAGGCTAGGTCACATGTTCGAGAAATTTAGATTAGTGGGTCATTTTGGTCATGGGTCATTATGAGTCAAGCTATTTTATCTTAAAAACGGCTCAGACTATTTACACTAAATTTTGCATCCTATGGTTTTCGGGCAAGAGAAGACTGTTGGGCTAAGTCACATGTTCGAGAAAATTCCATTAGTGGGTCATTTTGGTCATGGGTCATGATATTTGAACTCAAATTTAATTTTGACCGAGCATAGCTCGGTCTTCCCTGCTCGTATATTAGTAGAAATCGATTTAGAGATAGTATACGAAACCAAAATTATAGCCCATTCTACCAAGTAGTTTTTGAGCTATGCTTAAAAAAACTACCCGCATTACAATGCGTTTTGCTGCAAAATTCCTCAACTACTTTACCGGATGTCTTTCCGTTTGGTATCTGAAGATGAAGGGGAATTTTACCGAATATTACGAATAAAATATCAAAATTAGGTATTAGAATTCAAAATTTTGTTTAGTTACAATTTCAATATGTAGGCAACCTCTGACGCATAATTTAAGTATAGCATTCATTAGCAAACGTTATTACCAATCGGTTGGTTACCAGCCACATTTTTATACGATAATTTGCGGCGGAGTTAGTTAGGAGATGATCACATTTTTTTTTTTTTTTTCCACGACTGTAAAATCTTATAAAATATTCAATTAATTTATTTACTTTTTTATAAACTTGGAGTTCTTAATGTGGGGCATAGACTCGACAGTGGATGATTCGAGAGTATAAATAGTAAAAACAAATCGATTTTGCATCACTGAGGGAGAAAAATTGTCCGTCAAGTTTAAAAAAATACGTCCGTCCTTCTTGCACTGAAATAGCTTTTTTTCTTCTTGTGAAAATGAAAATGTGTTATCCTGATTATAAAAAGAATAATTTAGATAGTTTTATTTTTTATTTATTTATTTTGTTCTTGCTGTTTAAGGCTCCTCTCCCCTCGCTCGAAAACACACGTTCGCTAATGTTAATCCTGTGTGGCATTATTTTTCTAATATCTCGTTTACATTTCAATATTTTTAAACGATTTTTTTTTTTTTTTTTTTTTTTTTTTGCATTGGATAGCAGAGATCAATCTCTATTTTCGCCGTTGATTACTTTTCCGATTTTCTTTGTGGATTTTTTTTAAGAAGATACTTTCACTTTCGAAACCGGTTTCAAAAAAATCGTTTAAAAATATTGAAATGCAAACGAAGATTAGAAAATGAATGCCCCATAGGATTAACATTAGCGAGCGTGCGTTTTCACGTGAGGGGAGAGGACCCTTATGCAGCACAGTACATCCTAAGACCATAGACGGTAATGTTTTCGAATTCTTTTGTGTAGCCCTGTATATGATCTATGTAATTTATACAGACCATGCAGTACGCAAAAATTCAGCTAAACTTTAAAACGCAAACCAAAGTTGAAAACAGACTTCCAGCAATTATTGCTCATAGACAGTACTTTAACCGAATTATTGTGTGTGTCCCTGTAAATGAACGATAAATGCTATGCGCTCTATATTCTACAGTAAGAATCTCGTGTTGCACCTCAGTAATGTATATAAATTTTATTATGTTTGAAATAGTGTAACATCATTCAAATATGCTGCAAACGATTTCCCCACCGCAGACAATTATGTAATTGAATTCTTTGTATGATCCTGTAAATGAATGATAAATGATTTGCACTTCATATTCTAAAAAAAGCGTATTGTAGTCACCTACGAAATGCATATCAATCTCATTATGTTTGAAATAACGTAACATCATTGAAATACACCTCAAAAGATTTTTTTTTTCATAAACCGTAATGTAACAGAATTCTTTTGAGTGTGATCCCATATGATCTTTAAACAAACTATAAATGCTACATACTACTTCGTTTTAAATAGGAAACATGCCATAGTAAATCTCAATATGACACATCAATAACGTAGAAATCGAAATATATCTAGGAGAGTTAGAGCACAGACAGATGGATGGTCCGATTTCAAAAACACTTTGCATCTATTTTGGAAAGTGTTACAAAGTATGAAAATCGAATCATCCGTTCAAAAGTTATGCGTAGACATAAAAAGCAGAAGAAATGATGTAAACCCAATTGTATAACCTCCTTCGGTGGAAGTCTGTTAATAAGTAATATTTTCTACGGTATATTTAACAAAAACGAAAAATCATGCATGAAGCATGGATTATGAAACACTTACCAACACTGACTGACTATTTGTAAGAAGTTTCACTTTTATCCTCAAATGAAATAACATACCTAAATAAGCGGTAACATGTGTGAAGTCTTTCGTGTATTCCTGTATGCGATCTATATATACACACCACCTCAAACATTCAAAATTAGAGCAGTTTAAAAATGCACTGCATACCACAGTCGAAAATGCATTTCCAGCAATTATCAATCTCAGTCGGTCCTTTGACCGAATAATTTTGTGTGTTTCTGTAAATGAACGATAAATACTATATATATACTCTATAATCTATAGAAAACATGAAGTGCACTTCAGTGATTTCGTTATTTTTGAAGTATCGTCGTGACATCATTAAAATGTACAGCAAACGATTTTTCCCCATTATTATGTATTATTGAAGAAGAAGACTTAATTAATTAAATATAACAGAATCATAACTGAGGTGGACGAAATCAATTACTTTAAACATTTTTAATTTACATCACCAGAACAAGTAATTACACGTAACACAACACAAACTACATCTACATACGCAGTGAAAGAACATCTGACCGATAGGTGACAGTAGCTACTAGCGCAGAATTTCCTGTGGTGCTGCCATCTAGTATTTGTAGTTTGAAGTAAACACCACACCCATACAGCATAATGTAATGGAATACTTTTGTGCGCTTCTGTAAACGAATTATAAATGCTATTTATTATATACTCTTGAGAAAGCATGTTGTAGTCCCTCTGAACAATGTATATCAAATTCATTGTGTTTGAAATCGTAACATCAATAAAATGCGCCGCAAACGATTTTTCTCCATAGACCGTAATGTAACGAATTTCGTTTGTGTATCCCTGTAAACAAACTATAAATTCTACAAAATTCATTTTAAATACCGAACATTTTTTAGTAAACCACAATAACATAAAAATAAAATCCCTGGCGATTATAGGCTTACTGGCACAGGTAGATTTCGAAGACGCAGAACGTGGGGCGCCTGTTTATTGAGAATTGCAGAAGAAATGACCCTTTTGCCATGATACGGCAGTTGGGACCGCCCACTTCAAAATCTAAATGTGTTTGTAAACGAAGCCGTCGGGGATATTTTTTTTTTCTGTAAGGGTTGGTCCTATAAAAAACTTGTCAGTATAAAAGTTTTAGATAATATTAAGAGGATTTATAATAAATTTAAGCGGATTTGATATCTTGTGAATTGACGAATTTATGAATTTTTTTCTTCTTAACCCCCCCCCCCCTTGAGGCTATTTTTAATTATATCAAAAGTCTCTCATACATAAATTTCCTTTTCCTAGAAGTAATAATGACTTTAAAATGATTCGATACTTATCATAAATAAGAAGTTATTGCCTTTTTTTTTTCACAAAAAGCCCCTCCCACCCCTCCCCTTGGTTCGATTTTACCCATTATCGAACTTGACCGAGATTTTATGCCCCTTGATTTTATGTAGCAGTTTGGAAGAGATTTGTGCAGAATTATTAAAGTTATCGTGTGCATTAAAAGGTGATATAGATAGATAGATAGATAGATAAAGTTTTGAACTGGGGGTGGTTTTGGGTTCTGGGAGTCATGATCGGCGTAGATCTGCAAAAAATTTTCAGAAATTCCAACATAGGGGAGAATGTAAATAGCCCGGTAGCAGAAAGTTCGAGACGGGCGACATACGTCGCAGATTTTTTCCCCCTTCTGCAGATTTTTTTCCATGGAACTTTCTTCGGCTCACAGATTCTTTTCCCTACTTCTGCATTTTTTTTTACTTCGTCAACGAGCGCAGTGCCGCAGCCACACTTTCGCTTCGCATCCAGAGGAGCGCAATGATCTACTGCGCGCAGCTCATCATTCATTGCAAGCTAAATATAATTTTTTTTTTCTCCGACATCCCTGCCCAATGGACCAACAGCATTCGCTTATATACAGTGCGCGCATCTCGCCAGCAAGTTCAAAAGAGAAAATCTGTGAAAAGCGGTTAAAGAAATCAGCGAAAAGCGGGCCCTGTCTGTTCCGTTATAGCTGCAAATGCGCTCGGCCCGTTTTTTATATAGTTTCAGGTTCGCAAAAAAATTGCCGTCGGCCTATTTCAACCTGCGAATTTCACCAATAGGTCGTCAAAAAATCTGAAAATTTGTCAATCGCACACAGAAAAAGTTCGCAAAGTTCGTTAAACGATCGTGTGAAAGTATTACGAAATTTGTCAGTTGCTCGCATGAAGAAAAAATCTCAAAATTTGCCAGTCGGTTGTGGGAAAAATCACGAAATTCTTCAGTCGATCACAGGGGAAAAATAGCAAAAATCGTCTACAATCGCGTGAAAAAAAACCCGTGAGTTTTGCCAGCAAGACGTGGAAAAAAATCCAAAAGATCGCCAATCAGTTGAAGGAAACTATCATGAGTTTCGTCAATCGACCAGGGGAAAACTATCTCGAAATTCATCTGTTGATTACGGGAAAAAATCGTGAATATCTTCAGTCGGTGGAAAAAAAAAATCTGCCATCAGTCGCAGAAGAATATCGCAAAATTCGTTTATAGGTTGCGGGAAAATATTGCAAAATGCGTCAGTGAATCACGAGAAAAAATTATAAATTTTGTCAAGCAATTAGCAAAATTCGCTGATCGGTCGTGAAAACAATTGCAAAATTTATCCACAATCGCGTGTAAAAAAGAAACATGCGAGTTTCACCTGTAAGATGTGGGGGAGGGGGGGGGATTAGGAAATTCGCTTATCGGTCACCAAAAAAAAACAAAATTTGTCAATTGGTAGTAGAAAAATATCATGAATTTCTTCAATCGATCGCAGGAAAAACAATCGCATAATTTGTCTGTTGGTTACAAGAAATAAACGTGAAATTCATCAATATGTCGCGAGGAAAAATCAGCTCAATTCGTCAATATGTTGCTGGTAAATATCGAGAAATAAAGTTAAAAAATTGCACGTAACAGTAATACTTTACTAGATATTAATTATTGATATACAGTAAAAGACTTTAAACATTACATGTAATGTTGTACTGTTTCATATAATATAAGTGCTATTTAATGTAAAATTTTACATATCAATGTAGTATTTGAGGCTTTTTGATAAGGTTTTAGACATAGCAATTTAAATTCTCAAAAACGGACATGTGACATGTGTCAAAGACCTGCCAATCCTGAATTGTAACATAAATAACCTGCAGATTATTTTCTGCCGCTGAAATATCCGTCGCAGACACGTGGAGAATTTTCTGCTACAGGGGTAAATAGGTAGTATTTCTTACGAAATCTACCTAAAATTCATTGCAATCCGAGTATATCTACGGGAGTTACAGCGCGAACACACAGACAAATTGAATTCATAAACACTTTTCAACTATGTCGTAAAGTGTTAAAAAGAACAGATATTTACAACATGCCATGTTCTCCATTTCAACGCAACTGTTAATTAAATCAGCTAATTCAATTATCCGAAGTACACGGGGATTCGACCTCTTTTAACGAGGCTTTAAATCAAATGATAAATCAACAACCCTAAAAGATCGTAAACAATATGTTGGAAAGATAACGACGAGGAAAATATCGCATCGATTCGTTTAGTATTGGTTATATCTCCTATACCCACACAAAGCTATCGATTCTTATTATTTATGGCCTTTTTCTTGAGAGAGGAAAGACAATTCACATACATTGGGTTGGGTTTAACTTATTGAAATCTATTTTAAAGGGCGATTAAAATTCATATGCACGATACAGCGACAGTACCTGCATTTTAATTTTAATTGTTGGCGAGACAGTTTTGCATAATTTTCACCTTACATAGAATGTTGCCAATGGACAATATTCTTCCTTTAGGACAATATTCTTCTTTCTCATTTTTCTCAATTCGTATTTTTTTCATACTCTCTATGTAATCAAAATGCTAAGGCTTCCACAATAATTGAGCAAATTTTCTGAATTTTTTCTTTTTTTTTTTTTTTTTTTTTCTTTTCTTAAATGTATCTTTAGATATTATGAGAAATAACTAATGGATTTTTTGATATGTTTGATTTTTTCTTTAACTTAAACATGTGGGATTTTCATAGGTTAATTCCATAGACGTCCAATTATTTTTTTTTTCTTCTGATCTAATGTTTGTATTAAAAATTAGTTTTATAGAACAAAGCATCCTGAGTGTAAAATAGGAAATGTAGTTTGAAAACCAAAATTCGAAAAGAAGAAAGATTTTTTTAAATTGTTAAACTTTTTAAAAGAAATTTAATTTAAAAATATATATATTAATTTATCAACAATATAAGGTCTTTTATTATTTTTTTTATGATTTTGCTTTATTCAAACATGATCTAAAAACTTTAATATAGGTATTATTGACACATTTACATAATAATTTTTTTTAGTACCGAGTTCTATTAAAAATTTAATGTTAAAGGGCAGTGTTTAGTATATAATTGTAATTTTTTTAATTTAATTTAAGCATGTGATTTAAGTCTAGAACTTAACCTATAAACTAACCTATTTGTTCTTTTCTAGATATGCCTCGAACGTATGTAAGGAAAACACTGACTGGATATGATGAGAATGGTCTCAATAGGACTGTAGAAAATGCCAAGAACCAAGAAGTACTTATCAGTATATGCTGCTTATCCTAAATTTAGGCCTAATAAATGTTCATTAATAAATCTCTAAAATGTCTTCTTTATTTATTAACATACCTAAATTTATTTTACCCATAAAGGTGTTACTTGAGTTAGAAACCTGCAGGGGTGGGTAACCCGACCCGAAGCAGAAATATTGAAATCCGAACTCGATATGAAAGAAAACTCATCCATAATTAAATACAATTGTGAGAAAATAGTCTACAATTGTACCTTTAATATCAATTTTATCTTTTTGACATAAAAACGAACACATATACACTCATTAAAAGTCAAATACATAGTTTTTATCATCTGAATAATATTCAAGATTTTCTTTTCAAAAATCGAGTCAATCCGAACCCAAAAGAGTCAAAACCCAACATGAACAGACCCAAACCCGAAACATTTAAAGTCAACCCGACACGACCCGAACCGCGTGTCACGGTCGGGTAAAATCGGGTTATTTGACTGGATGTACGACTTATGGTTGGTTGGTTGATTTATGTCAGCCGATTATCTACTCGAGGGATATAGGCCCTAGGGGGGGAGTGCCCTCCGTGGGGATCTTTCAAAGGGATCTTAACCCGTATTTACGGCAAGGTTCGAAGAAAACCACGGAAAACTCCGAACGGTTAGGTCGACGAGGGCGACAGGGGTTTGAACCCAGCACTTCTCGTCTACCAGCTTTGAGAGCAGAAACTCTGAGCCACTGGTGGGACTATAGGAGCCTTATGTACGACTACCCTGAGTATAGTTAGGCTATAAAATGCATATCTCTTTATCGGTACTATTACAGGTTACATCCGAATTCCCCACCTACGAAGTAATTTGAATAATTGAGTAGTTATGGGCTCGGGTTCAAAGTGAAAAATATTATTTATTCACAAATTGAAAAAAAGAAAAAACTTGCTATTTGAGAAGCAAGAATACGTAGTCTAAGTTTCTTAAAGTGTTTTACAATGCTTTAAAAATCAGTTTGAAAGGGAAATGAATTGTTATTGATGGGATATAAAAAGAAACATTCTATCTGATTATGAAGTCTTTACTCGTTACAGTGTTAATAAGATAAAGAAGTCGTAGGATATCTCTTGTCTATCCCTGCTTTCTGTCTCAAGTTCTTTTCCAGAATTACAGGAAAGCAGAACTTAAGTATTTCTACCATATTTGCACAATGTCATTTTAAACGAATGAGAGTTGGTAATTTGCAGATTTCTGCCGGTGGGTGGGTATTATTAGCAAATTTTCTATTTTAAATAGATTTTCAGGGACATGAAAATCACGAAACGTTGTCATGTGTTAGTATTTAGTATTCATAAATTTCTATGCAAGAATAGATTTTGAAATGAGAAAATTGATCTTTAAACAATTTAAAAAAATTATTAACCCTTTTCTCGGCGTGCTTTCGGGCTCGGGCTCCGAAAACAGAACCCCAAACTCATCTGTAATATGCATCCGCATGTACTCGGTTTTTTTTTTCCTTTTTTTAGCGCTTTTGTTAAAAAAATTATCTCTATTTTTAATCCTTTTCCTCAGATAAAAATGTACCCCCTTTTTTTAGCTACTTTTAACTCCTCTTGTCTCGTTTGATGAATTGTCAACACTGCTGACATATCATTCCTTACTAAAGCCAAAATAGTATTAAAGCCAAAGTGAAATTTAAAATATTAAAAATAGCAGAAACAATGTTTTGAAAACACTTTTTCTTTTCGCTACTATTAAAACCCAAAAAGTTTACACTACAAATTCCTAGCATACATTGGGAACACATATAGAACATTTTGATTCAAAAAAGTGTTCCAGTTACTTTAATGTGTACTGAAATGTGTTACGAATATTCTCCGCTATAAAGAAAGTGTTCCGAAAGTGTTCTGATCAGGATATTTGTTAAATCTAAACTTGGGAACACATTTGAGAACGGATTGGGAGCACATTTGGGTACACTTATAAAATCATCGATTTCAAAAAGTGTCCTAGAAAGTGTGCTGAACAAAAGAAGTGTTCTCAGAAGTATTTTAAAAACTGTTCCAAAAAGTGCTCTTCAAAGTGTTCTAAGAAAGGTGACAAAATACGTGTTCTGAAAAGTGTATAAATATTTGCTGTGTTATTGTGTCATTTTACTGCAATTTCACAGTACACATTTGGAACACTTTGATTCAAAAAAAGTGTTCCAGTTACCTTAATGTGCACTGAATGTGTTCCAAATATGCGCAGCTATAAAGAAAGTGTTCTGAAAGTGTACCAAAAGTGTTCTGCTCAGGATATCTGCTAAATTTAAACTTGGGAACACATTTGAGAACGGATTGGGAGCACATTTATTGGGTACACTTGTAAAATCATCGCTTTCAAAAAGTGAGCTAGAAAGTGTGCTTGAACAAAAAAAAGTGTTCTCAGAAGTATTCCAAAAATTGTTCCAAAAAGTACGCTTCAAAGTGTACTGAAAAGGTGAAAAAAAAAGTGTTCTAAAAAGTGTTCAGAAAAGTGTATAAAAATAAAAAATCGCTGACGGCTCGGCCTACAGGCACAGGTAGATTTCGAAGACGCAGAACGTGGGGTGCCTGTTTGTCGGGAATTGCGGAAGAAATGACCTTTTTGCGATGATGCTGCAGTTGGAACAACCTACTTCGAAACAAAACTTGTTTGCAGGCGGAGCCAGCAAGGATTTTTTTTTTCTAAAACCCCCCTTCCCCCCCTCCTCTTAAGGCAATTTTTAATTATATCAAAAATCTGTCATACATAAATTTTCGGCCCTTCTCATAGAAGTATTAATAACTTCAAACGGATTCGATACGTATCATAATTAAGAAATTATGGGGTTTTTTTTGTTTTCACAAAAAGTCCCCCCCCCCCCCCAATCTGACCGAGATTTTATGCCACTTGATTTTATGTATCAGTTTCGAAAAGATGCGGGAGTTGGAACCGCCTACTTCGAAAAATAACTTGTTTGCAGGCGGAGCCGGCAGGGATTTTTTTGTTTTTGCTATAACGGTTAGTCCTATAAAAAACTTGTCAATATAAAAGTTTTAGATAATATTAAGAAGATTTATAATAAATTTAAGCGGATTTGAAATCTTGGGAATTGACGAAGTTATGAATATTTTTCTTCTAAAACCCCCCTTTCCTCCCCCCCTTAAGGCAATTTTTAATTATATCAAAAATCTGTCATACATAAGTTTTTGGCCCTGTTCCTAGAAGTAATAATAACTTTAAACGGATTCGATACGTATCATAATTAAGAAATTATGGGGGTTTTCTGTTTTCACAAAAAGCCCCCCCCCCCCTGGTTTGATTTTGCCCATTAACAAACTTGACCGAGATTTTATGCCCCTTGATTTTATGTATCAGTTTCGAAAAGATGCGGGAGTTGGAAACGCCTACTTCGAAACCTAACTTGTTTGCAGGCGGAGCCGGCAGGGATTTTTTTTTTTTTTTTAATTTTTTTTTTTTTTTTTTTTTTTTTTTGCTATAACGGTTGGTCCTATAAAAAACTTGTCAATATAAAAGTTTTAGATAATACTAAGAGGATTAATAATAAATTTACGCGGATTTGATATCTTGTGAATTGACGAAGCTATGATTTTTTTTCTTCTAAAACCCCCCTTTTTCCCCCCCTTAGGGCCATTTTTAATTATATGAAAAATCTGTCATACATACATTTTCGGCCCTTTTCCTAGAAGTAATAATAACTTTAAACGGATTCGATACGTATAATAATAAAGAAATTATGAGGATTTTTCTGTTTTCACAAAAAGCCCCCCCCCCCCCACCTTGGTTCGATTTTGCCCATTAACGAACTTGACCGAGATTTTATGACCCTTGATTTTATGTATCAGCTTGGAAGAGATTTATGCAGAATTTTTCCAGTTATCGTGGTCAGAAAAAAGTGACATAGATAGATAGATAGATAGATAGATAGATAGATAGATAGATAAAGTTTTGAACTGTGGGTGGTTTTGGGTTCTGGGAGTCATGATCGGCGTAGATCTGCAAAAATTTTTCAAAATTTCCAACTTAGGTGAGAATGTAATAGGTAGTATTTCTTACGAAATCTACCTAATTTGCAGTGTACTTACATAGAGGTCATTTTAATACTGTGCAAAAAAGTAAATTAGAAAGTTTTTACATCTTACATCCTATCCAGTATACTTTCACATTTGCATGTAGGGCAAATAAACATGGATGAAACTGGTCCACGAGGAAAGATTAAGAAGTAGCTTACGCAAGTACTTAGTTTAAACACCTGAAATGTGCACAAGCGCAGCATCTTAATGCAAATAAAAACAAGCGCATCTGAATGTATAAAATCTTCAGATAAGAAACTTATGCTACTCAAATTCCTATTTTTTGAGCTATTAAATAAATTTGAATTAGTAATATACTGTATACGTATTTTTAGCACATTCTTTACCGCTTTTGTGTACAGCAAAATTAGCGGTATGAAAACTAGACCAGTTTTACACTTTTTTATTGGGTGCGTTCGTAATTATATAAATACGTAGCACCTATAGTCGTCGTTTGGTCCGTCTGTCCGCATATAACAGAGCAAAAAATACCCAACTGAATGGTTTGAAATTAAATATATGTAACTACTGTAGAATTTTGTCGAGTGATTTCAAATTTTATGAAAATCGATTCAAAACTTTAAAAGATATTAATGAAAGTTTTCTTTATTCTATTAAATTCTATCATACGTAATCTATATGATAAAAGCGGATGTCATGTGACTGAGGAAAACAAGTACGGGCTAACCACATCTTTTTCCATATGTCAAGCGGCCATTATTATTCTAAATTATTTTTTCGAATAAAATTGCATAAAAGTTACATTTTTAGAAAGATCGTTCAAAAAAAAAAAAAAATTGTTTGTTTGAGAGATGAGTTACATTAAAAAATGTATAGATTCTGAGACAACTTCAGTGGAAATTAGGTTAACAGCCGAATATCTCAATCCATTAAAGTAAATAAACAAAAGATTCATTCATCATGAGTCATAGAAATATTAACCATGGAGGTAATCATTCGCAACGCAAAATCTGGAGTCGGAAAAAAAAAGTAGCATCTGTAAACATGGCATACGTAATAAGAAAAAAAAAAGGCATCTTCATTTCATTCATAGCAGACGATATAATTTAATTGACTGAAATAATAACGATGATTTTTACATTGTAAAACTAGTTATAGCACGAAACGAACACAACTCATTTGTCACGTTTAACGTACAATTTCCAACTTCTTTAACTCAACTTGGTCTCTGTATATAAAGATGAAATTTTGTAATCTATTTTTCACGCACTTCCTGATAGGCTAGAATTATAAAAAATTAAGTGCAAATGTGTGTTTTCAATGACAATACAATATTTTAAGATATTAATTATAATTAATACATTAATTTTAAAGCATTTTTCAGTTAGCTCGCCGCAGGTGATAAATCGCCAAATATTTTTCAGGGTTATATTTGTATACAACAACAAGGGACTTAATTATGCACCAAACGACACTCGCCAAAATAGATCAACTGGCTGTGAAACTGCAACAACGAAATATTTTAAACATTAAAAAGTAGAAAATAAAAATAAAGAATATATAATATATATTTTTTAAATACACTTTAATTAATTAATAGTTTCATATTAAGAAAATTATGATTATACGCTAAGATACCAATATAGAAATCCTAAAATGATACTTTAAATAATGCTTGTGTTTCTTTCCAGTTAGCCATACCTTTAAAAAAAACAGAGCAATATATATACATTAATAAATGTTTTGTAAAATTTACGAATTGCAGTCATGTTATTTTCAAGATAAGCATTGGATGCTTATAAAAGAATGTTTTTTTCTTTTTAATATTTTGACTTTTATACTTATTTGAACAATAGTTCTCGATATACAAAATGTTCCAAAAAAAAGTGGCCCGGGTACACACCCAGAGTACGTACAGTTTTTATTTTATCACCATTATTTCCAAATAATAAGCGTCGCATTATTTAATCACAGACATTTGTTATACATTTTCGATAAAATAAGCCAAAGATTACTCTTCGAAAATAAGGTGACATATGTAAAAACCCTGCGCACCCAGGTTATGTTATTATACACTAGGCGAGACTGTTGCCGGTTTAACAAGTGTAGGTGTATTATTATGCTGTATTCTTGGGACAGTTTGAATATACCACGATTGTTGAAAATAGCCACCTGAACACTCATACATCTTTCAGCACTGGCAATAATGTTGGCATTGGAACAAACGATATAGGGTCATTCCATGGTAACTTACGTTACATTTAGAATAATTGACTTCAGTAATTTTAGTAATATAACACTAAAAAATATTGAAAATGTAATGTTGATATGATTTGTTAATTAAACCTATCCAAAGCGAAATTTGGATGAAAATTACCTACCTTTAGTGCTATTTTTTTAACACTGGCCATTATATTTATTATGGTAACTTACGTTCTTTTCGTCAGAAACGTAAGTTGCCATAAATATAATTTTTAGCGTTCAAGAAATAGTACTAAATTTAAGTAATTTTCATCCAAATTTCACTTTGGATAGGTTTAATTAACAAATCATATCAACATTACATTTTCAATATTTTTTGGTGTTATATTATGAAAATTACTAAAGAAAGTTTTTCTAAATGTAACGTAAGTTACCATGGAATGACCCTATAAATATACACTAGCGATGAGTTGGGGCCCTTTTATCGAAGCCCGAGATCAAAAAATTTTGTGTCATCAAAGCCAAAGTCCGATACCGAAAGTACGCAGTAGAAAATTATTAAAAACCTTTCAAAATTCTTTCAAGATTAATTTTCTCATTCAAAAATCTCTTCTAAAACTAGTCGTTGGGGGCCACCGTGATACTTACCCATCATGGATATGCATAACATAAAATATGAAAATAAAACATGTGTAAACTATTTATACAATGCATTGCAATTCCAATAAAATCGTGGCTTGATGACGTCCTAATCTTTAAATGCTCTATTACTGAATTGCGTAAAAGAAACATCCTTATAACTCCAAAATTGATAATCAAATTAACTAACGGTTTACAGCGTCGGATTAAGCGTCTCATTTCCAATTAAAATATATCTTTGAATTGAAATTTGAATGAAATACAGGATCATGAAAAATCGAAGAGTGTGGAAAATAGGATTACAAATATCATTATCCGATCGACTTCATTCTTTATGCAAAATTTATGTTTTTTTTTTTTATTGTCTTTTATATTCATTCCTTAAAATAAACAATTTCGAAAATTTTTATATACCTTTTATCAGAACGAATATTTCGTGAGTACGAAAAAAATAGTTCCGGATATTCGAGGTTACTGAAATCCAATAAGCGTCTTCCCATTATTACATACTAAGTACATACCAAATTTTAAGTCTCTATCTCAATTTGTTCGGGAGATATAGAGCGTTTACAGACACACAGACGGCAATTTTTTTTCTTCTACAAATATATTTTTCGGAATCTCCAATGTCTGAAACGTGTAAATCCGTCAAAAAATTCTTTTCGATTTTCAAAACGATTACAAGACTTACCCTA
This sequence comes from Maratus michaelseni, assembly GCA_963931845.1. Classification (NCBI taxonomy): domain Eukaryota; kingdom Metazoa; phylum Arthropoda; class Arachnida; order Araneae; family Salticidae; genus Maratus; species Maratus michaelseni. Next base: position 75,183,587 of record OZ007594.1, read on the forward strand.
TACTACGCATGATGGGTAAGTAATAAGTATTAATCCAGAAGGCTATTACATATGATGATACTAAATTGCTATGTATTTCCGATAATCAAATGAGGTTCGAATTCGAACTCAGACTATTCAATGAATACTAATGAAGTTCTTTTAATTAATGCAATCAACCCAACTTAACAAAGTAAACAACTCCTTTAAATTTTACTGAAACTGTAGAAATTTAACTTGTATCAATAATAAACTGGAAATGTAGCCCATTGACCATAATGTTATTTGGATTTTCAAAGGACCGTTATTTTAACGGATTACCAAATCTTCTCGATTAACGAACTCATCCAAGATAATTTGCAAGATCAATACACAATACCAATTTTGTTCAAACTGGTTCAATATTTCGGATCTTATCGTGATGACAAGGGTCGCATTATATATAAATAGATGTATAAAAGAAATGATTGCAATAAACATGGGCGGCCGCAGAACAATGGGTCAAATTTTAAAACACGCCATGACCACTGTTTTTTTTTTGTTGTTGTTGTTGTTGTTTTTTGTTTTTTGTTTTGTATGAGAATATAAATATGAAATAAACTAAAAAAAGATTTTTTTTTTTCAAGAACGCCCTATGCAAAACAATTTTTAAACATATCAACATAAAAAGCAATACAGAAATGTAACATTAAAATCTAAAAACAAGCTTATACCAGTTTTTTTTTCTTTTTAATGTAGAATTGAAACTATTACATTTTTCGTCCCCCTAAATCTCCTATTCTAGATAATTTTTAAATACATAAACGTAAAAAAAAAGAAAGAAAGAAAGAAAGAAACAGAACTAAAAAATCCCTGACAGCTCGGCCTACAGGCATAGGTAGATTTCGAAGACGCAGACCGCGGGGTGCCTGTTTATTGGGAATTAAGCAGAAATGACCTTTTTGCCATGATGCGGCAGTTGGGACCTCTCACTTCGAAATCTATCTGTGTCTGTAGGCTGTAGGCAGAGCCGGCAGGGATGTTTTTGTTTTTCATTTTTTTCTGCTGGAAGAGTTGGTCCTGTAAAAAATTTGTCAATATAAAAGTTGCAGATAATATTAAGAAGATTTATAATAAATTTAAGCGGATTTGATGTCTTGGGAACTGAAGAAGTTATTAATTTTTTTCTTCTTAAACCCCTATCCCCCCCCCCCCCCTTGAGGCAACTTTTAAAGATATAAAACATCTGTCATACATAAATTTTCGGATCGTTTCCTAGAAGTATTAATAACTTTAAACGGATTCGATATGTATCATAATTAAGAAGTTGTGGGGTTTTTTTTTCTTTTTTCATAAAAAGCCCCCCGCCTTGGTTCGATTTTGCCCATTCACGAACTCGACCAAGATTTTATGCCCCTTGATTTTATGTATCAGTTTGGAAAAGATTTATGCAGAATAATTGAAGTTACCGTGTCCATAAAAAAGTTATATAAATAGATAAAGTTTTGAACTGGGGGTGGTTTTGTGTTCTGGGAGTCATGATCGGCGCAGATCTGCAAAAAAATTTCAGAAATTCCAACATGGGAGAATGTAATAGGTAGTATTTCTTACGAAATCTACCTAAAAGTGTCTTTCACGGGAGATTCGGAGGCACTGCCACCCTGACGTAAAATCAAATCCTCAGTTCATATTTTTTCTTATAGTGTTTAATAATATTAAGTAATTTGAGAATTTTTTTATTATTATTCTGAAAATCATAACAGGAAAAGAAAATTTTTTTAATTAATTTTTTTAATCAATTGCTCTCCCTTGTCCATGGCCATAGGTCCATTTCTAAAGAAACCAATCTCAAATTTAACAAAAGACACAAATCTCGGATAGTACAAATATTATCAGAGAAACGCGAAAGAACAGAATTCAAGACAGCTGTTTGTTAGAAAATAACATCGTGGCAATTCTGTCATAGGGGTCTTAATTTTCAGCAATGCGGGCGCCACAACCTGGCTGAAGTTCACTGCCGAACCAATACTTCCCAGTCAGTGGCAAAGTCACTTGATGTTTCGTCGAAGAACATACAAAAATCGTTCTAATTAAAAAAAAAAAAAAAAAAAAAAAAAAAAAAAACGAACAGGAATTATACTTAAAAAACAACTACCTTCCAAGACATTGGTTTTATCACAGTCATGCACGATGCGCATTCAAGTAAGATTTATTTATTTACTGAATAATTTAATCTTGATATTTAAGGGGGTTGGTGAACTTTAAATATTATTTTTCCTTATTGATATTCAGGGGTCGATGCATGTTTGTTTTTTTCTCTTTTTTGGGGCCCATTTTGTGAAAGTAAAGGTTATTTTTGTGAAATTTATTATATTTTTGTGAAAAATAACATTTTGTAACAAAAGTTGAAATCCAGTTACTCATTCGAACCAAGCATTTATTTAACAAAAACTTTTTAAAATCCTTTTTGGTGAAGCTTTTTTTTTTCTGGTGAACTTCTTTATTTACAAATTATACATTTTAAAACATCACAAAATAATAAATAAATTAATAAATAGTAAATTTTTATGGAATAGAATTTTGTGGAAGGGCCTGTATTTTATTAAAAGGAATTTTGTGAAGGCCCCATTTTATCAAATTGATTTTTGTGAAGGAGTTCATTTTATTAAATTGATTTTTGTGAAGGGTCTTATTTTATTAAATTGATTTTTGTGCAGGGACTCTAAATAGGCCCCAAATTTTGCCTGAATCGACCCTTTATATTACCAAGCAATCCAACCCGGGTTACAGAACACACTGCCCGGTCTACAGAATACACATGTGAAAACAATTTTTAATAGAAAACTGCAATAATTTTTTTTATATTTAATATATATACGTGTATATATTTTTCATCTAACAACACTAAAAAGCATTTTATAATGAACAATACCATTTATTATTATTATTATTATTATTGAAAACTAATAGATTTTTTACATTTAATATATTTTTTTAGATTGTCCACTGACAACACCAAAGAGTATTTTTATATGTAAAATATCAATAATGCATATTCAAATAAAGTTTTGAACTCAAAGCGATAAAGGTTTTTCGTATTAGCCGCATGCTAGTGTTTGATACCCGAAAAGATTTCACCATTTACAGCATTTCATTTCACTTAATTTCACTTATTTAATTGATTATTTATTTATTTATGAAGTTTTAATTTGGTCAACAATAAAAAGAGACAGCTTGTATATTTATAAACATCACGGAATCCATACCAAGATTACAGAAAAGGCTACCCCTGTGTACAGAACATAGGTAAAAATCACTTTTAATTGAAAACTCTCTAATAGATTTTTGACATTTAATATATATAATTATAATATCTTTGAATTATATATATTAGACCGACCCACTAACACCATCAAAAAGCATTTATATATAAAATATACCAATTATGTATAAAGTTTTTAAATTTATTAAAAACGGTACTTTCGTATGAGCCGCATGCCAGTAGTTAATCGTCAAAGAAATCGCCAAAGATTTTGCTATTTACAGCAGCATTTTTTATTCTGGTTCTTTCAGTATTTAAGCGCTTAATTCTATTACCTATCTGTTAAATTTGTGTTTTATTTATTTTATTTTATTTATTTATTTATTGATGAAGTTTTAAATTTTTTATAGTATATTAGCCGGAAACAAATGCTGAACTATTTATTAAATTGTAATACGTAAATCGAAACTACATATAAAATAATAAATTCAAGAGTTCTGGTGCCATGAACTTTCAAGATAAAAGTGTTGGTGCTTTTTCTTCTTTTTATTAACCAAAAAACTTAAACACAACGATTAAAATATTAATAATTAATTAGATTGAACTTAATAAATTCCAGGAGAGCACATCGAGAAACGCCCCATCTTCGAGATAAATTTATTCCATAACAGCAATAGTTTTCTAGTCAGTTCGGGTTATTACGTAACGGCGTGAGCGAGTTATAAACTCCGCCCATAGGCATCATGTAATCAAATCAATTCTCAAAAATATTGTTTTATGTGCAAAGGGGTTAATCTTCCGTAATCTGCCTGCACACGATACAGACAGATTTTTTTTTTTTTAAATCATGCTTGAAAATTGTTTTAACCATCATAAAAAAATAAAATAAACAGTAAATTGAGACATAGTTTCCAGTCAAATTGAATTTGAAAGTACTTTTTTACCCTATTCGGCGGTGTAAAATTTTAAATTGCGCGATGGTTAGAAGTTAATATTTTGTGAAAAACGTGAAATAAATTGGGCAAGTTGTTGCCACCATTGATATGACGTCGTTGTTAATCACGGACATGTTTTTGCTTTATTTAAGATTTCAACAAAAAACTCTTCAAAGAAGTGTTCGGTACCATAAATTCAATATTTATTTGAAAAAAAAAAAAAAACCCAAAAAAAAACAGTTTACTGAAACTTTAATGTTTTTAAGCTAGTAAGTTTTATATTATTTTTATTACTTTCCGAAATCATAGTGCAAGGAAAGTATTGTAATCATGATATGTGTGTGTATGTATATCTGAACACGATAACCATGAACATCATGACAATAACTGCTAGCCAGATTGTCATAACCTCTCCTCTGTTGTGGCGTCACATTTTTCAACTGTTATTTAAAGCTAATTTTTATTTTTATTTTTTTATATATACATATATATATTACATAATATTGATTATTTACTGAAATAAACACTATCAAATCGTCAAGATCTTATATGGCTTGACTTCAAACATTTGAAAGGAAAATATGTGAAAGGCTTCTTGAATTAAAAAATATATATATAATATTATTTATGAACTTAGTTTATGCTGTTTTCAAACAATGCCTACTTAATTGTTTTCATATTTTAGATGTGATGTCACAACTTGCTAACCCACCTTCATTCCTGGTCTGAGTGACTCCCCCCCCCCCCCTTCCAACTTAAAGTGTGACTCAATTATTGGATGACATCTTAGAAGGGTTCTTGCTGGCTTTTGACTAACATTAGAAAGTTGCCTAATAAACAAAGAAACACTACAGCGAAATAAAAATAATCTTAGCAACAGATTCCTCGTGAAATACAGATTCTTAAATTGAATTGGTCATTTCAAAAACCACATAAGTCAAGCTTTTCTAAATATACTTTTTTTGTCGCAAATGCTTCCTTAACCCCTTGAGGGGCACCGGTATATAATATATACAACTTTTTAGTATATAACTTTTCCACCAGTATTATTAAATAAAAATATTTATTATTGTTTTTTGCAGATTGAGAAGGTAAAAATTCATTATTTAAATTTACTGGTGTCAAAACATCGCAAAATGTAGCATTTTTAGACCACGTGCTTGCCCTCCAAGTGGTTAAAGGGAGAGATGCGGTAATAACCGCATAAAATCAGTGTATTCTTTCCTCTTTAAACAATACCTTCTAATTTTCGTTCATTACTTAAACGACGTAAAATCAGCAGGGTTGGACGGTATTTACCGTCTGATGGTTTTTACCGGTTTTAACCATGGTTTTTACCGTCTTTGGAAAAACATGTTTTTACCACTTTTGAAAAAACTCATTAGTTTGATTGTTTTTGTCACTTTTATGCAAATTTATCTACCAATTTTTCATTTTCCCAGGGGTGAAAGTTTTCTGGATATTTAATACTACTATTTCCACATAACAATATTTACCTAATTTAGTTTCTGATTAGGTAAATAAAAGAATGCTATATGAAAATATTGGTTTTTAAGGAATATAAAAACCTGAAAAACTTTCATCCATGTTTTCCTCCTACAAGAAATCAAAATTTTAAAGATATTATTGTACATATATCATTATTAAACCTAAAACTCATTATAACTATTATTATGAGAATGCACACTACATTATTCATCTTGATGGAGATTAGTTCACTAATTTTTACTAAAGGAAAAAACAAATTATAATTACACTTTTATCACATTTAAAAACGTTAATCATTTTAATAAAAACAAAATGCTTACAAATATTACAAGTTCTCTCTGTATAAAAATACATCAATTACATGAAAATACAGTTTTTATTGATAGAATTAAAATAAAGTGTAGCAGAGTTTATTGTACCTTAAGGTATTTACCACCTTTTCCCTGGTTTTTACCGGTAAAAACCTAGTTTTTACCATGTCCTGGTAAAAACCAGTTTTTACCGGTAAAAAGCCAGCCCTGAAAATCAGTGACTTAAGAGGTTTTTGCATGCAATACCAGATTACATGCAAATACCGTATTACATTACTATATTACCATTTGCATGCAATACCATATTAAAACATAAAAATGTTCCTGTGTAAGTGCTATCTTCATTAATTTTGATTTAAAATTTGTTTAATATGACTGTTTTGTTCAAATTAAATACCACCTAACCTTGTTTCTTGCTAAAACAACATAAGTCAGGAACAATTTTTCTGTTATTCTTCTTTTTATTATTCATAAATTATAAAAATTATTTCATATTTACAAGCTCTGAAGTCCAAACTCTGTAATCTGCTCTAAACATTCATAAAAATTCGTTTAATATGACTGTTTTGTTCAAATAAAATACCACCTAACCTTGTTTCTTGCATAACATTCTTACAACATAAAGTCAGTAACAGTTTTTCTCTGTTATTCTTCTTTTTATTCTTTATAAATTATAAAAATTATTTCATATTTACAAGCTTTGAAGTCCAAACTCTATAATCTGCCCAAAAAATTCATAAAAATTCGTTTAATATGACTTTTTTTTTTTTTTTCAAATTAAATACCACCTAACCTTGTTTCTTGCTGAAACAACATAAGTCAGGAACAATTTTTCTGTTATTCTTCTTTTCATTATTCATAAATTATAAAAATTATCTCATATTTACAAGCTCTGAAGTTAAACTCTATAATCAGCCCCCCTACCCCCCCCCCCCCCCAAAAAAAAAAAAAAAACCCATAAAAATTCGTTTATTTGTGACTAATAGTTTTTTTTTTTTTTTCTGAAAAGTTCTGATTCTGTGACTTATGTGGTTTTTGAAATCACCGATTCAATTGTTCTTTAAACTTCTTAACCTACCTTCTTTTTCCCTTTCAATGTGTTTCAATATTTTGCAATTTTTTTTAGAGCAGTTATTGATCTAAACTGAACTATCGATTATAGAGACTAATAAAACAAGTGTTTTATATAGAGTTTTTACGTACTAAGTCGATGGGGGGGGGGGGGGGGGAAATCCTAGCCTGATTTATTTCTAAACAGTTTTATGAAACAAAACCTGAGTTAACTCGGGATAGCATGTTAGTGGGTTAAATAAAAACACATAAATATTTATTTATTTTTTTTAATGTGAACGAATCCTAAAAAATATCAAAACACAAATAATAAGTTACACAGAAGACTTTCAATCGTTCAATAACATCATTGAAAGTGTCACCGAAAGAAGAAGAAAAAAATCAACTCTCGCCATTTGGCGATTTTAATCTTTCGCTTTCTAGCCAAATAAAACATTTGGAGCAATAACGATTCAGAATCTTTCGCATCTAAATGAGAATACCTGAAATTTGCACGCAGCGGCCAGGGACTTTAAAAATCCACGACATCACCGCTGGAACTGTATTATTGTTATTATTATACCGCTGACCTGGCCCCTACCTGCCGGATATTATGCCTAACGGGTTGTGTACTTGGCTGCGGGGCGAAATTCGCCTGATCACCTTTTGGCGGACATCTACCTGACTAGCACCTTGGCCGTCATGGCTGCAGCGCTGTTTAGTGAATCACATTCGGTACTGTGTTGGCCGGTTCTAGATTGCTATTAACTACGTTGTTTGAGTTGGTGGGTACATTGTCGAAGGGAAAAAAAAGAGGGTAAAAGGAATCTCACTCTTGTACAGAATTCGTACGAGAAGCCTATATATATCCGGTTCGTATATTCGCGCTGAAAAGCATGAGAGGTGTATATTTATGAAAGTTCCTTAATGCTAATGCAAACTATGGTTGCTAATATAGACTATGATAAGTTAACATCTTGCAGTTTAAATCTTTGTGTCGTTACTATGTATTTTACGCTGAACAGGAACTATTTTAAGAGCAGATAAAAAAAGACTGACAGCGAACAGCAACAAGACTCCAACTGGATAAACACTTCTTTTAACGCATCATTCGTGTAACAAAGAATGAGGAAAAACACGCAAAAAGTTGGATATGAAAGGCTATTTAATGATGCATGGCATGCAATCTAATAATGATTCCCCGTGCCCCCTTTTGTTAATTTAAGTGAGAAATGAGATACCGAAAGTCATTTGAACAACAAAAAAACCTTGACAACCTTGACACCGCAAACATTAAACCACAAATTTATAATCTAAAGTTATAAAGACTACCGATTATTACATAATAGACCGAAAAATTCTTCGACTAAAATAATGTAAATTTACAGTTGAATTCTGTTAAATAACAAGATGTTGAAAACTAGACATATTAAACATTTGTTTTGTTTAAAATTAAAATATACGAAGAACAACAGAAGGAAAAAAAAAATTCTGTATGATTATGGGGTATTCTAATTTTAACCTAGACTTTTTTGTTTTTGCCAGGTCTACTGTCCCCAAAAAAGCGGGACAGGAAGTCAAAAAAATTGGGACAGTGGCTCCTATATCGGGACATGCAGTAAATCTTACGAAAAGAAAACCTATCTATAACGGAATCTTGTCAAACGTCAATTGTACATTGTCCCGACGGAAAGAGTACCATACAAATCCACCTGCTAAGACAAAAACCTGTCTAAAACGGATTTTGTCCCTGAACACTTGAGATTTCGCCTTAGTAGGTTTTACTGTATTAAATAAACACAATAATCTTACAGTGTAAAATCTGTGAAAGCAGAATCGCTACAAAGTTTCCGTATTGGAGAGGTTTTTGAATGAACAGTTATAATTGTATGGTATTTTTTTTTCGTAGGGACAGTGAATGTTTTACGTATAAGACGGGATTTGTTGTAGGCAGATTCTGTTTTTACAGGATTTACTGAACTAAGTACAGTAAAACCTGTCAAAACAGAATCGACAAAGACCGGAAAATATCCCATTTTAAACAGGTTTTCTTCTGAGCAAATAGATTCCTTTCGGCGAGACCGTAAAAAAATTTCCGTGATACACAGGTTGTGTTTTAACAGGTTTACCACATAAATCTTCACGCCATGCAGACAAACGAATAGGTTGATACAAAAAGAAATTTAAAAGAGTTTTGCACATCGTGAAAAATCGGGATTTTTGGCTTTCCGCGCGCTGGTTTCGCGGGACGGGTCTTAAAAAGGCCTTGAAAAGTGGGACACCCAACGTAAATCGGAGACAGCTGGCAACACTACTCGATATCCTTTATTTTGCGAAAAATGGTTTTCCTATTTTTTGCTTACAATGAATTTAGACATCCGTAGTATATTCTCATTCTGACGAAATGTCATAAAGAACCGATAATTAAACAAGTTGGAAATTGTACGTTAAACGTGACATATGAGGTGCGTTCGTTTTATAAAGTTTCACAATGTAAAAAAAAATCATCCTTATTATTTCAGTGAAATGAATTATATCGTCTGCTATGAGCGAAATGAATATGCTTTATTATTATTATTATTATTACGTATGCCACGTTTACAAATGCGATTTTTTTTTTCTACACCAGACAGCACTTTAAAATTCACCATGGAGATCTTGCTTTGCCAATGATTACGTCCATGGTTTAATATTTTTATGACTCATAATGAACGAATCTCCTGTATTTATTTACGCTAATGGATTGAGATATTCGGCTGTTAACGTAATTTCCACTAAAGTTATCTCAGAATCTATACATATTTGGATGTAAATCATCTCTCAAACAATTTTTTTTTCAAACGATCTTTCTAAAAATGTAACTTTTAAGCAATTTTATTCGAAAAAATAATTTTGAATAAAAATGGCCGCCTGGCATATGAAAAAAGAAGTTTGTCGTATTTGTTTTCATCAGTCACATGACTTGCGCTTTTATTATATAGATTACGTGCCATAGGATTTAATAGAATAAAGAAAACTTTTATTAATATCTTTTTAAGTTTTGATTCGATTTTCATAAAATTTGAAGTGACTCGACAAAATTCTATAACGATTCCTGCATATTAAATTTCAAACCATTCGGTTGGGTAGTTTTTGCGCTGCTATATGCGGACAGACGGACGGATCAGACGACAACTATTAGGTGCTACGTATTTATATAATTACGTACGCACCTAAAAAAGGTTTATACTGCATCCATTTCCCTTTAATTGATTCAGAGTTGCAATCTTTAAATTCACATTTTTTTTTTTTTTTTTTTTTTTTTTTTTTTTTCCACAACTTGTGTTTTTTCCATATATTAGTATGTTCTAAGGGAAAAAAAATTCAACAAACATGTTTCGATCGACTCGCTATTTTATTTATTTTGCACGATCCTTAAGGTGTATTAATATTAATTAAAGTGTAATAATTAAATTAAGGTTCGGATTTTATGTAGCATAAGCAGATTATTTTTAAGAAATAAAAATATAAAGTAAATAGTCATTTTTACCGTATTTTTACTTGTATTACTGTATTTTACGTATTAGGTCATGACATTTTATTTATTTTCTATTAAACTAATTCACTTTTCGGAAATCTGGTCCTTATAATTATACAGAAAAGTGCAAGAAAAGTATGGGAAAAAAATTGCAAAAAGTTTTAGTTATGCAATATTTATTATTTACTTGACCTTTACTTTTATTATTTTAAATGTTTTTTTAAATTTTCTTAATTTTTATTATTTTACTTAATTATTTTACTTTATCGTAAGCATTCATTATAATTTCGAGTGCATTAGTAAAGTCAAATTATTATTTTAAAAATGTAAACAAAACAGTGACTAGAAATCCGTAAAATTCTAAAATCAGCACAATTTCTGGTTTTAAGCTATGCGGATTAAAGGAAGTATATTGTATTTCATTTCATATATGATCATAATCGAGTTTAGCAGAATAAATTTCTTATCAAACTGAAGTATTTTCCTCCCTTTTAACACTTTCCAACCAAGTTGAAAAATATTTTTTAACCTCGGTTCGTCTGGCCGTCCGTCCGTCCGTGCTCTAACTCTCGTAAATATATTTGGATTACTCTGAAATTTTTTTTATGTTGTTGACGCTTAATATAGCATGATCTCTATTGAAAATGAAGTGTGTAGCATTTAAAGTCTATTTACAGGGACAGTCAAAAGTATTCCAATGGTTAAAAAATCTTTTCTAGTGCATTTTGATGATGTTATGTCATTTGAAACATGATGAAATTTATATACATTTATGAAGCGCACTAAAACACTTTTTGTAGAACATGGTGCACAAAGCATTTATTATTCATTTACAGGTTCACACAAAAGAATTCTGTTACACAATGTTCTACGGGGGAAAATCGTTTGCACTGTAATTTAATGATGTTTCACTATTTCCAAACATAATAAAATTAATATGATTTACTGAAGTTCACTATAAATTGATCACTGAAAAGTATGGTGTGCATTGCGCTTATAATTCATTAACAGGGACACACAAAAGAATTCGGTTACAGTCCACGTGTGATAATTAGTCTATATGTGATAAGTGCGTTTTCAACTTTGATTTGCGTTTTTAAGTTTAAGCAAATTTTTGCATAGTACGTGCTGCGTATAAATTCTGTTGATCATATACAGGTCTACACAAAGGAATTCGTAAGTATTAATGAATATGGGAGTGAATTTCTTTAAGGGTTGTTTTTAACTGTGTTACGTTATACATTTTCCTACTGTACTATATTTAATAGACTAAGATAAGTTTTTGGAATATAAATAAAATTCATATACGAGGCTACGCAAAGCTGTTGCTTATGATTTTTAATTGCTAGAGGTGAATTTTAAGTTGCCTTATGCCTTTTTTACCAGAACTAAATTTTAGCTTAATATCTGGTGGGAATAAAAGTCTAGATAATATACAGGGCTGTACAAAAGATTCCGAATGCATTTCCATCGACTGGCGAAAATTACTAAATGTGATTTTTCTAACTCAACTAAATTTTATCATGCTATGTAGTATATAACCAAATCTATAGATCATATACAGGGCTGCACAAAATATTTCAACTACTTTTTTGCCTATGGGAGGTAATTTCGAAAACTGCATTTTTCAATGTGTTATATGTTTTCTAATCTGTTTACTTACATATCTTCTTTCACCTTATTTAACGGTGAAGTTTCGTTACAGTTTTCTGGATGTGTTGGAAAGTGTTTCATACTTTATGCTTGACGCATGATTTTCCGTTCTTGTTAAATTATTTTTGGCACATATATCCACACATAATTCGTTATATATATATATATATATATATATATATATATATTTCCCCACTGGAATGAAATGAAGTATTACACGAACAAATGCAAATATAGATGACAAGCGCATTCTACAAAACGAAAAAACTAGTTATAAAGTGATATTGAGTAGCACCACGACAGGTGAAGCTCGTGATATTTCATTAAATGATAAAATTAGGGTGCAAAGTCTAAAAACAAGGCAAAGCGATCTCTCTGTCTCTCTTTCTCTTTCAGGGCATTTTAATAATATTCCTGGAACAGCATATAATAATTCTGCAAAAATTAACGATATTCGTCAATAGTTTCCCATTGAAAGAAGAAAAATGCAGGCTTTCAAAAAAATATTTTATTAGGAATTTCGTTAAATACAACTGACAAGGAAGGTTTCCTTACAGCGCATACTCAAAATATATATATTTTTTAATGCCAATGAAACTATTCATGTACTTTATAAAGGATGAGTGAAATTTAACTGCGGAATTCCAGTAGAAAATCTGTAAAAAAAAAAAAAAAAAAAAAAAAAAAAAAAAAAAAGAATACTTTTAAGTATTTGGCGCAAAACGACCCGATTTGGCGAGCAAAATTTTTTCTTCGCCAAATGCAAGCGCTTTTAATGCATTTTTAAATTGTTCGTTAAATGAGTGTTTAAATGCACAGCATTTGATGAATTTAAACTTGAACGATGAAATAGTTTATAATTATTTCTATAAGTTTACATAATGTACATAAGTTGGTCGTTGCTGCAGTGTGGAAAATAGATTACAAATATCTCGGCAACTCATTATCCGATCGAATTCATTCTTTATGCAAAATTTACGTTTTTTTATTGTTTTTTATATTCCTCCTTAAAATAAACAATTTCGAAAATTTTTATATACCTTTTACCAGAACGAATATTTCGAGAGTCCGAAAAAAATAGTTCCGGATAATTGAAGTTACTGAAATTCAATAAGCTTCTTCTCATTATTACATACTATATACTAGTACATACCAAATTTCACGTCTCTATCTCAATTTGTTCGGGAGGTAAGCGTTTACAGACACACGACAGACGAACGGCAGATTTTTTTTTTCTTCTAAAAATATGTTTTTCGGAATCTCCGGTGTCTGAAACGTGTAAATCCTTCAAAAATTTTATTTCCATTTTTAAAACGATCACAATACTTACCCTATACTACGTATGAGTAAGTAAAAAGGCTAGTTTAATTTGAAAAACACAAAACGTCGGAATCTCGAACGGTTTAAATGTGAGAACGTACTGATGAAAAAAAAATGTTTAAAAAATGTGTTTGACTCAGTACCCTCTCATTTTGACAAAACATGACAAAAATGTCGAATTTCATATTTTTAACGTAAAAAATTAACCTTAACATCCCATGAACATTGTGCCCAAATTTCTCGACGATCTGATCAATAGCAAAGGAGATACGGTTGATTTTACGTATCTCTCTAACATATCGTTTTTGTAAATTAAATGTTTTAACTCATTTTTCTCAGTTAGTACTTTTTTTCGCATTCTCTATGTAATTAAAATGCTAAGGCTTCCACAAATTGTCTGAAAATTTTTTTAATGTATCTTTAGGTTCAATAAGAAATAACTAAATATCTTTTTCTTTTTTTTTTTTTTTTTTTTTTTAATATTTTTTAAAAATCTAAATTTAAATAAATGCGATTTTTATAGGTTTACTCCATATACATCCAATTATTAATTTTTTTTTCATCTAAAATTTATATCAAACATCCAATACTTAGGCTTGTAGAACAAAATAACCTGAGTATTAAAAAAATCTAGTTTAAAATACAAAAATGGAAAAAGATAAAAGAATTTTATAATTGTTAAATTAAAAAAAAATTAATTACTTTTTTAATTAATTTTTAAAAATATATTATTAATTTATTAACAATTTAAGGCTTCTTATTATCTGTAATGATTTTGCTATATTGAAACATGATCAAAAAACTTTAATATAGGTGTTATTTACAGTATATATATATATATTTTTTTTTTTTTTTTTTTGATACGAGCGAATCTCGCCTTAAGATTAAAAAAAAAAATCTAGTTTAAAATACAAAAATTTAAAAGAAAAAATAATTTTATAATTGTTAAATTAAAAAAATAATAATTATAATTTAAAAATATTATTCATTTATTAACAATTTCAGGTATTTTATTATCTGTAATGATTTTGCTTTATTGAAACACGATCCAAAAACTTTAATATAGGAGTTATTAACAGAATAATTTTTTTTTGCCACCAAGTCCCCTTAAAATTTTTGATCAGTTCTTTTGTCAGCGTGATACCGGACTTTTTATCTGGATGCCCAAACTTAAATTTTGTATGGAGCAAAAAACGGTTTTGGGAGTATACTTTAGATATTTTAAAATTTAAAATTCCAAAAAATGAAAAAAAAAATCATTTTTTAAAGTTTTTCAGGCAAATCTCTTAAGATTTTTAAAAAAATCTAGTTTAAATACAAAAATTGGAAAAGAAAAAAGAATTTTTAAATTAATTTTTTTTTATTAATTAAAAAATATACATTAATTTATTAACAATTTAAGGTATTTTATTTTCTGTAATAATTTGAAAGTTTTTTCGCGAGAACCTCCCCTTAAGTTAAAAAATATATATATGGTATTTCGCAGATTTCATTGTAAATGCAAACTGTGTGGATGTGGATGATTCAAAAAAGTACACTGATGTATCGCAAGCTCTGTAAATATTCGATCAGCATTCTGCTTTTGCTTATTATATATTATAGCGCCGCGGGAACACTGCTCAAAAAAGGGAAGATACGCTGATACTGACGTAGGGGAGAACCTGTTGCTGTTAGCAATGAAACCTGCTTCAAGGTTAAATTTATTGGAGAGAAAAAAAAAAAAAAAAAAAACGAAAATATTATTCCATGAGCGTAAAACAATACGTGGATGACACGGAAGGGTGAGTTCTCGATAATTAGATGATGGATGGCCAATGGAAGTATTGGCTTTTACTTTCGCTGGTGAGATAGGTTTAACAAAAATGCGAGTAAAGGAACAGTTTTATCTCCACACTGGAGTTAATCAATTCTGCACTCAGCAGTGAATATGTAAGAAGGAAAATGTATAATAAATGCTTAACGTTTAACTGATGTGGCAGAAATCGTCGCATAACTACTGTGAGCGGTCTCTGATACCGCATGATCGAAAGATGAATAAAAGGTTTCTGTACTCAACTTTATATATAGGATTATAACATAAATTCACCTCTTCAAAAATATCTAACTATAGTATTAGGGCTCCAAACGCAACAAAATTTAACTAGTATCTATAATTAAACTGTGTAAAATGAAAAAATCCCTGACGGCTCGACCTACAGGCATAGGTAGATTTCGAAGACGCAGACCGTGGGGCGGTTGTTTGTTGGGAATTGCGGAAGAAATGACCTTTTTGCCATGATGTGTCATTTGGAAACGTCCACTTCGAAGCCTAACTTGTTTGCAGGCGGAGCTGGCAGGGATTTTTTTTGTTTTTATTTTTATTTTATTTTTGCTATAAGGGTTGGTCCTATAGAAAACTTGTCGATATAAAAGTTGTAGATAATATTAAGGGGATTTATAATAAATGTAAGCAGATTTGATATCTTCTGAATTGACGAAGTTATGAATTTTTTTCTTCTAAAACCCCCCTTCCTCCCCCCCTTGGGGCCATTTTTAATGATATCAAAAATCTGCCATACATAAATTTTCGGCCCTTTTTCTAGAAGTAATAATAACTCTAAACGGATTCGATATGTATCATAACTAAGAAATTATGGGGGGTCACAAACAGCCCCCCATTTCCCCCCCCTGGTCCGATTTTGCCCATTAATGAACTTGACTGGGATTTTATGCCCCTTGATTTTATGTATCAGTTTGGAAGAGATTTGTGCAGAATTATGGGAGTTATCGTGTCCATAAAAAAGTGACATGGATAGATTTAACTAGTATCTATAGTTAAACTGTGTAAAATGAAAAAATCCCTGACGGCTCGGCCTACAGGCATAGGTAGATTTCGAAGACGCAGACCGTGGGGCGGTTGTTTGTTGGGAATTGCGGAAGAAATGACCTTTTTGCCTATTAGATGCCTGTAGATAAAGTTTTGAACTGGGGGTGGTTTTGGGTTCTGAGAGTCATAATCGGCGTAGATCTGCAAAAATTTTTCAAAAATTCCAACTTCGGGGAGAATGTAATAGGTAGTATTTCTTACGAAATCTACCTACAAAGTATCGGTCTCTGAAACCGCTAACAGCAGTCAAGGCTCTTCATCAGTGAGTTGATTGGTTGGTTATTTGTTACGGCAGATTACCTGCGCTAATGATACAGGTTGGCGGGGGGGCTGCCCTTTGTGGGGGGTCTTTCTAAGGGATCCTAACACGTATTAAAGCAAGGTTCGAAGAACTCCGAACGGTTAGGTGGACGAGCGCGACAGGGGTTTGAAACCAGCACCTCCCGTCTACCAGCTTTGAGAGCAGAACCTCTCAGCCACTGGTGAGGCTCTTCATCAGTGAAATTTCAAATTCATCCTCGCTAATGTTAAACCTATGGTCGTGTGATGCATTCGTATTTATAAAATATCTCCTTAGTAAATTAATATTTTTAACTTTTTTTTCCGTGTCTCTTTTTAAAGAATGTCTCTTTTTTTCCAATTTGTTAAAATATTTCTAAAATATATACCAAATTTTATGTGAAGTGTTAAAATATTATTCAGTTTCACTAAAATATTAACACATAAAATTATAAATTAATTTATTATACATTTTAGAAATATTTTGACAATTAAAAAAAAAGGGAAGACCCTGTAAGCAGAGTACACAGAAAAGAAAAGCTTAAAATATTAATTTACTGAGGAGATATTTTATAAATACTAATGCATCACACGTCCATAGATTTAACATTAGCGAGGATGAATTTGAAATCTCAATGATGAAGAGACTTAAATGTTAATGTGTCTTCTTCAATTTAATCTTTTATTTCAAAAACCCCAAAAATTCAGAATTTTAAGTTTTGAGATAGTTTAGAAAATTTTCTAACCAAGTTAAAAATAGATACTAGATGGAACCCGTCAAAATTTGACGGCAAACAGCTTGATTGTACCATAAAAATAAAATTTATGGTTGCTTTAACTTGACAAATTTCATTGTGGGGAGCATAATATGATTAAGCGGTCACAGACCTTTCCATCGATATAAAACTAGAAAGCGCCAACGGCGCCCTCAGGGCGCCGAGCGAACACTCCTCCTCGTCGTGCCCAGGTCCTCAGAAACCTATAAATGCGCCAGCGGCTTTGTCTCACCGCGGCGCTACGACCGATTCAGAGGGATCGCGTTCCAGCGAAGCCTCTCAACCATTACCCAAGTGATTGCTCGCATTGACGACATAGGTCGTTACGATTCGGCGGAAGTTCCAACTCTTAGAGGAGACTTCCCCACGTGACACTCGATGAGCCGTAGCGACTGCCGAACGGCTTTGTCGCCGAAAACCCATAAGGGAATCGGGAACTCCACCATATGTCCGACATCTCTACGGTCCTTGCTTTCCCGCGGAGTCCGATCGTAGACAGGTAGGAAAGGACCAGCTACTGGGCTCATCTTTCGCGGGCCCTTTCCATCGATATATCACGTGCAGGGTGTGTGCAAAATTTAGAAAAGTACCCCCTTGGGGGGGGGGTCAAAGTGGGGGGATGGACATGGGAGATGCATAATATGATTAAGTGGTCACAGACCTTTCCAATAATATATAACATGAGGTTATGTGCAAAATTTAGAAAGTACCCCTTGGGGGGGAGGGGGGCAAAGTGGGGAGATGAACATCGGAGATATATAATATGATTAAGCGGTCACAGACCTTTCCAACAATATATGACATGAGGGGTGTCAACAAAATTTAGAAAAGTACTCATTGGAGGGGGGGGGGCAAAGTGGGGAGATGGACATCGGAGATGCATAATATGATTAAGTGGTCACAGACCTTTCCAATGATATATAACATGAGAGTTGTGTGCAAAATTTAGAAAGTACCCCTTGGAAGGGGGGGGGGGGCAAAGTGGGGAGATGGACATCGGAGATGCATAATATGATTAAATGGTCACAGACCTTTCCAATGATATATAACACGAGGGTTGTGTGCAAAATTTAGAAAGTACCCTTTGGGGGAGATGGACATCGGAGATGCATAATATGATTAAGCAGTCACAGACCTTTCCAACAATATATGACATGAGGGGTGTCAACAAAATTTAGAAAAGTGTCCTCCTTAGGGGGGGGGAAGTGGCGGGATGGACCCCGGAGATGCATAACATGAATAAGCGGTCAAAGACTTTTCCAGCGATATATCACATGAGGGGGTGTGTGCAAAATTTAGAAAAGTGTCCCACTAGGGGACTAGGGGGGGGGGCGATGGACCCCAGAGATGCATAACATGAAACAGAGGTCACAGGCGTTTCAACTTGCAACTTTTTTCTCGAAGGCATTTGACAATATTAACCCATTTTCGGCCAAAGGTGCGTAAACGCACCATTTCAATAAATATTTTTTTATTAACACTGTGACGTATATTTTTCGCTAATTTTATTTTTCTGCTATTTTTAAGGGTTCTGGAGACATCTATAAAATATTAGTAATTCAATTGAAGTAATCACTTTCTGTTGAGAAATTTTCAAAATACGCTGTTTTTTTTACTTGAAATGGTTATTTACAAATTCGACTTTTTGAAAATGTATAATTATTCCACTTGAGATTTAATCATATATTTTTATAATGGAGTAAAGTTGCAAGTTCTGTAAATAAAATAAAAATAAAACAAATGCCATAAAAAACTTAAATTTTTTTATTTAAATTTAATAATAAATTAATAATAATAAATTAATAATGGTAACGTCAAATTAAATAAAATATTATTTTTCAAGCACGAAACTTTTTTGATGTCTTAATGAATGTAATTTAAGCAAATTCTATGCAAATATTACCACATTTTATAAAATTTCTATGCTTGGCCGAAAATGGGTTAAATTTTTTTATACCCAAGATAATTTAACGATATTCTTAATTTTTTTTTGCGTAATTCGTCAAACGTTCATGGAAAAAATCATTAAATTCGCTAATCAATAGTTGATAAATTATAAAATTCAACAATCGGTAGCAGTAAAATTGGTCAATCGATAACGGAAAAATCACGAAATTCATCAAATGGTCTCCCGTAAAAAAATTGTCCTGCACACTGATGTGATGATCAAAAGGGTTTTGAAGTATAGGACAAAATTAGCACTTGCCAAACAGCCAGTAATACTGAAAATTTGGCAATGGACTTTATTGCCACCACTGGTCAAACACAATAGTCACACTCACCAATTGCGATGATTGAATGGAAAAAGATTTTTTCTTTGCTGTCGCTCGACAAATTTCGAAACCATTTGGCGAATTTCACGATTTTTCCCCCGAAATTGACGGATTGTGATTTTTTTTCTCGAAGCCATTCCACGATATTCGAAAACTTTTTCCCCCGAAACCAGTTGATGAATTTTGTGATTTTTCCACTGTCGATTAATGAATTTTGCAATTTTTCCGCTATCGATTGACGAATTTCGCAATTTATCGACTAACGATTAACTAACACGATTTTTTCAATGAACGAACAAATTGCGCACTTTCTTTTCGCTAATGTTTGACACATTTCGCCCTTTACAATTCAGCCAATGAGTTGAACATTGTTTCTTTCCAGAAATATCAGGAATGAAACAATGATTCTTTAGGATGAATTTCCTTCGTTAGATGCCCCATGGAAGAATGTGTGCGATGCAGCAACGGGCGTCACAGACTTTTTAGGGCACCTGCAGACTAAAAATATCTAACAAATCTTCGCGGCGGAAAAATCACAGATTTCGTGAAATGATTGAGGAAAAAACACTAATTTCATCAAAGGATCATGGGAAAACATGACTTTCGTTAAAAGACCACAGAAAAAAAGTGAATTATGCAAAAGGATCGCGAAAGATAAGTAAATTTTGTCAAAGAATCGCAAAAATGGAAATTTCACCAAAAGATCACGCTTTTTTACTAAATTTCGTCTAGAAATTGCGGAATAAAATGTATTTTATCAAAGAATCGCTGGAAAATGCGAATTTCGTTAAGGATCGCGAGAAAAATGCGAAATTCTTCAAAGGATCGCTGAAAAAACACGAATTTCGTCAAAGAATTGCTGAAAAAAACATGAATCTCGCCCAATAACAGAAAAATCATGGTTCATAATCATTATATCTAGTAGTATTATGCACATACAGTTTGTGATATAAGACAAAATTAACACTCACCACTCAGCGAGTAATACTGAAAATTGGTGATTGATTTATCAGAATTTTAAGTTTTGAGATATTTCAGAAAACTCTCTAACCAAGTTAAAAATAGATATTATTTTATGAAAAAATTCCACAATGTAATGGAATTATCACATTGGAAGTTCCACAATCTAGATCAATTGGTAAAGTGGGTATTCTTTAAGGTGGCAGGGGAGAGGATTTAAAAAAAAAATTACCCCCTCAGCAGTTATGGAAATTCTGCACTAAAATACAATTCACTCCTGTATTGTCATCTGTTTACGATTTTATGATATTATTCAGTTGAGTTTAGGGTAAAAACTAACAAATCTGAGCTTTTTAGTTAACTTGAACTTAATTTCGGTCAGTTACAAAACATGTACATAAATTCAAATGTTCAATTTATTTTCAGATGCTGCTGAAAGAATCAGATTTGCAGAATCAAAATAAATCAAATGAAATACTTTTGGCACTGCGAAAAATAAGCTCAGCAAAAAATATTATTCTGTAAAATACAAATTTTAAAAACCTCTATCGGTTGTCGCTTGTGGGGTTTCTGCATTTAACGAATATATTAAGGACGCGAAACAAGGATATAGTGATGAATTCAAGGGTAATTCGACGAACCCCCCCCCCCTCCCCCACCCGGATGACTTTCTATTTTTTTGGGGGGGAGGGGGGGATAGTTTTTAAAGGGCAATTCCCAAGTCCCCCGGATCTGCAATGTTCCCTTCCGGAAAAAGAAAGTCTGAATTCAGCACTACGAGGGTATACAGAAAGTTATTTTGTGGGGGGTTTTGCAGCAACCGAAGCGTCTCTATACATACACTTTTTTTTTTTTTCACAGCCTAAGAGGGACTGCTCAGACGAGGAGGCCAAGTCTGTAGAGCATAGGTGTCCCTCCCGGTACCTTTATTAAGGTTTAAAAAAAAAAAAAAAAAAAAATACAATTTCAGCTAGAGCTGAGCCCGCCGGAAAACGCGACAGGGGGCGGGTGAATCGCAATGGGCCATTAATATATACATACACTTAAGAAAACCAGTGTGAACTCATTGTCGAATATTTTGTCAATTAGGGGGGTTTCTGAAATAAATTATTGAAATATTTTTTTTTACCGCCACGGCAAGTTGCGCCACTGAGCGAACAAAACATAATTATAAAAAATTATTTGTAATTAAATATTAAGGGGGGGGGGGGGGAAATTCAATGTAAAAAAAAATCCCTGACGGCTCGACCTACAGGCACAGGTAGATTTCGAAGACGCAGGCCATGGGGCGCCTGTTTGTTGGGAATTGCGGAAGAAATAACCTTTTTGCCATGATGCGGAAGTTCGAACCGCCCACTTCGAAACCTAACTTGTTTGCCGGTGGAGCCGGCAGGGATTTTTATTTATTTATTTATTTTTGCTATAAGGGTTGGTCTTATAAAAAACTTGTCAGTATAAAAGTTTTAGATAATATTAAGAGGATTTATAATAAATTTAAGTGAATTTGATATCTTGTGAATTGACGAAGTTATGATTTTTTTTATTCTAAAAACCCCCTTTCCCCCCCCCCTTAAGACCATTTTTAATATCAAAAATCTGTCATACCTAAATTTTCGGCCCTTTTCCTAGAAGTAATAATAACTTTAAATGGATTCGATACATACCATTATTAAGATATTATGGGGTTTTTTTCTGTTTTCACAAAAAGCTCTCCCCCCTCCCTGGTTCGACTTTGCCCATTAACGAACTTGACCGAGATTTTATGTATCAGTTTGGTAGAGATTTGTGAAGATTATTGCAGTTATCGTGTCCATAAAAAGGGGACATAGATAGATAGATAGATAGATAAAGTTTTGAACTGGGTGTAGTTTTGGGTTCTGGGAGTCATGATCGGCGTAGATCTGCAAAAAAATTTCATAAATTTCAACTTAGGGGAGAATGTAATAGGTAGTATTTCTTACGAAATCTACCTAAACACGACTTCAAACACGTCAGAAATAAAATTTTAACACCCAAATACATTTATTAATACATACATACATTAAATACACAATATTAAAATGACATATATTTTACACTTGTTAAAAAAGTATCTTCCTTAAATGCACAGCAAAACAGCTGATCTCACACACAACGTAATTAAAGAGGTTTTAACTGTTACTTATGCGTGACTTGCGGCCGTAACTTACGCAATGGTTATGAAGCTGTAAACGGCATAATAAAGAAATTTAGGCGCAACCTTGATAACATAATATAACGACAATGTCGCATAAAAATAAATTTAATTAAAATGAATCGAAATGAGCAGAACAAAAAAAAATTGTATTTATGAAACAAAGGAAGAAATTTACAGCGTTGTCACGTGCTAAAAACAAGCAATTTTTAAGAAAAAAAACTAAAACCGACTTTAACGGATTGTTTCTAACCTTATTGCAGTAATTCTTAACCGGTGTGCCGCGGCATAGGGATGCACCATGAGAGAACAGGGATGCACAAAAAAAAAATCGGTCACTATAATCGATTACATTGTATGAAAAAATGAAGTTTATTAATATTATTTTGTTAGTGTTAGAAAGTGTTTAATATTCTATGCCTGATGCAGAATTTTTCTTTCTTCTTTGACTCTGGTGGAGCATTTTGCTTGCAGTTTTTTTTTTTTTTCACCACCGTAATTTTAGTGCCATACAGGGCTTAACAAATGCGGTCGCCAGGTCGCCACTGCCGACTATGTTTTTTTTTTTACCTGGCGATCAAGTTATGTAATCTCGCGGGCGGGGGTACAAAAGTTGACCTAAGAAAGTAGCACAAACGACATTTTCTCCCCCCCCCAACCCCTACTTGAGCGCGGCAATCTTCCTCATTTTTTGTACTCTTAATGAAAGGACAGAGTTTAAAAGGCATTTTCCATCTCATGCACAGGACACGCCATTCTTTGTCGCTCTAGCTGGCTAGCATGTCACGTGATTAGAATGTTAGGGGAGAGGGGGATCAATTAAAAGAGTATGAAACTGTGCCAATCCAGACTCTGTGGCATCTAAATTTGGATACAATGCTTAAAAATGCTCAAGTTTTTGTAATCAGTTTTTTGTGTTCAGAATTAAAACTAATTAATATATCACTTTCGTATTAACGAACAACAACATATAAGTGATTATAAGTAATTCATTTGAAAGAAATCCATAAAACTAAATTATGTACTATTCTAAACTATGTAACTATAATAATTCTAAAGTACGATTGTTATTATTTTTTCTCAAATAATTCATAAAAACTTTTGTGGTTTTTAAAAATCAACAACGGGGGAGGGGGAGGGCAAATATTTTGTTACTGGCGTCTAGAATTTTTTGGTGGCTATCAGATTTTATGAAATTTGTAAAGCACTGGTCATGGAAGTAAAAAGGGTTGAAAAACACTCATTGTTGCACTGGTACTTCAGTTGACGTATTTTAGTGAGAGTGGTTTCGGTTTGGCACAAAATTGTGTTTTTGTGGCTACCCTTTATTATTCCCATTCTATTTAAATGCCACTCATTTTGACGTGCATGCAATAAATGTTAATAGTTTTTTTTTTTTTTTTTTTTTTTTTTTTGTGTGTGTGTGTGTGTGTTTCTGTGTAAAAACATTGCATAATACGACGATTATTTTAAAAACGTAAAGTAATATACCGTGTACTTTAAAATCATTTTGAAAATTAGTGACGATTGGCCAATTTTTACGATAAACATTCAAAAAATATTATCTATTTACAGCGAAGCAGTTATAGTGGTGCCAGGTCCATTGTCACAAAGAGCGGAACATGAAATTACAGTAAATCCTATGAAAACAGAAACCTGTCTATAACGGAATGCTGTCTTAAAAGTTAAAAAATCATGGTCTCTACGGATGAAATACCATACAATTATACCTATTAAGACGGAAATCTGTTTAAAATGAAATCTGTCACCGATAACTTGAAATTTCGTCTTAGAAAGTTTTACCGTATTAAATAAACACAATAATTTTATACAATAAAATCTGTTAAAGCGGAATCGCTACACTGTTAAAAATTTGCAGCAAACAGTCCAGCCATTTGACCGTTTTTAGAGAAAACGGTTACATAACAGTAATTTAACTCTATTCTGACCATATTAGAGCCCATATTATGGTCAGAATAGAGTTACATTACGGTTATGTAACCATTTTCTATAAAATCGGTCAAATGACTGGACAGTTTGCTGCAGATTTTTAACAGTGTAGAGACCGAAATAAAATTCCGTTTTGGAATGTTTTCCGATTGAGAAGTTATAATTGTAGGTTATTTCTTCCATAAGGTACTATGAAAATATTACGTTTAAAGCAAGATTCCGTTATAGACAGATTACATTTTCGCAGGTTTTACCAAATTAAGTACAGTAAAATCTATAAAAAAACAGAATAGCAAGAAGGAAAAAAATATCCCGTGTTAGACAGACTTAGCAGGTAGTTAGATTTGCACGGTCTTCCTTTCGGCGTATTCATAAAATAAATTCTGTTATAGACAAGTTACTGTTAGACAAGCTTCTGTTATAGACAAGCGAATTTAGAAAAACTTACAAAGAAATGGAATGACTCACGCTTTGTTTCTTCTTTTAACGGGGGAACGAATAAATGGCTTCTGAGCATGCACGAGCTATTTTCGAAAGAGTGATTTTTTATTTGCGATCTTTGATCAGTTTTTAATTAGTAACTACTCTAATTTTCAAAATATTAAAAATCTGAGACTCAGGTGCACCAGGAGAGAGTTTGGACTACCTAAATCTAAATTTTCAGGCTTCTAGGTGGGCTAGATTTTACTAGCCATCGCCCACAGGCACACACACAGAGCGAAACTTTATTTTATTAGTATAGATAATAGTCCGAACTATAGACCATCATATCACAACAGTCCGGACTCTAGACCATCATTTCACAATAGTCCAGACTCTAGACCATCATTTCACAATAGTCCAGACTCTAGACCATCATTTCACAATAGTCCAGACTCTAGACCATCATTTCACAATAGTCCAGACTCTAGACCATCATTTCACAATAGTCCAGACTCTAGACCATCATTTCACAATAGTCCAGACTCTAGACCATCATTTCACAATAGTCCAGACTCTAGACCATCATTTCACAATAGTCCAGACTCTAGACCATCATTTCACAATAGTCCAGACTCTAGACCATCATTTCACAATAGTCCAGACTCTAGACCATCATTTCACAATAGTCCAGACTCTAGACCATCATTTCACAATAGTCCAGACTCTAGACCATCATTTCACAATAGTCCAGACTCTAGACCATCATTTCACAATAGTCCGGACTCTAGGCCATCATATCACAATAGTCCGGACTCTAGGCCATCATATCACAACAGTCCAAACTCTGGACCATCATACCGCAATTGTCTGGACTATACACCATCATATCAAAACAGACCGGAACTCTACACCATCATATCATAATAGACCGGACTCTACACCATCATAACACAATAGCTTTATAAAATTTACATACAAATTGTTTTCATAACGTTTCAATTAATAAAGAAAAATTAAAAAACAAATCGCATTTTATTCTGAGCATTTTTCGTGGGAACTATTCTTCCTTGTTTATTTAAAAAATACTTCAGTTTGATAAAAAATAATGACATTTCCTTATACCATCCTCTCATCACACAAACAAAAATTAAATAAATAAATTACATTTTATTGTAAACATTTCTCGTGAGAAAAATAATCTACATTATTTTATAAATGCTATATTAGTTTTATTGTATTTTATTACGTAACAAAAGTTCATTCAAGTTTGTTTTTGTTTTTCCGCGTTTCATTCACATAGTAAAATACTTTCTTCTACGAAACTAATCTTTTCTCGAAAACCAAAGCCAAGGTCGTTATTTTCAAGGGATTTTTCCAACATGATATACTTTTTTTTTTTTTTAAATAACTACTCAATGAAGAAACGCGGGAAATAAAATCAAACAAAGTGTAATTCTCAATAGCAAGTTTTTATTTGAATTTTCATTCAGATGACAGTGGTAATGAATGGAATATTTATTTATTTTTTATTTTTTCCTATTCATCGCTGTTTGCTAACAATTGTCCATACCAGTGTAACCGTGCAAGATTTTCGCACAAAAATCTTTGAGATTACTATGTGATGCGATTTTTCATTAAGTTTTAATTAACTGCAATTTTTAATCAAACAACATCTTTTATCGACACGTGATTTTACAAACGAATGAATAGAGTCCAAAATCCATTCAAAAACCTTTCGTATGATACCTCATTCATCGTTGTGCGCAGGACCTGACTAATGCAGGGGCATGCGGGGCAGCTGCTCCGGACCCCCCATGAGAGTAATCAGGATTTTATTAAGAGGGTGCCAAAGGGTTAAAATTGGTCAAAAGTGACCAATATTCTAACATTTTCAAAGATTTAGGAAGATAGTGCGGTCTTCCTTTTCCCCTTTTTGCTTCCCATAGCCCCCCCCCCCTCTCCCCACAAAAAAGAACGAATTATATTATTAGAATACTAATGATTAATGTTTTATTATAACAACTTAGTAGTCCATTGTTTTCAAAAGAAATTCATTATTGGTATTTTCCTAAAAGCATTCTTGATGACCCATTGGGGAATTTTTCTTTCAGACACCATATGACTAACGTAGATAATTAAAGGAAAATTTGCAAACAAATACTCCCGTTAACAAATCCATCATTTTTTACTTACCCATCATACGTAGTATAGGGTAAGTCTTGTAATCGTTTTGAAAATCGAAAAATTTTTTTTGACGGATTTACACGTTTCAGACACTGGAGATTCCGTAAAACATATTTTTAGAAAAAAAATTTTGCCGTCCGTCTGTGTGTCTGTGTGTCTGTAAACGCTCTATCTCCCGAACAAATTGAGATAGAGACTTGAAATTTGGTATGTACTTAGTATGTAATAATGGGAAGAAGCCTATTTCATTTCAATAACCTCGATTAACCGGAACATTTTTTTTCGGACTCTCGAAATATTCATTCTGATGAAAGGTATATAAAAATTTTCGAAATTGTTTATTTTAAGGAGTAAATATAAAAGACAGTAAAAAAACATAAATTTTGCATAAAACATGAAGTCGATCGGATAATTAGTTGCCGAGATATTTGGAATCCTATTTTCCACACTCTTCGATTTTTCATGACCCTGTATTTCATCCAAATTTCACTTCAAATATATATTTTAATTCGAAATTTGACGCTTAATCAGATGCAATAAACCTCTAGTTAATAGGAGTATTATTTTTTGAGTTATAAGGAAAAACCTCTTTCAAGCAATTCAGTAATCGGGCCTTTTTATGACGTCATCAAGCCACGATTTTATTTGAATATCAATGCATTTTATAAGTAGTTTACACATTTTTATTTTAATATTTTACATTATACATATACATGATGGGTAAGTATTACGGTGGCCCCCAACGACTAGTTCTACTAGTTTTCCCACTAGTACTTTTTCTTAAAGTACTAGTAGAAATCCATCTTGACCATCTTTCTTGTACACATACAACAGGTATGAAGTTTGCCCAGAATGATGCTTGCCCCGGGCCCTAGATAGTCTAAGTCGGGCCCTGTTTTACATGCGCATAGAAAAAGTAATGTTGACATCAGAAATAATATATACCAGTGACCACATGCGAGGCTTTTGCACTTCAGTCTTTGAGGTTATTTGAAGATACGGTTTTTTTTTTCATTAAAATTAATTAACTGCATTTTTTAACTAAACAAGATGTTTTTTCGAAATATGTGTACGATATCAAAAGTCTCCAAAAATCTTTCGTGTGATACCTCCTTCATCGTTGTGCATTTTGTATGTGCACAGAAAAAGGGGTGTTGGCATCAGAAATAATATATATGATTTTCTTTACTTATTTGCCTACAGGAAATAAAAATCAAAATTTGTATTGAAGAAACATAATGAAAATTCAAAATAACCCCCACCTCTTTCCTATTCAACCCTACTCATGGGATGGAATAGGACATGAAGTGCAGATGAAGAAAAATAGTGACGTTAACTACTTTTATTAAAATATAAACACAAAGATTGGTCAAAATAAAGAGAAGTATACATAAACCAGGGGTCGATACAGGTTTTTTTTTTTCTTGGGGCCCATTTTGTGAAATGTAAAGGTTATTTTTGTGAAAAATAACATTTTGTAACTAAAGTTGAAATCCAGTTACTCAAATTCGATCCAAGCATTTATTAACAAAAACCTTTTTAAATCCTTTTGCTGAAGCTTTCCTTTCTGGTGAACTTGTTTGTTTAGAAATTACACAATTTAGAACGTCACAAAATAATAAATAACTAATAAATAGTAAGTTTTTATATGCAATAGAATTTTGTGAAAGGGCCTATTTTATTAAAAGGAATTTTGTGAAGTGGATCATTTTATCAAAGTGATTTTAGTGAAGAGGCCCATTTTATTAAATTGATTTTTGTGAAGGGGTCTGTTTTATGATATTGATTTTTATGAAGGGGACCTAAATAGGCCCCAAATTTTGCCTGGATCGACCCTTGTTTATTAAAATATAAACACAAAGATTGGTCAAAATAAAGAGAAGTATGCATAAACGAATATTTTACAGAACAAAATATAAATAATTATTAAATGACATGTCGTAAAGGGTAAAATTAATGGCGACCACTGACTACAGGGACATTAAATGAAAAAAAAAAATACACTTAAAAAATATCTGCTAACGGCCACTTTTAGGTCACCTTTCCTATTTGAAAATTTCTCAAAAATGCATCCCATATGCTCCAAAATACATGCTAATCTATTCCTCGTTTTATTGTTACTCAGATTTGCAATCAATTCAACCTTTTGTCTCTTGAACACCCAAAATCCAGTGTGAAGTATGGTCTTATCTGACCTTTTACCTTGCTATTGCTATAGTCTTGCTATGCTATAGAAGAGAATAAAAAATTCCCCATAGGCCATCGATAAACTCTTGTCGGTTGCAATATGTTAATATTTATATATTTATTCCGTTTATTCATTTTTATATTAATACTAATAGAAATAATAACGAAAGTTTATTGTTCGGAACTCTAAAATTCAAAAATAGCCACTAATGAAATTTCCCAGTTTTGCACTTTAATACGCCGAAGGTGAAGTTTATGATTTGGTCATTTTGGAAACATTTTTTGTTCAAGAAGAACTTTCACCACATGATAGAGTCCTGCGCGGGTCGGGTTGTACTTGACCCGAACCCGACAAAAAATTCGTCAACCCGAACCCCGTTACACTTCAACTAACTCGATCCAACCTAAAGGCGTAAAAGAAAAAGAATCCACATTTTAAGACAATTATAGAAAAATAGCCTACAATTATATCTCTAGTATCAATTTTATCTTTTTGGTATAAAAATGAACACATATACACGCACTCGTTAATATTCAAATATGTAGTTTTTCTTTTTTTTTTTTTTTTTTTTTTTTTTTTTTTTTTTCCATTTGAAAAATATTCATGACTTTCTTTTGAAAAAATGGGTAAACCCGAACTCGATTCGAAAGAGCCAAAACCTAACCAAAACCGAAATATTTAAAATCAACCCGACACGAACCACGGGTCGGGTCAAGTAAAATCCGGTTACCAGACCCGATGCAGGTCTCTACACCTGATATTTATCAATGTCTGCAATATCATCAATATATGGCCATTTTTTACTATCACTGGCTGTTTCTTATTGTAGTTGACCTATAAAACACTTGTTTAAGCAAAATTATTTGTTAAAATTAACAAACACCAATTTTAACTGTTAACATTTAAGTCAATTTCTTCCCACATGTTACGTCATAATTTCCTTCTTCATCCTCTATTTGAAAATGTGAATACATTTCCCAGTTCTCCATTTCCCAGTCAAGTAAAATAATTACATATAATAATTTCCTTTCTTAAAGAAAGTAATAAAATAAACCACATGTAGAGATTTTGAGTTTAGAAACAGTAAAATATGTTTTCAAAGAATCAATGTCAAGAATAGAATAATTAATCGACAATAACCATTATTAAAGATTTCACATTTAAACAAAATGAAATAATTTTTTTAAATTCATACCCGTTTATCTGAAAATGAGAAAATATTTCTCTTCCAACCCCAAACATAGTTCTCATTAATAAGGAAAAGTTTGCTGTTGACAGAATTGAAACACAACCCTGATACCTGATGCATGTTAAAATCACTGAATAAATACAAAATACTGTCCCAAAAAAAAAAAAAAAAAAAAAAAAACTGTTGCAAGTGAGTGAGTACAGATTTCAAATATTGATCCACATTAAATAGATTGACTTAGAGGAGAGCGGTTTGCACCATAAGACTTAGAGGTCTGCCCGGGCTCAGGCCAATTTTCATTCCCGGGACTCTGGCTGGGCCGGGCTAACATTTTTCTACAGGCTCGACAGGACCAGACTTATTTTTTCTGTGCCAAGCTGGGCCTGGACTTCATTCTTCCTAGAAGACTGCACGGACCGAAATTTTTAAGACCGCGCAAAAATGAGGACCGGCACAACAATTTTTGAAAAAAAAAAATATAGATTTTTAAATGGACATTATTCTACAATTAAAATTATTTTTAAAGAATAGTACATACACTTCTACGCAAAAAAAAAATATGTATTTTAAAACATTTGAAATAAAACCTGTCTATGACGGAAACCTATCTTAAACGGAAAATGTCTTGATCCCTGCAAAAAGAATAGAATACATATGCAACAGACGATGTACCTGCTAAGAATGGGGCCTGTCTATAACGGATTTTTTTTTCTCTCCTGATTATTTTTCTTTTACTGAATCTTCATTTGAATGCAATTGTCTAAGTCAATTTTTTAATCAGCATGTACATAATTATCTAAGTGGTCATCAATGTTGATATTTTGAATAACATGCATTTCGAACATAATCTTGGAAAAAACAAATCTATGCATAAGTAAATGTGCTTTTTGAATAATTTTAATTTTAGGATAATGTTGCTTCAGAAATATCGGCATGTTGCATAGAATCGGCATGTTGCAAGTTTAAGTCCGGCGAACTTTTATATTTTATACCGGGCCGGGATCGGGCCGAACTTTTATATTTTATACCGGACCGGGATCGGGCCGAACTTTTATATTTTATACCGGACCGGGATCGGGCCGAACTTTTATATTTTATACCTGGGCTGGGCTAGTAAAATTTTTATACGGGCTGGAACGGGCCGAATTTTTAATTTTTATTCCGGGCGGGGTTTTAAAAAAATGTACGGTTCGAGCCGGGCCTGGAAATGCTGGTCCGAGTCCGAGCACACCTCTAATAAACCTTGTCAAAATGTCTGATTTTTCGTGGCAAAAGAAATAAATCTTTTAATGCACTCACAGGCGTCGATGCAGGTTTTTTTTTTTCTTGGGGCCCATTTTGTGAAAAGTAAAGGTTTTTTTTTTGTTGTTGTTGAATTTATTATACTTTTGTGAAAAATAATCTTTTGTAACAAAAGTTGAAATCCAGTTACGTTTCGAACAAAAAAATTTTTAAATCCTTTTGCTGAAGTTTTCCCTCTCTGGTGAACTTTTTTGTTTACAAATTAAATTACAAATTTTAAAACGTCACAAAATAAGAAATAATTAATAAATAGCATGTTTTTATGGAATAGATTTTTGTGAAAGGACCTATTTTAGAAAAAGGTATTTTGTGAAGGGAACTGTTTTATTATAAAGAATTTTGTGAAGGGCTCAATTTTATCAAATTTATTTTTGTGAAGGGTCTCATTTTATCAAATTGATTTTCAAGAAGGGGCCCCATTTTATTAAATTGATTTTTCTGAAGGGACCCTAAATAGGCCCCAAATTTTGCCTGGTCGACCCTTGACTCATTCAATGTTTATCTTGCATTCAAAGTAAGATAATCTTGTAATGTAAGATACATCTTGCATTTCTTGTAAACTTCAATGTTTATCTTGAAAATCTCGCTTAATTTCATGACTGCAATTCATAATTTTTCAAAAAAAAAAAATCCGTTACAATAGATTAATTTGGCGTGGGCACCAAATCCGGTAAATTCGCCGCTTTTTTTATGAGTGGTAGAAAGCGCGAACTTGTGAATGTATTAAAAATTTTTAATTTTTGCACTGTTTATTTTTTAAGATAGGGCAAAAGGAAAGAAAAAAATAAAACATTATTTCAACTATCTTTTTAGGATTTCTAAATTGATTTCTGAAGGTATAATCGTAATTTAATTAAAATGAAACTATTAATTGCCGCCAAGTGGCCACCTTTCCTACAAGAAGAGAGTAAAATCTTCTTGCATGCCATCAATGATTCCAATCTTGCTTGTTGCAATATGTTAATATTAACATATTTATTTGGGCAATTTAATGTTAGATTAATAATAATAGAAATTTTAACAAAAGTTTACTGTTTAACACTTTTAAATAAAAAAGTGGCCACTAATAAAATTACTACTACTGGTCACTGACCACTAATGAAACTTTCTAGTTTTACCCTTTATGTTCCCTTGTAAGATCTTAATGTTTTCTAAATTTATGCATTAACCTCTAATAAATTTTCTTTTATGACTCTGTGGAGATTTTAAAAATAGATATATAAACTATATGCCTTCATCCGAGCTGCTTTGATTAAAAAAACTCAAATACTGTGTCAAAAGTGGGTGTTACCATTTGAAAAAACAAAGTTGATATATATATATATATATATATATATATATATATATCAACTTTTTGATATATATATATATATATCAAAAATAGATATATAAACTATATGCCTTCATCCGAGCTGCTTTGATTAAAAAAACTCAAATACTGTGTCAAAAGTGGGTGTTACCATTTGAAAAAACAAGGTTGATATATATATATATATATATAAGTAAAGTAAACAAAACTAAGTAATAAGTTAACTGCATCCATAAAATTAATTACTTTAGTTATTTTATTTAGGCAAATATATATGGTCAATATATATATTATATATATATCTATTGCACCTATTACTAATATATATTTAAATATTGCAAAAAATACATCAAGCTATCAAGGTTTTTTTTTTTTTAAACATATGAAAACTATAAATAATTATTAATAAAAGTTTTAATTAGTTCTTATTTTAAATTTAAATAAATATTTTATTTATAATAAAAATTAAATTATTATAAATTATATTTATTTATAAAATAAACATAATTTATAATAAATTATTCTGTTATTAGAATCAGCATATTTAAAATATTACCAAAAATGTATCAATCTATTAAGATTTTCTAAACATGCAATAACTAAATGAAATAAGTTTTTATTTTAAATTTAAAAATTAAAATAAATATTTTATTTATAATCAAAATTAAATTTTATAGGTTTCTATAAAATTTATTATTTTAGTCACTTTCTTAAATAAATTTAATAAATAATAATAATAATAAATATATATACACAATTAATAATTTCTAGAAAATTAGTGCTTTTATTATTAGCTTTTAAAATATTTCCAAAGTACTTCAAACTCTTAAGATTTTATTTAAAATTTAAATTTTTAAATAAATATTTTATTTATAATTAAAATTAAATTTTAAATGAATTCATAATATTAATCAGTTCAGTTATTGACTTTATTATTATTTTTAATGCAAATATACATGGTTAAAAATTATTTTTATAAAATTTATTTCTTGTATTAATAGCATCAAGTTATTTAAAATATTGCAAAAAGTACATCAAACTGTTAAGATTTTTTAAAATATACAATAAATAGTAAAAAGAAAATAAGTCTTAATTTAAATTACATTCAACTAATAATAATAATAATATGCATTATTTATATTTTTTAGAAAATCTAGATATAGCTGGTATTATTAGTATCAAAGGGCTTAAATTATTGGGAAAAAATCCATGAAACTTAAGATTATTTTAAACATACAATAATATAAAACATTTTTAATCAATATTTACTTTAAACTAAAATATTTAAGCAAATATTTCGTTTATAATCAAAGTTAAACTTTAAATGTATCCATATACTTTAGTCACTTTAAAAAAAAAAAAAAAAAAATGCATATCCACAGGGTGAATCATTTCTATAAAATCTATAGCTCCCATTATTAGCATCAAGGTGTTTAAAATATTGAAAAAATACGTCAAACTGTTAAGATTTTTTAAACATACAATAAAAGAAATAAGTTTTTATTTTAAATTTTAAAAATGTGAGCAAATATTTTATTTCCCTATAGAAATAAATAATCAGACTTAAATTTAAAAACACTAATAGCATGAAATGTCTAATTTGTTTTTTATTTTAATGTATTGTTGTTTTTATAGATTTTTTAAATTTATTTATTTAAGTCTGATTATTTATTTTCATAGTGAAATTTAGGAATTCAGACGTAGAATGTTTTTATATTTAAAATATTTTATTTATAATAAAATTTAAAATTTTAAACAAATATTTCATTTATAATCAAATTTAAAATTTAAACAAATATTTTATTTATAATCAAATTTTAAATTTAATATATATATATATATATATATATATATATATATATATATATATATATATATATATATATATATATATATATATATATATATATATATTCTGTTTACACAATATCATTATTTATCTCTTTGTAGATTAATGTAGAATGATATTAGAACTTGATATGTATTTTGAAATTCATAGATATTATAATTATATATATATATATATATATATATATATCTTATTTATAATTTTAAAAAATTAAATATTTTAGTTATTTTCAAAATATAAATATAAAATTTGGTATTTGGCCTAAAACATCAGTTTGACCTAAATATTCAGTATTTGGACAATCTCATATGAACCTAGAGACTTTGCTGATGAGTTGAGTTCAAACAAAGTATTTTCTTAACTCTATCCATAAAACTAAATATTTCAGTCACTTTCATACTTCAATTACTGACTTTATTATTTTTTTTTATTGAAAATATTTTATGCTTAATTACTGTCATAAAATATACTGCTTAAGTAAAATAATTGTGTTTAACCAATAAAATATATTTTATTGGTTTTAATAATTCTCATGTTTACTTTTACTGTCTCAAATAAATATTTTTTTGTTGTTGTTGTTGTTTAACCAATAAAATATATTTTATTGGTTTTAATAATTCTCATGTTTACTTTTACTGTCTCAAATAAATATTTTTTTTTTCTTCGTCTGTATGAATATTGTTTATGCTAATGAATAATGACATAGATAATAAAAATTTATTTATGGATCTGTAAAGCTGCCTTTCATAATAAATTTTAAAGCCATTCGTAAGCACAAAATATAACATATATCAAATCATTCTTAATGCTTTAGTCCACTTATTTGGAGTTTAAAGAACAATGATCCAAAATATAATAAAAATATGCAAAAGTTAAAGAAAGCTGATTTAACAAAAGGATTCTCAAAAACAGTATTATAATACTAATACTGTGAAAATAAATAAATCAAGACAGCTAAAAGCTTAAAACTAAATATCCATAATGTCATATACCACCATATATATTTTTTTAACTAAGCGGTTTGCATTAATTTATGAAAAATAATATTTATCGATTTTTTTTTTATATCTATACAATAAGCTTGTATATTTATTATGTACTCATAAGTGCCAACCTCTCAATATTCTGTAATATGCGGGTTAATTTGACCCAGTTTAACAACGCTTCAAACCAGTAAAATTATTGGATGAATCTTTATTTATTCAATTTCAGGTTTGTACGTGGAATTTATTTCATTTCATTTCTTAAAAAAATTTCTGGTGTGAAACATGTTAAACCTGCGTCAAATGAACCCGCATATTACGGAATATTAATGAGAGGTTGGCACCTATGTGTACTCCACATAAAAAAATCCCTGACGGCTCGGCCTACAGGCACAGGTAGATTTCGAAGACGCAGACCGTGGGGCGCCTGCTTGTCGGGAATTGCGGAAGAAATGACCTTTTTTACGATGATGCGGCAGTTTGAACCGCCTACTTCGAAACCTAACTTGTTTGCAGGCGGATCCGGCAGGGATTTTTTTGTTTTTAATTTTTTTTTTTGGTATAACGGTTGGTCCTATAAAAAACTTGTCAATATAAAAGTTTTAGAAAATATTAAGAGGATTTATAATAAATTTAAGCAGATTTGAAATCTTGGGAATTGACGAAGTTATGTATTTTTTTCTTCTAACCCCCCCCCCCTCCCCCCCCCCCTCTTAAGGAAATTTTTAATTATACCAAAAATCTGTCATACATAAATTTTCGGCCCTTCTCCTAGAAGTAATAATAACTTCAAACCGATTCGATACGTATCATAATTAAGAAATTATGGGTTTTTTTCTGTTTTCACAAAAAGCCCCCCCACCCTCCCCCCCCCCCCCCCCCCCCCCCCTTGGTTCAATTTTGCCCATTAACGAACTTGACCGAGATTTTATGCCCCTTGATTTTATGTATCAGTTTGTAAAAGATTAATGCAGAATTTTTCCAGTTATAGTGGTCAGAAAAAAGTGACATAGATAGATAGATAGATAGATAGATAGATAAAGTTTTGAACTGGGGGTGGTTTTTGGTTCTGGGAGTCATGATCGGCGTAGATCTGCAAAATTTTTTCAAAATTTCCAACTTAGGTGAGAATGTAATAGGTAGTATTTCTTACAAAATCTACCTAAAAGGGGGATGAAGCATAGTCCCAAAAATAAATTAGTAATTCTTAGAATAAGAAATGTACCTTAACATAACTTTTAGAGTCTATAGGCCATTATAAAATAAATCCTTTTTTAAAAGTAATAACAATGACCTTCTACATGTATTAGGGTAATGTTAAGCGTATACAAATTTGACAATAATCCAAAATTAATAGATGCTTACAAAGACACAAAATTCCAGAAGACCAGAAGATTAAAAATCCATCTAATTCCAAGAAAATAAAGCAAAAGCTACACTAATAATTTATATACTTGGTTTTTTTTTTTCTTAATTAAAAAACTTTTTTTAATGCTACAGATCGAATAAACTGTGTGTAATGCAAATAAATAGTTACCAACTCAAAAAACGGCCAATATTGAGATTGACTGGACTAATAATCTACATTCCAAAATGTGTTTTTTTATTATCTAAGCTAACTAATATAAAAATTTAAATGAATTTATCTTATTCTAACACTAGTAAGAAATCAAACAGAACAAATAGTAATAATAATAAATATTTACCACCATGATCAGTAATATTAACAATGTTATTTAATAATGTAAAACACACACACAAAAAACACCATGCTGAGATAAATATACTACAGATAACAGATCTATATAATTACTTATTAATAAGTAGAAACTAATTTTTTGGTATGTGATGTGATTTTTTTTTTCTTTCAAAATACATTGGGAAAATTTTATGCCTAAGTATTAAATTAAACAATGTATTATAAATTACACAACAAGTAGTTTAAAAATAATAGAATACTCAACTGTCGTAAAAATCTTTATTCAAAATCCTAGTTGTTAAAAACCTTAAAAGGCATTTAATAAACTTCCAAATGCAATTACTCTCCCATTTTAACTTGTAAAGAAACCAAGATGCAATACACAATAATGTTAGAAATAAATAATTGAAAGTTATAAATTTTATTTGACTACATACAAAAATTTTAAATAATTGAATAAAGATGATTATGTAATTTACTTTACATTTTAAATGATAAATAGGTAACTATAAGGTTCAAGTGAATAAAGTGAGTTGAAACTTTTTCTATAAATAGTTGAATTGACAACAAAATATGTTTTATTTATTGATAATTAATTGAACATGCAATATAATGCATATGAAATCTTTTATTTCATAGTGTCACACAATTTAAAAATAAAAAAATTATTTCATACAAAAAATGACACCTAAAAGAAATTTACATTTCCTACTATAAGTTATCAAAAATGGATAAAATATTTACTTGTAGATGAAAGCACTTAAAGTAAAATAATATTTGACATAATAGGTAATGATGATTTTACATAACAAGTAATGGGATTTTTCCAATTCTTTACGGATATTGTTGATAAACCAATTGAGAAATTAAACTTGAAGGGGAAAAAAAAAAAGAAAAGAATTATTTATGAGCATTTTACAATAGATAAATATGTCTGTTTTATTTACTTATATTTTTATTTGTTTGGGGAATTTTTCTGAAAATCATTATGTTTTAAATTGAAAAAAAAATCCTCTTTTTATATCACCTTTTATTATTAAAAATAAAACAGTAAATAACCCAACATTAATTTTTAAGAAAAGCCCTCAGTATGGTTTGATATATAAAATAATTATAAGAGAAAATAAAATAAAAGTCCCTGTTTTTCAATTTAAAAAGCATTATTAACTAATAATTTCATGTAAACATCTAAGCATGATTTTTCAACTACATTGAAAAGAAAATCATTGCAGACATAGACTGTTTACTTTATTCCTCTGTTATTAATGGGCATAACAGAACTCCATAGCTTTTAAAATGATTAATAAAACATGCTTAAACAACTTTAATATATTGTACACTAAACAACTAAAGCATGATGTACATTAAAAAGTACATTGTACACTAAACAACTTAAGTATATTTGTGCACTAAACAGCTTAAGTATGTTGTACACTAAACAACTTAACTATATTGTACAATAAACTAAATTTGTTGTAATTTTTTTCTTAAACCACTGCTACTGCATTTTACATTAAAATCAACTCAAATGTTGAATAATAAGATGGTTATAAGACACAATCAATAGTGGTTACACTTTCCTTATGATGAATAGGTGATTTCAATTTATGGAAACCGTTATTTATAGTGAATATTTTACACCACTTAACTTATGTCCACAAAATCAGAAATACATTTAAGAAAAAGAAAACATTAATTACTTCATTATCACACAAAGATATTTCACCAAGTTTTTTCAACATAAATTTTATTTTTTAAATGTAAATAAATATAAACATTGCATAAAGTATTGTGTGTTTCGAAATATCATACATTTAATTTTTTTTATGCTTTTGCTTTTTACTTAATCAAACATGTGAGCACAGATATATACATCAGGTAACAGAAAATATCTGTAAAGCATAAAGTACTAACAATAGTTTTGTAATTTTAAGTAAAAATCTTTCAGCCAAAATTAGTAGATAGGTTTGATCGAGTTAACAAATTGACTGTATTTTCATAGTTTTTATTATTTATTT
Source organism: Maratus michaelseni (assembly GCA_963931845.1). Taxonomy (NCBI): domain Eukaryota; kingdom Metazoa; phylum Arthropoda; class Arachnida; order Araneae; family Salticidae; genus Maratus; species Maratus michaelseni. Next base: position 75,223,502 of record OZ007594.1, read on the forward strand.
AAAAAAAAAAAAAACTTGGTTTAAACAATTTTTTTTGTAGAAATTTCTCTCAAAAAGCCTCATGTACAAAACAAAAATACTTTTTGAATAAAACAACTTATAAACACATTTTAACAATATCCCACAAGTAAAATCACAGTGCTAAAAATTTTGCTACCTGCAATGGATATAATTTTGGCATGTATTTAATACCTTAACACTGTATTACAATGCACATATGCTAATTTTTGGCTTTCACTTTGAAAGGAAGATTCACTGATGATCTTCTGACTTAATGGGGGAAAGAAAGTAATCCCACATATAATGCATCAAATTATTTTCCTATTATAAAACTAATTAATTTTTACTATATTAATTAACTAATATTCAGTGATATATGTTTCATGTACTTTTATGCATTCATTTAATTTCTCATCACTTGTCTTAAGTTGAACAACCTGATATTTAAAAAACCATAAACAACACTGCACCTTAAGAGTCGCACTAAGGGTATAAATTTCACTTTGAAATTTTTATTTGTCATCACTTGATATTAAATTTTATTTGTCATCACTTAATGTTAGTATATGCCATCACTTTCATATTATAAAAACTAATTAATTTTTACTTTTTTATTATATTAATTAACTAATTTGCAGTTATTTATGTTTGGTGTACTTTATATGCATTCATTTAATTTCTCATCACTTGTCTCAAGTTGAACAACCTGATATTTAAAAAACCAAAAACAACACTGCACCTTAAGAATCGCACCAAGGGTTATAAATTTCACTTTGAAAATAAATCATTTTCTATATGTCGAAAATTTTCAATACTTAAGGAGTGACAAAAACCTGGCTCAGTGAACAGAAACAGTGTCATGTCAGTACATTTAAAATTTTTGCCTTTGTGGAATATGGAGACAGACAAAAAAAAAAAAAAAAATCTTAGCTCCCTTACATAAATGGTTACAGAGACAACTGAAATTTAATTATAAACAATTTCAGATTCCAGTAAAGCACAGAAAGAAAACATTTGCACTTAAAATGTAAAACACTATTTACAGTTTTCATTATTCAATTATATCATAAAGCATTAAATAAAACCAGATTTTATAGTTGTTTTTTTTTTCCCAAAAAATTTTTTTTTATCATTTTTTAAGATTTTATTAAAACTAAAAATGCTTTTCTGGACATTTTGTATTAAGTACATTAAAGGTGTCTTATTTCTAAAAGGAGGACCCACTTTTGTAAAAAAGGACCCGGTTTTCTTGGAAGTGTCTGAGTACCAGGATTTCACATGCATAGCGACATCACTGAACAATATCCCACAAGTAAAATCAAGTTATTGTAAGGTGTTACTTGCATACTTTACAAGTAGTACCACATCAAATATTATAAACTTATTAGAAAAGTTATGAACTTTTTAAATATTAAATAAAAAGGAGGTATAATATTTAATAAGTAAGTTTATAAAAATATAATAAATTATAACACCTTGTAAATGATATATTTCTTTTAAATGCTAAAAGGTGCAAACTAAAAACATAATATACAGTAAAATAATTTTTATTAGGTAATTGACATGTCAACAATCTAATAAAATTTATTTTACTGTATATTATGTTTTTAGTTTACACCTTTTAGCATTTAAAAAAAGTAATCTTATGTTTACCTTTTTTTTTTTCATTTCATGTTACTCAAATGCATCTTACTCTCAACAATAAATTGTTTAACTGGCTTTTTATACAAAACAAAAATAACTGGAATGTAATCTGGACAAAATATTACTTTCAGCCAATGTATTATTGTATTTGGAAAATGTGACAGACGATGATGCAAAAGCAAAATAATTAAATTTTACTGAATATTTCTGTTTTCTCTGTTACAAAAACACTGAAAATTACTTTAATTATGAAATATACAAATCTACTAACAAAATTCAGTACATTCAAATATTGCAAAACCGCAATAAACCTCTGCCCCAAAATAAAAATATAATTTAATTACTATATGAAGTATGGTAGAAGAACCAAATTAAGTTAAAAAAAATAATAATTTAAAAATGAGGATAATAATCTAAGAAATGAATTAATAAACCGATTTCTTACATTAATGTGTTGTCAAATAAGATTATTTAAAAATAATAAAGTTATACAGAAAAATCAATCAAACGTTTTCATTTTATCAAAAGTAGCCCTTTTTTTCCCCAGCATAATAAAACTTTAAAATATTCACACACATGTAAACAAAAATAAATCAGCATACAGTGTAAAATCTCAGCAACAAGTAATCCCAGTATAGTGTGTTTATTTTATAAAATCAGAGACATGATGATTTATCGATTATTTCAAATAAGAAAAAAATAAAACAAAATAAATACGTTCAATTTCATCAATCTAGTAGCTATGGTGATTGCATTTGCAGTTGCACATGTATCATAATTTAAAATAGGGAGTTATTTAACAATGTATTTCTTTTAATTTCGTTTTAAAATTAAACCGAAAAGGGGATAAAAAATTATAGTTTTTAATAAATAACCATGCAAATGCATGTCACTCAATCAAAACACTGAAGTATGAAAAAGCGTAGCGATTCAAAACAAATAAACAAATTTATGAATAAAATAACATTCACAATAAGTACATTTTACATCAGGTACATTATAACTTCAACGGCAATGTCGATAATATTACACAACAAAAGAAAAAAATCTATGATCATTTAAAGTAAATACAATTTACTGCCATAAAGTAAACAAATTAGATACACGATAGAAATAATTCACACAAAACACATTTAAATCAAAATCAAATGTAACACAATGTTTCTCGACTGTCTACATGTGAAATGTTAACTATCAACAACTGTTTTTATAAACCTACAACGCATTTTGTACTACAAAAACTTAAACGCTGAGTTACTTTTTTTTTTCACATCACAATAAACATCAACACCGGCGTATGAATACGACAAAGTGCGCAAAAAACTCTTAAAATACTCGTACTTACCTAATACGGCCTGGAGCGCTTGATCTTCGTTAATTATAACTTCCATAATATCCAAAATTGTATCAATCGAAAATAAAATCAATCCATTTTGAAAAAATATCCCCGTTTCTTCCGGCAAAACATTTTGCCCGCACTCTCATTTCTACCTGAGGCTACTACCTGTGGGGGTTTACACAAGAGGTCACGTGACAGGTCAAAACTTTCACTGAAAATCAAACAGGTACTGTATTTGATGATACATTCTTGTCTTTGCCAAATGGGTACACAATATCATCGCAGCGCTTATTGAATCGTTAGCTAAAACAGTAAAACAAAAGCAGAAATATCCATTCCTGAAGAATACATTTCAACCTTGAAATTAGAAGAACAACAAGTTGTAAACCTCTGCTTCTTTTTCTTTTTTTTTTTCAACTCACTTCTCGTCTGGACTTTTCGACCAATCAACACACCGATTAGCGCATCTTTTTTCCTCCTCTATCCACTGCTGGAATGTCGCGCGCTTTGTTGAATTCGCAAAATGAATGAGATTTTTATATATGTATAAATACATATCTTTTTTTTTTTTTTTTTTTTTTTTTTTTAAAGAGCTGATATTTTATGAAACAACAGCTGATTTATTATATGCATACAATGTGATTCGCGTTTTATGAAACTGTTTCTATGTTTTATTTTAATTAACAGAATGACATTTTTATGCATTTTCTATTTATGTACTATAATGTCACACGATATAAAAGTAAAAATTGTTTGTTTTTTAAGCATTCGATGTTTATTTTAAACATCAAGCCTAATTTCATAATGGCAATTTATATTATTCCAAAAAAAAAATCCGTTATACAATAAATAAGTAAATTTGGCGTTGAATCTGGATTATAAAAAATTCACCGCTTTGATTTACGATTGGAAGAATTTATTTATAAAAATTACCATTTTTGCTGTGTTTCTAAATTGATTTTTCAGTGTATAATCATACTTCAATTAATATTAAACTGCTAACTCATTAAACCGTATTTTCGAATAAAAAATTATTTACTCTTTATTTATTTTTTTTTTTTTCTACTTTTTAGGGTTTAAAATATTTCGTTTCATAAGTCAATTGGCATATTTTGGGACCTTTATTTATTTATTTTATTTATTTATTTATTTTATTATTATTATTATTATTATTTTGGTAACTTGTATGCAGTTGTAACCATAAAGAATATTTGGCGATTTACCACCTGTTGCCGGTTGTTGGAAAAAGGCTTTAAAATGAATTTATTAATTTATAATTAAGTTCTAAAAATATTAAAATATTGTATTGTCATCGGAAGCACCTGTGTACATATTTTTTATAATTACAAAATTCCATCTTTACATAACAAACCTTTACAGACACCAAGTTAAGTTAAATAAATGCGTGTAAATAAAAAAAAAAATCCCTGACGGTTCGGTCTACAGGCACAGGTAGATTTCGAAGACGCAGATCGTGGGGCGCCTGTTTGTTGGAAATTGCAGAAGAAATGACCTTTTTTGCCATGATGCAGCAGTTGGGACCGCCCATTTTGAAATCTACCTTGTCTGTAGGCGAAGCCGGCAGGGATTTTTTTATTTTATTTATTTATTTTGCTATAAGGGTTGGTTCTATAAAAAACTTGTCAATATAAACGTTTTAGATAATATTAAGAGGATTTATAATAAATTTAAGCGGATTTGATATCTTGTGAATTGACAAAGTTATGAATTTTTTTCTTCTGAAACCCCTCTCCCCCCCACCCCTTGGGGCCATTTTTAATGATATCAAAAATCCGTCATACCTAAATTTTCGACACTTTTCCTAGAAGTAATAATAACTTTAAACGGATTCGATACGTATCATAATTAAGAAGTTGTAGGATTTTTTTCTGTTTTCACATAAAGCCCCCCCCCCCCCCCTGGGTTCGATTTTGCCCATTAACGAACTTGACCGAGATTTTATGCCCCTTGATTTTATGTATCAGTTTGGAAGAGATTTGTACAGAATTATTGCAGTTATTGTGTGCATAAAAAAGTGACATAGATAGATAGATAGATAGATAGATACAGTCGACGCTCGTTATAACGACCCCTCGCGTGCCAAAGAAAAGGGTCGTTGTAATGGGAGGTCGCTATAACGATAGTGAATGGAAAAAACTAATCAGGTGCAGTAAAATAAAGGTTTCAAAGGAAATTCTATAATACAATCTTATTGCACATTTTTGTTTACTTTTGTATCAAATAAACATTGACAATGAAAAATTATAAAAAAAATTAATTTAAGAGAATAATTACATATTTCTAAAATAAAGTTTTAAATTAAAGTTAAATCACACACACAAAAAAATAGTTATACGTATTAACATTTATTTTCTACAAAAATAATTCAAAATTGTTCTTTGTTTTTTGTGCATTTGATACTTTTTTAAAACAAAATTTTCCATCTCAGTTACAGATGATAAGTAATTTTCTGTGTTTTCTTCTGTGGTAATATTTTCTTATAAAAAAATTGGGAGGAAAGATCCATTCGGTCGCTGTATTGGGAAATAAGCCGCTGGCGGTCGTTATATTGGATGTAAAAATAACATAGCATAAAGCAGATATACACTATATTTCCAATGATGACCGGTCACTTGCGATTTTAGACGTTTTGTTAAATATCTAGAAAGATACATGAGGAATTATATTGAAACTTCAGGAGTGTAAACAACATGATAAACGTCATATGTTTCCGGAAAGATTTTTTCCCGAAACCCCATAAGGGGTCGTCAACAAATTGAAAAACAACGAATATCTTTTGGATAACCCTGTAAAAACTAATGTAGCAAAGGCGTTCAAACTCGAGATTATTAATAAGTGGCTTATTGTGATATACTATGTTCATTTGTATGAGGATAGCATGTATACTCGTAGAGAAATTAAGGTTTTTATAAAAACAGTCCCAAATTTTACCAAGTTTTTTGCTTATAATTTGCAGAGTTTTTAATATAAAAACAAGGTTTATTCAGAAAATATGACAAACGCAATTATACTCAATAACCTGCAATCAGAATTAAAAAATAATAAAAATTGTATGAAAAATGAGCAGGTTTACTAAATATTGTTTCACTGCGCATGCGCGAATTCAATCAAAATATACTGTGCATAATATGTTAGCTAAATGTATAGACCAACTTTTATGAAAGTCTCAAAAACATAGCTTGAAAATTCTGATAGTAATCGTTGATAGAATAAGTTCGAAATTCGCTGCTTCCAAAAGGAAGCAAACAGATGAGGGGTTGTATCAAATATAGAATGAGAGACAATTCATTTTTATTATGTCAACTATGATAAGCTAGTACATTTGGATACAACCCCTCATCTTTTTGCTTCCTTTTGGGAACAGCGAAATTCTAGCTTATTCATTCTATCAACGATTATTATCAGAATTTTCAAGCTATGTTTTTGAGACTTTCATAAAAGTTGGTCTATACATTTAGCTAATATATTATGCACAGTATATTTTGATTGAATTCGCGCATACGCAGTGAAACAATATGTAGTAAACCTGCTCATTTTTCATACAATTTTTATTATTTTTTAATTCTGATTGCAGGGCATTGTGTATAATTTTGTTTGTCATATTTTCTGAAAATAACTTGTTTTTATATTAAAAACTCTGCAAATTATAAGCAAAAAACTTGGTAAAATTTGGGACTGTTTTTATAAAAACCTGAATTTCTCTTCGAGTATACATGCTATCTTCATACAAATGAACCCAAATTATTACAATAATCCACTTAATCATAATCTACAGTTTGAATGCTTTTGCAATATTAGTTTTTACAGGGTTATCCAAAATATATTCGTTTTTCTTCAATTTGTTGACGGCCCCTTATGGGGTTTCGGGAAAAAATCTTCGCGGAAATATATGACGTTTGTCATGTTGTTTACACTCCTGAAGTTTCAATATAATTCCTCATGTATCTTTCCAGATATTTAACAAAACGTCTAAAATCGCAAGTGACCGGTCATCATTGGAAATATAGTGTATTTCGGGACATTTTGCATCGGTCGTTATAATGGACCGGTCGCTATAATGGGCGGTCGTTATAACGAGCGTCAAATGTATATAGTTTTGAACTGGGGGTGGTTTTGGGTTCTGGGAATCATGATCGGCATAGATCTGCAAAAATTTTTCAGAAATTCCAACATAGGGGAGAATGTAATAGGTAGTATTTCTTACGAAATCTACCTAAAGAGGGAGTAGCTTTCCAAGTAAAATAAGTAAATAAAAATGCAAACTACAGGGGCGTAGCCAGAAGATGGCTTGGAAGAAGCCCCCCCCCCCCCCCACACACACACACACACGCACACAAAATCAGATAAAGTATGATGCCTGCTCACCCCTCTTCCCTTTGAAACGAAATCTGGTCACGCAGATGGCAAACTATGTTTTTAATTAAAATGCAGTCAAAATAATTTACATCTAGAGCAGTTATTACCGACGTGGGGCGTACGCCCCAAAAGGGGGGGGGGGCAATTCCAAAATTATTACTAACTCATTCCCTGTCAGTTTTTGCCTTATTTTGGAAAAGTAATGTTACAAAGTAAAAATAACAATAAGGTACAAAATTAAAAGAAGAAAAAAGTTTTGTATTAAATTTTCAAAAAAATTCCCAATCAAAAGTTGGAAATAGAATTAGCACCAGAATAATTTTACGAAAAATCTTTTGAAAAATTTCAAACATTTTTTTTTTCTTTTTGATTAAAACATTTAAAAATTTTTTGAGTTATAATCGTATTTTACAATTTTTCTCACTACTTATTTTCGACTATTTATAGAATGATGAGACTTGTGTTTTCATTTGTTCTGCTATATGTCATATGAAAAAACTTTTACACCGGAAACTATTTCAGGGTATATCTAAAACTGACTGTCTTGAACACATTTAATCTAAATATATTTGAAAAATCTGAACAAGGAACTATAAATCTTATAAAATGTATAAATGAAAAGAAAAAAAAAAAAAAAAAAAAAGATAAATAGTAAGTTTTTTTATGGCTCTAGATGCTGGCCTCATACACAGTAAATAAATATATATCATGACATATACATTAAAACTTAAAATCAGACGATAAAAGTGTTCTGTGATGGGAAAGAAATGTGGCTATACTGACAAAAATGAATATCCAGAAATGCTTCTGTATCTTGTGAATTGTGTTACTCATAATGAAACCTTAGTGTGTCCAAAAATATTCCTTTAGTTCTTCATATGAGTTACTAAAATCTATTATAAAATGTATAAATGTTATTAAATTTAATGCTAAATACAAGAGTTTCTTCAAGAAAGTGGTGAAGATAAAAATGCAGACCATAGAATACTTTTGTTTCACACTGAGGTCAGGGCCGGCGCAACCATCCGGCAAGCAGGCCCCGCGCCAGTTGGAGTTTTGTTAGGGCCCCGAGCGTACAATTCGAAATACGTTACCAAGTGTAAAATAATATAGTGGGGTGGATAGCCGAAAATTATACCAAAACGGACGGTTGCTTCTAAAATTGGTGTCACTAAATTTAAAATGATAGAAAAAATAATTTAAAACGCTTTAAGTAAAAAAATAAAATTAAATAAAAAAAATAAATGATAGATTTAATTTAAAACACTCTAAAAAATAAATAAAATGTAAAAATAATTTAAAACCCTTAAAAAAAATATCTCCCTCTAAAAAGAACGAAATCTACATGTCTGATCCTGTACCTTCCTTATCTCTCACATCCTAATCACTTCCGGTCGTACAAACCTGTTCCAACATTCTCCCAAACAACCTGCTTCCTGTCCTAATATGTTCCAAACCAACCCTCCTTATCAGCACTAACCTTGATCTTCCACTTCCAGTGATCTTCACAGACAGAACATCCGGTGCAGCTGGCGTAGAACTGTCATTTCTTATCTACTCATATAATACTTTTGTTTCACACTGAGGTCAGGGCCAGCGCAACTATCGGGCAAACAGGGTGACTGCCCAGGGCCCCAAAAAAGTTGGAGTCTTGTTAAGGGCCCCGAGCGTCTCTATACAATTCGAAATACGTTACCAAGTGTAAAATAATGATACTATCGTTCTAAATGTGTCTTTAAATGTTTTTTTCACAGAAAAATGTGAGTATTAACTTGATTCCTTATAGCCAAAGTTGATATATTTGTCGGGGAATGTATCGATGTGAGGATCCTGAAAGTAACATTAAACGCAAAAAAATAAATATTTATTAAAATATTCTAAAGGATAGAAGATTTTTAGAAATTAAAAAGAATTATATCCGTTACATGGTGAAAAAATTTGCATGTTTTCTTTCATACATTTTATACTTGATATATGATAAATGATTCTATAATAATATACAATTTTTAAAAATGATTTTTATTAGTCGAATAGTGCAGTCAGAGACGTTGGGACCCGCTAAGTTGCACTTGTCCAGGGCCCTGCGCGACATTGCGCACGGACCTCACTGAGGTAAGTTGGCAAAGAATAATAAAACTCTTTATGACATAAAGGCAAACATGTATGGTCTCAATGCATTTATAGAGTTACTAGCTTACCCGCCCGGCGTTGCCCGTGCCAACAACCTTAAATGTACCTGAAATCAGTGTTGAACATTTTTTTATTTTTAAACAAATCTAATGTTGGGGGCCCCACTACCTTAGACAGCAAACACTGGGCGTGCCATACACACTCCCATATATTACCGTAAGTCGAGTCGAAAGAGCCATACCCCTTCATAATCCAGCCCATAGAACCAGAGATAGAAAAGCACCCCTGGTGGTGAAAATCGAAAAGCTCTATCTATGTAGAGTCGAATGAGCCATACCCCGTCGTGATTCAGCCTATAGAACCAGATATAGGAAAGCACCCCTTGTGGTGAAAATCCGAACTAAAATCAGTCAGCTCTATCGATGTCAAGTGGAAAGAGCCATACCCCATTGTGATCCAGCCCATAGAAACAGAGATAGGAAAGCACCCTTTGGTGGTGAAATTCAGAACTAAAATAGGTAAGCTCTATTGATGTTGTGTCGAATGAGCCAAACCGTGTCGTGATGTGACTCATAGAACCCGAGTTAGCTGCAAAATCCTTTAGTTACGCCTTCCACCGCCAGGGGGCACAATATGTTCTATACGAACATAACTGAATTCATTAAGATTATCGATGTCGAGTTGAATGAGGCATACCCCGTCATGATCCAGCCCATAGAACCAAAGATACGAAAGCGCCCCCTGTGGTGAAAATCCAAACTAAAATCAGTAAGCTCTATTGATGTCGGGTGGAAAGAGCCATACTGTAATGACTTAACGAACTCCAGTGATCCAAGGTGATGATTAACATCCAGCACTTTTTATTAGGCATCGTTGATACACAAGTTAAAATAAGATGAACAATTAAAAAACATTACACTCTGCCATCAAAATCCCAGCGTACACAATCATCATATACTGTTCACGCGCACACATCATTTTCCGCTCACCATCGTCTGTTCAACTCTCTCTGCATCTCTCTTAGCTTAGCTCGATCATAGATTAACATACAAGATAGGACAGTTACGGCAAAATCTGTAACGACAGCAATGGTAGCGTCACTAGTGATAAGGGGGAGCAACCACGAAGCTTTCGAAATTTACCTATGTATAAGATATCTGTTGATGATCTATATTTTTAATATCTATACGTTTCTCTTCGACACAGACGATTCTCTCCAAACTGACCATTCCGGCATGGTTTACGTTTCTTTTAAACAACTTCATTTTTAATCTCTCTTTTATTATTCTTGAAACAACGTTTCTTTTCAAAACATTTTTGTATTTTTAAACAAGTTAAAATATGTCAGGCAAAATCTTGTCTGCATACAAATCGGAATTCAAAGCTTTCATTTTTCGCTTTTTCTACAAAGTTGAAAACGTAAACATGTCATATTTGAAAAATGAAAGATCATAGAAAGATAGACGTTCAAAAGCAGAAATATTCCCTGTTTGAGAAGTTTCTTCCCCATTGTCACTACAGGCGCTGCGATCGTCATCGCGTTACAATTACGCTCTATGAGAGTGTCCAATCTTGTATGTTAATCTATGAACTCGATACACTTCTTTTTGACCTGCCAACTAACAGCTCTTGCAGTCTCTTAGCATATCGAAAACTGTCCTTTCGATTCGATTACACGGCAGTCAACCTCCGAAGCTAGGTGACAAAACCATGGACAAAAACTGGACAACTCTAGGCCAGCAACTCACGAGTCAGGCTAGGCCCTAGATTTCTTCGGTCGGTTCGGTCTCTCATTGGCTGGCTGCTTCGTTGCCGAGGCTATTTCATGGGAGGAGCTTGAAATAGCCTCGAACCCAAAATTCCATATACACGTTTTAATTTTTTTATAAAAATCTAAATTAAAATTTAAAAATCCGGCCGCGAGGTATACTATCCGGTGACAACATCTACACATGACAAAAATTTCTGAGTCCTAGGTGTTATAATTACGGAGAAATCCGCGGGCAGGCAGACAGACACTTACTCTTTTATAGAGATAGAGATTATGTTAAGAATATATTTATGACAGACAAATGTTACAAACTCTTTACTCGGTGATTGCAAATCGCGTGATTGAAATATTAAATAGAAAATTTTATAATCGGAAATAGTGATGCGAGATTCTTTGGAAAATCTAAGAAGTCTACGCACCTTATGATATAGACATAGAGTGTGTGAGAGAGGGGGCGGGGGGCAATTTGAATTTTACAGATTTTTCGGGGGGACGTGGGCAATAAAAGGTTGAAAACCACTGATCTAGAGTGTTAGGCAGGGCCTTACTGCACAGGCCAACTAGTCCGCGGCCTTGGGGCCATTACCCCATTACAGACGGGGGGGCTACAAAATGAGTAAAATGATGTAGAAAGAATTCTTCTACATAAATTTTTATTTCAATCATCGATATCTAAGACACATACTTCTATAAACGTCTTGCCTGTACTTTTCTGTTCTTTAAAATCAGCTTAAATTAGGAACGCTGTAGACAAAACATTTTTTCTGGGGCATTTTTTTAAAGAAATATTTAACATTAAAGTAGTATAGTATCAAACAGCAAAAGAAAATTTACGTTAACCAGAGTTTCATGTCCATTTTTAAACAAGAACGAAAAATCATGCGCCAAGCATAGATTATGAAACACTTTTCAACACAGCCAGAAAACTGTAACGAAACTTCACCGTTAAATAAAGTGAAAAAAGGTATGTAAGTAAACAGTTTAGAAAACATATACCACATTGAAAAATACAATTGTCGAAATTACCCTCCATTGTCAAAAAGTAGTCGAATTATTTTGTGCAGCCCTGTATATGATCAATAAATGTGGATATATAGCATGGTAAAATTTAGTTCTATTAGAATATTCATATTTAGCAATTTTCCCTAATCGATGGAAATGCACTTGAAATATTTTGTACAACCCTGTATATTATCTAAAGACTTTAGTACACACCACATATTAAGCTAAAATGCAACTTAAAACTCACTCTCAGCAATTACCAACCGTAAACGACAATGTATATTTTTCTTTACGTAGCCCTGTATATGAATTTATTTATATTCCACAAACTTCTATTAGTCTACTAAATATAGTTCAGCAGGAAAAAAGTAACACAATTAAAAACTACCCTTAAGCACTCACACCCATAGTCTGTAATACTTATGGATTCCCTTGTGTAGCTCTGTATATGAACAACCGATTTTAAAAACACACATGTACTATGAAAAAAATTTAGTTAAACTTAAAAACGCAAACCAAAGTTGAAAACGCACTTATCACTCATCGACTGTAAATATTGCCCATGTACTGTAACCGATATCGTTTGTGTGTGTCCCTGTAAACAAACACAATGCACACAACACTTTAAAGAGAGCAATTTATAGTGCACCTCAGTAATGCATATAATTTTCATTATGTTTGAAATAGTGAAATGTCACTAAATTACACTGCAAACGATTTTTTCCCGTAGAACAATGTGTGACAGAATCCATTTGTTTGACCCTGTAAATGAATAATAAATGCTTTGCACCCCATATCCTACAAAAAGTATCTTTTAATGCGCTTCATAATTATATATCGATTTCATCATGTTTTAAATGACGCAGCATCATCAAAATAAACTTGAAACGATTATTTCCCATTGACTGTAATGTAACGGAATACTTTTGACTGTCCCTGTAAAAAAAACTATAAGTGCTACACACTTCAATTGAAATAGGGAACATGCTATAGTAAACGAAAATAACATATAAAAATTTCAGGACGATCCGAGTATATTTACGCGAGTTAGAGCACGGCCATACGGCCAGACAAACCGAAGTCATAAACACTTTTCATCTAAGGTTGGAAAATTTTTCAAAATGAGGGAAAATTTCCCAATAATTTCCAGAAAACATTTCTAGTTTTCTCTAAAACATATTTTTGTTTCGGGGGGTGGAGGCTTGAAAAGCTACTAGGCCTTGGTCCCCGGGCAATATTTAATCGGGCTTTGGTGTTAGGTAGAGCTACTAAATATATATACAGCAGCCTTGGTGTTAGGATTCCATTATAAGGATTCCATTATAAATTTATTTTAATAAACTATATAATTAAAACTAACAATCATCATCCTATATATTATGTCTGTTGTCAACATTTTTTTTTCTAAGTAAATACAAAATGCAGAACGATAAATGAAATACCATATGAAAGAATTTTGAACAGGCTTCTGACATAGTACACTTATATTTCGTTAAAACTTGATTTTTGATTAAAAATTGCTGTTAATTAAAAATTAAATCGGCATTGTTTTTATAAATTAAATGAAAGGTTTTCTTAAATCAATGTTGCCACAAAAATAAAATACCTCATTATATCGTGCTCAACAATGATTATAAAAAAAAAATTAGTACAATAATGATAAAGTACAATAAAGATAAGTACAATAATGATAAAGTACAATAAAGATAGTAGTACAATAAAGATAAAATCTCAGGTTTTCTGGAATATATAAGCTGTTTCTGCTTCTACGACGCACGGCAACCGAAATAGCTAATACTACACTATACCCTCCGCGCATTTGTGCTTCTTGGCATACGCGATATAAGGAGGGTCTACTATATTATATTCTTGTATATCAAAAGCAGGGCCCGACTTAGACTATCTGGAGCCCTGGGGCAAGCATCTTTCTGGGAGCCCCCTTCTATCTGTCCATAGAAATTGTTTGGGAATTACGTTGAAGTGACTAGTATTAAACTCACTACCTATTTTATGTATACATAAATTTCGAACCAAGTACTATTTACATCTGTATACAGGGTATCACAAGAAAGATGGTCACAACTTTAACAGATGACAGAACACTATTTTTTTGTATATGAATATGACGATTCATACGAGCTTTTAAAGTGTAAATACAGGTCTTTCAGTCACTCTTGGTTATTTGTTATAATATAAAATTTTCTACCACATTATAAAATTTATTCTGTGTATTACATCAGCATGCATTTGGGTAATTCCATAATATAGAAAAACAAGTAAAGGCATGCACTTATACTAATAGCAACAAATTTCAACACTTGTTATGTTTTTTTTCTTCATTCCTCATTCTCTTTAAAGTACTTTTGTGTAAAATTTTATAACAATAGTTTTATGATGATGTAAATTGTTCCTTTTTGGGGAGGAGGGGACATGGGGCACAGGAAGCAGATTGTGGAAGTGGAGGGCTACACTCCTTCCCTAAATCTTTGAAAATGTGAGAATTTTGGTCACTTTTGGCCAATTTGAACTATTTTGCAACCTTTTAACGAAAATCCTGATTAAGCCCAGAGGGGGCCCCTCTCAAATGGGGGGGCTCGGGGCAACTGCCCTGCATGCCCCTGCATAAGTCGGGTCCTGATCAAAAGGACAAAGAATAAATAAATACAACTGAAAAAAGAAATTGCATTAAATAAAACTAAATTGCATAAATAAAACTAACAAGTGGGTAAGTGTGATCGAAGATCGCACAAAGGGTTTCGTTTAATACTCCTTTCAAAACACTTTCAACACACTTCACAACACACTTTTCACAACACATTTCAAATTCCTTTCTTTAATAAATTCAAATAAATTTCATTTTCCAAAAAAAAAAAAAAAAAAGTCATGTTTTTTATCAAGTAAAAATTTACCGGTCTATTTTTCTCGTTTTTTCGAAAATCTGAACCGGTCCGATGGCGGGCGAAGCTGTCATAATAATGTCTGTCATGTGGACTAAATGTAATATTAAAAAAAAAAAATCAATTTCAAAATTAAAAATGTTGTATAGAGACCTTCAAAAGATTAAATTCTCTAATGACGTCATATTAAGCTGCTTTCTGTATTTACACATACTCATACTCCTTGTATTATTGAGAAATGTTTGAAATTTTCCGTTTTATTATCAATATGACGTCATATTAATCTTTTTTTCAATTGGTGAAACTTTTTGACGAAACGTCAGTTGAGGCTCACTGTGGAGACGCGAAAAGTTTTTGGTTTCCGTCTGTTTGTTTGTTTGTCTGTATGTCTGTCTGTTCCTCGATAACTGTCGTAAAAAGCGCCCGATTGGGTTGATTTTTGGTGCGTATGTTGATGAGGTCCCCGGAACCAGCTGTATAGTTTTTAGTTACATTTGTTTCATTCGTTCGAAAAATATAGAACATTTCTTTTAAGGTCATAATGCTTTCCTATGGGAATGCAGACGATTTTCAAATTTCATTTTTAACTGAAATGAAAATCATATATTTGAATAATGGATTTAAACGTAAAATTACTGCTGCTAATTTTTTTATATGGAGGTTTTAAATATATTCAAAAGCTTTGAAAAATTGCCGATACATTTATTAGAATTTAGAAATTAATTGTTTAAATTATTGGAACGTTTTTTGCATCTGTTCGAGAAATATAAAACAATTTAATTTCATATTTTTTACAAATTTTAAAATGAATTTCTTTTTACTTTGTTCTTTAATTTATTAGTTGCTTAGCAACCCTATTTCAAAGAATATCAAAATAATGAAAATTCAAGTAACTCTCACTTGCTGCAATATTTTATTGGCAAAATTAATTATTTTCGGGAAATTTTAATATTCTACTGACATAAATGAGAATTTATTTTGATACAAGTTTATATTTTTTTATCTAAAAAGTTACATGAATAAGAAGTTCATAAGAATTTCAGAATATCATTGCATAAATCGTGTTTAATTTAACGCTTCTAATTTCTGAAGCCTCCGAAGTATTTTATATGCCTATGAATGTGTATGTAATGTAAAAAAAAATAAATTGCGGATTCTAGGATGCTAAATAATATGAAAAGTGAGCTTTAAAAACAATGACTTTTAGAGCTAACGTTGAGGCTCCTGGTCTGCAGATTTACTAGTTATTTCATTTTCATTTTTCACGTGGAAATCTTTCAATAGAAAATTAATTATTGTAGAAAGAATTTTATTGTGGATTTTTAATTGTTGACAACTGCTATAACGAAAAATGTTTAAATTTAATAGAAAAAGTCTATTAGATTTTTGGTTTTTTATCTCTATATATTAAAATAATACGATTTTTTTTCAAATTTTATGATTTTGAACTTCATAATAGGTATTTAGCTATAAGTACACAAAATTTCATGACAGTAAGTTACATAGTTTCTGAGAACCGGCTCTGTGATGGACAGACAACGAAGCGGGAGTAATATGGTTTCGTGAGATGAACGGAACCCTAAACAAGTGGGTAAGTGTGATCGAAGATCGCTCAAAGGGTTTCGTTTAATATTCCTTTCAAAACACTTTATTCCTTTCTTTAATAGATCCAAATAAATTTCATTTAGCAACCAACAAAAAAAAAATAAATAAATAAATAAAAACATATGTTTTTTTGTTTTTTATAAAGTAAAAGTTTACCGGTCTATTTTTTCATTTTTTCGAGTATCCAAACCAGCCCGATAGCGGGCGAAGCCGGCTATTATATTCTGTCATAATAATATCTGTCACGCGGACTAAATGCGATATAAAAAAATAATTTCAAAATTAAACATGTTGTAAACCTTCAAAAAGTTAAAATATGCGAATATTTCCATAATCGGATTTTTATCATGATTCAATATGTTTCTCAAACTCATATATTTACTTGTAAAATTATGTTATTCTGTAAAATTATGTTATTCTCTGACAATTTGACATTTGACGGAGATTGCTTTGAGACCTATAAGCTACAAAAGGCTGTTTGGCTTACTATTCCCTATTACTCATATTGATACTCGCTTTGTATTATTCTCAAACATCGGAAAAATTCGTTAAACTTCCAATATGACGTCAGATTTTCTTTTTAATTCTCTAATGACGTGATATTAATCTGCTTTGTGATACACATACTCATACTCCTTGTATTATTGAAAATATCCGTTTTATTACCACTATGACGTCAATCATTTTTATTTCATATTAATATTTTTTTTCAATTGGTGAAACTTTTTATTTCATTTTCATTTTTCACGTGGAAATCGTCTGATAGAAAATTAATTATTGTAGAAAGAATTTCATCCTGGATTTTTAATTTTTGGCATCTGCTGTAACGAAAAATGTTTTAATTTAATAGGAAAAAGCTGTTAGAATTTTGGTTTTTTATCTCTATTTATTAAATTAATACGAAATTTTCAAATTTTAACATTTTGAGCTCTTTATAGCTGGTATTCAGCTATATACACAAAGTTTCAACTCTGTAAGTTACATAGTTTCTGAGAATAGCTCTGTGACAGACAGACAATGGAACGGGAGTAATAGGGTTTCGTGAGATGAACGAAACCCTAAAAAGAAATTGCATTGTGGGAGTACAGTTTAGTAATTTTTTTCTTCAACACTATACAAATGAAATGGAACACAGACTATATAAATGTATATTTATATATACATGTATATTTATAATTTGTAATTTACACACTATATACATGTATATTTATATGAATGACGCGAAGGAATATTTTAATAATAATAATATTCCAAAAGCAGACGATTTTGGACTTCCAAGGGAGACCATTTTTTTGTCCGCAGTAACCGAAGTCATCATTAAACGATGTAAGCATTTAAATTGAATAAAATTATCCCTTGCATTGAATAAATTGAATTGAATTTTACAGAAATTAAATGGTTACCAACTTCATTCTAAAAAAAACAATTTTTAATTTAATTCGGTAATTTTATCAAATGATCAAGTTATTTAAAAAAATTACTCAAGGCAAACAAAATATGCACAGAAATTTCAGTACTTGAATAATTGAATCTTAATTAAAGTAATCTCTCACATGAACCTCTGCTATTGTCGGTAGTGGAATACTTTCTTTTTGTCCATCACTGTCACTGATACTTTCTTGATTTCTCAATAATCAAAATTATAGTCCGGGAGACAGCGTCATATTTTGGCAACCAATTTTAGCGTCTTCGAGCGATCTCCAATGTTTGTCACCGAGTCGGTGTAACATCAGTGGATTGCCGTTCAATCCACATTGTAGCAAGTTTGTGATGTTGTTAGGGGAATACCCCCTCGGTGGTACGCTACCTGACTCGCAGTTTCATCAACTGTATCATCTAATCTAACACACACAGAGTGATTCAGAACTCCTGAGCAAAACTTTAAGGTGTAATAGAACACACTCAAATCCTAGACAAGCTTAAAACACCATGCAATGCACGGTCGTAATTCAAACAGTGAAGCGCTACAGGACGCTTTCTGATTGTGCGGAGAATCCTGTTTTCTACACAATTAGGACTTCCAGAGCACTAACAACTGCAGAACCATGCATGAAATGCATATCCACCTTTTCCTGATTAGTAAAACCAAACTAGCCATCATTTTTTTAAATCCACGGTAGAAATGACGATGTGTATGAGAAAACAGAGTTTTGTGTGTTTAATGACAGCGCCATCTAGCGGTTCGCCGCTTGTGATACAACCCAAGCACTGTATGGCGAATTTAGATGTGTTCTATCACACCTTAAAGTTTTGCTTATGAATTCTGATTCGCCCTCAACTTCCCTGAAGGAAATTTAGTCCAATGTAAGACCCCCCTCTCTCTCTCTCTCTCTCTCTCTCTCTCTCTCTCTCTCTCTCTCTCTCTCTCTCTCTCTCTCTCTCTCTCTCTCTTGAGCTACTTACTTTGAAATTTGTTTATTTCTTCTTCTAATTTTCATCATATTATCATTCTAGTTAGTAACACTATTCCGGCATAAATAAAATCAGCAATCATCTGTTAAATACAGTGGAACTCCAGTTATACGTTTTGCTCGGGACCAGACAACAAAACGTATAACTCAGTAAAACGTACAACTCATTTAATGGTCTACCAGAACAATATTTTAAATATATCCTGAAAACATTGATCCACTGAGGAGTTCCAGTTACCTTTTATATCGAAAACGGAAGTTTCCTAAATATTACAGCATCCATGACATTAAGTTTCGAAAATAGAACAGAGTAAAAAATAGATGCATAAGAAAAATATACATGAAGCTATTTTATCATAAAATTTTATTAAAAATATTTTTAATACACATAGAGTACTTCAAAGAAATTATAGGAATCGCCTTGGCATGTAAATCATTTATCAAAAGACCTTTGAGTAGTTTACTGAATCTTGTAGAAATTATCACTAATATTCGATTGTTTCTTTTCGGCAGTGCTGACATTGAACTGCAAACATTGCATTTATGTTAATAATGCAGCCACCTTACCTTTACTGTTTTTACTACTCACGAACCGCTTTACTACGTCAAAAGCCTTCAAAGTAGCTCCGAAGTTTGAGTGAGATCTTTCAAATCAAACTCATCAGACCCGTCGTCAGTGTTTCCGATTACAAAATTCATAAATGGATACAAAATTTCTGCCGGGTGCGCAAAAACGTAACGTATAAGTGAGGGAAATGTCTAACGCAAAACGCATAACTCAGCTAATTTTTAATAGCAAGCGGCCGGGACCGCTGAGTTGAAACGTATAACTGAGGGAAACGTACAACTCAGGTAACGTATATCTGGAGTTCCACTGTATTGTGCAAAAAACATGGTTCTCTCCACAATCAGAAAGCGTCTGTAGCTTCACTGCTTGATTTACGACCATGCATTGTACGGTGTTTTGAGTTTGTCTAGGCCTGTTCTATCATCCCTTAAAGTTTTGCCTTGAATCATCCTGTATAACAAAAATCATCGACGATAAAATTGGTCGCCATGCTTCTCAGGCTATTACACCAGAGTTGCTTTTGAAGAAATACTGTACAAAACTAGTTTTAATTCTGTCTGGTCGTAAACAAATTGTCCTCATTATAGAAGAGTAGAACACAATAAGCGATGTCCTTAACATTAATTGCAAATACAAATTGGTTAGTTGGTTGTTTGATTTGCGACGGCCAATTATCTACACGAGGGCTATAGGCCCTATGGGAGTGCCCTCCGTGGGGGTGTTTCTAAAGGATCCTAACCCGTATTTACGGCAAGGTTCAAAGAAAACCACGGAAAACTCCGAACGGTTAGGTCGACGAGCGCGACAAGGGTTTGAACCCAGCACCTCCCGTCTACCAGCTTCGAGAGAAGAACCTCTAGGCCACTGGTGGGACGTGCAAATACAAATTGAAGAAGAAAACGTAATTGTCCTCATGAACCGGAGATACTCCTTAGACGCATTAACGAGAATCCGTTGTATTCATGGTAATAACATAGGTGTCAGAATCACAATTATGGAAAACCACTATTTACGAATAGAAATATTAGCTTTATTTAATCGCAGAATTCTGCGATTAAATTAACGAATATTTCTATTCGGAAATAGAGGTATTCCAAAATCGGGAGAAATCGAGAGATTTGGCAACCTATATACAATGATTTGGAAGATAAAAAAAAAGAACTAGGAGAAGAAGAAGAGTATATGAGGAAGTAAGTTAGTCTGAGGCGCATATAAAATTTCGAAGTTTTTATTTTCTTTAATATGTTAACCACAACATTAATTTCGTAAAAGCTACACATTTCAGCTGTATTATTGACATGCAATTCACAAGCATAAGTGTCAGTTTGATTCATTTGTTTTAAGTATTTATAGTGTCTTAGAAACGTTACTGTGGCTCTTTTATAATCTTTGTGTTACTTCTATAAAAAATATATAGTTAAAAGAAAAATTGAATAAATATTTAACTACTATTTTTGGTTAATCCATTACTAGAAAAACAAAAGTGTAATTTAACTTGTAATACTAAATTCAAATACCTAATGCAATAAAAAAAGAAAAGCCAAACGATTTTACATGTTTTTGAGATATTAAGTGAAGTGAAACGAATAATTTGAAAATAAAGATTATAGATATATTTTTGTTCCATAAGAAATTTTATTTCTATTTAATATCTATTAAGATAAACTGTGTTTCTACTAGTATTTTTATTTTCTGTTTCTGAAGGAATAAGTAGAAAGAAATCGTTTAAAGTGAGTACTTTTTATGAAAGATATTTTAAGATTATAAGCTTTAGAGTATTTTAAGTAAGATACTTTAAAAAATATATTTTGAAATAAATAGTTGATAAAATTAAAAAAAAAATATCTATATATATATTTTTTTTTTTTTTTTTTTTTTTTTTTTTTTTGGTAATAACAATAAACAGAGATATATATCGTTTAAAAAAAAAGTAAGTATCTAGTGATTTTGCATACTTTGTACAGTTATCATTTTGCTTTTAAGATTAAATAAAAAGTTGTGGCATAAAATAAATACAAAATAAAATAAAATCTTACTTAAACTATTAATTATATTCCATTGATAATTGGCTTCTCTCGCCTGTAATGTTTTACTTGAATAGATCTCATTTTATTATATAATGATGAAATTTTGCAGGAGTAACTAAGCATACACATTTTTCTAACATCGTATCTTTACTTTTAGATTTCATAGATGCAGAAACCTAATGCAGAAAATAAAACACCCAAAAGTCTTGCATTATATTTTTTCTGCAGGATGTCTTATACATTGTTCTTTTACAGAAATGTATGATTTTATGAATCAAATTAAACCGAACAAAAATCATAGTTACATTCTTTTCAGCATCTGAAAAAATGAGGAAATACAAAATTTCATCAATTTTAAACAAGCTATCATTTATTTAATGAACCATAAGTTATTGAAAAGAGCCTACACTAGTCACGCGAAGAAACGCTCACGCTAATGTTAAGTCTATGGGAAGGTTATCCCGCGATTTCTCGCTCGCATTTTAATATTTTTAAATGATTTTTTTGCGTAGGATAGCTGAGGTCGATCTTCAACGTTGTTAGTTTTTACTTTTTTGATTTTGGTTACAGTTTTTTTATAAGCGGACATTTTAAATTTTGGAACCGGTTGGAACCGGTTCTGAAAATGAAAGTACCTTTATATAAAAAAAACTGGAGCCAAAATCAAAAAATAAAAACTAACAACGATAGATATCGACGTCAGCTATCCTATGCAAAAAAAAATCATTTAAAAATATTAAAATGCGAGCGAGAAATCGCGGGATAACCTTCCCATAGACTTAACATTAGCGTGAGCGTTTCTTCGGGTGACTAGTGTAGGCTCTTAAGTCTATGGGAAGGTTATTACGCGATTTCTCGCTCGCATTTTAATATTTTTAAATGATTTTTTTTTTTTGCATAGAATAGTTGAGGTCGATCTCTAACGTTGTTAGTTTTTACTTTATTGATTTTGGTTAGTTTTTTTTATAAGCGGACATTTTCAATTTTGGAACCGGTTGGAACCGGTTCTGAAAGTGAAAGTACCCTTATATAAAAAAAACTGGAACCGAAATCGAAAAAATAAAAACTAACAACGTTAGAGATCGACGTCAGCTATCCTATACAAAAAAAAAAAAAAAAAAAAAAAAAAAAAACATTTAAAAATATTAAAATGCGAGAGAGAAATCGCGCAATAACCTTCCCATAGACTTAACATAGCTTGCGCGTTTTTTCGCATGACTGATGTAGGCTCATAATGCTAAAGAGAACTGCTAGTTACATAGGCATACAATTTAGAATATTTTATATAATATTTCATTAATTTTTGTTTAACATGATACTTTGTAAAAGTCCAAACAAAACGCGGATGTATACTTTGGACTAAACTGATTTTGAAGGACTAATAACTAAGCAATAGTATAACAATTATTCAAAATTCATAAATAGAAACATAATCCTTTGTCACCTTTAGAATCAGCATGATCCCCACTCCACTCCCCGCCTTTTTCCAAAAGACTTTTCTGGCACTTACATGTCTCCTGTGCCAGGATGATTCTAGTTTATACTTATATAACAAGTTGGAAATTGTACGTCAAACGTGACAAATGAGGTGTGTTCGTACTATAGCTAGTTATATAAATAATCAGATCTTGATGATTTTTAATTCTGTGAAATGAATTATATCGTCTGCAGATTAATTTCTGTCATAAAATAAGTATCTCGGTCGCCTGACGATTAAACCTCAGAAGCTCCTATAACAAAAAAGCACCGATTTTTTTTTTTTTTTTTAATTATTATTCAAATTTCTTAATAAATATTTTTAATAATATCTTCTAAAGTTTTGATTCGATTTTCATAAAATTTGAAACGTCTCGACAAAATTCTGAAAAGATAATATATCTCAAATTTCAAACCATTCGGTTGGGCAGTTTTTGCGTTGTTATATGCAGACAGACGGACGGACGGACAGAGAGACGGACGGACCAGACAACGACAACAGGTGCTACGTATTTATATAATTACGAACGCACCTAATAAGCTATATACTTATATATAATCTATACAGGGTACCCCAAAAAGTTAGAAAGTGCTTTCATTTTTCACCTGTTAGAGATACGTAGGCACTGTAGACTGCAAAAGTGTTCAAAATAAGGTAGGGATTAAGATTATGTTGATGAAATAGTCCTGCTATTATTATTTTTTTTTAAGTTACATTTTTTTAATATTTATACGCTCTATGGATCCTATATATAGAAATAATGTTGAAATTTGTGACATTTCGGAGCTTTTCGGCACTAAAAACGGATAGAAAATTTTTTAGTGTTAAAAAGCTCCGAAATTTATATTGACACAGTTCCCTCATAGAGTTCAGTTATATATATATTAGAGATACACCGAATATATATACTGATTTTGTACGAATACTGGATACTGAATACTGAATGCTGAATATTCGGTTATTCGAATACTTCTATATATCAGGGTTTAAAGGCATTTTAAAAATTAATTTTTAAAACAATTTTACACCATATTTCAACATAAAAGCTTCCATTTTGGTGAATAAGACCTTTTCACAAGTAAACTTTACACTAAAAAAATCTATGATTTTAGTTAGTATTTACAAAGAGGATTGTTTTAAAACTTTTTTAATTAATAAAACTTTAAATTTCATGGCTTCTTCTATGAATTAAAATAAATGGGTAAAATTTTCTTACATTCTAAAACAAATTATTTTAAAGGCATTAGAAGAAAAAAAAATTACAATGATATAGTGTTTATTTGAATGGAAAGGATGAAAGTAAAAAAAAGTAAAAAAACTACAATTTAAATGATATCAACTCAGCAAATATAACTTTCCTGCTTCTTTTTATTAGCTCACAGGCTATCAAAACCTGAAAGCTATAAGGCATTAGAAGAAAAAAAAAATTACAATGATATAGAGTTTATTTGAATGGAAAGGATGAAAGTAAAAAAAAGTAAAAAAACTACAATTTAAATGATATCAACTCAGCAAATATAACTTTCCTGCTTCTTTTTATTAGCTCACAGGCTATCAAAACCTGAAAGCTATAATGTGTCCGCCCGTTCTGTTATGTATGTATGTATGTACGTATGTTACGTATGTACGTAACGCGATAACTCTTGACAGAAATAGCCATTTTGCTTCAAATTTTGTTTATAAGTTCAGTGTGATAAGGCGCTTCCCTGATTAGTTTTGGGGTTTCATTGGTTAAGTATAAAGGGGGGAACGGGGTGGCTAATCCCCCCTTAATTTAGATAGATGGGCTTTTCAGGCATATTTATCCGATTTTTTTCAAATTTTGCTTATAGGTTCATTGTGATAAGGCGTTCCCTGATTAGTTTTGAGGGTTCATTGGTTGAGCATAAAGGGGGGCGAAGGCTAACCCCCCCCCCTTAATTTAGATAAATGGGTTTTTTCAGACAGAATTATCCGATGTGCTTCAAATTTTGTTCATAGATTCATTGTGATAAAACGCTTCCCTAATTAGTTTTGGGGGTTCATTGATTAAGTATAAAGGGGGAGGTAAGGGGGCTAATACCTCCCTTAATTTAAATAAATGGGTTTTTCATGCAGAAATCCAATGTGCTTCAAATTCTGCGTACAGGTTCATTGTGATAAGGTGCTTCTCTGATTAGTTTTGTTGGTTCACTGGTTAAATATAAAGTGGGGGACGGGGAGTAATCTCCCCTTAATTTAGATAGTTGGGTTTTTCATGCAGAATTAGCCGATTTGCTTCAAATTTTGTGTATAGTTTTGTATATGTGATAAGCCGCTTATCTGATCAGTTTTAGGGGTTCATTGGTTAAAGATAAAGAGGAGGAACGGGGGGGGGCTAATTCCCCCTTAATTTATTGTCGGTTTCTTTATTTTTCGAGAACACATTATTCTTTGAAATAAGAGTATAATATACAATTAGTGTGAATAGCCTGTGAGCTCAATGCCATCAGTAATAACTGGGCACTTTACTTTTTATTTAACTATTAGGGAGTTTTTTTAATTCATCAGAGAGCAATGACTGGAGTGGGCGATCATTTTCAGAGGTTGTAAACATACAGGATGATCCTAAAATTTTGGAGCAAACTTTAAGAGGAGATATTCGCAATCAAGATAATGTTCAATTCATCTTTGTTGGGATGCCACATCGTAAACAAAGATATGGCCATTCCCTGATTTTTTAATGTCCCCTGTTAGTATTATTTCTTTCTTGTTGCTGTGTTGCTCTTCTCTATATCTTCCTAGTCCCTTTCCTGATATCAAACTACTTTTCAACTCAGGATTTTCTGTTTTCAAATCTGAACATGTTGTTCAACTAATTCTACATTTCCTTTATTTACCTCTAAATCTAAATGAAGAAGCTTTGTCCAATCAGACTATCTTACCTACTGTGTCAACTTTTCAACAGTCATGAGTTTTTTTTAAAAATCTATCTCTGTCGCATGCAGTCCGATTACACCCGTTTGCACTTAAAACAATATAAATAGTTCAGCATTTGTTTCCGGCTAATATTCCATAACAAAATTAAAACTCCACCACACGGATACACACACACACACACTAAAAAAAAAAAAAAAACCCTCAAGTTTAACATACATGTAATCGAACCAAGGCTTACACTGAAATAATCAGAATGAATCAGGCTGCTGTAAATAGTGAAATATTTAAAGTTTTTTGTTATTAACCCATGGCATGCAGTTAATATTAAAGTACCATTTTAAATAAATTTCAAAACTTTATTTGAATACATAATTGAAATTTTTCATATAAAAATGCTTTGTGGTGTTGTTAGTGAGCAATCTAAAATCAACATATTAAATGTAAAAATCTTTCAATTAAAAATATTTTTCATTTATGTTCCGTAACCCAGAAAAAGGGTCTATTTAATGAAAGGTTTACCAGCATAGGTGTAAAAAGTTCCTGCTTTTGATTATATTAGTAGAGTGGTATGTTCCTAAATTGTAATATTGTTTAAGTTTCATTTATGATCGTTGACTGTTCAACAAATATTGTTAAGTAATCGAAGGAAATCGACTACATGCTGTTTCCTTTATGAATTATTTGGTTCTCGTAAATTTAATGCAATGATTGATAGCCAGAATTAAAACACTCCCACTCCTATCTCTCTATATATTGAACTACTGAGAGTATAAGCTTCAAAAATATTGTACACATACTATTCAAAACATGAGGAAATGGATTACGTGAAAAAATTAGTTTTAGAAATCACCGATAGGTGATGCTCTACAACTAGACATATACTGAAAAGACACATTGTAAACACATTTTATTTGAACGTACTAAAGTTTCATGTGACAAGTACCTTATCAACGCAGGGAATGCTGCTCAATATGGTTCTTTTCTTGATGATGTAAAATTGGCTGTCTGTGGACAGATTGTTCAATTGCAGATCGCAACTGATCGACTGAGATGCTTCTCACATACAGATTGATACCTTCTTTCAAATCTGCAAAGCTTACCAGACGTCCTCGATAAACAAGATTTTTTAAATATCCCTACTGCCAAAAATCACACGGATTCTGTCTGATCTCATATCATCCTGAGAACGAGATGGACAGATTGTCGAAAATACATGACTGTCATTAGTGAAACGTTGCCGAAGAAACTGCTGTACACAGAATCCAATGTGTGGCGGGTCGGTGCTCTATCTTGCACACAGATAATTGAGTCAAGACATTCCCACTGTTGCAAATAGGGTACAACAAAAGCTTCGAACATTTTTTTGTACCTGTTGGCTGCCACAATGCATGTCACAGGACTATTGGCGAGTAGCCTCTTCAAAAAAGAATGGTCCAAGAGCCTTCATGCGTACAAATCACGCATTCACAGTTTTTATTATTATTATTATTATTGTCGTTATTTAATATTTTCTGTTGTACAGCGCCATCTATCGGTGTTTCTGAACTAAATTTTATTTAGTTTAATCTGTTTCCCCAAGTCTTGAATAGTATATGCACAAAATTTGAAGCTTATATACACTGAGTAGTTTAATATATAGAGAGGGTCGGTGTAGGGATGTTTTATTTCTGGCCACCCTGTATACAACCGTTAATATATAGTAAGTCTTGATTAAGAAGCTTCTGTCCCGCTTTTTGCAACAATGGACCTCGCAAAACTGTAACCTAACTAAATATTGTGGCCTCTTAAATTATTAAGATATTATTCGTCGAATTCTCATATGGAATACTGAAAAAATGGAAATGCTTTATTATAATCGACATCACAATATATACATTTGTGCTTTAGATTTGAGAAATTAAAATATGTCTAAACTCTAAAACTTTTCTTTTTAAAGGTAGCCTATAAAAATGAGGGACTACCAGAGAGTGCCCATAATCATCAAATTGGGAGAATGTATGAATGAAAAGGCAGATATAGCCATAAGAGTGAAAAAGCGACTCGAAAGCATGAAAGCTAGCGAAAAAAAACGCAAACTTTTGCAGCATGATATCAGAAAAAATGGCAATGTATATATGATGTCTGAATGCGATGATGTGCTGAAAAACGATTTTAAGTGGCTAATAAATTTTAATTTGAAAGAGATAGGCATTCGCGATATTGACGAAGAGCTGCCCGGAAATAAATTGCTCAAGGGACAGAAGAGTGGTCGTAGAAGAAATAGTGTTATAAAACATAAACACAGACTTTCACTTTCAGGTAAGTTATATTTGTTGTTTATTTAAACCGCACTAATCTTTAAACTGCTATAAACATAGCAGTTTTAAATATTACTGTTTATTATTATTTTATTATATTTTAATAGGATTATACTTGACCGACACAGTGAGGTGAGAGTCTCTATAAGGCCTCACGAATGTATGCCACTTGTTGCCCAACCAGCTTTTGTTCTGTTGGTGACCGGTACTACTGGTAGCCATAAGCGGCCCGGTGTTTAATAAATAGGGGTAAAGTGCAACTGCAAGGTTTCACGTGTTGGCAGAAACGTTACCTTCAGTTCAGTTTTTTGGGGCTTGGTTTAGCTTATTTCATATTTATATTCTGCACTTAAAAAATGCTGACTAGGCTGTTGACCATAGACACATTTATTCCAAAATATTGCCCCTGCGTATATTTCTTTCTATCTGCGCTCATGTCTCTTAGAATTTCAAGCTATATATCTTACTATTTTAAAAGATTAAG
The DNA here is from genome assembly GCA_963931845.1 of Maratus michaelseni. NCBI lineage: Eukaryota > Metazoa > Arthropoda > Arachnida > Araneae > Salticidae > Maratus > Maratus michaelseni. The sequence goes on from OZ007594.1 coordinate 75,252,429, forward strand.
GGGGGTTCTTCCTACGTACGCTTATGGATGTAAATAATTTTTGGAAAACTTTATATTTTTGTAAAAGGCAATTATTTAATCCCTTCGCGACGAGCGTCCTTTACAAAAATGTTAATCTTTTATCACCGGTTTTCCAAAACAGTAATTTTTGCCTAATTTAATTGCAGAAACGCTGTGATTAAATAAAGCAAAGTTTACAATCAAAAATAACTGGTGAAAATAATCAAGGATTCTAAGCACCTTATGCGCCACGTATAATATGTGACGTTCGTCACGAAGGGGCTGCTTAATGCACTAAGCGGACTTGTACAATTTTGACACACGTTCTATGGTTTAATCAAGTTACTTCTTTTGTAACGTACTACCCAATTAAGTGGATGGAAAATTATTTGAAACACCTACCATCTATTCAAAAGCATTTTCTGATAGTGCTGGCATATATGATACAATTGTATCACAGTCATCACACATATGATACAATTATATCACATTCAGACACTCAAGTGTCGGAATTTCTAAATGTCTTAAGTTTAGACATATCATCATTATTCAAACATGTTTCTAACCAGTTCATTTATACCATGATCATGGTAAGACACTTATGTGTCTTAAATTCAGACATCTATAATTTCTGAAATTTCATATTCAGACACTTTGGTGTCTGAATTTAAGACGCCTCTATTTGTAGTGCAGCAATTGCTGAAAATGAATTTTCAGAGCATTTTATGTTTTTTAAATTGTTTATTTAGATATCTCACTTCATGAAAAAATGAAATTTCTTAACAATATCCCGATAGTGTTGGAAAGTGTTTCATAATCTACATTCTAATGCATGTTTTCCCGTACATTTTTACTTCAAACGGGAGCAAGGAACGCACTATATTTCGCGATTTTTTTTTCAAGAATTACGGGGCACGAAAAAGGTACACCTTAAAGGATGCATTGGGAACTGGACGTTTTTTTTTTTTTTTTTATCCTCGTTGATTGAAGATTCCATCAAAGCGATTAATCAATGAATTTTTCTATCAAATGCATGTATAAAATTTGGTTAAAGATAATAGAAAGTAGCTTCAAGCATATTAGTTATGCAGAAAGTTTTCAGGGTGTTTTTGAAAATAACAAAAATACAAATAGGAACAAAAAGAAAAGAATCAGCCTGATCTGATATAGACATTTTGAAGCTTCTTTGAAGGGACTTTGTATATAAATCTAGCAAAATTAAGTAAGCCAATCTAGAATTATTTATTTCTTTAATTTCTGCGGGATTTTTACTTTTCTCATGTTCGTGATATTTATCACATAATTTACGTTCTTTATGCTGAATAAAAACATCTTTTCGATTAAAAAATCTACATGTGATTTTATTTGTACATTTTAATACTAGTAATACATTATATTTTTATTTTAATGCGAGGTGATAGTAATGACAATTAAGTATATCTACTTGTCTAAGGCCCGACTACTTTGAACGCTCAAAAGTATGGTTTAATCAGAAATTCAAAGTAACTAATTTAAGGTGGCAGAATACAAACTTTCCTCCCCCCCCCCCTGCGAACATATTACCGCTAAAATAAAAATATATATTCACTCAGAATGCTACTTCGAACTCACAAGCACATGGTACAGTCAGAATTTCAATATGACTAATTTAAGGGGCTTTATACAAACTGTGAAGTTATCATTAGCCCCTCCCAACGAAAAAAAAAATGCTGTCAAATTATAACTGTCAAAATATTCTCGCTCAAATAGAAATTATTTTCGCTTAAACAGATGGTATAATCGAAATTTCAATATAATTTAAGAGGATGTATAAAATTGCGAAGTTAGCTCCCAGAAAAATAAATACTTTATAACTCTAAAAATATTTGTATCGCAAAAAACATTTTTATCGCTCATGCTTTTTTCAGTTTTTAAATTCCATAAAGTCGAGGGGCCAACTTCACAGATTTGTTTAACTGAGCTATTTAAATTAATACATTAGAATAATATAGAAAATAGTATTGTGATGACCACAGCATACTAATTTTCTTTTTAGATGTCATAGAACAATGTCTATTTATAAAGGAAGAAGCTACCATCAAGGAGATCAATAAATGGATAAGGTATTTGTCTTTGAAATAATTTATACTCTTCACATAATACCATAAATATTTATTAATCAATATTTTCTTTTTTAGTGACTCATTTCCGTGTTTCAAGTCTAATGGCTGTACATGGAAGGTAATTATTTCGCTCTAATTTGAGTATTGATATCGGCATAAACATCAGAAATAAAACAAATCTTTAAGTCAGAGATTTGTTTAAAATCTCTTTCTTATTTGTTTAAATCTTTAGTATCAAAAGTTTGCATATTTAGGGTAAAGTTGTCAAGTACTACTACCCTCCATCTGTTTGAAATTATTTGACTATGGTAGAGGTAGAGCTGTCGGGCAATGTTATGAAATTGGTCTTGTGTATATTTATGTTTCATATACATGTTTGGCGACAATTCTGATATTATGTCCTACTATAGCAGGGGTGGCGAATCCGAGTGCCAATTATCGCCACTATTACCAAATAGTAATTTTCGACATTTTTAATGACAAATTCTGAAATTAATACATTTATTACTATTCGGAAATCGTGGTGACAATTCGCTGCCGGCACGAGAGTTCGCCATTCCCGCACTAAATAGTATTAAACTATCAAACGATTTTCAAACTGGTGAATCGTTTGATTTGTCTTCGCAGTATGAATGACACAAGGTTTTATACCCATACCACATATGAGGCATTCTCATTCTCTCATAATTTTAACTTTCAGGAATAAGAAACTTATGAAATTAAATTTATTAAAATAACATTTTAAACTTATAGAAGAATTTTTTAATGATTCAAAATAAGGAAAAAATGATTAGCAGCGATGATTGTTAATAAGGATTTATTTAAGCAATGAACAAAGTTGAACTTGCGTGTCTAATTTTCCTTACTGTCCCCTTGGTACTTTACTTCTCTAACTTTTTATTTTCATCTAAACTTTTACTTATAATGATTTTGCATAGTACCCATAAAGCATTTAAATAAGATACAATAACAATGTAGTATTTTTAGTACAAAATTTTAGTATACAATTACCTTAAAGGCTGAAATTCAGCAGTTTATATTATATTATGCTATTTTATTAGTATTCACAAAAATCTATTTATTATCATATTTAAAATGTTTTATTGAGAATTACATGGTTGCAAATAGATATACAAGAGTAAGGACGGAAGGACTGTCTATACAATTAAATATTTAGAACATTTTAAAGTTTCTCACACTGTTGGTCACGAACAGATAAAGAAGGTCTGCAGTCAATCAGAAAAAAATAAATTGCTTATGTATATAAAATCTGTTATTAAATAATAATAATAAAGTATTACACAATTGGTACTGATGCCAATGTGTATAGTCTGATAAGTAAACTTAAAGATGTATTAATGCGCAGCTGGATTTGTTTATCGTTTGATTGCTTTCCTACATGTGGATCAACATTTGAAACGCACAGAAGTAAATTATTTCCAAGTAATTTAGTTCTTACTGCAACAAGAACATGGTTTTTGCACAAGTAAGAAATAAAAAATAGGACCATTGTTTTGAAGGCATCCGTTACTAAGAGTTAATATAAAACAGTGTAGTGGGTCGCGGTCTATTTACTTTTTTGTATGAATTTCAAGAGGTCTCAAAGCTACAAAAATTTAAGAAACGATGATTTAGAACAAAATTTGAGCCATTCTCCCATAATTTTAACTTTCAAGAATAAGAAATTTGTAATATTCAACTTAATAAAATAGCATTTTTAAACTTTCTTGTTCTCGTTGCTATAATTAAACGCGTTCTTATTCTACAATAATGTTTAATACTGCACCATCCCTGTGAGACACTTACCATCTATTTTGTAGTGAACTAGAACAGGGACGGTAAGGAAAATTACCACCTATTTTTAGGTAAGTCATGTTAATCATAACTGATAACCGCAATGTTCATTGATTTTTAGCAACAATTATTTACAGTGAACTAAATAACAAAATGTTTTTAATTTACCTCTTAAAATTCAGGAATATATCTTGGGGATGGTAAGACTACCAATAAAGCCACAATGCTTGAAATTGATATTTAAATGCTGATTTAAATTCTACAGAAAATTTAAAGAACTATAGCCATTTTTTCTCTAGCATAGTTCTGCATGAGAAAAAAGTTGAAAAAGACACTGTGGCTTCATCTGGATTGATGTTCTGCATAAACTTAGCAAGAAGGACGGTAAGGAATCCAAAATCCAGAGACAGAGTTTAAAAAATAATAATAACCGTAAAAAATGTGTGCAGCTTAATTTTTGGCTACATAAATATATTAAACAATAGTTCCAGTTTCGTAAAAAAAAAAAAGTCGAGTTACTTTTATTGAAACAATTTTATAGAGACAGCTCCAAACTTAAAAATCAGCATCAGGGACAAGGGGCGGCAAGGAATTTAATACTACATTTGGACCCCCAAAATCGTCTAACACTTATTTATCTCGTTAATATTGTTATAGAATCATGCAACGGCATGTTCTCATGTTTTCCAACAAAAGAAAACCAAGAATATGTACTAAAATAAAAATTATTATTAATGAACTTAAAAGTCAAAATTATGGGAAAATCGCTCATATATGTGTTTATGTATTGATTGTGAATTTCATGACCAATTCTACAGAATTTGTCATACAGCACACAACAGATTTAATCTTCGGATCAACCTGAGATTTGCGAAGAAAATATTTTTAAGCATTCAATTTTTTTTCGTACAGTTTTGTATGTCTTAGTAAAACCACTTTCTACTTTTTGAAATCTCCAATGCCAAAGTGTTGAAGTTTGTATATGTTGCACTATTTTTTCTTTTGGAAGATTTTATTTGTATCCCATAGTTTTCGACAGGATCGCACAAAAAATTCAGATATAGTAGTTTCCCCCAAGTTTAAAAAGGGCAGGGTGCTGATGGTGGGAAAGGGCACTTGGTATTCTTAGGACACTTTTTAAAATCTTGGGGGCGTTTTTTTATTTTTAAAGCAACTTTTAATATTTCAAAGTCAAGGCACTATTTTTAAAGCAACAATGAATCAGTTTTTACTATGCAAGCAAATTTTTTAAAACAAAAAAGAGTAAGGGCATTTTTTCTTGACAGAAGGACAAGAAAGGTGCTAATTTTTCGGATGAGGGGCAAGAAGAAGAAGGGTGCTATTTTGTAAACAAAAGGGCAGGCAATGTGCAGCACCCTGCTGAAACTGTCTGGGGGAAATTTTGATATTACTTCATCTATAACCATTATTATAGAAATGTTCCAAAATTAATTTATGTAGTTAAAGCAGAGAAAATATTCCTTTTAAAAATGAAGATGTGAGTTTCGAAACTAGCCTTATCCAAAAAATCAAATTCGAGGAAATCGCGAAAAACCTCTAACTGCTTCCATTGGTTTTCATTGTAAACCAAGATTTTAGAACGCCAGAAATACATGCAAAAAACTAGTTTTTCTGCGGATTGTAGTGTTTTTTCAGTGAAGATTTACCAATAGAATAGATTGATAGAGAAAACACGATTTTTTAAATTTTGGATAAACCGAGTTTTGAAACTCACGTCCTCAAATGGAGTATTATTCATACGAGCAGGGAAGACCGAGCTATGCTCGGTCAAAATTAGCTTTGAGTTCAAATGAGTCAAAATGAGTCATGAAAATGTAGTCAAAATAGTCTGAGCCGTTTTTTTAGATAAAATTAGCTTGACTCACAGTGACCCAAAAATGACCCACTAGTCGGATTTTCTCGAGCATGTGACTTAGCCCAATGATTTGCTCGTGCCCAAAACCGTAGAATACAAAATTTAGTTCAAATCGTCTGAGCCGTTTTTAAGATAAAAATAGCTTGACCCATAATGACTCATGACCAAAATGACCCGCTAATCGAAGTTTTTCGAACATAACATGTGACTTAGCCCAATAGTCTTCTCGTGACCGAAAATCATAGGATGCAAAATTTAGTCTAAATAGTTTGAGCCGTTTTTCAGATAAAATTAGCTTGACCCATATTGACCCAAATATGACCAACTAATCGAATTTTCTCGGACATGTGACCTAGCCCAATGTTTTTCTCGGGCCCGAAACTCGTGGGATACAAAATTTAATCAAAATCATTAGAGCCGTTATTTAGATAAAATATACTTGACCCGCGTTGACCCACTAATCGAAAGTTCTCGAACATGTGACCCAGCCCAATAGTCTTCTCGTGCCCGAAAACAGCAGGATACAAAATTTAGTCAAAATAGTTTGAACCGTTTTTTAGATACAATTAGCCTGACTCTGACCCACGGTAACCCAAAATGACTCACTAATCGAATTTTCTCAAACATGTGACCTAGCCCAATGGTTTTCTGGTGCCCCTAAACGGTAGGATACAAAATTTCGTCAAAATCGTTAGAGCCGTTTTTAAGATAAAATTTGCATAACCACACACACACAAGATTTGCTCGTATTAGAATATATGATATACTTACAAGATCAACCAAATAATTCCGACAAATCGTAGTCTGTGATCAAATAATGAAGAAGAAAAGTATGAGTGTGTGTGTGATATAAGCTTGAAGATCAGTTAAATTGTGAACAGATTAGCGAATTTGTTAGTAGGGAGAGGTACCAACCAAATATGGCATACAGATAGCCCTCTAGATCCAAGTTTTAGCACTTTTAAGCGATTTTTTGAAAAACCGATACCTGGAATTTTCCATTATTTAATATTTTGTACGATTTGTTTTTCCATATGCTAGTGCGCAGTCTAATTCTCAAAAAACAAAAATTACTGCATTATTATAAGAAAATTCAAAATATTTCCATTCTAACAAAATTTATTTTAGAATCTCCGAAATAATTTTTATTTCTGAGAGGTATTTTTATAAGAACTTAGTTGAAAAGTGTTTATGGCTTCTACAAAGTGACTTTTAATGTTGTCATGGACACCTGCAAATGCTTCATAATCTATTTGTGACGCATAAATTTTCTTTCTTGTTTTAATATAACTATTTCGTTTCATATATGATCATAATCGAGTTCATAAAATAGCAGAATAATTTCTTATTAAATTGAAGTACTTTTCCCCCTTTTTAACCCCTTGGGGACGAGCGACACGTATACGTGACGCAAAAGATGCTCAGAATCCTCGATTATTCCCACCAGTAACTTTTTATTGTAAGCTTTGCCTTATTTAATGACAGCATTTCTGCGATTAGTCGAAAATTTCTGTTTTCAGAAACCGGTGGTAAAAGATTAAAAATTCTGTAAAGGACGCTCGTCGCGAAGGTCTACTATAAACACTTTCAACCTAGGTGAAAAGTGTTTATGACTTCGGTTCGTCTTGTTGTCCGTCCGTGCTCTAACTCTCGTAAACATACTCGAATTGTCCTGAAATTTTTGTATGTTATTGACGTTTACTATAGAATGATCCCTATTGAAAAGGAAGTGCGTAGCATTTATAGTTTGTTTACAGGGACAGTCAAAAGCATTCCATTACATTACAGTCAATGGGGAAAATTCTTTTCAAGTGCACTTTGATGATGTTATGTCATTTAAAACTTGATGAAATTGATATACTATTATGAAACGCCATAAAACATGCTTTTTGTAACATATGGGGGGGCAATGCATGTATTATTCATTTACAGGGTCACACAAAATAATTCTGTTACACAATGTTCTACGGGGGAAAAATAGTTTGCAGTGAAAAATGATGTTTCACTATTTCCAACACAATGAAATTTATATGCGTTACTGAAGTGCACTATAAATTGGTCACTGAAAAGTATGGTGTGTATTTCCTTTATCGTCCATTTACAGGGACGCTCAAAAGAATTCGGTTACAGTCTTAGTGCGATAATTGTAGTCTATGTATAAGTGTGTTTTCAACTTTGAGGTGCCTTTTTATGCTTAACTAAATTTTTGTATAGTACGTGGTGTGCATAAATTCTGTTGAACATATACAAGGTTTCACAAAGGAATTCGTAAATGTTTCTTACTATGGGAGTGAATTGCTTAAGAGTAGTTTTAATTGTGTTAAAAGTCTTTAGATAATATACAGGGCTGTGCCTAGATTTCGAGTGCATTTCCATCGATTGGCGAACATTTCTAAATATGAATTTTCTAACTGAACTAAATTTTATCATGCTATGTTATGTAGTGTATACCTAAATCTATAAATATACAGGGCTGCACAAAATAATTCGATTACTTTTTTGACTATGAAAGGTAATTTCTGAAACTGGATTTTAAAATGATTTATATGTTTCCTAAACTGTTTACTACATATCATCTTTCACCTTAACAGTGAAGCTTCGTTACAGTTTTCTGGATGTGTTAGAAAGTGTTTCATAATCTATGCTTGACGCATGATTTTTCGTTCTTGTTTTATATATGAAATTGATTTTGTATACTTGAATTATCGGATTTTCAAAACTATTCATCGTTCACTTTGAAATATTTCACATCATTTAAAACAATTATTTAATTACTCTTTTTAAAACAGAATGGTGTAAAATATAATAGTTTTGAAGTTTTTTCATATGACGTTGCCTCTGTTCCTATAAAAACAGAACAAAAATACCGTGTGTTTGCTTTAACACCTTGACAGTATGCATTCTAATAATCGATAAAACAAAGATCGCTCCACTGTTAGAAATAGCAAAATATTTGTATTCCAATAAAAAAAAAATTAAATATCTAAATTGAATATATTTTTTGTTTTTGACAATTTTCTAAAATTATTTGAGTTTTTAATTTTAAAGTATTAGCTACGACAAATTGCTAATCGTTCATTTTTTATTAAAAAAAAAAAAAAATAGATGCACACTTAACCTGTTTTTAAAATAACAATGGTTGAAAAAATATTAATTAAGCCAATGTTTAAATACTTTTAAAATGACGTTAGATTATCAGCAAACGATTAGATTATCATAAATCTATTTTCTTACGGAGGTAAAATACCACTAAATTACGAAATTTTCAGATTCTTTCATTCAATGGTTGTGAAGCTATCTTGTGTGCAGGGATTTCATTTCCATCCGGGGATAAAATGAAAACATGTCGAAACAATAACATAGTTGAAAAGTGTTTATGAATTCGGTTTGTCTCTCTGTCCGTCCTCTAACTCGCGTAAATATACTCGGATTGTCATGCAATTGATATATGTTATTGAAGTTTACTATGGCATGTCCGGTATTGAAAATGAAATGTGTAGCACTTATAGCTCCTTTACAAGGACTCTTAAAAGAATTACGGTCTATGGGGAAAAATCATTTGTTGTTTATTTTAATTATGTTACACTATTTTAAACATATCAAAATTGATATATATCACTGAGGTGCACTACAAGAGGCTTACTATAGAATATGAGGTGCATAGCACATATTGTTCCTTTACAGGGACACACAAAATAATTTCTTACATTATAGTCTATGGAAAAAAATCGTTTGTGGTTTATTTTAATGTTTCACTATTTCAAACATATTGAAATTATTATACATATATCACTGAGGTGCATTACAAGAGGCTTACTATAGGATATTGTGTGTATAGCATTCACCGTTCATTTACAGGGACACATAAAAGAATTCGGTTACAGCACTGTCTGTTAACAATAATTGCTGGAGGTGCGTTTTCAGTTGCGGAAAGCGTTTTTAAATTTAACTCATTTGTTGTCTATTCCTTGGTGTGTATAAATAGATCATATACAAGGCAGCATAAAAGATCTCTAGTACATTTCCGTTTATTGGCGGAAATTAAATTGAGGAGTTTATTGAGGAATTTTAAACTGTGCTATGCACTTCCTAACTGAACTAAAATTTAACATTCTATGTAGTATATATACAAATCTATAGATCATATACAGGGTAGCACAAAATAATTCGGATATTTTTCCGAATATTGTTGGTAATTCCTGAAATTGGGTTTTTAAATGTGTTATGTGTTTTCAAATGATTTATTTAGACATCATCTTTCACCTTATTCAATGGTATAGATTTGTAGAAGTTTTTAGAAGTGTTACATAATCTAAGCTTCACGCATGATTTTTCGTTCTTGTTTAACATAAAAATTGAAATTTCGTTTTTTTTTTTTTCACATGGGAAAGGCGTTCTGCAGCCATTAAATTCCCGAGTTTTACAATTCGATTTCCAAGATCCAGATAGAATTTGAAATATGGTTTTGGTCCCTTGCTGTACTGGAGGCCAAAACTATGTTGAGAAGTCTTAGAAGTATGTTAGAAGTAGAATATGTCTTAGAGAAGAAACTTTACAGGATAATGAATCTCAAGACAAACATGACACAGACAGGAATATTTCGGAATTTGACCTTATGTCTCTATTCCACGAGGCAAAGACCAAAAAATTCTAAGATTATCGAAATTTTGGGAGAGAGGAAAAGGACATATTTGAAATTGGTCACATATTTTTAGAAATAATAGCATTAACTGAATTAAATGTTACTTTTAAGATTCATAGCCAATTAAGAAAAATCTGAAAAATATGCATAAAAGAGAATCGCTTGTGATCTAAAACTTTTTCTTCATCTCCTTTTCCCCCTCTTTTATAAACACACATACATTTATATGAATAAAGTTGATGCATCAATTTATAAAATGCATGTACTTTAATAAACATATTTTTGTTTTATTTAAGAATTCTGTTCGAAAGACGCTTTTGAACAATCCTATTTTTAAGAAAAGGAAATTGAAGCTCGGTAAGAGCTGCCTGTGGTGCTTAGATGAGGATTATTTGAGAGACTCTTCCTATGTTAAAGAAACTCTTCACCAGGTAATTCTTAATTTTTAATGGGATTCATTTTATTTAAGTGGATTCAGTATGTCGCATTTTGGTAAGAAAAAGATGAATTTTAGATTTTTATCCTAAAATAAACCTTAACATCTCTAGAACATTGTGCCCAAATTTCTTAAAGATCTAAAAAATAGTAAAGGCGATATGGTTAATTTTACGTATACCTGTTTTGTAAATGAAATGTTTAAATTCATTTTGCATTTTTTCATATTCTCTATGTAATGAAGATGTACCAATAAATTAAAAGAATGAAAGTTATTGACAATCCTTACTTCTTACTCATAGAGCAAAACACTGAACAATCAGACTCATCGAATGGAGCAATGTTATTACGTCAGTTACAATTTTTTTTTATGACAAGATATAGAAATATCAAAGTAGCACAAAATTTGCAGTAAGTGCTACATGAAATCCTTAATTTAAAACTTATTTCACCTTCATTAGAAATTTCAAAGAAAAGTCCTTCCGGCCTATACTGGGAGGAAAAGATAGCTTTCCGATATCTTCGTTTAAAATTTTAGCTAATGTTACTCGAAAACAGCAAGCTAAAATTCAAAGAAACCGTTTACAAAAGATTCATTGATATTGAATTTGAATAAGAAATTCGCCAAATTATTGAGCTATAGCCAAGTTGGCTTCATTCAAGACTTATTTTGGTCTCCAAATTTGGCGATATTTCGTCAATTGTCACCAAGTTTGGCGAGAATTGATTGGGAAAATGATTACAACAATGATTGGGAAAATGATTACAACAATGAAAGAAAATAATTTGTGAGAAATTGCGTTCACTACAACTCATAAATTAATCGTTGGTTTTTTGTAATGTGCTGTCTTGTTTCAAAATACCAGCCACCCTAGAATTTCAAACTGCTCTATCTCAGCCATTTTTTAAGATAGAGTAAAACAAAAAATGCTCTGGAATCCTTGTATCAAGGCCTAACACTTAAATAAGAAATAAATTTGAATTTTTACTTTTTTGTCTATTTATTTTAGTTTTAAAATTTTCAGTGGCCGTCATCTTGTTTCAAGATGGCAGACCAAGCTGGCCAACGAACTCAGCCGAGGCACTGGTGACCTTAATACACACAATTAGTTTCATCCAAATTTATTTATAAATATGAGCGTTATCGTATGACATAGGTCAGATATATATATATATATATATGGATATATCTAAATCAACATTTGAACGGAGGGTGGTTTTGGGGTCTGGGGGTCATGATCGGTGAAAATATATCGAAATTTTCCGGAATTGCTTTCCTCCGAATGGCTGCAATAGGTAGCTTTATACTTTTTTGTATTGAAAGCTACCTAAAAAAATATCAAATGACGATGATGATAAATAACACAAAAACATCTGTGAAAGCTTTGAAATTTATCCTATATCCACACTAACAAATAATTCAGACAATTAGAAATATACAAATAAAAGCTTTTTCTTGTTCAACTAAATTTTGGGAGAGATTAAATTTGAACGAACATATTAAGAAATTTGGAAACTGGAGGGTTTGAATATTCATCTTGTGAAATCACTATCTACAATGCAAACATAATACATTGTATTAAGTAAGTGAAACAATGAATTTTTCACATTAGAAATAAATGACAAAATATGATCTTCCGAAACTGTGGATTCAAACTCTGGAAAACTTTGGGGCACAAAAATCTAGCAACCTCTGTCATTAACAACTCATTATAAGCATAACAAATTTTGTTTGATCATTTACATAACGTGTAAAACAACTATAGTTTTAAGGCAAGTTATAGTTTACAGAGAAAATAACTGTTATATAAACATTGAATACTTCTAATTACCTTTTAGAAACACTCTTTGTATAAGCTTTGCAAAAGCTTTGCAAACCATTATGTTAATGTCGTGTTAGTACACTGATCAATGTAATTAATATCGGCAAGGAATTTTTTTTTTAACCTACAAAGAAGTATTAAATATTGGAACTATTTTGCTAGTTTGGTCTCTGATAAAAGATAGTTAAATTAAATTGATTACATTTTATGAAGCTTATAAATAGTTATTTTAAATTAAATAATGAAACTTTGTATCAATCACCATAAAAACAAAACAACACACAGGATGTGCTTCGAGCTGGAAATTTTTAACAGCCTGCCATCAGCCATGCTAAAAATTTCCAGTTCGAAACACATCCTGTGTATTGTTTTGTTTTTATGGTAATTGACACAAAGTTTTATTATTTAATTGTGATTTATTGCCAGTTTGTCCGTGCTGTTTCATCTTATAAATAGTTAACTAATTTCAGGTTGCCAAGCCAAGTGTCAGTGTACATGATCTGATCATGCCAGAATTTTCTAAAGACATCAGAGAACTAACTACTGCAATCCAGGCCATGCAAGAAAGTATATCGCCAGAGGAAAATACACTGAATACAACAGATATTAATGGCATCCCAGTAAATAGTACACAGATGCAGCTTTCAGAAACTTGGATTGAATCTAGAGGTATAGCAAAATAGCAAATAAAATATAGATAATTTGTTTATCATAAATTCATCATGTATCTAAATTAGTACTTTCTTTTCTGTTTTGACATTTCAAGTCAAATCCTCAAATATTCAAGAACCACAGCAAAACCACAGTCTTGATAAAACTGAATATTTTAATCTTCTCTCTTAAAGAGGGAATAAGAAAAAAACATCTACCATGTGTAAAAAAATACATTAAACTATGCATGAAAACTGAATAAGGAAAATAATATTTGTTAAGCTGAACAAAAGATAATATTCTGAATACAGATTTTGTTCAGCAACTTTCAGTTGATTATTTTTCAACAGTGTGTTTTGAGGTTAGTATGGGCACTAAGACATTCTGCTACTCAAGACAACTAGCTCTTTTCTTTGATAATATTTTAAATACAGATGTCAACCAGAGTAACCCCAAGCCTCGTTTAATATGAATAAACGTTATATCACACTCAGTATAGTGTCAAAGGTGATATATGCATACACTCAGCTTCACAATAAATTTAAGAGGGAAACAATTAACTTTATTTTTCAGCAATTTTGGTAGAAGTGTATAAAACATTAATGTATAATCGATAACAGTGGTTGGAATTGGAAGTAGTATGCTACAAGTAGCGAAACTACAGTACTTGGTACTTTTTCCAGTAGTTTGTAGTGCAGCACGTTACAAAAAATCAAGTTTCTAGCAAGCAGTGACTCTACTTAAAAAAAAAAAATGTAATTTGACAAATCACGTGATAGTAACTTGTTTCTTTTGTGTGAAATGGATTCTACTTAACAATTTGCACATCTCAGCTGCAGTGTTTAGCAATGCATCACATGAAGTCATAGATCTATTGATACTTGCTGATAAAACCAAATGCTGATCCACCAAAGAAATTAATTTTCTTACTGGAAACACTTGTCTATTTTCTCATTATTAGATCTTCAAGTTTTAATGTCGGGTTTCTTAATTTTGAATTGGTTTATTTACGATTTATTTGTTATTTGCACTTAGAGTTGCTTTTCTTTAACTTTTTAGATTATAAAATTAGACAACTCGAATAAATCTATTGGTAAATAGCTGAGTCATCGATAATTTTAAGTCCCAATGCAATAATTACTATAAGAATAGTAAATAAAATTTGTGCAGTGTATGGTTGTGCACAAATATGTTATATACAATAGTAGTCCATCGTTATATTGCTCGTAAATATACTCTGTTTTCATGACGCTCCAAAAAGATAAAAATGCTGTCGTTTAATCATACTTTTATGTAACTACATTTAAATGTTGATTGTATTGTGCATATATCTCTCTTAATCTCAAAAAAAAAAAAAAAAAAAAAAAAAAAAAAAGAATATGTGTATAAACTAGGGATGCAGTGAATATTCAACCATACTAGTGAATATTTGGTTTGACTGAATATTAAAATATTCAGCCAAATTGAATACTTAAAAAAACCTTTTAAAAATATTTTTAAAAACCTTACACAGCTTCTAACTTTAACTGCCAACAGATAAAGACATTCATGATAATTAAGAAATAGAATCATTGAAATAAAACAGATTACTTTTACATTATTTGCCGTTTAAAAAAAAGACACTTAAGAAAAACAAAAAACTATTAATGATGACCTTCATAGGAATTAATGATGTACAAATGCATGTTTTTAAATATTGTCTGATAATAATCAGTTTCGTGCTTTTTCATAAACAGGATGTTTCTAAACAAAATGAGCAAACTTTCAGAGGTGATAGTAGGTATCCAGACAAGACAATTTTTGTACAGGAAACAGGATTGCAATTCACTTATTCAGTCAAAAATACAATGTATCTCCCTCTAGGTCAAACTTGTATTTTCGCTTGTTACTTTAGCAATAATGAAGATATTGTAACTATATTTTCAATAGACTTACTTTGATTTCTGTGAAAAAAGATGACGACGAAAGTGCTAAAAATTGCCACCATTCATATCGAAAGAACACTGAGCTAGACATTCCATTATTCAGAATACAGCTGACAGTACATATACTATATCACTGATAACAATTCAGTCACTTACAACGATGTCATCACATTTCATACAAACAAAGTTTACATGATCAAAAACTCGCTAAAATATCTTCCTTATTGTTACAGTTGTAAACAAAAATTCGATTTCAGCTTGTAATGACACGCTATTCTTCTCATAGTTCTATTTCTGATTGAATGTACTGTATTTTTGGCGGAATAAGTGATTGTGATGCTGGTTTCCTGTTCAAAACATATTCGTCTTGACCACATTATCTCCCCTGAAAGCTTGTTCTAAGATTTTAGGAACCCCCTTCCTGTATGTTTGCAACATCTAAAAATGATTGTCCACTCCACATATTGCTCGCTGGTGCATTTAAAAACTTCCTTTGCTAAATCAAAAGGAGCAAGAAAATTATTCTTACTTAGTTACCATCATTTGAATAGATTGTGTTATTTATTTATATTTTTCTTTAGCCCCTTCCTAACAAATAAACATTATATGACTGTAAAATTTTTCTTTTAATGCCTTCAAAATTTCTCTTTGATTTCAAAATATAAGGACATTTTATGTATTTACTTTAATTCACAGAAGTATTTTTTTTAATGTAAAGTTTACTTGTAAAAAGGTCTTGTTCATCAAAATGAAGTATTTGTGTTAAATATTATGTAAAATTGTTTTAAGATTTAACTTTTTAATAACTTTAAACTCTGAATTATAAAACTATTCATCAAATAGTTACTATTCAGTGCATCCCTTGTATAAACTATCATTTTGGCGACAAATCAAAAAAGAAATAATTACCCTCTAAGCATCTTTTCCATATTTTTCAGTTTCACGAAAATGAAAGAAATTTAGTGAAAAATATTTTAAACAAATTATGTTTGAATAAATATCTAATATGAAGGGATATGAAAGGTAATTTCTCACCAATAGTGAAAAAAACTTTAAATGAATCTGAATTTTATTAACATTTTTATGAAAATGCAGGAAAGTTAAGGTTTGAAAAAAAAACAAGGTTTTGATAAGTTTATTTAACAATCAAAAATTAAATACGGATTCTAAAATTAATGATAAGTTAAAAAAAATAATAATATTAAAACAGTTTATTCCCTATCTTTTAAAAATAAAAGCTGAAAAAAGGTTTAAGAATAGACAGAAAGATTTATAACTAAGCATATTTTATGTGTACATAAAGTAAACATGTAAAACCTATATTCATTGGTTTATATTATCTATATTAATAAATGAAAGATGTTTGTCTATGTGTCTGATTGCTTGGTTGGTGATTGCTAGGGAAATCTATCGCAAGTAGAAGTCTGTAAATTTGGTTCCAGGTAGATAAAGACAAGTCCAAATGCACCTGAGCATCAGATTTTGGATCTTTTTATTAATTTTTTTTTTTATTTTCCCCTTGAACAAAAAAAATTGTACATCCCCTCTTCCCAATTTTCAAGTTCGCCAGAAATTTGAGCCACTTATAAGATCAATCCAAATTAATTTTTGTTTGATATAGTAAATTTTGTCCTCGTTACAATAAAGTTTATTCAGAATTCATACAAATTTTTTTTTTAATACTTCTGTATGGAGCAGACTTTCAGAAACAGATTTAAAAAATAATAATAAATGTGAAATATATTTTTTTAATTGAGTTATTAAATAAAGAAAGACCATCAATTTTTTCTCAGAAATACAGTGAAGAAAGAAAAGTCCTAGCATTAGTTACCTAATTAACTCCCCATATTTCCAAAAACTGTTACTATGATGACACATGAGGAAGCTTTCATTATTATTATTATTATTCAGTGCATGTAAAGAGGGGAGTTGGGTTTTTAAGTTTATTAATGGTCTAGATTTAGAAATGCAAACAACCCCCAACCCTCCCGCAGTTGCAGAAATCTCTACCAGAGAAAAAGTCTTGATTTCAACACTGATTTTAGGTATATTTAAGGTTATTATCTAACGCAGCGCTTCCTAACCTTTTTTCTTTCACGTACCCCTTGCTTAGATTTTTCATTTCGGAGTACCCCCATTTATCATAACCACCCTCCCACTTTTCTCCTCCCCCATGTATTATTAAAATCTTCATCTCCCGTGAATGCAACATCCATATTTCAAGAATTATTCATTATTATATTTTCTATTCATTAAGGGAGCAGTCAGATTGTTTTCAGTATTATTGAAAGTGCTATAAAGTATAATTATTCAGTATTTTACAGTCATGAGATTATGTTTATTAACAGCTGTACTCAGGTTCTCTAGCAATTCTAAATAATCAGATTGTTTCGAAGAACTTGCAGTTCCCGAATCATCAGGCTGAATTTCAATCGCAGTTGCAGAACTCTTTAAGTGTTCCGGTTTTCAACAAGTTATTCATTTTAAATATAAAACCAAATCATTCAAATAATAAGTAACTAATAAACACTTCAAATTAAATATTCGTTAAAACGAAGGATGCTTTCCAATTAATATACGTCAGTGACATAACTCCGCCTATTCGAAAACGAAAATAAGGGCCTGCTTTTCAACACGTTTTTTAAAATAAAACATTTAAACCAGAAGCTCTGGCGTAATTTAGGCGTTTTGGAATTATTATTAAAAACGGGAATAAATAAGCCATAAGCCGTGGAAAAAGAACATTATATAATGATCAATGATAGTTTTTGCAAAGAATGGGGAAATATATATAAGTACTCATGCAATATAATTAGCAGTGGGCAGAGCTAGTGATATAGAATTATCAATGGATTATTAAGTCTAGTGGGCTTTTACTCTCATTTTGAGTGTAACACATTGCAGTTACACATGAGACTAACTTTGTAATCCAAAACTATGAACTTTCTTTATCTGTTTTCAGCTAAACCCTTTTTGTAATTTCCGCCATTACGGATATTATTTTCACGTACCCCAGGTTGGGAACCGCTGATCCAAGGGACAGGCGACATTGGGCAGGTCAAGTAATTGTAATACATTTTTAAAGATATATAAAATGCATAAAAAATACAAATTATCATGTGTACTGACAATTCACATGAATGGTATTTCAATGAGAACGAGGTAAAGCAAGGTAATTTTTTGCACAGAAATATAACGTAAATACTACACTATCTTAGAATAAGAATTAAATGTGACCAAAATAATGTATTACAAATTAATTTTTTTCCTTTCAAGAATTACATGAAAAACATTGTGAAGAAGTTAAAGGTGAAGAATTAATTGAATGCTATGAAATGCCAATAGAATTTCAAGATGAAAATGCAGAATCGGTAGAAGTTCACTTCTTGGATGAAAATAATATGCTGATTCCTATAGATCTTATTTAATATTATCCGAAAAATTATTCATATTGCAATCTTTCTAGTCATTTATCTAGTTGTAACTAAGAGCATGTTTCTGAAGACAAAACTGTGAATAAATACAGATATTTTCATTCCAAAGTGTATGTTAATTCATTACCAAATTATACTTCATTTTTCACTCCAAAAAATTTGAGCTATAAAACATTTTTAATATAATTATATGAATTATTTCCTGAAAATATAGTAAGATTATATCAAGTGTAAAGGTAAACAAATGTTAAATATGCAAATAGAATTATTTAGCGAGTTGAAAAATTATCATTAATTTTCATACTAACTTTTATTTGTCATGTTACAGAAACCCCCCTTCACCCTCCAAACTTCCAAAAATAAAAAAATTATAGTACAGTGGACTCTGGTTAATGCACATCCAATTAAGACATATCTTTGGTTAATGAGGACAATTTTGTTTTCCCAACATTTTTTATTAACAGTTATGTTAAGGAATTGCTTAATGCACATTACTCATTGGCTACTTCGGACAATTTTTTTACAAAATGTCCAGGCAGAATCTAAATTATTTTTGTGCATTATTTGTTCAAAAGCTACTCTGGTGTGATTTTGGATAACAAAATTATCAGTGACAGTAATGAAAAGAAAGAAAACATTCCATTGCTAAAAACATAAGTTTAAAAAATTGCTAATAGCTGTTCATCCACAGTACCAATCAACATGTGATGCAACAGATCAAATTTTCGAATGGGTCCCAAAACTGGAAAATGGTGTGATAAAAAGATTATTTGTCTAATTATCACAAAGAAAACCATGAGATTATCTTAATTAAAATAAAATTATGTAAGTACAGACAATTTCTTTGCACATTTTGTTTGTTCTGTGTAATTTATTTTTTTGTATTAACAAATTGTCCTTTTCTTGCTTTTTTACTAAAATTACTAATTTAAAGAAAGTTTTTTTTAAAGCATAAAGTTGGTAAGTTATTTAATTTCTGTCTTAAACTGAATCAATTTATTCAACGCAAGAGATTATTTGACACCACTGAAATGCTTACATTGTTTAATGAAAACAAAAAATGGCGTCCCTCAAAATCCCGCACTAACGGGGAGTTCACTGAAGTATGTTTTTTGTATTTTGATAACATCATGCAAACAGTAAACATTCTGCTGCTGAAATAGTAATGCCATTATTCAGAAGAATATATCAAAAACTCATATAATGTGGTTAATTATGGGAGGTAAAGCAAGCTTATCTACTAGAAAATATAAAAAAATTCAGAAATTCCTTATTCAAATTTAAATTTGTGGTTTTCTTAACCCATTCCCTACCGCACTAGCTTTTTATTAAAATTTGTGCTTCATACGAACATTTTATTATAAATAATGATCAGAATATTGATAAAACTGAAAAAAGAAAAAAAAAATCTTCATTAGCTTAGGAATGATAAAAGGTGCAAAAATATACACCATCAGCAGAAAACATAAACAAAATATGTGCAATCAAATATCGAAGTAAAACAGAAAAACAAAAATATGACTCATTGTTAAGTTCTATATAAAAACAAAAGTCATGGAATATAAAATTTTAACTATCTATGAAATATTTCAAAGCACTTATGAAGTATACCCTTCTTATATCATTTGGAAAGAGTGAAAAACATTCTTTTGTCACAGATTTTTTTAATATAAAATATGACTTGTTGCAACTAAAATAATTTAATTAGTTAAAAGAAACCTTCTACTTTTCAAGTAAAATATTCTTCATAATCCAAACATTTATTTTCATGCGGAAAAAAAATTACCTGAAAAATGGTTTGTTTTCGCACCATCAGCAGGGAATGGGTTAAAATTTAATTTAAAGATGAGTTGAATGATTAAATGATGATATACATTGATATTACATTGTATTGTATTGTATTACATTGTATTTTGATAACATCATGCAAACAGTAAACATTCTGCTGCTGAAATAGTAATGCCATTATTCAGAAGAATATATCAAAAACTCATATAATGTGGTTAATTATGGGAGGTAAAGCAAGCTTATCTACTAGAAAATATAAAAAAATTCAGAAATTCAAATTTAAATTTGTGGTTTTCGTAACGTTATAGTAAAAAAACTAAGACGAATATGAAAAAAAGAAACATATGAAATTATTCCGAAACTATTCAAGTTTTACTTACATACATTACAGGTGTTCTATGTGTGAACCCTTGGTCACACGGAAGAAGTGAATTTCCTTTTCCTGAATTTTTCATAAGTGTATTTGAACTAGGCTTGCCAGATTTATCTTTAAAATAATAATAATGATTAAATGGGGGGAGGGGGAGAAATATTTTTATTGACACTAGTTTTATTTTGATTTTTTCACATTATCATCATTTTTTACATTCTAATAAGCTACATGTTGAATGTGACAGTAATGTCTTCTTTTAGGAATTTTCCCTTATAAACAGCTCATTAATTATATCCTAAAAGTAAGTAATAGTCATGAACATTTTAGTAATGGATGCTCTAGAAATCATTGTATGGAAAGGTTTAACTGTACAATAAACCTGAAAAATGTACATTCTGGCAATCCTTAGTTGACACCCAGAAATTCACATTAAAAAAAAAATCATTTACGGTAAACAGAAAACACCACACACAAGACAAACAGAGGCAAATAAATTTAAAAACAGAGTAACTTTAAAAAAAATTTATTTGGAATGCTTTTTAAATACCCAAGAATCAACTTAATATAGACAATCATTACAAGTTAAATCATTTTCATTCACTAACACCCAGTAACAAATTTTATAGCCAAAATTTTGGTTTTTTTTTTTTTTTTTTGAGAAGCCACATAACAGACTAGCAACATTCATTTTACAGCATGTTGTAAATAAAAAGTAGCTCAAGTAAATTACAGCTATACCAAGGTCACAATACTAACAAGCTGATAGAAAATACAATCTTTCCTAAGATTTAAAAAATGCAATTTAATTCTACACAATTCCAATAATTCTGCATGCTAGCATCAATAAAATAGTTGAAAAGTATATTACATGACTCTAAATAATTGTTCAAAGTTGGTTTTGATACAATTTTGCATCACATAAAAAATGTGCATTTATAAATAGAACTATAAATAATGCTACTAATAAAATTTGAAAAATCTTTCTGACATAGTTCAATAAATAATCCAGATTTAAAATACATCATTCAATAATAAAATTTTTCGAGAAAGAGGGAGAAAAGACATGAGTGACTGAAATATTTTATGCTCAATTATATTTAAACATGTATCAAACAACTATTTTTGCTTATTACCATTTATAGAGCATGTTATTTTTTTAATAATCTTATAAAAGCTTGTCTTTATTAAGTTATTCATAATAAGAAGCATTTTTTTTTCTTTTTGAAAAAAAAATAATATATTTTATGATGAACGTTTTGAACTATTTATTAAAGCCAGAAGGTTTTTATTTCTTAATTAAAAGAAATTTTAAATTAAAAAATAATACATATGTAATTAATATTTTTCATAATTATGAAAAGAACATTGGCATGTATTGATAGCCTTATTAATTTATTTTGACATAGTTTTAAAAGTTTCTAATAGTTTCAGAAAACATCCAGGAAAAAAAATCATCAAATTGGCAGTGCAATAGTCTGGACAACCATAGTTATTGTATAAGATTGATAAAAAAAAAAAAATCGAATGATAAAAAAGGAAACTAATATGCAATACTAGATGTAACTATACATACACGTATTCAGTACATTAATAAATAAATATTTCAAAGTGTAGCACCAATATGAAAAAGAATAAACAATACAAAAACAGAAAACAAAAAATGCAACTACTTAAGGGAGGGGGGGAGCTTTAAGAAAGTAATTCAGAAAAAATGTGCTGCTGCTTTTTTTTTATTTGGAGGGGGGGGGGGGCAAAGGAAGGAATAAGACAAAGATAAGTTTAAAAGTAATTAAATAAAGATGCAGTGTTATGCGATGCAACACTTATAGTTCATTTACATTATTTATAGGCTTCACAAGATGCATGAAATTTTATCAATCAAAGTAAGCATATTTACATTGTCATCTCTTAAGGATGTTCTCAAATCAAAATGATTATTTCCTGGCACATTCCTGAATTTATTTTTGTTTATAAATGCACGAGATTGACAGGTGCTCTTATTCAGGAACTATGAAATCGAATACTTTTTCTATTTCTCAATAAGAACAGGGTTTTTTTAGTTTTTTTTTTATAGAAAATGCTGTCAAAGTTAGCATTTTGAACCAAACTTCAGGACATGACAGCTCGATAACAGTTGTCATGGGACAACAATCACTCATAATTCTGCTTATAACTAGATGTAGTTCATTTATCGAAAAATGAAGAAAACTGTTCGATTCCAAATAACTTGGATAGTCATGCCTGTTGGTGTAATGCTTTTACGTTTAAAAATTAGTCTGTAAATGTGTTAGAAAGTTCTACAGGAAGAGATATTTTTTTGAGAATATTCTGTTGTGATGAATGCTGAGGGTTAATCAACTGACATATACCAACAACAGGCATATTAAAACAATAAATAAAATTTACCATGATATATAATAAAGACTGACTTGGTTAATCCATTAATCATTGAATTGATTGTTTAAAACATTTAAGCAGCTACATTGCAAATGTTCTTATATTGGGTACATAAAATCTCATGCATGTTGAGTTATGTAGACAAATTAAACTAGAAAGGGAGCTTATTTAATGATTACAAAGAAAAATAAAATTTAGTATTTCCAAGAATCCAAGACAACACTTAATTCCTACTGTCCTACAGCAACAATAGATTTCTGAATATATAATGAAAAAGAGTAAGCTTAAAAATATCACTCCAATCATCATTCAAATGAATGATGATTCAAATTACATCAATCATTATGATGAAATTTTAAAATGAAATGTTATGACAGTTACTTTATTTATCTGTTACTGCTATTTTATGAATGAAAGATGACTCCAGATTTTTGACATGAAATTTTGAGCTAAGCACAATGCCTTGGATTTAAGTAAATACATTTACGCACATATACACATATGTACATGGGACATAATAGAAGACAATTCTATCAAGAAATAAAATCTTTAATATTCCTGTGATGAAATAATTTTTATAAATTAAACTAAAGCAATGTTTTAAATCAACTACTCTGATATAAAACAGT
Organism: Maratus michaelseni; assembly: GCA_963931845.1. Lineage (NCBI taxonomy): Eukaryota > Metazoa > Arthropoda > Arachnida > Araneae > Salticidae > Maratus > Maratus michaelseni. Next base: position 75,276,298 of record OZ007594.1, read on the forward strand.
TTTAAAGAAGCAACACAGGAAATCTTAACCTTTTGAATTTATTATGCTGAAATAAATATATAAATATAAGGAATTTTTTTTTTAAAGCACAAAATGTATATAGTTATATAAAACTTAATGAAAAAATATTATATATATATAAAAAAAGAACAGCTATATAAATACAACATTGATAAATAGCTGAATATTTATATTTAAAATTAAATAAATAAAATAACATACAAAAAAAAAAAAAATTCTTATATGTAGTTGACAGTTAATAATTTTTTTTATTTTCTTTTTGCTTTAACAATAAAAATTACCAAAGGTGATTTAAATCTTATTGTAAAAACCAGACATTTACACAAAAATGCGTCACATTCACAGGCCACTAGAAGAATAAATGTAAACAGAAATATTCCAGTATAATTCTTAAAATAAAAAAGTTATTGTGCCAAAATCTGTATCACATTCTACATATAAATACTTCAGAAGTTTTGCATAGAATATTGATCATAGTCAATGTGTAAGATTGAGGCAGTCATTTTCTGACATTGCATAGATATCAATTGTATGAAAAAAGGAACATATAAAAATAAATATATTCTTCGGCCCACATATCATAACAAGCAACACATGATTTAGAAAAGGCAGGGTAAAAAAAGAAAAAATATATAAATGCATCAAGTTTTATTATAAAATAACTTTATAAAACCCAAACATTTCTACAAGTATTGCATAGATGTGGTTAAATATTCTGACAGTTACATAAAGTAGTATAAAGAAAGATGCTTCCAACATTACCACACAATTTATTGTTTATTGAAAATAAATAAATAAATAAACTTCCAATATACTTAACATACAGCTATTTCCTTTCTATATAACACATGTCTAAAATATGGAGAAAACATATTTACAAAACCCACATAAGTTAAACAGTAGAAATAAACTGTTTGAGAACTCAATCTTTATTTAACAATGTCAAAAGCAGAACATCTGTTCCATCTGCCTTTTTTATAGTAGATATCCCCACTTTGTCACTTGTTGCCTGTAAAATAAATAATGAAAAATACATAAACTAGATGAAAGATCATCAAACAAAACAGCTGAAAAGACAATTTAGAATGTTAAATAACAAATTTTAGCATTTAGAAGTTGAAATACAAATATTTATAAATTTATTTACCCTTTATATATGTTTGTTTTAAATTTAAATAATTATATATTTCTTTTCAATTGTGGTTGAAAAGGAATTTTTCAATAATTTCTCTGCGAAAAATAAACAGTTTGCTCAGGAATCAAAAAGATAAAAAAACTGCCACTTGGCAGAATGCCAACCTAGTAACTCAGAATTAGAGATGCAATGGATGTCAATTTGGTTGGATACTTGTATTTTGCAAGATTAAAGTATTGGCATTATAAACGGGAAATTTTTACAAAGAGTTCAATGAACACTAAGAGAATAGCATGGCTTTATAATTTCAGGCTTGATATAGTGCCATATAATCAGAATATCTGACTACTGCCAATTACCAGGAATATTGGCCGGATGCAGTATAGTATGTTCATATGCAGTATAGTATGTACGTTTGATATCAGTTGCATCCTTACAATAGATTCCAGACAAAAGGAGTGATTTGTTAACACAAAATTATAAGTATCAAAGCATCAATAAGTCAGTGTGAATCACAGCATTGCAAGTCAAAGCTTCAAAATGTTCATTAACGCACCCACTAGGGGGGGGGGGTCTAAGGGGGCTGAAGCCCCCTCCCCCAGACCCTGAAACTTAATAATGAAGTAACTATATAAAGTTTTCTATAAAATTATAAAAAGTTTTTTTTTTTTTTTTTTTTAAGGTCTTTAGAAAATGTTTGTCTTTGTATCTCATTTCATCTTTATTCTCAAATTATTTTGCTGTTTTCGACGCGTGAAGACTTATAGCAGTACTCTGATTCTCAGTTCTGAGTACACATCCATCATCCATATTCTTAGCATGGTCAAGCGGATTCAAGTCCAAACGAGGGTGGTATTTCTTCTACGTTGTACATCTGTGTAATGGACAATACGACCCATTCAAGGTCAACAAAAATTTCAGAGAACACTCCTTTTTTTTTCTAAATCTATCCCACATTTCTAATAAGGCACGTGTGCTTGGGAATCTGCTTTTCGTATCTATTTTATAAGTGCATTTCGCCAGCCCCCTCCCCCCCCACCTCACATTTTTTCGAAAATATTATCAACCGTTTATATCTCTGATTGTTGGTATAACCGGGTATAAACGAGGTAAAAACAATTGGCACTATCCATTTTGTAAAACATTGAATTGGGTGGGGGGGGGGGAGCTGGAGAAACGGCAGCCCCACACTAAAAATCTTCCATTACTCTACTACAAATGAGGTACAAACGAGGTATAAATGATTGGCACTATCCATTTTGTAAAGCATTGAGTTGGGGTACTGGAGAAATGACAGCCCCACACTAAAAACCTTTTATTACTCTAGTACAAATGAGGTACAAACGAAAAGATTATTGGTACAACGAGTACAAAGGAAAAGATTGTTGGTACAAACGAGGTATAAAGATTGGCACTATCCATTTTGTAAAACATTGAAGTGGGGGGAGGGGGGGGGGCTGGAGAAATAGCAGCCCCACACTAAAATCTTTTTATTACTCTAGTACAAATGAGGTGCAAACGAAAAGATTGTTGGTACAAACGAGGTATAAACGATTGGCCCTATCCATTTTGTAAAACATTGAGGGGGGGGGTGTGAGATGAATTCTCACTTTTTTAGTTTGCCGTTCTTTTAATGTTTTGTTTATCGGCAGTTTTGTACGTGCGTATTACGGTGCTTCGCTATTTATCTTTATTTTAGCCCTCGTGCTTTTTTTAAATACTGCTTCATTCATTCTTTTTAGCGATACTTTGTCCCCATCGGCGGTTTGTTTACATTGCATCGAAACCTCGTTCGCGGCGCACGCGCATTGTTAGTTTTTTTCCGCAGCCGTTATCGCTCTCTCCTCCATCGGCGGCGATCGCGCATGTGCAGTATACATGGCTCTGACCTTGATTCGTTGGAGCGGCTTTTTAATTCTCGCCATACGTAGGTTTTTCAAAAGCTCTGACGCGTTGCTGCGTTGGCGTATAGGGGATCATTTTACTTTTGGTTTCGTTTTGAGAGCAGCGATTCGTTTGTTTATTACCGTTGACTTTAAATTTTAATCAATTAAATTGAAAGGGCCCGTGATTGCACTTTGGATTTTCCCGTATGCATCATATATATATAATTTTTCCGTTATTTTTTGAAGCAGATTGTCTGATGGGAGTCGCCGGAATTGGACGTGTTACTTATTTTTTTATTTTGTGCCATTTTATTTTTTCAAGTTAAAAATCTTAATGGATGATGCCCTGCAGAACGACGAAGTCTTCGTGTAAAATAAAATAAAAACCAGGATGGGTTTTACCGTTCTCATGGTGGCCAAGTGGAAGGAATATATTTCTTCTTCTTTGAAAGAAATTAATAAAGAACTTTATTTATGATTCAAGTCTTCTTCATGTCTCCATCTTTTCAACATACGACTGTTTTGGGTGAAATCCTTTTTAGTTATATATTTTCTCAGTGACCTTAAAGAATTCTTTTAAATATCTAGAAGAAAGGGTTATTGCAAATAACCTAACTGCAATTGTACTAATTAAACACGATCATAAAATAATATATTTCAACCATCTTCTCAAGAATAATACCACAGGGGGGGGGGGGAGGGGCTGGAGAAATGACAGCACCACACTAAAATATTTTTATTACTCTAGTACAAATGAGGTACAAACGAGGTATAAACGATTGGCCCTATCCATTTTGTAAAACATTGAGCTTGGAAGGGGGCTGGAAAAATGGCAGCCCCACACTAAAATCTTTTTATTACTCTGGTACAAATGAGGTGCAAACGAAAAGATTGTTGGTACAAACGAGTACAAACAAGATATAAATGATTGGCACTATCCATTTAGTAAAACATTGAAGTGGAGGGGGTGGGAGAAATGGCAGCCCCACACTAAAATATTTTTATTACTCTAGTACAAATGAGTTAACGATTGGCCCTATCCATTTTGTAAAACACTGAAGTGAGGGGGGGGGGGGAATGAAGAAATGGCCGCCCCACACTAAAATCTTTTTATTACTCTAGTACAAATGAGGTGCAAACAAAAAGATTGTTCGTACAAATGGATACAAACGAGGTATAAACGATTGGCACTATCCATTTTGTAAAACATTAAAGTGGGGAGGGGGGTGGAGAAATAGCAGCCCCACACTAAAATCTTTTTATTATTCTAGTACAAATGAGGTGCAAACGAAAATATTGTTAGTACAAACGAGGTATAAATGATTGGCACTATCCATTTAGTAAAACATTGAAGTGGCGGGGAATGGCAACCCCACACTAAAATATTTTTATTACTCTAGTACAAATGAGGTGCAAACGAAAATATTGTTGGTACAAACAAGTACAAACGAGGTATAAATGATTGGCACTATCCATTTAGTAAAACATTGAAGTGGCGGGGAATGGCAGCCCCACACTAAAATATTTTTATTACTCTAGTACAAACTGATACAAACGAGGTATAAACGATTGGCACTATCCATTTTATAAAACATTGAGTTGGGGAGCTGCCTTTTCTCCAGCCCCCCTACTAAAAAACCTTTTATTACCCTAGTACAAATGAGGTACAAACAAAATTATTGTTGGTACAAACGGGTACAAACGATGTATAAACGATTGGCACTATCCATTTTGTAAAACATTAAAGTGGGGAGGGGGGCTGGAGAAATAGCAGCCTCACACTAAAATCTTTTTATTACTCTAGTACAAATAAGGTGCAAACGAAAAGATTGTTGGTACAAACGAGGTATAAACGATTGGCACTATCCATTTCGTAAAACATTGAGTTGGGGAGCTGCCTTTTCTCCAGCCCCCCTACTAAAAAACCTTTTATTACCCTAGTACAAATGAGGTACAAACAAAATTATTGTTGGTACAAATGGGTACAAACGATGTATAAACGATTGGCACTATCCGTTTTGTAAAACATTAAGGTGGGGGGGAGGCTGGCCATTTCTCCAGCCCCCCCCCCCCCCCACTAAAAACCTTTTATTACTCTAGTACAAACAAGGTATAAACGATTGGTAATTTTTTCGAAAAAATGTGAGTGGGGGGCTGGCGAAATGCACCTCTATTTTATTAGTACTTCTGGTTATACTTTTTTTTTTTTTTAGCATCATTCGTGTTAAAACATTTAACTCAAGACATAAAAAAATAGCCATAGTTTTAAATTTTATATTTGGAGAATTTATATCACCAAAGCTCGAGAAAATCATCTAAGATTAGAATAATTCACCAGCACTTCTTCACTAGAATGGTAAACATACATGTTAATTTTTTTCTAAGGATAATTACACTAGTATACTCGTAAGGATAAAGTTTCAAATTTATTAATAGCTAAGAGAAGGCATATCCCGCAGTCTGCTCCTCCCTCCTGTGCCGAACAAGGTAGTAATTTACTGAATCATGGACACAAACAAAAATAAAAGTGCTAAGACAAAATTATATTTGGAAGTTCATTGGTTAAGCATAAAGGATGGTAATTGGGGAGATAATCCCCCCCCCCCTTAATTTAGCTAAATGGGAATATCATGCAGAATTATTCTTTGAAATAAGAGTATAATATACACAATCAGTGTGAATAGCCCCGTGAGGTCAATGCCATCAGTTTAACAGGGCACTTTTCTTTTCTTTTTTTAATTAAAAGTTTTAAAAAGGGATTGAATGTTCAAAATATTAATTAATTAATAGAAGAATAGTTTTCCCCCTGTAAATATACAGCGGCAAAAAAAAAAAAACGTTGATATTGAAAAATAAATAAGTAGATAACATTTTCTGTCATTCATATCAAAGTTCTCTTTATAGTAACAGGCTGACTATTTTATTATAAAATTACATTCCTCTGTTTTCTTCCCAAAATGTTTCATTCTGTACATTTATGATAAATAATATACGTTTTAGCATATGTTCAAAGTCAAACGATATCGAATTACTGATGATAAAGCAGAGACACACAAGAGCAGTCATCGTAATTTCATTACGTTGCTGCACTACAACGAATACCGTACTATTACATTACATAAAATATTATATTACAGAATATGTAAGCTTTATATCGTAAAATAAAGCATTTTTGTAACATTTTTCAGTAATCGTAAAGTATAAAGGAAAGAAGTAAAAAATCTGCACATATCCATAAATAATTAACAAATTTTGTATCACTGATGGATATCAGAAGTGATTATAGTAAATTTCAGCTACTGTTGCAGTGCGCAAATGCAGCTGGTCACTTGATCACAGACTCGTGAGTGACATGCAAATGCACAGGCCAGAATTTTGAGGCCAGGCCGAACGAAATCTATCTTGCCCGTTGCAAAAGTTAAAAGTTTGACCCGGCAAGTACATAAATCAAAGAAAACAGGCCCGACCCGGCCTGTGACAAATTTAGTTAAATCATGGCCTATCCAGTCCGCTCAATTTGTATTAAAAAAAATTCCGATTTTACTCAACATAAAATTAAGATTCTTTTAAAGAATATTGCATACATATTTTTGGAGAAATTTTACAATATATTTTAACTTATTATATGTTTACAAGACAGAAAAAACAGAATAGCAACATTAATGATTACTCAGATTTTTCAGCCTTCAAATAAAGATTCAATCTAAGAATTAATGTAGTTTAGAATAAAAGAAAAAAAGAAGGTTAAAAAATCATAACTTTTAAGCTGTATAAAAAAGTAGATTTTTGAAAATATTTCTTCGTAATTTATTAAGGCTCTTCTCAAATCGAATTGCGCTACTTTCTGACACAATTATGAAATCAATTTTCTTCAGGAATGCATAAAATTGACAGGTATTCTTATTCAGAAACTATGTAATCGAATAGAGTTTTCTTTTCTTTTTTCTGATAAAGGCAAAAAATCTTTCAGAAAATACTATCAGAATTGGCGTTTTGAATTAAATTTCCGGACGCGATAGCACGGTAAAGGAGAAAAACCTATCGTCACATGAAAGAAATACTTATATCTCAATAGGTTATTTATTTATCAAAAAATAAAAAACAGTACTCAATTCCAAATCGCTTCAAAAGTCAGACCTGTCAATTTTATGCCTTTATAGTTAAAAATAAAAGTCAAAAAATGTTTTGGAGAGTTTTATGTTGTTAAACTAGGAATTTGAGAATCACTTAAGGCATATTTTCTCTGAATCCGTTAACAGCAACTTATTATTTCTATTACTATTTTGACAAAACAAACTGTTTGGGCCAGTTCCGACCCGGCTCGACTGTATATAAAAGAATTTAAAAAAGTAAGACCTGTCAATTTTATGCCTTTATAGTTAAAAATAAAAGTCAAAAAATGTTTTGGAGAGTTTTATGTTGTTAAACTGGGAATTTGAGAATCACTTAAGGCATATTTTCACTGAATCCGTTAACAGCAACTTATTATTTCTATTACTATTTTGACAAAACAAACTGTTTGGGCCAGTTCCGACCCGGCTCGACTGTATATAAAAGAATGTAAGCCTGATCTCGGCTCGGCCCGAGTCTGCCAAAACAATATAACTTGGACTTAGACACGATGTAAACATCTGATGTTGATCTCTACGCTTGACATGTTATATTACTCTATTGATGATGTTGCTAAACTAGTGTCACTTCATCAGGTATCATTCTAGAACATAAAAAAGGGCAGGGTGCACATTACATAATAAGGGCAATTTTGTTAAAAAGGGCACATCATTTCATAAAAAGGGCATTTTTGTAATAAGCGCATATACCAATATACTGGTGGGGAAGGAAGTCTGGCAACAGCTTAAAGTACTCCTTAATTAAAAAAATCCAATAACATTTCTAATTTCCATAACTTCACTGTTTGAAAAGTATTAAAAACAGCAAAATGAAACTTGTTCTCGAATTTTATTGTAAAATTGTTTACTATATTCACAGTCATTTCCCCTTTCCCTACGATATTCAAAAACTTCTCTCTCTAAAACTTTTATTCACCAGATAACTTTTTCCCAGTTTTAGCAAAACTGGTTTTGAAAAAGCTACAAAATAAAAGTTCTAAAGCTACTTCTCATATTTTTATAGGACTTATGTAAGTTATCATGTGGTCAAAGGCCGGAATGTCTGATCTAATACTATATTTCAACTAGACAAGGTGAAATTAATCAATGACCCTTAGTTGTTACCAGGGCTTGACAAATGTGGTCGCAAGGTCGCCACTGGCGACCAAGTTTTTCTATCTGGCCACTAAGTTATTTAATCTAGTGTTTTTATTATTATTATCATATTTTTTCTAGAAAAATTAAGCTAAGAAATGAACGCAAACAGCATTTTTTTTCACTTTTTTGCCATTTTTAATTTGGTAAAAATAAGTTCAGTAAATGCAAATTTTAAAATAATAAAAACAGAATTATTCGACTGGTAAAGACAGGAAAATATGCATTTTTTTTTTCTGTTTCACGGATGCCCTCCTCATCAGATATAGATTTTGTATCACTCCTATCCGGACATTCGGCAATCAGCATTCTCTCCAGGTGTGATTCTGAGTAAAAAAAAAAATTCTGAAATACACAGCAAATTTTCTGAAAAGTGAAGAGAGGGGGTGGGGAGGGGGGGGGGGTGACCACTCCCAGCACTTTTTTTTTTTTTTTTTTTTTTTTTTTTTTTTTTTGAGAGTCCCTTTGATGAAATTTGCATTTTTTGGGGATCTTTTGACGAAATTTGCCGGTTTTCAGGATTTGTTGACAAAATTTGCCGTTTTTCATGAACTGTTGACAAAATTTGCCGTTTTTCACGATCTTTTGACAAAATTTGTCATTTTTCGCAATGTTTTTGACGAAATTTGCCGTTTTTTCGGGGTTTTTTTATGAAATTTGCCGTTTTTCACAATGTTTTTGACGAAATTTGCTGGTTTTTGCAATGTTTTTTAAAGAAATTTGCCGTTTTTTCGCGATCTTTTAACAAAATTTGCCGTTTTTCACAATGTTTTTGACGAAATTTGCCATTTTTTCACGATCATTTGACGAAATTTGCCGTTTTCCCCAATGTTTTTGACGACATTTGCCGTTTTTTTATGATCTTTTAACGAAATTTGCCATTTTTCCCAATGTTTTTATGAAATTTGCCGTTTTTTCGCGATTTTTTAACGAAATTTGCCGTTTTTCCCAATGTTTTTGACAAAATTTGCCTTTTTTTCACGATCTTTTAACGAATTTTGCCGTTTTTCCCAATGTTTTTGACGAAATTTGCCGTTTTTTCGTGATTTTCTGACGAAAGTCACGTTTTTCCGGCGATCTGTTGACAAAATTTGCCGTTTTTTCGCGATCTTTTGACGAAATTTGCTGTTTTTTCGCGATTCTATGACAAAAGTTACGTTTTTCCCACGATCCTTTGACAAAATTGCCGACGTTTCTTCGAGCGAATGACGAGATTGATTTTTTTCGGCGATCATTTGCCGAAATACCGATACATTTTATGTCCGAATTTTCGGATTTATGACCGATATTTTCTTTTAATTTTCGGAAATCATTGCCTTAATTTTTCGGAAAATTCGGACCAGAATCACCCCTGATTATCTCTCTCTCTTTTTCACAGATAAATAATTTTGATAAATTTCATTAAAAAACTGGGTTTATATTGTCTTTCTAAATATGTAACAATTCCAAACTATGTAACTAATAATCCTAAATTATGCTTATAATTATTTTTTCTCAATTAATTCATGAACTTTTATTCTTTTTGAAAATCAGTGTCAAGGGAAAGGGGATGGGGGGGGGGGGTAATGTTTTTTATTGGCGACTAGGATTTTTTGCTGGCTACCAGATATTTATCAAATTTGTAAAGCCCTGGTTGTTACCCTATGTCTTGTTCAATGGAAAAAATGAATTGCTCAAAGTCAAAGATTAGACATACCAGGGCATTTCATAGAGAAATAAAGAGGGAAAAAGGAGTACTCCTGATGTACCATACTAGCATTCTAAAAATAAAAGATAAGTAAAGAATTTTTGAAAGTACAATACAAACAAGGCAGGATTCTAACCAGGAATAAAAGGAGGGTAGAATTCTACCTGGAGAAAGGGCAAGGAGGGTAGAATTCTACCCGGAAAAGGGGCAAGGAGGGTGGAATTTTATCTAAAAAGGGCATGAGGGCAGGCCGTCCTACTGAAACTCTCTAGAATGATCCCTGACTTCATGAAGCAGATTTATACTTATTCTCGCGAACATTATCATCACATTTTACCGGCTTCGTTTAAATTTTTATATCGGGCCGGTTAAACATAAAATTAATTTTTAAATTAGTAGTGATAGTGATGAACTGAGTTTCATTCAAAGACAAAAAAAAGAGTGTTAAACGTATATTTTTCGCATATTCTGATTCTGACGATGCATGAAAACAACTGAAGTAACAAGCAAAAATCTACAAGTCATCACGGATCCGAGGCCCGTACTTGGCCCCATTAAATTTTTTTTGTTAGCCCGTTTATTTTGTCAATCGGCCTGGCACGGCCTATCAAAAATCTTCTAATTCTGGCGACCCGGCCTGTTTTAAAGTTTTCCTTCATTTTGCCAGATATGGGCCGAGCCAGGCCTGTGCAGACCTCTAAAATGCATTAACTCCCACCCCCCCCCAAAGCGAAATCCTGGGTGCGCCACTGAAAATATTAGTCATATAATTAAACAATGAGGATAACAAAAGTTTCAAATTATTACCTTTAAGAAGTAACTATTTTAAAATGTATATTGATATGGACCAGTATTTTGTTTTTTAAGGGCTGGACCTGGCCAGCATTTTTTTTTTTCGGGCCGGTCGGGATGGGGCAAAACTTATAGCTTTTATACTGGACCGGGCCGGGTCAGACTTGGATCATACTTTTAACTTTTATACTGGATCAGGCCGGGCCAATGATCTGTTTTCACGGGCCGGGCCAATCACTTGTTTAACATGGGCCGGGCTTGGGTTGAACTTTTAGCTTTTATACCGGGCCGGGCCAATAATTTTTTTGTATGGATCGGGCCAGGGCTGGAAATTCCGGCCCTTGCAGATCTCTGGTTTCACCTACTAGTTTGTGTGTTAGCTTTTTTATCGCCTTTTCCAGTTTCATTTTACAATAACCTGGAGAGTGCATTCGCTTTTTTGTAATAGGAGACTCTTCAATATTAGAAAGTGATTTGTTCAAGTAATTTAATGATTCATTGGGATTTGTAAAGTCTTCATCAATAGCTGAATTTCCTGGAGCTTCTAAATCTTCTACCTCTAACATTTTCTTCTATTTTGAAAGTTGCTTTCTGCAACTGTCACAAATTTTCATTTTTGAATTAATAGATGTTTTTAACAGAAACATCCAATCTTGCACTGGCTTAAGATTTTTTATAGTTTTATGGCCCTTTTTCTCAAAAGGATTACAACAGTATATACTTAAATTCATACCCTTTTTAGTAATCTCAGCCATAACGCTTGAAAAAAAATAAATAAAAAAAAAATAAAATAAAAAATATATATAATATATATATTATTCCAAAACGCAAAATAAAGGTGGCAAAAATTATATACACTAATCACATTACTCTACAACTAGGAAAAAATAATTATCCTATACAAACATAACATTTTCACTTCAACAAAAATGCTTTTGCAACTATACACACAATTAGGGGTTGTGATATACTGACCAAGCTGCAAACTATCAATTCAGGTAGTAAAAGTGTACATGATCAGACTCTGTCAAGACATGAAAGCTGCCTCACCAACATCAGTCTACAGATCAAATCCTGCCATGACATGAAAGCTGCCATCCTTTCAACTAACACCATAAAATACAGATTATATGTAGATAGTTTTATTAGCCTATGTGTAGTAGATAGTCTATGTGTAGATAGTTATTGTTTTGTGTTTGGATTTTTGCTTGCGTGGGTATAAATAGAAATAATTGCTAAACTTGGACTGTGTGAAATTTATTATTTTATTTAAACTTTTTTTTTTTTTTTTTTTTTTGCTTGATTATTGTTTAAAATAGTATAAATGATAAAATTATAAACACCTATTAATGAATTGATGTGGTTATAAAAATAAAGTGCATTTACTGATAAAGATAAAATAGTTGGTTATAAAGAGTACTTATTATATATTGTAAAACTTATAATGCTCTAAAAAAAAAAAAAAAAAAAAAAAAAAAAAGTGACATGAGTCAGCAAAACAATTATAAAAATATGATCCTATTGAGATCCCAAGCCAATTTTTTGAAAATATATAACTCATAACTTAGGGAACATATGAGAATTTTTTGAAAATTTTAAATCATATTGGTTTTTGAAATTAAAATTTTTACAAACCTAATCTTGTGATATATCAAATTGAAGCCTATTAAATTCTGAACAAAACAGTAGTTTCCACATCTCCATATCTCATTTTTTGCCTGAGATATGAGCATTTTTGTAAATGTCAACAAGCCAAAAAAACATGTTTTTTCTAAACTTTAAAAATCAATAAAAAAATAACTATTCAAGATAAGAAAAAAAAATAAAAAAAAATTAACACATCATTTTTTAATGTTTTGAAGTAGTACTTTAAGATTTCCAAATTGCATGAAAATCTGAGGATGTAAGGGAATAAATTAATTCAATTTTGGAGCGCTTCAAATGGAATGAAACACTAATGAAATAATATGCTTGTTTATACGTATTAAATAAATTACTTCTTGTTATATGTATCAGATAAATTGCTTCTGTTTGCATATATTACATTGTTTTTGTTTGCACACAGAAATTACATTATTTAATAGCTCAATATTTAGTTGAATACTAATTAATAGCAAGTTCAATATTTGTACAATTATTAAATCGTGTAAAGTATATGAAATAGCGAATAGGTTGCCAGAAAATACTTGCAGAAGTTTTCTTTGTCTTCTTTATCTCACTAAAGCCCTTATATAAAAAAAGGTGCAATTTATTTTTTTAAATTCTATATCAAGTCTAAAACTGCTGCTGCTTCTTAATATGAAAAAGAACAAAACTTTCGGAATAATTTAATAAATAGCAAGCAAATAAATATACAGTAAAAATTCATTTTAATCACGTTATACTTACAAGATGCAAACATGCAAAAAAGTATCTGCACACTTCCCAATGTTCTTTACCTTCACAGAACTCAGCAAAGGATATGATATTTTTGTTGTTGTCAGCAAAGTACTTCATAATTCTGTGTCCATACACATGAACCTCAAAAGGTTCTCTTTCGCTCTAGATAAATAAAATAAATAAATAAATATAAACAACATACAAATAGTATCGAATTTACTTATGTTAGTTTATATAATTTGAATATAGCGCTAAATGTCAATGAATAAATTTAGTATAGGAATTTACTAGAAACAAGTATTCTATTGGACGATCATGAAGTTTATGAGTATTTATTGCATTTAATTTGACCAATCATCCCAGTGTCCTTATATTTCTTAAATGCCCTGTTTTTTAAAAGAATTCAAATTATCTTGATTTACACAAATTCAACTTAAAGAAATAAACAAGCTCCAGCCTATTGAAAGTTACCATGGGAAGACACCAAATTCAACTTGTCTATTATAAAACTGTTGAAAAATATCCATTAATTGCATCACACAAAATTTTGTGGCTTTTGGACATCCCCTCTTTCTTTGTTGTGACATCAATTTCCTCAGCAAGCCAGCAAAATTGCTAAGCTTGAATTCAAAATATGGATTCGGTGAAAGCATCACAGGTTGTTGTGAACCATCTGCACCCCATTTTGCATGGAATTTTTTGGAGTGCGAGGTGTGACTATTTGTGTCACAGGCTGATTACTTTCTGTGTTTGTCATTTTGCTAACAATTAATTTTAATATCCTATTCTTATACTGAAATTCAAAAATAAATTAAAAAATATAAATACATAACAACAAGTAGGTAAGTGTGATCGAAGATCGCACAAAGGGTTTGTTTAACATACATATAAAAAAATCTATATCCCTGTTATAAATGGAATTAGTTCTGTGGAAATAGAGGCATTAGATATGTACATATTAAAAAATGGTGTCACATAACGATAAACCAACCGCTAAGGGGTGCGATTCACTAAATGCGATATTTAAAAAAAAGTCCTTTTAAACTATGATGAGCAAAAGGATGGGGTGAACGTAATTCTTGAAGGTGTGAACCTAGATGGATATTTATGTATTAGTACAAAGTAACAAATAAAAGAACGAGTGCAAAACAACATTAAAAAAGGGATACAATTTAAAAAAAAATAATAATAATAACTTGAGAATTTTTAAGATTAACAACTTTAATCCTTAATTGCTGTTAGTGGTCTCACAGACAGCTGTTTTTAATTTTTACAGTTTCAGTATAGATACTAAAATGATTTAACTATAGTTGAATTTTTTTTTCCTTTTGGAGCCCTAGTATTATTGCTATAGAATTCTGATTAGATGAATTTTAACTGTAACAGCCCTGTTCTTAAAATTTAATATAGAAACAGTATCTTATGGGTAGATTAAAACTTTTATTCATCTTTCGATCAAGCAGTCTCAGAGATCACTCACAGTATCTATGCAACAGTTTTTGGCACAGCAATTAAAGGTTAATGCTGGAGAGAGTGGAGGGGGGGAGGGGGGGGGGCAAAGAGAAGGAAATAAAAATTTTCGAGGGGAGGTAGATTTTTTATCATTCATTTATTGTTATTTCAAAGTAATAAATAGCATAGTTTTTTTTAGTTTTAAAAATTTTAAACAATGTGAAGGCCAGGGGCGGGAGGAAGTATGATCTGAAATTTCAGTGAGGAAGGAAATGTAGGCGATATGTTATTTATGTATTAGTATTTCAAAGTAACAAATAAAACTAGAGCAAAACAATATTAAAAAACTTGGCAGAACTTAGAGAGCTTAACATTTATAAAGATTTTCAACTTTAAAGTTTGGGGAGTGAAGGAGGTAGCAAAGACGGAAACGAAAATTTCATTAGGTGGAGGGAAGAAAATCTGTCAAAATGCAGATGATTGTCACATCTTACTAATATAGTTCTGCAGAAGTGAAACATAGGAAGAAGATCTGTTTGCTGTTGCATGGATCCTCTCTCCCTCTCTTCATTTTTTTTTCACAAATGAATTTTTTTTTTGTAAGAAATATTTCTTATTCTGCGACACTGTCGCCGTGTCACTGCAATTCTGCCACGGAGGTGATAAGGCGCTTCCCTGATTAGTTTTGGACATTCATTGATTAAGTATAAAGGGGGAGAACGGGAGGCTAATCCCTCTCTTAATTTATTGTTGATTTCTTTATTTTTCGAAGGTCATTACGCTTTGAAATAAGAGTATAATATACAATTAATGCAAATAGCCTGTGAGCTCAATGCCATAAGTTTAACTGGGCACTTTTCTTTTTATTCTTAAGAGGCTACTTCACTCAGACGAAAACACCCGCTCGCTAATGTTAATCCTATGGAGGAAATATTTTAAGATATCTCGTTTGTATTTCAATATTTTTAAATGATTTTTTTTTGCATTGGATAGCTGAGGTCAATTCCTATGCACACTCTTTTGTACTTTTTCGATTTTTGATTACAAGTTTTTTTTTATTAAGATACTTTCACTTTCGGAACCGATTTTGAAAGTGAAAGTATCCTCAATAAAAAAGAACTGCAACAAAAATTGAAAAAGTACAAAGGAGCGTGCATAGAGATTGACCTCAGCTATCCAATGCAAAAAATATCATTTAAAAATATTGAAATGTGAACGAGATATCTTAAAATATTTCCTCCATAGGATTAAGATTAGCGAGCGTGTGTTTTCGTCTGAGTGAAGTAGCCTCTTAACCTGATGCAAAAGATAAATCACCAAATATTGTTTCAATTGCAATATTTTACATTGAGTAATTTTTTAAGCATTACGAACATTCCCTTTCATGTTTAAATTAAATATTTTCGTTTTATAATATTATCTCTCATCAAAATTGTTTTTATTTTTTTCTAATAAACAGGAAGTCATTTGGATGACCTAATACTTAGGAATTGTGCAGGTTTAAAGTTTGGTCTACGGCATGGGGCTCTATAGATCACAAGTAAATTTTAAAAAATACATTTATATAGTACATTGCATAATTTCATTGAATATTTAAAAGAGGTTCATCTACAATATCGGGAAAAATTAACATAATTTGACTAAGTTTTCATTTCACAACATGAATCTCACAAAACATAATCTTAATCATTTTTTATCCTATTACCAAACCAACAACAACAACAAAAAAGGTACAGTCTTTTTTTGGTCATAAATTTGACCAAAATATAATTGCCAACTTTTATATATATTTTTAACATAATTAACATTACACTGTGAAATAATTTCCTCATCACTTTATTCTGTATTACTATAAACTGACAGTCATTCGAACTTTCTGATACATAATTTTTTTTTTTTTTTTTTTGGTCTTGAAACATGTGATGGGCCTTCAGTTGTATCCTCTTTCTCTGAAACAGAAACCAACAACATATTTTCCTTATCTTTCATAATTGCAATAAATTTTGATAACACATTTTTAAGCACATTAATATACAAAAACAATTGAAAATAATTTTGATTTATAAAAATATCTACTATATACAGGGTGAGGAAAAAGACAAGACTCATGAAGTGACTTGCGTAAAAATTATCCAAAAATAACTTAAAATATCTAAAACGGATCAGTTCAATTTGGTCAACGATTAGTCACAAAGAGACCTGAAAGATAATAATACCAAGAAATAATATTAAAAAATTTTAAATTTACACAGGAAAACACATTGATAGAATATTCACGAATTAAACAAGTTTAAATGTGCAGATGCTTAAAAGTGGAAACTGCATAAGTCCATTGCACTGTGAGTTCGCTATATCATGACACTATCAGTGAAAAATATTCTCTTCCCCCTCTGTGCCTGAGCTTAAAAAGTGGCTATAGTTGTCATATATAAATATAGGATAGATCCAGGTAGCCAGAAATAAAATGTATCTAAAATTTTGCCTTTTCTTCGCAGGTTAATTTTTTTTTCTTTTTCTTTTTTTGCAGACCACAGACACATTGATACCCAAAATTTCATTTTTACATACATAAAGTTAGTTAAGTTAATAAAAAGTTAAAATTTCAGTGCAAATTCACCTTGTTTAATAATTAAAATTCATAAAGATACAAATAAGTGTAAATACACTGCTTAAAGGTGCATAAAACATAAATCAAAATCATGTAAAACACATTAAAGTCCTTTTAAAATCAAAATGTTTTCAACCAAAACTTACTCAGCCTTCATTAGTGAAAAAACTAATAGTTGTTTCTTTGCGTCTTCTAGCACTGGCCGGTACAAACCATTCTACTTCAAGGGTGTGGAATAAGGTGGGATGGAAAAAGTCATTCAACATTTCAAAAATAAGTACAGGTTAAACCATCATGTATTAATTCTTTCCAGACTGTGTGGATATCATATGATAATACATCGTTACAGGCTATTTCTTTTTTAGATATTATTTCTAGAGATTCTCTTATGATAGCTTCCTGGTGATTACTTGTGCAGAATATAATTTTGGATCTATTGAAATCTACTTTTATAGGTTCAGTTTGTGCTAATCTTGCTAAAGCAGTGTGAGGTCTATTTAACCCTCTCACTGACAAAACCGTACTAATACGTTCAGTGAGCTCCAGGTTTTTCACCACAATACAAGGATTTTTTAAATTAATATAATTCTACGTATATAATGCAGTTTTAATACATTGATTAATGATTGATACCCTCGAGGTTTACTTTCATATATAATTAAGTTTTTTATGTAATTTTGAAATAATCCTTTTTTTTTAGCATTTAAAATAAAATACAGAGAAAACATTACAATTTTGCCTTTTTGCTGGACAGTCAGAGGGTTAATCTCAGATCTGCTTCATGTTCTTAATGATACTAATTAAGTCTTAACATGAAGCAGATCTGAGATTAAATAAACCCCACACTGCGTTAGCAAGATTAGCACAAACTGAACCTATAAAAATAGATTTCAATAGATCCAAAATTATATTCCGCACAAGTAATCACCAGGAAGCTATCATAAGAGAATCTCTAGAAATAATATCTAAAAAAGAAATAGTCTGTAACAATGTATTATCATATGATATCCACACAGTCTGGAAATAATTAATACATGATTGATTAACCTGTACTTGTTTTTGAAATATTGAATGACCTTTCCCATCCCACCTTATAGTCCACATTTATGAAATAGAATGGTTTGTTCCAGGCAAAGCTAGAAGACACAAAGAGACAACAAGTATTAGTATTTTCACTGATGAAGGCCGAGTAAGTTTAGGTTGAAAACGTTTTGATTTTAAAAGGACTTTAATGTGTTTTTAAATGATTTTGATTTAAGTTTTATGCACCTTTAAGCAATGTATTTACATTTATTTGTATCTTTATGAATTTTAATTAGTTAAGTTAATAAAAGCATATCAAAACGACAAAGCGTCAGCGATTCACAAAAGTTTATTAGTTTTAATTATTTACTTTACTGAAATAATTTTTATGCATAAGTTATAAATAAGCACCCACAGAAATTAGATCATACATAACACAGATTTTTTGTTTTCAAACTTCAAGAAGACATTGTCAAAATATGAGTTTTATATAAACATGGTACAGACATAAATGTAATTTAAAAAATACATAAAGAGAAATAGATATATAATAAATATTTTAGCACTTTTATAATCATGAAATCAGTATGAAAATGCTACTTACACTCTTCAATAGGCCAGGCATGATTCATATACAAGATAGCAAGACAAACAAAACAGATCTTCACTTATAAAAATGATGAGGAACTAATTTACAGTGTATGAAAATGATACCTAAAACAAATTAGATTTCTTAAAAATAAATTTTACAACATTTTTTGTATGTATACAGATTATACCTGAAAATTGAAATTTTTAGTTAGTAGTAAATGTCCACTGATGACCAGTAGCTCAGTGGTTACCATACTGTGTTGCACACTACAGATACAAGGTTAGGAAAATGATACCTAAAACAAATTACATTTCTTAAAAATAAATTTCACAACATTTTTTGCATGTAAACAGATTATACCTGAAAATTGCAATTTTAAATTAGTAGATACACATGTATGAATCACATATGTACAGATCCATATACATGTTTTTACAACATTTGAAATCCTTTCGCAAAATACAGAAAATAAATAAAAAATTAAGGAAGTTTAAACTTCCTGGCACAATTTTTCCATTTAAAATATTGCATAGGTAATTTAATTTGCATGATTGAAAATGTATTTTATTCCAGTTTTCAAAAATAAATATTATAACTAGAAATGCAGCTCCTAAATCCACTATCAAATACAATTCAAAGTATTTGCTTTTAAATTTTTAATAAATTTTACTAAAAATTACAGCTTGAAAATTTGTTTGGAATTTTTTGTCTTAAACTTCAGACAGAAAATAATAAATATTTATGTCTTGCTATGAATATACGTATAAATCTGTAAGTATTTCTATGTAAAAATATTAAATTTTAACAATAAGAACCAAATAACAATTACAAATGCGATTCTGAAGAAGCTTGGGATTTTTCTTCTTTTTTAATGACTTACTCAGATATATGGATGTCTGACTAAAATCTTCATTGAATGTTGATTTATTTTAGCTAATGTAACTTTTAAAAATGCGACTAAAATAGAATGTTAGAATGCATTATAATTAATACGCAATGACTCAAACCATGACCTCATTTTACATATAATTTTACCTTTTTTAGCAAACAGGAATTATTATTCCATTATATCAGCTGATATTTTATGCAATAATTAAAAATATAACACAAAGTTAATGTATTTAATTTAGAACAAAACAGATGTATCAGATGCACCGGGGTTGGCGTCAATTTTTGTTTTTGCTGCTATTTTGGCACAAAAACAGATCTTAGTTTTATTTTATTATGAAATGATATTGTAATTTTATTATACAACACCACGCATTTAATTTTATTTAACAAACACATTTTTATTTTTACACACATGTAATTTTATTTAATACCAGCTGACAACCTAGCATTGCCCAGGCCCAAAATAAAACCTTAAATAAACCCCAAATTTGTATTATTTTATATATTTTACCCGATTTTGTATGACTGGATGCATGAAACTCGCTGTACAGCAATCTCTAGAATGCATGAAACTCATTCACGCAGCGATCAATAACTTATGTATGTACGCTTCGCGTACATTAACTGAAAAAAAAACATCACTGGATGCATGAAACTCGCTGTACAGCAATCTCTAGAATGCATGAAACTCATTCACGCAGCAATCAATAACTTATGTATGTACGCTTCGCGTACATTAACCGAAAAAAAAAAAACATCACTGGATGCATGAAACTCGCTGTACAGCAATCTCTAGAATGCATGAAACTCATTCACGCAGCGATCAATAACTTATGTATGTACGCTTCGCGTACATTAACTGAAAAAAAAACATCACTGGATGCATGAAACTCGCTGTACAGCAATCTCTAGAATGTACGAAATTCGTTCACACAGCAATCAATAACTCATGTATGTATCCTGTACACATTATCAAAAACAAAAAAACAACACTCGATGCACAAAACTACCTCTACAGTAATATCTAAAATGCAAGACACACACTTATCAAATAAAATCAATAAAAATTCACTTACTTTTATTTTTCAAATTTACCCTTTTTTTTAAGGCTTCGGTTTGTCATAATCGCTATCGCCGATCACTTCTGATGAGGCAGCAGTATTTATACAAAAATAACCCTTAAACTGATGTATATTGACGATATAAGCAGGCACTTGAAGTCAAGCACACAAGTCAGATGTATCTTCTCAATAAACAAACAAACAAACCCTTAAACTGCTCACTCAAGAGGACAAAATTCAAACTTACCCCTAAATAATCTAACAAAAACACCTAAAATATCCTACATTTTCATTAACAACACACTACACACACTATTTCAAATTCGTACTTGCCGCTTTGCCGAATTCTTCATAAAAAAACAACACGTCAAAAGATTAAATTCACTTCACTTCGCAAAACCCAGAGTTCAAACAAAAATAGACATGCGATGTGCCATGATGCAACACTAAAGTCGGCCCAAACAACTTGGGACTTGATTTGAAAACCTCTCACTGTCCAATAAATTCAGCCCTTCTTCCATACACTGTTAAAAATATCGTGAAAAATTACCTCTGTTTATAAAGGCTCTCTATTTTCTGACCGATGAGAATGCTACATGAACGCCCTTGGCGTTCTCATTGGTCAGAAAATAGAGAGCCTTTAAAAACAGAGGTAATTTTTCACGATATTTTTAACAGTGTATGCTTCTTTTTTTGGGCCTAGTAAATTCCGAAATTACCAGCTTCATACTCAAAGACATTTTTACGGTATAGTGCACCTCTATCTAGCTCATCACTCTCTGAATCCAACAATACGGCACACAATAACATACACAATATGGATACATATGGAACATGCACAATATAACACAATATGGCACCAACCCAACCAAACAAACGTAATTCACTCATAAACCAATCAAATTTCTAGATCAAACCGTAGTAGGCGGGGAAGAAATGCAAGAAACAGACCGGTAGCAAGAAAAACTCATTTATCGCTTTGCCAAATTCGACGCAGCCAAGCATCGCCCCTTGTTTGAGGATTCAACCGAAATTTTCAATGATCAAAAATATATAACGATTTTACAGCCCATGTAAAAATTACATCAGAAATATTTTTATCTGGTTGTAAAATAAATGTTTTCTTTTCTCGTCAGGTCTGTTAACATAAAAAAAATAGTATTCGTCATCCGATCTATCTGAAATTTTAGCCGTTTCCAAGTGCTCTATAAAATTAGATGAAAATATATACATTTTAAATAGAGAAAACATTACCTGAAGCCCCCGTGGCAGAATGTACGCGATGCTGCGACGGGCGTCGCAGACTTTTTAGGGCACCTGCAGACTAAAAACATGCAGCGATGCCACGGATGCGCTATTGCGTGTAAATTACGCAAAAAAACGGCAAATTCGTCGAAGGATCATTACAAAAACGGTGAATTTCGTCTTAGAATCGCCGAAAAAACACGAAATTCATTTCCAGATCGCGAAAAAAATGCAAATTTAGTCGAAAGGCCATGAAAAAACATGAATTTCGTCAAAAAAACATGAGTTTCGTTGAAGGATTGTGGAAAAACGCGAATTTCGCCAAAGGGCTACGGAGAAAACGCCACCTTCGTCAAAGGATCGTGGAAATTTTTTTTTATTTCGTTGAAGGATCAGGAAAAAACGGTCAATTTTATCGTCAGATCGCGAAAAACAGAGAATTCTGCCGACAGATCGCGAAAACAAGGCAAATTTTGTCGAAGGATCACCAAAAAACGACAAATTTCGTCGAAGGATCTCGAAAAAATGGAAAATTTCGTCGAAGGATCGCTAAAAAACTGTAAATTTCGTCAAAGGATCTCGAAAAAAAAAACGGAACATTTCATCAAATGATCTCAATAAAACGACAAATTTTGTCGAAGTATTTCGAAAAAAAAAACGGCAAATTTCGTCGAAGTATTTAAAAAAACGGCAAATTTCGTCTAAGTATCATGGAAAAAACACAAATTTTGTCCAAAAGCCAAAGAAAAAACACTAAAAAAAAAAAAGGATGAGTTTCGTTGAAGGATAGTGGAAAAATCCGAATTTCATCAAATGGCCGCAGAAAAAAAATGTCAATTTTGTCAAAGAATTGTAGAAAAAACTGCTAATTTCGTCAAAGGATCACAGAAAATACGTGAATTTTGTGAAATAGTCCCGGAAAAGATGCAGCATTCCTTTAGAAGACACTAGACACACAAAGTTCTATGCTTATTAATATAGGCATAGTTTTTAATCTGAAACAATATACTGAACTAACTTTTGAAAAATCGGGTGAACTTGAACCCAATTTGCAAGAATCTACACTCAGCCTGAAATCGACTCGAATCAAAAGCAGACTTAATCCGACCTGCAACAAGAATAATTATTGCCAAGAGGGGATTTTCTCCCCTCCCCCCTCTGCTGTAACCTTTCAGAATGTTTGCTGTGAATTTCAGAATTTTTTTTTACTCAGAAAGGCTGATAAATGTTGATGCCTTAATTAATTAGCACTACAACTACAACAGCAGCAAGAATAGATTTATATGATATATTGCGTATTGCAGACTATTTTTGAAAACATTATTAGCGTTGCAGACACTTGAAGATAGTTCTGCCACTGGGCCTGAAGCCGAGTGTGACTGCAGAAAACATCCCATTATTATGGGTTTTCGCCGAAAATATCTCAGATTTTTTTTTTTTTTTAAAATACCTTTTCTCATCTGAACGCTTCAAAATTGTTGTAGATGATGTAAGTCTGGTCTACGAAGATGTTCTAAAAAGATTGTGTCAAATTACGAACATTTAGTAACTTTCAGCGTAAGAAAAAAAATCTTTTGAGGTGCGAAATGACCTGCGTTCACCAGTGTTTTTTTCTAAAGGGTTAAAATTCATATTAAAAAAAAATAATTATACCATCTATTAGAAGAACGTTTCAGCTCTAAGAGCATATGTTTGGTTTGTCTGTATCTCTAAATTTGTGCTATTGAGGGTCACTGGCGTAAGGGAGAAAACAACCCTTTTTCAAAAATGTTTTTCAAAGGGTTAACATAAATTTTTTTTCGAATTCATTACGGCATTGGAGACATTAGAGGGCAATCTTTCAAAATATGCTTTTCGTTTTTAAATTAACCAAACGGTTTAGTCGATAGAATTTAAAACAGAATTGCGAAATAAACGCATTCTTCATGTAAATGGTTCTTAATTTTCGTGCGCTGCAGTAAATCAGGTTCTGGACATGTGCAAGATTTGAAAGCCGGCTCACAAAAAAAAAAAAAAAAAGATGAGTTATTGATCAGTTTTTAATTAATATTTTTGTTAATTTTCAAAGTATTAAAATTCTGAGATTCAGGTGTACCAGGCTTGGACTATCCGCACCTAAATTTTCAGACTTCTAGGTAGGCTAGATTTTGCTAGCCATCACAGACAGACAAACACACACACACACAGAGCAAAACTTTCTTTATTAGTATAGACTATTTGGTACTTCTCTATTATCCTGTCAACCACTTTTCATAACAAAAAACTATCGCCAAACTGTAAGATTAAACGCCAAAAATGCAGTCCCATTTACTTGATGTCAGAAGCATTATACGTGTTTGTTATGTCATCAAGCGGTTTGAAATTCGACATTTACGTGTATTTTTCATTATGTTTTACTGATTTATTAGTTATTTCATTAATTAAAATAACAATTGTGTCCTTAAATTCTTATATTTTATTTATTTTTATATTCCAATGGCAATGTTCTCCCGTTTATTTGGCGATAGTTTTTTGTTATGAAAAGTGGTCGACAGGATAATAGAGAAGTACCGATTACTTTCATGTTACATAATTTTATTTATTTACACATACATTAAATTTTATTTCATTATAAAACACCATGCTGCCATACGAAGAGAAAAAAAAACACTGGATTACTACGTAACAACCAGGCAAAAAAACATTAATGCAAAATGAAACCACGGTGCATCTGACACATCAGTAACTTTAATGTTATGGGTATCTCATGTGTAATTTTCACAACATGATTCTGCTAGTGTTTAATATCACAAAAAATGGGCTAATATACTTGCTAGATAATCAATAACGGGGCTAATAAATATGTAATTTATATTCCATAATCAGGTTGACAAACTAAGATTGGTGTCAAACATAAGTGATACTGGCAAAAATGTAGTTACAAGTGCATGAAACTTACAACAATGGAGCTAATAATAATTATGCACCAAACCAAGCTTATTAAAAGATGCCAATTGGTTGTGAAACCGATTATGAAACTTTCCAAAATCAAAGCAAGCAAAATCTAATTTTTCTACTTAAAACTTATTTGGGTACTTTTCCATTATACGGACACCATGCCAAAACGTATGCTAATGCATAATGTATGAAAGTATTAAATGTATGTAAATGTATGCTTGGCGACAATGATGTCCGTATAACGGAAAAGTACTCTTATTTGTAGATACCAGAAACTTTTACCATAAAAATGAATATAAAAAGAACTAAACTCAATGATTAACATTATCTTTTAATAATTATTGAATAAATGAATATTTTAGCATGAATAGGTATCATAAATAATGATTTTAAAATTGAAATAAACTGTAAAAAATAGCTATAAAGTATATTAATCAGGAGTGTAAAAACTAGGCGTCAATGGGCCAATTGTCACCATTAAATTTTATTAGTATACTTCGCTAAAATTTATCAGCATTCTTATTCGGCAAAGAATACTAAAAATTTAGTGGTGGCTATCGACCCATTGGCGCCCAGTTTTTACACCTCTGAATTATCATAGCATGGCACATACATTTCATTATCTATTTGATAACTATTTTATGGTGTTATTTAGAAGTTTTTTATGCTTTTATAGTATCACACCAATTTATTCAATACTTTAATGCCTCTCCAATGTTTATAACAACAGCAGCAGCAAAATATGAGAAATACAAAAACAGATGGGAAAAGGCGGATTATTTAGATATTTTTACTACAATGAAATAGATCACTAAGGAAATATCCAATAACATCAAAAGCATGAAAATTTTGTAAAAGTACTATAATATAAAAAATTTGTAAAGGAAAACCTTTTCCGTTATTTTTCGGTAAAATGTTACACAATAAATTAGGCTTAAGTAAAACTAGTGATAGACTGCTACATCTAGTGATTATTGAGAAATTGCATTAAATGATGATAAATTAATGAGCTATAATATTTACGATAAAATGAAAAATATGTATATCACTAACCGGCATAAACAAAAATTAATAACAAAACAATTTACGGAAATTTGTTCGATTCCGGTTTAATTACAGAAAGTGAAAGTGAAAGTACTTTCTGGATCTATAAATAATAATAATAAAATATGAAAATAAAGTATTCAAATTATTAAAAAACTTCTATTTAGAATTAAAAGCATAAAAAAGACTTCTCTTCTTTTTATTAAAAAGCCTAAAATCCAATAAACTACATCAGACTGAAAGTATGCAACCTCCAATGCAACTGAATCGTTTGTCATAAAATTAAAGAGCTAATACATTGTTTGTTTACATTTTGAGAGTGCACCCCATGGCTGCAGTCTCAAAATGTAAACAAACAGATACGGAAAACTTTGTGAGTTCACTGATGATCAGTAAAACCTAACAGGATTACTTTAAACGATTATCCTGCCTCCAAGCAACAATATCATTTTTGTACGTAATACTGCTTCTAATTCTGTTTTTTTTTTTTTTTTTTTTTAATGATATTTTACATAAAGAAAACTTTTGCAGCATATACTTAGAACACACCTTGAATTAGCATAAAAATTTAGAAATTTCTGCGTGTTTTTTTTTTTATATATTTCTTAATAGTTTGGTTGGAAAAAATATTGATTCTTCTTTAATTCCCTGAAAACAGTGATTTTCAATCTGTGTTCAACAAAATTTTTTTAAAGATCAGCAAAAGAATTGTTCAAATTGACTTACATACATTCTAATATAAAATGTTTTATTTCGTAACAAAAATAAATCTTCTATGGATACATCCGATTTCATAACTTTTTTGGTAGCTTGAAATAAGTTGTTGTTGTTGGTTTGGCCCAAAGGCCTGATGAGCAGCTATTTATTTCTATACAGCTGGCATGATCCATATAACACAGAAACTAGTCTCCTAATTTTGAACCAATTCCAGATGAGAGACTATCTAGCGTCCTGAGACAAGCATAATTCGGGGGCGGGGGGTTCTATTTATCCATAGAAATTATTTATGACTTATGCAAAAGTAACATACTAAGCTTCATACTTATTGTATGTATATGTAAATTTCATACCAGGTACCATTCACATCTGTATACAGGATATCTCAAGAAAGAAAATCCAGGGAAGGTCTTACTCCCCCCTGTCTATTGCCTATTTTATAATGAATGTGGATTAGGCTAAAATAGTAGGACAGATAAAATTGCTGAAATTTCAGACATTCATTAAACTTCACAGAACTTACAAATTTGACATAAACCTATGTAGGAAGGTTCTTTTCCCCTCCCTACAATGAGTTCCAAAATTATTATCTGAGACTTGTAATATCACAATCTTTTCCTTTTGTTTGTGTGGATATGCTATATGTATTGGCAACAGTGAGTTAAGAAAATAAAAAGTCTTTATTTAAATTATGTTGCATGTGAAATAAATTAATTTTACATATATGCTGATAAGTCTCTTTATTTGAAATGTGTGCTTCTTCAAAGATTAAAGCAGACTTTTCAACCATCATGTACATCTATACTAACCTGCTCTACATAATTGCTGCTAAAATAAAATTTTTAAGTGGCATTCCAAAGATTTAATCAGTGATGTTGCAAGTCTTTTGTAATCCTTGGACCCTGATAATTAAAAAAAAAAATGGGTTACTCTTTTATTTGATCGATTTTAATACACAAAGTATCCCTCTTTTGCATTTATCCACACAAAATATTTTATTTCTTCCAACAGAAAAATTATTACCTAAATGATGAGCTGTAGCACATTTACAGAATCAATTGTTTAATACTATTTATGAAATAACAAAAGGAAAAGGAATTACTTTAAATCATCTTATTTATCAATGTTTGAAATAAGAAAAATTCCAAAGATTTAATCAGAGATGTTGCAAGTCTTTTGGAATCCTTGGACCCAGATAATTCCAGAAAATAGGCTCCTTTTTTATTTGATCGATTTAATACACAAAGTATCCCTCTTTTGCTTTTATCCACAGAAAATATTTTATTTCTTGCAAGAGAAAAATTATGCACCCTTTCTGCAAATTATTACTTAAATGATGAGCTGTAGCACATTTACAGAATAATTTGTTTAATACTATTTATGAAATAACAGAAGGAAAAGGAACTACTTTAAATCATCTTATTTATCAATATTTGAAATAAGAGAAAAGCTATATAGTGGAATTTCCCTTTAACGAAGTCCCTATTTAACAAAGCTTTCTGCAGAACCTTGACTTTGAACATCATTAACATGTAAATTAATCTCCATATTTTAAAAAACTTATTCTATGTAACAAAGTTTATCCCAGGGGTGATTCTGAGTGAAAAAAAAAAATCTGAAATTCACAGCAAATTTTCTGAAAAGGTTACAACCGAGGAGGAGGGGGAACGAATATTTTCGTTTGACAAAATTTGCCGTTTTTTGCAATGTTTTTGACGAAATTTGCCATTTTTTACCATGTTTTTGACGAAATTTGCCGTTTTTTCGCAATCTTTTGACGAAATTTGCCGTTTTTTTCGCGATTTTTTGACGAAATTTGCCGTTTTTTCGCGATTTTCTGACGAAATTTGCCGTTTTTCCCACGATCCTTTGACAAAATTGACGACTTTTCTTCGAACGAATGACGAGATTGATTTTTTTCGGCGATCATTTGCCGAAATACCGATACATTTTATGTCCGAATTTTCGAATTTATGACAGATATTTTTATTTAATTTTCGGAAATCATTGCCTTAATTTTTCGGACCAGAATCAATCCTGGTTTATTCCACTTTCATGCGTGTACAGCATTCAAACCGAGAGGTTGTTGTTGCGATGGGTGTATGAATATATTTCAGCGGACTGTATGAAAATGAACACATTTGAATCATTTAATCAAATTTTAATGATAAAAGAAAAGGTACACTTTGGTTTTCGTTTGCTTCTCTTTGTTATGTGTTTTTTTAGACATTATTCTAATTCAATTATTCTCATATCTACATAGCATAAAAAAATGACTGCCCAAATTAAAATACATTTTTCAAATAATTTAATTTTATGTGTATACAGGTTTCAAAAATTTAAGTTGCTATACTGTATATAATTGCAGTTGACTTCTCAAGGTCAATTTCCTGGTTCTTATCTTAGGCAGTAACTACGGTGTGATACCACCACATTTCTCTGAATGACTGCTCTTTTTTACCCTACCCTACTTGATCAGTAGGGAGCTTTGTGTGATTATAGTAGTAGGAAAAAAAGGACTAGGACGTTGTGTCTTCTAGTGCCATGGTAACAAAGGAATAAATTGGGAAGGATGGATGTTCTTGAGAAGCCAATTGAAATTACATAGAGTATAAGTCCTGAATAAGTTATTCTTTTGCATTAACAAATTGCCATTTAACTTGCTTTAATGCTAAAATTACTGAACTGAAGAAAAAGTTCCTTTTTTTAACATAAAGTTGATAACATATTTGTTACAAACTGTATTGAATTATTTCAGTGCAAAAAAATATCTTTACACCATCAGATGTTTATATCATTTATAGTAGTATAAAAATTGACAGTTCTTGGAGCTCTGCACTAATGAGAGTTCATTGTATAAAAAAGTAAAATAAAATAATTTATGTTTGCCATATAACTTTCATGGAAACTTTATAATTCAGTCATTATAGTGGTTCAAATATCTAATTCAGCTACAAGTAATATTATAATATTAGTGGTGATATATTGTATGTCCTCTTAAAAAAAAAAAAAAAAAAAAAAAAAAAAAAAAACCCAGAGTCAAATGTTTCCTAAAAAAAGTCCACCCAGTATTTCATCAAATATTTCACCGAAATTGATTTTTTTGTTTTGTCCTGTTTTTATGTATCATTTAGAATATTAAAAATACCTAAGGAATGCTTATTAAAAAAAATTGAATTAACAATTACAGAATTCTGACAAAACACGAGCTTTATTTTTACAGATTTTCTTGTTATAATACAATTTTAGAATGATGTACATAATTTTTTTTATTTCAAACCATTAATAGGTAAGAAAATACTTCATTTTCAGCTGATAATGTCAGGTGTGTTTTTTTTTTTTCAGGTAACATGAGTTATCTTGTTTTTTTTCAAATTCCCACTTAACCCATTAAAGCCTAGCGCTACCATATGGTACCAGATAAGTTTCAATCATTTTTTTGTTTATACACCAGTATTTTTTTAAGGAAATATTATCCTTTTTTTAATGACTCAAAGTTCGGGATAAAATCAAACAAAAATTGCTAATTAAAAAAAACTGGTGTGAAAGGTAAGTTTTGCATTTTAAAGACGAAAATAATTCCGGCTTTAATGGGTTAATTGGCTGTCATTTTGTAATAAAGTGGTAAAATGAAAAATACTCAATCTTAAAGTCAGAACCAGCTGTAAAAATTTAGCCATGATTTATTTTTGTGTATTCCTTATTACACTTTATACAGAGAAAATTTCAAAAAATGGTTTTTTTTTTAGAGGACAGCACAATAAATAGTCAGTTACATAATTGGTAAATTAAAAGTTTCTATATAAAATGTTTTGTCAAATGTTCTTAAAGATCCAATTCTGAAAGATTTGGCATTTTGGATCATCGTCGATGAATTGTGATTCATTATAATTTCTTTAACTTCAAATCTCAATTCATTATTTGGATTTAATCATAAAGCCATTTTCATTATTTAAACTAGTCGAATGTGCCAATCCCAAAACTTTCTTCTATCACACATAGGTTTTGCATAGACTAAAAAGAATCAGCACCAATTTCTATCAAGGTCCAATTGAATCTAAAGTTTTATTAAATTCCGTGCATTAGTTCTTGAGATAGGACTATTGCTAAAATAGTGTAAATCCTGCAAAATGTAGCATAGCAGCGACACCTGTTGGGAGATTTAGACCAAAATTTAATCAACAACTTATGTCAACGTCCAACTGAATCTGAAGTTTGATGAAAATCCATACATTAGTCCTTGACATATAGTTATCATGATAATAATGAAAAAAGTAGCATAGAAACGCCATCTGTTGGGCTATTTACACCAAAACGTAAGCAGCATCTCTTTATGTCAAGTTCTAACAGAATCTGAAGTTTGATGAAATTCCAAGCATTAGTTCTTGAGATATAGCTATAGCAAAAATCAGGAAAAAAGTGGTATAGCAGCGCCACCTGTTGGGATATCTACACCAAAACGTAAAAGTTAAGGTCTAACTGAATCTGAAGTTTGATGAAAGTAAGTGCATTAGTTCTTGAGATAGAGCTATTGCGGAAATTGTTAAAAATGCAGCATAGCAGCGCCACCTATTGGGCGATTTTCACCAAAAACTAATCAGCACCCATTTGTATCAGGGACTAACTGAATATAAAGTTTTATTAAATTTCGTGCATTAGTTCTTGAGATAGAACACCCACAAAATTTTTGTCACAGACAGACAGACATTTTCTAAAAACAGTCAAATCATGTGCAGGACACTCTAAAACGTATAAATCCGTCGAAAATTTTCATGAATCCAATACGTTCTTCTTGTAAAGATAGAATAGAATAAAGTAAAAATGCACTAAATTTTCAACTGTTCTAACTCGTATACAAAGCAATTTCTCTTTTTCTCATAAAGACAAAGGATCTTTCAGAAACTGATAAACAAGTTTGCATTTTAAGCTGATTTTAATGACAGTGAAAAGAAGATAGGCATTGGAAAACAATTTAATATAATTCCAGATATTATACATTTATAAGAAAAAACAAATTAATTGCTTACAAAGCTTGTGAATTTCATGAATTGATCTATAAAAATGACTTTGTGAATGTGACAGAAAGATTTGTATTGTTGATAAGAAAAAAAGAAAGTTTGAGAATGTCATTAAAAGATATTTTTATGTACAGCCATAAAAAAAAAAAAAAAAAAAAAAAAAAAAAAAAAAAAAAACACCCTCTGTACTCTGCCGCAAATCATCATTTAGTATAATAACGTCTACATATAAAAATTATACCAAACAATTTTCAACACTAATTTTGATATATTTAAATCAATCAGTCAAAAAATTATTCATGCAGGTTAAAAATGTGGAATTCCTAATGTTAAATTTGTTTGTAATAGTTGCAAAATGAATTGCAATGCGGGTAATTTTTAAAGTATAACTCAAAAACTACTTGGTAGAATGAACTAGAATTTGGCATTCACATATTTGAAGCTTCTAGAAATCAATGTTAAAAAATTCGTGCTACAATTCATATTTTTTTTTTACAAAAGTTAATACAATTCTAGAAGCTTTAAATACACAAATCCAAAATTATAGATCATTCTGCTAAGTAGTTTTATGCTTCAAAAACTATTCACATTCCAACAAATAAAAATGAATTTAACAGTAGGAGTTGCAAACTTTAAACATGCATAATTCCTCAACTATTTGACCAAATAATTTCCTGTTTGATGTCCTATCCTAATGTAAAATTTACTGAAGAATCTAAATATGTCAAAATTGGAGTTGGTATTATAAATTTTAAAGTTTAATGCAATTTCTATATGTAGTTAACCTTAACCCTCTAAGCAAAATTTAAGTATAGCATTAATCAGGGGTAGTACTAGCCTTAGATGATATTTCAGGACACATTTGTTTGACATACTAACAAAAAAACCCTTAACTTCCTCTTCAATACATTTTATTATCATAAATAGTACACTATATACACATTTTTTTTTTTTTTTTTTAAAGTATAGGTACTGTAAAAACTCCGGCGGGATTTATAAAATTCGAACTGGTAGCTGTGGCTAACCGGAGTAATTACTATAGCTGATTTTTAAAAGAAATATTTCTTTTATTTGTAACATCAACTTACAAAACATTCCTCCGATAGATTTCGGTATTAACATAAATTAAGGAGTGCGTGAGATGCGGTGATTATAAACCATGCGATAGTCTTTAAGTCTCTCCTTTCGATCTCTTCGCTCGAAATACTCTTGTTATAGACTTTGATTTAGACCTCCGAATGAGGCAATACGATTTAACTGGACAGGGTGTCCTTGGGGATGCTTGGATGGCTTCTCGGAAATCTCTCTCACAGATCGGGGCGTCTGTTTCCTCCGGCTTCCCCTGCGCTGCTCGTTTCTCCGCAATTCTCGGCTTCTTAGGGTCACGTCCTACCCTTTTGCCTCCAAAAAACCCTCTCCTCTCCTCTTCTCTTCTTTCTCTAGCCTCCGAAAAAAGGGGGGCGGGGAGAGGTTCATCCCGGCCTCTCAAACTTACGGCAGCCTATCGTTGTCGATATCTGGTTCCCATTCGCAGATTTTAAAGGACTTCCCTTGGCGTCCGATGGTCTCTGGGAACCCTCTCCATCTGCGACCTCACAAGTAGAATCAATAATTCGTTACCGTCGGGTAGGTGCCAGCCAGTCTCCAGTATTGTTTCCCTAATGTCCAAACCATTCAGCGTAGGAGATGGATCGCTTCCTTAGGTTCGGCCCGACAACTCCTGCGGTCCATAGTAAAGTAACTCAGCTGGGATATGGGAAAATGTCACAGTACATTTAAAAGAACAGTAATTTTCCCAGAACCCTTTGATCAAGCTGCTAAAAAATTGCAATTTTTGTACTACTGAAGGACAAAAATAGATTTTTTTTCCGCTGATCAATGAAAATTGTAAAATATTTCTTTTTTATAACTGATTGGTAAAAATTGTGATATTTTTGTGACTGATAGACGAAAATAGCAAGCTTTTTTAATGACTAATCGATAAAAATTGTGATTTTTGGTAACTGATCACCAAAAATATTTTTTTTTTTTTTTTTGTGAAAATTGACGAAAATTGGTATTTTTAACGATAAATTGAAGAAAATTGCAAATTTCGTGATAATTTTGCATCAGTAAAAAGGTACACTAGCGACTATTTGATGATATCAAATGCTGATATAGCACAAAACTCGCAAAATTTCAGGAATTTTAGGACAGACTACCATATTTTTGGACATTTTTATTTTTTTTCAAGAATATCAGGACAAGTACTACCCCTGATTAATATATAGACATTATTACTGATTGATAAGTCACATTTTTATATGATGATTTCTGGCAGAATTAGTATGGGGATTTTTTTTTTTCTTCCCACAACTGTAAATAGGACAATTTTTAATGGGTTTTATACAAAACTCAGTCATTTTATTCAGACTATCTAGTATGTACTGATAAAGTAATTTGTTGATGAGATCCATCATTGTTTTTTAACATTACATTCTTAGGTCACTGTTAATTGTTATTGATAATTTCAAATTTTACCATTAGGGGAGCTGCAGTAACTCTCCTATTATAGCACACAGTCGTTTTACTAAGTAGACACTTATTCCCCAATTCTAGCTCTATCGGTTTAAAGAAAAAAAAAAAAAAAATAGTGCATCCAGACTTTAGTTTGCACCTTGTATAACTTGGAATGGGCGAATTTATTTTATAATTTTTTCGAAAACTGATGCACTTTTCAGGTTGTCTTATGAAATATTTTCCCTTCTCTCTCTTAAACAAAAATGCAAAGAAATCCTGATCAATCTAAAGACACAAGCAGTAAAGTGCAATCACAAAACTAAAAACTTTTACTAACTACTAAATACTAGTGCAGTAGTCCCATTTAACACTACATCTTATGTCGCTAATTCAGATATACCCCTGTTTTTCTCATACCTCCCAAATAATTATTTTATTTCTGTTATAATAAATGAAATTTTCTTAAGAAAATTAAAGTATGTTTCAGAAAAAAAAAAATTACCAGCAATTTTAATGCTTTATTAAAATTATTAATGCTTTAATTATTATAATTAAAGCATTTTTAATGCTTTCGATTATATAGTACCAGCCGCTTAAAAAAAAAAAATCCCATTCATCTTGAACAATTTTATTAAACGGCTGATTTTAAAAAAAACAGCAATTCAAAATTTAATTATTTTAAAGTAAGTTTTATGTTTCATACTAGAGTGCTTCATAAATAAAAGGGAAAAAAGAAATCACTTGTATGAATACATTATGCATACTACATTTGATTAATTTACATTTAACATTTTGCATACAAGTTTTTGGAAACACTGACTAATTTTGGTTTGTTTCGAAGAATCAGTTATCAAATGTTAGAAAATTTGTTAAATTTACCAAAATGTTTTTTTATTTCCACTTTTTGGCTTCAATATTCCATGCAAAATATCACATGCTCACTGGGTTTCATTTTTCTCTCCATCTTTGTATTCTGAATTAATGTCATTAGAACAAGAAATCTTTTGAATTTCTTGTACAATATCAGTCAGATTTTCCAACTGACATTTGCAAATCATTATTGAGAGAAGTATCTCAAGTACTCTTCAGTCTGTTCCCCTTCTTCAACTGAAATTTCTTCCCGTGTTAGAATTTTGCATGCAGAAGCCATAAGCTTTTAATCAAAGACCATTGTTGATGCAAGTTTCCTAAGCATTTTGAATGATATCAATTGCATCTAAACAAACTTCGAGTTGGAGGTTCCAACTGCGTACACTGATCATGCTGCACATGCTCTGGTCTGTTTTGATTTTATACTTTTAAATGAAAGACGGCGTAGACCAGGCCCGAGATAATAACCTTAAATATACCTAAAATCAGTGTTGAATGAATTTATAATAGTGAAACACCGCATAAATGAAAAAAAAAAAAATGTATAACTGCAATTCACAAAAGTACCAAGGGTCGATCCAGACAAAATTTGGGGCCTATTTAGGGTCCCTTCACAAAAATAAATTTAATAAAATGGGCCCCTTCACAAAATTCAATTTGATAAAATGGGCCTCTTCACAAAATTCAATTTGATAAAATGGGCTCCTTCACAAAATTCCTTTTAACAAAATAGGCACTTTCACAAAATTCTATTCCATAAAAACTTACTATTTATTATTTTGTGATGTTTTAAAATGTGTAATTTGTAAACAAGCAAGTTCACCAGAGAGGAAAACTTCAGCAAAAGGATTTAAAAAAGTTTTTGTTTTTAAATGCTTGGTTTGAATTTGATTAACTGAATATCAACTTTCGTTACAAAATTTTATTTTTCACTAAAATATAATAAATTTCACAAAAATAATCTTTACTTTTCACAAAACGGGCCCCAAGAAAAAAAACCTGCATCGACCCCTGAGTACAAACATTTTCGTAATAACCAACAATAAAAAATCCCAGGTAATCTCAAGTACTCTTCAGTCTGTTCACCTTCTTCAACTGAAATTTCTTCCCGTGTTAGAATTTTGCATGCAGAAGCCATAAGCTTTTAATCAAAGACCATTGTTGATGCAAGTTTCCTAAGCATTTTGCATATTACATGAAAATGAAATACTAGAGGTATGTAATGCTAAACTTTTTATTCCGGATTTAATGTACAACTAAGTACTACTATTTAATTTCATTCAACATGTACAAAATATTTTGTTATTTGAGGTTGTAGGGCTTTTTTGGAATGCACAGGAAAAAGTTTGTTGCGCACACTTCAAAGTGACATCTTATCATTTAAATCACTACTAATGAGGTATTCTTACACGGTGTTAAAACCCGCCAAAGCTTGATGAAAACTTGGCAGTGACTTTTCAGTGCAATTATCATCCTCTTTACTGCTAGTTTCCTCCTTTGCAATCATTTCATCAATTGTTAGAAGAGAACATGTTGCAAGTTGCAAAAATTCTTCAAATGCAGTAACATCACTTAAATTTGACCAGTTTTCTGATGGAACACTATGATCAGGTTTGATTTTTTCAATAGGATTGACATCCACTGGAGTTAAAAATCTGCCAAGGGCGCAGCAGTTTTTTTATTGTTTTCGTTAAAATATTTTGCCAAGCCATCATTATCAAATTCATAGCTTGCAAGACGTCAATGTCTTGCCATATTTTCGAAGTCTCCTTCGACTAAACTGGTGATAGCTGTTTTCACAAAGTTTTCGATAATGTTGTTTTAGGGATTTATGACTATTAAATCCAGTGGCTGCAATTTGCTGGGAAGAACATGACAATTGTCTTTTAGAGAGTCCATATCACGTGGATGAACTAGACACTGATCAATGAATAAAATGATTCAGTTTGTTTTCGCATTTTATCTAATCCTTTTAACCAATCTGTAAAGAAAAACATGGTCATCTATGATTTTTTATTGGCCAGGTACTTTGTTAATGTCTTCACATTTTTGAAGCAGTAGGGCTTTTTTGATTTGCCAATAATCAAAAGAAATCATACTTGCCAACCTATAAAAATTCTAAAGTGTAAAACAACATGCAAAGGACATTTTTTTTTCTCTATTTTCGTCTCTTTTTTTTTCTCATGCAGCCATTCTGACAGCATGGCTGTCTGTAACACTTTGTGAAATCCCCTGATAAAGAAAAAAAAATCTCTATTTTTGAAATAAGATGTAACTTATAAAAGTACATGACTCGCAAATGATTAACTTCAAAAGGATCCTATGATCCATTACATAAAATTGTTTCTAATTTGAAAATCCTTTATTATTTTGTGGATTTTTTTCTTGCATTATTTATACATTATAAAAACACATAAGAGTGAGCCGCACCCATTTTGGAAAAGAATGCAGGCTTGGATTTTGACACGATCTTTCAGATTCTCATTATTTGAGAACGAAAGCCTCTAAAGCAGAATATTTTGCAATGCCTCCACCCCCCACATTGACTGACAAATTTCGAGATTATGTCTTTCAACTGATCGACGAATTTTGTAATTTTTTTTCCTGTGACTGATTATAGAATTTTGCATTTATTTACCCACGACCGATTGACAAATTTCAAGATATTTTCCTTTTACCGATTGGCAAAATTTGCAGATTTTTCTTGCGACCAACTGGTGAAAATCCCTGGTTTTTGTCCACGACTAATTGACAAATTTCACTTTTTTCTGCAACCAGCTGAAGAATTTCACGATTTTTTCCCCACAATCAACTTTCGCGATTTTTTCCTGAGACCTATTAATGATTATTTCCCATGACTATTTGAAGAATTTCAGTATTTTTTTCGACAATCCACTCCCAAATTTAGCGTTTTTGTACCTGCAACTGATTAATGAATTGAGATATTTTCCTTCTTCCATTTGGCAAATTTTGTGACTTTTTCTTGCGATCGTTCAGTGAAAATTGTGTGTGTGTGTGTGTGGGGGGGGGGGTCCCCTCATGACTGACGAATTTCACAATTTTTCTGTAATTCAAGATTTTTTCCCACGACTGATTTCGTAATTTTTTTAAATGAAAGATTGAAAAAAATTTGCATTTCCCCCCCCCCCTGATGATAGACATAAATTTCGCATTATTTTTGACTGAATGACAAATTTTGCTGAAAATAAGAATTTGAAATGTTCTGCAGAGAAGCCTGTTGTTCTGTGACATACGTTGCACTTTTAAGTATATTTATGAAAGATTGAAAAAATTTGCATCCCCTCCCCCAATGATAGACACACAAATTTCGCACTATGTTTGACTAAATGACAAATTTTGCTGAAAATAAGAATTTGAAATGTTCTGCAGAGAAGCCTGTTGTTCTGTGACGTATGTTGCACTTCTAAGTATATTTTGCTTTGGGGACGAAAGCTTCATACAAAAGTAAGAAAAAGCATAACTGACAAGTCATAACGTAACTCGAGAATTACACATTTTATCAAATCCCTGGAAGTCCGGGTATTTCCCAGACCACAAACAAGTATGTGTTAGTGCAAATATGATTGAGTTTTAGCCTTTTCTGGTTTTAGATTTTGATAAGATAAGTTTAATATAAATACTGACTTTATGTTGTAGATGTAGATTGGAGGATTGAAACATTAATATCCTTAGTGTAACTTTTGACCAAGGTGTCAAAAATTGAGATTATTTTTTTTCCTAACTGATCGATAAAAGTTGATATAATCTTTACTAATCGAGAAAAATTATGATTTTTATTTTTCTTTACTGATCAACAAAACAATATTTTCTTCACTGATCGGCAAAAATCGCAATTTTATAACCAATCTATAATTTTTTTTTTTAAACCGATCAATAAAATTTGCATTTTTTTTTTTTTTTTTTTTTTTCGTGGCAAATTGACAAAAATCCAGATTTTTCTTGTGGCCAAGCGAAAAAAACCTCTCATTTTAATGATAGATTGAAGAAAATCACGACATTCGTTATTATGTATTTGTAAAAAAGTACATCGACCAGCAACCTCCTCCCCCCTGCCATGCATGCATGAATTCTATTTTATTTTAAATTTGCACCGATTTCAGAAATGTCCAAAATCATGATAAAAATAAACCAAGAAATCCATCCATATTTCCATGGAAAAGTAACATGACTGTTTTACTGCTATGAGAAATAGTAAAATCACTCCGGCAATTAACATTATATATAAATTTCTCGCCTTTGCTGCATACTTTTATATAAAGAAATTTCTTTGAATAAATAAATTTAATAAGTACATTGAATATCTTTGAACATTTTTTTTTTTTAAGGCAAAGCCATCACCGCAGAAATAATTTAATAAAGTAGTGAACTAAGATAACATGCAATCTCCCAACACCATTAAACAAACAAAACACGCGGGGATTGATCTGTTGTCTCCTTGGAAGGGTTGAGTTGAATTGAGGTCACAAACCATACAATATGAATATTGTATAAAGGCTAAATATATTAGCTTCCAGCAATAATGAAACAAAAACATAGAAATATTTTAAAAAAATTAGTGTATTTTATGTACATTATTGAAACATTCAGCAATTTGAGCAAAATTTTCTTTATTAATGAAAACATGACATAAAATAGAATGATATTTAGATTCATATATTAACAAGTGTATCAAACATAGTCATGAATTTATATTTTGTGATTCATGTTATTATTTGTGAAAGACTCATGGTATAACAAAATATTTTATATATTTATATAAACAGGAATAGACTACTATCAGCCTTTTCCTTTGTAAATAAGGAAAGCTGACTTCCTTACTTATAAAACAGCAGTTAAAATTTATGCAAATTAACCGTTCAATTATATAATAAAGCCTAAAAATGTCAGACACATAGATTCTATAATGCATGAAATGGTGTCATAAAAACTAGTACATTGAATCCATTTAGGACACTTTAGAGAACAGTGCCTGGACATGCACAGTGACATATTTAAAATCCATTTCCCAGGAAAGATAAAAACGGACATTCTCATATTGACTGATGTTATTTAAAATATCTATATTAATTTAAAACATTGAAATTGCACAGTCAAATGATAAAATACAAGTACATATATATCATTAAGATAACACTAATTTGTCTATATTAAAAATATACATTAGATAAATATAAATAAAATGCAAAGAATTGCTTGGCATTTTGTACTGACTAGCAGTGTTATCTCACTAATATCATAAAATGATAATAATAGTCCTTAAAAAATGTATCTTATGCCTTTAGCCTGCGTAGGTTTTTACGACTTTTCTTGCTACCAACAACAATGCTTGATTGTGAATCATTCATTTCTGGCACGAAACATTTATGATTGTCTAAGAATGGTCCTAGACATTTTTCACAAAACTCATATTTACACAAATTCCTAGTGCAGCAGTACTTCAATTCTGCATCAGCTCTTGCTGGATAACGACATTTTGGACACTTCTTAAGAGACTGCTGATTCCCCTCTATCTTCAGCTCCTAAATAAGAAATATTTTTGTTAATATAAAACAAGTAGCAAATAATGTTAAAGTCTGAAAATGACAACATTATGGTTCACACACCTGAGAACAAATAAAATTCAAGCACTTTCAAGGATTTATTTAAATATTTTTAAGGACTGTTTAGATGCATGCATTAAAATGGCTGTACAACAAGTATAACACATAAAGGAAAGAATCTCCACACTGCCCGCCTATTTCAAAGAATTTTTGCCAGATTTAAAAACAAAACAAAAAATATTTTCAAGACACCATATTATGAGAAAAAATTCAAAGATTACTAAGTATTTTAATTTAGTAAGGTACATCTATATCATAGACAGGGGTGATTGTGGATTCATGAAAAAGTACCTGAAATTTTAACGAGAATAGAGCTGACTCTAGAACAAAAGGACAGCTGTGTATTTGTGGAGGGGGGAAGGATCTAATAAAAAGGACACTCTTGCATAATGTTCAATTTTTTTTTTTTTTTTTTTGAACGGTTTCAATTAGAGTCCTCTTTTATCAGTAGTTCTCATACACAAAAACATACTTGGTTTGATCCAATCTTTAAATGATAATGTTTAGTCAAACCTTCCATTTTTAAGGTTTGTGATACCGGTGGGTTCTTATCCACGATGCATTATAGGAAAATTTCACATGAGAACTAATAGACTGACAATTTTATCTTATAAATACTATATGAATAAATCAGCCTTCATACTTAATTTTGGAAATACAAAAAAGGAGCTTTGCAGGCAAAAAATTGTATATTTTAGGAGTATTTTTGCATATATGAAAACTCTAGTTGATATTTTATATTTAGTATATAGTCCTTTCTCTTTGTTTTTTGTAAAACATGAGATAATGCAAAAATTGCAAATTTCTGCTATTTTTGAGTCTATAGAACCCAAAATATCATTGTAATAGAAATCTTTTTTTTTTCTTGTTTTCCCTTAGATTCTTCAAGTTTTAGAGTACTAGGAGTAATGCTGAAATTGTATATTTTCTCCCCCTTTTTTTCGTGTGTACAG
This sequence comes from Maratus michaelseni, assembly GCA_963931845.1. Taxonomy (NCBI): domain Eukaryota; kingdom Metazoa; phylum Arthropoda; class Arachnida; order Araneae; family Salticidae; genus Maratus; species Maratus michaelseni. The sequence goes on from OZ007594.1 coordinate 75,317,993, forward strand.
AAGCCCCCCTAAAAAAGTGAAATTGTAATTTTTTTTCCCCCTGAGTCTGCAGTACCCAAAATAATGATGAAATTACCCTTTCGATTTTCAGGTCTTGCAGACCCGAAATAAAATTAATGCCAGAAATAAAAATTTAAATTTTTCTTTCACATCTGCAGAACCTGAATTATTTCCGAAATAGTAAAATTTTCATCTTTATTTTTCTTTCCTTACATCATTTTTTTTTTTAATTCCAATTGCTTGATTACTGCCACTTTTTTAAAATAGTAATATTGCCTTTATTTAATGACAAATTTAATAAAGCGACTATTACTATTTCAAAACAAATGACAGCAATGAAGCAATCTGAATAATAGGAACAAACAGGCAATACTAGTACTTTAGCCATCCCGGAGTAAAAGTCAGTCGGTCATTTTTTCCACCAACTCTGCAGCCCTGGATGTAAGTTATGGTATAAAATTGTTGACCAAGGAGTTTCTAAATTCTTTCGGTATTTGAAATGCTCATGGTTAATATGCGATCCCGCTTGATACACAGATTTTTCCTTGAACACCACTCATAAGAATAAAGCTAAAATATCACGTTTAATACGTGATTAAGTTTCAGTCTCTGGAGGCAAATAAATCTCGCTTAAGAGGCTACTTCACCCCACTCAGGCGAAAATACCTGCTTGCTAATGTTAATCCTATGGGGGAAATATTTTACAATATCTCATTTGCATTTCAATATTTTTAAAATGATTTTTTTTTGCATTGGATAGCTGAGGTCGATCTCTATCCTTTTGTATTTTTTCAATTTTGATTACAAGTTTTTTTTAAATTAAGATACTTTTGCTTTCTGAACCGGTTTCAAAAGTGAAAGTATCCCCAATTAAAAAAAACTGCAACAAAAATCGAAAAAGTAAAAAAAGCCTGTATTGATATAGACCTCAGCTATCAGATGAAAAAAAAATCATTTAAAAATATTGAAATGCGAACGAAATATCATAAAATATTTCCCCCATAGGATTAACATTAGCGAGCAGGTGTTTTCACCTGAGTGAAGTAACCTCTTAATACGTAAATTCGTAGATCCAGATTGAATTTCTTCTCTTTTCTCCAGTGTTGCCAATCTAGTGGGATTTTTTTTAAAAATTCATATATCTACCACTATTTTCGAATCATTGAATGACAGATTAAGTAATGCGAATATTAGTAATTAGAAATAGAAGTAGCTATTTTAACCCTCTGAGCGTTTTGAAAAAGGGTAAAATTGTAATGTTTTCTCTGCATTTTGTTTTAAATGCTAAAAAATATGATTCTTTCAGCATTATAAATAAAACTTAATTACAAATATGAATGTAGCCCTTGAGAGTATTAATAATTCTTCAATGTTTTGAAAATTCATTAAATCTATAGAATTATATTATCTTAAACATTGCATATATTGCAGTGAAGCCTGAAGCTTAATGAACGGAATATTACGTTCCACATGCTTAGAGGGTTAATAAAAAATCGTGCTAAATTAGTAACACTGGAACTAGTCTTTGATCCTGCATCCTAATAATATTCTTACTTCGTGTATGTTTTTACTAAGTAGAGAAAGATAGACTATTGTTTGTTATTTGTTCTTTTTTTACATGGTGTATGTTGTCAATTTTTGTTTTTTCTCTCATACATTCCCCTAAGCTTATCTAATATTGTGTGCTTGCTTTGAAACATGTTTGAAGAGAAATGGAAACATTTTTTTTTCATTTTCAATTATATTTTTCCATACTTTCTTCTGACTCTGCCTTCAACCTGTTTTATTCATGACAGGCAAGTTACTTGCACCATGAGTTTTATGGCATCGTCTCCGATTGTGTATGTCGAATTTTGCAAATTTTCTGTTCATATGGAGAATTGAATAGCCGATAAAATCAAAAGGAATGCGTTACTCCCACAAGTAATAAATAAGATTTTAATAACTGGGTTGTTCTGCAAAGATACAATAATTTTTGGTTGTGTTAACAAAATTAGGCTAGTAGGAAATTCTTTCAGCTGTTTTATTTTTTATTCTAACATACACGTTAAAGTCATATTTGAATCCATATTTCTTCAGTTATTTGTTTAGTCAGTCCTAGAAAACACTAATTAAACTTTAATGCAGTTAGATTTTAATCTAAATAGGCTTAAGAGACACTATTTTCAACCATAAACACATAAGCAAAAGCTCTGAAGTTTATTTAAATGCTTAGATGTGCAAATTAGCTCAGTTACTGCAACATTATACAAATCACGTTTAATATGCAACTTTTGTTCAGTCCCTTGAAAAAAGTCTTAACCGGATTCGACTGTATTAATATTTAACAACAGCATCATTTACATGATTGAAGAAACCATTCATTTCTTCCATAGGGTAAAAATGTATAGGCTTAGGATGAGTTTACATAAAAATTATGAAAAAATCAGAAAATATGGCAGGTATGCTATATTTCTATATAAGGTGAGTGCTCCTATGGTTCAGTCACAAACCCCAGATGTTAGCTATAATGAAATAAATGCTTTATAAAGAGTTTACTTTTTGTTCAAAATGAAATATTGCAATTTCTCAATGCACAATCACCTTTCATAAGTCATTAGCATAGTATCATTGATATTTTTTTTATAGAGCTAGTAATCAACAATTTATGTTGGGCTGTTGGAAGGCTGACTGTACTGGAACTTTCCTGTACTACCCTTCTAAATAAAGAAATTTAACTTGGAATGTAAAACATTTATTTACTTTGCTGCATGCAATGAAGTTCCAGATGAAAAACTTACCTGAATAAAAGAGTCAAATCTCCCTCCAATGGTCTTAAAGATTAGAGGCTGTTTAGTATCATTTTCTAAATTTGCAAGTGACTTGAATGCAGATTTGTGATCTCTTTCTGCAGGAGTTCCAATTTGAGTCTTGTTTTCCTACATAAAAAAAAAAAAGGTGGTAAAGAAAGGGTATCAACACTGGCTACATTAAAATGAGCTGTAAATTCAGATGAGAGAAAAGTAATACTTATCAGTTACTCAAGATTGTATTTATTTTATTTTTTTGGTGCCATGAGATGAGATGTACTAGGCAGCATTTAGTACAACCCCCACAATTTCTTATTTTGTGAAAAATAAAATTTTGTAACAAAAAATCTAATCCAATTATTAGAATTCCAAAAATAAGCATTTATTAATATTAAGTTCTCTTAGCAAAAAGTTTCCTTTTCTGGTGAGCTTGTTTTGTTTGCAAATTGCACATCTCAAATCCTGTGTCCCCCCACCCCACCTTTTTTTTTTTAAGCGGAGAGTTGGCTTTTATGGAGTTAAATTTTGAGAAATGACCGATTTTGCAAAATAGATTTCTTTTTAAAGGGGTCCCAATTTTTGCCTACTGGAAAGAGCCCCTGTTAGGTGTTTCATTTACTTAAATTTTTTTTAAAATAAAACAGGTCCCTTCACAAAATTCCATTTCATAAAAAAAATCATTATTTATATTTCGGTAGGCTTTAGAATGTGTAAATGGTAAACAAAATGAGTTCACCAGAAGGACTTAAAGAAGTTATCAATAAATGCTTGGTTTGAATAAGTAATTAGATTTCACCTTTTGTAACAAAATGTTATTTTTCACAAATTAATAACAAATTTCACAAAATTTGTTTTTACAAAGAAGAAAAGAAAAAGAAAAAAAAACCCAGCATCAAACCTTGAAAGCATTTTCAGGGGTATGTCTAGACTTTCCTCCCAGGCTCCTGTTTTTGTGAACAGCTTTTTACATTTGTGAAAAATCTTGTCATAATTTAGTGAATTTGAAATTGTTATATTCAGGTTGTTGCTGTTTATACATTTTTAAGAAGATATGTATATGTAAAATACACATTTTCTTTATATATGTAAAAATGCGACAGTCAGATTTTACTTTTAAATGATTAAATTTGTGAAAGGTCTATTTTTAAGACAAAGAACTTTGTGAAGGGTCCTTTAAAGGATTGATTCACTTTCTTCCTTAACAGAGCCCTGATTTTATTCAATAAAAGTTTAATCTTTATATTTTTAAAGTGATTTGGCATAATGGATAGTCTCACCTACCCCTTCTTTTTTTAAATTAAAATCCTTTTTATTGTACCTTATTACGCCACACTTATGTTTAAAGTAATTAAAAAGAAAAACTATTTTTTTGAGTTACTAGCATGAATGATTTTTTTTTTTTAAATTTGTTATTAATTAGTTACTGCTCAGCCAAGCTTTAAAGACTGGTCACGTGAGTAACAGGTCCAAATATGACCAGTCTATTCTTCATAATAGGGATCGGGGTAATGAAAGGGAGTCTCCCCGTTTCCCCTAGTTTTTCTTTCGTGGGGTGGGATGAGTTGATTTTCGATAGTTTCATGTTTACTTGTTACAAGATTATAAAAAGGATTTTTGTTCTTACGTAATAAAGCACATAAAAATTGTAGTTTTCACTTTGATGAAGAGGATATCTTCAATCTAAAGAAACATGTTATGATAATTTAGATTATTTAAATATCGGATATAAACATGTTAAGTAAATAAATACTATTTTTTACTGTATTTTTACACATGACATTGCAATTTATTGTTTTCTTAAATAAATTACGATTTTAAATATTGGTTCCTTACAGTTATAGGGCACACTTATGTAATTGTAGGAGAAGTGTGGTTTTAAAATGTTCTTTTATTATTATGATTATTAATATATATTTTTTTAATTTTACCGCAAGAATTCCATTTTTTTTTCTTGATTGCTCATGTTTATTTTCCTACATGAAACCATTTAATAATATGGCGAAAATGTATGACAAAATACTCAATTAATAATAAAAGAAAATAGTTCAAGGAGTAGAGTCATACTAAAGGATGAAAAATATTTTTTGCACTCAAATATTTAAAAAAAATGTGCTCGAATTCAAATTAAGTTTTTTGATACCTTTTCCTAAATCTTTTTAATTCATAAATGCGCGAAAGTTTCAGATTTTCTTATTCAGATATCAGGAAATCGAACAGTGTTTTTCGCTTTATTATAAAAGTAACTAATCTTACTGAAAATGTCGTCGAAGGTCGCCCTTTGAACCTATTTTTCGGATAAGTTCACGAAAAAATTGTAATTGTAACTCACAATGTACCGAATTTATAGGAAAATTAAAGACGCTGTTCGATTTTTAAGTATTTGAATGTTAATTCTTGAAAAATTTCAGGCAAATAGGAATAAAGTCCTGGATAGTTCTTCGAATTCCATCAAAGTTCAAATTATCCAAGTTGACATTCTCTATGGTTGTTTTTGCCTTTTTCTTTTTAGGAGAAGCGAAATTATTTGCATTGTTATCTTCTTTCCGAATTCTTATAGCGCTATCCGAAACACCGGCAATTGCACTAGCTCTTTTTGTTGCATCTGCTAAATGGAATAGTTAGGCAGCCTTTATCTGCTTCATTATCACAATATTTTACAACATTGTTTAACATATTTTTCACTGCACTGTGAAAATGTTTGCCTTGAGAGCTTATAGATTCTTTTAAATCCATTTTATAGAAGTAAAAACAAATACAAAATGAATAGCAAACAAAATAGGGAGAGGAAAAAAAATGCTAATAGTACAAGAACAGCCAGTGAAGAAATGACAAGCGGTCAGGTAAGATAAGGGAAACCTGGATTTTGTCTCCTCCTAATATAATGCTTCCCTCCGTTCGGATGGGTCTATTTTTTTGGCAGCATGCCAAGGTCCGTCTTTCAAGAGTGGTTCAACAGTACGTTTGTATATAATAGATAAGTGGCTTCTGTGTTAAATATGTATATATATTAATAAAAGAAAGATGTATGTCTGTTGGCGATTGGCTAGGGAAATCTAGCACACAAGAGGGATCTGAAAATTTGAATGAGGATAGACGAAGGCATTTCTGGATGCACTTACAGTTAAGACTTTATTTTTTGATTAATTAGCAGATATTAATTTAAAACCCTAATGAATATTGTGAAATGATGAGCTTTCACAGTGCCGCTAATTGTGCATATGCCTTTCCTCGAATCTTCATGCAGGCGAAAGGAAAGCATTTTTTTTCCCTTCTGTATTTTGAGATCTCAAATGCTCGGTCTCCCAAACAGTTATAAAAAGAAAAAAATTTTTTGTCACCTATATCTTGATTTTACAATGTTCAAGAACAAAGATCTGTAAAATTTCATAAAAGAAAATTTCGAAAAGTTGCTATCAGATTCAACAACTTTTTGAGCAATTTGCGAGTCTATTTTTCATGAATTGCTTCAACACCCAGTGAGACAGTTTTTAACAATACCTCCAATGTTTTAGCCACAGCTCATAAAAAAAATTGCTTCTCGCAGCAACTTTTCATCATTTCTTCTACGATAACCTAATCAGAGATAGGTGTTTTGGAACATCGACGAGAGAGCAATGAACAGCAACAACTGGTTTTGCAACAATTGCAACTCTTCTTTCGCTTTGTACACAGAAAAATCAGTCTTAAACCAACTCAAATGTTGGTTGCCTTTAAAAATTGTTGAATCTGATAGCAATTCAATATGCCTCGTCATGAAAAAAATTCCAAAATATAATCCAGAGAAATTTATTACCACCAGAAAAATTAATTTACCTTATTTGGACCACGTCCTGCATTTTTCTTATTATTAATGTAAGAGGTTCTCCTACTGTTAGCACTTCTATCACTTGATATTATATCTCGCCAGCTTTTACTTACATTATTAGCTTGTCTAAGATCTTCATCAGAAAGATGTGACAATATGTCAGAGATTATGCTAGAACAATTCCGAAGATGTAACTCGTGCAAGAAATCTACTTTAGAACTTTTTTGTACGGACTTAAATAAGTCAGAAGAAATAGCATAACTTCTGAATATCTTCTTGGATGCATCAGTAGTATTTCTTTTACATTTACCATGCTTTTCACATGAATGATCTTTACAGACGTATTTGGAAGGTTGATAGAATTCAATCCCACTATCACTATTAAGTAGGCTTATGAAATTGCAGTTTTCATCTACAACATATTGGGAGGTCTTTTCAACCGACAGATTGTCACCATCAGAAACTGACTCATCAACACTCGATGCTCTCCTACTGTCACCAATACTCAATTCTATTCCACTGTCACCAGTGGAATTATCAATGCTTCTGCCATAAAATAAATTTACAAAATTCAACCTCTTGGGATTTATTTTATCGGCATTTCCTAAACATTTATCTTGTTGCATATCAGAAGCTTGCTTCCTGATTGGTGAAAGTTCAAATAATCCATAATGCTTAGGATAGCTTTCGTATCCACTGTCATGCCTACATTGGAGTGGAGTACTTGATTGCCAGTTACCTATAGAATAGAAAAAATAAATAAATAAAAAGCTATAAATTTTCAATGTAAAAATTATTTACAAGGTTAATGTTTACAACTAATTGGATATTAGATAAAGTAAAATTAACAATATCCCTTTTTTGCCAAATATTTTACATGAAAATTAAGTGTCAAGTTCAGAGTTTCTCCCAGACAGTTTCAGAAGAAGGGTGCTGCAATGTGCCTGCTCTTTGGTTTACAAATTGGCACCCTTGCCCCTCATAAAAATAATTAACACCCTTCTTGCCCCCCAGTAAAATAGTTAACATCCTTCTTGAACCTCCGTAAAAAAACGCCCTTTCTCCCTTTTGCATTAAAAATTTAGCTTTCATAGTAAAAATTGACTCAATTTTGTCTTGAACAGAGTGCCGACTTTTAAATATGAAACGTGGCTTTAAATCCAAAAAACTTAACAATTAAAAAAAAAAGTGCCCTTGAGAATCCTAAAAGTGTCCTTTTCTCACCAGCAGCACCCTGCCTTTTTTTTAAACCTGGGGTTAACTTTGGTCAAGTTCACTAATATACCCAAAATTATAGAATTCTTCTGGAAAAACCAGGGCTGAGAACAGTGAAACTATATATATATTTTTGCTTTACTTTCCTAGCACAGGAACCCCTCACCCACCCCTAAGGAGAGCAAGAGAATGTAGATTATCATTGCTACAAAGTAACAAGTAGTACAGAAAATTAAAAAGGATTTTAAAGACTAAACTTTGTGTGCTCATAAATGCAGGGATGAGAGATTTATGATTTTTTGTTACAATAAAGCATAGACACCAACATTGTAAAGAGTATGAATAAATTCATTACATTTCAGGAATCTTACACATTTTTCTTTTTTTTCAAGCTATACTTTGTAATATATATATTTTACACATTTTCTGAATCCTCACACATTAGACCATTTGCATTTATCCATTTAAACATAACTGAAATAGAGGTTTACTCGTACTTTTTAAATATAAAGGATTTTTTGTAATAAATTTATAAAAAAGGAATTAAAATTTTTTTATTGAGCGAAAAATACACAACTGATACAATTGTGTGAAATTGAGTGGCCGACCGACAAAACTTTTATTCAACGACCGATTGGCGAATTTGATTTTTTTGCTACTGCTGATTGACGAAATCTGCAATATTGTTCTTGGATGATTGATATTAGCAAATTTTGTCAACGATTGATTAATGAAATCCACATTTTTTTGGTACTACTGATTGAATTTTTTTTTTGCTGCAATTGACAAAATTTGTGAATTTTTTCAATGACCAGTTGGCAAATTGTACAATTTTTTTTTACAGCGACTGATTGAAGAAATTCATGATTTTATACCCCAGGTGATTGAAGAAATTCATGATTTTATACCCCAGGTGATTGAAGAAATTCATGATTTTATACCCCGGGTGATTGAAGAAATTCATGATTTTATACCCCGGGTGATTGAAGAAATTCATGATTTTATACCCCGGGTGATTGAAGAAATTCATGATTTTATACCCCGGGTGATTGAAGAAATTCATGATTTTATACCCCGGGTGATTGAAGAAATTCATGATTTTATACCCCGGGTGATTGAAGAAATTCATGATTTTATACCCCGGGTGATTGAAGAAATTCATGATTTTATACCCCGGGTGATTGAAGAAATTCATGATTTTATACCCCGGGTGATTGAAGAAATTCATGATTTTATACCCCGGGTGATTGAAGAAATTCATGATTTTTTTTTCAACGATCGATTCACAAATTTTGCGATATTTTTCCGTGACCAATTGACGAAATCTGCGAATTTTAATCAATGACCAATAAACAAAATTTGCAATTTTTTTCAAAGACAGATTGATGAAATTCAATTTTTTTGGGTTGTTTTTGCTTTCTGAAATACATTGACGAAATCCGCATTCTTTTTTTGCAATAGATTGATGAAGTTTTCCGTGTAATTTTTCTGCCCAACAAACTGGCGAAATTCGCTACAGTATAGAACCATTTATCCGGAATCCAGTTAACCGGAAAACCAGTTATCCAGAATGATATTTCCAACTGGCTGATTTCAAAATCTTTCCAGAAAAAAGTGCCAGTTTGACATGTGCATTGCTTGATACATTACTCACATGCATGGTATATTATAAAGCCAATATCTAGGATTTTGAATAGAAGACTATACAGTTAGATATCGGGAGTTTGATTTTTATGCAGAAATGTTGTAGGGCAAGTGTTTATGCAGAAACAAGGGATTCCAATAAATTGTCTTTTCTCAAACTCTGTATAATTTTTTTTATCTTGATTGGATCCGGTTCTTAATCTGTATAATCTAGTAATTAATTTGAAATCAGAAACAATGCCACAGCCAAATGTGTTCTACAAATACATGTTGCTCTAATGCCCAACCAGTTATCCAGAAAAACCAGTTATCTGGAATACATGTGACCCCAACCATTCTGGATAAATAGTTCCATACTGTATTTGTTTCAGAAACATATTAATGATTCTCTCTGTAACCGATTGACAAGATTCGCAACAGATTGAAAAATTTGGAAGTTTGTCGTATGATCTGATCAATAGACATCAGATTTTTTAAAAATGTAAAGACTGTTTCAAATCTAGTTTTGGAGCAGTAATTTTTCTTCTTTGCACCTATTAATTCCAAAATACTGATTTTTCAGAATCTTCAAAAAACAAATGATTTGTGTAATCTGGCAAAATATAAAAAATATATTCACAGAATTTTGACAATTCATGGAAAAATCTCATTGTGGTTTATGAAAAAAAAAAAAAATCTAAATTTGATATCTTTTTTTTTAGTCATAATTTTAGTATTTTCTATTTTATTACTGTACTACCGTATTTTATCCTACATTTCCAGAGATGTTAGCGTCTATGAATAAAGTAACAAATACAGCAGAAAAGTTTTAAAAGCTTGTGTGCTGGGGGACAAAAGTCAAAATCAGGGTTGGGTTTTTGACGTCAAAAACTGGTTTTTGACATGACAGTGGTAAAAACCGTGTTTTTACCGGTTTATACCGTCAAAAACCTATCATTTTCGATTATCCTCCAATTTACGGTGTAAGTGTAGCATACAATACATTTCTAGATTGATTTTACCTTGTTGTTCTTATTATTATTTACAATTACATTTGTAAAATTTATTTAAAAGAAGATCACTTCCTAATATGGGAAAGATTTAAAAATACAAGAGTAAAAGAAAAGAACAATATTTGTCATAATCTTCACTAATATAGATTCTACTAACTGCAATTAACATTAAATGATAATAAAAGGTTATAATTATTAAACAAGAATCAATATACGTTTTTAATAAAGCACATTAAAATTATTTTAGAGATGTAAAAATGCTGTTACATTGTATGACAATAGATATTAAGCATAGACTGGCAGTGAATAAATTTGAATATTCTTCGATATAATATTTAAAAATGCATATTTTATGTATTTCATAAATGCAATTAAGGTGATTTTCATTTGCACTTCAATAAGTAGAATCTTAAAGTTTTGTTTTCAACAATGTAATAAATTGTACCGAAATTATACACATTGTTTAATCTAATACTTATAGGTTACAGGATTTCTTCAAAAAATCTAATTTGCCAAATAGCTTAAGATTATTGTAGAGATCTTCTAACAGAGATGTACATGTATTATTCTAATGCAATTCTTTTTTGTTTTTCTTGAATGGATAAATATACTTTAGAGTCTTTTTGATTATGAATATTTTATGTAAAACAACTTAATATTAAAGATAGAATGAAAAAGAAATGTAAAAACAAACTACTAAAAAATGGGTTTTTGACAAGGAGGTTTTTGACATGACGGTAAAAACCATGGTTAAAACCGGTAAAAACCGTCATGCGTCAAAAACTTGCCAACACTGGTCAAAATGGAAAAAAATTCTATCTATATTGGAATAATAACAAACTAAGCTCAATTTTGTATTTTTAGGCATTTATATTTTATGTTCTATTAATTTCACAAATTGTGATAACATCTTTCGATGTTCCACAATACGTTTAAAGTAACCAGAACACAACGAAATTCTGAGTGTTTTGCAAATCTAGACGAGAATCAAAAATACCATCTACTACCCCTTTCTGGCATCAATAATTGGGAACAGGTGTACCATTCGCCCTCAGTCTGCTATCTTGTTTTTTTTAAATCAAAACACATTTTTTTTCTTATTTCTAAAATAATTTCCATCTATATTTTCTTATTATAAACACACTATTTAATTTAATTGACCAATTTATTTATATTTAATAATAAAAGTTTAATAAAAAAAGAGAAAAAAAAACAAGATGGCAGACTGAGGGCAAATGGTACATCCAGAGAGATAGAAATAAGAAGGAGAATAGTGAAGATTAAGACTCCTATAATACGAGCTGACGCATATCCATTTTGTTTCGGATTATTCGTGCTCAGTTCAGCATCAATCTACCGCAACCGGAGTTGGGGTGGCCTAAGACTCGGTTCTGATTGGCCGAACCGGTTCTGATTAGCTTGGTTTTTCGACTGAACTCCAATTTGAGACCCAAATCTGTGAGGATGCGTCAGCCTGTACTATAGGAGCTCTAGTGAAGATAGGCTTTCAAGATCAGAACACGGACCGGAAATTAGTACCCGGTTCGTGGCACTACTGCTCCTGAGTGCCAGTCACGTGACCTGTCAAACACAACAAATTGTCGTCTGCTCTTCCTCCATTTTGGTTTCGAGCAACGTAAAGAGTTGTCAGTCGAAACCGGACATAGAAGGCACTACACTCCCCCCAAGTGCCCCAAAAACCAGAAACACCGCCATACTAGGTACCGCTTTTAGTTCCATGAGTAGAAACATTATCATTGTTCTCCTCTTTACTTTCCTGTGTACATCTAAGCCCAAACTTAGAACATTTTAAAAATTGATGGACACTAGCTCCAATTTTCAATCCACCAACTTTATCTATTTGAAATTAATCATCAGATATTTTTCTAGTGAAATACATAGGATTTTCTCAAAACATTGATATCAAGCTTTTCTGTGCATATTTCTTATGCCAAAATATATGTGGGTTTTTTCACTAATTCAAGTGTAATTATCAACATTGAATAAAATTTTGTTTTTCACGATTAGGTCTATTTTTCTAATAATTTCTATATATAGTAATAATAAAAATGTTTTATATCAGTTTTACATTTGCTTCAATTATTATAAAATTAATAATTTTAAATAAAAACAAAATATGTGCGCTCTTCTAGAAAGTAGCATACATTAAAAATGAATTTTAGAAATTGCAACTGGAAATTTTAATTTGTAGGCGTCCATTAACACCTACCTTTTATTTCCCAATTTCTATCACTGTGTAGGAAGATCGTAATATGTAGCAGACACTTGCAGTTGCATTCAAAGACTTGGCCCAGTAACTCCTAATTGTATTATGGAGATTATCGTTAACTAGGCCAGACAATCAGAATACTGAAGTTTTGGCATTCGCCCATGGTCCGCCATCTTGTTTTTTAAATCAAACCATATTTACATAATAAGATCACTAATTATAGATAAAATGCTTAAATGATTCATCAATCCAGCATCGATGAAATGTTACAGAATCACTAATTATTATTGAAATATAGATAAAATGCTTAAGTGATTACAAATTAATCACTTAAGCATTTTATCTATATTTCAAAACATATTTGTTTTGTTTCTTATTTCCAAAATAATTTTCATCCATATTTACTTATTATAAGCACATTACTTAATTTTATTGACTAACTTATTTATATTTAATAATAAAAGTTAAAAATGTTTTTATTTAAAAAACAAGATGACTGACCGTGGGCGAATGCCAAAGCTTAACCGTAAACACCTTATTGCTGAAATAATTCACAATTTATGTTTTTTAATCTTGGTATTTTTATATATTTACCATTGCGACCCTTCCCTCTCCTCTACCTTTTCGAATAAAGTTCAGACTTTGAAAAACAATGTATCTTTGCTTGCTTAATACCTTAAGTCTTGTATTTGTGTTTTTAATAAAATATTTTTCTTCTTTTTTTATGATTTTTAAAACATTTTTAAAAAATTTCACATTTTGCTATCCTTCTGTTTTTATGGCTAAATTCTTATTTTATGGCTGTATTTTGCTATTTATATTTTAAAAAATCAATTTTTGCCTTACTTTGCTGTTTTTTCAATCTCAGTATATTTATGTATTTACAGATTGCTCCATTATGAATCCACTTTCCTTTCTCTCTCTCTTTTTACAAAAAATGTTTTGAATGCCCATTTCTGTTTAGAATTTTGTTGGATTTTTTTTTTTTTTTAAACGCTTAATCTATATTTTCTAAAATTAAAAAATTTTTAATACCTAAAGTAGTTCTAAATCACCACTTGGCGAAAAACAGGTTTTTCACGCCAAGAAAAAAAAAAAAAAAAAATTAAAAAAATGACTGCGAATTCTGGGCAAATAGTGCATTTGTTCTGTTATTTTTCACAAAAATATAATTTAAGAAAAAATAACTTTTACTTTTTACAAAATGGGCACCAAGAAAAAAACCTGCATCCTCTAGAAAGAATGTTATAAAAGTAAAATTGTTTTAGCAAAGAAACTAAATCAGAATTTGCTGTAAATATTTGAATAAACTTTTAAGTAAATACTTAGTGGATGTGATTAAGTATGAAACAGTATAATAATAAAAAGATATTCGTTAGCAAACAAAGTTGGGACTGTAATTATAATACACTATAACATTTCTTTTTAACCCATTGTGAATCAATCACTAAGTGTTACTTGTGTAAAGTACAATATACTCAATTATGAGTGTGACCAATAATTAGCCCCTTTAGCACCACGACATACATCATGAACTCATCTATTTGTAATACCAGGACATATGTGCATACGCCCTTGTCTTAAGTCCAGATTGCAATGTTTTTTTTGTCTCGCTTATTGCTATTGTGATTGGTTTTGTACAGGCTTTATAGCAATGATTGTTTTCGCACCTAATTTATGGCATTACATATAAAAAGCTCATTAATTTCTTCGCTGCTTTGTTTCTTTCTCCGTTGTTCATTTGTTTATGTGTTGGTTATTCTGTTCAGTTTTGTATCTCTGATAGATAAAAATAATGATATAAACTACTTTTGACAAAATTTAATTGATCTGGTATTCAGCATACTACCACTAAATTGAATATGGTGCTAATGTACAAGGGATGAGGTTAAATAATCATTTTAAGTCCATAATTTTTTTAATTTAAAACTAGGAGTTAAGTATTAAATTTAATTAACTTTTAGATGTTTGGGTCAAAAGCCTAACATAATTGTTAAAGCAATTATTTAAGAAATATTAAATTATAAATATATTAAAAATGAGTAACTATATGATTATGCACTAGTATGATGAAAACTTATTAATTTGCGATAGACTAGTAAAGAGCTTGATCTATTGGTAATATGAATTACTCAAGACTGACAAATTAACAAGCACTCAATACAAGAAAGCAGGGAGAACTAATTTATAAAATAGAGTTACGACGATTTCTAAACATAAGGGTTACTTTAAAAAATTGGTCAAAGTTCAATTTTTTCTTCTTGAGTAGAATAAGAAATATTTATATATTTTCTAATTACATGAATATTAAAACAGCTTTTTAAAATCTAGCTTTCATATTCTTGTAACATTTACATACGAATTCGCCGATCATAATTTCCAGCCACTATTAGTCTTAACACGCGCCAAAATGGCCTTATTTACGAATGTACAACGTGCTAATGTGTACGATCTGCATACACATTATATTTGCTACTATATGAAAATTATATAAAATTTTATATGATTTCTTGGAAAATATTATTCTAGAAAACAATAAAAATGAAATACAATTATTTGTAATTACCTGACGCATCCATATTTTCATTTACCATACTGCAGTATCTTGTACGATCCACCAGTACGCGAGATGGGAGATACCGGGAAATTAACGCGCTAGATTATCTTTGAAATTCCCACATCGAATCAGACTTTCGCTCAAGCGACCAATCAGAAATCAACAGACGTCAGATGAGATAGATGACGTCAGAACCATTTTTCTTATTTTAAGATTAATAATAATTCTTTAAATTCAACAGTAGGCTCAGAATATTTTTCAAAACAGCTTATTTTTATATTTTTGTCTCTGCTATTACATGTAAAAAAAGTAAAAAGAAGAAAAATATTTATGGTATCTATCGCAAAGTTAACTGCAACTGAGTTTATTCAAAAAGAAAACAAACAAAGCTGCTGTAAACAAACTAGCTTTAAGTAACACTGAAAGTTTCTATTTGAGTATTGCAATTGAGATGTAAGAGATGCTTGTGGGATATTCTGCGGCGTGCTACATCACTAAATTGAATCTCTGAATATATTTTAGTTTATCTTTTAAAGGTGAAGATCTATAGACAATAATTATCCATTAAATACTTTTGAATCGGAGTAAATTTTTAAATTTCGTACTCATAATTTGATGATGTAAAAAAAAAAAAAAAAAAAAAAAAAAAAAAAAATTCACACAGCAACAATATTACCAAATAGTAATCTTATCTGTCAAGAAATGGCTCAAAAAGTAAATGATATTAAAGGCTCTTGTTTGCAGTATTCTTGCAAAGTACCGAATATTTCCAGTTTAATTACTAACCATGAACGAGGACTTTTAAAAAAGACATCGCTTGAGTCTCAAGTGACTAAGATAAAAGTTCGACAGCTTAAACGTTCAGCAGAAGAGTTCGAAATTGATCCTGATATTTCATATTGTAAATTTATAAGGACTAGTGATACAGACTGCCTCATCGGCGTATGGCAGAAAAACATGGACCCTGCAAGCAAACACAGCTCGGTTTACCATTTGAAATTCGAGTACAACCAGCAGCATTACAACATTGATAAATATGAAACCTGCCCCATCATATCTGATTTAAGTTGTAGTGGGCCTTTTTTTAAAAGAATGGATGTGACAGATTCCTGTGAGAGAAATATGAAAGACAAAAGTTTTTTACTTTATGTTGGCAACACTGCTGTATCAGGTGGAAGGATTGTTTTAAATATTACAGATATAAATACAGATAGTTTTTCAAGTGGGCTTTCAGAAATCATATGGCGCTCCCCAAAGTGTATATGGAGCTGCGCTAGCAATGCATACTCTGAACGATTTGCTGCAGGAACTGAAAATGGCTGTTTTGTTTTTGACTTATTAAACTTTATGGAAGTAGAGAATTTACAAGCAAATATTTTAGCCGTTGAATTTAACAAGGCTGGAAATCTGTTATATTGTGGTAGAGAGAAGGGTGAACTAATAGTGTATGATTTAAGACAAGATGCATGGGGCAATATTAGTTGGCATTTTAATCGAACTTTATGCAGTGGCATTAAAGAAATTAAACTGTTGTCAGATGAAACAAGTATGATAATTTGTGGAACAGATGGAGTTTTATGGAGAGTAAGTATTGTTTGTTTAAACATATGTATGTAAGAAAATTGATTTTCATTTTCAGTGGTAAGTGTAAATGAATTTTTCAACTGTTATTGAATTTGTCATTCTGTGGACAAAGAACTTTTGCTTCTGGCAGTGATTTTCTTAACCAAAGAAAAAATATACATTTTCCAAACTTTATGTTAGAAGGTAAATTTTTCAACGTGAAACCAATTATTATGTGAGACAATATTAACTTTGAACTAAATCACATATTTTGTCTAATTTAGATAAATCAGTTATTTACAGATTCATTACAAAAGAATTTGTTTTGGTTTAGTTCAGTTTAAACTGCACAAAAGTTTAGGAAATAAAAACACTTAGACAAAATTACATTTATGTTTAAATTTTGTTGTATAAAACAAAACAAAAAAAAAAAAAAAAAAAAAAAGACAAAAAAATAATATTTAATCCTATAGTTTTTTCATGAGTGTAAAAAAGCAAATTGTTTAACTTTTCAGAAAATTGTGTCTGTTTTCAATAAATTGATCTTCAATTTTGTTGTAAGTAAAAAAAAAAAAAAAAAAAAAAAATTTAGAATGTTATTTTAATAAGTTTTCATGTTAAGTGCAATATGTTTTAGTTTCTAATTTATATAAAGTTTGAAAATATTTATGATCATAGTAAGTTGACTAAAAATATCTGATATATATCAAAATATCATGATATTTATGAACATATGAACCCTTGTAAAAGGTTCTTTAACTAGTAAATTTTATGACTCTTTTTGAACTTAGAAATGCATTTTGTGTAACAATATTTTCATTTTATACAATTTAGGATATAGATAATTATTTTACTAAAAACTTGTGTATGCATAAAAAGCCATGGATGAAGACGAAGGCTGCATTGTACCAAGTACTGTTTGCAAAACATGCTTGACAATGCAGACTGGTATATGGTTAAATAGATGGAAGTTGAGAAACTGTCAGGGATGAAAAATTATACATGAAAAAAATCATTAATAATACTTAGCCATTTCTTTAGATGCATTTTGATATGGGTAGAGCAAAAAAGGAATATTGCCCAGGGTGCCATGGAAAAATATGTTTTCAGTGCTAGAAAACACTGAAAATTCATAAAATCCAAAGCATCATAACTCAGTAAGTTTTGGTCATAAAGGAATAGCATTTTTACTGTTTTACTTGTTACAGCACGGAGAGAGTTTTTCTAAAGAGAACAAGGGACCATATATAGAAATTTAAATTTTGCAACTTTTAAAATAACTATTTTGATGTAATTGGCTTTTTCATTTGAAACATTTTTACGATTGGAACCATACCCCTAAAACTAACAGTTTAAGACTTAGCTATTGAAGATATGGGTTTATAACAAAATAAGAGTTATGGATGCCATGTATAGATGATAAGTTCTTTGGAAATACTTCAGATGTTTTGTAACACGTCTGATTTTCTTTTAAGATGATTGAATTTTTTATTAATTCTTTATGTAAATTTTAATAACCTTGAAACCAGGGCCTGACTAATGCAGGGGCATGCTGGGCAGCTGCCCCGGCCCCCCATATCTGGGGAGTCCCATGTAAATAATCCGAATTTTCATTCAGAGGGTGTCAAATGGTTAAAATTGGCCAAAAGTGACCAAAGTTCTTACATTTTCAAAGATTTATGAAGGGAGTGTGGTTCTTCTTTGCTCCCCTCTCTGCTGCCCATACTCACCCTTCCCCTTCCCAGCAAAAAAAAAAGGAGGAACAAACTACTGTGTTACCGAGACAAGTAAAACCCTGGGTAAGATTGCTGCTTTCGAAGGTTCCAAAAGTTGTAGGGAGGAAACTTCGTCAGTAGGAGCGGGGTTGCCAGATTTGGCAGTGTCCTTAAAGATTTTTCCTTTTCTCTCCCTCTTATTCCGTGAAAAAGTTCAAACATTAAGATTCTCTTGGTAATAAGAAAAGTCACTAGAATTCAAGCATAATCTTAGCAAGACATTTTTCATATGAAATTTGGGGGGGAAAAGTGAAATTAAAATATGAACCCGGTAATGGTGCATCAGAGCTCATTTAGATGAGGAAGGGGTGGGGAGGGATGTCATTTGCGGGTTCATTTAGAGATTTTTAAATGAAGGAAAATGTTTGAAATTTTATTAAAAATACAATATATTGCATCGAAGTTTTTTCTTATACATTTAACTTTTTTCGGAATCACAATATTCAGAGTGCAAATTTAATATTTTTTAAATGAAAATCTTTATTTATTCTAAACTGATTTTCAAACTAACACACAGCACATTTATATTTTTAGTGCTCATTTTAATTGTACGTGATAAACTATATCAATAGCAAAATAAATAAATAATAATGTCATTCAGTTTTCTCTTCATTTTGTAATAAAGAACCCGCTGATTTTATAAAGCTTAAATAAGTGTATATCTTTTTATCTGTGCTTTTCTTTGCGATGGTTTTCACATTACATGTTTCTAATACAATCTGTAGAAATACATTGTTAATTACTAAATCATTAGAAACATTTTTTTACCAAAAAAAAAAATTCATTTTAAAATATATTTAATCAATATTATTGCTATATAACACTGACACAGACCAAAATGGGAATATAAAGATTAAAGTTAACAGTATCTCCTACAGCTATAATTACCAGCAGACAGAAATCCAGAAAAATTTTGGACAAGAATTTAGAACAGATGTGCCTGTGGCCCGAAGGCTAAGACACTTTTTTTTTAATGGAGAATATAATAAGGAAATAAGCTTAACTAAGAACTTTTTCTCATGATACCTCCCTGCACAGTATCCTTAAACATATTAATATTAATAATATAAAAATGTAACAATTAAGAAACCAGCATTTTTTAAAACAGAGAATTGAAAAAGCATTTTTTAATGGGGTTCTGCTCCACTGAGCCTATTGAAGTGATTTGGAATCAAAATGAATGTTCCATTATTTGATAAATAAATTACTTATCGAGTTATAAAGGATTCATGTCACGTGACACTTTATTCCCGCTTCCGCATCTGGATTTTGGTTGAAATCGCTGACTTTGACAGTATTTCCTAAAAGATTTCTTAACCAAAAAAAATGCAAAACGCCATGCGATTCCATTGTTTTTGAATGCCAATTTTATGAGTTTCCGAACAAAAATGTATTCAGAAATGTGTCAGAAAGTGTTATTTTGGATTTGAGAACAGCCTTAACTCCCCCATTTTGCGATAATTCTCGGGCTGACCAGCCCGAAATTGGCGCAAAACGGAAGTATCGAACTTCCCTCAAATAAAGTCGACTGACCAGTTACCTTGGCAACTGGACCGAGCGGAGACCGGTTTCAGAGTTTTTCTAACGAGAGCTAAACAGTACATCATTTGAAAAGTAATGATTACCATTTTATTATAACAACTTAGTATTTCATTGGTTTCAAGAGAAATTCATTATTGAAGTTTCCTTCGTAACAAGACAAGATAAAACCATTAATGATGACCAATTGGGTGCATTTTTTTAGACATCTTATGACATACATAGATAAGAAAAGGGAAAGTTTTCAAACAATCCATCACTTTTTGTACTATTTTCCTTCTAGTATTTTTTTCTTAAAGTTGTGAATATCTTTCTTGTGATACCCTGTATACAGATGTGAATGGTACCTGGTACGCAATTTATGTATACATACAATAAGCATGAAGTTTAGTATTAGTCACTTCAGCATTAAGTCATGAACAATTTCTATGTATAGATAGAAGGAGGTCCCCCAGAATGATGCTTGCTCTAGCCCGGGGCCCTACATAGTCTACGTCGGGCCCTGCTTGAAACAATTTTATTGTAGCTTTCTTATCACCAGGTGCCTACCAAATGGTAAAATCCATCTCATTGCCAGCGAAAACATTTTTCGCTCAATAATAATTTTTTATTAGTAGAAACTACCAAATTAAGATGTTTTGAATGGTTATGATTAAATAATTAAAACAAATTATTTATACTTTATTTTTAACTCAATCATACTGATTGGTAAATATATCATACAAACTGAATTTTTCCAAAAGAGTAAAAAAATATCATGACATTTACAAATCCTGAAAAAAGGTCTTGATGTGTAAAAGTCTTGTTCATATGATATGTTTACCAATCAGTATGACTGAGTTGAAAATAAAGTGCATCTGTGTGTCCCATCATTTAACGGAGTTCTATTACCTGTGGTACATTCTGTTGACTTGTCTAGATGACAAACTAGATGCTAAAGGGCAAAACTGGAAAATTTCATTACTGGCCAGTGGCCAGAAAGTAGCAGTTTTATAAGTGGCCACTTTCTATAAGCTAGTGGCAACTTTTTTATTTAAAAGTTCTCAACAGTAAACTTTTGTTAAAATTTCATTTAGTATTCATCTAAAATTAAATAGCCCAAATAAATATGTTAATATAAACATATTTCAACCAGCAAAAATAGAATCCTTCATGAAATTCAAAAAAAAATTTTACTCTTCCCTTATAGGAAAAAGGCATGCTGACAGGCGGTGTTTCAGTAGCCACTGTTTTTTGTTTAGTGTGCCAGTGGCTAGTGCTAATTTTGCCTTTTACCAGATCTCTATTATCTGAGTGAAATTTGTCCACCAGTTGTCAGTCCAGGTAGCTCAATAGGTAGAGCGTTGACAATTTAAGTCAAATTTCTTTTGTTCGACTCCCGGCCGGAGCATTTTTTCACTCAGTTGAAAAATTCAGTTTGTATGAAATTTATTATGTTCAATAAATAGCGAGTCACAGTGCTTGGCACGGTTTGCAATAAAATTACCTTTGCACTGTCAGGTTGAAATAAATTATGTATTATCATACATTTTTGGCATAGTGTTGATATACTGGAAAAGTACCAGAAATTGTAAGGCACCCTGTTGTAAGATGAAAGAAATTGTACAGGGCCCTGTTGTAAAATTTGATAATTTGTGAAGGGTCCTTTAAAAAAAAACAAATTCTTCCCAAACAGCTGCCATAAGTTTAAAGCATGTAAGCTAGAATGTACTTTCCGAGAGGGCTCATTTGTTAAAATTTAGCCTGAAGTCAAAGTAGGAATCATTTTAACACAAAATAAAAAAAAAAAAAAAAAAAAAAAGAAGTTCTAATAAATTTTGTGAAAAATTCCACAGTATTTCCACAGGAGAGGTCTCGGAATTCTTGTAAATTAGAATACCTGGCTATGTTAGTCTAGCTTTTGGAATTATATGTATATCAGTTAAAATATATATATATACACGTATTAAATGAAAATGTAGTACGTACAACTTTTTGTCAAAGCTATAAGACATTGACGAATTCCACTTTTAAATATGATTCTGTATTATTTTAGTTATTGTTATTATTTTTACACTATGGTACAGTGATTTCCAACCCTTTTTTTTTGGGGGGGGGGGGAATGCCCTCTTCCGTATATCTAACAAGAACGAAAAATCATGCGTCAAGCATAGATTATGTAACACTTTCCAACGCTTCCAAAATATTTTTACAAATCATACCGTTTAATAAGCTAAAAGATGACATCTAAGTAAACAATTTGGAAAACGCATAATATATTTAAAAACATAATTTCAGGAATTTCCAACATATACAATATTCGGAAAAATATCCGAATACTTTTATTCAGCCCTGTATAGGATCTATAGATCTGTATATATACTACATAGGATGCTAAATTTTAGTTCAGTTAGGAAACGCGTAGCACAGTTTAAAATTCTCCGTCTGAAGTTTCTGTCACTAAACGGAAATTTGTCCGCGAACTTTTGTGCTTCCCTGTATAGGATCTACAGAATTTATACACATCACGTAATAGACAAAAAGCGAGTTAAAATTAAAATCGTGTTCAGTAACTTAAAACGCACTTCCAGGAATTATTGTTAACAGACAGTTGAAAATTCTTTTGTGTGTCCCTGTAAATGAACGATGACTGCTATACACACAATATTCTGTTGTAAGCCTCTTGTAATGCACCTTAGTGAAATATATAAATTTCAATGCGTTTAAAACAGTGAAACATTATTTAAATAAACCGCAGACGATTTTTCTCCATAGATGTAATGTAACGGAATTCTTTTGACTGTCCCTGTAAAGTAACTATAAGTTCTATGCACACCCTATTCCATATTAAGTGTCGTTTAATGCACCTTAGTGATATATATAAATTTCAATGCGTTTAAAATAGTGAAACATTATTTAAATAAACCGCAAATGATTTTTCCCCATAGACCGCAATGTAACAGAATTCTTTTGAGTGTCCCTGTAAAAAACTATAAGTGCTACACACTTCCGTTGAAATAGGGAACATGCTATAGATAACGACAATAACATATAAAAATTGCAGAGCAATCCGAGCCTATTTACGGGAGTTAGAGCACGGACAGACGGCCATACGGCCAGACAAACCGAAGTCATAAACACTTTTCAACTAGGTTGGAAAGTGTTAAAAACCATAATGCCCCCTTCCATGACATGTAATTTTTATTAAAGAAGCATATATTTATTCACATATAGTAAAACAAACCTTAACAATGACAAGTATAGCAGTGCCAATCATATTTAATTATTTAGTCAGTGAAACAGATCTATAACAGATACTTGTCTCTATAAATGCAATGAAGCCAAAACCTTTTGCATTAATTAGTATCATAGATAATTTTATTTGTTCCTTGCCACCTTATTTCAGTTGCAGTAGCATATCCAAGATTTTATTTCACGGGGAGTGGCTGAGTAGTTATGATCATACATTTCACTATGGAAATTGGCAGAGTGTGTCCATGATTATGAAAAAAAAAATGATTTTGAGGAGGAAGGGGGGGGGATTCCAGCCCTCTAAGTTTCCCCCTGGCTACGCCCTGCATCAGTGTGAAATTAAAATCTTGTGTTCTGCATTTTTATCTTAAATAAAATTACTTGAAAAGGTGCTCACTTTTATCATTAGGTCTGATAACATTGATGCACTGATTTATAACTGAATTTAGCACCACATTAAGAACAAAAGAAATATCTTTTTGGACTCTATAAATAAGACAATGCTTCAGGAATACTTCTTGTACAGGAGTTTGGACCATTGTTATAGGAGCACTATGTGCATCACAAAATATTATGTTTATGTTTAAACAGGGATTAAAATTCTAAATTTTTAAGTGAAGGGGTGACTTGGACTTCCCTCCAACATTTGTAAATGGAGGTGATCACATGTAGTTCGTAGGGAAAGAAAATAGCAATTATAATTTATTACCTCTGTCTTTAGCATTCCCATCATGTACAAAAGCAATGACACACACATATATTGAGATATTTACAGTACAGCATGGAAAAAAATAAAGGATTTGTGATGAAAAAATCAAAGAAGTATAAACGTAAAATTGTGTGTACTTCTATAGACCTTTAATACATATTATAGTCTTAACTCATTCCCCGTGAGTGAGGGGGGACTTTTCAATACTGCATGGGTAATTTTCACCCAGGCCATCTTCCCTGAGGTCATCACTGTTTACATAGATAACATGCACATTGAATAATACTGTGCACACACACTAAATGATTTTTAATTTCTTTAAAGATAAGTATGACGATCAGATAAGACGATGTACATGGTAATCAGCTTCTGATAAAAGAAGGGTAAAAAGTAAAAGTTATCTAAACCTTTTATGGAAATTTTGGAATTAAAGAAAAATTATAGATTTTTTAACTTCTTGGATGTTTGTTGGATTTAATTTGGTTCGACAAGCACTAGACGCTCCAAACAATAGGATTTCATGAGATTTTTAAATGGTCCATTCATCCTGTATCCTATTTTGTTAGAGCTTTTTTTTTAGGTTCGGGTCGGGTTGACTCTGATTGTTTCGGTTTCGTTTTGATTCTTGCGGGTCGGTTTCGGGTCAACCTGATTTTTCAAAAGGAAGTCCAAAATATTGTTTTAGATCAAAAACAATATATTTGAATATAAATGAGTCTGTATATATATTCATATTAGTTTTTCTTCATAAAAGATAAAATTTATATTAGAGATATGATTGTAAAATTCGGGTTTCGGGTCTTTTATGGTCGGGTTTGGGTTGACGTTAAGTAGAATTTTCGGCTCTGGTATAACCCGATCCGCGCAGATCTCTACCCATGATAACTTTCCCCATTAATAACGCAGATTTAGATGAATTTATTCGTCCAATAAGGTGACAATTAATACTATCAACTTCCAGAATTTGGTTTTTAATTAAATAATGCATTTCCACCAGTGTTGAATTCAGACACTTTTCTCTGGGAGGGATTTCTGTGGCTCCGGGAGGGGGGGGAGGATTGCCGTTTTTAACCATTAAAAGCATAAAATCTCAAATCTCCCGGGGGGGGGGGCATTTCAATACTCCAAGGAAGAATGTCCCCCCTCCTGAATTCAACACTGATTTCCACCACCGTTTTCAACGGCTTTCTTTTCCCGTAGCATCGCGAATTCTTTTAAGACCATCGGCCAAGTTATCGTGAGATAACTATAATAATAATGGTGTATATAATGGTTGCGCCTAAGAACAAAGGGGAAAAAATTTCATATAGTACATGCTATTTTTCATAGCCTAAATGTACAATTTTGAGTTTTGGTCTAGAAAAAAACTTATTTTTAAATCCAATGTAAAAACAAATAAAAACGATTTTTAAAAAGTTTATTTTTCCACTTTTTCTTTTCATTTTCGGAGGGGGTCTGGACCTCATGGACCTCTCCCTCCCAAGGCCGAAATTAAGGGAGGGCAGAGGGGGATGTGCCCCGGGCTCCAGATCGGAAGATGGAGGGGGCGCCAAATAAAGATTTGATTTATCATTTGATGAAAAAAAAAAAAAGATATATATGCAATGCAAGTAAAAATGTTTTGCAGCTGGAAAATCCAAAAGAAAAACTGGGGCATGTGCATTAAAATTGACAAATAGATAAAAAGATTGGTGATGTCGGCTGACTGCCTGGAACACTAAAAACTAAGGATTGGAAAATATGCAATTTAAAAAATATTTTTTTACTACGATAACTTTTTTTACATCCAGATCCGGTCTTAGAGGGGACGAGTTGGAGAACGGCCAAACTCGATCTTTCTCCTTCCCTCATATGGCCTTCACAATCCCCCTTAGTTTCGGAATCGTTAAAGGGCTACTTTCGCCGGTAGATGGCGCGATATACTTACCATAAATAATGCTAAATAAAGGTTACTTCTATACATAAAAATACAAAAATATTTGCAATGTATTCATTATAAAAGTTATATATATATCATATGTAACTTTAGCTTCAGCTTTATCTTTACTACAAACAAGAAAAAATAAGATTTAGAGATAAAATAAATAAATACAATGCTTTAAGTAATTACAAATAGTTTAAATAACACGCTGCTATAAATGCAAAACAAACTTTATAAGTAAATTTCTATCTTTATACACGTTTAAATTCTTGATTACTTGAAA
The DNA here is from genome assembly GCA_963931845.1 of Maratus michaelseni. Taxonomy (NCBI): domain Eukaryota; kingdom Metazoa; phylum Arthropoda; class Arachnida; order Araneae; family Salticidae; genus Maratus; species Maratus michaelseni. The sequence goes on from OZ007594.1 coordinate 75,344,246, forward strand.
CATTGATAATTCTGAGCGTAAAATACACAGTAAAATTTTTAAAAACATTTACTAGTTTCATAATAGTAAGAAAATTAAGCAAGTTCGCCAATATCCGGCAATCTACTCATATCGATTTTTTTTCTCAAAACATGGATTATTTTTACACGATTCTTAATTATTTAAAATCTGTATATATATGTACATTCAAAACAATTTTCAATAAATTTAACCATTATAGGTGCTGATCTGAAATATATAAGCGTATAGAAATATAATAGAATTACATATAAAATTAAATATTATATTCCAATTCTGGAAACTCATGGTATAAAAGTATGTATATGATAAAAATAAAAAGATATTTACATGTTTTATAATATCAACAGAATAAGAAAACACCCATTTCGCCAATATCCGGCAATCAACTCATATCGATTTTTTTCTCTCAAAACATGGATTATTTAAAAATGATTGTTAATTATTTAGAATATATATATATATGTGTGTGTGTGTGTGTCTGTACATTTTGCGGACATTTTCAGTAAATTTAAATACTGTAGGTGATGATCATAAAATAGAGGTAAACAAAATAATAATAATTTTTAGAGGTTTCGTTATTTTAGACAATGAACAAGTTTTTTTGCTGTAACATCATGTACTCCATTTATGAGAGAATAGTTTTCGTGGAAATTTTAGAATATTGTGGGCAACAGAAATTACAGAATATTTTTTTCAGAATTTAAAAATATTAATGCATAAATCTATTCACCATGCTTGTATATATAAATGTATCTATAGGTATATGCAGATTCCATTTCTTGATTAGACTTTAAACATTGATAATTTTTACAGCGAAATATACAGTAAATATTATATAATTAAAATTAAGTAAACTTTAAAATTTTTCTTGATAAAGAGATCGTATATGCAGATGAACTGGCTTCATTTGTAAAATTCCTTGCCATATTTTTTTTAAATGATGGGCAAAAATCTTGCACATATTAATGAGCATATATTTATTTTATGCTCCTTTAAGTCACATTCCCATGTTTTTATTAGTCTCGGATATATCAATTCATAGATAGTTTCGACGATTCCGTTTGAATTTAGGATTGGTACAATCCTAAAATTCTAGTAAAATCCAGTCTAAAATTGTAGAAATTAGACTGATGAATTGTAGTTTAGGATAAGACAATCCACCTCTATCCTGATTGGCAATTAACTGAAGTATGGTTGCATCACATTGATCTGTTTCTATGTTTGATAAGCAGGATTTTCAGTCAAAATTTTCTTGAATTACTCTTACAAGATTACTTATCCGCTAACAATGGCAATACTTGCAAACTTCAGATTAATTCTTGGTGGTGCTAGCAATGAAAAATAAATTAATTAAGTGGTTTATAATTTCGATCATTAAAATTCAGTTTAAATCTACAAATAAATTGAGAGCCGCAGCAATTTTATAAGGCACATATTTCGAAAATTTTGCTCTGTACTTCTACTGATTGCTGGTGTATCGGTAATAAAAGCGCCTATTCATGAAAAGAAATTCCAGGTATTTTTTTCTCTGAATTTGAAGCACAATGTGGAACACAGCAATGAACCATTTTCAACAAAAGAAAAATAAGAACACGCAATTTCATTTACGTTATATCTAAGAAAATACAAGAGTGAAAGGCGAGAATAAGGAAATTCTCCATTAGCCATGGTAAGTAATAGCGCCCCCTACTTTCTCCGGGGAGAAAATGTTATTCCTCTTGAACAAAGGGAAAATGACTTTTTGTTACGGCCGTATAAGAGGAAGGAGAACGATCGAGTTAGGCCGTGGTTGGAGCGACTGCGCGGGATACTAAACACTGAAGGTAGGAAAATTTGCAAAAGAAAAGTCTCTATCATAATTTTGAAAATTAGCTTTAGGTTCAGGAAAGCATTTAGCTGGACATATCAGCCTATTAATAGGAAGAGCGGTATAAGTATTAGTTCCATGAAACTGTCTGGATAGCACACAAATATATTTTACTGTACTGGAATTCATTGTTATAACTGGCAGAAAATCCTGGTTTTTCAGTTCTTAGAAATTGTGACTCATATCATTATAACTTTAAACGCCTACTCAATTATAATGTAATACTACAACTACAGTAAAATATGTGAAATTGAAATCTGTCTATAACGGAATCCTGTCTTAAATTTAAAAAAAATACATGGTCCCAACGGAGAGAATATCAACAATTATACATGCTACGACGGAAATATGTAAAGAGCGGATTTTTTTTTTCCTGTTCTTTTCTGTTTCGGTTTCACAGATTCTATTGAATAAATATTTGACAAAGCTTACAGTTCAATATTACGCATTTTATGATTACATATTTTTTTAAAAAATAAGTCGGCTATTCAAAATTTAGTAAAAGTCTCTTCGTAAATTTACTTTGCGGAGGAGGGAAAGGGGGCGCGAATAAAACGCCCCGCGAAAAAAAAGCTAGTTTTGGCACTGGCACCACCCCTCCCCCTCCCTCCCTCATTGACTATGTAACTGCAAAGCATTGCCAATATGTGTTTTCTATAATAAAATGTTGTTATAATGGAATTTATTTTGCAGTGTTTTAAAAACATTTGTAGGAGTTTGATGAAAAGTGCCTCTCTGTTATAAAATATAAGATATAAATCGACTTTTTCTTGCTATTAGCAGCGTTCATTAACTTTTATTAAGTTTTCTTATCTCTTATTAAATTCAGGACCCGACTTATACAGGGGCATGCGGGTCAGCTGCCCCTGGCCCTCCATTTGAGAGCCTCCCCCCCCCCCCACTCTCTCTTTGGGCTTAATCAGAATTTTTGTTAAAATGGTTCAAATTGGCCAAAAGTGACCAAAATTCTTACATTTTCAAAGAATTAGGAAGGGAGTGTAGCCAGGCTCGGACTGGCCCGCCGGCCCATCGGCCCGAGGGCCGGTGCGCCCTCAGTCAGGGAAAATTTCGCGCCCCTAAGCCGTTCCAATATTTTTCCACACACATATATTCTGATTAGTGTATTAAATTTCGAGAATTTGCTTAGGGATAGTTATCAACTAATATACAGATAGCAAAAGAGAGGGATTTTTATTATCATAAAGAAATTGAAGATACATACGTCGAAGGAATTTTCAGAATCGGAAACCAAAGCGGACGTGTTTGCCATGGAGATAGAAATAAGAAGGAGAACAGTGAAGATAGGCTTTCAAGATCACAACATGGACCGGGAATTAGTACCCAGTTTGTGGCGCTGGTGCTCCCAAAGGCCGGTCATGTGACCTGTCAAACATGACAAATTGTCGTCTGCTCTTCCTGCATTTTGGTTTCCAGCATGGTAAAGAGATAGAGGGCGCTACACTTCCTAAAGGCCCAAAAGACCAGAAACGCCGCCATACTAGGTACCGCTTTTAGTTCCATAAGTAGAAACATTATCTTTGTTCTCCTTCTTTCTATCTCCCTGGTGTTTGCATACGATTGAGGATAGAAAACGGGCACTTAGGGAAAGTTTTTATACCCCTGGCGCGCCATGACTACTAAAGCTCACGCCATGTGATACTCCCGCGCCCTGAGAGAGATCTTTTTCATCGGTTCTTAGGATGGTATTTTTTAGGTCTTAATCTCAGATCAAATATTTTGCGTTCTACTACTCAGGGGACCTTGCGACCTTTTAAAGCCGTCCCTGAATGGACCTACTAGGACTTCCCTCAAAGGGATTAGTCTGAGTGATATTTCTCAGAACATAGGGTTAACAATTACGATATAAAGAAGATACAATATGTGAAAAAGAGCAAATTAAATGACAGAATTACAAAATATCATATATAAATCCATATATACTGTTATGTTTTCATATGTATATATATTTATAACATTTGGCAAATAATCTCATTTTCTTAGGTGGGGAAAAGCTCAAAACTTTAAAAAGCAAACAAACAAACAAACAAAAAAAAAAAGCCGGATTTTTTTTAAAACGTGAAGTTTTTTAAAGTCACGTAATCGGATTTGCAGCCAAGAGCGTATTTTAGCAAGCGTAGTTTAACGCAAATTTAATTTAATTGTTGAAATATTTTCTTTGTGACAAATATTTACATTTGAATTTAAAAATTTTCCTCCTTGTTTATTTGTATAACTATTTATAGAAACTCGTACACTTCAAACCACATTGATAACATGCTTTGCTACAAACCTAATTACGAAACTGTAGCCTAAATTCCTACTAAAGTAATATAAAAAAATTTTCGATGACTTCTGTAAAAATCAAATTGAAAAAAATACATATATTTCAAAGATAATACTTCTTGATTATTTTCTAGGAGACTCTACCCCTTGCGCTTTTACTGTTTCAAACCACAGACTTTTCTTCTGCCTGTCTGTCTCTCTCTCTCTACAATCTGTTTGTTTCCCTATCCGTTCTTCTACCCATCTCCATACCCGATTGACTGTCTTTCTACGCGTCTCGCAACATGTATATTTCCCTACTGGTCTCGCTACCCACCTATCTGTTTCTCTAACCATCTGTCTAACTACTTTTATGTCTGGCCGTGTCTCTATACTGTGTTTCTCTTCGTATCCATCTGTCTACTTCCTCTCTACTCGTCTGTATACCCGTCTCACTATCCATGTGTCTTTCCACCGCATCTTTAACCGTCTCGCTACCCATCTGTCTATCCGTCTCTCTAACTGTCTCGCTTCCCTTTTCACTACCCGTCTCTCGACACGTCTGTCTGTCAACTCGTCGCTGTACTCATCTCTATACTCGTCTCTCTATCCACCACGCTACCCGTCTCGCAACCTTTCCCTCTACATGCCTGTCTACCGGTCTGGCTACTCGTTTTTATACCCGTCTCTCTACCTATCTCGCTACCCCTCTGTCAACCCTCTTTTGTCTCAGTTCCCGTCTGTCTATTCGTTTCATTACTCGTTAGCTTATCTGTGTCGCTACCCGTCTCTCTACCCATTTCACTACCCGTCTGTCTACCAGTTCGTTTACACGTCTCTGTACTTCTCTCCACCTCTTCCCAATATTTAAACAATTCAGTATACAGAAGCCGTTCATCTGTTATTAAATGCAAACAGGAGTAATTTATCTAATAAGTGCAATCAGATGCATTTTTTTTATAATACATACATAAACCAGCATAATAATTCATCAGGTTTATTTTCATTGTAGTTTGTTTATGTCATTTGGCAGTAAATCTCAACTTCTTAAAACCGAACTGCGTCAAGCTTTTTAGAAAAGCCCCAAGGTCCGTATAACTGGGAAGAAAAAATACCCTAAGGGCTATTATATACATGTTATTAAGTTAAGTGAAAGTTTCGTAATCGAGTTCGCAGCCAATTGCTTATGTCAGAAAGCTTGGCTTAACGCCATTTTAAATTCATTTCTGTAACTTTCTTTTTCTTTTTTTCTTTTTTTTTGAGGGGTGGTGGGGGGGGGGGGGGGAGGAAGGGTTTCAAATATTTACACTTAAATTCAAAGTTTTACCCCCATGTTAATATTAGTGTTGTTTGTATTATTATGACCGAGCTTCATTCGAAAAAAGTGTAAAGACTTCTTCCACAGTTTTTTTTTTCTAGGAGAAAGTTCCGGAAACGGGCCCAAAGCTAATCGGAGAACTTAATATCATTATTGTTTGTAACTCTTATAGAGTTAAAACAATATTGTTGCTAGCATTACTCTTGTTTGAGACCAACCTTGTCTGTGTGTCTGAATGGGGAAAAGTTCCGTATCATGTGCTGGTTGGCGCGATTGGCGGAAAAAATTAAAAATAGTACTAAAAGGCAGTTTTAGCATCTTACCAAATTTTCCTAGACAGCAGAAAAATATGTTTTTCAAGTATTTACAAATATACATTTATTAAACCATGTTTTTGCGTCATCTTAAAAAAATAAGTACGATGCTAAAATAAAATTTTATTGCCATTTTCGGTATTTTAATGAAAATACATAACAAACACATTTAACAAAACTAAGAGACATTTTTGTGATAAATAATTGTTATTGTCAGGAGGGGGGGGGGGGGGGGATTGTAAACAATTAATAAGCGAATTAAAATATTACCGAAAGTAACTTGCGGGAATCTCAGGCAAGAAATATCTGATATAAATAGCTTTTAAAATCTTAAAATGGAGAAGTGGTCCGTATAAAAATGCAAAACATAATACGCCTGATATAAGTATTTTTTAATTTTTTTATATTTCCGAAAGCACAGATAAAAGGGTAAAACTCCCGGCGCAGATGTCATATACTCACCACGTTGCGCGATTTTACCCCTGCCAATTTGGCAAAAACTGTTTGTTGTGTTTATTTGCTTTTATTTTTTATTTTAATTCTATAGATTATTTTTATATTTATATCAATATTTATTGATATCAAACTATTATTTATTTATTTTTATTTCCTTTTTTAAAATAGTAGAAGTTACATTTATTACGTTATTTTATTTTTATATTGAATTAAAAAATCACGTGCTATTATTGCCTGCTATTTGTAACTAAAATTCAAAAACAAAGTTTTCGCCAAATTGGTGGGGGAAAAAATCGCGCCAACGTTTTTGCGTATATGACATCTGTGCCTTGTTTCATTTCACTTATGTATTGGTACTTTTATGTTAACTTGGCGCAGTTGATAAATCGCCAAATATTGTTCTCATAACATCTTCATATTGCATTAATTTTATTTAACTATAAACCTTTCACTCAATTCATTTGAAATACATAACATTAAAAATACGTGTCTTCCACTCATTTAATTTAAAATACATGCCTTTCACTAATTCCATTTAAAATACTAAAAAAGGTAAAGAAAATAAGAAGAAATAATGCCACAAATCAAAACATTTACACATCAAAGAATTGTTTCCTATTTACACACGCGAAGTAAAAAGCTGCCAATGGTGAGATTTGCGCCAAATCTCTAATACAAAGTTATTGCAGATGTTTTTCTTTCAAACAGAAAAAATTCCAGATTAATTTTTCATTTTTATTAAATGGAAATGTGTTTTATTGTACTGATATTGTATTGTACTGTGCGTGCATATTTGTTTGCTCCATGTTACTCCATGAACTTTTAAAATCTTATTATTTACGAAAATCTCCGCCGGTGAAAATGACATATGTACTAAATTTTCGTGACGTATGTACTTTAATTGTGCTTTTTTATTTATTTTTCAATATAATTCCTAAACGATTTGACATTTATTCTTGGTAATAAATAGGCGTCGTTGTCACCTTTATAGGTATCTGCTGTAAAAATTTGAACGAAATCCGTTAAATATTTTTTGAGTTATGCTGGACGAAAGGTTTTAATATCCATCGTAGCTATATATGGGGCAAAGTAATACTGCGCTGTGTATGAGTCTTCGTTGCACTCAGACAATAATTGAAACCACATGCTTTTCGAAAAACAACTTTATAAAAGAGAGAGAGAAATATTAGAAGGTAAAAACGTGTTGTGTGGCTTTTGTTGTTGACTGGAAAGCATAACTTTTCGAGGAATAAATACATCCTCGATGACACTTCTGGATTGCAATTCTGCAAGCTGTGATCGCGCGGCCAGCCTTTTTTCATTCAAAATATCTAACAAAATTTGCGGTTAGCTTTATTTAATAACAACCTTTCCGTCATTAAATAACTATTCGGAAATTCTGGTATGTATTTTAAATAAAAAAAAATTGTTTTATTTAATGACGGAAAAATTGATCATTAAATAAAGCGATGACTACTATTCAGAAACTTTTGTAGGTTTTTTTGAATTATAAAATGCTGGTAGCAAAATCCTGTCGCTTGCAGGATTACAATCCCCGGAGGATTTCTTTCAATTACGGAAACTTACTTTGCCTTGATCTTTAACTATCATGAGAAATTTGCAAATCATGGGAAGAGTGTGCTGAGAAAAGTAAATTTACTCAATTATTTTAGCAATTTAAGGCTACTGATCGCTATTTTTGATGTCAGTAGAAACATTTTTATAGTGCGTGTGCGATATCAATTCAGCATTTCAAGGATGCATAAAGTATTTTTTAAGTACACAAAATGCCTCCTCCTCCTTCTGCCTCTCCTTAACCCAAATGCTGCAAATGTAATATGTTCACAAGCAACTGTTATTTTCCCATTCAAATACCCCTATATTTGGACATTCAAATACTGCTATAATATGTGGTACTTTTTCAAAAGAAAAAATTAAGCATGAGTTTTAGTTTCAAAATTTCCATTTCTATACTGAAAGTAAATTTTTGTTTGCGACATAAATATTTTCTGAACGATTTTTGCATACTGAATCTTTATTTTGTATGTGTGATGAGGCAGACACAGTCAGAGACCACATTTAAAGATGCTGCTTTACTAAAGAAAAAAATAAGCTGTAGTAAATAAACAGCATTTGATGTCAGATTATATCAGAAATTGCATCTATACCATGTTTATAACTGACTTGATAACTAATTCATATATGTCAAATAAATATTTATTCTTTAAATAGAGGTTGGAGCTCTTTGCACTGATATTCTTGCATTTTAGTAGTCATAAAAGTAAAATTTATTTGCATAATAGTTTTAGTTCTAGAAGCATAATTAATTTTTGCCAAAAAATCAAAAAATTAGTTGAAGTTTCTAATGAAAATAGGATTAATTATCTGCATATTTTAATATTATTATTAGCGCAGTTTTTCCAGCAAACATAACTGTTGGTCAAATGGGAACTCATATCTTTAGACCGACGACGGTTGGTTGGCTCAGTTATTGGAAGCAGCTAAACTCAATCGTTGGCCCATGAAAATTATTAATAAATTCATATTAAAAATATGCATTATCGTCTACATTAATTTTTGTATTAAAAAAATGTGAGTAGGTGTACAGCTCATTTGAATAATTAGTTTTCGAGATGCAAAGAACCTTCCTACAGTCTAAGGTGATCGCTTTCTGTTTTCAAAGAATCTACAGAAAATAAAAAGTAGACACTTATCAGAAACATTTTGTAGTATTTACGTTTATATAAAGAAAGTTTATTATAAATTTAAAGTTCCTGTATAATTTTACTCCTGACTAAATGAGTGTTCAGTACTTTTTCTTGTAAGAATTAAATTTTATTTTCCGAAATTTTAGATAAATCCCTAACACAATTTATTTTTAACTCTGTAAAAAAAATCAGATAAGTATATTCCCAGGCTGTCTTGATCCAGGGAACTAAAACATAGGTGTTGCAATTTGAAAAATCAACGTTAGTGCATTTTTTAATATGTAGACAATCCCCGAAGCAAAATTTTCGAATAGAATTTAACAGTAGAAATTATTCCCAATAAATTGGTACCTATGTAATTTTTTATACCTTATTTGCAGGATAGTTAATAAGGAGTGATCACTTTTATACCACGACTGTTCTAAGGTATCTATGTACAAAAGAATAAAGTTGGATACAAGGTAATCTGTATTCAACTTTCTAGAGTTTTTGAATATTACATGACATAGTTTGAAAAACTGTGTAGCATCGTGTAGATTTAATGGAACATCAAACATGCACGGGGAATATAGCGAAGTCGTCTATCTGAACTCAGAAATATATTAAGCCCTTTTCTTACTTGGTGCTATTGCTATGCGAATGTGTCAAACTTTATCAATTCAGACACAACACAAGTAAGTAAAATTGATTTAAGTTCGTTAAAATTGCTGCGCCCTCTGAAAATCCAAGGTCTGCGCCCTTTCCCCTGGGCCAGTCCGACCCTGAGTGTAGCCCCCCACTTCCACAATCTGCTTCCTGTGCCCCATGTCCCCTCCTCCCCCAAAAGGAACAATCTACAACATCTTAAAACCGTTGTTATAAAATTTTATACAAAAGTACTTTAAAGAGCATGAGGAATGAAGTAACAACATAACAAGTGTTGAAATTTGTTGCTATTAGTATAAGTGCATGCCTTCACTTTGTTTTTCCATATTATGGAATCACCCAAATGCATGCTGATGCAATACAAAGATTAAATTTTCTTATTATAACAAATAACCAAGAGTGACTAAAAGATCTGTATTTACACTTCAAAAGCTCATATGCGTCGTTATATTCATATACCAAAAAAAAAGGGTTGTTCTGTCATCTGTAAAAGTTGTGACCATCTTTCTTGTGATACCCTGTATAGAGATGTAAATACACTGCAAAAAATAGTGTTGATTTTACAGTATAATACTGGCACCCTCGCTTCACAGTAAAATAAGCAGTAATACGCTATCGCGCATCTGTTAATTTTACAGTATAATACTGGCAGCGTGGGTGCCAGTATTATACTGTAAAATCAACACTTTTTTTTCTTTTCTTTTTTTTTTTTGCAGTGTAGTACTTGGTTCGAAATTTATGTATACATACAATAGGTATAAAGTTTAATACTAGACAGTTTTTTTTTTTTTTTTTTTTTTTTTTTTTTTTTGGTATATATATATTATTTTCTGAACACATGCACCAATATTCGGTAAGTTGGGTGGGGCCACCCCAGATTTTTTTTTTACTAACAACTATTAATTTAGAGCTAATTTTATGTTAATGTTTATTTTTTTTAACTCACGCGTCTGAAACTCAGCTGCATGTCATCTAAAAGATCATATTTTACAAACATCATTGTCATTTGATTATACTTGTTCCATCTCTGTGTCAGGCCGAGAACTTATCAAACTAACCTCGTATATATATATTAAAGTATTTAAATGAAAAAAATAATTAAACACAAATTTGTCTTTTATTATTTATGTGTTTAAAATTGTTAATTTTTTTTTCTTGTAATATTTCAAATACCTTGATGCTAATAATAACACAACTTTTACTACATCTTAATTATATCAAATGTTTTTTTTAACGTTGATACAGGCTGGATAAGGATCAAATTCATCATTTATGTTAAAATAGAAGTCATCATTCATGTCAGATTAAAATTTACATTTTAATAACGTTAAGTATAAAAATTTTATAAATTGAAAATACTATTTTATGAAAGTAAATGATACACTGCATTAAAAATATACACTGGTGTCCAGAAATGAAGAGGCAGTGACCAATTTCAGGCGTTTCGTCGAATATCTATTGAAACTCGTGAGGAAATGCCCTTGAACTTTGAGGATGTAAAGAACATGTTTGACTTAATGTTTTTCGGTGAAGATTTTGTCGCGAGGACAATTAGGGGAAACAATAATAATTTTAATAATAAAATAATATTTTCGATCACCCAAGTAACAGAAAATGCTAAAAATGGTCTGCCGCTGTAGCAAATGACTATGTAGGTCCTGTTCAACATTTGTGTGCATTTGTGTAAGTATAGCATGTATATTCGTGAAGATGTTAACGTTTCTGGGAAATTTTCAAAAGGTTTTTTTTTTAATAGCATGCAGAGTTTTCAACCGAATTTAACACCGCTTTCTCAAAACTTGACAAAAAATCGTAGAAATAGTATACTGTAATTAAAATATTAATATCTTGAATATTTGCTGAGATATGGGTATTTGTACGAAATAAATTGTAACTGCGCATGCGCGAACTACAGCAATTTTTTGTTGTCATAATTTGATAGTAATACTATAGGGAAACTCATATAAAAATACCAGTGAAATATCGTGAAAACTCAAAAAAATACAGCAATAATGGATAAATTGAGGAGGAAATCCCATATAATCCTATGGGAAAATCTTGCTAAACCGTAAACCTGTCTAAAGCGGAATGCTCTTTCGGTCGCTTGCGGTTCTATCTCGGCATTTTTTACTGTATTTTCTAGCTATATATAGGTTACGGTGAAACACCGAAATCTGGAGAATGTAGACTTTCACCGGTGAATGTCAACAAACACATAGTCGCTTGGTGTATGTCCGAAATATTTGCTAAATACCCTTATTTCTGACTTACACCGGTAAATGTCGACATTCACCATGCACTAATGGTGAATGTTGAACATGTCCGAGATTTATATTTTTTTCTCCGTAATTCAGTCGCAATAAATTTTTCGACTAAGAATGACTAAGAACTTAAAACACACAGTACATTCAAAATGAGAAAGGAAAATAATAGAAGTTAAAAACTTACTTAATTATACAGTACATTCAAAATCAGAAAAGGAAATAATAGAAGTTAAAAACTTACTTAATTATACAGTACGTTCTCAATGAGAAAATAAAATAATAGTAATAAAAAACTTACTAAATTATGTGATTCAAATCTTATTTATTGCAACAACTTAAACTATTATGACACTTTGAATTGCACAAGAGGCCCTTGCTTTTACAACTGCATTTACTTGTGGAACACTTCCTTTTGCAATGACAGCGTATATAGCCTTGCCCACCGCTTCTCGAATTAGCTGCAGCTGCTTCTCTCAGCGAAATTTCTTTAAAATAAATCTCATCTATGAAAGTAACTTTTCTTTACAAATTACGAACTGATTACGTGTGTAAAGCTGCTTGAGGGTACCATTTTCATTTGCAAGTTTATAGAAGTCGGAGTCTTCTATTCCAACAACAACCGCTAACACATTTCGATTATCTGTACGACCACGGTCAACATCAGGGACTTGTATTCGTACAGTATCGCCAATTTGAGCAGGAGGAAATTGTTTTTGTGAGGTTCGTAACATTTTTGTTGCTTGCAGTAGAAGATTCTCTTTTGCGGCCGCTCTTTTTATAGAAATTAACTCGTGTTTTTCAGTCAGAACTTGATGTGAAGACGTGGTAGATTGCAAGTCCTCTTCAATATTTTTCTTTGGAATATAGTTTTCGGTATGACCACCGCTCAAATTTTTTTCAGAAGTATTATCAGTTTCTTCAAGCTGTTCTTCGGTTTCAAAAGTATTGGCAATTTCTTCAAGTTGTTCTTTTGTTTTGAATTTGATATTTGCGATTTGTTCGCTAGGCAAAAAAGACGATGCTATATCATCTTTTCGCTTTAATGCCAAACATGGCTTCATAAGGACTTTGGCGTATTCCTTCGTGGTATGTTGGCAAATTGAACAAAGGGTAAACCTTCTGACCATTTATTTGTATCGTTATCGTTCATCCCTGCAGTTAGCATATTCTGTATATCCTGATTGGCCCTTTCAACTGAGCCTTGTGTTTGACTGTGACGAGGCTTTCCATGAACTATCTTAACATCTTTCCACATAGCGCATATTTCGGATATGACTTGATTACTGAATTCTCTACCATTATCTAATTGCAATATTGCTGGAGCACCAAATGTTAAAAATATTGGAAGAACGTGATACGCTACTTCTTCCGCCCTCTTAGTTTTCAAAGGTCGTAGCTGGACAAACTTAGTTAAATGATCTTGATACACCATTATGAACTTATATTCGCCATTTCTGTTTGACTGCAGATCTATCAGATCAACTTGACATCTTGAGTTTAACTCAGAACTGATCATTGGTTTCACAACAATACCTTTCTTAGGTGCACTGTGTTTCATTTGACACTGTTTGCATAAATTTAAATACAACATTACAACTTCATATGTAATATTTTTGTATTTATTTTGCAACTCTTTAAGCATACGTGTTCTTCCTCCGTGGCCTATTCTGGTGTGAGTTTCATATAGTATACTGAACAATTCCTCATTGGTAACATAATACTGTATATTCGTTTCTCCTGGTTTTAATGGTACAATTAACTTCTCTTCATCATTAATTTTTAAAACGTCAAAACGTTTTAATCGTCTGTAATCCAAAGGTGTGTTGCACTTAGTTTTAGCAGAAAACCACTTCAGAAAGTATTTTAGAGTACTTTTCTTGAGAAAAATAAAAACAATTGTCTTCTCGTTTACCCGCAATTAATGCATTTAACTTTTCAAGAAAAAGATCACGATTCACTGCAGTATCCATTCTGTATAAATTAGGGTATCGGAAAAAAAAATTAAGAAAACGTTGCTCTCACCATCAAACCTTACTGACAGAGCGACTGACAAAGCTGACTGACTCCACCAGAACAAAGGATTTGGCAGGAAACAGCCAGTCGCCTCTTTGTCGGCTCAGGGCCTTCTCATGATCGCGCTGCGCGCGTAGGTCAGTAACACTTTTCTCCGGGCCTGAATGTACGGCGAGGCTAACGATCGTTAGCCTCGATGTACGGATCGTGACGTCACACCTTCACGCTAGCTAAGCTACCGCAAGGTAAGGCTCCTGTAATATAGGAGCTCTACCGCAAGGGAGAAAGAGATTCAAGGTCCTCTCTTTTCGACCTCCACCAGAGCATATCTGTCATATCTGTGATTGTCGACATACACCGGTGAGGGTCCGAATGTACAAGAATGTAATGAAATATTCGATCTTTCACCGACGTATTTGGTGTTTGTTGACATTCACCGGTGAAAGTCAACATTCTCCAATTTCGGTCTTTCACGGTAACATACACACATAACAGGTTCCTGTATGAAACGGAATCCTGCCTTTTAAACGAAAAAAAAAATTATGGACATGACAAAATGAAAATAAAATAAAAAATGCCGTTACAATTATATCTGCCAAAACGGAAACCTGTCTATAATGGAATTTACATTTGCGATTCCATCCTACCAGATTTTTTTGTATAGATATTACTTTCTGGACACGTGCACTAGTAGTCGGTAAATCGAGTGGAATCACACTAGAATTTTATTTTTATTAACAACTATTAATTTAGAGCTACTTTTATATTTTAAAAAAGTAGTGTACGATCTATTACTAATTTATATAAAAACTATAAAACCGTCAAGATCCTGCGCGCTTTTACTTCAATTTGCATTTCAAGGGAAAAGAAAAATACATACCTTAAGTGAATAAAATTATCTATTTTTTTTATAAACTTTGAAAACAATACCTGCGTATTTTCATATTTTAAATGTGATTTCACAACATTTTAACCTGTTCCCGGTTTGTCATACTGGTATCACACTTTGTGAATTCCTACCCCATCTTCTTGTAGTGTGATACTGTCGCCAGAAGTGTCACAAAAAGTGGGACATGGAGACAAAAAGAGCGCGACAGGGAGACAAAAAAGTGGGACAACAGCTTCTAAATCGGGACATGAAAACACAGTAAACCTTTTTTAAAACTGAACCTGTCCATGACGGAATCCTGTTTTATATGTAAAAATTTTATTGTCCCAGTAAGAATACTGTAAATATATACCTGATGAGACGAAAACCTGCTTAAAACGAAAATTTTCTCCGGTTCCTTGCGATTTCATCTTAGCATGTTTGCTATACTAAATAAACTCGGAACCACTGGAACAATGAAATTTTTACTTTTAAAAACAGAATTCCGTTATAAAGAGGACCAGTTTCACAGTGTTTACAGAACAAAGTGCAGTAAAACCTTTGAAAACATAATCGCTATGAACCGAAAACAATTCCGTTTTAGACAGGCTTTCGTCTAGGCAGATAGTAAGATGTTTCTTTCGAAGGCAGTATAAAAATGTTCCGTTATAGACAGTTTCTGCCTTTACAGCTTTTACTGTATTAAGTTTCACTAGGTGTAAACTAATAAATAGCATGGCACGAAAAGAAAGGATCATGGTATATGAGCCGTGTTTTTGACCCATGAAATAATACTAAAATTCGACTTTGTTATACTGACTTAATAATTTCACTTTTTAATATTAGAAAGTTTATCCTGTACGATTTCAACAATATTTTTTTTGCATTTTGTTCGGATTTATATAACTTGCACAAGCTCAAAGTTCGTATTATTCGTAGTTTTTGATGAAAAATACGCAATTTCGCATAATTTTACCTCAATTTTTAATATATTTTTTAATATTTTACTATGAGCGCAGCTTTGCAACACTTTTATTTTTACATATATTGTACATTTTGATGTATTTTATAATATGTGTAAATAAGAAAGTGTTGCACGATTGCGCTCCTATAAATAATTGAGGCAAAATTAGGAGAAATTGCGTATTTTTCATCAAAAACTACGAATAATACGAACTTTGAGCTTGTGTAAGTCATATAAATCCGAGCAAAATGCAAAAACTATTGTTGAAATCGTACAGGATAAACCTTCTAATATTAAAAAGTGAAATTATTAAGTCAGTATCACAAAATCGAGTTTAGGCTTATTTCATGGGCCAAAAGACTAGCCAAAAGATACTTATGGACCCTGATCCTTTAAAAGAATGTGGGCATTATGAAAAATCGGGACTTTTGGAGTCCCGCATATACGCGGGACACGTCTCGGGGCCCCTGAAAATCGGGACACCTGGCAACACTAAGTGTTATGTAATTAATGGATGATTCCTAATCGTAATGTTTAAACAATTTCTTTTCTTTTATTCAGCAAACAAGTTTATAATGCACACATTTTTTTCCTCTATGCGTTGAGTTATAAATGGAACAGGATCCCATCCGATCTGCACTGTTTGGCGACGAAATTTGCGGTGTTTTCTTTCTGTTTGGTTGATTGAAGTTTTTCAGCCCTTTTTGCTTTCATCTTGTTTATTTCAAGGTAGGCCAGGAACGTTGATTTTTCCCTTCCGCATCTGTTTTTCAGCCTTGGACGAACCGCTATGCTTCCCTCTCTTACTTTGTTAATATTACGTCTTCTATACATAATTCCCGTTCGATTTGATGATGAGGCCTTGGTTTGATGCTCCCAGCTATCTTTATTTATTTATTGAACGTCAGTCAGCGAGCTATGTAATGGTTACACCCATCTTTTTACGTGTGCCGTGTTGTTATTTCTCAAAGTAATTATATAGCCGATGACTATATTTAGTCTTCCCCTAGGCAGCGAAGGTTGTTGGTTAATATCGTTTTATTTTCTTCTTGGGAAGGGGAAATTAACTTCAATTTGTTGGAATATATTTCAAGCATCAAGTTGGATGCAAAAATTAACAAATGTTACTTGATAATGGTTCAAATGGAAAATTGAAATCAGAAAATAAACAGTTAAAAAAAAAAAAAAAACAGTATGTTACTATATTGTGTTTTTTTTTTCCGTTTGAAAACTTTTTAATAAAACTATATATATACTTATATATATATAAAATTCAAATGGGAATTTCGTTCCGGCTGCTTATAACTTGAGTTAGGTTCAATGGATTTTGATGGGACTGGGCACTGTTAGTTAGATAATTTTTCAGGGAAGGTTTTAGTATATAACATATCGTTCTACGTTGGTTAGTTATATAGCTATGAAGGTAATTTCTGTAATCAGGTGAACCCGATTATGAAAGATTGGCCTTTTTAAAAAGTTCTACCGAACGGATTTTGATGAGACTTACATTGTTCGGTAGAAATTATTCAGGGATGGTTTTAGTATATTGCATATCGTTCTACGTTGCTAAGTATCATATGGGGAAAACTCTGTGATCATCTGAACCCGATTACGAAAGATTAGTCTTTTTTAAAAGTTCTACTGATCGGATTTTGATGGGAATTGCATTGATAGATAATTATTAGAGATAATTTTAGTTTATTGCATATCGTTCTGAAATCCTACTATAAATGATCAAATAAAATAGTTGGTCCTTAACAGCTCAAACTTTGTCCGTACACTAGAAAATAGAATAGCGCAATGGCGATCGTATCTTTTACCGCAATGCGGAAGGACATTCCAGGGTAAAGGTTCATATTGCTTTAAAACACAAGGTCATATCCATCGATATATGTCGTATGATTCAAGATTCGTTTTGAGAAACTGACCAGTGTACCGGGCGAAATCTGCTAGTTTTCCCATGAAAATAAATCTTAGCTTTGTTACACAAATAGATTAGCACATGTTATTTCAAATGAGGAAGGTTATTTCAGAATTTTACATAACACTAGCTGTGTGGTAACGGTAACCTTGTTGTATTGCATTTAAATTTCACGACGTCTTTCGATTGTTTGGGGGAGGGGGGGGGGGCCTAAAGAAATCTATTCATACATTCTATTACATCATATCTATTCATACAATCTATTATACATTTCAAGTTTCTAGCTATAACAATTCTAAATAAATCGTAATTTAGAACGTTTTCAGCTCATTTCACTTTTTTAAATTTCGAATATTTTAGAAACCTTTCTTAGAGAGCATTTACATCTTAACCAATTCACGACGAGAATCTTTTACACTTTTTTTAAATTCCTACTATTAGCTCACACTCTCTCTATATATATCTTGTTCAAATTTTCAATCGTTAATAAAATATTTTCTATTTATCCACTCAAGTTCAAATAATTTTTTTTAAACTTGTAGTGGATGACACTTTATGTTAATACAGTTTTTTCAAATATTAATTCATTAATTAAATTAAATTAATTAATTTTAGTTTTAAATGGGAGAAAAAAATTCCTCCCATTGTTTTCATAAATGGAATGAAAGATTTATCTCAAATTAGTGATGCCACAGAAATAAAATACCGCAACGATGATTATAAAATAATGTTCAATAAAGATAACGTGGGACATTATTGCTGCACGGGTTTATTTTATATATTTATGTTTAAAAAGTAGGAATTGACTTAATTTTTTTTACTTATTTAATTCTTCAACACCAGTTTTTCCATGCTGTAATTTTGACTTATTTAATCTGTCAAAATTTCAGAATAGATAAGGGGAAAATTTCCGGCTGAAATACTGGTTTCCAAATTTAAATGTTTCGTGCGCCTTAAGTGGCAAGTTTTCTTGCCAACCGGCGTTAATGAGTTAAAAGTATCCACCTTGCGAAATTTCAAGTTTTTAGCCCAAGCAGTATCACAGAAATCGCAATTTTAGAACATTTTTCGCTCATTTCAGCCTTTTAAATCTCGATTGTTTTATTAGAAACTGCCCTTTAGCAACATTTACATCTTAAAAGTAACTACTATACCAAATTTCAAGTTTTTAGCCCCATCACAGTGTCACAGAAATCGCAATTTTAGAGCGTTTTTTGTTCCTGCGCCTCTTTACATTTCGAATTTATTAGAAACTGTTACGTCTTAAAAATAACATGCATGTCAATTTTCAAGTTTCTAGTCCTAACAGTTTCAAAATAAATCATAATTTAGAAAGTTTTTCATTCATTTCACCCTTTTAAATGTGGAACTTTTTAGAAACCGTTCATAGCTATTTACATCTGGAAAGCATGCAGTGTTACAGAAACCACAATTTTAGAACGTTTTCTGCTTTTGCACTACTTGGGGGTTGCTGTACCGACATAAAATATAGCCTGTGTTATACACTGATGGTCACCAGAATTTTGCCATAATCATTTTTGAAATCAGCTTGGTAGTTCCAGAGATTACCTCCTACAAACAAACACACAAAAAATGATACTTCTTTATAATATTAGTATAAAGTATAAGTTGCTAATAGATTTTTAGGTTCATATAACAAATTTTAAATAAAACTATACTTTTTTCCAATTAAAAAAATTAACTGTGTGTAGTTAATTTATTCATATGAATTCTAGATATTTCCTATTTGTAAATAGTCGAGAATCAACCATCAACCAGGCGTCTGCTGTAATTTTTTTTTCATATTATTTAGACTTAATTTTGAGCCCTATTTCGACACTGTTTCGATGTCAAAAAATGACATTGAAGACAAAGAAGAGGAAGGAGGCTGGTACGGTAACCATCGCATCTTTTCGACATCTAACCATGTCGATAGAGTTTGAAATCAATCTCTGAATGCAAATATAGTTTTGCGTGATGTGAACAACGAATCTATGATCAACAGAGCCTTTTCAACATCAGTACGTGTCAATAAATTTCCGAATCAATAGCGATTTGAAGTTATGGTTTCGTGAAATGTTAACAGGGAATTTGTATCATCAACACCTCCTTTTCGCCATCAAAATGTGCCGACAGAATTCTCTGAATCAGTCGCGATTTCAACTGTAGTTTTGTTTGATGTGAACGATGAAATTTTGTTATGATCATCATCATCTTTTCGACATCGAAGCGTGTTGATAGAATTCCGAATCAATCGAGAATTTGTCTAAAGTGAACAGCGAATCTTTATTGTGATCACGAACACTTTTAAGACATAAAGACGTGTCGGTAAAGTTTCGGATCGATCGTCGTTTACTGCTACGGCTTTGTGTGATGTGAGCAGAGCGAATCTTGTAATGATCATCGGCATCTTTTTTATATCAAAACGTGCCCATAGAATTTCGAATCAATCGCGATTTGCAGTTATTGTTTTGTGTGATGTTAACAGCTATTCTTTAGTAACATTTTATATATTTTTTCTTTTATTAGATGGATCTCAGGATGAAGAGACCAGTTTTCCAATATCCCGGATATTCTAACAAACAAGAACGAAGGCCGTTGAGTGTCGACGATGGACTCGATCTATTGTGCGCTACAGGAGACGACAATGTTTCTCGAATTTGGTCTCTCCAGTCCGGCGACTTGCTGAAAACCATCTACCCTTTTGATGAAAAGAGGACGAATTCTCATGCCTGTCTCATTGCCAGCCAGAGACGTTGGTTTTTAGCCGTCGTGCAAGCGAACATTCTGACGCCCGTCCTACATTATTGAGAGGAAATCTTGATGTGATAAATGTGTAGCATGCTTCTAAATTGCTAACTGTATTTTTTTTTTCGTTCTAATTCCCAAACCTGTTTTGGTTATTAATACCATTAATTTATAACGATTCTTCGACTAAATTCTAAGTAAAGACAAATAGAGATGCTATATTATGATTGTATTGAGAGAATTCCAGTATGATAAATGTGTGTTATGTAGTTTCTGCATTGTTAACTGTATTTTTGGTTTAAATTGGGATCCCAAATTTATTTTGTGTTTAATTCATATCGTTTATTTTCAACGATATTTCAAACAGAGGTCATTCACTATTGGGTGAGAAATTTGATGTGATAAAGTTGGTATGTACCATATTTTCCAAACTGTTAACGGTATTTTTTTGGTCTAAATTAGTGGTTTCCAAACCTATTTCGATTTATTGTGCCATCAGTCTATGACGATCCTACAGTAAAATCCTAAATGGAAGCATCTAAAGGTCCTACATTTTTAAGAGAGAGTTTTGATGTGATAAAGGTGGTATTGTATTTTCTGTATTTTTTGGTCTAAGATAGTAACTCTTCAGTTTAGTTTATGATATCATTATAACGATTCTCCAGCAAAATCTCAAACGGAACCAAATAGAGGCTACATTACTGAGTTTTGGATGTAATAAACGTGGTACCATAGTTTCTATATTGTTAACTATTTTTTGATCTAAATTAGTGGTTCCCAAACCTATTTCGATTGTGCCATCAGTCTATAATGATCCTACAGCGAAATCCTAAATGGAAGCAGTTAGAGGTCTTGTTATTTTAAGAGAGAATTTTGATGTGATAAAGGTGGTATTATATTTTCTGGATTTTTGTATTTTTTGGTCTAAGATAGTAATTCCCTAATTTAGTTTATGGTACCATTAATATATAACGATTCTACAGCGAAATCTCAAACGGAGCCAAATAGAGGCCTACATTACCGAGAAAGTTTTGGTTGTAATAAACGTGGTACCATAGTTTCTATATTGTTAACTATTTTTTGGTTTAAATTAGTGATTCTCAAACCTATATTGATTTATGGTGCCGTCAGTCTATATCTCATACGTAATCCCATTTGGTGGCAAATAGAGGCTTTTATCGGAGTAAATGTGGAAACATTTTGTGTTGTTTCCGTTATGTATTGATGCAAGATCGAAATTTAACCTCACTGCTGTGACCGGAAAACACTTTTTTTTTTTTAATTATTATAAAAGAGCTCCAAGCATGTTTCAGGGGATAAATAAATGCTTATAATTTGCTCCCATCTTTTGACAAGACCTAGATGTAATTTCAACAATTCTAGAAGCATTTAAATTAAATTAAAATGTGTTGTGTTTTGTCTCCCACAGGCGACGACGCCAAGATTGAGGGGGTTAAGGCTTTTTCAAATGTAAACTAACCATTTGCTGACCTGATTACGAAATCGTTTTCATCCATATATGCATGCCAATTTCAGATGGTCTTATTCGGATTCTGAAGAAGCTAAAACAGATTTATTTTGCTGTAAGAATAAAGCATCTTTCATAAAATACAATCAAACTTGGTGCTTTAAATTGATTTTCAGATATTTTTTCAAATCGATTTTCTTTTGATACCTGAATGAGAATATTTGAAAGTTTCATGTATGTAGGAATAAAAAATCCTGTTTTTAGAAAAATTCATGTCATCAAGCGGGGAGAATGAAAATTTTGAGCATACCCTCATGTGAAATCATCAAACAAATATAATCGTTGCATTTGTTTCTTCCTGATGCAGCTCTACAGATATCCTTGACTAGTTTCAAAACGTGTATTTTCTTTTCTTTTTCTTTTTAATAGTGTCTTGAAAAAGTTTTCTATTTAAAAATACATATTTTACACTTTTCTTTTTATAATATTTTGTTGATGCAAGCTATTGAACCCACCTAGTGCTTTTTTTACAAAAGCTTATTTTTTACTGCCATGTTCTGTACTTGCGTCCATACCTACATGATAGTTTAAGAACATATGTATTCTGTCTATGAATCATACACACAAAATTAAACCAAATAAAAATAAGGAAATATTTCTCAATTGAAATAGCATTCTTTCCTCATGGTGTTATGTTATGTTCTTTTTAACAACTTAGCCTGAACATAATTTGCTTATGCTATTTCCTTAAGCTGCAAGATTGTTTGCTTTAGGTTATTAGTTTTTCTTTCTTTCTTTTTTTTTTTTTTAAACTTGTGTGTGTGTGTGTGTGTTTGTGTTAAGCGGTGGGGGGGGGGGGGGATTTTTATATTGTTTTGAATCCTGACAGATAAATGTTGGGGATCTCTGAGCATCATAAATGCTATAATATTAAGAGCTACTAACAAGTTAGTATTTCATTGATACCTTCTTTTGATTCACTACTTGTTATTGCTAAAAACTTTTATATGAATCAGTGGACCGAATTATAACTAAGAACCATTAAAAATCTATTTAGTATTTCATGATTCATGTATGAAACTATTTAATCTTCAAATACTTACGTTGACATACTCTTCGTAGCTGTGTGTACTTTTTTTTTTTTCTTGTAACGGTGATTTTAAACATCTAGTATTCATAATTACTTATTTTTGATTTAGTTTACTGTGATATATTTTAGTTTTACTGTCTATTGTGATAAGCAGCTAAAGGACTGTGAAAATTTTGTTGATTAATTGTGATTGATATATTTTATCTCCCAAATATTATCTACCCTGCTCATATTAATAATGCACATATAGTGTATTAGTTCCTGCCACTAATACTTATACAGGGATATTCAGAAAAGACAAATTAAAGCTTTTATATTTTTGTTTTTCTGTACCTCCTGTATTCTGTGTGTTTTTACAAGGTTGGTGGTTCACTCCATTACGTAAAGGTATCAAATATTCAGTTGTTTTATGATTTTGTTATGATTTTCGGAACAAAGTATTTTCTGTGATGTTTGTCTTGAATATATAAAAATTTGTCTGTATAATAAAATATCAGGAAATAAAAAGAGTTCCTTGAACATATGTTTTATTATTATTATTTATCATTTGGAGAAACACTTGAATTACGTTATTAGAAAAAAAAATTCATTTGAAAAATTATAATATATTTAAAGTTAATTATGATGATTTTATTTTTATTTTTTTCCTCCACATTTGCGAAATACGTTTTGAATAAATGTGAAGTTGTCATGCCTAAGAACTCTCCGATGGCGACTGAAAGTTCTAGTGATGTTAAACAAAAGTTTATTTTTCTGCCACTGATTTTTAGTAGTGTAGATTTCCATACAGATTTTATTAGTGTATTAATCATTTTTTTTTCAAACAGAAACATAAGTTTTTCGGATACTATCCATTATCAAATAAACATCTTCATGTTCAAGAAACATATTTTACAGACAAACAGGATAAATTAATATTATTTTGTTTTTACTCTTGCATGTATAAATTCAATTACGCAGCTTTAATGTTTAATTGATAACTATCAAAATCGGTTTATATAAAATCTACAAACCTACGGATATGCAGAAAATGCATGAAAATCGTTTATACAGTTTTCCTATAGCATTGCCAGTTCGCAAACTTTAAAGCATTTTATTCTCACTTTCTTGTAAGTTTTGGTTGGCAGCTTTATGCTTAAGGCTGAAGTAGAGCGTTAGATCTCCGTTTCTCTTCCTCCATGTTAATCTTATGGCACCAAAGTATCTCCATTTTCTAAGGATATCTCATGGAAAAATTGAATTTTACATATGCATTTGCTTAAGTTTATTGCTCTTGTAGCATCATCTGAATTGAATTCAGGATACCGAAGAACTTTTAAACGGGTTTTTTATTCACAACCACAGACACACAACAAATAGGAAACTGGATAGAAATTTCTATAGATAGACTTTAAGTAAAGACTAAAATATAGTTTTGTCGATAGTTCGGAGGCTACCCGTGGGTCTTGATGTAAGAGACTTCAAGTACAAATCAGTACTTTCGTCAAGAGTGTTAAATTCTGACGCAAAAATGTCTATTTATTCCGGACAACTTTTCGCTCTGAGCCATCGAAAACCAGAAGACTGCTTCTTTCAGCTTATCAAATCGGAGTCCCTAACTTGGGTCTCATGCACAATGTATTTATACTTAGCGGCTTCTAAGAGGTTCCAAGTGGCACATCTAGCCGTTGGAGTACCTCAGGATTTAAAGTTCCATTGCTGTAAAATACAGTGTCAAATTCTGAAGAGCACAAAGATTACGATTTTTATAACGTCAGATCTAAGAGTTTGAAGTAAAATGAATAAGTTTTTGGAGAGCATGATAAGGATTTTTATGTGCAATGGGCTTCCTTGGTTAAGGGAGCGTTCCGGGGATCCTGGGAATATTATAGGTTTCATTAATGGGGAAAATAGTAAAAGGAATGCAATTTTTTACACTGTTGTCTACAGTTTTCATTTAAAAAAATTAAGTATTTTACACCATATAAAAAATATATTTTATTTGGTGTAAAATAAGCTGAGTTTAATAAAAGAAAAAAAAACATTGCCCCTTAAAAAACTGGAAATTTCGTAATGCCATTTGATATTTTCGAAATTTTTAAAATAACGGCGAAAACTTTTAATTTAAGCTTTGGCATTAAAAAAAAATACTTAATTTCAATTCATAAGGAAGGGTAAAACTGAGTAAATAGGTACAAATTTATAGTAATGTGAGGGAATGGTGTCAATTACTAGAGATAACAACAGTGGCGACTCGTGATTGATTTTATTTGGGGTTCTTAATGCATGTCTGTCAAATGTATTCATTTCTTACCACTATTTATTAAAATAAATCTTTGCCTTATTTATTGGCAGAAATTTCTGCCATTAAATAAGGAAATGATTTCTTTTAAAAAAATAACGTAAGAAAAGAATAAATGTTTCCGCCAGGCAATTAGTGCCCCATAAAAATCCAGTCGCGAGCCACCACTGGATAACAATAAAAACTGTCTTAAATTGTTTCATTGCATAAAATATTAATCCATCAAAAACATCACATGTAAAAAATGTAGTCAAGTCACTTAAATCTTTTACCGTAAAAAGTTCTGAGGTCATGTAGAGCCCAGTTTAGCTATCTTATTAACTCTGAAATTTCATTCACAAATCACTCCTAGTCTCTACATCTTTAATTAATGGTTATTTTGTGACTTGGCAATTACGCAGTACAGGGAAGTTATTACAACTACTATGTTATGGGATTGGATTATTTGATTAAGGATCATTATATACAGCCATCACTTTCACGAGAATTTTATATTTCTCTAAATTCACAATCTTTCAAATTTGTTTTTTGTCGTCGTTTTGAATGTGCAAGTCTAATTCCATAAGTTCGTAATTATTGAATATTTACTAGATAACGTGAATTAAGGTAAAATCATCGATTAAATGTCTTAATTTTAAAATGTTTAGGCTTTATATTAGAGTATGAGACTTGTAGTCTGAAAATCACGCGAAATTTAAAAACAGTGTTGTTAAATATATTTAGCTTTCTCTCATTGTAAAATGGCGTCATTTGACACGTCGAATTAATAAAAAATGTGTTATTTGTTTTAACTATATTAGTTTTTACTTTAATTTCTTAAACAAAGATTGTAAATTAGCATTATTAAAGCAATTTCATTTAACGTTAAAATATAAAATTATTTTTTCTTTACACACATAGATGGCAGCACTATCTTTTAAAAATTGATGCATTAATAAATAGTGATTCTGAAACTGTATTTTTCAAGGCAAATTCCATTATGCTTTAAACGCATATTTCTTAATATCTATGTGGTCTTAATATATATTTTTTCCCTTTCTTTATTTTTTAAGTTTATATAAAAGCGTAACCTATGATGATGTAACGGCTTCTATAGATAGATCATTGTAGGCTACCATCAAAGTATTTTTGTTTAGAATACTGTTCAAAGATGGCAGCACTACAGATGACATACAATTAAGGCTTTATTTCGTTGTTCTCTTTTTCCCTTCAAGAAATTTCACAACTTTAGTCCTTTCTTATAAAAAAGCTTCTTATAAGAAATAAACCTCTTCGCGACGAACTTCCCATACACAATTTTTAATCTTTTAGCCTCACTAATTCCAAATAGAAATATTTGCCCACTTTAAAGACGAAATTTACTATTCTAAATTACTGGTAGGAAATTATGAAAATTGTATTTATATGTCTGGTATGTAACATATACGCGACGTTCGTCAAGTAGGGATCTATTCTAAAACCAGATTAACGTTAAATCGGGCTATAGAAAATCTACTACACAAGTATGAAGAAATAAACACCGTAGTTTATATTTTTCTTAATTTATATATCATTCAGTGTTGAATTCGGTGATTATTTTTTCCTAGGAGAAATTGTGGTACTCCGGGGAGAGGAGAGAGTAAATAGGTTCTTATATCTTCCAAGGAAACATTTTAGTGTTTCTGGCCGGAAGGGGTGTGGGGGTAACTTCACCGTGTCACCGCCCAAATCACTTTTATCATTTATTTGACTCGCTTGTTTGCCCCTGACGCATTGTAAGATCTCTTGTTAACGTATGAGGGAATTAAAAAAAAAATCTAATTTAACAAATCACAATGGCCATTGGGAAAATGCAGAGGGGGGCAATGTTCGGACTCTACCATAACCGTTAGCTCATATTATAAGACATTTAAAATTTTTATTAATTTAGCTCCCCCCCCTAAAATACTTCCCTCCCTCTTATAGCAGATCTATTCGCCCCACTCTACCATAACATCGCTTCCTCACGCTAGCGGGCCCCACCAGTGGCTGAGAGGTTCTGCTCTCAAAACTGGTAGACGGGAGGTGCTGGGTTCAAACCCCTGTCGCGCTCGTCGACTTAATCATTCGGAGTTTTCCGTGGTTTTCTTCGAACCTTGCCGTAAATACGGGTTAGGATCCCTTAGAAAGACCCCCCACGGAGGGCACTCCCCCTAGCGCCTATATCCCTCGAGTTCATAATTGGCCGTCATAAATCAACCAACCAATCAACCAACCTCACACTAGCTATTCCACCCATCTACTATAGTATGGTCTCGGCAGCAGGCGGTGTTACCGCCGCCACCGCCTGCTGCTGACGCAGAAGTCCCATTCCCTATCTACTGAGTTCCGGTTTGGTATCCGAAGGTAGAATAAACCGAAATATTCAAATATGATGCCAACTTTAGGTGTTAGCATTGAAATTTTTAAAGTTTGGTACAATTTCTATTTGTAGACCCTCCCCTAAGCAAAATTTAAGTATTGCTTTAACTCTTGTTTAGATTGATGTCTGAGCTAAAGGTATTTTGAGGAAATTAAAGTTGAAGATCATGTTTTTTTGCTTTATAAGACGATTTCTTATCCGACGCCCTTTTTGAATTCGGCTTTTTTTTTTCATATCTGATACTTTGCATCTATCCTTTTTGTAACTTTAAACAATTTTTGTAACGATTTTATGCATTTCTATTGCCTATTCTAAGAAAAATTCTAAAGTTACAGAATTTCGTTAAAAACGGTTAAAAGAGTAAAGTGCGTATATCATTTGGTTCATTCTCGACCGAAAGTAACAACCATTTTCCCAATAATTAAGAAAAAAAAAAAAAAAAAAAAAAAAAAAACAGCATTACTTGTTATTTAATCTATTTTTCAAAATTTGGTTTTTCCCTTGCGAAAACTGACGTCCGATACCAACTTATTACGTTTCCAAAGTTATTTTTCTAAATTTTAAGTATTTTTAATAAAGCAATGAGATGTATTTATTTATTTATTTTATTGTTATTTTTTTTTTTTTTACTTAAGTAAAATTAAAAATAAAAAAAAGTTATTGTTTTAAAAAATAAAGGAAAAGAAAACCCTTCAAATTTGAAGAGACAATTACGTCAATCACTGTTGGACGTTATGTTTCTGAAGCGTCAAAGCCAAATTTTAGAATATATATTAGGTAAAGAGTAATCCTATCCTGTTTTTGAATTTCCCGGAACTGAAGAGGTAGAGTACGAGTAGAGTTGCAAAAACACGGTTTATTTCCAGGTTTACTTCCAATAGACCCGCTTTATTCCCAAAAGACCTGGTTTATTCCTCAAAAATCAAGTTTATTCCCAAAAAACCCGGTTTATTCACAGGTTTAAACCGGGTTTTCTCTAGTCTTTGCAACTCTAAGTACGAGAGACCACAGATCCTTTTAGGAAGAAAACATCATGATCTAGAATAGAAAACTGCTCTGTGTGCAAATTTATTTTGTTGAAAATTGAAATTATTTTTTGGGGGTCGTAAATTGAATGTTTATACTACACATCTGTACAATTTCATGCTAATATTTAAATAAGACCATTTTAATAACGAAGATTTATTGCAGTCTTTGAGACCAACCTCAGCTATCCTATGCAAAAATAAAAAAATAAAAAAAAATAAAAATACTGAAGTGCAAACGAGAAATTTGAAAAGAACGCTCTCATAGGTTTAACATTTGCTTGCGAATGTCTTCGCGTGACTAGTATAGGCTAGGGTGCCTCTGTACGAAAGTAGCCACATACGGTATACAAGATTTGATTGGTTGAAACGATTTTTGACAAAACCAAATCGCCAATAAACTTGGAGGCCATTATCGCCAAGCTAATGTCTGTTAATTTGTCTCACTCGTCCAGACGAGTAATGCCAAGTTCTGGATGTAGATTTGTCATAGTTTAGACAAACACGTCTGTCTGGGTCTGGGCACAGTCTGAGCATGCGTTCTTTGCGTATGTCGCCACTCTCATATTATTTTTCTGCGATTAAATAAGGTGAAACGCGTATATTTAGTTTTCAGGGGACTAAGGATACTGAAATATTACAGATGGGATTCGGAATTAGATCCTTCCTGGAAGTGTTGAATCGCGACCTCCGTTATACCGCGACCTACGTTATACACGGCCGGTGCATGACGTTTAAAACGTGACATGGAGTGGATCATTTTCACACGGTGATTGGTGCAAAGCGGCGCGCCCCCCGTTTTGCACCAATCACCGTGTGAAAATGATCCACTCCATGTGACGTTTTAAACGTCATGCACCGGCCGTGTATAACGTAGGTCACGGTTGAATTCAGACATTTTTCTCCGGGAGGGTTTTTTGTAGTTCCGGGGGAACATTACAGTGTTCCGGGGGAGAAATTGTACTTTTAACCACTAAAAGCATAAAATCTCAAATCTTCGGGTGAAGACGTTTCAATGCTCCTGGAGGGATGTCCCCCCCCCCCCCCCCCCCGGGCCACCCCCTGAATTCAACACTGCTTACTGAGTTCAAAACTTCCTTTTAGGAAATGACGCATTACTGACGGATAAAGTTGCAAAGACGAGAAAAAACCGGTTTAAAACTGGGAATAAACCGGGTTTTTTGTGAATAAACTTGTTTTTTTGGGAATAAACCCGGGAATAAACCGGGCCTATATTGCAAATAACCTTAGTAAAAAACCGTTTTTTTTTGCTACTCTACTGACGGAGTTAACAGGTATTAATGCCGGAGTTAACAGTCATTAATGACGGAAACAATAATAACCGGAAGTTGCATGGAAACAAACCAATCTTTCTTCGATATCGGAACGTAATGAGAATATTCAAATTCACGAAACTTAGCAAAACTTTTTATTTTAATTACGACACCGTAAATCGCAGACAAGACAGCGGCCTTGATGTTAACTTTGATAGCGATTGAATGAAACGGAGCAGACGATGAGTCGTTTACTTTCATTTTAGATTCTTATATTTTCATTCAGAACTTTTTAATTAAAATTTTATTTATTTTAAAGTTATTTCTTTATCACAACTAGAAACGTCGTTAAAGTATTATTAGATGTCACTTGTTCGTGAAAGCCTTATTTGCATAAACTGATTTACCAGGAAAACATGAAGTTTTTTTTAAGAATATTGTTGTTTGTCGGTAAGTATATAAATATTTTTCTAGCATTTTTGTGCAAATTGCTGAAAATCACGCACTTCATATAGCCTCAACGAAACTTTTTATGTGAATTACAGCACCGTAAACCGCAGACGAGACGCGGCCTTGATTTTAATTTTGATAGTGCTTGAAGGAAACGGAGCAGACGATGAGTCGTTTACTTTCATTTTATGATTCTTATTTTTTCATTCATAACTTTTTTACTTAAATTTTGTTTACGTTAAAGCTATTTCTTTATCGCAACTAGAAACGTTGTTAAAGTATTATTAGATATCACTTGTTTGTGAAAGCCTTATTTGCATAGACTGATTTGCCAAGAAAACATGAAGTTGGTTTTAAGCATATTGTTGTTTGTCGGTAAGTATATAAATATTTTTCTAGCATTTTTGTACAAATTGCTGAAAATAAATAAATAAATCCTGACATATTTATGATTTCATTATTTTAACAAGGCTATTAAATGTACCATTTTCTAATATAGTTTTTTAATTTTACTATTTAGAAGCAAATTAATTGAGGGGGGTCGGAGCAAGAGAGTGCCAAGCCACATTTTTGAGCTTCTGAGATATTTCAATTTGAAAATTTGATCAAATATTCAAATTAAAATATATAATCTAAAGTTTTTTGCCAATGTCTTAGTAACATCTGAGATATTCTGAGTAACTATATGGCATTACTTTAATGATATTACAGTTACGTTTTTTATAAATTAGCTATCTTCATTGGGGGCATAAACATCTAGGGCAATAACGAAACCTGTCGCATGTGCTGCCACCAAGTGACATTAGAAACAAATTATATGTTGGATATCATAATTTACAATATTAAGCAACAGATTACAGTGTTAGATTTATTTCACCAAAAATGTGACTTGGCACTTTTTTGCCCGACCCCCTCAATTTTAGACATTTATCGTTTTAATTGCATGTATGTCTAAACGCACATCCTGATCCAGTGGCGCAACCAGGATCTTCACTTAAAAGGCGTTTTGAGCCTTTATTACTATCCAAGATGCGTCATAAAAATGTATACACACTTTGAATGATTATAGCTCCAGTTTTTATTCACATATAATTAATATCTAAATTTCGAAAGAATCCACATAAAATGTATAACTTTTCCTCCTATCGCAGATGTTCAAAATGACTACTGTTCTGGTCAACACACTGCTTATAACGGTGAGCTATTGATTCACAAAGATCAACAAACATTTCATTTGCTGTTGTGGCGCATTCTTGCTCATTTGCAGTTCCGGAACGTTGTCTATGAACATTCATCCGTTTCAAATTTACCTTTTATCCGATGAATGAATTGTAAGTCGCATAAGTGAATCTGCCTGAAACTCCCTGCGATATTGTTTTTGTAATTCTGCTACATTTTCGTACTTACAATAGAATTTTCAAATAAATATTCTTTTACCAAAAGTTAATCTTGGTGCACTCGTCATTTCCAATTAATGACGCTTTGAAAAGAAAGAAAAATTAGAAAGTTATGACCCATTAAACAGTGTACGTATACATTTTTTGACGCACCCTGTATAAAGTACAATAAATAAACTCACTGTTTTATGTATGTACATGTGCAGGTTTCAATTTCTATTTTTTTTAAGTGTTTTTTTTTTTTTAGTGTGTGTGGTAATAAATGTAATATTTCAAGGCTTGACAATTCCTTTCTTTCAATACAAGATTAAATAAAGAATAAGATATGCTACTATTAATTTCTCTCCTTCCCCCTCCCCTCATATTTACATTGGAGGAAAGGCTCTTTATATGATGTTTTGAAAAAGAAATATGCTGATTCCATTCTGTTTTTTCATTTAATTTTTTTTTTATATTTACTTATAATTTTTACTTATATGATTTTAATATTTATTTTATCACATAGATTTTTTATCTTATCCTATTTTCAGTGATATGAGAGGGATATCGATTCATAAATCCCTTCGTCGCTGTGCCAGTATCTCAGTTCCATTTCTTTTTAAAAAGAACTAGGATTCCCTTTTGAACCTTTTTTTAATTATTATTTGAGTATTATATTGTCATACTGTTAAATGGTTTTATGAAGGAAATTATTTAACCAAGGGGAAAAAAATGCAATTTTTACGGTAAAATTTGAAAAATGTAATTACAATTTTTTTTTTTTAATTTTTAAAAATCTGACTTCATTTATAATTTTAAGCTTTTTTGAACCATTTTTTTCATACTCTTTTGACAAGTGTGCTCTATAATTGAAAAAAAATCAGATTTACAAAAACTTAATTAGCTTATTTAAAAATAAATAATTAAACCTTGGCATATGTAGAAATACAATAGGAAATACCATTTACTTTATTTCGTTAAAATAACCTCAGAGTTGCCAAGTCTCCGGCTTTTAGCACACCAATATTTTCTTAAAGAAAATGTCGTTCTTTTAAATTACAGAATTCTTCGATTAAAGAGATCAACTTTTTCTGTACTAAAATACTGGTATCCAAAAAGCAGGAGACTTGGCAGCTCTGTAACCTAATCGAATTATTTATATTGCTGAAAATCCAATCCTTAATTTTATAAAATGAACCATAAAGATCGTGCATAAAAATAGTGAGTCAGCTGAAAGGTATATGTTTGAAGTTCAAGTTTTAGCACTTTTATCATACTAATGTATGGAAAAAACACAAACTGGGAAAAAAAAAAAAAAAAAAAAAATTGAATCATTTAAAGAATGCTGTAAAATGCCTTTTTCGCATATTTTTAATTATTGGATCTTTACGGCACTTTGTGATATTATACTACGAATGTCTAAATTCATTTTAAGCAACAAGTTGAAAAAAAAAATATTTTCGTAATTTTTTGCAAAATTAAGAGTACCGATTCCCCTGAAATAAAGTTCGAAATTTCAGCATATCCAGATCAGATAATGTAAAACAACGGTACAGTAATATAGGGTGTCCCAAAAGTCTCCGTACAACTTCAAAAATTTATTACAAAAAATAATAGGCCTACGGCAAAAATAATTACAACAGTACATAGAGTAACTTAAAAAGTTTTTCTAGTGCCTTAGTAAACTTCAACATGAGATCCTTTCGTAGCACGAAGAATATCAAGACGATATTCCAATTCAATAAACGAACGTTTTAGCATGGTAACATCAACAGTAGCTACTGCTGTTTGGATCTTTTGTTTCAATTCCATGAGACTATTAAATTTTTTTCGGATTTCATCAAACAGTTGTAACTACTGTTGATGTTAGCATGCTGAAACGCACGTGGATGGAATTGGAATATCGACTTTATATTCTTCGTGCAACGAAAGGATCTCATGTACAAGCATACTGAGGTAGTAGAAAAAAACTTTTTAAGCGACTCTATGTACTGTTGTAATTACTTTTGCTGTAGTCCTTTTTTATTATTATTATTATTATTTAATAAATTTTTGAAGTTGTACGGAGACTTTTGGGACACCCTGTACAATCAAAACATATTATAACCACAATTTGTTTTAGTCTGTCTAGTAACATTGTTGCAGACTATGTCGCGCGTTGCCTCTGAAGTCTATGAAAAGCAGGAATTGCACCGTAATGTGGCTTTCATGTACGTATATAATTAATAAAATAAAATAAAATAAATTTCCTTTTACTACATTCGGTGTTCGGCTACTATCGTAGGAACTTCTGAATAGGTGAATTTTAAATATAGTAGTTATGTATAAAGTAGTATAGTGCATAAAGTTTAGTACGGCAGTATCTATCTATGAGTTAATCTATACTTTTATTTATTTTTCGATCAAGCGGTCTTCTCAGATACTTTGACAGTAACTATGCGACAATTTTTGTCACAGTAGTTAACCGTTAAAAAATAGTTGGGGGGGGGGTGGGTGGAGGGGATTCGAAATCGGTTATATGTTTAAATAAAAAGAAGAGTGGTCCAGTTAAACTGAGGAAATTGAGCTCACAGGCTATTCACAACAATTGTATATTATACTCTTATTTCAAAGAATAATGCCCCTCGAAAAAGGCAATGAATTAAGGGGGATTAGCCCCGCGTCCCCCCCCCTTTATACTTAACCAATAAATCCCCTAAACTAATCAGGGGAGCGCCTTATCACAATGATCCTATTCACCAAATTTGAAGCAAATCGGATAATTCTGCATGAAAAACACATTTATACAAATTAAGGGGGGATTACACCCTCCCCCTTTGTACCTAACCAATGCACCACCAGAATTAATCAGGTAAGCGCCTTATCAGAATGAACCTATATACAAAATTTGAAACAAATCGGATATTTGTATCAAGAGTTACTGCGTTACGTACGGACGTACATACAGAATGTGCGAGCACATTAGCTCTCAGGCTTTGATAGCCTGTGAACTAAAAAATACAATAAAATCTGTGAAAACAGCGCCTGTCTATTATGAGTTTATATCTTATATGTAAAATTTTCATAGTCTTAGTGGAAATAATATAATTATAATAGTCAGTGTAACTGCTAAAATGAAACCCTAACTGAAAGAGAAAAAAATTCCGGTCCCTGTTTCCGTCTAAGCAGGCTTTACTGCAATCGGAAGGAAGTTTAGTTTAAGGTTACATCTCAACGGCACAATTTTTTACATATTTTTTTTTTTTTTTTTTTTAATCGGAAGTTGCAAATAAGTGCTTAGGTTTCTATACATTTTATATGCTTTTTTTATATTTTTAAAATTTTATTCTTAATCGAACTGCGTATATATATTCTTAGACTGGTAAATAATATTAAGATATGTTTCGTATAAGCAAAATCTTCTGATGAACCTAATTTTTAATCTTTTTAATTGACAATTAAAGAAAAAAAATCAAATTCAAAACCTTTATAAGCCATCGCAAAATTAACCCATTTTCGGCCAAGCATAGAAATTTTATAAAATGTGGTATTATTTGCATAGAAATTTGTTTAAATTACATTCATTAAGACATCTAAAAAGTTTCGTGCATGAAAAATAATATTTTATTTAATTTGACGTTACCATTATTAATTTATTATTAAATTTAAATAAAAAATTTTAAGTTTTCTTATGGCATTTGTTTTATTTTTATTTTATTTACAGAACTTGCAACTTTACTCCATTATAAAAACATATGATTAATCTCAAGTGGAATAATTATACATTTTCAAAAAGTCGAATTTGTCAATAACCGTTTCAAGTAAAAAAAACAGCGTATTTTGAAATTGTCTCAACAGAAAGTGATTAGTTCAATTGAATTACTAATATTTTATACATGTCTCCAGAACCCTTAAAAATAGAAGAAAAATAAAATTAGCGAAAAATATACGTCACAGTGTTAATATTTGTTGAAATGGTGCGTTTACGCACCTTTGGCCGAAAATGGGTTAAAGTGAAGACGTAACAATTAGTGTTATCTCTTAGTAACAACGTTTCGACAGCTTTGTCTGAAAAAAAATATATATATATATATATATATATATGAACGGGTTAAAATGAGAGTGGAGTAAGTCAAAATTTAGTAATATGAGAAATGAAGGGTTTTGTGAAACTTGTTGTATTGCTGTTGCATTGGGTGGTCCAATTTGTTTTGCCCTCTAGCGAATCCCTAAGTGAAGTATGACTCATTTGACTGGCACATTGAACAGAAATTAATATACGTTCAGTAAAAATATGATTATCTCGATTTTCAAAATTTTTGACTTACTCCACTGTCATTCTAACCCCATCATATATCGGCTAATGATTATATACTAATTGCCACATTTTGATATCAAAGTTGTAAAAACTAGGAGTTTAATAACAAATATGTGGAAATTCATAGTTTGTTCTTTTCATTTTCAGCGAGTGTTTCAGTGTGTCTTTCGGAACCGAACTGCTCGTACGATGAAATGCAAAAATGTTTAAAGTACCAACCTAATCCTTCGTCTTTTATGCAGACCCGAAAGGAACTGGAGGACTTTTGCAAGTATAGTCTTTATTCAGAAAAAAATATCTCCCCTGAATGAATGAACTTTTTTTTTTTTCGCGCGAGACTTTTAATATTTTATTCACATAAGGTTTAAGGGGGGAAATGTATACAATGGGAACCTTTTATTTCGTTAATTCAAAACCAATATTTACTATTCATGAATGGAAAATATGTATTTATACATGAGCGTCCATTTCCGAAACTTTTTATGTCCAAAACCTGAAATTTTGCAGTAAACGAAAAAAGCCTTTTACAATCCTAAAAATGTAGGTATTGTTTCGATTTTTGATTTATATTTTTATATTTGTTTGCAATTTCGTAAGACAACAGCAGAAAATATTAGTTTTTGTTTATTTACAAAATAAAAAAATAGGTTGCACATAAGGAGTTTTGGAACTGAATAATGAACATAATGAGATTTGGAAGATGTTCCAAAACTCATTGTGTATAATTCCCGTCATTCAGTAAAAATACTAACAAATCAAATGACAAAAGACGACAGCATTACAAAACTCTTTTTTTTTATTATATTAAAAAAAAAAATACTCTAGGCGTAGGCCAAACAAGTGTTAAACTCCCAAAATATTTTCTTGTTCAAAAGGTATGACATGCTCCTGGCCGTTGTAAAAAAACTTCTTGATCAATAAAGTTTTTTGTGAAACTAGAGGTTTGGCTACATATCCCATTCAGGCCCACGTTACTGTTGAAGAAGAGACGTCAGGTCATCAGGTCATTGAATTTCAGAACCATTACAGTGATACCTTTATTAATAGGTTGTGGTGTAGTTTCGTAATTGCTCTTTTTTTTTATGCATATACTCTGTGGAATACCAATATTCAAGTTGTAGCCAGTCTTGCCTTGCAATTTAATAAATTTTCTAATGCTTTGTCGGGATAATTTTCTTGCTGGGCATAAAAGTACAAATTTCCTGAAGGTTTGGCAGTCCCTGGCACAGCAGGAGGTTTTCCATGTTTTGGAATGCCCAATACGGCTGTTTTCCAGTCATTAACTTCCATATTTTAACCTAATTTAAAAACAGTTCCCACATTGTTAAACATTTCATCATGCCCTTGAGGATTTATAATGATTGATTTGGACCTAACATCTCTTTAAATCCGATCAAAAATGCGATCTGGGGGGATATTCGAATCAGCAACAACAGGAAAAATAGAATGTTTTTTTTAAACTGCTGTGGGAAAATAAAAGAAAAAACTAGTAATGCTAAGTTGTTTTGGACATAACGACAAATGAAACTCATTGACTAAGTAAACGGTGAAAGGCAATAGGACATAACTTTTGGTCGAATAATTGGGTGGTGGACATAACGAACTATAGAACTGTTGGTGCTGTGGACATGACGAGTTCGGGAACTGCACCTAGTTTTAACTTGATTTTTAGATGGAAAATAACGAAATTTAGAACTGTTTGATTTCTGAAATGTGTGCATATGGCTAAAATTTTTAGCAGTTTAGAATATATATATTGGACATAACGAGTTTTGGGACTGGGCGACTCGCATATGAATTTATAGACTTTGTTGTCGCATAAAAATCAACAAAGTGTGCCCGCGGGCATGTAGTTGACGGTTCCTTCTCAAGTAATACCTCTTGAGCAAACGCAGACTCTAACAGAGTTAAAATCGATGTTGGCTCAAGAGCAATACTTAATTATTGCAATTGCAAACGGGGCAGATACCCTGAGCCCCCAGCTACAAAAGGTACCCCCCAAAGCCAAAAAATTGGATATTTTCTTAAAATGATTACAATTTGAGTTAAAAAATGTGTTAGGAGGACCCCATTTGGATCTTTACCCCAGGGACCCACGTGAGGTTAGAAAATGAGTGCTCAAGAGGTTAGGGAGATGGGAGAAAGGGATTTTATCAGGCATTGGTCAGTTTTGGCCGTATTGCTACATAGAATAGCAAAAGACTATTATTAGTTCCATGTATTGCTATTGGAAGATGGGTCATTCCATGTCAAATCACCCAGAATTCTCTAAAAATGACACCCACCATCATCAATTTTGATAAAATTTGGTGTATTTGTAGAACTTTTAGTGCTGATTCCAAAAATATCAATCATAATGAAATTGATCAAACGGTTTAAGAGTTATGAGCTTTTAAAGATCTTCCAAGATGGCCGATTTGCCGCCATTTTGAATAGCGCATGTGACGACATAAGTCTATAACTCCTTGTAGGTTTAACATAGAATGTTAATTTTTTTTGTTTTGTTCAGAATAAAGTAAACTTTCATTGAAACATATTTCTGTTCAGTTTATTCTATTAAATTGCTTTCAAAAAATTATTTTTTGGAATTTTTTTAATTAAAAAAAGGTGCAACTTCAACAGCCGATTTCCCCCATTACCCCCCCCCCTTCAATTTTCATCTAATTGCATACACAGACAACTGAAAGTATGTTTTAAAGCCTGATAAAAAAAATTTAATGGGCAGTTCACAGGCATTTTGTTTAAAGAAGAATTTCAATTTTACTGACCTTCCAAAAATAACGAAAAACACAAGATGTTTGATATTTCTTTTTATCAGAAATATCATATATCTTTACATCTAAAAGTTTGATAAGGTTTTATTTATCTTAAATAAAGATATTTTTTTCTAAATGCAGCTAAAAAGAAGTGGAATCCCATGGAAATAAACAGGAATGCTAATAATGAATTCCTGCAAGACGTAGAAATATGGTCATGTCAAATTGAAATCTGTTGCAAAACTTCAGTAAATTATAAATAAAAATGAAATAATGGAAAAAATTCTAAGTCATATTTTATAGCAAAGCCATACTTGTATATTATACCAAATATGATAAAGTTACAACTCTTAAATACAAAATATTGTCAAGTAAAAATTATCATAGTATTTTAAAATTAAACAAAATAACCTTTAGCACATACACAGTAACAATACACTATTAAAATATATCTACATCAATAACAATTTAGAGTAAAGATATATAATTTAAAAAAATTAACTCTATTTGTAATATTGATGAAAAAAGCACAAAATTGTTTTAGTTAAAATTTTATTTCCCTCTCATTTTATGTTTTGCCAAC
Organism: Maratus michaelseni; assembly: GCA_963931845.1. Taxonomy (NCBI): domain Eukaryota; kingdom Metazoa; phylum Arthropoda; class Arachnida; order Araneae; family Salticidae; genus Maratus; species Maratus michaelseni. The sequence continues at coordinate 75,383,595 of OZ007594.1, forward strand.
TTTGTGTTTATTAAAGCACTGAATATATCAGTAAGTTTATATGTTCTACCAGTTGTGATATTGATGTCAATTGCACAAAGGATGTGATTGAAACTGTCATTTTCTGGCCAATTTTACGAAGGTGATGAGCCATTGTGGATACATGAATTTAACAGTTACATTGCCTTCTACTTTGTGGACTTCTGAAACTAATCTTATATACCAATTCGATTCATTATACAATATGCTACATAACTGTTAAGAGATGGAATATTCAAGTCTCTTGCATTTCTATCGAAAGATTAACAAACAAACTTTTTCATCAGTACTTATTCTTTTTCCACCATATTAATAAATTTCCTGTAGATTTGAAATAATGCATACTATGTGTTCCAGGAATTGTTGTAGCAAGTTGCATCCGTTGAGATATATTGCTATGCAGTTTCAACATGTCACTTTTTGTGATAATAAAAAATGTTATACTTCAATGTTTTGTCTGCAATATACGTACATCATAGCCACATTTGTTTGGCCATGTAGCAGTCTTTGCAGAATTGCTTTTGTCACAAGTCTTTTAACAGTCTCTCCCTCATCTCAATCAGATTTTTCGTGACTTGTAGCAAAAAAGATTCATTTTGCTTTTATTCCACCAAAATCATATTCATGGTAACATAGGTTAAAAAATGTTTTGCAATTTTTGTACTGGGCACTACAGCTGTCAGTAAAATATTCTACATTTGTAACAAAAGGGTACTCATTATTCAGGATGACTACAGAAATTGCGAAAAGAAGTTCCCTAATTTTTCTCTGATTTCCCTGACTACCTTTATCAAATTTCCTTGATTTTCATTATTAATGATATACATATGATATTTTTAATATATGCCGCTTCCTCGTATAACATACTGATCCAGCTTACCAATTACCAACGTCATTTTGGAGAAAAAAGAGAAAACATAAAAATTGCACAATATTCATGAAGTACAGGTTCACAGTTTCATAAATCCAAACTCAAAATGTAGTCCAACAACTTCATATAGTAGCCAATGAATATATGGCGACTAGAAAATTTCCTCATTTTCTGAAGAATGTTCAATTCTAAGACATAGCTATATATGACGGGTTAGCTAATTGGATTAAGCTGACCATCTGTTCAGCTTATGTTGATGCATCATAAAATTTTCAAAAATGAGTAAATTGCCTTCAACATAAGATCTACAGAAAATGAGGACATCTGATCACCTTAACCACTTCAATGGCCACCCCGAGATAGGTCAAAGGAAAAAATACCATTTTCTCATCTCTTTGCCCGCTGAAGTGGTTAATTTGTATTAAATACTAAAAACTCATATCGTGTGCATCTTTTAAAAACTATATAAAAATTTTACTTTTCTTCATGGTGTGCTATTATTGGCTTAGATATCATCTGTTTGTCGACGAATCAGTCTCGTGAGGAAACACAAATTTTCGCATATAGACAAATTTCCCTGATTTTAAAGTACCTTTACGAAATTACCTGACTTTTACAGATTGATAAATCTCCCTGATTTCCGGAATCTGTAGCCACTTTGTTATTTAAATACTGCATTATTAATTCTTGAGTCTGATAAACCATTGGTATATCATGGTTCATATCATCTAAGACCACTTAAAGGTTTTCACTTTTTAAGTTACTTCCATTTTCCTTTACATGGAGTACAAGTGTGTAAAGTACAGCATTCATGCATCCAATGGTAGCCTTGTGCTTCATCTTGCAATACAAAAAGAAAAGTTCTCACTAAAATCCATTTGTATGACAACCTCATGAGTAATAAGTTTTTTTTTTTTCAAATAATTACTTTGGGACCATACAAGATGTATTGTATGTCTATGTTTGGGACTTGGATATGTATGCATGGGATAAAAGCTTTTCAATCTTTTTAAGAACAAGATTGATGAAATCACCCAAAGTAAATGTATGTGATGTTAAATCTACTTTGTCAGTTCATACACACTGTTTAGATTGAATTGTATCTTCAGAATCAAAGTCCAGAAATTCTAACTTTAAAAAATCTCAAAGAACATTTTTCTTGGGACATTTGCAGCATATATGTAACACACAATACCAAATATTAGAACTAAACCAATTTCTGGATCAAATCTTGATATCTTTCTTCAATCAGTAACTGAACCATTTTGTGTAATTTTAAAGTACGATAATTTTTATTTGCTGTATTTCAGAGTTGTAAATTTATCATATTTGGTATAATGTAAAAGTATGATTTAGCTATAAAATGTGACTATTTGTAGAATTTTTTCCATCAGTTCTTTTTTATTTATAATTTACTGAAACTTTGCAACAGATTTCAATTTGGCATGAAAATATTTCTATGTCCTGCAGAAATTCATTATTAGCATTCCTGTTTATTTCCATGAGATTCCACTTCTTTTTAGCTACATTTATAAAACATATTATCTCTATGTAAGATAAATAAAACCTTATCAAACTTTTAGATGTAAAGATGTAGTATATTTCTGATAATAAAAGAAATATCAAACATCTTGTGTTTTCCGTTATTTTTGGAAGGTCAGTAAAATTGAAATTCTTCTTTAAACAAAATGTCTGTGAACTGCCCATTAATTTTTTTTTTATCAGGCTTCAAAACACACTTTGAGTTGTCTGTGTATGCAATTAGATGAAAATTGAAGGGGGGGGGGCAATGGGGGAAATCAGCTGTTGAAGTTACACCTTTTTTTAATTAAAAAAATTCCAAAAAATAATTTTTTGAAAGCAATTTAATAGAATAAACTGAACAGAAATATGTTTCAATGAAAGTTTACTTTATTCTGAACAAAACAAAAAAAAATTAACGTTCTAGGTTAAACCTATGAGGAGTTATAGACTTTTATCTCACATGCGCTATTCAAAATGGCGGCAAATCGGCCATCTTGGAAGATCTTTAAAAGCTGATAACTCTTAAACCGTTTGATCAATTTCAATATGATTGATATTTTTGGAATCAGCATTAAAAGTTCTACAAATACACCAAATTTTATCAAAATTGGTGATGGTGGGTGCCATGCTCTGGGTGATTTGACATGGAATGACCCAGATGTCTTTCTGGGAAGACTTATGAAAGGAAACTGACTCATCAATTATTGGGCCGGACCGAATCGCGAACATCCGTCCAAGCACCTCATTTTGTGGCCAGCATGCTAACCACTGGGCAGTGGGTTCACTCAAGAGTTCAGAGAAGAAAGGTGGTTTCATCCAGATTGCTCCCCTGTCTGATTATCTGTCGGTAGTTAAACAAGGCAATGAAGTTTGTCATAATCAATACTTGAGGTGATTTCTTTCTTTTCATCTTTTTACACGATTGCGGCTCACCAAGAAGAAGGGTCATGTGTCTGTCTGTGTGTGTATGTCCGGATGCTGTGCGGTAGAACTTTAATTGGATTAACCGGTTTAGGCAAATGAAACGTCAGAATTGTATGAATCCTGTGGGTGATGCACTGTGTATGAGGTCGCGAACAATCCACTATAGTCATAAAATGAGTATCCCCTTCAAATCCCAATGAAAGGGGTATCTAATAAAAACCATATACAAATATATGATTTCTGTACCTCTAGGTGAGTGAAAAGAAAAATTACTTGTAAAGGAAACATTCAATAATTTCGAGATTAAACAATTGTCTTTCCCATGCTGATCACTCCGTAACATGAGGGTTCCTATTACTTACAAATAAAGTTAAATTAGTCATTTGTATATAACTTTATTGGGTACTATTGTGTTAGCTTGGCGCAAATCTGATCAATAGCATTTTCTTCTCGCCAATAGCAACTTTTATTTTTCGCGTGTGTGAATTAAAAACAATGCTTTGATGCTGAAATAAAATGTTTTGATTTATGGTATTATTTCTTATTAAATTGTATTTATTAAATTGTATTTATTTATTCAATTTTTATTATTTTGTATTTTAAATTAAATGAGTGAAAGACATGTGTTTTAAATGCATGTAATACATGTAATTTTAGATGAAATATGAATTATGACGATTTATCCTCTGCGCCTGGTTAACATAACAGTATCCCCTATATTGTGTTTTATATCCCTTTTGTCAGTTTTTCAATAATGATTCACACTATACTTGTTAATTTTTTTTTTCACTGTATAACTTTCATCCCAGTATCTTTCCACAAGAGATTGAATGCATGAAAGATTATGATACCAGGTGTGGAACTATGAATCCGATGATGAAAACTGGATACGAAATGTACAGAAAGATGATTGAGATAATGTGCGAGAAAAGATTCCGGAAAAGTAAGTTTGTGCCTCCTAACAAGTTACCTTTTAGATTAGATGAACAAATTTTTGACGGCCGAACAATGCCTTTCTTCTTTTTTTAAAACAATTGTAGCGATACCACTTGAACAGTAATAAGGCGACTTATTAGCTTGACCTTTTGGTCAGGGCCCTCGCTAAGGGGAGGGGGACCGGGGGGAGCCTCCCCCACCAAACGTTCCCGAATGCTGTTACGCTTGGCATATTTAAAAACTTTTAGTTGGCAAATTTGTTTAAAACTTTAATAAAAACTACAATCTACTTTCGATTTCGAATAGACTTGGCAAAAGTTATAAATCTAATTGGGAATATTATTAAACTTTTTACAAATAAGAACTATATTACATTTTCTAATTGTGGTAACTTGGCAAAATTATAAAACTAGTTGGCAAACTTGTTGAATTGGCGAGAACTGTTTATTTTTGCTTCTCAATGAGTTGGCAAATACTGAAATTGGACTTGGCAATTTAAGGTCCTCTCCCCCCTCAATAAAAAGTCTTAGCGATGGCCCTGCTTTTGGTAGACGCTAATGCTCTCGCCTACTGTTCATGAGATACCTGGCCCTGATTCCAACCCCGGCAGCGCCAATCAATCTCCAAATTGTTTACCCGGAAAAACACGCAACTTTCAACAACAACCACAATAATCTCCTCTCAAAATCAACAGATGGCAGCACCAAATAAATTATCCCCAGCGCACAAAATCTATCATTCACTCCACGAATCGCACCTACGCACGGCAACACGACAGCATTACTCACTCATGCCCATCATTCGCCAATAAGACGTCTTCTTCACTGGGGATGCAGTGTGTAGCGATTTGATTGGAAATTCAAGCGCTCGAATACGCCATCTAGTGGAAAAAAATATAACTTCTCGCTTCAGGAAAATCCCTTGCAAGCCCATTGCTTTACATACATTTTTAATTTGTTCATAATGATTATCTTTTTACACAATTTCAGATTTCATGTAATATTGTGGTCTTGTTATTTTTATATGAAAATGTGAAAATTATCCAAATTTGAATATCTTACACTTTGAAACGCGTTTACAATAAATGATGGTTTCAATGGCACTTTAGCGTTAGTTAAAGGGACAATTTTCCTGTATTGACGGCTGCAATCAGCGCCTTTATAGGCCGTTTTAAGTCCCAATTTCACTTGAACAGTATGAAGTGCGTTACTAGCTTAGAGTAACTCACTTGACTTTTTGCTTGACGCTAACGCTCTCGCCTACTAAAGTTGCATTCAGAACCATCCTGAGCAAGTCACCCTGAGATAGCCACAAATAAAATCTTTTCTCATTCTTCTCCAATCATTTTGTTGTCTTTGACAAAAAAGGGGAGTTTCAACAAAAGAAAGGGGTGTTTTTCGACCCGTTATCGACGTCATCTGGACTTTTAGGCATGCTAGGAAAGTCATAAAAGATCAAAGATTCCGACATACTACAAAAAAGAAGCCGATCTCAGTCTGCCAGACTGGGCGATCCTTAACTGTTCATGAGATCCCTATCACGGCAGCGCCAATCGATCTCCAAACAATCCTTAATTAGCAGAAACGAATTCTGTTAGTTAATCTGGACATGCTCTTTCCAACCAGTTTTACAGAACAGTTTGCATCTTTTTAATATAATCGTAAAAGCTTCCCAGGAAATTTATGAGAACTTATTAAAACTTGTAGTTTAAAAAGAGCGTGCATAGAGGATTCGTTTCTGTTAATTAGCTGCATAATCATGTACTTTGTAACAGCAAAATTTATCTACATTTATCAACTTTAAAAAATCGGAATTCTTCTGAATTAGTATTTCAGTAGAAGATAATAGTTGAAGGGTTCGTGTTTAAATCAATGTATAGTCCGGACACGTTAAGTTGGTGGTGACTAATGCAAATTTTGATGAATTTATGTTTTAATTAAGGCGACAAACGCTACTACTAATTAGAGTGCTGCGCGGGACACGAAAATTTTATTTAAAATCAATCCGACAAAAAAAAAATTTCGTTAATCCGTCCCGAACCTTAAATGGAAGAAAATTAATCGACATTTGAATAGAAATGTGAAAAAATAGTCTACAATTATCTCTAATATCAATTTTATCTTTTATGTAGATATATGAATATGTAAAGACATATTAATGTTCAAATATGTAGCCTTTTTCATCTGAAAAAATGTTTAATACTCTTTTGAAAAATCGGGTTCAACCGAATTGAACCCGAGCAGCAAGAATCAAACCCAAACTCGAACCGTACTTGACCCGCAATGAAAGAAATTAGAGTCAACACGACCCGGCTCGAACCGCGGATCGTGTCAACATTATATTGTGAGTGTCTTCGTGTGACTAGTGGCTACTTAAGTCGTGGGACGACATTCTCATGCTAATGTTAAATCAAATGAAACGTTCTTTACAAATTTCTCGTTTGCATTTCAATATTTTTAAATGATTGTTCTTGCATAGGATATCTGAGGTCAAAGGCTAATGTGATAATTTTGTACTTTTTCAATTTCTGTTGCAGTTACTTTCTGAAATAATATTGGGAAGTATTTCGGAAATAATATTGGTTGGTCAGTTTTTAAATTGAAAGTGTCATAATATAACTGCAACCGAAATCGCAAGAGTACAAAAGTATCCCGTTAGCCTCTGACCTCCTATGCAAAAATAATTATTTAAAAAAAAATTTTCAAATGCAAACGAGAAATTTGTAAAGAACATCTCCATTGGTTCAACATTAGCTTGTGAAATGCCGCCGCATGATTAAAATATGTTCTTTAAAAATAACAACTCACTAAGGATGTACAAGAGTAAATAAATAAAAAAAAGTAATGTAAATTTTCCAAGTTGCAAATAGGAAAGTTGTACATTACTATAAAAAAGGAATTAACAGTTCTTTCTCTGTCATTCCTGCTTGTTTAATCTAACACAATTTGTATATATATATATTTTCTATTGTAGAGTATCTTCATTATGCACCTTGCCTCAATAAGGCTTTGGGACTGACTGGTGAGAAATGCCATTCAAATGAAGTACCTATGGAACACGATGAAGAACGTTGCACGTAAGTATCCAACATTGATCTGATAATACAATATATGGCCACAGAAAACTAACCGTCATGATATATTTTTTCTTTTAATAATTTCACTGAGAGTCAAGTTGCTTAACCCTTAACTGCTGAGACAGAAATTGAGGGGGTCGGGACAAGAAAGTGCCAAGCCACATTTTTGGGGAAATAAATCTAACACTGTAATCTGTTGCTTAATATTATAAATTATAATATCCAACATATAATTTGTTTCTAATGTTACTTGGTGGCAGCCTATGTCCCAGGTTTCGTTTTTGTCCCAGATGTTTGTGCCCCCAATGCAGATAGCTAATTTACAAAAAATGTAATAGTAATGTCATTAAAGTAATACCATATTGTTACTCAGAATATCTCAAATGTTACTATGACTTTGGCGAGAAAACTTTAGGTTATATATCTTCATTTGAGTATTTGATCCAATTTTCAAATTGAAATATCTCAGAAGTTTAAAAATGTGGCTTGGCACTCTCTTGATTCGACCCCTTCAAATGTCGCATGACTACTGTGAGCGGTCTTTGAGACCACTTGATCAAAAGATGAATAAAAGGCTCGATTAACTCACAGGATACTCTTTCTGTACAAGGATATTGTTTATGTACAGTACTATTATAATTAAAAATCCCCAATTCAGAAGTGTCTAGAGATAAAGGACTCCTAACGAAACAAAATTTCACTAGTATCTATAGTTAAACTGAAAATTACAAGTTCAATTTTGAAAATGGAAAAATAGCAGCAGTTTGTGAGACCACTAACAGCAGTTATAAGGATTAAATTGCTTTTGTTTACTTATTTCTAGTTCTGAGACTACAGTAAACTGTGTTTAAAATGTACTCTCTGTAAGACAAAATCTGCCCAATGCGGAGAGATTTTTCAAGCCCAAAAGAAATACAGTAAACTCTCCAAAGAAATCCAGTAAACTCTGTCTAAGGCGGAATACTATCTCTGTCGGAAAATTCTCTTGGTCCCGATCGGTTCCATCTCAAACAGTATTTACTGTATTTATACAAAACAAAGTTCCCGAAAAAGTCAGGTTTTAGAATTTGTATGTTTCGATGAGCTTTAGGACAACGATTTGCTCGGAGTTGGTATTTTGGGGGAGAAGGGGGGCGTTTCTCAAACCGTTATTGAAATAGTTCGAAGTCTCTGAAAGTGACCCGGTACCTAATAAGTTTTAAAAATTAACGAAAGTATCGATTTTAAAATTTTTATTCTAAAAAAATTCTTACATCCAAAAGAACAATAACCTCCAAAAGTTAAAGTACCGTAAATTGGGGTTAATTGCAGGGGCTACCCGAGAGCATTTTGGCACCCGTGCGAGCTTCCACGTAAGCGCCCCCTCCCCAATAAGTAAAAAAAAAAAATTAATATTATTATTCTTAACTTTTATACAAGCTATTCCTAATTAAGACAATATTTAAGGATGTTCAAAAATACATAAATGTATCCAAATTCAATCCTATCTTTGAGTTACTAGAATTTTGTTACAATCTCAAAGTGTAATCTCGAATTTTACAACAAATATCAATCTCAATTTGTAACATTACGATCCAAAAGTGAAATACAATGCATTATTCTATGAAATAGGACAAAAAAATAATAAATTAATTAAAAGAAGGAACTTTATTACAATAATACTTTTTGAAATACTTCTACGTTTAAACAAAGTAGAACTAAGCAACAACTATGTTAGAAGAAAACTGTAATCATTTCTTGTTAGTACAGAATAGAAGAAATACAAAAAAAAAAAAAAAAAAAAAAAAAAAAAAAATCACATTTTAAATGTTGAATTTTGTAAAAAGTTTCATAATGAAAACTTTCGAGAAATGGAAAAACCCGGTTCTCTCTTCGACTAATCATAAAGAAAATTCGATTTAAAAGAAACTTACCTTTTAAAATAAATAAAATATGACCACGGGGTTTGAGCTGCTATGTATAGCATATGTCTCGTTCAAGTAGTCAGTCTGACGCGGAACGCTTAGTGTTTAGTCTCTGTGTATGTTTGGAACTAATTTCATCGTGCCGGAAGGGATGAAAAGTTGTGTGATCTTTGCCCTGGGCCGGAGGCAAGTCTGTAGTGTGGCAGAACCAGGACGATGCGCTAACCATTGGACTAACGGGGGTAAATAAAGTTGTGCGTTTAACACAAAATGCCCCCTCCCCCACACCAAAAAAAAGGGGATGGGCTTGTCTCACTTCTGGGTTTACTGTGTTGAGAGTATTGACGTGATTCACCGATAATTGTTGATTTTTATGCCGATACTCTCAACACATTAGAACTAGACTGGTTTATAACTTATTTGTTTGTGGGCCCAAGTAACCCTAGTTTACAATATTTATGTTTCTCCCGACTAACTTAAAAACAAATTATTATGAAAACATGAAGTTAGACGATACGATTCCGAATCTAATTTTCAGTTTTGTAGTTACTTTGAGAAAATTCGCGGATCTCATAAAAAAAATAGTCCCGGTTTCCAGTTTTCTCTTTGTTTATTTATTTGTAAATGTGGATTGATCGATTTCTGCTTAAAGTTGTTTGACATTCTTAAAAATTCCTGGAACTATACAAAGATAATGCATGGATTTCCAGGTTTAGAGAACAACGAGAATAATTAATCCCATAATTTTATTCCCAAAAAGTAATACTATTTAATGTCTGTCTGCTCTACCTTTCGAAAATATATACGCGGATTGTCATGCAATTGATATGTGTTATTGAGATTTGCTAGAGCATGATCGCTGTTGAAAATGTCTTTATAGTTCGTTTAAAGGGGCACACAAAAGAATTCAGTTACATTATGGTCTGTGGAGGAAAATCATTTATGGTGCATTTTATTTATATTACGATACTTCAAGCACATTGAAATTTATGTGTACCATTGAAGTAGACTATAAGATGCTTTCTATAGAGTATAGAGCAAATAGAATTTATAGTTTGTTTACAAGGACGCACAAAAGAATTCCGTTACATTATGATCTATGGGGAAAAATCGTTTACGGTGCATTTTAATATTGTTATGATACTTCAAACATCATGAAATAAAAAGGATCACTGAGGTACACTAACTACATGCTTTCTATAGATTATAGAGTTCATAGCAGTTATAGTTCATTTACACAGGCACTCAAGAAAAATTGTTACAGTACTGAATATGAACGATAATTTTAGCAGTTCATTTTCAGTTGTGGTATGCATTTTTAAATATACTCATTTTTAGTGTATTACGTGGTGTGTATAAACTCTTTAGATCATATAGGTCTGCACGTAAGTATTCGCGTGCATTACCAGCTATGGCCAGCAATTGCTGAAAATGCATTTTTACTACGTTATGTGTGTGTGTGTGTTTATTATTTGTTTATTTAGATAAAATCATTTCATTATACGAAAAATAAAACTTCTTAACAATATTGTGATAGTGTTGGAAAGGGCTTCATAATCTATGCCTGATGCATGATTTTTCGTTCATGTTTTTGATTTGTTGCAGGAAAATTATGGACCAACTGCACTGTACTGATGACGTTGTCGAAAAGGAATGTGGAAGAGATGCTCTCGACGTATTTAAAAAGATTTTCCATTTGACTTATAAAAATTTCGTTGTGAAACCAGCTAACTGTTTGTAAAAGCTCGTTGATATGTTGTAAAACATTTGTTTATGGTCTAAAATGTACAACTTTTTCTATAATCTATGATTTTGCGTACTTTGTTTTGTGTTACAAACTGTGTAACTGATTGTAAGTTGTTAAAATATTTGTTATAATAAACAGTTTTCGCATTTGCATTGCTTATCTTTTTTTAAATTAAGGATTATACCTACTTGCAAACTTTTTAAAAATTACATTTTTTGTAATTGCATTTTTTGGAAGTACACTTTGTAAAAAATATTCAGTTACGTTTTCTTGTCGATCTGATAAAAATTAAGTTACGCCACCTTTTTAATATACTTTTGTTCTATCATACATAAATCATACCTTGAATCTTTAAACGTGATAGCTCAAAACTATGGTTTTAAAGTCTGTGATCAATGACGAAAATTAAGAAAGTTACGCCACTTTTTGATATATACTTCGTTCTATCATACATAAATCATACCTTGAATCTTTAAACATAACTCAAAACTATGGTTTTAAAGTGGGTGATCAATGATGACAACTAAGAAAGTTATGCCGCTTTTTGACATACTACTTTGTTCTATCATACATAAATCATACCTTGAATCTTTAAATGTGCTAGCTCAAAACTATGGTTTTAAATTTGGTGATCAATGATGAAAATTAAGAAAGTTACGCCGCTTTTTGACATACTTATTTCTATCATAGATAAATCATACCTTGAATCTTTAAACGTGATAGCTCAAAACTATGGTTTTAAAGTCGTTGATCAATGATAAAAATTAAGAAAGTCACGCTGCTTTTTGATGTACTTTGTTCTATCATACATAAATCATATCTTGAATCTTTAAACATATAATAGCTCAAAACTCTGGTTTTAAAGTGGGCGATCAATGATGACAAATAAGAAAGTTACGCCGCTTTTCGATATACTTCGTTCTATCATAACATAAATCATAATTCGAATCTTTAAACGAGTTAGCTCAAAACTGTATTTTTTTAAAGTCGGTGATCAATGATGAAAATTAAGAAAGTTACGCCTCTTTTTGACTTACTTCGTTCTATCATACATAAATCATAACTTGAAGCTTTAAACGTGATAGCTCAAAGTCAGTGATTACGATAACAAATATCGATCTCTTAGGTATTATCTTTTGAGTAATCATTCCTTTTGGCAATCTGATGATTTCTTTCTATTTTTTTTTTTTTATAAACAAAGTTCAATTTTTTTTTTTGTGAAAATCGGTACCTTATAGAACGGCCGCCATTTTGTTAAAAATCAATTTTTTCAAAAACAGAACGATTACTCTCTAGTTTTAAGTGTTCGGAGTAAAGACATTATGCTTTTTATAATTTCAGATAACATTTGATAGTTTTACGGTGATCACCATGGACGGCTACCAGACGAGACCATGTACACTGCAAAAAATAATTGTTGCGCGGTAGCGTATTACTGCTTGCACGGCAGCGTATTACTGCTTATTTTACTGTTTAATACTGTTAATTTTACGGTATAATACTGGCAGCTGCGTGCCAGTTTTATACTGCAAAATCAACAATCATTTTTTGCAGTGTATGGGGAGCGGGTCAACTTGGAGACACCCAACTTTATTTCGTCATTACATTTTTTTTTTTTTTTTTTTTTTTTAAGTACAAACAAAATACAAAAAGAATTTTTCAAATATCTTGTTTCATTTTCCCCAAAAATAAGTTTTTTTCGACCTCGCAGGTAAGTACAAACCCTTAAGTAATTTTATGTTGTTTGAGTGAGTAATTAAAAAAATGTGGTTTAAAACTTTAACGCGAAAGAAAAAAAAATAAACTAAAAAGCAACATGCTTGCCAACCTTCCATTTTTTTAAAAAAATCAAAGTTATTTTGAACCAAAAATTTCAATGAATGAAAGCGAATAAATATCAACTAAACTAGACATATTATTAAATAATTTTATTAAATAAATTTTCTGCTTCCATGTTTTTTGACTTGAAAATAGCTGAAAGTTGGCAGCTATGAAGAAATCTTAAATTTTTATCTTTCTTTGAAATGTTAAGCTGCAATAAATATGAACAATGGCGATATTTTTTTTTTTTAATTTTAAAATGTTTTTCCAAGTATACTTCTTATAAGAACGAACCTCTTGCAATATTTTTACTTTCTTCCATCTTTATATGCAACAAATATTGGATTCAGAAAAAATTTCGACTTCCGGTTTTCGACGGATTTATACGTTTTGAAAAATCCTCAAAACTATTTGACAGTTTTTAGAAAATGTCGGTCTGTGAGTCAGTGTGTGTGTCTGTATGTGACAAAAATTTTGTGGGCGCTCTATCTCAAGTACTAATGCTTGGAATTTAATAAAAGTTTACATTCAGTTAGACCTTAATATAAATTGTTACTGATTAGTTTTTATGTAAATCGCCCAACAGGTGGCGCTGCTATGCTGCATTTTTCACGGTTTTCGAAATTAAACAGCTCTGTCCCAAGAACTAATGCACGTATAGGGCAGTTGCAATCAGCTGATAAACCATTGTATTCACTTGGAGGTAAGGGTAATTCCACCAATCAGAACTGCCTATTTGTACTGTTTACCTCCAACTTGACGTCAATTGCAACTGCCCTATTTTCATTAAACTTCAGATTCAGTTAGACGTTTTCATAAGTTGTTGCTGATTAGGTTTTGGTGTAAATTTCCTAACAGGTGGCGCTGCTATGCTGCATGTTTCAGGATTTACACGATTTTAGCGATAGTCGTATCTCAAAAACTAAAACCCTGTTCACATCGAACAGTTAAGATATCTTAGACCGCCATTTTTGAGGTGGTACCCTCCCGGAATTGAATACCTGTCCACATCGCAAAACTCATCTAAGATAACTCACTGAAAATCACCGTGACCGAGATCTGAACAAATACAGAATGTGCGCATGCGCATATGTTAAAGGCAACGCCAAAAATCCAATCGGCCTCCACAGCCAATCAGAGTGAGTAGTACTGGCTGTATCTAGCAACAGAAAGTTCGAACTCACTAAGGGAGTTTCTGGAACTCCCTTAGTGAGTTCGGTGGTCTAAGATATCTTAACTATCCGATCTGAACGTAATATAATGCACTGATAAGAAATTTTATCAAACATCGAATTCAGTTAGACGTTGACACAAGTTTTTACCGATTCGGTTTTGGTATAAATCTTTATAACAGGTGGCGCTGCTATGCAGCATTGTTCAGGATTTGCACGATTTTAGCGATAGTCGTATCTCAAAAACTAATGCACGCAATTCAATCAAACTTCACATTCTGTTACACTTTCACATAAATAGATCCTTATTAGGCTTGAGTGTATACTGCCAACAGGTGTCGCTGTTATGCTCTTTGGGTTGGGAATTTTGGTTACAGACATCTAAGAGGGTAGATGCCGAAATTCGATGATTTGGTTGAAAAATGCTATGATAGCTCCTTTTACTTACCCATCATACGTAGTATAGGATAAATCTTGTAATCGTCTTGAAAATCGAAAAAAAATATTGAGGGATTTACACGTTTCAGACACTGAAGATTCCGAAAAACATATTTTTAGAAAAAAAAAAAAAACGCCGTCCGTCTGTGTGTGCGCCTGTAAACGCTCTATCTCCCGAACAAATTGAGATAGAGACTTGAAATTTGGTATGTGCTTAGTATGTAATAGTGGGAAGAAACTTATTGAATTTCAGTAACCTCGATTATCCGGAACTATTTTTTCGGACTCTCGAAATATTTGTTCTGATAAAAGGTATATAAAAATTTTCGATATTGTTTATTTTAAGGAGTGAATATAAAAGTTAATAATAATAAAAAAAAAAACATACATTTTGTTTATAGAATGAAGTCGATCGGATAATGAGTTGCCGAGCTATTTGTAATCCTACTTTCCACACTCTTTAATTTTCCATGACCCTGTATTTCATTCAAATTTTAATTCAAATATATATTTTAATTAGAAATGAGACGCTTAATCCGATGCAGTAAACCGTTAGTTAATATGATTATCATTTTTGGAGTTATAAGGATGTTTTTTATACGCAATTCAGTAATAGAGCAATTAAAGTTTATGACGTCATCAGGTCGTCACGATTTTATTCGAATTGCAATGCATTTTATAAATAGTTTACACATGTTTTATTTTCCTATTTTATAATATGCATATTCATGATGGGTAAGTATTACGGTTAGTTTTACATGCACACAATTCAACGTTCCTATACCTTTAGAATACTCGTGATAGGCATAGATTGTCATTTAATTTTGGCACTGTGCTAGCGAGTTTTTATAGTATTAACATATATGAGATAGAAGAAAGTTTTTGGATTGCCACATACGACTAGTTTTAGATTCCCCACTAACAGCAACGAAAAGCCTTTTATATATATAAAAAAAATATATTATGTATTAAATAAGGTTTTGCAATTTATTGAAAGCGATACTTTCGTATTAGCAGCGTTAGTATAGCCAAAGAAATCGTCAAAGTTTTTCACTGTTTACAGCAATCTTTTTTTATTCTGATTATTTCAGTGTTTGAGCGCGAAGTTCAATTGCATATCTGTTAAAGTTGTGTTTTATTTATATTATTTTATTTATTTACTTATTTATTGATAGTTTAAATTTCGTTATGAAATATTAGCCGGAAACAAACGCTGAATTATTACTTACCCATCATACGTAGTATAGGGTAAATCTTGTAATCGTTTTTAAAATTGAAATAAATTTTGCCACCCGTCTGTCTGTGTGTGTCTCCGGAACAAATTGAGATAGAGACTTGAAATTTGGTATGTACTTAGTATGTAATAATGGGAAGAAGCTTATTGAATTGCAGCAACCTCGATTATCCGGAACTATTATTTTCGGACTCTCGAAATATTCGTTCAGATGAAAGGTATATAAAATTTTTCGAAATTGTTTATTTTAAGGAGTGAATATAAAAGACAATAGAAAAACATAAATTTTGCATAAAGAATGAAGTCGATCGGATAATGAGTTGCCGAGATATTTGTAATCCTATTTTCCACACTCTTCGATTTTTCATGACCCTGTATTTCATCCAAATTTCAATTCAAAGATATATTTTAATTGGAAATGAAACGCTTAATCAGACGCAGTAAGCCGTTAGTTAATATGACTATGAATTTAGAAGTTATAAGGATGTTTCTTTTACGCAATTCAGTAATATTATATCAGTCAATTTTATTCGAAAGGCTAAATAGTTTACACATGTTTTATTTTCATATTTTATATTATGCATATACATGATGGGTAAGTATTGCGGTGGCCCCCAACGACTAGTTTTTATTGTTTTAAGTGCAAATGGGTAGTTGTTGCGGGTTGATAATTGCTATTTATTCTGATGTGATATACTTAAAAATTTACACGAATGTCGCAGAAGAAACTTCTAAAGTTTTATCGACCTCAATCTTTTGCATATTAGTGAAGAATAACTCAGTTATTGCTAAAATTGTTGTCTCTTTTTTCTGAAAGTAATAAAAGTTTTTACCATTTTATAAGCTGATGTCTATCAAGCTAATACGATAGAAGACTGTAAAGACAATGCAAACTAACTAAAAAAATTTTCCTTCGGTGTTTTAAAATTCTTCCTTGGCTTTGTCACCTGTCTCATGAGATTTATCTTGCAAAATTTTTAACCATTTGATAGTGAGTATGTCATAAAAGCATGTTGACTATATTCATGTTATGGTGCTAATGATATACAGATATATAAGTAAGTCTCAGTTTTCTCGAAAACAATTTATTATTTTGAAGTTATACAATTTCCTATGGCTTGCATTCGAAAAAGACATTACCAGGATAGATGATGGAAAACACTTCACTCGCGTCCTTTCCACATTTTCGGGTTACTACGGTATCTGCACATTCCATAGCAGTAGACAATTTTCTAAAATGAGAAAATAAAGAGATATAAAATTATGTAGAAGACATTTTATGCTTAACAGAATATTGGTCGAGTAGCTGGCAGCTATATCGGTGTTTACCTCGTATCTGTTCGATACACGATCGAATTTTCATAATTAACAGTAAATAACTAAGAGTGAAAAGATACACAAAACTAATTTTAGAACATTTATAAAAAAAAAAGTCCAACAAAGATATTATGTATAACATAATTACTCGCTTTGTATCTGGGAAATAAACGGACCGTATTTGTCAGATCTGGCGCGACTGATGGATTGTAAAATTCGGGGATATAGCACTTCAGTAATTTTAAACTTTGAACTGAAATGTGAACGTATACGCTTGATTATGGGTGAACACATATGAAGGGGAAGTTGAAAAATGTTTCCCTATGCATGTCCCTATGCATGAAGGAATGCATGCCCTGCATACAGAAGAACTACTTCATGGCAATATCTACCTCTTCATTGGTGCCAACATGCGTTCATGTGATAGGTTTCTTCGGTGTCGGAGAGAGGAGGGTTGCCTGATACCAAGTCGGCAGTAGTATAGTCGTCAAAAAACCCAAAGGATATGCTCTGTAGGCCGAGGGCATGAACATAGAAATAAAGACTTTTAACGAAATAGCCTTTCGAAGACTAAAACCGTTCCTCGAATAATATTTCAAATAGGTGGCGCCTGTGTAGGACAGTTGCCCTATACGTATCCAGTTCGTCTGCTTCTTCAAATTGTCTGCTTGACATTGCAATATGAAACATTGTTAGTGACAGTTTCGGTTTGTTGTTTGTAGGTGGCTCTATCTTAGCAGGGATGCTCGCCGGCTGCGCAGAGCCGTGCGTGTAGCTGCGCAGCTACCATTAAGTTCGAAAGACAAGACACAATACTATTTCGTTAGAAGGCCTTATCTATTTATATGTTCATGGCGGAGTGTATACGCTAGAGAGTATATTCTATAGCTTTATTTGATAAATGTTCATCTTTATTTGATAAATAGTTCAGCTATTTTCGATAAATAGTGACGTTCCATTTGCTTCGACATGACACCTGGTACATACACTTAATTCCATGAGCTGATTATGAGTTTCAACCCTCGACGACTCAGGGACCCATTTATATCGCAGAACAGCTATTTCTTCGTCTTTTTTCCACGATTACAAAGAATATTCTCCATATCTGCTGGACACAAAATCAAACAATATTTTGACAGAATGACCCCGCTCACCTCATCGTTCTGCGGTGCACTCTGCTACCATCTGCATGACTTATGTCATACTTCACCAAATGACAAAGTCTCTTGCATAAAACTGACCTTTTGTTTGGGCCATCTATATATTTAAAACGAAGAGCGCATTCTGTCAAATCCCCAGGAAAATCGTCTCTTTGCGCATGCGTCAACGTTTTTTTTAAGGCTTCTACCCTCAGAAACGGGAAACCTGATTGATTAACCCAACCCTCATCTTTTAGCCTAGGGGGATTGAAAAGGGTTGATTTAAAAGGGATGAAGCCGTACCATTGTATTGAAAGCATAGACCTTCTAATATATTTTTGCTCTGAGGTTGAAAGCTAAAGCTTTTTCTTTTAAAGAACTTATGTTTTCACTACTAAATATGCCTATTTTTTTGCAAAATTTTAAAGAGAGTTTGGATGCAGCTACATTTATAACCGATTGAAAAAACAGTCAGAGAGTTCGGAAGATGAGAACTATTTTTTTTTTATTGCTATGTTAAAGGAGCCGACGCAAAAACAAACAAACAAACAAAAAAGTGAGAAGAAAACATTTTTTTTTATAACTAGATAACAATATTTTTTCACGAAATTTTTACACGGGCTGTAAAACCGTTTTATTTATAACCAATAAAGATTTCAAAGAGTTCGGACTAAAAGAACTTTTTATTTTAAAACTATGAAACGACCCTAAGTAAAAAAACAAGAAAATGATTGCTTTTATCACTAAATATCAGTATTTTTTCGCGAATTTTTCATGTTAAAATATAATTTCATACAAAATCGGGTTAAAGATATAAAATATTAAAAAACTGATGTTTTTTTTAAATTTATTATCCTGGGCCCGGGTAACGCCGGGCGGGGGTCAGCTAGTTTCTTTACTATTTCTTGGGAAAAGTGGGGAAAAGAGGAAGGGAAACTTAACTTACTTTTCAACTTCAACTCGTTCAGTTTAGCCAAAAGTCACAGACATAGTTTGTGTATACTTTTATTGACAGCTTCATCAAAAATCGTTGGGTTCTTTTAGATAAAATAATGCATTGGAGATCGCTTAATATAGAAAATTCATAATCAAAACTAGACAGACTAATTTTTTTTAAATTTTTATTTAAACTCCATCAGTGTCTGGTTGTTTCTTTTGAAAATTCTACATGCTACTATTTTCACTGATAACTTTATCATAAAGTAGAACTGAATTTCTCAATTGTTATGCTTAATTTCTATTGAATATCTGTGATTTTAAATAAAGCATACTAACACCTATAGAAGAAACTAGTACTCAGCAAAAACAAAAGATCAACATCGATTGTAAGTAGATCTTCTACTCGTATTCTTTTTTTTTTTTTTTTCTAAAATAAAGTGCTTGCTACAGCATCTTCATCATCTTAAAATATGCCATGCAACTTTCTGAAACTTTATGGCTAAGACACGGACTAAGTTAACAAATTTTGCCGATGGAATATTTGAGGTCTTTTTGAGGAAATAGCATTGCTCCAAATTGCCTTTGTATTTAACTTCCTTATCCTATTAACCGTACGCTGTGAAGTGAAGTATATATGAATCATATAACATTTAACTTTTAAGAAATAAGTTCAGTTCCAAGCAACCACTATATTTAAATAAAAATATTCACTTTATGTAAACACAAAAGTCGGCTATTAAATAAGGCAAAGAATTTCTGTTTAAAATTTCTGGGATCTAACCCCCAATCTACATAAATAAAAATGTAAACGTTCGTTTGTTCAAAGACTCAAATCTGCGAAAGTTCTTCACGGATTGCTTTGAAATTTTGACACAACGGTGCATTCGTACATGCGCGTGTTTTTATATACCTACTACCCCCCTCCTAAATTTTGCCCTGCGGAGGGGCACTTTTTGAACTTTTTCCGACTCCCATCATGTGCTATATCATTAGAAAGCCATTGGACCACTCTTTTTGACACAACGCAACGTAGCATTCGAATACGCGCGTGTTTTTATATACCTACTATTCCCTCCTCCCCCAATGTGCACCCCTCCTAGTGGGGGGGGGACACACCCATCTTATATATACAGACCCCTCTTATATATATATATATATATATAGATGGGTATACACCCATCTTCTTATATATATAATATGCAAGTGAGGTGACGATTCTGGTCAGGACCCATCCATCTAACCAACGATGTACACGTTCCAACAATGTACCAACATCTTACATGTAAATCAGGCGTGTCAAACACTTGTCATTTGTCACGTTACGTACAATTTCCAACTTGTTCACAACACGTATTTGTAAGAGGTTAGAAAGCAAGAGCCAAAAGTATGCTTGTTACTTGTTCAAATAAACAAATGCTAATAAAAACGCCCGAATACTTACTTGCAGAATTTTTCGTGGTCCGTTTCAAAATCCTCCTCTCTACAAAGGGTTGTAACAGGTTCGGTTACTGTATTTAAGCACTTCGCGTTTTCAAGGAATGCTGAAATGAAATAAGATATCTTTAGCCTATATTTTTAAAGATACATAATGTAATGAAAGATCAGTAAAAAGTGTTCGTAAATTACTTTAAATATTGTATTTTATAATTGTAAATGGGCGGACGTTCGAGCTACCAATGACTTCATTTTGATAGGATCCTACCAATATTTGATTTGATAGGATTTTGATAGGATCCTATCAAAATGAAGCCATCTGGCTTTCAAGCAAGCAAAAAATTGAAGAATGTTACACTCAAAACTTATTAGTCAAATGCTGCAATTCATCAGACATAAATGTAGTTATCAGCAGCAATACATCTTTGATTATTTATTTTATATCGTTGTTTTCTTGGTCAATTTTATTTTGTTAAACTAAGTATTAAATTATACAAGATTTCACTGCTACAATTCTTATCAATAATTAAACAGTAAGCACGCCGAATTTTTCATTCAAGCATTCATATTTAAATAATGAAACTATTGCAAAAATAAGATAAATAAAATAAAAAATAAATTTCTTCCAGCTTTTTATGGGTTGTGTCTTCCAAAATGTTTGACTATTTATTCTAAAAAAAACATTCTAGATCAAGCTGTAGGACTCTTTGTTCAATATTCATTACATGATATGGTCAGTCCTTTTCTGATTTGTGTTTTCCCTTTATTCCCTGGTTTCCTATTGGATGATTTTTCCTGCCTGTCTTTTTCCTCCCAGCACATCTTTTTGTGCCTACATTAAAAAGCTAAATACTTTTGAAACACATTGTGTTTTCTTCACTTTTTATGGTGTATTTAAGAAATTTCTTTCAATGTTAATGCATTTTACATTAGTTTCTGAAGATTCCTTATACGCACATTCAGTGTGCCCACTGCCCGTAGCACTCTGCTTCTGTAAATAAATGAGTTTTAATCTTTGTATACATGGAAAACTTTGGTTGATGTTAGATAGAGAGCGCTACATTATTTCTAAATTGGATTCGTACACACTTTATCCAAAGAATTGCAGTTTATAAAGCTTGCTTTATCAAACATTTAAATACAATTAAATATAACTTTCTAGATATGAATGCCTTTCTGCAGTTTCATTTATAATAATACTATTGTAATCTTACGATTTCAACTTTTCTATTGAACAATAATTGAATAGCTTTGAAAACACATTAAAAAATTCTGAAATCGAGAGTCAGAAAAATAAGCAAAGTCAGCTGTTATAGAGTTAAAAATATTCTTATATTTGCCTTCCTTTGAAATACAGGGTGGTCAAAAAATATCAGTAACGAGCCTTTAGCCACAGCAGGGTTCAACAAATCAGAATGAAACCCCAGATGTTCATCTTTCGAAGCATGTAATCGAACGAAACGGAAGTGAAGAAAAATAAAATATTTTTATAGAATGCAAAATTCTCACCTTGTCTTGTGTGGTGTTTCTTGAAGCACAGAGCTCCGTAGACGTTATCATAATGATTATATTCTCCTTTCGACATGGAGGAATATTTGCTGCCGCAGGAGTTGTGGAACTCCAACAAACACTCCAGTTCCCTATAAAGATAATTATCAAAATAAATGAATACTGAATGAGTATATTCAAACAAATTTTATTGAAATTATTTTTATTGCTATGTAAAAACACATTTTTTTTTTTTTTTTTTTTTTTTTTTTTTTGCAATTGGCAGTATACAGGTTGCACACTAAAGTCCAGATACGCTCAAATAACGTTTTAACGGAAAAAGCTAGAGCGGTGGAACAAGTGTCTACCTATAGTACAGCGCCTAGAATAAATAGTGTGGAAACCGGCTACAGAATAGTTCTAAAAAATTGAATCCGATAAATGTACAACGATGCTGAACGATTAAGATGTCGATCGCAGCGACATCTACTAGATCTTTTTGACGTAAACATTGTATAAGAATAAAATTTAAAAAATTTAAAAATAGAATGATAAAATTTCGGCCAGTGGTAAGTATTTTAAATGCTTAAATTAAATCCTGTTTCCTCTGACTTAGATAGTGATTGTCATAAGTTTTAAAATTATGAAAGATAGTTATCATGGCTAAAAAACGTGATATGCATTGTTTTGTGTCTGGTTGCAATACTAGATACAAGAACAGCAAACTATCCCTATTTAGCGTACCAAAGGATGAATCTCTGCTAGAAGAGTGGAAAAGATTAATTCCCCGATCTAATAAAGAACTAACTACAAAATCAGGTATATGTGAATTACGCTTTCAAGAAAATTTAGAGAGCTAGCAGATGTCGCTGCGATCGCCCTATTATCGTATAGCATCGTTGCACATTTATTGGCTACAATTTTTAGCACTTTTTAAAGCATTACTGGGATAGCTGGTTTCCACACTATGTATTATAGGCGCTGTACCTATAGTAAAAATAATATGCACTCTTATATGAGAAGGGCTGCAGCACCTTCCCAGTGGTGAAATGTGGAAGTTATCGATTCTATTCCGAAAACTATGAGAGATAGCGCCCTCCATTTAAAATGGAATTATGTAGAAACTCCCATTTTAAGTACCGTAGTATGTTTATGTATAGTTGTTTTGTTAGGTTTGCGGTGTTTATAAATATTTTTAAATAAAGTTTCCAATGAAATAAATGTACACATACCAAAATCCTCATTAAATATGGTATTTCAACAAGAGGGCGAAATATAGATGAATTGATGTGTAATTTCGGTTCGAAAAAAAAAATAATGAGTCAAGATTTTCCAGGATTTTCAGATATCCGTATTATTTAGCATGATGCGCATTATGCACGATATGTAATTTTTTTTCGTCTTCCCTTTTCAAACTCAGGGTGTACATTATGTACAAATAAATATACACGATTGTAATATTAAACGAGCGACGAATTGTTAACATACCTGCAATATTTGTCTAAATCCTCTTCGTTTTCTACCAATGGTTTGTCTCTGTAAGAATAGCACTGCTTCAAATCATCGTCCGAACATTGGGGAGACTCAAAACAACGCGCAATTGCTGCGACTCCTGCAAAAAAAGATTTTTTTTTTTTCAGAAAATAATGAGAGAAAATGAGCACAGAAATCTATGCATTAACAAACGGAAAATTTCTAATGCATCAAATATTCAATGTGACTTAGAACCGCTCAAAGTGTTTTTTTTTTTCAAGAAAGGGTCAGTCTGAAACATTCATTTACACCAAGTATCACCAAATATTTTTGACAGCCGACCGCTTCAAAAAATTTTCCACTGTTTATCGGTCTTCACTTAATTTACTATTTTCTAATTAAAATAAAACAACAGAAAACGATACTTATGCAATTTTTAGATTGTTTTTCACTTCTATTAAATATGCATGTTATATAAAAAATTATTTCCTTCGCAAATCCTTCACATTTATTTCGCATTAGTCCTTTAAATTAATCTAACTTCTGACATAGTTAGTATTTCCTTAATTCTTAATAATATTTATTCCTATTTAATGTCCTTTTAAAAGTAAATATCCGTATATTAATAATTATCTTATTCCAAATCTTAATCTAAAATTTTAAGTTCATTCGCAGTTTTTATCAGCACCCCAATCTATAAAATTCCGAGACGCTTTCTCATTTCGAATGTTTTTTTAAAAAGCCATTTTCTTTTTATTATTATTATTATTCCATGCTCGGTTTCGCGCGCTGGATAATTTTCACTTCAAAATTGATACGCGGCCAGTGGAGGAACTCTTTCCTGTTTTAGCTTCTCCCTCTCGCCTCATTCGCTGGTCTGGAGATCGCCTCTCACTCATTGGTTTGTGCTCTCGTGACGTCGTATTCTGGATCACTCCACTCAGTGAACAAAACTCGCCTGCATCCTTGGAAGAGAGGATATTTGACGTGTTTGGAAGTTTAAACAAATATGTATCTGGTGTTGTAGACTCGTAGAATATTCATATCAGCTATTTAACATTTATTACACCATGTAGTTAGCCATCGTGAAATCTGAGGGCGATAAGTTTATACCCGTGGGAATTGTTACGGCATCGCTCTTATTCTAAATAAAAGATTTGTCTGCAAATTGGCTAGTCTTTATGGAAGAAACTCTTGTGGACTCTTTTCATTGCCTCACCTCTTCGCCGTGATTGTTAATGTCGACTGCAACTTTGTATATCTTTAACCAACTACCATTTTCTCGTGGAGTATTGCATCTCGTGGTGTCTCATCTTAGTCAAAACGCCACATGCATATATGTAATTAGATGTATTTTAATGGTAGTTTTATTAAGTTTCTAAAATTGATCGACTTTGTAATGGCTTCAAGTTAACTCAAATGGTAGCAGTGACTCTGTAAATGACAGCTAACTTGGGAAATAATAACAACCAATTTACTGAAATAAGTAAAGGTGTTCGTGTGTATTATTTTAGATTTTCTCAGGGATCTGGGTTATAACATGAAATTATATACAATGGAAAATGAGAAAGTTTCATCGGTGAAACACTAAGCCAGTGTTCATGAGATGATGCACTAAAAATCATAGTTGATGAGAGAGTCTGGCGTTCCTCGATAAATCAAAGTCCAGGACCTCCCGAGGATCGAACCGCGTTGTAGAATTGAGAGTCGGCCAACAAGACCGCTCCAAAAATTTATTTTCCTGGAGGTGACTAAGTTGACCTCCTAATCTCGATCGATATCACTGATTACCAAGTTCTGAGTTTTGTTTTTTAATTTTTCAACTTGATTTTTGGGGGTAAAAACCTTCCGTCTAGTCCCGCTGTTTTTAGGGGAATGGGGGTTGGTCCTTTTAAACTGGCCTCCCGATTGACTTCTAGTTTGGCGCCCACCCCGTTACCCAGTCTCTAGGGTTCCTCTGTTGCATCATTGCAGCTATCATTGGTAATTCAACTTGTCACCTCTTTGAATGGGCTCCCTTTATTGCATAACTCTGCAGCCGTCATAGGCATGGTTCATCTATCACTTAGTTGGTGGGCTTCTTTTGTGGAAAGATCTTTGGTAACCCTAAAATATCTCCAACATAACAGTCACGTGACTATAATAGTGACGTGATATGCCAGGGCTACACTACATACCGGGCTTGCTCATTCATTATGATGACGTCACAAAAGGTGGCTGACTAGGAGGAAAGACATACAGCGATTGGCACAAAACGATGGGCGCGTTGCTTTGGACCAATCGCTGGTCGCGGTCAGCCACCATTTGTGACGTTTTGAGAGTGAATGAGCAAGCCCGGTATCTAGTGTTGCCTTGGATATGCTCTTTTCATGTATTATTTTCATTGACGAATCGAAATTACGAAATTTGGCATTTGATTTTATTACCAAGGTTTAACATATGTTTTCCAAAGAAAAATGTACAAATTACAGTATCGTTAAATTAAGGTGAAAAGCTTCTTTTACTATTTTAAAACAGGTTTTAAGTTGCTTTGTTTTACTTCGTTTATATTGTTGCACTATTTTACTCCGTAGTTTTATTTGGTATATTTTAATTTGTATTGTTAATAAAGGATACCCCGAAATTGTTTTCACTTGAGCATGCCGCTTATAAATTATGAAATGTAAATTATAAACACGTTTTTAATATTGAATAGTTCCCTTTTTTAAAATTTAAAAACTGAAAACAACACATGTTTCAGAGTTGTTTGAGCGACGTAATTTTCATTTGAGCTGCAAACTGAAAAAAGTTATAAGCAAAAAGCTATCACGAAAATCTTGAAAAACACCACAATAGCGCCTTCCTGTTGATCGATATATACTAAAACATAGTGAGCCGCAATTAATGTCAAAGCATAACTGAATTTGAAGTTTGGGGAAATTCCAAGCATTAGTCAGAGGGGTCACAAAATCTGTGTCACATACAGAGAGACAGACATTTTCTAAAAATAGTCATATCTTTTTTAGGGTATCGTTCATCTCACGAAACCCTATTCGCCCCGCTACGTTCTCTGTCCGTCACAGAGCCGGTTCTGAGAAACTATATAATTTACAGACTTGAAATTTTGTGTACTTATAGCTGAATAGCTACTATGAAGCTCAAAATCATAAAATTTTGAAAAAAATCGTATAGAGAAAAAAAAAACCAAAACTAACAGCCTTTTCCTATTAAATTTAAACATTTTTCATAATAGCAGTTGCCAACAATTAAAAATCCACAATAAAATTCTTTCTACAATAATTTTCTATTGAAAGATTTCAACGTGAATAATGAAAATAAAATAAAAAGTTTCACCAATTGAAAAAAGATTAATATGACGTCATATTGGTAATAATGCGGAAAATTTCAAACATTTCTCAATAATACAAGGAGTATGAGTATGTGTAAGTACAGAAAGCAGGTTGATAAGATGTCATTAGAGAATTAAAAAGAAAATTAATCTGACATCATATTGGAAGTTTAACGGATTTTTCAAATGTTTGCGAACAATACAAAGAGAGTATCAATATGAGTAATAGAGAAAACAAGTAGATATGACGTCAGCAAGTGATTATAACGTCATATGAGTTTGAGGAACGTATTGAATCAGGATAAAAACCCGATTATGGAAATATTGGCATATTTTAACATTTTGAAGGTCGACAACATGTTTAATTTTTTTTTTTTCTATCGCATTTAGTCCACATGACAGATATTATTATGACAGAGTATAATAGCGGGCATTGCCTTTATCGGACCGGTTCAGATTTTCGAAAAAATGAGAAAAATAGACCGGTAAATTTTTACTTTATAAAAAACGACTTTTTTTTTTCTTTTTTTGAAAATGAAATTTATTTGGATTTATTAAAGAAAGGATAAAGTGTTTTGAAAGGAATATTAAACGAAACCCTTTGTGCGATCTTCGATCACACTTACCCACTTGTTTTTTTGATCATCCTAAAGCGTATAAATTTATCAAAAAACGGAAGTCGAAAATTTTCGTGATTCCAATACTTTCTTATGATGTATATAAAAGAAAGTAAAAATCAAATTCATACAACTGAAATATATATATATATATATTTTTAAATAAGCTATTATCTGAACTTGGTATAAACACGTTTACAGAAGAAGAAAAAAATTAGTGCTTATCCATTTTCTTTATTTAAGGCAAAGTATGAAAGAGTTCATTATCAATGAAAAAACCCGAGAAAAACAAACATCCTAGTAATAAGTGCACTTATCTGGATTATGTTTATGTTACGTTATACTTGATTGTGTTATATTTCAAAGATATCGCTAGAAGATAATCGATAGGCATATCTAGAAAAATAATCATAAAGGATATAATCATACGGAATGTTTCATTCCGGGTACTGTAAGTAGGGGAAATGGAGGATGAATGGGACAAGGGATGGATGGGACGTTCTCAATATTTCAGGCAATAAACATTTCTTTTTAATTGCTTCCTATCCTCATAGATTTCACTACTATAGTGTGCTTCAGAACCACAAGCAAGAGCATATGGCTGTTTTCAGTTTCCTTCAAATTATCATTTCTTGAAAACTCTGCTTAAAAGATATTTTTTTTTTACATTTGAACTTACTTAAATATCTTATGCAATATAAACAATTAAGATATGTTGTAGTTTTTTTTATTTCAAGGTTCAATATTGGTAATTAAAATGAATGCATATTAACTACTGTGACAAAATAATTTTTTAGACAAAATGGCTGACAATTGAATATATGCATCATGGGGATGATTGGGGCATTTCAAATGGGATGAATGGAACTGTCTCATCCATCCCTAGAGGATGCTGAAAAATATATTTATTAACTAAATAATATTATATAGGTTGATAAATAAATAATTTATGGTAATTATTCTTTTAACATTTCATCCTCATTGTAGCCATTGTCATCAGCCATTGAATGTTTCTGTTTGTGGGCCTTTTAAGGCAAAGCTGAGATGAGTCCAAGATGATTGGCTAACAAATTATCCTGGAGATCATATTACAATTTATAATCTCTCAGCTATTACCAAGGAGGCATTTTTGTCAGCTTTTAGTCCTTAACATTGAATACGGGGAGGAAAATGTTTGTGTCCCATTCATCCCTGTTGTGGGGATGATTGGGACATAGAAGAACTTCTTTTTAAATTTTATTTATATTTCTGTATAATAATAATCTTGAATAAATATTGTGCATAAGATGTAGTCAAACACTTAATGTATGACATGTGATATATAATATTGATAATAACTTAAATAAAATATTTAAAATAACGATTTTTGTGAAAATGTCCCATTCATCCCCCATCTCCCCTACTTACTTTCAGTTACACATATGGTTAAATCTGGTTTCAGCCATGTTAATTCCATCCTAACGAAACAAAGAAGATTTTTTTTAGATATTGAATTTCGTGAGGATTTTTAAGGTTGAAGCTCGCGAATTTTGAATCCAATCTTGTCAAAAATAATCAATCGCATTCATCAGATTGACAATGGTAATCAATTTTAGAAACTTAATAAAAGTATCATTACAATACATCTGATAACAAGTAAATATATTAAACATATATTTAATCTAAATAATAAATTACCAAAATATTACACAAGCTTATTTTTTTATTATAAATAAGAAATAATAAAGTAGCGAGAGTCAATAAACAGTTGAAGTTGAAAAATTCTTGAATGAGTCGAAGATAAAAAAAAGTTTGGTGATCCATTCCTAAGGCAATTAGAAATTTTAAAGGGAGGTGAGGGATATATAATTTAAATTAATTATTAAAATTTCATTTTACATAACATGAAAACCGTAGAGAAGGAACCGTAAAGAAGGAATGGTATTTATTTTTTTGCAAAATTAACCTCATAACCTCTATTTCTTGCGCCTGCCTAGACCAAAGTGAGCCACGGGGGAAGGTGTAACCTCAGAGTAACCATACTCTGAGGGTGTAACAGACTTCAGGACAGGGCTGTAGCTAGATGTAAACAATAGGGGGTGCTCAAGAAAATGTAGGGGAGGCTGGTACTATTTCTCGCTCTCTGACACATGCACGCACAAACACAGATATATATGATCAAAGTATTATATAGAAAGATAAATTAGTGCATATTCAATTGTAGGCACTATGTTCCTTATTATTATTTGTTTTATGCTAATAATGGAAAACACTGCAAAATAAAAATTTTCTTTATATAACTAATGCAAGAGTCAATGTTTGCATCAGCAACAAGTTGCTAATTCTTAGTATGTGCAAATGGGCAGTTATATGCAGTTTTTAAACAAATACTACAATTTAGTATTTATGCAAAATTGTAAAAAGCCCCCAAACTAAGTTCAATATTTGAACAAAGTTTCATTTGGATTTTTGAAACAGAATTTCATTTGGTGGCCTTGGCAACTTTCCAGGGGGGGGGGGGGGGCTCAAAAATTTCCAGGGGGTGCTGAGCCCCCCCTGGCACCCCTCTAGCTACGGCCCTGCTTCAGGACCTTAAGTATCAACTGCACATTTCATATCTGCAGCAACACTTGCTCGAAAATTTCAGGGCTTTCAAATTCCATTTGTACCGGGCATCACAATTTCACTCAATGCTTTTTGGCTGAACTGTGATAATTTTAAATTTAGCCACACTGATAAACACCCTGTGTATATATGGTTTAGCTAATAAACGTGTTTATATTAAAAAGCTACAGCTCTTATTTCTCAATATTCTTTTATTTTCTTTAAAAATATATTTTATTCAATATCCCAATTTTATTTTTATTTTTCCTGATGATTTAATTTTGTTACATGCGATAACCATTTTTCATTTTTTAAAAATGCCATACTTCTGCATGAACATTTACGTTTACTTTAGCATTATTAGTTTATTTGCTCGTACTGTTTTAAATAAAATTTGTACTGCTATACATGAAATTCATGCATCAAATAATATACATACATCAAATTTATACTGTTATAATAGTTCAACATGACTCATATGTTTCCAACCGTACATAAACATTTTCCCGTATATAATCATTTTCCCGAGTATAATCATTTTCCCGCGTATAACCATTTTCCATTTTTTAAAAATGCCATATTTTTATCCAATGGTTGGAGTATCATAGTTGAGATTTTTTCCAACAGAGCGAAAATATGCCGGAACCAGGACTCGAACTTGGGTACTTTGGCTTGCCGTGACAATGCTCTCCCTACTGAAAAAAATCTCAACTATGATACTCCAACCATTGGATATAATTTACCTAAGTTGAATATACTTTCCTCTGTTCATTATGCCATATTTCTGTTGTGTGAACATTTACCTTTACTTCAACATTATTAGTTTATTTACCAGTACTTGTTTCAAATAAAATATGTACTATTACATCAAATTCATACATCAAATAATATACATTATATTTATACAGTTAAAATAATTCAACATGACTCATGTTTTTCCAACCGTGTATAAAGATTTTCTGTGTATAACCATTTTCCCTTTTTTAAAACTGCCATATTTCTACAAAACATTAGAAACATTTTAGAAACATTTTTATACGAGGTTGGAAAGTTTCCCAGGATTTTGTTTCGGCAGGAGTTTGATTGAGGTTCGATGGAAAGGGTTGTCAATTTTTCGGACCGTACGGACAACAGACCGCTAAATTCATAATTTTAAATACCACGGATCACTAATATGAGTTTTTTAAAAGCATAAACGCATTTTTACAACTAGGACTTCCCTCAAAGGGATTAGTCTGAGTGA
This sequence comes from Maratus michaelseni, assembly GCA_963931845.1. Classification (NCBI taxonomy): domain Eukaryota; kingdom Metazoa; phylum Arthropoda; class Arachnida; order Araneae; family Salticidae; genus Maratus; species Maratus michaelseni. The sequence continues at coordinate 75,414,821 of OZ007594.1, forward strand.
TATTGCTGAGAACATAGGGTTAACAATTACAATATAAAGGAAAAGAGCAAATTAAATGATAGAATTACAAAATATCATATATAAATTCATATACACTGTTAAAAAAATAGAAAAGAAGTACCGTTCATCAGATGTGTTGTCATAATTTTTTTTAACATGTGGCAAAGAATCTCATTTTCTTAAGCGCGTATTGCGCAAAACTTGAAAAAAAACCGCCGGATCTTTTAAAACGCCAAGCTTTTTAAAGTTACGTAATGGACCCTATTCCTACTGACGTCAGAGTCACGTGCTTTGGGGAAACATTGTCGACATTGTAGTCCTTAATTATGCAACGACTCGTTTGCAACTCAAGCCTGGATGCCATAGAGCAACAACGGACCAGATTTTCGTGATGTTGAGTCACGTGCTTTGGTTAAACAGTGTTGAATCCAGGGGGTGGCCCGGGGGGGAATGTCCCCCCGGAGCATTGAAATGTCCCCCCCGGAGTATTTGAGATTTTGTGCTTTCAGTGGTCAAAAAGTGGAATTTCCCCCCCGGAACTCTATAATGTCCCCCCCGGAGTTACAGAAATCCCTCCCGGAGAAAAGTGTCTGAATTCAACACTGTGGTTAAACATTTCAGAAATCGTAGCCTCGAACCCAAACGGGAAATAGGGTCCATTGGATTTGCAGCCAATAAATTATTCTATCAAGCGTGGCTTAACGCAAATTTAATTTCATTGTTGCACCTTTTTTTGTGTGTGAATTTAAAATTTTTCTTCCTTGATTATATATCTATTATTTGTATGACTGTTTATAGAAACTCTTACATTTCAAAGCACATTGATAGCATGCTTTGCTACAAACCAGATTGCAAAACTATAGTCTAAATTACTATTAAAGTATACAAAAAATCTTTCGATGACTTCTGTAAAATAACTTTTACATTAAATCTCCATATCGGCAAAATTGAAAAATTATATATATTACAAAAGCTTAACAGATACTTCTTGATTATTCTCTAGGAGTCTCTGCCCCCTGCGCCTTTACTGCGCCAATCCGCAGACTTTTCTTTTGCCTGTCTGTCTGTCTCTCCACAATCTGTCTGTTTCCCTATCCGTTCTTGTGCCCGTCTCTTTAACCGATTGTCTATCTCCCTACACGTCTCTCTACCTGTCTCTATATTTCTCTACAGGTCTCGCTACCCACCAATCTATTTCTCTAACCGTCTGTCTATCCGTCTAACTACTTGTATGTCTAGCCGTGTCTCTATCCACTTCGCTACCCATTTGTCTATCTGTCTCACAACTTGTATATCTGTTTCTCTACCCGTCTGGCTATACGCCTCTCTACCCATCTTCTTACCCATCTCCGTACCCATCTACTGTCTCTCTACTCGTCTGTATACCCGTCTCACTATCCGTCTATTTTTGTACCTGACTCTTTACCCGTCTCGCTACCAATCTCATTACCCGTCAGTCAACTCGTCTCTGTACTCATCTCTCTACTCGTCTCTTTATCTACCACGCTACGCGTCTCGCAACCTTTCTCGCTACATTCCTGTCTACCGGTGTTGCTACACGTCTCGTGACCCATCTCGCTACCCCTCTGTCAACCCTCTTTTTACCTTTCTCTCTAGTCGTCTGTCTATTCGTTTCGCTACCCGTCAGCCTACCTATGTCGCTACTCGTCTCTCTACCCGTCTCACTACCCGTCTGTCTACCCGTTTGTTTATTCGTATTTCTACCTCTCGCCACCTCTTCCCAATATTTAAACAATTCATTTAATATACAGAAGCCGTTTATCAGTTATTAAATGCAAACAGAAGTAATTTATCTAATAAGTGTAATCAGATGCAATTTTTTTTTTAAATACATACATAAACCTGAATAATAATTCATCAGTTTTGTGTTCATAGTTGTTTATATCATTTGACTATAAATCTCAACTTTTTAAACCTGAATTGTCTCAAGCTTTTTAAAAAAACCACAAGGTCTGTATAACTGCAAAGTACCCTGAAGGCTATATTAGCTACATGTTATTAAGTTAAGTGAAAGTTTCGTTATCGCGTTTGCAGCCAATTGCTTATGTCAGAAAGAGTGGCTTAACGCCATTTTAAATTCATTACTGTAACTTTTTTTTTCGGGGTGGGGGGGGGGTAGGATTTCAAATATATACATTTAAATTAAAACTTTTACCTCCATGCCATTAGTGTTGTTTGTATTATTAACTAATACCTTGTAGACCGAGCTTCATTTGAAACAAATGTAAAAGATTTCTTCTACAGTTTTTTTTAGGAGAAACTTTCGTAATTGGGTCCAAAGCCAATCGGAGTATTTAATATCATTAATGTAACTCTTATAGAGTTAAAACAATATTGTTGCTAGCTTTACTCTTGTTTGAGACCAGCCTTGCCTGTGTATCTGAATGGGGAAAAGTTTCGTATCCTATGTCGGTTGGCGGAAAAAAATTTAAATGGTGCCAAAAGGTAGTTTTAGCATCTTACAAAATTTTTCAATAGAGCGGTAAAACGTTTTTCAAATATTTACAAACATACGTTTATTGAAGCACGTTTTTGCGCCATCTTAAAAATTTAAGCACGATGCTAAAATGAAATTATTTCGCCATATTCGATATTTTAATAAGTAATGAAAATACATAAACAAACTTATTTAACAAACCTAAGAGGCATTTTTGTGATAAATAATTGTTATTGTCAGGGGGGGTAAATTGTGAACAATTAATAAACGGCTAGTAAATAATAAATAGCATTTAAAATCTAAAAATGCAGAAGTGGTCCGTATAAAAACTAAACGCTTGATATATGTCAATCTTTTTTTATTTTTTAATATTTCCGAAGGCACAGATAAAAAGGTAAAAATCTCTTTTCCAAATGCAAAATAGAAAATATACAAAATAGAAAAATATCTGCAAAAAAATATATTTACATAATACTACATCTGCAAAAAAATAAGATTTAGAAAAAGTAAGCCAAAACAATCACATCGAAAAACTTATCACCATAAAAGAACTCGCCAAATCTTAAGGCACGGGAGATGGATTTTTCCCTCTGAATCAAAGCCATTAAATAATTATTTAATGGCTTTGCTCTGAATGCAGAATATTAGTTTTTTTTTGTTTTTTGTACGATGGGTGATTATAATATAATTGTTTCATTTCACATACAACATACCGTTTGATATATTGGTACTTTTATGTTATCCTGGCGCAGTTGATAAATCGCCAAATATTGTTCCTATAACATTTTCATATTGAATTCATTTCATTTAAATATAAACCTTTCACTCATTTAATTTAAAATACATGCCTTTCATTAATCCCATTTAAAATGCTAAAAAGAGAAAAAAAAGAAATGATGCCATAAATCGCAACCTTTTATTTAAACACCAAAGAATTTTATTTTTTTAATTTACACACGCGAAATAAAAAAAGCTGCTATTGCTGAGATTTGCGCCAATTCTCTAATACCAAGTCTACTAAGTTATTGCGGGGTTTTTCTTTCAAGCAGAAAAAAATCCAGATTAATTTTCGATTTCTACTAAATTGAAATAATTTTATTGTGCTGAATATTAGTGCGTGCATATTTTTTTGCTCTATGTACTCCATGAACTTTTCAATACCGATTGTCTACGAAAATCTCCCGCCGGTGAAAATGACGTACGCACAAAATTTCGTGACGTATGTACTTTAATTGTGCTTTTTTATCTATTTTTTTAATATAATTTCCAAACGGTTTGACATTTATTCTTGGTAATAAATAGACGTCGTTGTCACCTTTATAGGTACCTGCTGTAAAAATTTGAACGAAATCCGATAAATATTTTTTGAGTTATGCTTGACGAAAAGTTTTAATATCCATCGTAACTATATATGGGGCAAAGTAATACTGCGCTGTGTACTAACAGTATGAGTCTTCGTTGCACTCAGACAATAAGGATCGGAGAATTTCCATTTTATTAGTGTGCAGTGCAAATGTTTATTTAGTTATAACAAATTCGTAAAAGCTTTACAGGTTGTTTAATTGTAGCAAAATTGTAGCCCAAAGAACTGTAAAGTTATTTTAGTTGTTCCGAATTAATTGAAACTTAAGTGTCTCGCATTCTTAGTGGTGATATTTGTTCCTGCTTATGTTTGAAATAATTTCGTGGATTTTCGACTTCAATGACGTTGTTGTGCAAGACAGAAATTCGTTTTTAAGAATTACTTTACAATATTAATATTATCATTAATAAAACATTTTAAAAATGAAATTAATACCCAGATTTATCTGTGCATCAACAAACTTTTCTTGTGGGCCTTTGATGGTTCAAGAAGAGAGTTTACCAGGTGTCTTGATTTAACCGGGACGTCCCGATTTTCAGTCCTGTCCCGCGGAACCCCTGTGCGGTATGCCAAATATCCCGTTTTTTTATGATGCAGAAATTCTTCTAAATTATTTTTAGTACCATGCTGTCCATTATTCTGTATCGAGTTGGAACTTAATACAGTAAAACCTGTGAAAACAGAACCTGTCTGTAAACAGGGGTCGATGCACGGGGTTTTTTTTTTTCATGGTGCCCATTTTTGTGAAAAGAAAAAGTTATTTTTGTGAAATTTGTTATATTTTTGTGGAAAATAACATTTTGTAATGAAAGTTGAAATCCAGTTACTCAAATTCGAACCAAGCAATTATTAACATAAACTTTTTAAAATCCTTTTGCTGAAGTTATCCTCTCTGATGGACTTGTTTGTTTACAAATTACACATTTTAAAAAGTCACAAAATAATAAATAATTAATAAATAGTAAGTTTTTATGGAATAGAATTTTGTGAAAATGTCTATTTTATGAAAAGGAATTTTGTAAAGGAGCCTGTTTTGTTATAAAGAATTTGGTGAAGGGGCCCATTTTATCCAATTGATTTTTGTGAAGGGGCCCATTTTATTAAATTGATTTTTGTTAAGGGGCCTGTTTTATTAAATAGATCCCAAATTTTGCCGTGATCGACTCTTGATAACAGAACATTTTTATGACTTGGGCAAAAGGTACAAATCTAACTACTAAAACGTAATATTATTCCTGTAGCTACCTATTATGTTTTTACTGGTTTTACTGTATTTTGTTTAGCAAAACGTGCGAAAACGGCACTGTTTATCACGGAACCCTATCTGAAACGTAAAAATTTCATAGTCCCTGCTGAACCAATGCGATACAATTTTAATTTCTCAATCAGAAACCTCTCCAAAACAGAATTTTGTTTAATCTTTATAATCGTTGTTTAATTGTTGTTAAATTGTTTAATCTTTGTTAATCGATTTCATTCACAGATTTTACTGTAAAAGTAATTTTACTGTACGATTTTTATTTAATACAGGAAAGCGTTCTAAGACGGAATCTAAAGTGGTCAGAGAAAGACTGTGTGTTATATGTATCGTTTTAGTAGGTATATTTGTATGGTTTTCCTTCTTTAGGTGGCTATGAAACTATTCCGTTTAAGTCAGGATTTCGTTATAGACAGTTACCGTTTTCATAGGATTTACTGTATTTTTATGTTCCAAGTTTGAAGACGCTGTTCCGCTTTTTTCGTCTCTCTGTCCCGCTTTTTTGTGGCAATCGACCTGGCAACACTATTCGCGAACTACCAGTGGGCGATCGCTGGACTAAATTATGCCCATGATTCGGTAAAAACACTAATTTCGGCTGATATCAGGGGGATGGGGAGAGCTGCAAGATTGGTACCACTGGCGAATATTGTGAGCACCGGTATTTTCAAACAATAATCTTTGTGTTAGGTTTCGACAACATTTTCAAGAGAAATATACCACAAAGACTTTTTTTTTAAATGTATAATCGTGAGTGGCACCCTTGAGTCTGTAGCTCCATCAGGCAACCCCCCCCCCCCCTCTCCTTTGGGTACGCCCCTGAATCACAATAACAATTGACAGAAAATATCTGAGTATTTTGCATGTATATTTTACTATTTATTACACTTACCGCACAGTAGAGTGATGAGGAAAAGTTTCATCCTGGATTTTCCGTGTCGATAATTCACAAATGAGATTTAAATACAGCTGCGTGATAAAAAACTACACAGTTTGTAGGGAAAAGGATATGCAGAATCTGCACCGAGTAAATAAAGAACAAAGGTTGAAAAAAAAATGTTTTTTCTTTTCTTTTTCTTCAAATGATAATACAAGGCTTTTATAAAACAATATATCGGTAGAATGACGTTCACTGCGATAGTTGGTTACCATAGTGAATTGAATAGATAACCGCACTTTTAAAATCAATTGTTCGAATTACAGCTGTTCTTAAGAGGTCGGGGGGGGGGGGGGGTCTTTGAAAATGGACAAGCCAGCACAATTTTGATTTAAAAAATAAAACTGTTTGTCTGATTTTTTTTAAATTAGCTGTATAATTTTTTATGGGATTTTATACATCTGCTTGAAAAATATAAAGCATTTTGTTTTATCACTTTGCATATTTCACACGATGCGTATTTTATTTTTTCTCTTTTTCTTTTATCAATTCCCTAGCAACTGTATTTCATAGCCTATAAAAAATCGTTAAAATAATTCCGATTACCAAAGATTAAGCCGAAAGTCTGGATGTGGGAAATAAAAGGTTAATTTTTTGTAATAGGATCTACGCGCGACTTAGATTTAAGTCAAATATAAACGATGTTAGTAACATAACGGTTTAAATTGAATGTGAATACTATTAAAAGGCTATCACAAAAACCACTTTATAGCTCCAAATCACATTTGCTGAAATAATCAATTGGCAGTGGACACGATTATGAATGATTACCCAATAATTTAAAAGTCTTCAAATATGCCTGATTTTTGGGTGATTTTAGTATGCTATTGATATCGAGTAGATTAGGATGTATTTAGAAAAGGTCTAACATCTAAATATTATATAAAATGACCACCCAAACTGTCTTTCCCGAAGCAAAAATTCTAAAACATTAGATTTCTAAATTAGATATACGTATAGTTAATCCAGTTTCCATTTCCATAAGTACCTTTCGTACATGAGATTTTATTTAACTTCTCCATCAGATACAGATGTTTCGTGGTTGGAAGTTTATGCTATTTGGATATTAGGATAACTTAAAATACCTATCCAAACTGATGCTTATCCTAATACAATCACTGTGTAAAATGAAATCCAAGATATACTACAATCATGATATACCACAATAAATAGGAAATTGCGAATGTAAAATTAATGAGACTACGAGGGGTTCAGAGGGGAGGGAGGGAGAACCTCTTTTGAAAAATGAACTTTTCTTTCTTAAAAAAATTACAAGGATAAGCAGTTCACCAGAATGCCATTGCATAAAACCATGTTTATCTTGACGCTTCTAATTTCCAGAAGCTTCGAGGAATCGTATATGCTTATAAATATACAGGGTGTCCTTGAATTCATGGCCCAAACTGTAAGGGATGATAGAATACGCCCAGACAGGTTCAAAACACCATACAATGCATGGTCGTAACACCAGGGCTATTTACAAATTTGATAAAATGTGGTAGCCAGAAAAAAATACAAGTCGCCAGTAAAAAATATTTACCATCCATCCTCTTCCCCGTCATTTAAAAAAAAAAAAAAAAAAAGTTTTTTATGAATTAATTGAGAAAAAATAATAACAAGAATAGTTTAGAATTATTAGTTACGTAGTTTAGAATAGTACATAATTTAGAAAGGTAATATAATCTATAAACTATATTTTCTAGTGAAACTTATAAAACTTATAATCACTCATATTATGTTGACAACTTATCTAAACACAAAAATCAGATTTGAAACTCACAAAGAAACTTGAGTATTTTTTAGCGTTGCATTCAATTTTAGATGCCACAGAGGCTGGATTGACACTATTTCTTACTGTTTTATTGAAATTTCCCCTCTCCCCCGACATTCTAATCACATGACATTACTAGCTGTCTAATAGCTGAAAAGAATGTTTTTTCTGTGCATGAGTTGGAAAATGCCTTTAAATTTAGTTCTTCCATTAAAAGTACGAGAGAAGAGGAAGATCACTGCTTGCCGCGCATGAGTAGGGGTGAGGGAGAGAAAAATGTCATTTGTGCTCATTTCTCCTGACAATTTGTTTACAGAAATCACCCCGAATGATTAAATAACTTGGTCGTCAGATCAAAACCTTGGTAGCCAGTGGCGACCACATTTATCAAGCCCTGGTCGTAACTCAAGCAGTGAAGAACTGCAGGGCGCTATCTGATTGTGGAGAAAACACTGTTTGTGATACAATTAGGACTTCCAGAGCACTCACAACCGCAACAACATGCATGAAATGCATGTCCTTCTTTTCCTGATTAGTAAAACCAGCCATCCTTACAATTCACTGTAGAAATGATGATGTGTGTGAAAAACCACCGCTTTGTGTGTTTAACCATCATGTGAGACAGAGGCCATGTGAAACAGAGCTATCTAGCTTTTCGCGGTTTGTGATATGGCCATGCATATCACGAAAATAGCGTCTTTAGATGTGTTCTATCAACCCTTAAAGATGATATCTAAGTAAACAAGATCACCCAGCCGGAGCACCAACCTGTGAGGGTTTGCGGCGTAAAACCTCCGGCGGTAGATTCCCCTTCACCACCCAGCAAAAACACAGCTCAAAGACGAACCCGAACAAGGGTTGATGGGATTATCAAAACAAAACAACAACACCCCACCGACTTAGTGAGAAAACACTGCTTCACGCAGGGAACTAGAAACTAGTCGTTGGAGGCCACCGTAATACTTACCCATCATGGATATGCATAATGTAAAATATTTAAATAAAAATGTGTAAACTACTTATAAAATGCATTGCAATTCAAAAAATAAAATCGTGGCTTGATGACGTCACAAACTTTAAAGGCTCGATTACTGAATTGCTTAAAAAGGGTTTTTCCTTATAACTCCAAAAATAATAATCCTGTTAACTAGCGGTTTATTGCATCTGATTAAGCGTCAAATTTCCAATTAAAATATATCTTTGAAGTGAAATTTGGATGAAATACAAGGTCATGAAAAATCGAAGAGTGTGGAAAATAGGATTCCAAATATCTCGGCAACTAATTATCCGATCGACTTCATGCTTTATTCAAAATTTATGTTTTTTTATTGTCTTTTATATTCATTTCTTAAAATAAACAATTTCGAAAATTTTTATATACCTTTCACCAGAAGGAATATTTCGAGAGTCCGAAAAAAATTGTTCCGGTTAATCGAGGTTATTGAAATGAAATAGGCTTCTTCCCATTATTACATACTAAGTACATACCAAATTGCACGTCTCTATCTCAATTTTTTCGAGAGATAGAGCGTTTACAGACACACAGACACACACACAGACACACACACAGACACACAGACGGACGGCAAAATTTTTTTTCTAAAAATATGTTTTTCGGAATCTCCAGTATCTGAAACGTGTAAATCCGTCAAAAAAAAATTTTCGATTTTCAAAACGATTACAAGACTTACCCTATACTACGTATGATGGGTAAGTAAAAGTAACGAAGCGAACCGAAAACATAATTCTACTAAAGCTAAATTACAAACTAAGAAATATAAGAGGCTCTAAAGACAGATTGGTTACATCTGTCACACTAAACCTAATTCTAAAGCTTAAAAAAAAAAAAATAATAATAATAATAATAATACAAATACATAGCTTCCCATACAAGGCAATTAGTGTTAAAATACAATAACCAATTATAAAGCTACTGGAATCACAAAATTTCCAGCAAAAGAAAAAAAAAAAACAATAAAAATACAGATTATCTCACCACGGAGAGTTACAGTATATAACAGATAAAACTTGATCTAAGTAAACAATTTGGAAAACGCATAACATATTTAAAAATCTAATTTCCTGAATTACCATCAATATTCGAAAAAAATATCCGAATTCTTTTATGTAGCCGTGTATATGATCTATAGATTTGTCTATATACTACATAGAATGCTAAATTTCCGTTCAGTTAGGAAACGCGTAGCACAGTTTAAAATGCCCCTTCTGGAATTTCTGTCAATAAACGGAAATGTACTTCAGAAGTTTTGTGCTGCCCTGTGTATGATTTACAGTATTTATACACACGAAGTAAAGACAAAAAATGAGTTTCACAACTAAAACCGCATTTCCAGCAATTATTGTTAATACAAAATATCTAATTATTTCGTGTGTCCCTGTAAATGAACGATGCATGCCATACACACAGTATTCTATAGTAAACCTTTTGTAATGCACCTTACTGATATATCAATTTCAATATGGTTGAAATAGTGAAACATTATTAAAATAAACCGCAAACGATTTTTCTCCATAGCACACAATTTAACGGAATTATTTTGAGTGTCCCTGTAAAGGAACTATAAGTGCTATGCACATCATATTCTATCGACAGCTTCTTGTAGAACACCTCAGTGATATATATCAATTTCAAACTGTTTTAAATTGTGTATCATCTTCATCATTAAAATAAACCGTAAATGATTTTTCCCCTTAGACCTTAACGTAACGGAATTCTTTTGAGTGCCCCTTTAAAGAAAAATTTAGCGCTACACACTTCATTTTCAATAACGAACATGTCATAGTAAACCTCAATAACATATATCAATTACATGACAATCCTAATATATTTACGCGCGTTAGAGCACGGACAGATAGACAGACAAACTGAATTCATAAACACTTTTCAACTATGTTGGAAAGTGTTTGAAAAAAAAATCCTTTACAACAGTTGCTGTTTATAGTCGGCAGGGCTGACGCAAACATCGGGCAAACGGGGCTGCTGCTCCAATTGAAGTATTTTTAAGGACAACGACCCCGAGCCTTTCAATACAATTCGAAATAACGTTACTCTGTGTAAATGTAAAATAATAATATTATTGCTCTAAATCTGTCTTTAAATGTATTTTCGCGAAAAAAAGTTAGTATTAACTTGATTTCTTACAGCCAAAGGTGATATATTTGTTAGCGAAGGTATCGATGTGAGGATAAATAAATAAATAAATAAATATTTAAAATATTCTAAAGGATAAAAGATTTTTAGAAATTAAAAACAATTGTATACATTACATGTGAAATAATTTGCATGTTATTCTACATACATTTTATACTCTATATTATAAATTATTCTATGATATATACAGTTCTTTTAAATGATTTTTATTACTCGAATAGAGCAGTCAGAGACGTTGGGCGTATCTGACGTTGATTTGACCGGGCCCCGCGCGACATCGCACAGGCCCTGACTGTATTTTAAAAATGTTTTAACGAGGCAGTTCTTGAAATAAGCGACTTTTGCAAGCCTGTATTTAAAAGTGAAAATTACAAAAAAAAATCATAATAATAATAATAATAATAACGTACTTTTTTAAACAAAAAATGTGGAACGCTTCACGATTTTGCGTGTCATCCTTGCGCAGGGGCCATGCTAATCTTCTCTGTATCGTTCCAATTTTAGTATATGTACTGCCGAAGCAAGTACACACTTACTTGTACTACCCAGCTATATATAGCCCGAAATAACCGTTTTCAACAGATAGTGGTGGGAATAGAATTTTAGTAACGTTTTTTATTGTCGTCAATTATGCTTTATGGACACTACCCAATTTAATACAGCCTTTCCAATTTTAAATTATTACATTGTTTAAATGTTCTCACGTATATTAGTTTTATCGAATAAATTAACATTTAATTTGTGATTCTACGTATATTTGCCGTTTCAGATATTGTTATAAAATTAAATCGTCAGAACAATAAAGATATGCTTATAGAAATCGGGATTTCTGTCAGGAAGTGTCTCGATAGGCTAGTTCCGATTCACTTTAAAATTTTAACTACCAGCATTCTGAAAATTCTCCAGATTTCCAAAAGCCAAGATCAGGGTAGAAAGATCGGAAACGCCTCTTCTGATCGTTAAACTGTTGTTTAAGGCGGTTCTAAAAAATTATTTTTCCATCGCTCAATAACGCGAAACTACGGACTCATTTTTAAACGTAAAAGCCATGATACTTGTAAACATGACTATTGAAGTAATTTGCAATCAAATGATTACTTTCATTTTTCGATAAACGAATTACATTTTGAGTAACAAGGAATTGTCGTAATATAACGTTAGTTTTTTTTTTTTTCCTTTTCCGCACTGCCGCGTCCAGAAATATTCAGCTTAACTTTGACAGTATTTTCCGAAAAATCTCCTGCCTTTAGCAAATTAAAAAAAAAAAAAAGTTTGATTACATTACATAATTTTAAATAAGAGTATCTAATGAAATGTGACTTTCGTACAATGATACACATAGTAGACGTGATAATTGTTTAATAAAAGGTGAGAGAATTTACCAAACATGATAATAACTAGCAATTTAGAATTATTTTTTATTCAACAGATGCACTTGTCTGACATGCAATCTTAAAAATCACGTGTCATACTTGCACAAAACTGTAAACAACCGTATTATTTTGAATTTTGCTTTGTAAGAAAAAAAATTATACATATTATTGATTTTAAGTAATAAATAGACGTATATTTCCTCAAAAATTAATGCACTATTTACTAATTAACGCACACTTAAATTAGCCTTCTAAGAATATTATTATTCTTTAGACTTTAGATAAATAAATGTCTATTTAAAATCGCCTATTATTGAAACAAAACTTTTATTCATTCAAAAATAAAAAATAAAGTTCTTATAAATTTTTAGAGCTAATTTTAGAGCAAAAATTGTAGAATTTTCTTGTAAAATTTCTATTTAGCAATATCTAGTTTTAATATAAAATGTATCAAAAAGAAATGTTACTGTAGCAATCTCTATAAATTTTTATATAAAATGTTCTAAAGAAAAGTTTCTATAGAAATCTCTATATAAAATTTTTCTAAAGATTGTTTATACACGGAGGAAGTAAATACACATATATCTTCGAAGATATATGTGTATTTACGGATCGAGAGGATCCTCTCGTGAATAAATAACTACAGATTCCTACAGAAAATTTTTCTATGAGACATTTTCTTTGTGTGCAAATTTCACGACAGACAACCCCACTACATGTTTCTTGCCGCAAAAACATACAAATCAGCGGTTTTTCAGAACTATAGTTTCACTTCAGCACAGAATTACAAATTTCGTCAGACATGTTGAATGTCGACAAATATTATATTGTTTTTATGAATGTCAATAAATATCTCCGAATGTTGTCAAATTAATATCATTTTTACGGCCTTAGCCCATGTAATACAGACATTAAACATAAAGCATTAGCAAATTAAGTTTCCTTAAAAACAGCAAACTTTTTAAATTTTATTTTTTTAGAATAATAGTTGTTGGGTCTCCTAATATATTAATTCTGTATTATAATGATATAAGTAATGCAAACAACTCTTTTAAATGATTTCTTTTATACTAAAATTTTAAGTTGTATCGCTGAATATCGGCAGACGTCGTAAATTTGGTGTACGACATTCAGCTACTTTTGAAATAATGGCCAATATTGGTAGGACATTAGCATGAGACATTCATATTTATTAATTTATTCCTCGGTTTGGTAATGTGCCCAAGCTATACTCTCGAACATGTTAGGAAAATTTCATTAATTTTAATTTCATTTGGCAACAAAATAAATGGTAGTAACTTAAAGCCTGGCAGCACGTTACATTATTTTCATTAATGGGCGGGGCAAAAGCATCAGGAGGAGAGGGAATCAATAATTAAGAGTTTATTCATATATTTTCCCTATCTCGCCGAATTATCTGTTATAAAAATATAAGGAACATAACATGTTACAAATTTAAATGAAACAATATATATAAATGACTTTGTGAAAAGAGAGTGTTTTATTAGATTTTGCGTATAGAGAGCGGTTTAAGACTAAAGTTAACAACTTTCAATCCTGATATGTAATCTCTCATTGGTGCAAAATAATGTCAAAAATGATATAAGCTTTTAAGTTGCATTTTTTTATAAATACATTAGTTAAAATCCCATGTTTCTTTACATAGTAAAAGAAACTTTTCTTTTGTGATTATTTCGTTTTCACATTAGACTTACTTCGATAGTCGTGTGATACATTGTACAAAAATTGAATCGTTTCCATTAGGATAGATTATATACAAATTTTTATATAATATTCGACCAGCAAGAGATGGCGGCTCAGAAAGTCGCTTGGGAGAAGAGTTCATTTTATCGCAGGTTCGGACAGGAGCGACTAGGTATAGTGGTTCCTCCTTTAAACAGCGCATGCGTCAACTGATTCTTGGGTTGCTTTCTGCCGTCGTCTTGGCAATGAAATGCCAAGCATTTTGGGGAAGTGTTGTGTATAGCAGGCATGTGCTTTGTTGATAGAATTTGTTTGTGAATGATCTGGCTTAGTGGTTAAAGCAAGGGATGTTTAAGGCTACTAGAGTTGTAATCGTAAGGTTGCGTGTTCTGTACTCGCTGACGCTTTTAGTGTTTTGTTTTAATTTTTATTAAGTCAGTTAATAAATTCAGCCGATCTTTATTACTTTTATTGTTAATTAGATAATTACATTAAATTTGAATTATAATTACGTTTAATTTTTTTTATTTATTATTTATTAAATTTAAATTGTATTACATTAAATAGAATTTAATTTAAAATAAATTTCAGTAATTAAATTTTAAAATTCCTTTAAGCTATTTTTTGATAATTAAAATAAACATTTATTAAAATGCAATAATAAATCTCCTAAGCTTACGTTAAAAATATTTTTATGGTAGAAGTTTAGTAACAGAAAAATATAAAATTTGCAGAATTAATGTATTAAAGTTTTCATCTTTTAAAATTATGCTTGATTATTATCATTATGAAGATTTTTGATTTTTTCTATCTTTACTTATAAATTTCTTATCAGTTGTCTTGTAATTTTTATTTAAAACCAACTATTTTAAATGAAATTTTAATATTTAGTACTATTTATGAGATATTGTTAAATAATTAAAATAAAATATCCATTTAAATACAATAATAGTATCTCTTAAAATGATATAGAAAACTGTTTTCATATAAAAGCCTCAAAAACTTATTTTTAGTTATACTGCTAGAAACTTAGCATTTAATGTATCCATCTGTGAAAACAATTCAAAAACTTTATACATCTTGTGATAGCAATCTCATTATTTTCTCATAACTTAACTAATTAAGTAATATCAAATATTGTATTCTTTTGGAATTTTTGATCATTTTTTGACTAGAAAGTAAAAGTCTATTTGCCAAAACAAGCGATAAATTGCCAAACTGGTCGACTTCACAGAGATAAGATTATCGCCAAGCTGTGACGCATGCGCTGTTTAACTGAGGAATAGCTGTACCTAGTCGCTCGTGGTTCGGACAGTGGAAGAGCAAATATTTAGGGTTGTAACATATTTGAGCGTTCCTGCCATGAACCTCTATAGAGGTTTAGAGGTTCATGGTTCCTGCCTTTGGCGATATACATTTCCCTCTCTGTCTCTTTCTCGTCTGTCCTGTCATTGAGATCCTTTCTTTTGTCCTAGACGTTTGTTATTCTCGCGCTCTTGATTATTATTATCATTATTCTCTATTTAGACTGTTATTTTCAGAACAACACAAAATGTCCGATAAAGGGAAAACTTAGCGTTCTGAAGAACGTAACATTGTTAATAATGTGCTTTTTTTTTTAGGTAGATTTCGTAAGAAATACTACCTATTACATTCTCCCCTAAGTTGGAATTTTTGGAAAAATTTTGCAGATCTACGCCGATTATGACTGCCAGAACCCAAAACCACCCCCAGTTCAAAACTTTATCTATCTATCTATCTATGTCACTTTTTTATGGACACGATAACTGCAACAATTCTGCACAAATCTGTTCAAAACTGATACATAAAATCAAGGGGCATAAAATCTCGGTCAAGTTCGTTAATTGGCAAAATCGAACCAAGGGGGGGGCTTTTTGTGAAAACAGAAAAACCCCCATAATTTCTTAATTATGATACGTATCGAATCCGTTTAAAGTTATTATTACTTCTAGGAAAAGGGCCGAAAATTTATACATGACAGATTTTTGATATTATTAAAAATGGCCCCAACGGGGGGGGGGGGGGTTTAGAAGAAAAAATTCATAACTTCGTCAATTCCCAAGATATAAAATCCGCTTAAATTTGTTGTAAATCGCCTTAAAATTATCTACAACTTTTATATTGACAAGTTTTTTATAAGACCAACTCTTACGACAAAAAAAAAAAAAAAAAAAAAAAAAAAAAAATCTCTGCTGGCTCCGCCTACAAGCAGACGTGAAAATAGAAAAAACCCATAACTTCTTAATTTTTATACATATAGAATCCGTTTAAAGTTATTATTACTTCTAGGAAAAGGGCCAGAAATTTATGTATGACAGATTTTTGATTTCATTAAAAAATGCCGCCAAGAAGGGGGGGGGGGGGAATAGGTGTTTCAGAAGAAACAAATTCATAACTTCGTCAATTCCCAAGATATCAAATCCGCTTAAATTTAGTATAAATCTTCTTAATATTATCTACAATTTTTATACTGACAAGTTTTTTATAGAACCAACTCTTACGGTAAAAAATAAAATAAAAAAAAACAAACCCTGGTGGGTACAGCCCACATAAATATACAGGCAGATGTATATTTCGAAGTGGGTGGTCCCAACTGCCACATCATGGCAAATATGTCTTTCTTCTGCAATTCCCAATAAACAGGTGCCCTACGGTCTACGTCTTCGAAATCTACCCCTGCCTGTAGGCCGAGCCGTCAGGGATTTTTTTTTTTTTTTTTTGTAAATGAAGCAAAATTTTCGTCTTTTTCCATTCTGATTCAGACAGCACAGGACAATTAACATTCTACAACATTTAATTAACAAAATTCCATTTAATAAAACAGGCACCCTTCACAAAATTCCTCTTGATAAAATAGGTACATTCACAAAATTACATTTCCTTAAAACATATTGTCCATTAATTATTTTAATTTTGTTAAGTTTTAAAATGTGTAATTTGCAAAGAAAACAAATTCATCAGAAAAGAAAACTTTAGCAGAAGGACTTAAAGAAGTTGTTATTATTAAATGCTTGGTTTGAATTTGAGTAGCTGGATTGCATCTTTCGTAACAAAATGTTATTTTTCACAAAAATATAACAAATTTCACAAAAGATAGCAGAAAAATAACTTTTACTTTTCACAAAATAAGCCCGAAGGGGAAAAAAAAAAAAAAACCTGCATCGACTTCTGAACTTATATGATTTATGTAAAATGATTTTAAATTAGATTGAAATACAAGTTTTGAGAATGTTTCTAGGTTGATTGGTTGGTTATTTGTTACGGCCGATTATCTGCGCTAGGGATGTAGGCCGGTGAGGGGAATGCCCTCCGTGAAGGTCTTTCTAAGGAATCCTAACCCATATTTATGCAAGGTTCGAAGAAAACCACGGAAAACTCCAAACGGTTAGGCCGACGAGCGCGACAGGGGTTTGAACCCATCACCTACCGTCTACCAGCTTTGAGAGCAGAACCTCTCAGCCACTGGTGGGGCAATGTTTCCAGGTATCGCATATTTGTATTTTAATATAAGTGTATATAAAATCTAGTTAAAATATTCTGAGAAAATAATTTATAAAAACAATTTTTTTTAGAATATGATTTAACCGAGAGATCTTACTGACCAAAATATCATGAATATTTTATATAACACCGAAATATTATACAAATATCTCCATCGCAACTTAATATTTAATAATACATAATATTCAATTGCCTTTAATGTTTGTGTGAAAAAGTTTTCAAACTTTTATTTGAAATATATATATATATATATATATATATATATATATAACATTATGCGAAAAGTATCTTGAATAAGAAAGCACATTTTACTGACATTTTTTATTTATTGCTTATGGATTAGCTTGTATATTTAATTCACATGGTCTCTCACTCTGTAAAAACTGTTCTTACCTAAAATACCCTAACAAAATTTTTTCTCAACAATGAATTAACCCAATAAAAATTCACTACTTCCTATTTTCCAAACATTTTTTGGCATATCACAATTATAAAGAATTTCGAATTTGTATTCTTGTATAACGCATATGCATGCAATCTTATTTTCATTCTACATCAAAAAACGCTAATAACTAGCCAGATATGGTAATCCGAGATCAAATAACTTGGTCCTGAAGTTCCTCATCTCAATCCTCCTTCTTTCGCTAAATCAGTCAAATAGACCCCTCTGGCACCACGTGACTTTTACGCCATACCCGCCTTCGCATATTACCTGACTATCAGGTGGGTTGCAAAAAATTACCTAACTTTAAGGTGAGTCGCGAAACAATAAAGTTTGGGAACAGATGAAATATTGACTTAAAATTGCGAGCTGTCGGAGACATGATAATTATATTTACCGGATTTTTTATTGCATAGGAATAATTTTGTGGACCTAATTCCTTTGTCAATAGTTGTTCAAGAGAAAATGTTTCAATAGAAGTAGATCATTAGACGTGTGTGTATGCATATGCAGTACAGATCACAATCTTCTTGCACTTCTTAGACAGAGACGAAATATGTAATCAGTATCCTTTTCAATTTGTACTATTCAAAATGCAAAACACACTTTATTTCCAATAAAGTAACATAATAGAGTAACGTTTGTCGAGATAGCAAACTGAATAACATAAATTAATGGACATTTTAAAACTTATTCACGACTGTTATGCCGTAGCATTCATATATTTTAATTCTTTAACTAAATAGTTTTTGTTTTTCTGTAAATGACTGCAAACTATGAGCCGAAATAGTAATTTCGTACAGTTTTCTTTTAGCAAAGTACAAATTAAACTTTTAAAACATATATTTTGTTTTTATTCCTTTTTAGGTTCTCTAGGACGAATTAATCAAATTCTCCGAAAATAGTTATGATAGGTTAAAGAACATCTGCTTTAAAAGCATTATGTTCATTAACTAATCCCCGTATATAAAAACTTAATAAGGGGCTGTCCATAAATGATGTCACACTTTTTTTCAATATTTTTTACCCCCCTCCCCCCCCCCTTTGTCACAAAGTGTCACACTTCACCATACCCCCTCCCCCCCTCTTGTCACATGTCACACTATATTACATAAACATATACTTGCAGTTCAGAAACAAAGCACTACATTATAGATCATATTTCAAATTTTACTTTTAAACCTTAACTATGTGTTTTAATGACACTTGTGAGCATAACAATAAAAATGATTCGTGCACTTATTTTGTATGATATAAGATTAAGGTTTACAACTAAAAATATAATTAATATACAATAGTAATAAAATATTATATGAAGGAGCAATTGATTTTTTTTAAGAAAGGAATATAAGTTCAAATCACATGAAAGTTGTTTTAGACCCGATAAAAAAATACCCTCAAATTCTGGTAATTACAAAATAACTTCAAAATTTATTCTGCTGATTTTAAATGATTTTATTTAAATCAAAATGTGTGATATCACACTTCTTCTTACCCCCTCGTCACAAACTGTCATAATTTCATGAACCCCCTCCCCCCCCTCCCTTCCAAGCGTGACATCATTTATGGACGGCCCCTAACCTCACGCATTACAATGCATAGAATCGGGAGAAAGAGTGATTAAAATGTATTCTATTCTGTGGATTAAAATGCAGGTAACGAGGTAGCCATAATCGCGAACCAATACGATTTTTTGGCCCTAATGATCTCGAAAGTCGAATCTGCGATTATTCTTTGAAATGTTGTTCATGTGCACTGCTTTCTTCAGAAAATGCCCCACCTTTCGGTGGGATTCCAAAAATTAAATTTAGGCTCATTGAGTTGTTCCCCTCCACGGTAATCTTTAGTAAAAGGCGAAAGATTAGCTCGTATTTTGAAGGGAAACCAGAGCATACACGCCGAAGAGGCCCGAAAATCTAGTCATAAATTTGTTTTCTCTGAATAGTGGTGGGGAAAGTATTTTGAAAATGTAGTCTTTTCGAACTTTCGTAACTCTTTTAATTATGTGTAAGGCAGAGTACTTTCATAAAATTATATGTTTTTTGTTTTGTTTTATTATAAATCGTTTCAACGGTAACCATTCTAAGAACAAAGACCATCTTAGTCTGACTGAAACGGAAATTACAGACAAATCAAAAACTTTTATTAATGTTATAAGTTGCAAAATAATGTTGACTCATTTTTGCATGGGGTCAGGGCCTTTTTACCGAATAGGCCCAAGAAGCCCGAGCTTACCTACTGAAATACAAAGGGGTCCCCAAATTTACTTTCCAAGACTAATTTTTAGGGGGGGGGGGGAATTCAGTCAGGGTAAAAAATGTAATTTTTTTTTCTTAATTATAGCTATTAAATTTTCCCTCAGTCTATTACTGACACATTTATACTCTTTTTTTTCTGTCAATATAATAAATGGTATAAAAACAGTGATTAAATGCAACTTATTTTCATTTTTCTTATGTTTTACATTTTAATTTCAAATGTGCTAAAAATAACAGAAAATTTAATCTGTATAATTATATTTTGTTTATATTCATAAAGAGTGGAGAAATGATATAAAATATGGAGAATAGGTTATTTAAATAAAGGGGAAAGTAATTAGCATTCAGCTGATACCAAATTTCTGTTTATAAAATAGAAGCAAAATTGTGTTGCAGCTAAGCATAAATTTACATCAAATATTTGTTGTCCCTGCATTGTTCTTAGCACTGGCAAATCCTGCAAGTTGTAAAGCATAAAATGTATTTTGAAGTTCAAATATTCACACCTGTTCCATATTTGTAAATTCATTTACAAAATTAATTTGTTATGTATAATTATGTATATAATAAAATATTTTTTTATATGTATGTAGGTAGTTAGTTTTAGTTTAAGGCGGTATTCAAAAAAAATATTTTTCCACGCTCAACAACTCAAAATTTTGAGTCACATTCTCAGACTCATTTTTAAAAGTAACAACAGGAAACTTGGCGGCGTGATTTATAAAGACATTTATAAGGGGCCCATGTTTTTATTTTTCGTTCAATTAATTAGAAATTGATTTACAGACAATTATTTTCACAGTACGATCTTTTTTTTTTTTGCTTCCAGCGCTATCGCTTTGGGAAATTCGGTTCAAAATGTCCACTTTGACAGCATTTTTTGAAATATATTCTGCCTTTATAAAAAAAAAAAAAATCGAGACAATACGGACATTATAAAGTTTCTGAATAAGAGAACCTGCCAATTGGATGCATTTTAGAGCAAAAATGAATTTACAAATGTGTCTCAAAATAAGCAGTTTGGATTTGAATACACCCTCAATATTAAAAGTGTTGTTTACTTGAAATTTTGATGGTAAAAATTAAAATTGTTGAAGCATAATTGGCGAGTAAAAGGGGGGGGGGGGGTGTTGGCTGTGTGACGTTGGGCTTGGCTTCCCCTACTTCTAAGTCTTAAGCGGGCCCTGCATGGGATGCCTTTTTTTTTTTTTTTTTTTTTTTTTTCTTTTAACGGGTGGAATTTCGTAAACTCGTCACGTAAAATGTTCAATTTGCAACCCTTACTACCTTTTGGATTTTAAAATACTTTAATTTGAAGCATGTATTTTACGAATTTTCAGTGTTTCCTGGCACCAAAAAACGCGTCTTTCAGCTTTCAGTGACAAAAAACATTTTTCATAAAATTCATAGTATTATAACTCGATAAGTTTGTCTAGTGAAAGAATGAGGATTTTTTAAAATGTCTTTCATAGATGCCTGGCAATACATTTCTAAATATAAGTTATAAGGAAATGGGAGCATGTGAAATAATTTAATTTCGTATGTTAATATGTATAAGTCCCCTTGTAAATGAAATGCCATATCTGAAAGCTGTATTAGATTTATTTGCATTTTGTAATTGGATGTATGCTTCTATCAAAAGCAGTTTATCGACATAACTCTCTATTTTGAATCACTCGGTACGTATCCTGTATTTAATGTAAGTATTCGTTTATAAATTGTTGGCAAATGAAGTGTAATTCATAGTGACGAGGCCGCCTTTCAGGGCCTGATCATCTCTATGTGGGAACCGAGGCACACAGGCTATGCCGCCGCCGCCCCCCTTTTTTCACAGGAAAATTCATGCATTATAAACATAACATACAGCTTTACGTGCATTTTAAAATTTAAACCACAGCTTTATATAAAAAAATATATATTGTAGACACATATAAAAATGCATTAAAAATTACATGAAGGTAAAATCTTCTGCACTATATGCTATTTAGAGTGAATATATCTTTAAAACTAAGGGACTGAATGAAACAAGTTTGATGTAGATGTAATATCAGTTCTTCTCCGAATTTCGAAGTTTATATTACAATTCATTTTCGTTAGGGAAGCACAGTAAGATAGTTTAGTTTACATGGCTGGAAAAAATTTATTTTATCTATAAACTATAAATGGATTTTTGTATAAATTTGTATTTTCATGGAGTGCACAA
The DNA here is from genome assembly GCA_963931845.1 of Maratus michaelseni. Lineage (NCBI taxonomy): Eukaryota > Metazoa > Arthropoda > Arachnida > Araneae > Salticidae > Maratus > Maratus michaelseni. The sequence continues at coordinate 75,437,282 of OZ007594.1, forward strand.
AATTCATTTTGGAGCCCTCTGAAAATGGGAGCCCGGCCGGAGGATCCTGTGATAATCAGGCTCTGCTGCCATTACAATAAGACGAAACCAAGAGCTTGTCTACGGCCGCCAAGGATGGAAAGCCCGCTGCCCATAAATTTTATATAGTCTTCCTATTATTACTTTGAGGGGAAATTCTACTTCCTTGGGTCAAAATTTTCAATTTCTTTAATTTTGCAACCATAATTAAAGAAATTGATCCCTCGAGTGTGTAGATTGCTGCCGTAAAACAGTTTCATGATATTAAAATTCCTTACAATACTTTTTGTTCGTTGAACGTAACGCTATTGTAAAACTTTAAACTTATTTTTATCGAAACCATGCTTTTCAAACTAGGCGACCCTTTTTCTCGAGAACTATTCGATCGATTTCCTTCATTTTTTATTTAAAAGAAAGCTATTCGTTTTTGCTGGAGCTTATACGACTGAAAGTGTAATTTTCATTGATTAATTATTTTTTTTAACTCACCAAAAATTATTAAAAAAAATAAATAAAAAAAAAGCTGAAAAATTACTTTTTTTTTTCAAATGACCGCTATTTTGTCAAAAATCAACTTTTTAAACTAATGCTGGTATAAGCTCCGGAGAATTTAATCATTTTCCTAATTTTGCGCCCCCAATTTGTTTCAGTTGCTTGTAACCGAAGAAAAACGGTCACTTATAGGGACGCGCCTATATATAGGGACTGCCCGCCACACAAGACGTATTATTGTTATTATTATTATTATTTTATACCCAAAAATTTAAATATAAAAGTGAAATGTCAATAAATACAATGCAAAAATCTGAAGGTATAACTTTTTTTTTTTAACCGAAAAAAAATCGTAAAAACTGCGTGAATTTTAGGCATAAGAAGTAAAATGATGAAAGAAAGATGAAAGAAAATTAAAAGAAATAGAACATCTATTGTATATTCTTTGGAAAATTATCCAAAAGAGGTTATTTCGTCTTCCGCTTTTTAAGTATATCTTCTTTCATTGCATATTCCAAGGAAATGAGTTCAATTAAATTCCTTCTAAAAGGACATTTTACGTCCGGTCGTTTGGTTGAAAATGGATCGATGGAAAAAAGAAAGTTGGCAATTCTAGTCTACTAGAGTATAAATCTAATCTTTGTTACGGAGGGCTGCTGAAGTTCTAAATGTCTAGGATCGCCACAATCCTAAAACCGGCGCTCCATAGTGGTGATAGTTGTCGCCCTATTTAAATGTAAGATTTTTGATTAAGTAAAGTAAATATTACTATTTAGAAAAAGTGGTTCCCGGATTTCCAGATGTTGTGACCTCCTTGTTTTACAGCTTTTGTCGTTTTTAAAGTATTGGCTTATTTTAAAACTATGTACACGTTTTCATAATCATAATAGAAGAAATATATCTTCTAAGTACGTCATGTACACGAAAATAATATTAGCATTATAATGTTTTTGTTATACCACTTAAATATATATGCTACTAACAATTCAAAATTTTGATTTGATTTTCAACTCGGCCTGCAAAGTAAAGCTTTTAAAATAATCACTTCGATTTCTGAAAGAATTCGAATAACGACATATCAAAAAATAAAAAAAACATTATTCGTATTCCCTACATAAAACAGCTTTCGTAAAAGTAAATCTTACGTTTTCAGAAATAGTGTCCGGTTTTTATACCAAAACTAGCTGACCCGCCCAGCGTTGCCCGGGACCGTGATAAAACCTTAAATAAACGCCAAATTTGTATTATTTTATATATTTTACCCGATTTTGTATGAATTTATATCTTTAATGACAAAATCGTAAAAAAATATTTTCTTCTTTTTCCAAATAAGATCGTTATATAGTTTAAAAAAATAGCTTTAGATAGTACGAAAGTAGGAAAACTATTGTAATGACCCAGCAAATACCTGCTTGGGATTTCCGAGTTTTGTTAGTAACTTTACCTGTCAAACTGATTTTGTTGCATGTGTAATGAAAGTGGGAAAACTGAACAGTTGCTTTTGAATATTTTGTCTAAACATAGAAATAAATTTTGATTCGCAGATAAACTAGCGATTAGAGCAGGTCTGACGTCCCGGGTGCACCATGGCACCTTTTGAAGGTTTTCTTGGCGCTCTTTCCAATTTTTCAGGTTACTAGCTTTAAAAATTAAAATCCACTTTAAATGAGGTTTTATTTAAAAACAATTATATATTTGCATGACTTTATTTTTACATTCATATCTGTTTAACTCAACCGGATTTTTGTATGTAAAGATGGAACTTGTAATCGATTTTAACCCACTTCCAGGTAGGCTAGAATTATAACAATTACGTTCACATGTGTGTTTCTGACAACAATACATCATTAACATATTTATAACTTAATTATAAATTAATGGTGTAATTTTAAAGCAGGCCACAGGGGATCAATCGCCCAATCGTATATCGAGTTACAGATCTGTAACTTGTGCAATAGTATACGAGTTAAAACAACAATGGATTTAATTATGAGTCAAAATAGGCCAAATCGCTGCGAAGGGGCCCCGACACCGAGCCTCTCTATACAATTCGAAATAACGAAACTCTGTGTAAATATAAAATAATGATATTATTCCTCTAAATGTGTCTTTAAATGTTTTTTTCGCGAAAAAAAAGTTAGAATTAACTTGATTTCTTACCGACAAAGGTGATATATTTGTCAGCGAATGTATCGATGTGAGGATCCTGAAAATAACATTAAACGCAAATAAATAAATAAATAAATGAATATTTAAAATATTCTAAAGGATAAAAGATTTTTAGAAATTAAAAACAATTGTACACATTATATGTGAAATAATTTGCATGTTATTTTACATACATTTTATACTCTATATTATAAATTATTCTATGATATATACATTTTTTTAAATGATTTTTATTACTTGAATAGAGCAGTCAGAGACGTTGGGGTCCCGGGCCCAGCTAAATGATTTGTCCGGGCCCCGCGCGACATTGCACAGGCCCTGACTGTATTTTACAAATATGTTTTACGAGGCAGTTCTTGAAATAAGCGACTTTTGCAAGCTTGTATTTAAAAGTGAAAATTACAAAAAATAATAATAATAACAATAATTACACTTTTTTAAGTTATAAAAAATGTGGAACGCTTCACGATTTTGCGTGTCATCCTTGCGCAGGGGCCATGCTAATCTTCTCTGTATCGTTCCAATTTTAGTATATGTACTGCCGAAGCAAGTACACACTTACTTGTACTACCCAGCTATATATAGCCTGAAATGACCGCTTTCAAAAGATAGTGGTGGGAATAGAATTTAAGTAACGTTTTTTATGTTCTGTTTCATTCATGAAATTTTCTATGCAAAATGTCAACTATGCTTTACGGAGACTACCCAATTTAATACAGCCTTTCAAATTTTAAATTATTACATGGTTTAAATATTCTGACGAATATTAGTTTTATCGAATAAATTAACATTTAATTTGTGATTCTACGTATATTTGCCGTTTCAGATATTGTTATAAAATTAAATCGTCAGATCAATAAAGATATGCTTAAATAAATTGGGATCTTTGTCAGAAAGTATTGAGATAAGCTAGTTCCGATTCACTTTAAAATTTTAATTACCAGCATTCTGAAAATTTTCCAGATTTCCAAAATCTAAGAGCAGGGTCAAAAGATAGGAAACGCCTATTTTGATCGTTAAACTGTTGTTTAAGGCGGTTCTAAAAAAATATTTTTTTCATCGCTCAATAACTCGTAACTACGGACTAATTTTTAAACGTAAAAGCATGATACTTGTAAACATGACTGTTGAAGTAATTTGCAATCATTATTTTTGAAATAGTGTAACATCATTAAAATACACTGCAAATGCCCCTTAAAAATCTTAACTATAATTTCTACTTACTTTATACTCTATATAAAGCCTGTTTCTACCCGCTTCAATGATGTAATGCATATTATTTTCATTTTGTTTGAAACATTGTAACAGGATTAAAATGCACTAAAAATGATTTTCTTCTATTGTCCGTAATGTACTAGAATATTTGTGAGCGTCCCTCTAAATTAACCATAAAAGGTACACACTTCATTTTCAATACTGAACATGCCATGGTAAACCTCAATTATATCAATTACATGGGAATCTGAGTACATTTTCACGACCAGACGGCCAGACAGACAGACAAACCGAATTCATAAACACTTTCAACATATTTAAAAAGTGTTTATGAAAATGTTTAAAAAATATATCAAATGATTATTCTCTGCCTTCAATCCACATTTTGGTTACATCACCAGTAAAACTTGTTTTTGTGCATAGATAGTACGAAAGTGGGAAAACTATTGTAATCAGTGGCGGCTCACGACTATCTCTTTTTGGGGCACTAAATCTTTTCCTTTCAATCCTGAACAATGGAACAATGTAGTTAGCAGCTTGGAATACCTAGTTGCGAGCCAACTGAACTTCCAGGTTAGAGGTAATTTGACTTGCGAGGCAAAAGGGAGCCGTGAGAAGTTTAAACGTTAAAAATGAAATGAAAAATTTTAGAGTATAAAAATTAAATATAGTATAACAAAAATAGTAATAAAATAAATATATATATATATAAATAAGAAATTTCCATTAGATCCAAAAAGTGACAGACGAAACCTACCGAGGGTCGAACCCATCTCAAAAAAGAAAAAAAAAGACTCTTTGCAGAGACCATACATTAAGTTTACAGTTACAAAAGTAATAACATTAAAAAGGTTAGGTTAAAGGAATGGTTACACACACACACACACACACACACATATATATATATATATATATATACAAAGACAAGAAAATTTAAGTATAATAGGAGAGAGAGGAAAACTCAATCTTCATTATCAATTAAAATAGCATATTTAGGGCACTTACGGTTAATGGGGTCAGAGACGTCATAGTTTGGCAATTCTGCTATAATTTCGTTGGGTATACTATTGTAAATGCTTTTATAAATTTTTTTTGAAAGTCGACATATACGTTTTCAGGAAAATGTGGTGCAGAGATCAGAACAGTGAACAGAAGAGTGCATTGATGGATTTCCTAGTTTGCGAGAAACTACATCCAGTATATGAGTAGTCGTATAACTAATCCTGAGAGAGCCATAATAATGAGTAAAAAATTTAAATAACAAGAGTTAAATTAGAGTTTAATGGATAGCTAAGCAATAAATGAGAATAGAAAATGATAAGTAGAGAGAATTAAAATCTTGCAAAAATAACAGTCTAGTGCGAGATCGCGAATAAAAAAAAAAGAATTAAATTTTAAGAATTACGCAAGAAGTGTAAATAAGTAGACTAAGAAAAATAAAAATGTTAACTGTTCGAACACAACGATAGCGAATGTATATTGGAAAGGCAAAGTGAAAAATCTCTAAAAAAAAAGGCAACTTTTCAAGGCCATACAATAAATATATGGATAATATAAAGTATAAGTGTATTAACAAATACATACAGTTAATATATTTTTTTTTTTTTTTTTTTTTTTTTTTTTTTTTTTTTTTTAAGTTTAATGTAATACATTAAGTATATAATTTTATTTTTATTTTTTTTTTTTTTTTTTTTTTTTAATTTAGTAAAATTCAAAAGGGAAGTGTTAGCCCAAAGACGAAACGTCAACAAGGACGGGATAACGGGGTTACAAACTGAAAAAAGGATCGCGAATGTCATAGTCTGGTAACACGAATATGAACTCGTAAAGGTAGGTATAAATGGTAATGGCAGTGTATCCCCAGATAGATGCAGTCAAATGTGATGACAGTAGAACACAAGAGTTAAAAAGAAGCAATTTATAACAAAGTGAAATTACAGTGCAAGAATGAGTCTATGAGAATTGCAAATGTATGTGAGGAGAAAGTGTTATTGGATTATGTGTGATTGGTTAGGTTGAGCTCATTGGCGAAATTATCAAGCTCGTTAATTATTATAATCATTTTCTCGAATGGGTTTTTACACTTTTGTGTTTCTGTGGATATTTGTTTTATGCATTTTAATAGTTTGGTAATTTGAAGGAGTTCCTTCATGTCTTTGAATATGTCGAACATGTTATTAAAGGATTCTACATAATCGGTAGAGGAGGAAGTTGGTGTAGGGTGGGGGGAGGTGTTGTTGTCAGTGGAGGTGGAAGGAATAACAGAAGTAGTTTCCTGTATATCTTCCGTTTGTGAAGTAGAAGTTGAGTCGAGATGTGTAGTAGTGTTAGTGGTGACAGGGGAGTTTTTTGCTTTTTCAACATAATTAAATTCTTTCATTATTTCATAAAGATCTTGGGCGTTTTTGGAGGTGATGTGCCTGGGGATATTTTTAGTAGTGGGTGTGTAATTGTCATTTTTAGAGTTAGGTGGAATATGTTTTTTAGAGTTTTTGGGGTTTTTCGGACAACCGCCGTATGAGGCCGGGTGCGCAGCACCGCAGTTTGCACAGGTAGGGGTAATCCTACCGGGTGTTGGGCAATTACCAGTGAGGTGGAGGCCTGCACATTTGCAGCACTTGGGGTCGAAGTTACAAATTTCGCTGGCGTGCCCGAATTTTTGGCAACGATAGCACTGTTTAGGGTTATTAGAATTACGAAAATGCTCTATATCAACTTTGATGTAACATAGTTCATGTATGTCGTATATTTTGTCGAAGTCTTTACAGGGGAGGACATTAACCATGTATAAAGGCATCCCCATTCCAGTTTTTTTGTTTCTTAACATGGCCGCACGAGTGGCGGTGAACCCATGTAAGGCTAGCTCATCAATGATGTGAGTAGGATCAGTGTTTGGGGGAATACCCCTGACGCAAATTTTCTTTGGTCTTTGATCTTTGGGTTGAATTGTCGTGAATTTTAGTGATTTATCGCACAAGAATTTTTGAATTGCCCGAAATTGGTCTTCAGTTTTGCATTGGATTTTGAGTAACTCTCCTTTGAGGCAGATAGAAGGTGGATTGTCAGTATTTATTTCCTTAATTTGTTGGGCGATTAATCGCCAATCAATTTCGTGGAATTCGACAAAGAAAGGGTGGATTTCTGGTTTTTTTGTACCAGATATGACATTCGCAGGATCAGAATTTGGAGTGGAGGTCTGGTCCATAGCTTCCAGGTGAACCTCGGGAGACAGATTCTTAAATTTGTTACTAAGTTCTATGCCAGCGTCAGTTTGGCTATGGCGACGCTTGTCACCGCGTGGGGCATGGAGAATTGGGCTAATACTTCTAAGAGCGGCTATGTTATTCATTATGTCAGTTTTAAAGAATTCAAATAAACGAGCATTGAGAACAAGATTAGTATTATATGGCTCCCCCAAAAGAGAAATACCAGATTGGAATAAGCTTCTCACCTGCTGCTTGCAGTCATCATTAGTAGTGAAGTCTGGCCGGAGTTGAAAGGCTCGAATTTTATCATCTATGCCTTGAAAAAGTTCACGGAGAGCAATATTCGCCGGCTCGTGGTGGGTCGGGAATGTTTCAAACTCTTGGAGAAACGTGGATGGTTCCGCACCGTCGATAATCCTTTGCAGCTTTTCTATCAGCATACTCGCATCTTTCTCGGCTTGCGAAGCCGTCGACATCGTGGATGAGTCAATAACACCCGTAACTATACTAACGTCAATCTATCACCAGATCATAAGCTAGAGGAGCGCCGGAATAACACGTCCGATCAGATCAACAGTCATCCGAAGAATCTTGTGTTGTGTTGTGATTGTGGTGCAGAGATCTCTGCAGAGACAGTAAATAAAATAAAGTATTATTTTTAATAATAGTGGTAAGAAAAGAATAAATTTATCAGCCATGCATTTAGTGCCCCAAAGACAGTCACTGATTGTAATGACCCCTGCTTGGGATTTCCGAGTTTTGTTAGTAACTTCACCAGTCAAACTGACCTTACCCATGAGGACCTTACCCACGAGTGGCAACAAACCCCACCTCTGAGGGTAATTTCCTTCGGAAAAAGACTGTTTATTGGACGAAGGGGAAGCTGTGTTAAAATGTTCTTCACGCCTATTGGTGTTTTTCTTCTCTTTACCCACAGATGACGTGATATGGCTATGGGTAAAGTCCAAACTGAACTGTAATCTTACTGCTCTAAACTAGCATTTAGAGCAGGTCTGTCGCCCCACGGCAACCTTTGAAAGTTTTCTTGTCACCCTTTCCAACTTTTTCAGTTACTAACTTAAAAAATTAAAACTCGACTTTAAATGGGGTTTTATTTAAAATCAATAATATATTTGCATGTCTTTAGTTTTACACTCCGTTATTTGACTCAACCTCATTTTTGTAAGTAAAGATGGAATTTTGTAATCGATTTTCAAATATGCTAGAATTATAACAAATACGTTCACAGGCGTGTTTCCGATAACAATACAACATTTTAACATATTTCGAACTTAATTATAAATTAATAGACTAATTTTAAGGCATTTTCCCGTTGCCCGCCACAGGGGATCAATCGCCCAAATATTCTCTGTAACTCGTACAATTGCATGCGAGTTGAAACAACAATGGATTTAAAGGTGCACCATTAAACGTGCCAAACAGCTGTGAAACCCAACATTCAGACATTTTAAAGGCTAAAATATATAAAATATATTATAAATAAAAGATGAAGAATGTAATAGCTACGAAAATACGCTTTTATCAATTAATAGCTTAATATTAACTAACTTACGAATGTACGTTAAGAAATCAATTTAGAAATCCTAAAAAGATAATTTAAATAATGCTTATTTTTTTTTTCTTTCCCGTTTTTCTATTTTAAAAAGAAACAGAGCAAAAATTATATATTTTGTAATAAATTCACTTACTTACAGGGTTAGTACGCTTTTAGAACAATTTTTTAATAGAATTTTTCTATTTAATATTTAAATAGCAGAAATTGTAGACGCCTCGTATAATTGCAGGATTCGTAATACTTTTCTTCATTTAAATAAGACAAAAAAAAATTATTTAAAAAAATTGTGGTAAAAGCATACGAACCCTCGCTTACGTTTTCTACCAAGGGTAAAAAAATGAGTGAATTTTTCATAATGGAGTTCGGTGCCCAGGCCAAATTAATGTATTGTACGAAAATTTTGGGTAAAGACATGAATTTCTGTCTAAAAATTAGGCGTGATTTTCAAGATGAACATTGAATGCTTATAACAAAGAGTGAAAAAAAAAATTTTTTTTTTACTTTTATACTTATTATTATTATTATAGGCACGACTAAGATTACTGGCTCTTTCCCCTACAAAAATCTTTGATTCTCAGAAAAAATACACTGTATAAAACAAGCAACAAACACAAAATGCTAATTTCTGAACATGTGAGTACTCAAAAGGAAATTCTATAAACAGCAAGTGTAGAAAATATGTACTACCCTAACAACACAGCCAGTCAGTGTGAAGTCTTCTTGACGTCACACGTGGTCAGAACACCGCCCCCTGAATACTAGACCTGAGCGCTGACAACAATGGCGGCTGTCGCAGGCCGATTTTTTTTTTCAGCGTTTGAACGGTCCCTCGAAATTCCACACCAATAATTTCTAAAAGTTTTCTTCGCCTTGTTTTTCGGAGATTAAATAAGTCAAATATAACTTTTAGATATTATTGGTGTTGAAGTTCGAGGGACGGTACAAACGATTCCGCCTGCGACAACCGCCATTTTTTTCAGCGCGCAGGTCTAGTATTCAGGGGGCGGTGGTCAGAAGTGTCACAGTCACTACGGTGAAACAAAATGGGATCTTTAATTCGTCTCATAATTACACTCAAAATATCGTAATATGGTGACTCCAATGAAAAGTCACTGCGACTGTTGCTTTGCGATGGATCACCATGTGACATTACAATGAAGTCACGTTGTGGTTCTCTCGTGACTGTCATTTGAAGATTAAATTTTGAAGCCATTGTGAGCGAGCATTGCAATGTGATGAGTTAAAAAAGAATGTCACAATCAAGTCGCATGGTGTTATATAGGGTGACCGAGACTCTACTTGTCCACCATTGCTCTCCTTTGTGCAAAGTCACCAGATGATTTCATTTTCTGTCACGTGGAAACTTTTCACAAAACAGTTATAATGATGACTTTACAGTGCAGTCTCCAAATGAAATGACGGTCACGGGAGTAACAAAAAGTGACTTCATTGTAAAGTCACCTGGTGCATCGTCAAACAGCAACAGTCGCTATGACTTCTCAGTGGAGTAACCAAATGAAAGTAAGAATGAGACGAATGAAAAATATTACATTTAATTTCATTGTAGAGAATGAGACGAATGAAAAATATTACATTTCAGTTCATTGTAGAGACTGTGACACTGATGTCAAGGAGACTTCACATTGACTGGCTGTGCTGTAGGGGTAGTACCTATTTTCTACACTTGCTGCTTATAGAATTTCCTTTTGAGTGCTCACGTGTTCAGAAATTAGCATTTTGGGCTTATTGCTTAAGTTTTGCGCGCTAGTGTATAATTCTAAATTTACTGTGTTATATAGTTTTTCTACAAATTATTTTTACATGGGCTACATCTCCTTATCTTTCAAAAACAATGGCTCTCGTTCATTTATTTTGGTAAGGTTATTGATACAACTTTAACAACTTGGGGGATAGGAGATCTAAAATTTTTTAACTTCATTCTTTCATATTCATTCCTTTTTCATTTAGTTTTTAATTATTCTAATTAGTTTTAATTTTTCTAAATTTTAGCATTTTAAAAAAGTAATCAGAGATTTAAAAAAAAAGTTAAGGTGAGGTATAATGGCTCTCCATAACCCTTTTTGCCAGCTCTCATATCCTACATATACTAAAAGAATGTACCAACTAGTTACTATTGGCCTCCCCACAAACGAAAATCTTGCGTACGCCCCTGTGTGTGATTCTTAAATATTTTTTTGCCGTGCTACAGCGACTAGAATACATACATGTATTCTAGGCGTTCCGGCAGCGATTCTGTATGCTGATTGGTTTATCGTTTGTGTAATCGGTATCATGTTCCGAAGACTGCCGAAGCCCGAGTCGGAAATAATGATCGTCGAAAAGATTTTTAGTTTAGGATCCTTTGAGCGGAAAGCTGAATGTCACCTAGATGATCGAGATCTGTTACCTGTGAACCGCACCGGAATTTTAAATGTTTTGGTATTTGATTTGTTTATAATATTTAGAGAACGATGCAATCATATTCCCTTTAATCATGAATATTCAGTCTGTTTGTGCTAATACGCCAATTTTACGCATATTAAGCCATGCACAGCGTTTGAAAGGTGTGCCATCACCAAGCAAAAATTTTCTATGTAGTAATAAGGTAACATGTTTATTTATATTCTATTCAGCACATGTGTTGTACAGATTTCTTCTAAACATTATATCTTTTAGCAAATGGGATTATTTTGATTGTTTCTTTCATATTTTTTATTTCAAATGTGTTAATTTATCGGTGGTAACCTATTACATGACAGTATTGCGTATGTTTCTCTGAAGACCAATGCAATGATTTAATTTTTTTTTTTTTTAATTATGTTTGTTCTTAAGAAAACTATATACAAACAAAAAACATGCGAAATAGGTATTTTTATGGATACTTTTATATTTCCATTGAGCTATTCACAAATGGTATACAACCCACATATAGTCATTTACTATAATTACAGATCATTAAGCATTTTATTTTACAGGTGGTTGAAAATATAATTTTTTTATTCAATTTGTTGTTTGTCCCCCAATTATCCTTGTGCAAAACCTTCTCTGAAAAATACAAGATTAAACATGCACTTTACATTCTTGAAGTTTCAGAAGAATTTCTCAAGGCTAATTCCATGCGTGGATGTAGTGTTAGTCACAGAGATATAAATGGCTGTGGTGTTTGACTACCAGTATTATAGTAAAGGAGAATTTGACTTATTCAATTCCATATATCTACAATTAAATACAGTGAAGAATTTTTTTAAAAAATACTGGTGGCCAAGAGCGATAAACTTTTGCGGCTATGTGACTTACACTACATTTACGCATGGAATTAGCCTCAAGTATTTTTCTACAAAACATCCAAAATCTAAAGTGTCCATGGATACTTTTGATCAGATAGTGTATGTGACACTGTTTTAACTGTAAATAAATAGTATTTGTTGTAACATGTTTGTTATACTGACTGTCAAGTTAAAAATATTTTTGGAGGAAAAAAATGGTCTGTTTAATGTTTTACATTAATTTACTTAAACTGATAGGCTTGTCAGCTCTACAAAGTAGTGTTTATTATTCTCATGCTGCTTAGTGTTCAATATGCGGCAATCTGTAATTTAAAATATTCAAGTTATAATTTATATTTACAAGTAGTATATAAGATATTTCGAAGCTTTTAAAATTTTTAGAAGTGTCAGTGCCACACAAAAATTCACAAAAATAGAAGTTGATTATGATTTAGTATAAATAGCCCAACAGGTGGCGCTGCTATGCTACATTTTGCACGATTTTCACGATATCTATATCTCCAGAACTAACGCACATAATTTAATAAAACTTTAGATTCAGTTAGACCTTAATATAAATTAGTGCTGATTTGTTTTTGGTGTATGTGAAACCTGTATAAGATAGAAGAAAGTTTTGGGATTGTCACATCAGACTATTTTTTTTTTTATTGTGATCAAATCTGTGAAACCTGACGTTATTTTAGCTTTTGATCATATTTTGATTTTTTTTTTGTCTAACCTGTGGTAACTGATAAAGGAACTGATGCTTTACATTCATGCACGGTTGTTTCGCGTTTCGCGATTTTTTGGTTGGCGCAATTTTCAAGCCCGCGCCAAACCAATAACTTAATACAATTGCTAAGTTGCCATTAAAGGAAAAAATTCCGTTAAATTTGGCAACTTTTTTCCTTTTTTTAACCAATTAAAAAAAAAAAAAACTGTGCGTGAGTGTATGACATTATAGCCCTGATAAATTTTCTGAAATTTCAAATTCCTTGTGGTGGTGGTGGTGGGGGGGGGGGGGTGTTTCCTCTCCCTCCAGCCTCTCCAAAATGGTGCCCCTGTACGTAACTAGCAGAATTCTTCTATTCATCACCCACAAAAGCAAAATTAGGGGAGACTTCCCTTTCATTATCTACTTCCCTATTATCAAGAATAGACTCGTCTTACAAAGACCTCTTCTCATGTGACCAGTTTTTTAAAGCTTGGCTCAGCAGTATATAATGACCTGATTTCAACAGAGCTAATTCCATTTAACAAATTTAATTTTTTTTAGGTTCATCCGTAGCATTTAGTTGCTGTGATGTATAGATAATTTCCACAATTTCCAAATAGCAACTTCAGCAACTTTTAAGTTCCAATCTTTTTTACGATATTGTCTTTGACAAGTAGTCCAGTAGTCTTAATTAGTAGTCTTAGCGGTATCATCTTCTCCCCCCCCCCCCCCAACTTCTCCCTTCAAGATTTTTTCTTCAACTACATGTCCCGTTTCCATAACTCTTCAACTAACTTTCCAAATGTAACGCAACTGATTCCAAACATTATAATTAACTTAATAATCACCCTCTATAATACTAGGACTTCCCTCAAAGGGATTAGTCTGAGTGATATTTCTCAGAACATAGGGTTAACAATTACGATATAAAGAAGATACAATGTGTGAAAAAGAGCAAATTAAATGATAGAATTACAAAATATCATATATAAATTCATATATACTATTATGTTTTCATATATATACAGTGTCTCACATAAGTGATGGGACACTTGTGCTTTACAAAAGGAAACTAATCAAATAAATTAAAAAAAACATGTACACATTTTTTTGTGGGTGTGTTTCATACTTAAATTTAGTAAAGATTATTACATAACATACATTTTGTCAAAATATTAAAATATTAATTTAATAAAAATACAAATGTTTAGAACAGAGCAAAAAATAGCTCACATAAGTGATGGGACACCATTATATATGCAACAAAAATCGTCTGAAATAAGCAATAAAAATATTTTTTGGGGTTTTATTTTTACTTAAAAGCAATTGGCAATAATTTATAAAATCGTCTGCAGTATTTCTCTCCAGTTTGTTTTGGAATTTTTGTGTTTTTTAGCTCTGTGTAGCCATGAATGCTAAACGAAAAGAAACTTCGCCTGAAATTCGAAAATTAGTTATTAATTTGCATATTGAACGTGGAAAATCTATTAGAAAAACTGCTGAAACAGTTAACTTGAGTCGTTCAACAGTTTTCAATATCATTAAACGATATAAAAAGAATCATATGATTCAGGATAAAAGAAGACCTGGCCGACCATCAAAGCTATCCAATGGAATAAAGCGAATTATCGTTCGAAATATTTAAAAAAATCCAAGAATTAGTGCTTCAAAAGTTGCTGCTGATTTACAAGCATTATATGGAATAATTGTTAATCCTGAGACTATTAGAAGGGTAATTCGATCTGCTGGATATCACGGTAGAGTAGCCAGGAAAAAATTCTTCGTAAGTGAAAAGAATGGAAAACTCAGACTAGCTTTCGCAAAATCCAACATAAATAAGAATTCTGATTACTGGAATAAAGTTATATTTGCTGATGAGAGTAAGTTTAATATATTTGGTTCTGACGGTAGAATCTTGGTGTGGAGAAAACCCAGGGAAGAATTTCGCAAACAGAACTTGGTACCAACAGTAAAACATGGTGGAGGAGGAGTTATGGTATGGGGGTGTATGTCGTCCGCTGGAGTTGGTAATCTTGTTTTTATTGACAGTATAATGGATCAGTACAAGTATACTGATATTTTAAAGCAAAATTTGTAATCTTCAGCACGAAAATTGAACCTTCATTACGATTTTAAATTCTACCAGGACAATGACCTCAAGCACACTGCTCTGAACGTTAGACTCTGGCTGCTATATAACTGTCCTGAAATAATAAAAACACCACCACAATCTCCAGACTTAAATCCCATAGAGAATATTTGGCAAGAATTGGAATCAAGAATTCGCAAACACACCATTTCTTCATAACAACAACTAAAATCGGTGCTTCAAGAAGAATGGAATAAAATCACTCCAGAAATCACAAAAAAATTAGTCGAATCCATCCCAAAAAGATTAAATCATGTTTTAAAAGTAAAAGGAAATCCAACAAAATATTAAAACCTTTTAAAAAGTAAAATTTTTGGATAAATATTTGATGGAAAAGTAAGTGTCCCATCACTTATGTGAGCCATTTTTTGCTCCGTTCTGAACAATTGTATTTTTACTAAATTAATATTTTAATATTTTGACAAAATGTATGTTATGTAATAATTGTTACTAACTTTAAATATGAAACACACCCAAAAAATTTTTGCACATGTTTGTTTATTTATTTTATTGCAGTTTCTTTTTATAAAGCACAAGTGTCCCATCACTTTTGTGAGACACTGTATACATATAATTTGGCAAATAATCTCATTTTCTTATGTTGGAATAGCTCAAAAATTTAAAAAACAAACAAACAAACAAACAACAACAACAACAACAAAAAAAAAAAAAAGTCGGATTTTTTTTAAAACGCCAAGATTTTTAAATTCACGTAATCAGATTTGCAGCCGAGAGCGTATTTTAGCAAGCGTAGTTTAACGCAAATTTAATTTCATTGTTGAAACATTTTCTTTGTGACAAATTTTTACATTTGAATTTAAAAAATTTCCTCCTTGTTTATTTGTATAACTATTTATAGAAACTCATACACTTCAAACCACATTGATAACAAGCTTTACTACAAACCTGATTACGAAACTGTAGCCTAAATTCCTACTAAAGTAATATAAAAAATCTTTCGATGACTTCTGTAAAAATCAAATTGAAAAAAATACATATATTTCAAAGATAATACTTCTTGATTATTTTCTAGGAGACTCTACCCCCTGCGCTTTTATTGCTTCAAACCTCAGACTTTTCTTCTGCCTGTCTGTCTGTCTCTCTCTACAATCTGTTTGTTTCCCTATCCGTTCTTCTACCCATCTCCATACCCGATTGACTGTCTCTCTACACGTCTCGCTACATGTCGTCTATTTCTCTACTGGTCTCTCTACCCATTTATCTGTTTCTCTAACCATCGCTGTCTAATTACTTTTATGTCTAGCCGTGTGTCTATACTGTATTTCTCTCCGTACCCATCTGTCGACTGCCTCTCTACTCGTCTGTATACCCGTCTCACTATCCATGTGTTTTTCCACCGCATCTTTAAGCGTCTCGCTACCCATCTGTCTATCCGTCTCTCTAACTGCCTCGCTTCCCGTTTCACTATCCGTCTCTCGACACGTCTGTCTGTCTATATACCCCCTCTCTCTACCCGTCTGTCAACTCGTCGCTGTACTCATCTCTGTACTCGTCTCTCTATTCACCACGCTACCCATCTCGCAACCTTTCCCCCTACATGTCTGTCTACCGACCTGGCTACTCGTGTCTGTACCCATCTCCCTACCTATCTCGCTACCCCTCTGTCAACCCTCTTTGTCTCAGTACCCGTCTGTCTATTCGTTTCGCTACCCGTTAGCTTATCTATGTCGCTATCCGTCTCTACCCGTCTTTCTACCCGTTCGTTTACACGTCTCTGTACATCTCGCCACCTTCCCAATATTTAAACAATTTAGTATACAGAAGCTGTTCATCTGTTATTAAATGCAAACAGAAGTAATTTATCTAATAAGTGTAATCAGATGCAATTTATTTAAATACATACATATACCAGCATAATAATTCATCAGGTTTATTTTCATTGTAGTTTATGTCATTTGGCAGTAAATCTGAACTTATTAAAACCGAACTGCGTTAAGCTTTTTAAAAAAGCCCCAAGGTCCGTATAACTGGGAAGGAAAAGTACCCTAAGGGTTACAATATACATGTTATTAAGTTAAGTGAAAGTTTCGTAATCGAGTTCGCAGCAATTGCTTATGTCAGAAAGCGTGGCTTAACGCCATTTTAAATTCATTTCTGTAACTTCCTTTTACTTTTTTTTTTAGGGCGGGTGAAAGGGGGGGGGAGGGTTCCAAATATTTACACTTAAATTCAAAGTATTACCCCCATGTTAATATTAGTGTTGTTTGTATTATTATGACCGAGCTTCATTCGAAACAAAAGACTTCTTCCACAGTTTTTTTTTTCTAGGAGAAATTTCCGTAAACGAGCCCAAAGCTAATCGGAGAATTTAATATCATTATTGTTTGTAACTCTTATAGAGTTAAAACAATATTGTTGCTAGCATTACTCTTGTTTGAGACCAACCTTGTTTGTGTATCTGAATGGGGAAAAGTTCTGTATCATGTGCTGGTTGGCACGATTGGCGAAAAAAATTAAAAATGGTGCTAAAAGGCAGTTTTAGCATCTTACCAAAACTTCCTAGAGAGAGGAAAAATATGTTTTTCAAGTATTTACAAATATACATTTATTAAACCATGTTTTTGCGTCATCTTAGAAATATAAGTACGATGCTAAAATAAAATTTTATTGCCATTTTCGATATTTTAATGAAAATACATAACAAACATATATAACAAAACTAAGAGACATTTTTGTGATAAATAATTGTTGTTGTCAGGGGGGGGGCAAATTGTAAACAGTTAATAAGCGAACTAACAGATTACCGAAAATAACTTGTGGGAATTATAAATAACTTTTAAAATCTTAAAATGGAGAAGTGGTCCGTATAAAAATGCAAAACATAATACGCCTGATATAAGTATTTTTTAATTTTTTGATATTTCCAAAAGAACAGATAAAGGGGTAAAACTCCCGGCGAAGATGTCATATACTCACCACGTTGGCGCGATTCTCCCCCTGCCAATTTGGCAAAAACTGTTTGTTGTGTTTATTTACTTTTATTTTTTATTTTAATTCTATAGATTATTTTTATATGTATGTCAATATTTATTGATATCAAACTATTATTTATTTATTTTTATTTCCTTTTTTAAAATAGTAGAAGTTATGTTTATTACGTTATTTTATTTTTATATTGAAATAAAAAATCATGTGCTATTATTGCCTGATATTTGTGACTAAAATTCAAAAACAAAGTTTTCGCCAAATTGGTGGGGGGAAAAATCGCGCCAACGTGGTGCGTATATGACATCTGTCATTTCACTTATGTATTGGTACTTTTATGTTAACTTGGCGCAGTTGATAACTCGCCAAATATTTTTTCTCATAACATCTTTATATTTCATTAATTTCATTTAACGGTACTTACGTATTATCCGTGTCAGTTTTAAGCCAACTGCGCCAATGGAGCCAATATTACTAATTATATTAACCCTTATATATTTTTTTCTTGCTACATGGTACATGCCTGTGAATAATCTATAATATTATTCTTTCTTATTTACTATGCTATTTACCATTTATTAATTTTACTATAATAATGTTATTTACTATTTTTAACAATGTTAAAAATTTAATAAATATATATTACATTTTATTTATTTTATATTAATTACCATTTTTAACTATGTTATTTGATAATGTTAAATTACTGTGTTTGAAAACATGATTGGCAACGATAAACAAGATTGGTACTTGGCAGCCATTTTTGGCGATCAATCTCCTGTCACGGATAATACGTAAGTACCCATTTAACTATAAACCTTTCACTCATTTCATTTGAAATACATACATTAAAAATTCATGTCTTCCACTCATTTAATTTAAAATACATGCCTTTCACTAATTCCATTTAAAATACTAAGAAGAAAATAAAAAGAAATAATGTCGCAAATCAAAATCTTTTATTTAAACATCATAGAATTGATTCCCATTTACACACGCGAAATAAAAAGCTGCCAATGTTGAGATTTGCGCCAAATCTCTAATACAAAGTTATTGCGGATTTTTTTCTTTCAAACAGAAAAAAATCCAGATTAATTTTCCATTTTTAATAAATGGAAATATGTTTTATTGTACTGATATTGTATTGTATTGTGCGTGCATATTTTTTTGCTCCATGTTACTCCATGAACTTTTAAAATCTTATTATTTACGAAAATCTCCGCCGGTGAAAATGACGTATGTACTAAATTTTAGTGACGTATGTACTTTAATTGTGCTTTTTTATCTATTTTTTAAATATAATTTCCAAACGGTTTGACATTTATTCTTGGTAATAAATAGACGTCGTTGTCACCTTTATAGGTACCTGCTGTAAAAATTTGAACGAAATCCGTTAAATATTTTTTGAGTTATGCTTGACGAAAGGTTTTAATATCCATCGTAGCTATATATGGGGCAAAATAATACTGCGCTGTGTATGAGTCTTCGTTGCACTCAGACAATTAAACTGAACTTATGTGTTATATAATACCACTGTTTTTCGAATAACTTCAGATTTTTTAAATTTCATTTCAGAGTATCTCGGCTTCTATGGGCCCGATTACGACGTGATTTGGCTCATTCGACTTGATATCGATAGCCTCAAATATTTTAGTTCCATTTTTTACCGTTAGCGGCGCTTTCCTATCACATGTTCTGTGGTCCCGATTAAGACGGGGTCTGGCTGATTCGACATGAATTCAATAGCCTTACAGATTTCAGCCATGTTCGTATAGAACAAATTGTGCCCCCTGGCAGTGGAAGGTGGAAATACAGGAGTATCTCGGGTTCTATGGGCCCGATTATGACTGTGTTTGGCTCATTTGACTTTATATCGATAGCCTTAAATATTTTAGTTGCATTTTCTACTGCCAGATGGTGCTTTCTGATCTCGTGTTCTGTGGGCCCGATTACAAAGAAATTGGCTCATACGACTTGATTTCAATAGCCTTACAGATTTCAATCATGTTTGTATAGATTAGATTGTTATTATCACGGGCCCAGGTAATGCCGGGCAGGTCAGCTAGTAAATAAATAAATAAAATGTTGTATAATGTATATTTCTTGAATAGATGCCTAAAATTTTCCAAAAATAATAATGTAAACAATTTTGAAATTCTGATAAATGTAATGGCAAATTTTCAAACTGATGGGATTTTAAAGACCTCTATATCAAAATTTTAGCATCCATAATTTAACGTTTAAATCGGTTATTCAAATGTGCCATATTCTTTTCAATGGATAATTGAATTTTAAAATCATCTGAATTCCTGTAGAAAAGCGTAATGACATAAAAGAAAATGTTTTCTATTTTTTGAACAAATTAACCCAAAAAATTATATATACAACTAGTTTCGGGAACCTCACCAACATACCTACCAAATATCAAGCTAATCACATGTTTTTTGTTACATTTATCATATCACAAAACAGACAGACAACTTTGCGGGTCTACATGGTAAGCCTCAACTGATGTTTTTTAAAAAAAGGTATCATTTTGCTTGACTCTACTTATACAGTAGACTCCCTAAAGTCTGCAAATGCCTAAAATCTGCACATCATTTCAGATGTAAACGATGAAACTTATTAAGATATCGATGAAAAATTTAAATTTTTTAAATTTTAATATCATTTTGTACTTATTTTAATATGGAATTCTGGTTAATATGATTGAACTCATGTGTTCTGTTCTAATGAAGGAAGCATAAATTTATTTCTGAAAAATTTCAAGATAGCGCTGATATCAGTGGCAATCACGATCTTTTTACCAAATACATTTATGCATTCATCAAGCTTTTTGGTTATTACGTATGGCTAAACATGAAATAAAACTTTGTTATTTTAAGATTTTGATGTGAATTATTAGTGTATATTTATAGAGAGAGTTTTACTGAATAATTCAAGAAAAAATGATCTCATCATTATGTATATTTTAGTTATGCAATTATTAATTATTTACTTGAGCTTTACTTTTAATATTTTAAATGTTCTTATTTTACTTTATTATTGTAAGCATTCATTATAATTTCAAGTGTATTATTAAATTCAAATTACTGTTTAAAAGTGTAAACAAAACAGTGACCAGAAATCTGCTGAATTCTAAAATCTGCACAACTCCTTGTTTTAAGCTATGCGGATTTAAGGGAGTCTACTGTATGGGTTTACATGTTTGTTTAAATCATTGTAAAAAAAAAAAAAAAAAAAAAAAAAAAATATATATATATATATATATATATATATATATATAGTCAGTTATTTCTGTTTCAATGGTTAATTTTTGCAATAAGTTTATATATATATATATATATATATATATAAATTTTTATATTTAAAAAAAAATAATATAGAATTTTTTAAGATTATTTATCTTGTATTTTTTAAAACACATTAATTTTTCTTTAAAAAAAAAAAAAAAACTTTTTTAGTGAGATTTGGAAATATTGACATACCTACATTTTCTCAATGTGATAAATTTTCTACTTGATTATCTGATAACTATGTGTACTATTCAACCACCATTGTTAACAGTTGAATTTCAAATATTTATATGTTTATTTTTTTTTCCTCTATAGGTTTTTCAAAACTTACGTGAACCTATATCAAGGATAATTTGCACACATTCAAATGTACATTCATGTAATTATGAAACTGAGGAACATGAAAAAGAGCAATCATTTTACATACAAGAAAACTTTTTAAAAGAAAATTTTAACATTGCTGATTCTCGTTATTTTAAATTGGTCACTTTACCAAGTGAATGTAATAATTTAGAAGAAATACTCTGGACTAATGAATTCAAGAAGATTTTAAGCAGGTCTTCATTTTCATATGATGTTAATGTAATTGAAAGTCCTGAAAACTTTCTTTCCAAAGCAAGATCTATAAATCCACATGTTTGTGAAGATTTATTGTATACAGATAATTCTAGAGTGGATAAACAGTCTTTTTATGATTTTGATGTAGTATTTTCTAGTAATTCAGATGTGGGAAATAATACACAAGGAAAAGCATCTGAAGAACAGTTGCTTTATGTTATAAATAGACTGACGTATTCTGTAAGTAAAATGTATAACATTGTTTATAATTAAATGTTTTGATCATTTTAAAACAATACTGTATATGTAATTTAAAATGAACTCATTGTTTAATATATGTAAGAAGTTGGTGAATTATCTTTATTATTATTTTTGGTACTTCTCCCTTATCCCGTCGACTACTTTTCATAAAAAAAATTATTGCCAAATAGTAACGCCAAATAAACAAATGGAAGAATGTTGCCATTGGAATATCAACATAAATAAATAAATAAATAAAATAAAATAAATTTGGAAAAGCCCCACTCAGCAAATTGTCAACTATCAGTAAGTTTAAACACAAAAAAATGACAATATATTAATGAAAATAGAAAAAAAAAATCTTTGATATTTATTTATTTACATTATTTTTCTTAATTATCCTTCTCGGCTGGTGAATAAATGTTTTTGACGTCGGTTGAAATTGATCTATAGCAATTAACTGTGCAACACAACATTTTTTCAATGTATTTTCTTTTTTAATATCATGGCACAGCCGTTTAAGAACGTAATTGTTATTTTAATTAACAAAATAACTAATAAACGGTAAAATATAATGAAAAGTACAGGTAAATGTCGAATTAAAAACCGCTTCATGACATAACAAACACGTTTAATGCTTCTAACGTCAAGTGAATGGGACTGCATTTTTGGCGTTAAATCCTATAGTTTGCCGATAGTTTTTTTTTTTTTTTTTAGGAAAAGTGGTCGATGGGATAATGGAGAAGTACCTTATTTTTTTAACACATAGGTTTTCTTGAACATGTTATAAAAATTTGGAATTGGCTTTTTTCCTTTTTCATAATGATACAAAAGCCTGTATAAAATCAGTTTTGATATTTAAGATCAATTAATTTAAAATATTTATTTAAAAAAATGTTTTTTTTTAATGTAATTTTTATTAAAAACTTTTAGAATTATTCAATGCATGTGTTGCCTTGAAATTTTAAAATATATACTATTATATAATAAATTAGACCTGGAAATTGAAATTCTTAGTACCCTGCTAGTAGATAAAGGACAAAATTAGCACTAGCCACAAGGCTACTAAATGAAAAAAAGGTGGCTATTAAAATATTGTCTGTCAACGGCTACCTTATGGCCACTTTCTTTTAAGAAGAAAGTAAAATTTTTTTGCATTTCATTAAGGATTATACTTTTGCTGTTTGAAATAGCTGGTAATATAGTTGTAGCTGGTTGAAATCCCACTTTTGCCCCTTACTTGTAGACCTCTTTAAGCTTAGAGCTACTTTTGGCAATTTTAATTGAAATAAATTAAATATTATAATTTCTTATGTTATAGATTACAGCAGTTAACAGAGCTTCTGCTAAAACTTATAATTTAAAATGTGGAGTCACGAGATCACGATGCACTATGTACTTACGTATTATGCATGCCAGGTTGGGGCAACAAAGGCGGCTCTCATTATACTTATCATAGTAACACTTAGTTGTTTCTTTCTGTGCTGTGACTGTCTTTTATATTCTGTATTTTTATTTGTGATATCTGTTTTAACTTATCTTCTCTATTTATATTCTGCATTTTGAATAATAATGCTATAGGATGATTTCCGAAAAAGTGAAACAGATTTTTTTTTTCTCTTTAAATACTTATTAAAATTTAACATAAGAAAACACCATGTTCGACGATGTTTGTTTGTTTTTTGTAAAGTTTTATATAATTTATTAATTTTTCATATAAATTTAGTTACATCTTTTAACAGGCTTCATAGTTTTTGAGCAGTTTTAAAGTGATTTTGAATCAGAAGCCTACATGTACTTGATTGGCAATTGGCAATCATATTTGGTAAGCTATCTTCCTGGCACAAGTACTACGTAAGTACCTAAAAATAAAAAATAAAAGTACTACGTAAGTACCTAAAAAAAAAAAAAAAAAAAAAAAAAAAAAAAGGTACTACGTAAGTACCTAAAAATTTTTTTAAAAAGGTACTACGCAAGTACCTAAAAATTAAAAAAAAAAGTAGCTGGTTGTTTATTTTATTTAGTCACGGAGTGACGAATAGTGACTGAATATTTTTAGGTCTAAAAAAATTATTACAGTTATGTAGAATGCTGCATTGGAAATTAAGGAAGTTTGATGCTTATTTCTTACCAGCTTTTCTTTCTCTCTATAATGATTATTTTTCATGAAAATCTGTTATTTTGTTAACATGCTTGTCAAAATGAATAAATTATTAACGGAAAAAAGGGTATTTGTATCTTGTAAGATTTTTTTTTTTTTTAATTAATGTATACAGTCTGTTCCAAAGTTAACTTGCACTTACAAACTTAATGCAAAATTAAGTAAGTGATGAAAAAAAGATCAAAAGCCACAAACTTCATGTATACATATCACACTTTGATTATTCGTATCTTGAATTAAGAAAATCTTAATTAAACATAATCTGAAGAATGAGTAAATAGGCATCATGATATTTAGATCAAAAGTCAATGATTCTTGGCCTTGAGTAGTGTCTTTTTTGATAAAATATTTTAATGAAAGCAAAATATTTACAGGTACTATATTACATATATACAAGCCTTTAAAATTATAATATTGGGAGACTCAATGCTCCACTTTCATATTTAATAATGACGATAAAACTTCATATCTTTCAATCACCACAAAATCATTCTATTCTAAAGCAACGTTCCGTTGCATTCTGTTTACAAAAAAAAATGAGAAGAGTGTTCTGGGAGTTGAAGTGAAAGTTGTAGTACATAACGCATAGCACAAATCTAACTGTACTTCTTTTTTCGACAGTGTAGTACCAGCGTGCAATTTAAACGAAAATGCTTCCTATGGTGCAAAATTTTGTTTATGCAAGTAAAGTTTTTATATCCAAATTTTGAAACTCCATTCTAATGAAAACAGAGAGAAAATCATCAAAAATTCAAACCAAGTGATTATAGATAATTTGTCTCGTGCTATTCATTACCATATTTCAATGCATCCACACTTTGTAACTCTAGCCACATCCAAACAGTATGCTCAATTTCAATCCTATTAATTGCATAAGTAGGGGGAATATATTAAGATAAATTTCAATTAGTTTTTGCAAAAAAAATTTACTTTTATAATAATTCTAATAGTAAATGAAACTATGTGTGACACTCTGAAATTTTTAATCGATCAAATGTTTTATATTATTGTACAATCTAATTTAAAACTTCGGGTTTTTCCTTCATTTAATACAGTTTTTAAAGAAATTTGTATGCATTAAAAAATAGCAATGAGTCTCAACAATCTCCTATAGCCAGTGTTGAATTCAGGAGGTGGCCCGGAGGGAACATTTACCCCGAAGCAATGAAATGTCTCCCCAGAAGATTTGAGATTTTATGCTTTTAATAGTCAAAAAGTGCAATCCCCCCCCCCCCCCCCCCCCCCACAGAGCAACAGAAATCCCTCCCGAAGAAAAATGTCTGAATTCAACTCTGCCTATAGCAGGTCTGTCCAAAGTGGTGCCCTTTGAAGGTTTTCCATGTCCTGACACCCTTTTGAATGTTTCCTGTTATTAGCTTTTTCTAAAAATAAAGATTCATTTTAAAGGATGCTTTCTTTGTCAATAATATTTGCATATTTCTTTTTATTTTTATAGGGAAGATTAAAGTTTCCACCTTTTTCCCCCACAAAAATGTTTAAGATTGCTTCCTCTCATCCCTTAAAAAAAAAAAAAAATGTAATTCTAAATTTACTATGATTTTTTTTTTCTGCATACTACTTTTACATGGAGTTTCCAAATCATGGAGGCTTTATGTCTACCGCTTTGACATATATGTGCATTGTATTAAGATATATATATATTGATACTGGTACTAGAGCGAGATAGTATTGGTGCCTTTTTTGAGATGTGTGAATAATCATGCCCTTTACTGTTTGCTATTAGCCTCCTGCCTTCTGAAAGGTTGGACAGGCCTGTTCTAGAGTACATCCACCATAAGATGAAATGAATATTTCATACCTGTTAAGTCTTCCCTTTTATAAGGGAGACTCCCTTATTTTGACACCCTTTCTACCTTATTTTCAAACATTTCTTCCTTTACTTTAGTACTTAAAAAATACATATAATATTTCAGAAATTTGCATAACAAAACCAAAAATTGAACCAAAATTTCTGCGAAGAATAATTTTTATTGAAAGCTAAACTAATTCATTAAACTAAAATTAATTCATTCTTCTTCAACTGCTCAACCATCATTGCATCCTTAATCTGGTGTGTAAGATAACACTGTAAATAATAAAAATTAAATTAAGATAATTTAAAAACAGTCATATAAAATCTTTTATATATTTTGCTTCATATTGGAAATTTTCTTGTATTTTAAAATATTCTATTTATTTGAATTTGTGAAGAGTGCTTTCAATAATCTTTCTACTGATTTTTTTTTCAGTTGATAAACTTCTTTGAACAGCCACATGATTACAGTATTTATCATAAAAATATAATTTTTCTTAACAACATAAAAGGAGTAACTATAAAGTAAGTGAATAATAAGTATTTATAAAAAAAAAAAATGAATATTGTAAATTTAGTGTTTCTCCTAGATATTTTCAGAAAGGCACAGTGCCCTACCATTTCTTTGTAGTGAAAAATGCTTCTTGTCTGTTTCTTTGTGATGGAAAATATGCCCAATCTGTCTTATCATGGTGGCAAATTTACTGTTTATTTTTTCATGACTTTAGTTCTCTTATATAATAAAAACAATTAAAATTCAGTCAATACACTATAAAACATTTAAATACATAATAAAAAAATAGACGTTTCGGGTTATTACGCCCCTTATCAGTACACAAAAAAGGTAATGACCCTAAAAGATGTCAAACATGACATCTTTTATGCTCATTACATTTTGTATGCTGATGTAAGGTGTAACAGCCTGAAGCATCTACTTTTTTATTATGTACTTAAATAAATGTAGTGTCTTAATTTTAATTGTTTTTATTGCATAATTATACTGCTCAGGCATAGGATGTATTTGTTTTTAAAATTTAGTTCTCTTATCTAAATCTCTCTGTCTAAATATCTTATTCTTATTTCTAATCTAAATTGAATCTTGTTCATGTTCTTTGATTTTAATTATGAACTTTATTCTCTGACAGGTTAATCGAACTAACATTTAGGTAATTTTCTGTTATACCAACACCATGCCAAAATGTATGCTTATGCACCATTTATTAACATCCTAATCATGCAAAGGATTTTTATTACAAACCATACCAAACATTGACTCAATATTTATTGAATTTGAATAATATATTTTCATTATTATTAATTAATCTTAGCCATGCAAAACATTTTAATTTGCTATTTTTTGAATCAAAGATATTTTTTATTAAATTATAACTTACATTTTTACCATTTGGTAGTTACTTGATGATGAAAAATCTGCAATAAAATTGCTTCAGGACTATGAAAATTATAAATAAAGAAAGTATTTTTGCAAGATGCCGACTACAAGCATTTCACAGTAAATCTCAAATATAATTTTGCTGATGCTTACACTGAATTTAATACCATCTGTTGAGAAATTAGGGAGCAACGCAAAATAGCTTAATAAAAGAAAGCGCTGAACTGTTTGTCATTACTCTATCTCATAATTCATAGAGTTCATGTGGCGACATCTTTTTACAAAAAATGAAATGTTTGCTGCAGTGCTAAGAGACATTTACAATTTCATGCCAGAAGTTACAACTAAATTTTATTTTATTGTTCTCTTATTTTAAGTATATATTTATAATGATATAATAAAATAATTCATGAAAGTCTGTAATTTTGAAATATTATATTTTTTAAATGATCGCTTTTGCACCAACAATGTTAATTTTTTTTTTATTTGGCGCCAGCTATTGCACTTGGCTACAATGGTGTTCATATAACGGAAAAGTACCAACATTTGATTTTAAAATGCAACTTTGCAAGATACAGTAAATGCACTTTTATTATAGATGACTTTAATTAAATTTAATTAGACCTATAAAAATCTAATTATATATGCTAAATTAATAATTACATCAGTTTTTATTTAAGATCACACATCTACAGCTTTTCGATCATTGGGTACATGAAGAAAAGAAATTTTATCGAAAATACACAAAATCAATTAAAAGTTATCCAATTCAATTTTATCAGCTTATTTTTTTTACTAAATAGTATGGATCGTTTATCTACTGTAGAATGAAACTCACTTAAATAAAAGGCAGTTCTTTTAATTTACATCCATTTTATTAAAGGAACTAATATGCAATAATTACAGTACTCCTCCATTATTCCGTCGACCACTTTTCATCAAAAAAAATATCGCTAAACTATGGGATTTAACGCCAAAAATGCATAATCATGATGCCACATTCACTTGATGTCAGATGCTTTACATGTGTTTGGTGTGTCATCAAGTGATTTTTAATTTGACATTTATCTGTATTTTTAATGATGTTCTACTGATTTATTAAGTATTTTGTTAATTAAAATAACAATTATGTTGTTAACAGCGACGTTAGGATGTTAAAAGAGAAAAATATTGTGATGAATAGTTATGTATGATAAATATATCAGTTTTAACTGACATCACAAAAATTTATCCACCAGCTTGAAGTGATAATTAAGAAAAGTAATGTAAATAATTAAATATCCAAGATTTTTTTTTTCCTGTTTTCCTTAATATATTGTACATTTTTTTGCTTAACACTAGAACCACGGGACATTTTACTCAAATTTTATAAAAATATTTCCCACCATAAATTTTATTTAAAACTATTTAACTTCTTCTTTTAAGTTATTTTTGGGTAGCATATATTTAACTTATTTTTTGAAAAAAAATTCTGGTGGGAATGAACATCTACTCATTTGGTATGGGTCAAATTGATCCGTCATCGCGGTTCTAGTGTTAAAGTCGACACTTTATTCCGACAAGCTTCTGCGATTTTTTTTTTTTTGAGATTCTAATGGCAACATCTTTTTATTTGTTTATTGGCATTATAGTTTGGCGATAGGTTTAAAAAAAATATTTTTATGGAAAGCGGTCGACGGGATAATGGAGAAGTAACATAATTACTCTATTATATAAATAAATAAACAATAAAATCCTCATTTTCTTTAATACAGTGCAACATTGGTATAACAAAAGTTTTTTAGCAGTAGGATGCTGCAATCGGTTTTTCATTTTTCAACTTAGAATGGATGAATGTAAAAAATGAAAAAATTCTTTCAAGTCCTGCAGAACTTGAAGGAGAGTTTAAAAAGCATTTCAACATAACCGTAGAGTTCACATTTAGAACATTAATCTTTTTGAATTAGCATTGATATATGCATGATAGTATAAATGATTACAAATTTGTTTATTTAATGTTTTGCACAATAGTCTCTGAAATAATGCATTTTTATATGAAAATAAAAAATCAGTATATTTTTTAAAATAGAAATGGCATAAACAAGGAAACCCCCCCCCCCCCCCCTATCTCAAAAGTTGCAAAAACCATCACCTGTAAATACCTGCTAAACCTCAAGTTTGTTAATAAAAAATAACTAATTTTTCTAAAAATAATATTTTTAATATTAAGTTTTCCACTTTGATTTCATATAATTATGCTTTGTGTTTAATTCTTTTATATAGTTAATATATTTTAATTTTGAACTTTTGTTTTGTATTCTGTTGGTTTCTTCCAGTTTTTTCAATTTTTTCCAGTTTTTTCCACTGTCCTAGAAGAAACCAAACCCTGGTTTAACACAATAGCATAAAATCTAGATAAATGTATTTTGAAACTGCAAAATACTTTGAAAAAATATTACAAATATTACAAAGTACTTGTCCTGAAATTCCTGAAAAAAATAAAAACATCCTGAAATGTCCTAAAATATGGTAGTCGTCTGTCCTAAAATTCCTGAAATTTTGCGAGTTTTGTACTATATCGGCATTTGATATAATCAAATAAGGGACAGGTGTACCTTTTTACTAATGCAAATTGATCATAAAAGTCGCAATTTTCTTCAATTTATCGTTAAAAATACTAATTTTGGTCGATTTGCACAAAAAAAAAATAAATCTTTGGTGATCAGTTACCAAAAATCACAATTTTTATCAATTAGTCATTACAAAAAGCTTGCTGTTTTCGTCTGTCAGTCACAAAAAATCTCAATTTTTACCAATCAGTTATAAAAAAAGGAAATATTTTGTGATTTCCGTTAAGTGAAGAAAAAATCTATTTTTGTCCTTCAGTAGTGCAAAAATTACAATTTTTTAGCAGCTTGGTCAAAGGGTTCTGGTAAAATTATTTTTCTTTTAAGAGTAACCTATATTTTTAAAACAAAAAAATTGTGTATGTAGTGTACTATTTATGATAATAAAATGTATTGAAGAGGGAGTTAAGGGTTTTTTCCGTTAGTATGTCAAGCAAATGTGTCCTGAAATATCGAAAAAAGTGTGTCCTGAAATATCATCTAGGGCTAGTACTACCCATGCAAATTACATTACCAAAATACTTTAGTTTTATAAGTTTAAAATACAAAATACAATTGTATTTTGAAAATAAATTTGAAATACATCTATTTTCGATACTGTCCAACTTTGCTCATAAGGTGCTATCACAACATGAAGAACTGTAGCATATAACCGAAAGAGTTATCGCTGAAAGTTCGTTATAACTGAAAGAGCTATGCATATAAGTAGCATAAGTGCACTGTATTCTAAAAAATATAGATTGATTTTTAAATGTTTATAATATAATGTAAATTTGAAAAAGTCTATGAAACAACTGTATTAATAGATAATATAAAACTAAATTGTATATCTAAATGCAGCGCTCACACTAAGAAAAAAAAATAAATAACATAGGATTTTTTTCATTTTAATAAAGTTGTTATGGGGTTTTGGTAAAATGAGTTTATTATCAATGATATTATATATATATATATATATTTATTTATTTATTTTAATCATAGGCTTTAGTAGGAACTTTATAAATAATGTGCATTTATATATTAATAAAAGAAATATGTTTATCCATCTGTCGGCAATGACTAGAAAAATCTATCATGCATAGAAGTCTGAAAATTTGGATAAGGATGGACAAAAACAGGTCCGAATGCACCTGCGGCTCAGATTTTGCATTTTTTGATAATTAGCTGAGATAATAATTAAGAACCCTAAATGAACATTGCAAAATGGCGAGCGTCCACTGTGACACTAATTGTGTCTGTGCCTGTCCGGGTAATCCTCAGTTCTTTAAGTTGATGAAGGGAAAATATTCCATTTTTTCTGCATTTTTAAATCACAATTACCTGGTCCCCCGTGGAATTACAATAAATGAAAAATATCCACTTATATTCTGCTTTATCTTTCTGGCTCTAATGGTATTTTTTGTTTAAAAAAAAATAATAATATTTACTATTTCAAAAACCTTTTTTTCTGCAAGTAAATTTCATATTAGTTTACACATTTTTCATTTTTCTGCAGTTTTAAACTGCCATCTAAATCCCAGATGAAAATACAAAAAAAAAAAAAAAAAAAAAAAACTTATTTAGGTTATTTTTCCAGTTCTTCCTTTGTTTAAAAAAATATTTTACTATTTCATAAAAAATATTTTTGGGAGATCAATTTCATCTTTGTTTTCATATTTTCTGTTTTTATTTGCAGTTCTAAATGCCATCCACTTTTTGCAGATAGAAATAAATAATTAAAGAAAAGCTCTTATAGCTATTTTTTTCTGCTTTCAATTGTACCTTTCGTTAATTATTTCAGAAAAAAGAAATCTGGAAGTCATTTAAAACATTTGCCAAAGATCTTTTTTTAGGGTTTCGTTCATCTCACGAAACCTATTACTCCGCTCCGTTGTCTGTCTGTCTCAGAGCCATTCTCAGAAACTATGTAACTTACATAGTTGAAACTTTGCGTATATCTAACTGAATACCAACTATGAAGCTCAAAATATTAAAATTTGAAAAAATCGTATTATTTTAATAAATAGAAATAAAAAACCAAAATTCTAACAACCTTTTCCTATTAAATTTGAATATTTTTCATTATAGCAGTTGCCAAAAATTAAAAATCCACAATGAAATTCTTTCTACAATAATTAATTTTCTATTGAACGATTCCCACGTGAAAAATGAAATAAAAAGTTTCACCAATTGAAAAAAAGATTAATATGAAATAAAATTGATTGACGTCATAGTGGTAATAAAACGGAAATTTTCAAAAATTTCTCAATAATACAAGGAGTATGTGTATGTGTATGTACACAAAGCAGATTATTATCATGTCATTAGAGAATGAAAAAGAAAATTTGATGTCATATTGGAAGTTTAACGAATTTTTCAAATGTTTGAGAATAATACAAAGCGATTATCAATATGAGTAATAGCGCGACCTACTTTATACACGGCCGGTGCATGACGTTTAAAAGTCACATGAAGTGGATCATTTTTACACGATGATTGGTGCAAAGTGGCGCTCCCACCGTTTTGCACCAATCGCTGTGTAAAAATGATCCACTCCATGTGACGTTTTAAAGTCATGCCCCGGCCGTGTATAACGTAGGTCGCGGTAATAGAGAATAGTAAATATATGAGTTTGAGAAACATATTAAATCATGATAACAATCAGATTATGGAAATATTCGAATATTTTAACATTTTGAAGGTGTACAACGTGTTTAATTTTGAAATTATTATTATTTTTAAATATCGCGTTTAGTCCGCATGACAGATATTACCGTAATTTCGCGCGTATACGCCGTACCTCAGACAATTCGATTTCCTACCAGAATTTATTTTAAATAAAATATGACTTACTTCTGCTTAGCACTTATTTGACTTCTTATTTTCAGTAAAATTTCCGGTTTGAAAAAGACTTAACTAAGACGCATAGGCGCAAAATTACGTTATTATGACTGAATATAATAGCGGGCTTCGCCTGCTATCTGTTGGTTTAGATATTTGAAAAAATAGGCCAATAACTTTTTAATTTATGAAAAACATGACTTTTTTTTTTTTTTTTTTTTTTTTTTGCTAAATGGAATTTATTTGGATTTATTAAAGAAAGAATAAAGTGTTTTGAAAGGAATATTAAACGAAACCCTTTGAGCGATCTTCGATCACACTTACCCACTTGTTTTTATTTCCTCTGCGTCTTCCCAGATATCATTTCACACTTTAAGAGTCTTGTTATCATTTCACACTTTAAGAGTCTTGTGCTTTCAATTATTTTCGGGTGGCAAAGGTTATTAATTTTTGTTCAATATGTGAATAGAGAAAGATAGGGATTAAGCAGGATTTTTTTTCCCACCATGTTAAAAAAGTCATGATTTTATAACTCCACAGCTAATTGACTGATTTCGTGGATTTTTTCATTTAAAGAGAGGAAAAGAATAAGATAGATTATAACCTTTTTTCAATCTTTAGGTTATCTTCAGAAACTTTTGGTCAGAATTGAAAGTGTAATATATATAACAGAAATTAAATAAACAATCATTAAACATTAATCACTACAGC
The DNA here is from genome assembly GCA_963931845.1 of Maratus michaelseni. Taxonomy (NCBI): domain Eukaryota; kingdom Metazoa; phylum Arthropoda; class Arachnida; order Araneae; family Salticidae; genus Maratus; species Maratus michaelseni. The sequence goes on from OZ007594.1 coordinate 75,470,632, forward strand.
GCCTCTTAGTTCGCGTGGAAAGATTTTTGTTTAATAAATATAAAATCATACAAATTCAAGGTTTGTTTCCAAAAGCAAACCGAAGTATGCGCTACCAAAGCAGAGTTAGAAACTAGATAGAAATAATCATGTGTCAATGGCACCTAGTAATTTTTTCTTCATTGTCAAAATATTCTACTTAAGTGCCATTTTTACTTTGAGGGGGGCAATTGCTCCCTTCAAATGACCTGCCTGGTTTAAATTCTGTACCAGTAAACCCAAGCAATTTTAAAAAAGTAAAAGATTATTTTATTTACGTAAGTTCGGAAATTTTAGCCATGTGTTTAGCCATAATTGTTCTGTTAAAATATTGTATAAATTGACTCTTACATGTAATTAGTTTCAATTAGAATGTAATCCTAGCGTTTATTTTTTTTTTCTGTTTTTCAGAGGCTTGAGTGCATATATTCAAAGCATGTATATAATGAGACTGTATGGCTTGCTCCATTTTGCCAAAGTAAAAGTAGAAATTTTAAAAGTAACTCATCACACTGACGATGGAACTATTAGAGTAAGATGGCGTGTAAATGGATTACCACGTCATAGGCTGGTTTTGCAGATGTGGAAACAGAAAGTTATCAACGTAACAAATGTCCCAGAAGACACAGAGTATGTATACACTTTTTTCTCATCTATAAATGTGTTCGTTGTTTTTGTGATATGTTTTCAAGTTTGTCTGGATAAAAATTTCTGTATTATTTATGAAATCAGAAAGTATATATATATTTTTAACAGATTAGCTAAGTGATTCTCAAAATGATTTGAGTACTTTCAAGTAAAATTTATTTGTAAACTGTGACAGCAATTATATATATATATATATATATATGGAACAGTAGTGTGAAGCAGCACTTCTAGTATCATAAAATGTAGTAGACTCTTTAATCTAAGCTTCAAGAGTACGTGAAAAAAAATTCAAATGAAAACACTCAACTTAAAAAAAAAAAAAAACCTGAAAAACTACTGAGTGTCTAGCCACCTGGAAAACTTGGAAAAGTTAGGGAAATTTTTATAGAGTGAAAAAGTCAGAGAGATGTCAGAAAAATTTATCATTCCTGAAAAAAAGTCGGGGAAATTTTGAAATTTTCAAGAAAAACTTCTTAAAATAAAACTAAGGATTTGAAATTACAGAGCGAGGAAAATCTAACTTTGTTCTTCATAAGTACTGTAACGAGTATTTCAACCTCTCATGCAATTCCTTTTGTGTACCACCTTTCAATCCTTTGTAACTCAGATAGTTTTAATACCAAGTTCACTGAAACTTTGTAGTTTTGTAGGATTGATTAGGTGATTCAACCTATATACTTAACTTTGTTTGAGAACTGAACATTTGTTAGCTTAATTTATTGAGTATTTATAATCCTTAAATTGGGTTAGTTACAGAACAGATATATTACTTATAAAGAAAAAATTTTTATTTTTTGTATTAATATATGTGAAAGCCATCTGTATTAAATTGCGATTGATGTGATAAAGAATTTCAATCCTGATTGTGCAAAATAGATAGGACTTGACGATAAAAGTGTATATCTGCAAAATGTTTAGAATGTAAAAAAACATTATCAATAAGAAATATAGGGGCGTCAAGCGATCATTAACCACGAAGTAAATATCTTGGTGTTCAACACTTTGTAAATTTTGCAAAAATTTGTTTAAAAAATCTGTAGTTTGTGCTTCAGAATTAATTGTGAAAGTTCCGCTCTCAAATTCACAACTTTTAAGATTTTTTGTATATATATATATATATATTCACAAAATCATGATACCGGGAATTTTTTAAATATTTTTTAATAGTATGGAAAACCGGGAAAAGTCAAGGAAAATTGTAGCTCAGATAGAATAGACATCCTGAAACAAAGTAATATGCATAAATACTATACATTTAGTGTGTAATCTTTTCCTTTTAAATTATCAATTTATAAGCATGATTTTAAGTACCAAACATAAGAAATACTTACTAGAACATAATTTCAAACCCTAGTAAAGAGTGACACAAGTGAGCATCACAATATCTATTGACATGTGACATATAACAATTGCATATAGTATGAGTAACAGTCAGCCAGCAAATCGTATGCATTTAAAAATTGCCAAAATATGCAATAAAACATCCAAATCTGTTATCCAAAGTATGCACTCACAGCTTATAATAAAAAACTACTTACCTGTAAACACAATCACTATTTTATTTTATTTTGTCTGAGTGTAATTGTTAGTCAAATGAATATTTACACTTAAAAATGAATAATTTAGATATAATTTTATAAAAAAAGACATATTACCACAATTTTTCATCTCGTTGCGAGTAATTTTTGTTGCATTGTACAAGTGAGGACATGAGTTTCAAAACTTGCCTTATTCAAAATTTAAAAAATTGTGTTTTCTGTATTAATCTATTGTATTGGTAAATCTGCACCGAAAAAACACTTCAATCCACAAAAAAAACTAGTTTTAGCATGCATTTCTGTCATCGTAATTCTTGGTTTACAATGAAAACCAATAGAGGCTGTTAGAGGTTTTTCGCGATTTCTCAAAATTTGATTTTTTGGATAAGACGAATTTTGAAACTCACATACTCAAGTATATATATATTTTTAATTCTCAACCCTTAGATTTTGTCTTTTTTAAAAAAAATCAGAAACTGTTTAAAATGCAGAAAATATTCTTTCCATATCAACTGATGTTGCTGGTATCAAATAAAAGGAATTAAATTTTGCCAAAATATTTTAGACCTAGTGCTGTAAAGAATTATTAGAATTGGTGACAAGTTGAACCAGTTGGACTTAAAAGTTAAATATATTTACTTAAGTGCCATTTTATATATTTATAGTAAATAATACTTTAATCATAACAAGCCTTGAAATATGCAATTGCATATAATTCACTGTCTAGTAATAATATTATTTATACTTTCATTTTAAAAAATATGTAATTTTTGCTTGCTTTATTTATTTTTACATTTTAAACAAAATTTTCAATTTCACTTGAGGTCTTTAAGACATTCACTATTATCCATTCTTACAAATCCTCTGTCAGGGCAGGATGACGGGATTCACGTCCAAAATTTAAAATCCCACCCAAAAGAATATTGTAAGCAGGAGTCTCCCACCCAAAAAAATTTCACCCTTTTCCGGAGAATTTTGCTTTTTCAACTGACGATCAAGTCCTGCGACCGACTGACGAATTTTGTGGGGTTTTCCCGCAACAGGTTGACGACTTTTGCATTTTTCATACCTTTTTCAAGACTCGAATTGTAAATTTATAAGAATTAATAAAACTTGAAGATTAAATGTAAAATAAATTTTATGAATTTATATTCTTAAGGCTGTTCTCAAATCTAAAAAAACTACTTTCTGACACATGTTTAAATTCATTTTTGTTCAGAAACACATTGAATTGGCATGTGTTCTTATTCAGAAACTATGTAATTGAAAGACATTTTTCATTTTTTGGTAAAGCAGAAGATCTTTCAGAAAATACTGTCAAAATCAGCTTTTTCAATCAAATTCCTGACACAACAGTGCAAGAAAGGGGAAAAACTTGTTGTCACGCGACAAGAATAGCTTATAACTCAATAAGTAACTTATTTATCAATAAATGGAAAACTCTTCAATTCCAAATAGCTTCCATCGTCAGGCCTGCCCATTTTACTTTTTTATTTAAAAATGAGTTAGAAAATGTGTCAGAAAGTTTTGCATTCTTGAGCAAAGAAATTGGGAAGCCTTCTTTTATTTTCTTATCATGCAAAAGTGAAAATAACTTTGATGTGATTTTTAAAGTTTAATTTTATAAAAATTTTCTTAGGTGGCTGGACGGGTTTTCTGTATTTAGTGTCGGCAGCGATGGTTTGATTTATAAGCATATTTGTGATAAAGTAAGTTCATTATTTGAAAACATACTAAAATTATATTTGATTGTTATAGGTTTGATCATAATTTATTTATGTTCTATGTAACCAGAATTTTATCACTGTCATTTTAAATTTGTATGTAATTTTAAGAAGTAATTTATTTAGTGATAAACATGCTTTCCTTCCTTCTCTGTTTTTAATGAATCCAAAGTAATGTACATGACCTGAAACTGAATAGGGGCTGCTAAGCAGGCCCGGACTGGCCAGGTCGGCTGGTCGGCGATTGCCGAGGGCCCCCAGCCGAAGGGGGCCCCCAAATATGGATACACTACTTTATAATTAGTTACATAAGAGAAATTTGACAGTAATCTTACGCATTTACAATTAATTTTAAGCAGTTGCCAGTTGGTTTTTGTTTATAGCAGCCTGCGCGTAGTGGCGCCGTGTCGTGTCGCTGGCCAGACGGCTGACTTATCGCGCTCTGTGCAGTTCTCATAGGCTCAGATTCAGAGTGCATCGCGACGCTCACTCTTGTAGTATGGTTGTAGTTAGTCACAGTTGTGCCAACATGAAACGTGTGTACCAAAGTGGTGCTACGAAAAGGAAAGAAAAGAAGAGAAAATCTTTAGACGTAGAAAAAAGTTGCAAAAGTTTAAATGCTTGGTTAAATACCAGGTAACCAAGAAAGTTCGTCCGGTTTTTGAGAACAGTCACATTTGTCGCGTAGGTGTGATCGAACGGATTTTGATGAGGTCATATCTGTACATTCCATTCAGACTTGATTCAGTTGAGAATAGCTCAGCGCATCGCACGTTTCGCTATCAGTGTTTGTAGGAAGTGCAATCTTTGAAAGAACATGTCGTTGACAAAAGGGTTTTGAAGCCTATTTTGCTGTACGAGTTCAACTTAGGAAACAAAGCTGCAGAGGCTGCTAGAAAATTATGCTGCGCGTTTGGAAGGACTTCGGTGAATGAACGGATCGCTCAAAAGTGGGACGGGATCCTTTAAGACATGCCCCTTGTTGGTCGGCCCAGGAGCTTGCACACAGGTAGTATCTGACAAAACCATCCGATCGCATCTGCATAACCTTGGGATGACGTGGAGACTCAGCAAGTATGTTCCTCATGTTCTGTTCGAGGGAAACAAGTTCCAGCTGTTGAACATATGCTTGTCATTGCTGTTCCGCCACAACAAAGCTTCGTTCGTAAAACAAATATTGACATGTGAAGGAAAATGGGTCATGTATGATAACCAGACGAGAAAACATTATTGCCTGACTTCTGGTTCCGTCTCATTGGCCGCCAAACCGGATATTGATCAAAAAAGATAATGCTGTGTGTTTGGTGGACCAGCATTGGTATAGTTCACTATGAATTCTTAGAAAGCAGAGCACCATCATAACCGACGTCTACTCGTCACAGTTGCAAAGGGTTTCAGCTGCTTTGCTCCAAAAGCAGCCAGAGCTGGTCAACAAAAGAGGTGTTGTCCTCCTCTACGATAACGTCAGACATCTTTCGGCGAAAGCGACACCGGGCTGGGAAGTTTTGCCTCATACACTTTACTCCCCGGAAGTCGTCCCATCGGACTATTGCTTGTTTATGGTCATGGATAACCACCTTCAGGAACAGCAGTTCCGAAATCGAGACGATGTCACAAATGCTGTAACACAATTTTTGGTATCTATAACAAAAGTTGTTTCAAAAAGGGCATTTATAAGCTTGTTTCTGGTTGGGAATATGTAATTGAAGCCAATGGTGATTTTTTCGAAGAATAAAATAAGCATTTAAGACTTTTGTGGGTCTTTTTTATGTCTGATGAAAACCGCACGAACTTTCTTGGTTACGTGGTCGTTCCACTTCTCAGTCGCAATGTCAGCCTTTGAGGGACAATAAATAGAAATAAAGAAAGTTGAATTAGTTTATTAGCTCATAAGTACCTTCCACAAACTCGGTATTTTGAGTCGCCAAGCCCGCGTTTCTGTTTCTTGTCTGTTTTGTTTTTTCCCCTAAAATCATTATAATAAAAGTCCAAATACCGTGACTGACAGCGAATTTTGACCTTCCATACATCAATGACGCTTCGTTTCTGAATGTTACTTTGGCGCCACTTATCGGTAATCAATAAAAACAAAGAAGTTTTCTTTTGAAATTGTACTTTGTTATGCATGTTACGAACTTTGAAGACAATGCAAATAAAATGAGTATTTCTTATAAAATTAAATTAGAATATAAGGAATATATAATGCCGTGCACTTCATACAATAATTACTAGCTGTACCCAGCCAGGCGTTGCTGTGGCTCAGTTTGGTTAAATGGAAAAGAGAAAGCGCACGTTTCTAATATGTTTAATTTTACAATGCTTGTGGGTATACAACATTTTTGTTGCTCCATTGTCTGTGCAGATATAGAGATTGTCTGACTTGCCGGTTCTAGAACATGCATATAATTGTCCACGTGAGAAGCAATCCGCGTCTAGATCTAAACCGTACAATTCTAAAGATGGGTCTTGAGTTTTGTTGATGGTGATTGCAAACGTCAATTGAATTGGGAATTGCAATCTCTTAAATTGAAATGGCACATCCATTGGAATCATAGGAATGCGCGGAATGAAGACATCTTCTCTTTGGAAGGTTGTGCCAAAACTGTTGCTTCTTACGACGTTGCTCATTAATTTTTTTACTGAAAGCCGAAAGTCGTTGCAAAGCTTTGGCTGGTTCATATTTCGCAACATGATAATTGGCACGCCGATATTCAGTTGCAGTTACGTGCGGTGGCATATCTAGCAGATAGAGTGAGTTAAAAAATTGTTAAATAATTAACCGGTTCATCTACCTCCACAACAATGTCGACGACTTGTATGTGACTGCCTCGTTTGAATGTTAGACTGAATAATATTGTAAAGTTCGTAGACGTCTTTGTTTTTGGCCGCAAGAATAGCTCGTTCACTTAGCCAGTCGTGATTCTTATAATTGGTTTGAATATTGGGAAATACTTTATCAACCAATTCTTCTTTTGACGTCACTAAATTGCAGAGTTATGAGGCAATGAAATTCGTCGTGAGGTCAGATCAACCGGCATCTTTCCGTCTCCAATTTCCAGCAAATGATGTGAGAATATCTCAGCTGATCGATCGTTTTGCAGCTGGACACGCATATTGTAGTTAATTTTAACGTTTTTACGTGTCGCCACAAAGTAGAATATTTCAGGCAAGCATTTATTTCGTCCACTGGTGTCAATCGAGGAATTACAGGTAATGTTTGCCTGAAGTTTCCTGCAAGCAATATTAATGCGTTCCCAAATGGTCTGAAGTTTCCACGCAAATCTTGCAATGATCGATCAAGAGACTCGAGCGATTTTTTGTGCGCCATTGTGCATTCATCCCAAATAATAAGTTTGCATTTCTGCAATATTTTTCCCATGCTGGATGCTTTGGAAATGTTGCACATGGGAGTTTCAATAAATTACATGTTCAATGGAAATTTCAAAGCGGTATGAGCAGTTTTTCCACTTGGTAGCAATGCCGCATAGACCGGGAGGCGGCAGCACAGACTATCACCTCATCGAGTTCACGGCTGAAATTTCAGAATTAGTTAAAACTCGATTCGTATATTAAAACGCAATCGGTCTGCCAAGTCATATCTTGGTGGAAAATACCTTAAAACCCGATTTTAGTGGTTGACTCGTAGGTTTACCATTGTGTTTTCCTGCACCCAAAGGTATGAAAACATGGAGGACTGAGAGCAGGAACACACAATGGTAAACCTATGAGCCAACCGCTAAAATCGGGTTTTCGGCTGTTTTCCACCAAGATATGACTTGGCAGACCGATTGCGTTTTAATATGCGAATCAAGTTTTAACTAATTCTGGAATTTCAGCCGTGAACTCGATGAGGTGATTGTCTGTGCTGCCGCCTCCCGGTCTAGCAGCTATTCCGGACGACGCAAGAGCTAAGGCTATGTCATTTTGGGATCAAATTGCTACCGGTACCAATATAATTAGGAACATTTTACCAGTTTCTCCTGACGGATCTAAGTACAAGATTTCTCCAACCCCGTTATTGACAGTTTGCATTATTTGATCGTAAATGCCTTTTTGCTCAAGCGTTAGCTTAAGAATATTTTATTGCACTGCACGTACGACATAAGATCCCCCATGTTGTAATTTTGTTCATGACGCAATATAAAATTGCAAAACATTAAAAAAAGAAAAAAACACGAACTAAAAATCAAATAAAAAATAAAAATAAGTAAAAAATACTAACGAAATATTTCAGATAAGTGCTCCCTGGGGCAAAATGGGGGGGATGGGAGATGCGTAATATGAAAGAGTGGTCAAAGGGCTTTCTAATGTTATACCACATGATGGGTATCGGAAATGTTTTAAAAAAATGCCCACCCGGAGGGCCGAATTGGGAGAGGAGGAATAGTAGGTATATAAAAACACGCGCGTATTCGAATGCAACGTTGTGTCAAAATTTCAAAGCAATCGGTGAAATACTTTCGGAGATTTAAGAGTTTGAAGAAACAAACATTTACATTTTTATTTATATAGATATCAATGCAAATAAAATTTGGTATTTTAACATACTAGAAACTTTGTAGGTAAAATAAATTTGTAATCCTATTTATGTCTATTGTGCAAATAAAATTTTGTATTTTATCATACTAGAAACTTTGTAGGTAAATTTGTAATCCTATTTATATCTATTGTTTTACTAAATTAAATTTTTTGTTACATTTCCTATTTCAAAATATTTACAAAGTAAACCTATTCACTATTCTACAGTCTGGAGTTTGGTAGAGAGGTTGCTTCAGCAAGTAAGGGATAAAAGGATTGATTAACACTATCAGGTTCTGTATTCAAAAACGAAATACTACGCAAGTACAGTTAATAGAAAATTAGAAGATAACAGCATTGATATAGAAGTAGAATTAGATTTCAAGAAAAAAAAAGAACTTCAAAGAAAAAAGTAATTCCTGGTGAAAAAAGCAATAGACGAAGTTCTTGGAATGTCAACTGTTCGAAACTATAAATTGTTTTTTTTTCAGTGTTTTAGATTGTGCTAGTACAAGTATCAAAGAAAGATTTAGCCCAAACAAAGAAATTTTAGAAGATTGTTCCTGGTTAGATCGAAATAAATTTAATGAAATTGTAATGATGTTTGATAGTTTTCCTGTGGAAGTCCTTTTCTAAACTTTGTAAAGTTGAAAGAAGTCAGTTATTAACAGAACTATCGTTGAAAGAAAACAAGACAATCTGAATGGAGCTAAAGAAATCTGTGAATATGACGATGTGGAATCTGAATTTGAAGAAGACGAAAATCTGCTTGTTTACTGCTTTGACAAGAAACAATGTTATGCCCCCTTTCTATTGTTTTTGAACTCTCAGAATCTGGAATGGTTACCAACCTGTATGTAGCTTACAAATTTGTTCTAACCACACCTTGTACATAAGTCAGCTGTCAATAAGAGTGTTTTCTAAACTTAAAATAGTTAGGAATCGACTTAGATCTACTTTAAGCAAAGACCTCATGTCTAATCCTCTTTTCGTGAATGCAGAAAGAGACTTATTTTCTAAGTTGAATAAAGATGTTAATTTAGATGAAGTTACCAGGACCAGTGAAGAACTGGCTAAAAAGCTGTTTGGTTAGTAAACAGCCATTCAATATCACATAACCTTCTAGTTCGCTGTATCTGTACCAAGGTATTATAGAGCCATTTTTCTTTTTGTTATAAAATCTATTTTACAATTTGTGACAATTAAATAAAAATTAAAAAGGACATTGTTTTTTTCAATATACTTAGTTTTTTTATTACTGTTGTGTTCTTTTTTAATATTTACTTAGGTATTACGGTCGGATTTAGATTATTATAGCTTCAACACTGTGATTTGGTTGTCTAAGCTGAAAATATTTCTCACTCTTATTTTTAAGTAATAAACCACTCTTAATTAATTAGTATACTTACTTTTCATAGCATGGGACTAGTTTAGATATAGTATATAAAATAACTAGCTGTTACCCGTGACTTCGTTCACGTAACATTAAAAAAAGAATAAATGCATTAATTTAGTAAAACATGTCACTTGATAATTAACAACATATATAATTAACCAAAGCTTTATCACATTTTATAGGAGACCATACGGTATTTCTTTGCTATAGGGGCCTTGACATAACCCAGTCTTAAGTGAAATTTCATGCCAAATAATATATACAAACGCGAAAATGAAACTGCAACTAATGAAAAAAGGAGGACCAAGTAAAATCGTGAAAATCGAGGAATTCCTCTTCGTAAAACGAAAAACAACACTGGCAGAATTCTTCTATACAACAGTGCATTTTAGGTGGTATTTGGTGTACAATTTGTATATGTGTGCATTGCTAAATGGACATTATTATATTGTTTATTTGCATAGACATATGTTATGTATTTCTTACTACATTATCTTGTTTATGTATATATTAAATTAAGTGCTTCACGCTAAGTGGTGTAAATAGTGAACAAACTGCTTGTGGATTTTATACATTGATAGATATTTCACAAAGATATAACAATCTGAGGCGATTCTAAAATGTAAATAAAGGTTGCTAGAAAGTACTTTAAATTCTGCCCAATTTAACCTCGATATTTTCTCTATCGCGTCAAGAACACTATAAGCAAATAAATACCGACGACACAAATCTGATGATCTAAATTTACATATTTTTGTTAGTATATATAGGATTATTTTGATTTATTTCATGCGCTTGAAATTTTTTACGCTTTCTCTAGGGTTAGGTGCGTCGAATAAATGTACTTTCTTGTTATTTTATTTTGCCATTTCTATTTATTCTATTTTCCATTCATTCCATTTATGGATACTGAAATAATTTACATATTCGTGTCAAAGAATATTCTTTAAAGTTATTATCAGGATTAGGATAGGATACGATTAGGGTTACGATTAGGAATAAAAATTGAACGACAATGGCATGACCAATTCAGGTTTAAAGTATGAACCAGGAAGTCTATTTACATCATGAAGCAATAAAAAAATTAGAAAATTGTCGTCTGATATTTTTTAATATGTTTTACAGTCATAGTTGACATCAAAGGTGAGCGGGGAAATGATCATCTAAAATACCATTAAGTGTTTACCACGCAAAAAACAAATCTGGTTACAACAATGTATTTAATTTTGCGCCAAATTTCACTTGATAAAAAAAAAAAAAAAAAAAAAAAAAAAAAGCAAATTGACTATGGACCTAATTACAGACCCCTAACCTTCCTATTCTCGGAAATGTTCTACCTATATGTAAAAAAAAAATCTACTATATAGAACGCGCTTTCACCTTTATAATGTTATGAATTGGCACGATTGGCTTGTTCAAGTTTACACAATTCGGCTGGAAGAAAAGATTCATTACTTTTTGATTTCTTCTTTGCTTTTGCATTACGCGAATTTGTTGGTAAAATCGATTTTCTTTTCGATAACATTGTTGTTTTTTAAGTTTAAAAAATATTGTAATTTTACTTAGATTGGTTTAAAATCTATGCAATTTTTCTTATCCTACAAGACTTTACAAAAATCTATTATGAAACAACTTTAAAAAAAGCTATATTTAAAAAAAGACAAAGTTTTTCCTATTTTAGAGCTAAAAGAAATGTAAAATTAAATTCCGGTTCGAAACGACGATTTACAAATGTGTTTCGATTGTGGGAAAATGATAGAGGAAAAATGCTGTTACTTCGAAAAAAAAAAAATATATATATATATATATATATATATTTTTTTTTTTTTACTTTTTTTTTTTTACTTTTTAAAATTTAAATTAAAAAAAGTCCTTCCGGCCTGTACCGGGAGGAAAAGGTAGCTTTACTATATCTTCGTTTTAAAATTTTAGCTAATGTTACACGAAAACAGCAACTTAAAATGCAAAAGATTCGTTAATACTGAATTTGAATAAGAAATTCGCCAAATTATTGAGCAATAGCCAAATTGGCTTCATTTATGAAAACTTATTTTGGTCGCCAAATTTGGCGATATTTCGCCAAATGTCGCCAAGTTTGGCGAGAATTTGGCGCTAATGGATATGAATATATAGTTTTATGCGTTTGATTGGGAAAATTATTACAACAATGAAAATTTTTGTAATGTGCTGTCTTGTTTCAAAATGTCAGCCACCCTAGAATTTCAAACTGCTCTATCTCAGCCGTTTTTTAAGATAGAGGTAAAACAAAAAATGCTCTGAAATCCTCGTTTCAAGGCCTAACACTGAATTAAAAAATAAATTTGAATTTTTCATTTTTTTGTATATTTATTTTAGTTTTAAATTTTTAATTGGCCGCCATCTTGAAACAAAATGGCGGACCAAGCTGGCCAACGAACTCGGCCGAGACATTGGTGAGCTTAATACACACAATTAGTTTCATCAAAATTGATTTATAAGTACGAGCGTTATCGTATGACATAGGTCAGATATATATATATATATATATATGGATATATATATATATATATATATATATATAAATCATCATTTGAACGGAGGGTGGTTTTGGGGTCTGGGGGTCATGATCGGTGAAAATATATCGAAATTTTCCGGAACTGCTTTCCTCCGAACGGCTGCAATAGGTAGCTTTATACTTTTTTGTATTGAAAGCTACCTAATATGGTATCTTTATGTTAGCCGTGTGCAGACGATAAATCGCCAACCTATCCCATCATTCGCATTGAATTCATTAAAAATATAAATCTTTCACTCATTTCATTTAAAACACAGAACTTTAATTTACAACACATACATTTAAAATACATATATTACGTACATTTAAAATAATTCCTTTCATGTGAAAAAGAAAAAGAAAAAAAAAGAGAAATTAATCACAAATAATTTGATAACTCAAGATAATTTTATTTCAACATCAAAACAAATCTGTTTTATTTTTCTATATATGACATCATATTCGCTTGCTTTCCATACTTACTCGTATTTATGCACTTTGTATTATTATCGAATATTTGAAAACACACGTTTTATGTCTAATATGACATCATTTCATATTCTGTTTAATTCTTAAATAATTCATTTCCTTTTCATTTTTCATGTGGAAAATTTTCACTTGAAAATAAATTGTTGATTAAAAATTATTACTCAGGGGTTTATTTTATATTGGCAACGATAAAGTATTATAGCAACGGTAAAATAAATTTAACCATTTTAAAAAAAGCTGCAAAACCGGGACCCTTTGGGCCAAACCAACCAAACCAACCAACCATTTTAAAATATACGAAAAAATGTCCATTTATTTTGTATGAAAATAATGAAATTTTTAATTTTTAAGATAAATATTGATATAAAATAAACAAAACCCAGCCTATATTCATTTGAGGGTCATAATCAACTTATATGCAAAGATACAGGATAATTAAATGCTTCATTTTGACGCTGGCTTCAGCCTAACATTTGCACACAATCAGATTTATAATATTATATTATTAGGATATAAATATTTATTAAAAAAGCAAGTAAACTATATTAGAAAAAGGTTACTTTTTTACTCAACTACTTTCCAAGTGACAAAATAGCTAAATGTAGTTTTTAAGCATGTAAGCCTAATTAAAAAAAAATAAATATTCTATGTCTTCTAAATTCTCCGGTATAAGGGGCCCCTTTTCAGTCTCTAGCCGAGGGCCCCCAAAGGAGCCAGTCCGGGCCTGCTGCTAAGATTCACATTAAAAATTTTGAAAGCGTGTCCAAGGTGAATTTGCACTAGAGCCTCCCATCCAAGAAATTTCATCAATTTTTAGGAAAATAAAATTGCTTTTTTCGGAAAATTTTAAATTATTTCAATGATATTTTGCCATGTGTCAATACGTTTAGTCAGTGGTGTAATCGTAAAAAAAAAAAAAAAAAGTATACACCAGAAATTATATTCTCTAGCTATAGAGAGCATACATGGTTTTCCAGAAGGTATATGGCATATACCACCACATTCCCTCCACTACATCTCCCTGCTTATGGTTAATTTAAATAGCATGTTAAAATAAATGTAGGGTTAAAGATAATTTTCATGCCTTCCTAAACTGTTCTACTCTCCAGCATTTAGAAATGTTGGTCGGAAGCAGAAGTGAGGAATTTTATCAATCTACTTACCACTGGTGAGTGGATTTTCTGACAGAAAGAGGGAATTTTTAGACAGTCTTTTAAAAATGACTAACTATGGGAATACCAAAAATTTTTATGTATTTTTTACTCATTGGCCATTATATTATAAACACAGAACTTAGTTCTATCCTGTACGAAACTTTCAAAGGTTGCTACACCATCTTAAAAAGTCAGGGAATTTGGAAATTGGCCAAATAAGTTGGGCAATTTCAATGTTTTATCAAAGTCAAGGAAATTAATAAAATTTCATAGTGATTTACAAATAAGTGTGAGCATCGTTCCATGGCAGGTAAGAAAACTACATGTTTTTGCAGATTCCAATTTTTGTTTTCTTTAGATATTTCATCTAAATCACCCTGCTCCTAAAATTTCCACTTCCCACTTTTTCCACTCCACCCCCACACAAAGTACAATTAATACAATTAATAAATTATTTCAAATCTAATCAACCCCCATCCTGAAATGTTCACCTTTAAGTGATTTTAATGATAGTTGATGAAGTGAGCTATGCTGCTCGGTACACAAATATTGTATAACTTGCTCTTTTTTAGCAGTTTGGTGAAAACTTCATTTGAAATTTTGCAAGTGTCATAAATTATTAAGAAAAGCAATTCCTACTATAGTCCCATGTAGCAGAATTTTCTGTGTCAATCTGCAGCAAATCAAAAATTATCTGCAATCCAACAATGCTGAACCAAGTCTACTATCAGAAGAAATGTGGTAACATAAAATCAACAAAGTTTGCATTTACAAAGAAAATATAATAAAGATACAATACATCTTGAGATGTAAGGCAAATTTTAGCTTTTTTAAAACCCAGCATTTTTTTTAAAGCTATTCAAGTAATCTATAAGGCTGAGAAAAACTGCAGCAACTGCTGCCATGTTTTTGCTACTGGGTTATAGTCCTAATAGCAAGGTTTCTTTTCTTTTCTTTCTTTTTTTTTTTTTGTGAGGAGGGGAGGGGATTACCAATAATTGGAAAATTTTAATATTTTCAGGTAATACAACAGTATTTATTTTACCTTCAGCTTGTCCAGAGCTCACTACATCACTGGACTGAAATTTTACTAAAATACAACTTGGAAAGTCAGGGAATTTAATTCCTTTATATGGATAACAACCTTGCTTTCATCTGTCATACAGCTTTCTTAATTTTATGCAAAAAGTTTAAATAATACTATAAAAAGGGCATTGTAGTAATAAATTGTTTTTGAAATTATGTAAATTTTGTCATAACAATTTTCAACTGTATGTTGCATCTTATTGGTTGACAAGATTTTTTTCTAAAACTTCTAAAAATTCCTCACTGCTGGTAAGAAGTCTTCCCTCCAAGAGAAAAAAAAAAAAAAAAAAAAAAAAAAAAAAAAAAAAAAAGAATTTCAAGCCCTGACTAAAAATTAAATTTATTTTTCTTTACGTACTTTTTGTCTATAATTGTTTTCCTACTTTAAGATTGGTTTTAACCATAAAAAGTTTTTTCAAATTAAAATATTTTACTTTGGGAAAAGCTTAATTTCAACAATAAAAAATGATGAAATTGAATACATTATTTATGTGTAAGAGCCCTTGATCCTTGTAGGGTGTAAATCAACATGTGTGGAAATTTCACAGTTTAATTCATTTCTTAAAATTTGATTTACAACATCAAAACGTTGAATCTCATGCTGATGTATTACTATGTTTTCAAAAATTGTTTTTCTGAGTCATAATTTAAGTGCATTTTTTAAACATTTCCATTTATAAAATGCTTAAAATTTAAGAGAAAAAGTTCTGAAAATGTTGACTTCAAACTTAATGTTCTAACATTGTGAAGATTGAATCTTGAAATAAATATGTAATAGGAAATGAAATGTCTGAAATGAATTTTTCTTATAATTTATGGGATTATATAATTTATTATGAGAATCACTGAATATATTATGATATTTTGAATTTTATGAATTTTCAGCATTTTCTAGCACTAAAAGCAGAAAAGTATATATTTGGTGCCAGAAAATACTGAAAACTATTGTGTAACAATAAAATGGGATACATTGTATATTTATAAAAATTCCAGAATTGCCAAGTTTGCTGATTTTGCGGGAGATTCCTGTTTTTCTCTTGTTTTCAATTACTCCTGCTTTTTAGCATATTTTCTGATGCATTTTTAAACATTCTGTTATTAACAGATAAAAAAAATTCATGACTGTTTATTAATATGTCACCCACAATGTCATGATTATGAACAAATTTCCTATTATCATTCTCAAGTTATGCAAAACTGCTGTTATTGGTATTGTATTTTCTATTAGATATAAACTTTATGTTAAGGGGGTAGGTACAGCTAAAAATGACCAAAACCTTTTATAATAAGATTGCAATGTATGTATCATGGCCCACCCCAGGCCTGTGCGGACTTCTCTTCCCCTAAGAATTTGAAAATATCCAAAAGTGAAGGAATATTTATTTCATATTAGAAATGTTCTAAAATCCGTATGATTACAAAATATTTCTGAAAGGTATATATAGAATAATTGTGACACATCTATTAATATTTCATTAACTGTGCTATGGAGCATGAGTAAAATTGAAAGTCATAGATATATTAGTAATTGATAGTGATAACCAACATTCTCCTCTCCCCTCAAAGCCATACTTAAGTATGAAAAATTAGGTAAAAATAGCAATAAAACTGTTTTGAAAAATTCCTTCTTGTAAAATAAAATGTAAAAATAGCATTATTAAAAACAAAAAACATACCCTTGAATATTATCTCCTCTCTCGTTCATAATATAGTCTATGTCCTTGTGATTCATAAAGAATGCCATCCAAAGCAAAATGCTGTAATTGTAGTTAGATTAATATATTTGAGACAGAGAACCTGATTTCCATAAGTAACTTGTATGTGGGAGGCATAAAGGATGTTCTATACAAAGGAAGAGTAGTTGCCTTATCTCAGAATGTACAATGCCGTATTCCTTTTTTGGGCTTCAGGCATAAAAATATCGAGACCTTCCAGATCGCCATGAATCAATCTCATATCTGACTTGTCTGTTGGTGTTTACTACTTATGAGATTTTGCCTTGCCTGTGCCCCCTCCTCTAAGTTGAGTTTTATTTGGTCTTGCTGTTATTATTTATCCTTTATAGGACTATTGCTACTTTTAAAAATTTCATAACAAATCATTGTTATTTCACAAAAAATATTTCTGGCGTAGGAGGAAGTACTGCCCCCCCCCCCCCCCACTTTGTTTTGCCTATATCTGTCTGTTTTTTCAGATATGGCAACAGGAACGAAAAAAAAATAGTGTTTTTTAAACTATCTATTCAGGACTTCTATTTTTTTTTTCTCAATATAATTATAATTTAATTAATATTAAACTATTAAATGATAAAAGAGCTCTCTCTCTCTCTTTTTTTTTTAATATTACACTGTTTGTTTTGTATCTATATTTTCTACTTTTTAATGTTTAAAATATTTTGTCGTTGCAGTTTCACAGCCAGTTGGCATGTTTTGGCAACAGTGGTTTAGCACATCATTGTTTTTGTAACTCATAAACAGTAGTAACCATAAAGATTATTTGGCGATTTATCATCGACAACCAGCTAACAAAAAATGCCTTAAAATTAATTACAAAGTATATTAAATTGTTGCATTGTCATCTGTATAGATAATTTTTATAATTGTAGCATATCAGGAGGTGAGTGAAAAATTAATTTCAAAATTCCATCTTAATGATCTTAACATACAAAAACCAAGTTAAGTTACATAAAACAGTGCAAAAACAAGGAATTGGGAAGTTGTCTTATCCTCCTGACACAGGCCAGAAATTATCTATTGGTTTAAATGCTTAAATTATGATAATGAATAAAAATTTAGTAAAATGTAGGATTTCAAACTCTTTTGTTTTTATTATTATTTTTTTAATAGTGGGCGTTTGCCTACTGTAGTCAATAGCTGGTGACACTCATGTGCCCAGGACATATTTATCTGGATAATCGGAGTTTAATGTACATACTATTTTGGTACGGTAGTTCTTGTTGTGATAAAGGATTCTAGGTTAAAATTCTGAGTAAGATATGGATTAAAATTAAAAGATGCTTAAAATTTATTATGCATATATTTAAAATATTTTGTATTTGTGCTTTAATTTTCTGTTCAATGTTGATTTAAAAAAATGATAAAATTGTGAAAGATTTACTATATTTCTATACTTTTTCATTCCTCTTTCTTTTTGCAGATGATCCCAGATGAGGAAAAGTCCCTTGTTAAAAGTGATTTGAGATCCAAAGTTCTGCGACTTCTTGGATTAACTCCTAGAGGCCCTGCAGCTGGCACTATCAACACATTAATTCCTTGTTATAGGAATCCTGCTTTGTTTTCTTGTAAAAAACTTACTTGACCGTGATATCTTGTAGTTGTTGTTTAAATTATAACCAGAATATTGTAGTTAATGTAAATAGAAATTGCATCCTATCATTTAATTATATGAGAAATCATACGTATTTATTATCTTTTATTTCGAAATTGCCATCTCAGAAAAAGAGCTATTAAATATATTTAGAAGAATGTTCTTTTCTTTCCTTTTTAACACAAAAAAAACATTAATTCTCACACAGTTCTCAAAACCTGTTAACAGGACTCAACACAAACAAAAATTAGGGCTTCACAAAATTCTATTTAATAAAAGAGACCCCATGACAAACTTCCAAAGTGTGTTCCTTCATAAATTTTCATAAAATCAAAATCTTCATTTTTTAAAATTATTTTGGTAGGATTTGAATTAGAAAAAAAAAAAAAAAACTTGCCCAGAAGGACTTTAAAAAGTTAGTATTAATAAATGCTTAATTTGAATTCAAGTAGCTAAATTTTGTCGTTTGCTACAAGTTTTTTCTTTTTTAAAAAAATGCATGATAAATTTTACAAAAGTAACTTTATTTTTCACATAATAGAAAGCAAAGGTAAAAAACTTGCATTGACCTAATTTACGCCTTACTTGTGTCACCTGAACCTAGTTGGGGTCAGAGTTGTAGTGGAGGTTATATGATAGTATAACTTCACACATCTTCTGGGTAGTTTTAAGAATTTCTGTATAACCCTCTGTTTCTCTAGTAAAGCTATAGCTTATATTTTCTAGCATATATCCAATCTTATTTTTCTTTTTATGGCTACAGCTCTGGCAACTCAATCTTACACTATTTGTGATTATTAAATTTAATTTGCCATGTGTGTAATATTTGATTATTTTATACAAAGGCCAATTTTAATTATTTTTCTTTTGACTAGAGATTTAAAAATATAACTATTTTGATATTATTCTAATTGTATTTGGGAAGGGGGAAATCTAGCAACACGGGTAATGGATTAAATTGCAAAGTTTGATAGATTATGTCTGTTTTGTGTATCATTTGTAGGCTAACATTTCATAAATATTTTCGACTATCAAATAAAACAGCTATATCCAAGGGATTTTAAAAAGTCAACAGCTTTGTTTATACATTCAAATAAATTTAAAAATATAGCTCCCAATTTTAATATTGTATCAATTATTTAGTTAATTTGTTTTTTTACAATATGTGATATCTAGGATTTTCCAATGTATTCATATTTAATTTCAAAGTTAATTTTAGTTAATTCTCTGAGCTTTATTTTTTTCAAGGCTAAAAAAACCTGGGGTTAGAAAAAAAAAATTTTTTTTTTGCTTTTAAAACAATTTAGGAAGTTTAATAATAGTATACATTGTTTATACTATATATATTAAGATCAATTTAAAAAAACATTGACAAGCAAAAGCTTCATAAATCTTATGATCAAAAGTCACCAGACATTTTAGATTTTAGACATTTTGTCGAATATCTAGAGAAATACTCTATGAATTCTTCTGAAACTTCAGAAATATAAAAAACATGTTTGATCTCATATTTTTCAGTGAAGGTTTGGTCAAGAAGGTAACTGGGGGACCAACAAAAAATTAAATTAAAAAATATTTGCAATCATTCCCATTTTGTGATTTATTATCACCCTGTAAAATAAAATGCTTGAAATGATCTGTAGTTGTAGCAGATAATTATGTAGGTCCTGTACAACATTTGTATAATAATACCATGTATATTCATGAAGATATGAATATTTAAAATATTCCTATATGTCATTTGCTTATAGCATGCAGGATTTTCAATGAAATTTAATGCCACATTCAAGAAACTTGACAAAGAACAGTAGAAATTGTATGCTACAATTCGAATATAAATGTTAAATTTGAACATTTGTATGACATAATTTTTTACTTTGCATACGAAAACAATACTTTTTTTCTCATAATTTAGTAGTCAACTATATATAGTATCAACTCATGTAAAAAGCCAGTTGAATACTGTGAAAATTCAGAAAGACATTGACGATATAGAGCAGACGTGTCCTCCACAAGTTAATCTTATAAGTATATCAATGTAATCATCACCCAGATGTACTTTAACAACACATCAGCAAGACAATTTTATTGCTTTTTTGGTGATGTTTTAAAAAGAAAAAAAGGTGAAGGTTGTTTGTAAATTATTTATTTATAAAAAAGAAATGAATTGAAAATCAAGCCTTATTGGCATTAATGAAGTTTTAGAAGATTACATAAATACTTTTAAATTATAAATAAAGACCTATATATGATAATCATTAATTAATCTCTCAATTTTAGATTAATATACTAAATTGAAATCAGCATTTTTTTTTTCAAAATTTCATTAAACACTGTATTAACAAATGAAACTAACCAATCAACCCATAAGTTGCATCATAAATATTTTGTGCATTGTGATGTATATGCGTATGAATCCTTGGGACCTAATGGAGATAATGAGTTAAAAGTCATGCAGTATAAAATCTTACACAACTGAAAAAAAAATATGATACATCCGTTTCTGTTTTTATTTTGCCTGGTCACATCAATAAGTTCAGTGTATATTCATTAAAACTTCATTAATTGCATAAAAAAATTTAAATATTTTTGCATCATTTTAATTTGCTGAATATTTATCTTCACATAAGTATTGTATAGAAATATAATTTAAGGCTTATGCAGTTCAAGAATGAGTTCAATTATCTTATGACTTTATTAATCAAACTTTCTCAGGTTTTTAAAATTTTGCTTTTACTAGATATTCAGATTTTTCTCTCAAAATATAACATAGCCAAACTTTAAATAATAATAATTATTATTATTCTACTTTTTCAAAATCTGTTGAAATGGGGCAGGGTGCTAGTAGTCACTAAAAGTGCACTAGTTCAGCAGAAAATGTTTTTTTATTGTGTTTTTAAAAAATCCATTTTCAAGTATAACAAAAAAGTAAACAATATCAAATGATTTAATGAATTACTTATTATAAAATACAATGTGATTGAATAATCTCTCATGCTTTTGTTTTAACCAATGCTGCATTTTCAATCAGAGAAAGAATTTTTTGGATGATTGCTGGGTACCACTTGGGAACACATTTCAAAATTTCACATTTTTTAAAAAGGACAGGGCACATTTTAAAAAGCGGCAGGGGACTGTGTTCTTAAGTAATGGTATAGTGAGAATATGCCATTATTTAAGATGATTGATACAAATTTGTGAAAGGTATTGACAAATGTTTAATGGTACGCAGTTCCTTAATTTTGTATTTGTGAATGTGTTTTATAAAATGTTCGGATTCTAATTTTAATGTGGCAAAATAATTCTATTTTAAAAGAAAAATAAATGCTGCTGCTGTTGTTGCCGTAGTTGAATTTATTGTGACCTTTTTTTTACTTTCCCGGCTTATACTCCAAAATCTATTGCATACAAAAACATGAAAACTGGTTGTTTTATAGAGAAATATATGATAAACATGCTGAAGCAGACTGTTTTTAAATTGAAAAATTATTTTAAGTGCTATGTAATCGGTGTTGGGCACGCTCATGAAAAAAAACCAACAGTTCAAACTCAAGTTCAATTTCTCAAAAATGAGCCAAGTTCACGTTCAAACTCAAAATTTTTCAAACGAACTCGCTCAACTCAAACTCATCTATTAAAATGAACAAAGTTCACTAAAAACTCTTTTTTTTTTTTTAATATATTAGAATTTTATTGTCCAAATTTATATAATTTTATGAACTAATCTTTCGGTTATTCGATATAAGCGTCTTCATGGGCCCGGCTCCCTGACACTCGGTCCGAGCTTGGTTTGAGGATTACTTTTTTCTTGAGGTTCGGACCCATGTGGGCCGGGACTAAATTTATTTTCCGGGCCACGCCGGTGCTGGACTGCAGTCTTCTTGAGCTCTGAATATGCAGAAAATTTCAGTCCCAGCTCATATGAAAATCATTGGACCGGCACGGCTCTGGCCCGTCCAGTAAAAATACCAGTAAAATTTGGCCCGGTTCAAATTTGTTTCTTCAAAAAATGCACGTATTTTTAAATCGCCATTATTCCACAATTAAAATTTGTATATATTTTATTATTATTATTATTATTTTAAGATGGGTAGATAAATTTCTAGGCAATAAAATTAAAATACGGTAAAACCTGAGAAAAAGAACCTGCCTATGACGGAACCCCGTGTTTAACAAAATAAAACAAAACGTTGATCTATGTAAAATGAGGATAACAGTACTTGTGAAAAGAATGTAATGCATTTACAACAGACGATGAACTTGCTCATAGGGGAACCAGCCCATGACGGATTTTTCTTCTTTCCTATGCAATTCCGCCTTAGAAGATTTTATTGTATAGAACTTTTATTTTTAAATCTCCAAGCCATAGAATGTGGATTAACAATATTAATGGTAACTGTGCTAGTTACATATAACCAGATGCATTTAAAAAATAAATACCACACCTCAGAACCCGTTTTGTAACTGAAGAATATAAACATGATATAAAAGGTAAAATAAGTATTTTTAGTTAGGACTTCTCGTACAAGACACTTTTAACCTTATAGGCGTAAAAATCTATGTTCAGCCAGGTCGAGCTTAGGCAGGAATAGCTGAGCCAATTAATGTTTTGTGCAGACTGGACTGAAGTTTTAATTTTTGTACCTGACTTGATCAATAATTATTTTCAACGGGCCGAGTTGTGCTCGGAGCACTTCTGGCCAAACTTTGAACTCTTCTACCGGGCCAAAAGAAAAATTGTCTTGGTCGCGCTCGGCCTGAAAATTTCGTCATATGCATACCTCTAATTCAATGTATTTTTTTTTTATGCGTCGCATCTGCATGTTAATTTGGCGTGTTTTTTCTTTAAAAATTTAAATTTTTATGAAATAATTGTATATAAAACGAAAGAAAAATAAAGTTAAAATCTAACGAACATGAAAGATGTATTTTCAATCGTTAAATGGTACTAAAAATTTATTTTTATTATTTTGTTTTTTATACTTTTTCATTTATTCAAAAAGGTGATTGTGAATTAGAATTATATCATTAGTTTTCATTGATTATTTTACGTATATAAATAAGAATAAACACCGTCTCGGAAAGAATATATATCTGTATCTTGAAATTAAATTAAATTTTATTCGTCTCTAATTTGTTAAAAAAGGATAAACTTTATTCATCCTAAGTAACTTAAAATGATTAAACACGCAGAGAAAGAATAACAAAAATGCTTTTGTCAGGATATTTGTGTTTCTCCTATGCTTAATCCCCAGAAAAGAAAATTTTTATTTTATTTTTATATTCATGCGTTTCAAATTTATGTTATACGGTAAGACGCATTAAAAAAATGAGCTGTTTCATTTTCCGATTTTGAAATACATTGGTAGAAACTTATTTTTCAATATCCAATATTTATTAATTGTTAAAATCTCTGAAATGCTCTAGTGGGTTTATATGTTTAAAACAAAACTGCCTTGTAAGAGAAGTTCTAAAATAATCTCTAGTTTAGTTTATTTCATGTTTATGTTCTCCGTTTAAAAGAAATCCCTGACGGCTCGGCCTGCAGGCACAGGTAGATTTCGAAGACGGAGACTGTGGGGCACCTGTTTATTGGGAATTGTAGAAGAAAGTCCTATTTGCCATTATGTGGCAGTCGGGACCCCCCACTTTGAAATATACCTCTGCCTGTAGGCAGAGCCAGAGGGTTTTTTTTTTTTTTTTTTTTTTACTATAAGAGTTGGTTTTATAAAAAACTTGTCAGTATAAAAGTTGTAGATAATATTAAGAAGATTTATAATAATTTAAGCGGATTTGATATCTTGGAAATTGACGAAGTCCCACCCCCCTCTTTGGGGGCATTTTTAATGAAATCAAAAATCTGTCATACATCAATTTTTGGCCCTTTTCCTAGAAGTAATAATAACTTTAAACGGATTCGACATGTATATAAAATAAACTTTTACAAAAAAAACATTAACCGACTTAGAAAAAAAGCACTAAAAAGTATTAAATAATTCTTTAAAATTCTCTAATGACAAAATGTTATCCATTAACCACAAATCTGATATCATGTGTCGGAATAAAAATGATAAATTTAATATGTACAGTTTAATACCCACCAAACATGGATTTTCGAGAGAATATATTTTACAAGAGATGAATATACAGACTTATGATTCAGTTTACGAATATATACATATGAAAAGCAATCAATTACTTTTTGAAGTCGGTGCCAAACTACCTTAAGTTTAGTAAGAATTGTGAATATATTGTACCTAGTATCTTCTAATTTATCGATTGGGGTTGTTTGGCACCGACTTCAAAAAGCAATTGATTGCTTTTCATATGTATATATTCGTTAACTGAATCATAAGTCTGTACATTCATCTCTTGTAAAATATATTCTCTCGAAAATCCATGTTTGGTGGGTATTAAACTGTACATATTAAATTTATCATTTTTATTCCGACACATGATATCAGATTTGTGGTTAATGGATAACATTTTGTCATTAGAGAATTTTAAAGAATTATTTAATACTTTTTAGTGCTTTTTTTCTAAGTCGGTTAATGTTTTTTTTGTAAAAGTTTATTTTATTTCCTACTTTTTTAGTTATTAATACAGTAATAGACAATTATCTTGATTTCAACATCTGCTGAATAAATAAGTAATTTGTAATAGAAATTATAATTTACCAAAATTATCCTTTAAATAAATATTTTTTAATAAAATCTTTGACAGAATCAAATTCTTGTCAATCTTGACGACAACTGGAAAAATATCGAAGCCAACGTGGTTATAGTTGACTAATTTGACGAAATTCTCATTCAGATTGATGAGAAGTGGGAATGAATCTTCTGTAATCGGGTTCCACGCATTTTTTAATTTTGAAAATTTTTTAACAACAAAAGTGTTCTAATCATCAGAATTTGACGAAATTTAAATGGGACCACCAGGGTGTATTACACTTTTAAACAAAAAAATATATATATCAAAATCGGTGCACATTTACGAAAGTTATGCGTGAACAGGACTAAAACATACATACATACATACATTGGGTCAAATTATTAACATCCTCCTTTTCTCACCTTCTTCTATCGAAATAGAAGAAAGTATTGTGATCAAAATTTTTTCAACTTCCGGTTTTCGACGGATTTATATGTTTTAGGAGTCAAAGATTCCGAAAAACATGTTTTTACAAAATATCTGTCTGTCCGTGTGTGCCCTCTTTGTATCATTGAAAAGTGTGTCAAGTTATGAAGCAACCCAGAATTGAACGAAATTTCATTTATAGGTTTTTGGCTGTGACCAGCAGGTCCCACTTGAATTTGCGGATATTCTGCCGAAAGCGGGCGCTGTGATAGCGATTTTTGTTCCATTTAAATTATTGTATCATCGAAAAGTGTATTAGGTTATCCACAGTACTGAACCAATTTTTTTGTATGTGTTTTTTACTATGACCTGCAAGTCCCAGTTGAATTTCGGGATATTCAGCAAGAAGAAGACTCTATGATAGACACTTAAAGATTTCAAATTCAAAAAGATGTACAAAGTCGTTAAAAATATTAGAAATTCTAAAGGTTTTTTTCAATTGAATGTTCAGCCTTGATCCAAGGATACCGGAACAATTTTTGTTTTGCCTCTACCTTAAAAAATGCCTAAGATATAGCATTTTGAAATTTTAGAGTGGCTGACATTTTGAAACAAGGCAGAAGGATACCTCCATAAAGGGTTTTAATTTAAGAGTTTTAGTGAACATGCTATCTCGCAAGTTTTATTTCATTGTTGTAACCATCGTTCTAACTCTCACATTCTCAACACTATATATTCATGTTCGCCAGCGTTAAATTCTCTCCAAGCTAGGCAATATTTGGCGAAATATCAACAAATTTGGCGACAAAAACAAGTTGACATAAATGAAGCCAACTTGGCTATAGCTAGCATATTTGGCGAAATTCTGATTCAAATTGAATATTGACGAGAACTGCGACAGAATCTTCTATAATCGGGTTCCATCCATTTTTATAGCTTGGTGTTTTGCAGTAAAATTAGCTAAAATCTTAAAACCAAGGAATAGGTAGGCTGTCTTTTCCTGCCGGTATAGACCAGAAGGACTTTTTGTAGTTTAGTATACATAATATATCAGCTACAAATAAATTAATCACTCGTATAAATATGTTTTTAAATTGAAACTGTTTGGAAATAATGTTATTTGAGCATTTTAAATATGACGTAAGTTTTCCCATTTAATGTTTTGAACGTGTATTAATATTCACGCGCAAGTATATTTTTTATAACGTATTTTTCTACATTTACTGCTTTTAACACGTGATCATTTAATTATTGTTTTAAAGTTTTATTTCTGTTTTTGATAGTCACGTGTAAATACGTTTTTTAATTGAAAGGGAATATTATTATGTGTGCTATTTTACAAATTGGCAACAATTCAAATAATGGACTTTTTGAAATATAAATTAAATTATCAAAATAATGGAAATTTGAATAAAATAATTTGTTCTAATGATCAGATTTTGACGAAATTAAAATGGGACCACCTTGGATCCTTGCTCTTTCAAACAAAATAAAAATTATCAAAATTGATGCACATTTACGAGAGTTATGCGTGAACAACAAAATACATACATACGGGTCGAATTGATAACCTCCTCCTTTTTTTAAGTCGGTTAAAAAATTAAGAAGTTATGGTTTTTTTCTATTTTCACGTCTGCTTGTAGGAGGAGCCAGCAGGGATTTTTTTTTGTCGTAAGAATTGGTCTTATAAAAAACTTGTCAATATAAAAGTTGTAGATAATTTTAAGGAGATTTACAATAAATTTAAGCGAATTTGATATTTTGAGAGTTGACGAAGTTATGAATTTTTTTCTTCTAACCCCCCATCCCCCCTGGGGCCATTTTTAATTATATCAAAAATCTGTCATACATAAAATTTTGGCCCTTTTTAAGAAGTAATAATAGCTTTAAACGGACGGATTCGATACGTATCATAATTAAGAAATTGTTTTTTTTTCTGTGTTTACAGAAAGCCCCCCCCCCCCACATCTCCCCTCTTTGTTCGATTTTGCCCATTAACGAACTTGACCGAGATTTTATGTATCAGTTTGGAAGAGATTTGTGTAGAATTATTGCAGTGATCGTGTTCATAAAAAAGTGACATAGATAGATAGATAAAGTTTTGAACTGGGGGTGGTTTTGGGTTCTGAGAGTCATGATCGGCGTAGATCTGCAAAAATTTTCCAAAAAATCCAATTTAGGGGAGAATTAGAATCCTTTTTAGGGTATTTCTTACAAAATCTACCTAAAAGTAAAAGTATCCTCTTTAAAAAATATAAATAAACAAACCTGCTAACAAAATCTAAAAAGTAAAAAAGAAAAAAAAAATGCGAGTGTAGAGATTGGTCTTAGCTATCCAATGCAAAAAAAAAAAAAATCATTTAAAATTTTTGAAATACAAACACGATACAGTCGAACCTCGTTAACATGAAATTGAAGGGACTGGGAATTTTTTTCGTGTTATCCGAAATTTCGTGTTAACCGTCATAATAGTGGTGCCATCTATGTTAGATATAAAAACTAAATAAGTTAACCTACAAATATATCCCTGCACAAAAAATCATAAATGAATAAGAAATAGTAAATTTCATTAACAAATTAATTATCGTTTTTTAGGCAATAATAATTTTATTTACATGCTAATCATATTTTTAAATAGTCCGTTATTGACTTTTGCTTCAATTTTTGTAGAATACTTTTTTTAGGAACGTATGGACCTAATCTAATTTGTCCAAAGCTCAGGAAATATCCTCTTGATCCATAAGGAAACATTGTACAGTTTTCAATGCTGCGGTAGATTCATTTATTGACACTAAACTTTTCCGTTCTGTGTCAATTTCTTCTTCCTCGTCTGACACTTCAATGTTGTCATCTTTATTTTTCAGCAATTATTTCTTCGTCTGTCGTCATATCCGAAGTCAGTATATCTTCATCCATGCAAATGTACTCAGAAAAAATAATGTCTAAGAAAGAATTTACCAATTTTGGCTACATATCTTTCTGCAGACAAGTCTATGAAGCTATTTAAATCTTGTCAGTCATCCATTAGAAAATATGAAAACGCTCTCACCGAGAGCATCAGCAAAAGTCTCTGCTTCATCTTGCAGAACTGCAAAAGTTAAAACAATGTTCTGGCTTATTGCTTTTTTTATCCATCGCAAGAGAGCAATTTCAATTTATTCATTCTTTCTTCTACACATTAGTTTTCTTACTGCTTTGAATTAACTCACAGCATAAACCGCTTCAATCTTTTCGCGATTCTTTAAAATTGTAGAAGAACTGTAAGTATCCCATACTTCGTCGCATTTTGTGATTTTTTTCAGCACTTTATCGCTAACTTCGTTTAATTTTTTTGCTTGGTTTCTAAAGATACTGCTTGCTGTTTTCGACTCATCTTTCACAGAATTCTTCAGAGCAACTGTGAACAGTCTTTCCATTATGTTAGTCAAGTAGTGAAGTAGAGATTGTCACTCCTTTCACTCACAGATAGGAGAATTCAGACCCCCGGTTTATAGTTTATGTTACTGTCAATACAGTCAACCAAGTAATGGAACAATCACTTTCAAAAAAAGAAATTCCTTCCCCAAACTTTCATTGTGACTAATCTATTGCTCATATGGTTAATGTGGGAACACTTGCGCATATCAGAGATCAAAGAAAAGCAGGGATTATTCAGGAATTCAGTATTTCAGAATTTTCTGAAACCCTTTTTCAAACCATGAGAAATTTCCACTTTTAATAAGAATATGTGACATTTATGTTTGAAATATCGAAAACATTGCATAAGGAATCATGTTTTGACTTTCAAGCGAAAAAAAAAAAAATCGCCTTAAGCGGTATTTTCCGAAATTCTATTTAGTGTTAAACGAATTAATTAACATTGATTTTCAGACTCATCTGACGGGACCTGAAAATTATTTCGTGTTAACGAGGTTCGACTGTATTAAGCCTTGCGCGGCAGCGCAAGGCTTATTTATTTCCAGTGTGACATCCTAATGTTAATTTAACACAGGAAATCCCATTGAACGAGTTAATTTACTAGAGTTTTTCCCACTTTTTGTACGCGCTTCCACAAATTTTCTTCAAAACACCTAATTCTGTAAAAAAATAAATCCTCCAATCAAAAAACTCTAAATGTAGTAAACGTGGAGTCTTTAAATTAAAGTCCAAATACTGATTAAAGTGATAAAAACATAACACGGAATATTTAAAATAATTAGCTAAAATTTGGCACGCGATGATCGATAGATTGAAGAAGCAATAAAAATAAAAACAAATAATAATTTTTCACGTTTCCCAGTTTTGGCCAATTTAAGCACCTGCTAGCCTTGGACATGCGATCTCGTGGTATATGTTTACTATTTCAAAAATATACGAGAATATTGTATTTATCTTTAAGATCCGAAGATGTCACCAATAGTTGTGAACGATCTACATTAAAAAGGTATTTTAAATATTCCGTGTTATGTTTTTATCACTTTAAGCAGTATTTGGACTTTAATTTAGATGTTACTGTCTTTATCAAAATTGGATGAATGTTCGATATTTACTTATCTAGTGATACTGTGATGTTACGAAATGCGTTTTTAAATTTCTCTCTTAATCGATGATTACTAAAATTCAACATGGTGAAAAAATGCAAATTTTCTGGTTGCAAGAGTGATGCACGATACTTTTACAAAGACTATATGCTGGGAGTTTTGTTTTTCCCTTTTCCTAAACCACAGAAAAACTTGAGTAAATGTAACGAATGGCTTTCTGCTTGTGGTATAACAAATAAGGAAAGGGCATGTTTACAAACAAACAGTTCCATCAACCAATCTACCACTGCATTTTTGTCGAAGCTATCATTGCAGGAATCGTCATGGCGACGTAGGCCAATCATATCATAGACCAGTTTAACATAGACCAATCAAATCCCACCATCTCATGTGTATTGTAGGAGCCGTAAAGAACGAACAGGTTTTTCTGCCAAACCAACAGTAGTTTAACCAACAGTGACGTCAGATGCCCTTTCCTTATACAGAAACGATGACTAGAGACTGGTATGTTTGCTCTCGGCATTTCATTGATTTAAATGGCCCAACTGAAGAGTATCCTAACCCTATACAAAGAGTATCTCTGTCTGAACCGTTAAGTGATACATCAAATAAATATTCACGATATTATCGAGGAAATCGTGAAATTATCAAAAATAAAAGAGCCGCATACTATAAAAAATGTAAAAGCCAGATACAGAAGCGTAATACTTCATATTGTTTGCGAAATAAATCAAAGGCTAATAAATATAAGCTAAAATACTGGAAAAAAAATACTCAAATCATAATAGGATTCTCACCTCTAAGAAAATTAATCCTTCAAGATATCGACAGCTTGCTTTAGTGAAAAATCTGCTAGAGAGTTATAAATCAAACATAGCTCAGCAAAGCAGAAGAACAAATATTCAATTTCTAAAAACTCAAATAAAAGCTCAATTACTTGCGCGTAAAGCTATTCATACTAAAAATGTTTTGTATGCAAAGAGTTCATCGGCTTCAGAAAATTTTTCAAACAAATTTCAACAGATGTTATCAAAATCAACTCAAAATATCACTGCAGAAAATTTATGTGAAATAATTGGTGGCGAAAGAATTCACAACTCCAATGCAGAACCCTATTTTTGGGAAATAGCATATCACCCATTAGTTCACATACATTTAGATCATAATTATAGTAGTCATTCCAATTCTAAAATAGAACATATTCCTTTAGGTGATTTACATTTCGAGAAAAACATTGATGGTCATCATCCCAAAACTCTAATGTAGAAATGTGGACCTCTCTGTAACATTTGAGAGAATTCAGTTCGAAGGTTATTGCATATTCTTCATATATTTGCTTCTTCTCAGGGCAGTTCTACAAAGGAATTATTTTCAAACATAGATTGTTGTGAGTATAAATCGTATTACATAAAAGAAGATCAAATGTGTGCTGTTAATGAAATTATTGTTATGAAATTATTGTAACAAATGAAAACGAGATCAATAAATGGACTGTTTGTGACGATAAGAAAATAACAGATCGTACACGTTTTGTAAAAAATCTTGCAGATGTTTACATTTTGCTTCTACAGAAATGTTAAATTAAGAAATTGTCAATATAAGGTAAAATATTTATTCAGCTACAAAAAGAAATATTTTGCTGAAAATTTCATCCTCCATAACTACACATTTTATAACAAAATCAGAATACAGTTGTTTCATATATGCTCATTATTATTTTTTTGCTTCTTATGTGATAAAACAACATAAGATGTTATTAATAGCTTTCACACACGCTTACTAGTGTCTCTTTCCAAAGTGGTTGCAAATGTATTTTACACTATGGCATAAAATTATTTGCAAAAATGAACATGATTCGTTTTATTATTATCATTATAAAGATGAGAAACAATCCGTTAAAGTCCGTTATATACATTTTTTTGTTAAAAATTACTTTTATTATTTTAATTGTTTACAGAATAATCAGTGTTTGAACTGTATATTTCATATTACCAATACTGATTTTGATACGTGCAGTCTTTTACATACTTGCCTCGTTTGAATCTTGTCTGCTTCATATTAAATTGTTATTAAAAAACTTGAGATATTAAAAAAAAGGAACCTGCAAAGCAAATTAAAAAAATAAATTTATTTCCATTTTGTTAAGCCCGAGAAGGGACAGATATTAAAATTATTTTATTTAGTCAATGCTACAATAATGTTGCATTTTTATATTAAATCTTGCTCAGTCTATTTAATCTTAAAAAATTAAATTTAAATTTGAAAAATGATATTAAAGCAACTTTAAAACATTTCATTTAGAAATCTAAAGAAACATGAGAAGTTCAAATAATTTTAAAAAGTTGAAGATTTATTTAGATTTCTAAATGAAATGTTTTAAAGTTGCTTTAATATCATTTTTCAAATTTAAATTTAATTTTTTAAGATTAAATAGACTGAGCAAGATTTAATATAAAAATGCAACATTATTGTAGCATTGACTAAATAAAATAATTTTAATATCTGTCCCTTCTCGGGCTTAACAAAATGGAAATAAATTTATTTTTTTAATTTGCTTTGCAGGTTCCTTTTTTTTAATTATAAAATAACTGTCTCATAGGATTAACATTAGCGAGCCGGTGTTTTCGCTTGCGCGAACAAGCCTTAAGCAATTCAAGATCTCGCTCATAGAGAGTACTGTAACCGAATTACTATTTTGTATGAGTCTGTAAACGAATGATTTGCACTCCATATTCTACAGAAAGATGTTTTAGTGCCTCTTCAGAAATGCATATCAATTATTATGTTTCAAATAGTAAAGAATAATTAAAATTCCCCACAAACGATTTTTCCCCATATAGACCATAATATAATGAGGTGCTTTCAAGGCCAGTCGGGGGAAGGGGGGGGTGGCTTTGAAATTTTTTGATGTGGCTAATTTGCAGCTTGTCTTTGTCCGTTCTATTTTAAGGATATATAAATATAGACAGAAGAAGAAAGCTAGTCCCCACTGTCATAAAACTTTTGATTATAAAATTCTTAAATGTAATAAAAGATTTTATCCGTATTGAAAGATTATGAAGTCTAGACGGGGGCTCAAGAAGTTGCTAGGAGTGGTTCAGCCTTTCTTGCCCCCATCTGATTATGGCCCTGGATTCTTTTGAGTGTCCCTGTAAACGAAGCAAAAATTCTATACACTCCATTTGCAATAGGGGACATGCCATAGGGAACTGCAATAACACATGTCAATTACATGGCAATCAAAATATTATTTACGAGAGTTAGAGCATGGACACAAACCGAATTCATAAGCATTTTTCAACTGTGTTTAATTATGCATGTAGCACTGAATAATTTTATTATAAAAATCATATTAGCGAGGACTGAATTAAGTATGAAATGTTTGAGTTCCTTTCTGTAAAACAATTCATCAAAAAAGAGCTTTTGTACAGGAGAGCGCGATTTTTGTCCGATGTGGTTTTAATGAGGGATTTTTTTTTTTTTTTTTTTTTTTGTATAAATGTAAGTTTTATGTTATTTTATTATGCTTCTAATCATATTTAAGTTATATTAAGTACGCAAAGCGATAAAAAAAAGCTTCATATATGATTTTTAAAATATTATTAATCAAAATTTAAAATGAAATAATTTCGAAAGACTATTCCTAATATTTGATCAATAATAAGAATAGGAAATAGAAAGCTTTTCAATAGCCTGTGATTGTTAAATCCGACTCAGTGATACCACCCACAGAATTATCTGAATCCCCCTCCATGCACACAGCACATAAACGGCCAACCTTCTTTTTTGTTCCCATCACAAAGACTTGTTATGTGAGAACGCGTTTTGTACCCACAAATTTCCGGAAATCCTTGGTTTTTCTGCCCTTGAAAATAGATTTCTAATTTGGAGAAAAACTTAGATCTCAACCGATTGTTACCCTCCCATTGAAATTGAAAGAAGACCCCTGCATATATATGACCACCCAGTAGTAGAGCGGTTCATCAAAAAGCTTGGGGGGACAATTGAGTAATAAAAAGTGGAGACAAGAAGTCGTCATCATTCTTCCGCTTCCCACAGTTTTTGCCTTGTATTTGTACAAAACGGATGTTTTGTTTACTAAAAATGATGTGTTCGTTTTTTTTTTTTTTTTTTGAAAGGAAAAAATCTAACAAGGAATACGGGACGAATGTGCATAATTTTTCTGGCTCTTTCAAAATTAGTATTATTGAATCAATACTTTTGTTCATTCACACAAAATTTCAGTGTACTGGGATAATTTGATAAGGAACTATCAAAGTTTAAAACTAGCGTATTTTCATACGAAAGAAAATATGATTGCAATGAAGCAGAAGTTAAAAAATATATACATTTTTGAGATTTCCAAAAATTATATCTTTTTATTTATTTATTTAATTTATACAAAATAAAAAAATTGTATAAAAATTGCCGCATGCTTTTTACGCATTTAAAAAAAAAAAAAAAAAAAAGGGGAGATTTTTTATTAAGTACGAAACGAAAAGTAATTTATTTTTTTAAACATGAAAGATAATAATTAAGATTAAATTGTTTTACTTTCTCATAAGTAAAAAATAGATTTAATTGTATTTCGTTTACCTCTGATTAGAATCCTGCATCAAGTCGGGTTACCCGCACCCACCACCGGTTCGGGGCTTTTCACAATTGCATTAAAACAGAATTTACTTTCCTTTCATTTCGAGTTCGGCTCTCGCTCACGACCCGCGCAGGGCTCTATCTCTGTCCGGGCTTGGGCCGAGTTTTTAACTGTTTTCCAGGCCGGACCAGTCTTGGGCGAAACTTTTAGCTGTTATACCGAGCCGGGTCGGGCCAATAATTTTTTGTACGGTCCGGGCCGGGCACGGACCGAACTTTTAATTTTTATACCGGGCCGGGCCAAATTTTTCTTTATGGATCAGGCCGGGCCCGGGCGCTGAAATTCCGGCAAGTGCAGACTCCTCCCTTAGACTCCATAGTACAGGGACTTCCATTCTAAAATACTGTTTCTACTACATTTCTTTCTATTGCAAAATATATTGATTTTTTAATGGATCTCTATTTGTATGTAAATATCTGAATTATTATTAATACCATTAATCCATTTACACGGCTTAAGATCTTAAAAATTCTATATCGAAAAACCTTCTAAGACGGAATCACATAGGAGAGAAAAAAAATCGTTATGGTTTAGTTCCTTTTTTACCATGTATGTCATCTCTTGCAAAGTATTATTTATTTTCAAACAGAATATTATATCCATTTTGTACCGATCAAGAAATTTTTCCTTTTAAAACAGGATTTCGCCATACACAGATTCTTATAATTTGTTTTACAGTACTGTATATCCTCCCCTCCCCCCCCCCTAGAAATGTAAACGTATTATTCTTTAAAGTGAATTTTAATTGTAGCATAATGGTAATTTAAAAATTTATGTATTTTCGGCAAAAACTGTTGACGCACAAATCAGACAGGGACGAATCAATGATTTTCATACAAGCAGATTTATTGTGACCATGCCAGAAAATTTCGATCGGTGCAGATTTCTAGGAAAAATAAAGTACAGGCCCAGAAATAAGCCCGGTACGGCCCGGCAGGAGCCTCCAGAGAAAGCAAGACCCGGGCACGACCCAGAAAAACTGACGATCTGACTCGACCCGTCCCGAGTCCGTGTAGGCCTGTAAATGGCAATTGAATGGGAAAAACGTGTTCGAAATGGCTGAATATTTTTTAAATAAAATAGGAAAAAAATTGAGTTTGAGTTGTAAATTTCGTTCAAACTCGCAGATTTTTTGAGTTTTCGCTCAGTTCACGTTCGTTTATCAAAAAGTGAGTCAAGTTCAACTCACGTTCATAGAAAGTGAACTAAGTTCGCGAGTTTTCGTTCAATGAACGCGCTCATGCCCAACACTGTATGTAATGTTGAAATCGGTCAAGATAGTTCAGTTAACAAAGTTCTATAGGATTAAAAACTATGCTTAGCAATTTAACCATTTTTTGCAGGCACAAATTTGACTAGATTGTGGTGTGCAGAGTCCTATTTTTTTTTTTAATATGTCTAATTTTTAAAGTTTTTTTTCTAATTTTTTAATTAAAAATGTCATTATCTGATTAGAGATTTAATTCATAGTTTGAAATAACCATTTTTAATATTGCTAGATTAAAACACATCCAAAATAATAAAATTTACAAACACTTTTCAATTGAAAAAATATTACATTAATATAAAAAAAGAAAGTAAACTTTAAAATAATTAAATTATTACGTGTGAAAAGCATTTAATGGTGAAAATTATGTCATATTTAAAATGATACATTTAAAACTATTTCCTTATAGCATTTTTATAAAAGTCCAGGAGGCAGCGACATTTTTTACTTAACCATTTTATGCAAGCTGATTTTTAAATGTTCAATTGATCTTACATAATCAATCATGAAAACAGTCATCAGCTGTTGCAACAACAGTTGATTTGGCCTTAAGAACCGAAAAATTCCTGAGTCAAAAGGAAAATGAATGGCAACCCGATTACAAAAGATTGCCACTGGTCCTGATAATATCATTCAATCTTCTATAATAGGGTCACCTTTTTAAAACAGCAATTTAGTGTGTGTTTTAGAGCCTGTGGTGTCTCGACTGGAGTTGGAGAGCATAGCTCCTAAGGGGTAGAGCACACCAGTATTTCGAAATTTGCTAAGTATTAATACATAATTTCCACTCTTTGACATTTTCTTGATGAGTGAATTGGATTCTAAATGGGTAAAATGTTTATAAATCATGAAAATGATGCATGAACTCCGATTATGAGAATTCATTTATAGAAAGCAAATTGCTCACTTTTTGTTTTTGTTGTTCTTAAAAATTTCCATTATCGCTGAGTTTTATTATAAGAACAACTGCAACGAGGATAATAAAAAGACAAACAATTAATATCCAATCGGTAGAATTTTTAAACTTCCACTTTTTGTTGAGGAAATGTATTGTAGCTAAATTTAACTACACTGTTAAAAATAATCTGAAATTCACAGGGTTTTTTTTCCTGGATTTCACAGAAAAAGTCCCTTTTCACGACAGAAGGGCATTTTCCGTTAAAAACAGAAAAATTCTTCATATTTCCTGAAAACAACGGAACAGAAGGAGAAGAAAGTAGCCAACGGAGATATTCCGTTATCTGCTGCATTGCTGCATATTTATTTCGAATGTTTAAAAAACTGACATGTTGCAGCACAGAAAAACTAAAAATTCAATAAATTAAAAATTCGAGTTTATTTAAAAGAACAAAATAGTTCTTTCGAATTTAAAAAGCAACAATTAATTTTCCCATGCTTTTAAAATTATTAGCAATTTATTTTTTAAAGTTACAAAAAAATATTCACACTAAAAAATATTCTAAACAAATAGCTTAGTATATATATATATATATATATATATATATATATATATATATATATATATATATATATATATATATTATATATATATATATAGTTAATAGTTAAATTAAGTGAAAAAAAAAATCGATTTTACGCAAAAAAGTAACAAACAAAAATAATGCTTCCGAATAAAAAAAAATAACAAATAACTTTCTCATTCCTTTGAAATTATTCGTAATTTGCTTTTTAAAGTTATAAAAGACACTCTCAATGAAAATATATTTTAACAGAACACATTTAAAAAATATATAATAGTTGAAAAAAAATCGATTTTCTCAAAAAAGCAAACATACTTTATCGAATTTAATTCAAAATATAATATTCATATTTTGCATCTAACAATCAAATTAGAAATTAATATAATTCATGTTTCAATCCTCTATTAATACTAAATTTTTCAGTTATCTACCCTATATATATAAAATCCTAATGAAACGAATTTGTGAAACGATTTTATGAAACGAATTTATGAAACGATTTTATGAAACGACTGATTATGTTTCAGGGCTATTTTTAATAAAATATTAAACGCTTGATGGTAAAATTAATACCAATTGTCCATAAAAATCCGCGGATGTCAAAATTGGTAATAGAATTTTGAAATTGGAATTAGTTTTCGAGATATTAATTTTTTTCTAATTTTAATGACATTTCTGTAATGATGGCAACTAATTACTCAATTTTTTTGTGACAAAAAAGGGAAAAAAATCGAAAAGGATCCCGATAGGGATTATTGATTTATTTTTATTCGTCATTTTCAAATTGAAATTGAAATTATATTTTATTTCAATCGATAATGAAGACAAGATTGTGATTAAATTATGCTTTTCATGAAAATTTGAAAAAAAAAAAATCACATTTCTATCGTTAGGATTCAATTGTCTGTCAGTATTTAATTTAATTTATAAACTGAAAATATTTTGAATAAATTCGTCCAAATGACGTCATTTATGTAAACGCAAAAGAAAGGAGCAAAAAAATATTTATACAATTTGTTTAGCGTAAAATGTCATTTATCCTATTTTATATATAATCAGAAGTAATTTGTATAGAAAAACAATAATAATATACGTGTAATTAAAATACGCATATAAACAAAAAAATCGTCGAATTTGTTTCCATGGCTGTTTATGTCATTTGGCACCAAATCTTACTTTCTGATGCCCGAATTGCGCCAAGCTTTTTAAAAAAGCGTCAAGACCCCTATAATAGAAAAGCACCAAAAGCTCATTGGGTTTGTTTTCATAACTTTTGGCAACAAATCTATGTATGAAAGGATAAAAGCTAAACCCCTTTTTAAAATGCAAAATCCCTTTTTGCCCCTTTTAAAATTTTAAATTACCGTTTTAAAAAATAGAAATTTAAATCAAAACTTTTAAATGCTTTAATAATTGTGTTTCAATTGATTGAAAATGCCGTCGCCCCTGTTAAATTAGTTTTCCTGCATCGCATCTTATAACTTTCAAAGATCGTTTTCTGACTCTTCATAAGAATATTTGTGCTGACGCTAACGCAATTTTAAAGTCTTGCTGCATCCGATCGGCCGATGGAGCCAACGCCTTTATTCCGCACAATCAATCACTCAGCTCGCGGCCAATTAAAATTAAAAATACGCCTCTTTTGACTTAGACGACCTCTAGCAGAAATAATGCAAAAACCTCATATTTATACCATTACACGGCTATCAGGAGCGAACTTTTTACGATTTCCCTCATCTAAACAAATCCACGCCAATCTGCTCTCTCGGAATTGCCTCGCGATGGACGAACCTTCGATGTCCAGACAGACTTAAAAAGCAGCTCTCACGCCAATATGGGCCTGGTTTAAAAGGAATCATGTAAGAAAAAGAAATAAACCAGGTTCCATAATAAACTGAGTCTTCCTTTAAACAGAAATACATTCACTCGGAATTTAACCGAATCCCGCTTACGGCCCAGGACTACACGAACATGCAAGGGAATCAGAATGAGCGCTTTGACGTACGGAGCCGCCATCAGTCCGCGCAGCCACCGGCCCGGCCCGGCGCCCAACCACCGACGGAGTCCCGCTTCGTTTCAGAAGTCGAGTAGGACAGTTCATCTCAACGGGAAAATCCCAAAAACTAAACAGTTACGTAATCACAGTCAATCCCAGCGAATACCTCCGTGAAAAATTCTTACAGCATACGATGAAAGACTTACGGAATTTATCCCAAAAACTCAAAAGTACTTAATCTCCCTTCGTCAAAAGGAAAGTGAATCATTAACTTTTCTTCATTCTCAATCTTGTGCAGTATTTCATTCTGCCGGCAAGAATCAAGTGTTTTATCTGCAGAGAGAAGTAGGTCAACCAGACAGCTGTTTTCAATTTTCGAGAGCGCGCCGGTAAAGAAATGAACTCAAGTGACTCAGATGTTTCGGTTTCTGGTTTCTGGACTATTTAGAAAAATAAATCAGAACTGCGCTCAGCAAAAACAAAAACCACGTGACTACGGGAAAAAGTATTTTTGTGGGCAGTGCAAGAAGATATAGAGATAAATATTTCAGTGAAATTAATTTATTATTGTTTCGCGTCGCAGTGAAAAAAAAAAAAAAGTAAGAGGTAAATTTTTTCATGGATTTATTTAAAGCAAAGGCGTATAAAGGTATGTACTTTTGATATTAACGTACAGAAGAAAAAAAAAAAAAAAAAAAATTTTTAAGATCTTTTTAGTGAGAGGCAGTGGTTCTCAAACTTTTTATTTAATTTTTTATGCATGCCAAAAATAAATTAAAGAGGATTATTTTAGTATGCTATTACTTGTGTGAAAACTTTAATTATTTTTAAGTCTGCTATTTAAGTTCAAATATATAATTGTTTATGTATTGTGTTTAACGTAATTTTAAAGAGATGAAAGAGTAAGAATGGTGATTTTTATGAAAATTCTTTAGTTGTGTTGAACGGATAATTACGATTTTAATGAAAAATAACATTAACTAAACCTCATATTAAAATCATTTTTCTAGACAGTTTGAAAATATTTTAGCAGAAGTAAAAATTTTATTATTATTATATTATTATAATATTTTTATTATTAAGTGTTAAACTTTTTAAAGGTGATTTATATGCAACGTACTTTATAGTTAGTGAGGTTATTTAAATTTTTTTTATTGAATTCAAGTTATTGAAAAAAAAAAAATTATTAAGGTGGATTTTAATTTTAAAAAGATGATTTTAACAGATATTTACAGATATAGTGTTACAAATTTTAAATAGTTTGAAAGATTTTTTCATTTTTATTCTTATGTGCTTTAATGGTGTATTATATTTCTGTGTAATTCAGTGATATTTAGTATTTATATCCATCATGAGTAGCCCAACCCCTCCTAAAGAAGTAGAGGATTTAACAGACAAATCAGGTGACCCCGAAAAAGAAAAAAATCAAATTTCGAGCAAAGATGATAATCCCGTTAATAATCCTGAAGAGAAAAATAATCAGAAGTCTAGTCAGGAATCTGGAGGTGCACCAGAGACATCTGGTGTAACAATGTTAGGTGGACAGACCCTGTCAGCTCAAGCTGGGTCTGGTCACACTTCAGTATCCGCCAACCCAAAAATGTCAGTAGACCCCGATATCGTTGCGTTTTCTCCGCAAGATGGAATGTCTTGGATACCATGGTTAGCCTATTTCGAGAGTGTCTGTATAGGACAGGGAAAAGACGAGTGCTGGAAAATTAGGCACATACAGAAGTATTTAAAGGACAGTGCACTTACGTTGTACATTAATAATTGTCTAAATGTACTTCATTGGTCCGAATTTGTCACTTTGTTTAATGAACACTACGAAATTCCAGATACCCTTTCTCTCACTGATTTTTCACGTATTAGATATAAAGTTGGAGAGGACTTGAACGAATATTATCAAAAAAAGACTAAAGTAGGCCGAACCTTAGGTTTAGAGCAGAAACTTATCCTGGAAGGGTTAACGGAGGGCTTGCCATTAGAAATGCAGAAGTTAGTTATTGCAGGCAACCCCTCAACTACACATGCATGGCGTGAATTAGTTTTCAGAATTAGCAAACTGCAACTGGACAGAAAGGGAAATGAGAGCAAATTTGAAGCAAGCCCCCAAAACCCCAATCAGTATCGCCAATGGCGACCAAACCGACCTCCATATGAGAATGGACAGAATTTTAACAGGCAGTGGAACTACAGAGTTCCCTATCAAACACACCCCATTCGACCTTTTCCATCAAATCAAGCCAGAAATCCCCAAAATACGTTTAGACCGACTTCAAATGTTCCACCACGACCTAATGTACACCACCAGACCACTTTGCCGCCCTATCCATGCAAAGTTTGTCTTAATATCGGAATACCAAATGCGTATCATTGGGTGGGAAACTGCCCTTTTCGACAACAAGTGTTAGCAGTACCAACCCCTAGTCACAATATGACTTTGCCGAACCCCAACCAAGATCATAGCGCTAATGAGTCATCCCGAAATACATCTAGTAATCAATGACGATTTCTTATGTCCGGACATATACAAAAAGAAAAAGCTAGCTATAAAAAATCAAATAGAGATTGTCATAAAGTTACTTATGTAAAAAATGAAGACTCACTACCTTGTTTGATCGATACTGGGAGTTCGATTAGTGTTATTCCTTGTCATTTAGCCCATAAACTTAACCTAAAAATATGTAAAGTTCAGCAGAGTATACCAGTCACCCAAACACAAGGTGTTCTTGCTTTGAAAGAAAAATGCCTTGTTAGTTTGCAATTAGGACGTATCTCTAAGAGAATTGAACTTTTTATAATTAACAGTCAGTTACCTTATGCTTTGATTGGGCTACCCATTGCAAACTGTTTAGATTAAATATTGACTGTGTTAAAATGCAAATAACTCAAGATAATAAGAAAGTACCTCTCATGGACCATATTCCAACAAATGCGTCTCACCATACTTTACATTTATCAGAAGTATATACTAACCAGCCAGCAATTGAAAATGCAGAGATATTCGAAGAAAATTTTGAGCCGGAGTTGTTCGAGACCACTGACCATGTGCAAAATGTTCAGTCTGTCAGAGAACAATTACCTGCTCTTCTAGCCAAATATGTCTGTATTTTCGCCAATAAATATGATATAGGCTATCTAGACAACCTGTTTCAGAAAATTTACCCCATATTATACATCTCCTTGACTTGAATGAAGTAAGAGACAATCAGAAGAAAGAAAATGTAACAATTGATGGTAAAAAGTACACTGAGATAAATGATGATGTTGTTATTAAAAAGAAAGGTTTGTATAAGATTGTGGTCCCCATGTCTTTACGTTTACCCCTATTAGAAAAAACCCACACACAATTTGGCCACCCTGGAATTTATAAAATGATAAATTTAATCTCTCCGCAATATTATTGGCCTAACTTTAATCAGGACATTGAAAATTTTGTAAA
This sequence comes from Maratus michaelseni, assembly GCA_963931845.1. NCBI lineage: Eukaryota > Metazoa > Arthropoda > Arachnida > Araneae > Salticidae > Maratus > Maratus michaelseni. The sequence continues at coordinate 75,513,503 of OZ007594.1, forward strand.
ACACTGCCACACTTGTCAGATAAACAAAAAATGTAGACAAAAAAGATTTGGCTTATTGCAATTAATGCCCCCAACAGAGATACCTTTTGAATGTTTGGCAGTAGACTCTGTTGGCGGATTTAATTATTACAATTCTACAAAAAAATATTTGCATTTAGTCGTTGACCATGCAACTCGCTATGTGTGGGGTTTTCCGTCAAAAAGTGTAACTACCGAAACTTATACAAACATTTTGAAACAATTATTTCAAATACAAGTACCAGATAGATTGTTAACCGACAGAAATGGAGCATTTACGGCTTCCAGGTTTAGGAGATTTCTTCGTAATTACAATATAAAACACAGATTGACGAGCAGCTATCACCCGGAAACGAATGGGAAAATTGAACGACTAAATCAGACTATTGTCACTAGATTAAAATGTAAAGTCAATTCCACATCCAAGAAAATACCCTGGACTAAGCTTTTAGATGAAGTCTTATATGAATATAATAACACCCCTCATTCTGTAACCCAATTCACCCCTAGCTATTTATTTTTAGGAAATTTACCATATGATCCCCCTTTACCAAATAATAGTTACTATCCCCCTGTGGAAGAAGCTAGAAAATTGGCTAAAGAGAGAACAATTGCTTACCATAAAAAGAATAAAGTCCGTTATGATGCTCGTTTCCTTCCTGTAAAGTTTAAAGTTGGTGACATTGTGATGTATGAAGAATTTCACTATCCGAATACCCGTAAATTGACGGCACCATATTCTGGCCCATACACCATTTTAAAACAACTTTCTGATGTATCCTTTGAAATTGATAAACCCAGCCCACATTTTAAGAGAAATTCCGAAATTGTCCATTCCTCCAAGTTAAGATACTACCACCCTCCTCAAAATCTTAAACTCAGCCATGAATAAACCCCATCTATCTCTTTCAGCTGTCAATTTTTTTAATTTTTGCTTTCCTATCGTCCCCCTTACTCGTAGCATTTGGATGAGGATCCAGCTGGGCGTGTAACCCATCTCCCCAGCAGTGTAGAATGATGGTGACAGTTTAAAAGTACTGTTAGAATTTTTATTATTTTTAAAAAATATTATAATGACGAATTGATGACACATGAAGGGGTCCTCCGCTCCGTGGCCACCCATCTTTAGCCGGACTGTTTTCCCAGATTCTCTTTCCAGGTTGAACGGAGAATCTGGCAAAACTGCTTCGCTTCCCCTCTGCAGGTGAATATCGATTACCTACTTTTCTTTTTCTGTCGTGCAAGTGGCACATTTTTGGGTGATATTTCCCTCAGAGTATTAAAACCCATATCGCACTGACCCTACGCATGGTGAAAATTATAGCAAGTGTATATTTAGTTTTTATTAGCTGTAGTTTTCTTTTTTTTTAAACAACTTAGTGTTGTTTTTTCATGGATATAAACCTAAGGCTGCATCATAGAAGTAGCTAAGTCCCTAACAAAACGGAAAGGTATACGAAGAAATATAATTTGTTTTTGTTATTAGTATTTTAGGATATTTTACTGTTATTTTATCTCAGTGTGAAAATTCAATATTTCTAGAAATGCAAGCTTTTCAAATTGCATTTGAGATACAATATATTTTGTTGATAGTATTAGTGCATATTTTGTATTATTGAATATTTTATATTTTTGAATAATTTGTATTTGTGAATATATTTTACATTTTAATATTTTGTATTTGTGAATATTTTTTTTTACATTTGAACATTGTCTATTATTGAATATTTTTTACATTTGCATATGTTGTATAGTTTACAGTATGTTTACCTGTGAATATTTTAATATACTATATAGTTTATGGTTGCAATTTGCAATTATACACAAAAGGATGTTTCCCAACAAACTATATCAAAAACTTTAAAACAAAAACTGGAAAGAAAGGGAAACACTACAAACACAGTTATGTTATGACAACTGTTATAATCAAGATATGTCGTCTCGAGATACATTATTGTTTTGCTGCAGCACCATTGAAAGAATTCCAATATTTTAGTGTAACCAATATTTTTATGTAAATTTGATATATAAATGTAAAAATAGGTCCAATTGACTTGAGAGCTGAAGTAAATACTGAAGAGCTGGAGAAATTACTTGAGAGCTGAAGAAAATAAGAATCTAAAAAACATGGGTTAAATTCACGAGATAAGACCCACAGGTCTTGCAGGCGAGCCCTGTGGCTCTTGTTTTAGTGGGGGGGGGGGGGGGGATATGAAAGGATAAAAGCTAAACCCCTTTTTAAAATGCAAAATCCCTTTTTGCCCCTTTTAAAATTTTAAATTACCGTTTTAAAAAATAGAAATTTAAATCAAAACTTTTAAATGCTTTAATAATTGTGTTTCAATTGATTGAAAATGCCGTCGCCCCTGTTAAATTAGTTTTCCTGCATCGCATCTTATAACTTTCAAAGATCGTTTTCTGACTCTTCATAAGAATATTTGTGCTGACGCTAACGCAATTTTAAAGTCTTGCTGCATCCGATCGGCCGATGGAGCCAACGCCTTTATTCCGCACAATCAATCACTCAGCTCGCGGCCAATTAAAATTAAAAATACGCCTCTTTTGACTTAGACGACCTCTAGCAGAAATAATGCAAAAACCTCATATTTATACCATTACACGGCTATCAGGAGCGAACTTTTTACGATTTCCCTCATCTAAACAAATCCACGCCAATCTGCTCTCTCGGAATTGCCTCGCGATGGACGAACCTTCGATGTCCAGACAGACTTAAAAAGCAGCTCTCACGCCAATATGGGCCTGGTTTAAAAGGAATCATGTAAGAAAAAGAAATAAACCAGGTTCCATAATAAACTGAGTCTTCCTTTAAACAGAAATACATTCACTCGGAATTTAACCGAATCCCGCTTACGGCCCAGGACTACACGAACATGCAAGGGAATCAGAATGAGCGCTTTGACGTACGGAGCCGCCATCAGTCCGCGCAGCCACCGGCCCGGCCCGGCGCCCAATCACCGACGGAGTCCCGCTTCGTTTCATGTATATTAACGAATCTATCCCTTTTCGAAGCTCGAATTACGCCAAACCTAAAAGCAAAGGATCCTATACTGGAAAAGTACCCGATTTTCGTATGGACACTATTCAAGTGACATAACAAGGTGTTAAATTATCGCGGATAGCAAATTTGTTTAAATATGTCATCAATTGATGCCGAATAAATGCATGCATGCATGCACAAAATATTTAGGTAATTTTGTATGATAAATAATTATTAGAAAATTTGTATATACATATTAATTAAAATAAATAATTTACATATTTAAAATAACATGAAAATGTGCATGATGGTGCACTAAAATAGAGAAAATTAAAACCTGTTACTGAAAATGTCTTTAACAGTACTTTTCAATACCGTAGTTCTTAATGTTATTCACAAGCAGATGGAATTTATCTCATCCTTAAACACAAATTAAGAATAGAATACAGATCGTTGTTATAAAAGTTCGAGGGGTAGCCACAATTTAAACCTAACCATTTTATACAAGCTGGTTTTCAAGTTGTAATTGATTTTACTTATCAATCCAGAAAACAGTCGTCAGTTGTCACAACAGCTGTGTATGAGGCCATGGTAATCAAAAAATGCCCCATTAAAACGTTAAAAGCATGGCAACCCAATTACAGATTTACCAATATTTTTAAAACAAAGCACGCTGTCATGTTTTTTGAGGCTTCGAAGTCTGAGCGGGGGTTGGAGAGCGTAGGTAATCTTATAACAAAATATCCCCCCACGTAATTTCAAAGTTACTAGGTTTCTAAACCCCACATTGTTTAAGTTCCAAGCAGCGATTTGAAGAAATTCCCCTATGATCCTTTCAAACTCTTATTCTAGCAAGGGCCCGCTGGTCTTGAGGTAAAACACTCGACTCATGTCGCTGTCATCCCTAGTTCGAACCCCAAGGGCAGCCAGGAAATCTGTACCAGGGAGTATTTAATATTAAAATATTAAATTAAGTACTTCCGTTATAGTCAACAGATGGCAGCACAAACAGATCGGGATTTTTTTTTTTTAAACCGAGGTCATTCATAACAGAAAGTTACCGTTTCTTCAATCTTTCAAAACGGAAAATCTACTAACGGAACGGAAAAAGTCCGGCAACTTCGCTGCCAGTACTTTTCCCGTGAATTAACGGATTTATTTTTAACAGTGTAGCAAAATAAAAAATGCATTTGGAGGGAATACAATTTTTCAAAAGACTTAAAAGAAACCAAAGAATTAAAATGGCAGATGGAAAAGTTGGAGAGTCATAAAAATCGAACTTATAGCACTGTTATGGACCAAATTATTTTAATGTTATATCAATCAATAACTGCTATGCTGTTTACAGTATACATTACAGAAATTATTAATTCACCATTGAAAATTAATTGTGTGTTAAATAAAAGTACTTTTTTTTTAAATGTCTGTTACAATTAGAATTAACTTGCAATATATATATATATCTGTTTTGTTATCAAATTTATGGAATATCTTTAAAAAATAAACCATCTTTACAAATTTATATTCAAAATAATAATTTTAAAAAATTCATAAAGTTTACAGCAAATTTAGCTAATAGTAATTCTGAAATAAAATGAATTTCTAAAAATAGATAAGAACTTTTACTATAAACTTAATATGAAACTTTTCTTAATGATGCACAGAAATAATTCTTTTAAGTTTTGTGAAGTATTTTACAGACAAATTTATAAAGCAAAGCAGTGAGATGATCAGAGAAAGATGTAAAATCTCCTAACATTGACATATAAGTATTTCATATATTTAAAAATTACCCAATTCCTTTTTTTCCACTGTATGTTTCTTTCTTGATGGGGGTAAATTACAGATTAAGTGTTATTTTAAATAAAATAATATTTATAACAGATTATATAATCCATATAATTTTTCTTCTTCTTAAAAAAAAAAAAGAAGAAAAGAAAAATTGAATTGTATATTATTAGTGAACAAAATTTGAAGATACCACTTGTATACTAAGACAGTTGTTTCCAAAATACCACATGGGATATTTTATTAAAGATTTTCCCAATACTTTTTAGAAATTTCAAATTACACACCGAGATCCACACAAAATCTCAGAATCTATTCACACTGAAAGCAAGGAACTTCAAAGGAACATAGTATACACAGACCTGCCAACCTTTGAAAATGAGAAATAGTAGCACACCAAATTCAAATTTATCTGAAGGTTGGTTGGTTGGTGGCTGTTTTTTACGCTGTAAATTTTAAGCGAGCAAATACTAAACAATTAAACGCATGTGTATATCCATAAGCACACAAAGTAGGAGACTCTTTTGTTTTTGCTAATTTTTTTGTTGCGGGTGGGATTGATTAAACATAATTATTTCTATTCAATTAATGCTCTGTCCACTCCTAAGCCAAATTTCTGAACTTCACAGTGAATTTTCTGAAAGATTCCAAAGCGGTTGGGGGGAGGGGGTGATGGAACTACGGGTATATCTTCCAGAGAAAAATGTCTGAGTTAGAGTTCTTCATCAGGTCGAGTAAGCTGATACAACCGGGAGTGGGGGTGTCCACTCCCGCCACTTTTTTTTTGTGTCCCTTTGACGAAATTTGTAGTTTTTTTTCCGAGATCTGTTGATAAAATTTGCTTTTTTTTTCGATATTTTTTGACGAAATTTGCCGTTTTTCGATATTTTTTGACAAAAATTGCCGTTTTTCGCAATGTTTTTGACGGAATTTGCCGTTTTTATGCGATTCTCTGACGAAAGTCACGTTTTTCCCGCGATCTGTTGACAAAAATTTGTTGTTTATTCGCAATCTTTTGACGAAATTTGCCGTTTTTCGCAATGTTTATGACGAAATTTGTCGTTTTTTCGCGATCTTTTGACGAAATTTGCCGTTTTTCGCAATGTTTATAACGAAATTTGCCGTTTTTTCATTATCGTTTGACGAAATTTGTCATTTTTCGCAATGTTTTTGACAAAATTTGCCGTTTTTTTCGTGATTTTCTGACGAAAGTCACGTTTTTCCCGTGATCTATTGATAAAATTTGCAGTTTTTTCGCGATCTTTTAACGAAATTTGCCGCTTTTCGCAATGTTTTTGACGAAATTTGCCATTTCTTCGCGATTCTCTGACGAAAGTCACGTTTTTCCCGCGATCCTTTGACAAAATTGGTGACTTTTCTTCGAACGAAAGACGAGATTGATTTTTTTCGGCTGTGGCAACTCCAACTGCCTATATTACTAATTCAATTGAGAGTTGCAACATGTAAATAATCAATTTCAATGTAATTGATTTCTAATAAATTTAGTAAGAAACAACTTTTCTTACCTCTGAGTTCCAAAAGGGACATCGGTGCTCCGCGGTCTTCATAATTCCTTATATTTCAAAAAACTAAATCCTTTTTCAGCATGAATACACTATTGACTCAAATAAATTCAAGGTATTAGAAGACATCACGATTTAATTGATAAATCACATCACGAACACAAATCATTATATACATTTCTAATACGGAGGGACACGCTCTCTGACAATCATAATCACAAACAATACTAAACTTATACTTAGAGTTCAAAACGAAAGTTCTAATAAAAATGTTCTGAAAAAGTTACGTAATAAACAATGTTGCGCGCATGCGTCAAAGTCTCACTGTCTCTGTTCTGCAAATCGAAGTACATCCCTACCTCTACACTGCGTAGGTGCTTTTTATGTTTCAAAACTTTGAGAAGAAAAAGGGGGTTTTGGATGATGCAACAGGAAATGAATTCACAATTACAACATCGGCGATCATTTGCCGAAATACTGTTACATTTAATGTCCGAATTTTCGGATTTATGACCGATATATATTTCAGAAATCATTGCCTTAATTTTTCGGAAAATTCTGACCAGAATCACTCCTGAACGATCTTTTGACGAAATTCGCATTTTTTCAGCAATCAATTGAATGAAATTCACGTTTTTTCGACGATACTTTGCTTTTTCCCGCCAATTTTTTGACGAAATTAGTGTTTTTTCAGCGATTCTGTAACGAAATTCGCATTTCTTAGCTCGATCCTGTGACGAAATTCGTGATTTTTCACGCGATCCTGTGACGAAATTCGGGATTTTTAGAGTGATTCTGTGACAAAATTAGTTTTTTTTTTTTTTTTGAAGAACATCGTAGTTTTACAGATTTTCGTAGCATCGTAGTTTGTGGCTCAATATACGAGTAATAATACGAGTTTTTCGTAGCAGTTGGCAGATCTGTATACAGTATAAATTTTTTCAAAGTTTGTTCCCTGTCCTTTAAAAGAGAAAGAGTGGAGGGAGGGGGGGGGGGATAGAGTTTTTAGAATCTATCATAGTCTAGCACAGCGTTTCTTAAACTTTGTGATCTCGCAGAACCCATTTTGATGTCATATGCATCTCGGGGACCCCCAACAATATTTTTCTTAATATAAGATAAGAAATTATTTTAACGTATGCACCTTAATTATTTTTCATTACACATATTCTATATTTAGTTAAAGGTGTTAGAAAAATCAGCTACATTAATACGAGAAAAATAATAATAACAATATATACAAGAATAATAATAACACGAAAAATAATTATAATTTACATTTTAAAACAGTTAAAATATACATAGTACTATCTGTTATGGGTTTGCTAATGCTTAAGTAAGACTAGTTCAACATGCCGTCGATTTCTACAGTTGTTCTTCATAATTATCTTTTATGAAACTGTTTAAACATGTGAATAGCGCTGCACTTGTTTTGTAATTTGGAAGGGATTTGCAAAACAAAAAATCATCACATATCTTACCACCAAATTCATAATGAAAGAAGACTCACAAATTTACAGTATTAGAGATATCTAAATGCTCATCTAGTTGAAATATATAATAAGGGCTGATTATTTACATGTAGAATCAATCGGTTCTTAATATTTTCACACATATTCCACCTTTTGGAGCATTGAAAAGTCTCCCCCAAGTTTTATGCTTATTAATGATCTAGACTTGCAAATCCCCCTCCTCTGGAGCTACAGAAATTTCTCCCAAAGAAAAAAAAATCTAAATTTAACATTGGGCTTGCGGACCCCCGGCTGTAAGCTCACGGACCCCCAGGGGTCCGTGGACCACAGTTTAAGAAACGCTGGTCTAGCAGAAGAAACTCGCTGAATAATGAATCTCAAAACATAATCGCAGGAGAGTATGGAGGAGTTTTTTTTACTGTTTGATGATCAAGTAATTATGTTTCTGAATGTTGAATTCACACCAGAATTTAAAAAAAAAAATTTGTAATGTAACAGATTTTTTCACCAGACTTATAAAAATAAAATTATTTGAAAATTCTGGTACAAATCTCGATTAAAATTAGGTGGGATAAAAAATATGGAGAAGAAAGAACATTCCCTACTATTTTTTAATTTAAATCACAAAGTTTAGCTTAGGTAATGTAAGATTTAAAAAAGAAAATTGTGTATGTTATTTGTAGTTATTTCAATGTTTAAAAAATTATTAATTTTAAAATTAACATTTTGTACAATTGAAATGAACAAAAATTAAAAATTTATAGTTACTTTATTAATTTAATAACAACAATTAAATGAAACTTTATCAAAATAAAAGCATTAACAAAATATTAAATAAAATTTATAAACTTGAAGTATAAAACATTAAAGTTCACAAAAGTTGAACTGCACATAAACAGAAAAGCTTCCTTTTAAGAAAATTCTTATTGTAATCATAAAGTTTCTGCTTAGAACAAAACACCTTCATCATAAATAAGTTTCCATTAAAGACTTCATGACTTGTTGCCAGTATGTTATTAAACTATTCAGTCCAAACATATAATTGGAATCTTCCTGTGAAGTAGGGAATGCATGGGCAAAGTCAAGCATAGACACACGAATTAAGGTGCAGCGTTCTTGTAATTCATTGCATATATCTTGATGTAAAAAACAGTCACTACAAACATCTAGTATTTCTTCTATGCTTGATGTCTTAAGTACAGGAGAACAATCACTATAATGCAAAGACTTAAAATCTGTGGAAGAGTTTACAGAATTCTGTTTACATGTTTCTAGATTTGCCACATGTATGGGATATTTTTCCATCCAAGTAAGCCATGGTGATAAGTTTCCTTCATATACGAACAGAATTGAACTTGAGATAAAAGTGAATTTTCTTTGTTTCAAAAACCAATTTTTCAGTTGCAGCAATTTATGGCACAGACATGATAAAATTAAACAATTAATTTGTCCTAATTTGTTAGAGAAAAATTGCTTGAGACCTAAAAAAGAAAGGGAAAAAACAGTCTTAATGATTTTTAATGACATATAATACACATTCTCTCAATACAAGAATAATTGAACAAGCAATGTATTGTTTGTCTGTGGATTTCAGGTATTCGATTGATAATTAAAGTTAAATTGCAGACTAATGTGTTTAGAACACAATCTAGATCTAAACAAGTATGAATTAAATTTTAAAAATCAAAAAAACCAGACTGCGTAAAAAGCGAACTAAAAATTAATTATTTCTCATCAATGCAAAACTTTTTTATCTTACCTATTTTTTTATTTACTTGTATTGATGACTTTTAAGTTGTGTTTAATTGTTTAGAAATCCTACCTACGCAACTTTCAGGTTGTGTGTGTCAGGTTGTGCAATATTTAAACGGAGCTTCTGACTGTAAAATAGTCTATGAAACATAGTCTTCATTTTGAAAGACCTATCCAATGATATGCCACTCAATATGGTGCATAAAATGTTTTTTTCGTCTCTACCATCATTTTGTATTTTACGGCCGCCATTTTGAATTTATGAAAACAAAATCTAGCCTATAACCATCGGACGATTAAGACAAATCGATAGAGACCTCATTCATTAAAATCCATCCAGCCGTTGGGATGTTTCGAGGGTATAAAGAAATCCACATACATACCCAGAACCCTTCTTAGCAGTCGGGTAAAAACTGATGAATAAATGTGAAATATGTAGATTAACGAGTTAAGATTTTTTGTTCAAAATATTTCTTTACATTTCTGATTTTGCAATGGTGTCTCATTTTTACCCCAGGTCATAGATTGTATAAAATCATAATATGTTGGAAACTTATTTTTTCATTTTATTTAAAATAGATTTTAAAAAAACACTTGATTTTTTCCCCCTTAGATTTCATAAGAGATTGTTAGCTATAACTTGTGTATTGAAAAATTAAAATTATTATCACATTTGTCTCTATTGATTAGCAACTACAAGTATTGAATATTTAGTGAAATATTATCTAGTAGAAATAATTAATTCAACCGATAGATATCTGAATTATGATAAATTGCAACAAAAAATATATAATATATTTAAAATTGTTAGAATTTTTAATGCACAATTTATACTCAGGGTGTATATTTTTAAAGAACAATACAATAATGAAAAACAAAAAATAAAATCAAGTTATGAAGTATGTTAGGTTAAACTGAATACCAGCAATGAAAGGAGGTGTTTTTCTTTTATTAAATTGTGTAGCATATAACACACTTTTGAAAGAAGAAAATCAATAAAAATTTACCTGTGCACAGGTATACAAAATGAAGAATTAAAAATATCGAAAATTCATGCATAATCAATGAGATTTCTATATTAATAACCAAGATTAGTTGAATAAACCAAAATGTGATTTCAAATGCATTGGTAGATAAATGGGGCTTGGCAGTATCGTATATCCTTTCTAAGTATTTGTTCACTGATTTTTCTAGTTATTATTCATTCTTTGTTCTTTACTGTATTTTATGCTGCATATCTCATAAAGGTTTCTTTGCAAAGAAGGGGGTTGTGGTGTTAAAAACAGTGTTCTTGATAGATCATATAGAATGTTATAGTTGTGGATTAATATAAAAACTGCAATATTCCGAATCTGTTCTTTTAGGTCAAATGGAGAAATTGTATATGAAATTTAAATTCTTACTAAAGTCTTGAAATAAAATCAGTGAAGTGTAAATAAATGGTGACTTCCATTAAATTTTTTTTAAATTTTTTTATTGGATTAGATGAATAATAGAATGGGCTTCCTCTTGGCCATAAAAATTGTAAAATTAATGGAAGTAATCCTGGAAGATAATTTATGAAGATTCTCCAGCGATCATTCTGATTAAATTTTTATTTAATAGAAATATCTTCAACTAAGCATCGACATCACCTCCACAAATGACAGTGCTTACACAACTGACTCTGAGTATGATCATAAATCAAATTTTATAAAAAATGAGGGTCTTCAAAATCATAATATGCAAAATATATCTAAAATAGAAAAATACAGTCTCAAATTGTAGGTGAGCATTATAAGATGGGATATACAGTATATTTTTAATTTTTATCATTTTCTAAAATTTTTAGTTTTTCTTAATAATATAAAAAAGTGCTTATTTGATTATAAGAAAACAATCTCTGGGTGTTGGTAACTATATAAATTGTTAAGTAAAATAAAAGTAATATTTCTGTGCCACACAGCAATAATAAGCTAAAGCAGAAAAATACTTTAATATTTATGAAATAACTAAATAAAAACTTAACTATACTACTAAAAACAATTACTTTTTAGTAAAATGATTATTATTACAAGTTCAAATCTACCACATGATTTTTTTTTTCAAAGCATCAATAAAATATATAATATAATGACAAAAATTATTGGGATAGGAATTCATTTCAATAATAAAGTTAAACATGTTTAAATAAAAAAGTTAATTTAGGGTAGTAATAGAAAAAGAAAAAAAAATTCTAATTTCTCTTACTAGACAAACATACAAAATATAAAATAATGCTTTTAAAATTAAAAATAAGATTGACAAACTCATATCATAGTGTAAAAAATAAATTAAACACGTTTTGTTAAAAATTAATAAAATATATCAACATCATTAGAATTGTGTACACACACAAAATTTGAAATAAATGAATGACCCGATATAATTTAAGACTTGAACATGATAACACAGTGAAAAAATAAAGTAAAACAGAAATATTAAAGAAAACACTCAACTGATAAAAAATCACAAAAAACATTATTTCAAATAGAATGCTGATTAATAGAATTTTTCTCAGATTTCATGAAGAATTTTTATCTATGCCTTGTGTACTGAAAAATTAAAATAATTATTATGATATCTGTCTTTATTGATTAACAACTATAAGTAATTAGTGATATTTAATGAAATATTATTAGCTTAATAAGCTACTATATTTCAACCTAATTATAAAAATACATATAAACTGTTTTTTTTTTTGTAAAAAAGTATAAATAATTAAGAACTTAATTATTATTATTTAGCTTCTAATTCATATATACATTAAATTTTAAATTATACTTTATCACATTAGTCCCCCCCTCCCTCCCACATTGCTAATGAAACAAAAAAAAAAATAGCAGCATTTCATTTGGCAATTAATGTCTTTTCACCATCGTGGGAAAAATTACATGTTGAAACAAATTCATTTAAGTCAATAAAGAAAAGTCATTTTATTTTAATCATGTTTTGAATACAGCATTAAATAATAGTTTAAAAAAAAATCTTTAAACTAATAAGGTTTATTATAATCGAAATTTCTTATGATTAATTTTTGAAAGCTTATTAAAAAAAGAAGACATTTCATATATATACACTATAAAGAATAAATAGACTGACATCAATGGACTATTCACTTTTCTATGTGAATATATTATATATATATATAGATTATTTAACACTAGATTTAAACATAGGAAAGTTTATTACCTGAGATAACATCTTCAGCAGTTTTTAAACTCAATCCAAAGATTTTACTTTTGGAAATATACAACTGAGCACTTTGATCATACACCTAAAAACAAAATTTATATACAAATATAACACATTCAAAAGGTACACAAAATCTTAACATAGTATAAAACAAAGTCGCTTTTTCTGTCCCTATATCCCTATGTACGCTTAAATCTTTAAAACTACGCAACAGATTTTGATGCGTTTTTTTTTTAATAGATAGAGTGATTCAAGAGGAAGGTTTATATGTATAATAACATCCATTAAATAGTGGAGAAATACTGTTATTTTTGAGGTTTAAGTCGCTTTTTCTGTCCCTATATCCCTATGTATGCTTAAATCTTTAAAACTACGCAACGGATTTTGATGCGGTTTTTTTTAAATAGATAGTGTGATTCAAGAGGAAGGTTTATATGTATAATAACATCCATTAAATAATGGAGAAATACTGTTATTTTTGAGGTTTTTAATGTGATGTCGTAAATAATTTCATTTTTTCCGCTTATACATTGCAAACGCAGGCTGAACCCTACAAGATTTATCAAAATAATGTACTAATTATTGTACACATTAAAAAGGTCTACAGAAAACACAAAGAGATGAAGGTTTTCAAGGTTAACCCGAAGCAAAGCGAGGGAGGGCCGCTAGTACAAGATAAACAAGAAAGAAAAATCAAGCATTATGTATAGATTAAGTAACACTTTCCAATAATTCCAGAATAACAAAACCTTGTACAACAGTTTCTCTCTTGTGCTCTGAAGGAAATGATGTGTTATGTGTTAGTTTAAGTGATTTATACTATGAAAAATCAGGAAATTAGTTGTCTTGTGCTTATTAATTATTTAAATATAGCCAAAAATTTCAGGACGTTCTGTAAAAATTGCGATGTCTGACAAACTTGATCAGTGGTCAAAGTGTTACAGTTTTGAACTAATCTTAGCAGGGCATCGTCTTATGATGACATAATGATAGACAAACTTTTTAAAATGCAGTTATATTCCATGAAATACAGTAACAAGCTGTAGTAAGAGCTAAGACATAAGAGATGCCGACCTGTGAAAGTTCTAGTTATAACAACCATGATATACTAAATGTGCAGATGAATTTTTAAATTTCAAGAGCTAATGATTTACTAAAGAGAACTGATCATTTTCACGAGTGAGCGATCCTGATCTGATATCTGATATGAGCTGTTTTTTCCCATGCTTTTCATTTCACTATTTGTAAAAAGAGCAGAATAAATGTTACCAATTTTATATAAGGACAGGATGCTGCATACTTAAATAATAACCTAGCAGGAACACTACACACTAAGTTATTCAGAGAATAAAATTTCAAAATTGTAATTGATATTAACAAACAAACAAAAAACACTTCTGCATATAGAAATTAAACAACCTACAATGTGTATCCATATACTAAAATCAATTAATCTGTTTTAATTCTTGAGTAATTAAAATTAATATAAGTTCACAAAAATTTCAAAATCCCTTTTGTCAGAATAATGATTATGTTAAGCCAATATTTAAGCTAAATCATATTTTCTTTTCTTTAAAAAAAAAAAAAAATTATCTTGATATTTAAATAAAAACATGCTTAATAAAAATGGAAGAAATGTGAATAAAAGAGGTAAAAAATGCAGCGTGATAAAAAAGGATACTTACTTTCATACCTAAAACACGAAATCCAAATATTTCAACTGGAGGGTACTTTTTTGTGTCTTTCCTAATTTTCTCTTCAGATGCAAGATGATCATAGGTAATGCGCCCAATTTTAATATCTAAAACTGAAGGATTTTGGAATGCCCCACAAACATCTTCAATGCACAAGTACTTAATAGCTGTTAAAAAAAAAAATAAAATAGCTAAGTTAATAAAATAAATGACAGATAAATAAACAATTTAGTAAGTTGCAGATTTATTTCATGTTGCAATAAAGGGTACTTTTCCAGTATAGAGGGCCTTGGTGAGATAGAGAAAATGGGTTTGGCGAGAGAAGGAAATTTTTCATGACTATTTTTTGGCAACCTATTCACTGTTTCATACACACAAGTATTTTTGTCCAATATTTACACAATTTATTTAATATAAACTATCCATTTATCTATTTTTAAATACAAACAAAAGTAAATTCTATAATAAAACCAATAATAATATATATAAAGAAAATATATATATATATATATATATATATAGATAAAATCAAGCATAAAAGCTCACCAGGGATCAAGCGAGAATTTGAAGAAAAAAAAAAAAAACACTTTTCCAAAAAATAACCCATGTTACCTAAAAAGAACTCACACCTGATGTAATCAGCTGAAAATGATGTATTTTATTATATTAATGGTTTAACATAAAAACATTTAAAAAATTTATATAGATATTCTAAAATTTTATTATAACAAGAAAATCTGTAAAAATGAAGTTCATGTTTTGCCAGAATTCTGCAATTGTTAGTTTATATTATTTTAAAACTAAATAAGCATGCCTTAAGTACTTTTAACTATTTTTATTATTCCAAATGGTGCATAAAAATAGAACAAAATAATATAGCCATGGAAAAAATTATAAGGACAAGAAAAAATTCGCCAAATATAGGGGCCGCTTGGCTAGAAAATTATGCAAATATTTGTATGATAAAAAGGCAAGTTGAAAATTTGGAAAATCATTGAATGGCATGAATTTAAAAGATTTTAGTAATAGCTTGCTGCTTGGAAAAAATTATAAAGACACGCATTTCTTTTGAAATCGCAAACAAAAATTTGCATATTTGATAATATCCTAGGATTGTTTAAAACAGCCTAAAACTGTTGCACAGTAAGATTGTTCAGCTTTTCTCGTTCTTCAACATGCCAAAGAGCACACAACTATCTGAATTTGAAAAGGGAAAAATCATTGCTTACAGAAAATGTGGAATAAGTGGACAGGAAATTGCAAGTAACATAAACATATCTAAAACAGTAATTTATAATTTCTTGAAATATACAAAAGATTAAGGCAAGAAGAAGCATACAGGTAGGCTTGTTTCTCTGACTATGTGCCAGAAACGTGGAATTGCACGTCGAGCTTGCTTAAAAAACAGAGTTCTACTCAAATTAAAACATAGATAATCAAAAGGAAAACTTGTTTTTTCCAAACACCAAATCGGACGAGGTTCTGTGATGGTGTGGGCAGGTTTTGCAGCCAATTGAAAAATACCAATTGTGTCCATTCAGGGACGTATGAATTCAGAATCGTATGTGGATATGCTTGTTGAAAAATTATTTCCTGAAACACCCCTTACAGGGGTCGATGCAGGTTTTTTTTCTTGGGGCCCATTTTGTAAAAAGTAAAGGTTATTTTTGTGAAATTTATTATATTTTTGTGAAAAATAACATTTTGTAACGAAAGTTGAAATCCAGTTAATCAAATTGGAAGCAAGCATTTATAAACAAAAACTTCTTTAAATCCTTTTGCTGAAGTTTTCCTCTCTGGTGAACTTGTTTGTTTACTAATTACACATTTTAAAACATCACAAAATAATAAATAGTAAGTTTTTATGGAATAGAATTTTGTGAAAGGGCCTATTTTAGTAAAAGTAATTTTGTGAAGGGACCCATTTTATCAAATTGATTTTTGTGAAGGGGCCCATTTTATTAAATTGATTTTTGTGAAGGGGCCCATTTTATTAAATTGATTTTTGTGAAGGGGCCCTAAATAGGCCCCAAATTTTGCCTGGATCGACCCCTGCCTTATCACAGGTGGTGATTATTTGTTTCAAAAAGACAATGTAAGTTGCCATGCGTCTCGTCTCTCGTGCATCACATTTATGGTTTGAGGCCAATTCTGTCCAACTTTTGGATTGGCTGTCAAGAAACCCTGATTTGAACCCCATAAAGAATAGGTGGGGCATTTTAGCTAGAGCAGTATATAAGTATGGCACACAATATGTAAATACAGACAATTTGACATCATCCATAGAATTAGTGCGAGAAAATATTTCTAAACAAAATTTAACTGGACTTTCTGAGTCAATGACTGAACGATTAATAAGGGTCATTGAAAAAAAAGGTGATTTTATAGAACATTCATTTATGTCCAGACATATTTCATTATGTCCTTATAATTTTTTACATGTTTTACGTCATATATTTTTATTAATATGTGATTTATAAATTTTATTGTAATTTAATTTTGTATTAATAGGTTCCTAATATTTCCTAATTGCGAGTAGTAAATTATGTTTGATTTTGTTTCCAGTTGAGGATTACTGTAATACATATTACTCATTTTTCAACGTGTCCTTATAATTTTTTCCATGGCTGTAAAATTGACTATAGTGAAATATTTTATGTAGTACTAGAGTGGTGTTTTTTTTTTTTTTTTTTTTTTTTTTTTTTTTTTTTTTTGGAAACATTTTACTGCGGGTTTTTTTTAGACGATAACACAATACTTATTAATGTAGATAAGATTTTGTGAATATTTAAAAAAATTAATGAATCAAGATAAAAAATATTTCTTCAATGTAATATATAAGTAATTTATCAAAAGATAATGGAAAACTCTATTCACTAAGAAAAGAAAAAGGATGATATTTTAACATATGATGAAGAAGTCAAAAACTTGTTTAATTATGAATGAAAATTTATGCATCCTTCATTTGAAAAAAAAAAGTTTATATATATATATATAAATATATAACCATAAATGAAACATTACCATAACACCCACTTAAATATATTTTAATTTTAGCAAATTGTTGCTATCCGAAAATGAAACTTTTAGAACTATAGAGCACGAGCAGCATGGGTATAAATAAACTTCATTTTTTACTGTTTGGGTGGCAGAAATTTCGTTGTTCTTTGTTATTTAAATTCATAGCAATCTTCCTGATACAATGTCTTTTTTATCCAACCATCATTATTTTCAGCAAAATATTGTTTTGTCTGACTATGTTAAATCTTTATCTGATGCTTCTCTACTCCCTTTATCCCCCAGCATGCAAAATAATTTAAAATCATTATTTCTTTTTATTTCCATAGCATAAAAATTCTGCCTGCTTCCTTGCCTTCTAGGGATAATAAATCAATAACCAAACATGTAATTAACCCCCCTTCCATTGTATGGAGTTTCATATCTTTAAAGCTATTTATAGAATCATCCCTACTTGTTTCTCACTAATAACAATAAATAAATAATCTAAAGCACCCCACCTCCTTCTTATGCTCTCTCCTTTACCCCTCCAGCATACAAATTAGTTTAAAATATTTTAAAATCTTTGCTTTTATATAAAAAAATCTTCTTCCTTTTTTTATGCTCTCCAGTGACAATAAATAATAAATAATCATCCTACCCTGAAATTTTTACTTACCCCATTGTCCCCTCCTCCAGCATGCAGAGTTTTTTAATAAAAATAAATAATCATCTAATCTACCCCCTAACCTCCCAAATTTATTTTTCCTCCTTTGCACTCCATTAGCATGCAAAGGAGTTAAAAATATTTTTAAATCTTTTTTTTATTAATATAAAAAAATCTTATGTTCTATTTATTTCTCTCTAGTGACAATAAATAATCATATAAATTATCCCTCTATCCCTGAAATACTCCTCCTTTGCCTCCCCCTCCAGCATACAGTTTAGAATATTTGAAAATATTTTTATAAAATTGCTGAATTCGTTGATCATCAATAACAATAAATAAATAATCATCTAAATTATCCCCTAACAACCCATAATTTATGCTTCTCTCCCTTGCCCCCCCCCCTTTTTTTTTTCTGCAGCATACAAATACATTTCAGATCTTTAAATTATTTTTATATAAAAAAATATTTTGCTCTTTTTGTTGTTCTGTGGTGACAATAAATAAGTAATCAGTCATATAAATTATCCCCCTTCTTCTGAAATTTTCATTTCCCCACTCCCACATACAAAATTTAAAACTCTTTATTTAAAAGAAAATGTGCTGCATTTGTTATTGTCTAATAACAATAAATGAAAAATCAATCATCTAAAATACCCCCCTCCCCCTACCAGCCGCCTGGTCTGCATAGCGCACTGTTTAACATTCTAATTAAAAAAATAAAATCAGAAAATAAAATAAAAATCAGAAAAAAAGTACACTAGAATAGGGATTGTTTTTGCCACCCAAACAACTCAGCAGCTGAAACGTGATGTCACATGCCTGTGCTCCATAATACAAATTAAAAAAGTAAAAAAATAAATGATATAGCATCTTTGCTATATAATTTAATATTAATTTATATATATATATTTCATTAGCAAAATAAATATGATTTTTTTTGTAAATATAGTGAACAACAATACACACATTGATATACAACAATACATCATGAAAAATATACAGAAATTAACACATTTTATAGATAATATAAAAAATGGTACACTGAAAAAATGTAAACATATTCAAGACTATTTTTAATAACAGTACAACAATATTTACAGAAACATCAATTTTCCATTTAGCATTGTTATCAACAAAAAGACAAAAAAAATCTCAATTGAAAACATAATACGAGGGCTATCCAGAAAGTAGATTACGTTTTGGAATAAAAAATAAACAAAGTATAGGAAACAAATTTTATTATATACAGATGAAAGCCACACTCAAATACTACTTTTCTACATAGTCACCATACAAATTAAGGCATTTATCGTAGCGATGTACGAGCTTGGAAATGCCTTCGTCGAAAAATTCGGCCGCCTGCGCCTTCAACCAACAGTTCACGTGTTTCACCCATGTTTCGTCACCAGTAACGATGCGATCGAGTAAAGAGTCACCATCCTTATGGTAAGCGTCCAAAAAGTTCAACGCTGCAGCCATTCGCTGATTTTTGTGGTCCTCTGTCAAGATTTTTGGAATCCATCTTGCACAAAACTTGTGGTAACCAAGCTTTTCGCTGATGATTTCGTGCAACAAACTTCGCGAAATTTGTGGAAAACTCAAAGAAAGTTCCGTTATTGTGAACTTATTACTGCACGCACCTTGCGGGATTTTCAATTAACGCAGACATTTCAAACCGTCACAGTATCTGAACGGAGCACAGCACGAACCTCTCACTAGCACGGCTAGATGCCGACTGAGCTGCGCAACGCTCTGACCCCAAGATGGCCGCGCTAGCGGACACAGACGAAAACGTAATCTACTTTCTGGATAGCCCTCGTAATATTTAAATAAATAAATATTTCACTAACAAACTATATAAATACAGATTTCTGTTGCTTTATTCAGTTTTGGTTAATGTGGTAAACAAATTTCAGATGCTACTACAATTAGAGCAGGGAAAATTTCCGTTAGTGCACAAAGCATTGAATATATTAATCATCTCTTACCAGCTAATTGATGCCAAATTAGTCTGTAAATGTTTAAAAAATCTAACAAGAAATAAAATCCAAATCAAAAAGTCACAATTGAACTTGAATTTGAATTTTGTATTACTGCAAACTGTATTTTTGAAATGAAGAACTGTGCAACTGACAATTGATAAGTTTATGTTTAAATAAGTTAGAAGTATGTAATAGAACTACAGTAAGTTTAAAATCAAATTGTGCAAGTTTTAATAATTACTTTAAAAAAAATAATAATAATATAAAAAATATAATTCATTTTAAAAAATGTAGTAATGCAGAATTAAACATATTATTTTATGTTTTTTGATTGCAAATTTTTTAATTACTTCATAAATTTGTGTAAATTAGATAAATTTAATCTAAAAAGTTTAAAAAAAAATAATCTGTGACAGTTACTTTAAAAAAATAGCACATCAAAAGCAATAATATAGAACTTTATTGCATATCTATTGGATTTTTAAGAAAGTTGTATATTGTTATTCCCAGTAAATGTTCGTACTCATTAATATGACAATACTGTAGGATCAATTGAGGGGTTTGGGGCAAGAGAGTGCCAAGTCACATTTTTGAACTTCTGAGATATCTCAATTTGAAAATTTGATCCAATACTCAAATCAAGATATATAACCTAAAGTTTTTTCGCCAATGTCTTAGTAACATTTGAGATATTGTGAGTAACAACATGGCATTACTTTAATGATATTACTATTATGTTTTTTGTAAATTAGCTATCTTCATTGGGGGCATAAACAACTGGATCCAAAATGAAACCTGTCACATAGGCTGCCACCAAGTGACATTAGAAACTAATTACATGCTGGATATTATAATTTATAATATTAAGCAACAGATTACAATGTTAGATTTATTTCACTAAAAATGTGGCTTGGCACTTTCTTGCTCCGACCCCTTCAATTAAACTGCATTCCTGCATTTTTATTAAAATGCTCATATATGTTAGATTAACTAAAATTTTCTTTTGCAATTTTATGCTGATACACCTTTTGTATTCCTTCATCTTAGAAATTACTTAAAAATAAATTCTTTTTAAAATAGTTTTGTCTATAATTAATCCAGATAAATTTCAGAAAACGGAAAATTATGTACAACTGTTTAGAGGGTTGAGTTTCTTATATCAAAAATATATTGTCAAATACATCATATGCTAAAATGTGAGAAATAAAATAAAAAAGGTACTTGTGTACTTTTCCATCGATTGTTTATGGTAAATAAAATCTGTTGCCGAACAGCGTGATTTAACGATAACAGTGGATAAGTATGATGCCACATTCTCTGTTGTTAACAACTGTGGCGCTGCATATGTCACATGTGATGTATACAGGGTGCATCAGAAAAATGTATACACACATTGAAATGTCACAGAAAATTTATTTTCCTATCTACAAGTTAAATTTCTGAGAAAAAGTAATGTTATGTTTCCTCAACAGGTGGCAGCAGTCATTGATCTAGCTGTGCAACACTGTTAGGGCCACAGTAAAAGATTAGGTGTACCGTCGTAAACATGTAACCCGGATACACTTTGGAATGAGATTAAAGTGGTGTGTACAGAAATTCCATTGGATACTTTGCTGCGAAGTATAGAATCAGTCGTGACTCATAATCAATGTTGAAGGCCACCATCTTAAACATTTACTTTAACGACCATTTGGAACATTCAATTTTACCAGAAAGTACACATTTTTCAAATTGGACTATAGCCTTTCTTTTCCCTGAAATTTAACCTTGTAGGTGGGAAAATAAATTTTCTGTAACAATTCAAAGTGTGTATACTTTTTTCTGATGCACCCTGTATATTCTTTATGGACAGTTTAGTTTTACACAAAAAGGGATATAAGATAACTGTTATTTTTCTGTTTTCCTCTCGCATTTTGGAAAAATGATAAAGATTTAGGACCTTTCATGAATAGAACATGCAGCGAAGTATTTTATAGAAGAAATTACAAATTCTGCCACAAAAAAAAAGGGGGGGGGCAATATTCGGCACACTATGAGACTTCATCTGAAAGTAGATGAACAAAAGTGATGTAATGTGAAAATTTGAATGAAATATCTGTTAGAATAAAAACATGGTTTGACAGCTCAAAAATTACATTTGTGAAAGTACACAAGTACCAAATAAAATAACAAGCATTAATTTTAAATTTACTTGTGTCTTTTACAGTAGTTTCCCAGGTGCCATAGAAAGATGGAATGAAATTTCTTAATTCACACAAAATAGGATCAGATTCTCCATTTTCTGTAATTTGTTGATAAAAAGAAAGCTCCCTAGCTGACCTAATGTCACCATTTAGAAGTGGCTTCAATATATTCCCATTATTATGCTTTAGCATACCTGTAATATTGTTTAAAAAAAGGATAAACAAACAGAAAATTATGTCAACAAAAAATTGATAAAAAACTATTTAGGGCTTTAAATTTACCAAAGCACAAGTATTATATCAAAAATGTGTTTTAACACATTTGTAGTATCACTGAATCAATGTAATTTAAACTTAAAGTGTTACATAACATGTGTGTGAAATTATATCTTATTTTTACGGTTTATGAATAAAATAATGAATTTATATTGCTCAAATCATTTTAAAGCATGTATTATTATTATATTTATTTTGGAAAGGCCTATTTAATATCCATCTTGATGAGATTTACATAAAACAAAAAAAAAGAGTACTTTTATGTTAGCCAGACGCAAGTGATAAATTGTCAAATGTTGTCCGATTGTCATAATTCATACTACATTCATTTCATTTAAAATACATGCCTTTCACCCACTTCATCTAAAATACAAAAAAGAAATAATAATACTATAAGCCAAAACATTTTATTTCAACATCAAAGCATCATTTACATGCTAAAAAAAGCTGTTACTGGCGAGATTTGCACCCAGCTAACATAAAAGTCCTATAAAAGCATAAAACATTTTGACATCTCTGATACAGTGAAATTTATCAAAATTTACTATGCATTTATCAGTTTTTCTGACTCCTATTTTCTTATAGATATAATAAACTCAAATTAATATTTGAAATAAAGGTTTATTCTAATGATATTTACAAATTTCATTAAAATTTTCTCCTTTCCATCATTTTGTATGACTGGCAATGGACACTTTTGTTATTAAAACGTTCTTGTTCATTTTACTGTATCTAAAATATGCAATTGCTTGAAACCTGTATGAAAAGATTCATAATGGAACAAAAACTCAATAACATGCAGCGAGAAACAACACATGTAATGCCATTATGTGTATTGCAGTATGTGTTACATGTTCTTCTTTCACATGAAGAAGGATTGGTTAATTCTCTTTCGGTCTGAAACAACCATGGTAACTTTTAATTTGTAAAGCATTATTAAACACACACAAAGCATTTTACACTTACTATACTCCTTTATGCACATAAAAACATATTTTCTGAGTATCCCCCCCCCCCCCTTTTTTTAGGCCTCTGCAAGCTATTCACTGTTTCATGCACACAAGTAATTTGTTCAATAATTACAATTTTTCTAATATATACAGATAGAAGCAATTTATTTAATGCATACACAAGTAAGCATAATACTCAATCAGTTTTGTTTTCAGAATTCAAATCAGACTTTCTAAGGTCCAATTTGCATTAACATGATTTTAATTCGCTTCAAGGCTCTCTGTAAAGAAGAAATACCAATTTCTGATTTACTTAACTCACAATTTTAAACAAATGCTTCTTATATTTGAAACATAAGAAAGGTCTCCTTAAAATTCTAAGGTCTTCTTAGCTCAATCTGAGTGCATTAAGAAAACTAAAAATTCAATTTTAAAGCTTATTTAGAAACAATGCACATACTCTTCAATTAATACATAGTTAATTTATATAAACTTCAAATTCATGTGCATATATATATACATTTTAAGAGAGATCTAAATAGTGCTGGATTACCAAACAGGCAGACTAGGTAATTGCCCTGCACCGTAACCTAACCATTTTCAACATATCTGATTTTTCGATCAATTATAAGAAAAATATCTTAATATTATTATTAATTATTTGTCAGTGGTTTGAAGTAGTGCTCCACATTTTGAAAAATGTTTTGTAGCAAATAGCACACTATATATAAAAAAAAAATTGTAGTGAGCACTGATGTTACTCCAGAAAAAATTAAAATTTGCCATTATTCCAATCATGTAGTCATAACCTGCTTCCTTTGGCAAAATGTAGCAACAAACTTTAGCTGCAGTGTTTACCAAAACATTATCAGACATCATAGACTTTTCCATTGACACTTGCTGGTAAAATCAAGTGCTGACCCACCGAAGAAATTAATTTCTTGCTGGCCAAACTTGCCTACTTACTCAATAGATCTTCATGTTTTAATATAGTTTCTTTTTTGGAATTACTTTATTTACAGATTTATTATTTTTCAATATTATGACAGGGGAATTGTAACATGTGCTTAAACCAACATTAGCAGGCTAATATTTTCTTGTATGCTATCTTTCTTAATTTTTAATATCTTCAGTTATATTACATTTTATCCCGGTATGCCATATAATGAGGGTCTCATGTATTAATTAATAGCATCTTTAAATTTTAGTGTAGATTGAATCTTTTGAGAAAATCTGAGAGAAGCAAAGTTGTGATTACTTTGAAAAGTAGTTTGTATTTGCTACTTTTAAAAACAAGTAGTTGTACTTAACTACATTTTTGATAAAGTAGTTTTAGTTTACTACAAAAAAGTTTTTTTTGATCACCAATTGCAACATTGTTACAGATAAAAATTAAAAATATAACGTTTATTAAACACCTTAATTTTTTGAAGCTCAAGAAATCTTTTCAGATTATTTTTAAATGGATAATTGACAAACATGTCAATTTTTTCTCTAATGCCATTTTCTCTAAGGAATAATCAATAATAGATTTATTAAAACTGTATAGATGAATTTTTTAACCATGTGGTAAATTTGTATATATACAAATGTGTGTATGTGTGTTTTTCAATGTATTTTGCCTTTTATAATGAGCAGGGTTCGGGGCTTAATTTCTAAGAACAAAAGTACCGGAGCTCTAATATTCTGCAGTACTAACAACCGTAGTGAACATTGCAAATTGCTGATATTGCAAATATCTCTATAGACTGTGTCCACCACATTTTACATGATGTTTTGGGTATAAGAAAACTCAATGCATGCTGCGCTTGTTGAACGTCGACCAAAAACGCCAAAGAATGAACATTTTTCAAGAGTCTTCTGAAATGTGTTACAAGTTGAAAAATAAAATGAAATATTGTCAAAAATCTTGTATTTTCTTTTTCGGGCTGGGAACTTTTCGAACCACTCTCGTACAGGGCTGCACTAAAGAATTTGCACACAAGAGTGTATCTTAAATGCATTGAGTTGCAAGGGAACTACATTGAAAAACTAGTCGTTGGGGGCCACCGTAATACTTACCCATCATGGATATGCATAATGTAAAATATTAAAATAAAAATGTGTAAACTACTTATAAAATGCATTGCAATTCAAATAAAATCGTGGCTTGATGATGTCACAAACTTTAAAGGCTCGATTACTGAATTGCTTGAAAGAAACATCCTTATAACTCCAAAAATAATAATCCTATTAACTAGCGGTTTATTGCATCTGATTAAGCGTCAAATTTCCAATTAAAATATATCTTTGAAGTGAAATTTGGATGAAATACAGGGTCATGAAAAATCAAAGAGTGTGGTAAAATAGGATTCCAAATATCTCGGCAACTCATTATCCGATCGACTTCATGCTTTATGCAAAATTTGTTTTTTTATTATCTTTTATATTCATTTCTTAAAATAAACAATTTCGAAATTTTTTATATACCTTTCATCAGAACGAATATTTCGAGAGTCCGAAAAAAATTGTTCCGGTTAATCGAGGTTATTGAAATGAGATAGGCTTCTTCCCATTATTACATACTAAGTACATACCAAATTGCAAGTCTCTATCTCAATTTTTTCGGGAGATAGAGCGTTTACAGACACACAGACGGACGGCAAATTTTTTTTTTCTAAAAATATGTTTTTCGGAATCTCCAGTGTCTGAAACGTGTAAATCCGTCAAAATTTTTTTTTTTATTTTCAAAACGATTACAAGACTTACCCTATACTACGTATGATGGGTAAGTAATATGAAATTATGTCAAAAATTTTGTGTTTTCACTGTCAGGCTGTGAGAACTTATCAAACCACTCTCGTATATGTATGGTGGAAATGTAGATACATGATATGTGTATCTGCATTTTTTGTTGAACTGTCTTTTTGGCAGACCAGATACTATTGCCAACAGGGTTCATAAATATCATGATATTTTCAAAAATATCTGATATTTTGATATATATCCGATATTTTCAATATATATCCGATATTTTCAATATATATCCGATATTTTCAAAATAGTCAACTTACTGCTGATAAATATTTTCAAGCATAATATAGATTAAAAAGAAAAATATATTGCACTTAACAGGAAAACTTAAACTATATACTAAAACTGTTTTTTTTTTCATTTTTTTTTTTCACTTTGAACAAAATTGAAGATCAACTAATCAACAAAACGGAAACAATTTGCTTTATACACTTATAAAAAAAAAAAAAAAAAAAGAAAACTATAAGACTGAGTATCAACTATCAAGAAATCAGAAATTTATAAAACAAAAAATTAAATACAAAATAGTTTTTTTTAATTGAAAAATTTAAACAAATGTCAGCTT
Source organism: Maratus michaelseni (assembly GCA_963931845.1). Taxonomy (NCBI): domain Eukaryota; kingdom Metazoa; phylum Arthropoda; class Arachnida; order Araneae; family Salticidae; genus Maratus; species Maratus michaelseni. Next base: position 75,540,377 of record OZ007594.1, read on the forward strand.
CTTTTTTTATTCCCTAACATGTTGTACAATTTAAGCTCAACAAAACCAGAAATTGATTCTTTTCTAATGAAGCTGTATAGTACTGATTATCTAAATTAGACAGTTTATCTTTCTATATCTGTCCTGAATTAGTTATGTACTACATAATTATTAGTCCCACATAATCTACATTTAAAAATAAAAACTTTAAACAAAGCTTGGATAAGATTTTTGTTTCTTTTCTTTAGCTAGAATGGAACAGTCAATATCAGTTGAAAATTTCATTTACACTTGTTTTGACTTAAAATATCAAAAGTATTTTGCACAATATTTTGAAAATAAATATCAAATATTGAAAATAACAAACTTCTTGATATTTTGAAAATAAATATCAAATAATATGAAAATATCGAAAATATCAAAAGTCTTGATATTTTGAAAATAAATATCGGATAGATATCATGATATATATATCCATTGATATATATCAACGAGCCCCGATTGCCAATAAAGTTATCTGAGTGAAATGTGTCTGCTGGCTGTCAGCCCAGGTAGCTCAATACCCAGAGCACTCTTTTCAATTTAAGTCAAAGGACTTGGGGTTGACTCCCACCCTGGAAATTATTTCAAACATTTGGAAAAATTCAGTTCATATTATGTATATCTATATTATAGTATAAATTTTATTAAGATATTCTAAAAGCAATGTAAAACGTTGATTGTGATTTGTATTTTTGATTACGATAATTAAACATCATTTCAGTTAAACTTGTTTAGTGACTGTCACAGTTTTACATTTTTTGGATTTTGATGTACAACATCAATTTATTTTATAATTTATACTGACTTTTTTAAGAAAGCAGAATTTACCTATCAGCTCTCGATCTACAAAGGACTCTAAAAATTAGTCTTATTTTTAAAGTCCAAACTTTATTTAATAAGAGCAGTTTATTTCCCAAAACCCCACAATCGCTGAGATCTCCAATGCTATGCGATATAGATTAATAAGTAAAACCATGGGCATGCACAAAACAAAATCCAGGGAGGGGCAAGATTTTGAAACAGGTTTACCTGTAGTTTCACATTATTATTTTACGGATAATATAAACATGAAACTAAGAACTTTTTGTCAGAATCTTATGTGCAAGATAATTTTTAAATATATGAAAATAAATAAAAAGCTGATCAGAAATTTAACAAATAAATCATGTTAAAAAATATAGATGTATACATATATATTTTTTAAATTAATTCATTTTGAATCATGGAGACTGTTCCTCTGAACACCTTGTTTAAAATCAATTTAAAAATATGGCCATAAAAAGAAAAACATAACTAAAAATGATTTTCTACACAAGATTCAGCGGACAGAGAGCGAACGAAAAATACTTAATTCCCTTTTCTGTTAAAGTTCAATTATTTTAATTCACTTGAGAATTAAAAAAAATATATTTTCAAATTCATGAGAGAAAAAGATGTTAAACATTATCTTTAAATTCATGAGAGAAAAAGATGTGTTAGTTAATTAAATTCGAAAATCCAGTGAGAGGCAAGTGCCCTCTGCCTTGCACAACCATGGGGGCACATACAGGGCCCGACTAGCAAGTTTTTGTGCCCAGGGCATTTTCAATTTTTCGTGCCCCCATAGATTGGTTGGTTTACTGATACTAGTTTTTTAGTCTACTTATTCAAAAGGTGTCAACTCAAAAAATTAAGTTTTCTGGAAAATTGGAAAACAGTTCCAGGAATAAAAATAAAATATTTTTTTTTATTATTTATTGAAATGTGCTTTTAACCACAGATTCAGATATATTTTTGTCATTTCATCGTATTAATATCTCAAGCATCACATATTTTCAGTTGTGTCACTTTCGAATAAATGTGCAATATGATATAATTGAATGACTTGATAAATACAGTACATCATTTACTAGAAAATAATGATGTTATTGCTATTAAATGATAAAACAAAACGGAGTGCAAACAAAAGTCCTAATAGAAGTTTTAATTGCATGCCCCTTAGAAATTTCATGCCCAGGGCATGGGCCCCTGGTGCCCGTGTGATAGTCAGGGCCTGGGCACATATAGGTAAAAATATGGAAAGATTCTTACCTAACTTTACTTTATCCTGAACATGTGTATGACCTGCAATTCTAAAGTCATAATGAGAAACATCAGGAGGCAAATCCAACTGCTTATTTAAAGTATCCTCCATCTTATAGCGCTATAGAAATTAAGTACAAGAAAATTATTTTGTAAGTAACCTAGAACAAAGAAACTTATTATAATTTTGCATGACTATTTATAAAAGCAAAAAGCAATGTTCTCTCCAAAAAATTTTCACATCAGGTACATGACACAATGGAAATATTTTACAACAAAGTTAAGTGAGCATGAGAATTACTAGGTACTTCCTCTTTATAAGGGGTTTTAGCATGATCGAGGAAATGACAAAAATAGCTGAAATATGTATTTAACTAAAGGTTAAAATTCCCGGTCGCCACCGGCCACAGGGCGACTAAATGTAAAAAATTGGCGACTTTATGTTATGCATCTGATCGCCAAAATGGCGATCAGTCATTTCCAAAAATTAAAAATAAATAAATAAAAGTAAAATCGGTCATAAATCCAAAAATTAGGACATAAAATGTATCGCGAATTTCGACAAATGATCGCCGAAAACAACCAATTTCGTCAATCGTTCGAAGAGAAATCACCAATTTCGTCAAAGGATCGCAGGAAAACGCGAATTTAATCAGAGGATTTCGTCAAAAATTCGCGAAAATACGACAAATTTCATCAAAATATTGTGAAAAAACGGCAAATTTCTTTAAAAGATCGCGAAAAAACGGCAATTTTCTTCAACAGATCGCGAAAAAAGGCAGATCTCGTGAAAAAATGATCGCCAAAATGGCAATCAATTATTTCCGAAAAGAAAGGTCGGTCATAAATCCGAAAATTGGGACATAAAATATATCGCAAATTTCGACAAATGGTTGCCAAAAACAATCAATTTGGTCAATCGTTCGAAGAAAAGTCACCTATTTCGTCAAAGGATTGCGGGAAAACGCGAATTTAATCAGAATATTTCGTCGAAAAATCGCGAAGAAAAGGCAAATTTTGTTTAAAAATCGCAAAAAAAGATACATTTCGTCAAAAAATCGTGAAGGTACGATAAATTTCGTCAAAAAATCGCGAAGATAAGGGCAAATTTCGTCGAATGATCGCGAAAAAACAGCAAATTTCTTCAAAAGATCGCGAAAAAACGATAGATTTCGTCAAAAAATCGCAAAAATATCGTGAAATCCTTTGAACAATAGCAGAAAAAATTTCAAAATTCATCAAGTGGTCGAAAAAAAAAAAAAAAAAAAAAAAAAAAAAAAAATCATTTTCATAGTCGGTGATAGGGGGGAAAAATCATACACATGAACGAAGTTATGGTTTTCTGTACATATAAAATAATTGTTAACTATTTAATATTCAGAGTATTTGCTTCTAATTAGAGTTACATGAAACCAAATTCTATATTTGGACAAAATAATGTAGTATGAAATTGTACATATTGACAGGTAGCCAGCCGTTTTTACCAACTCAACTATGAAAATGCAGTGTATTTATTGTAGAAAAGCTATAAAACATTTTAAGGGGACACAATACCTTTGAAACTCTCTTCAATGAAATAGTGGCACAATACTTAGTACTAAAAATTAAATAAAAAATTATTGTAAAACAGCCTTATTTTCTAAAATTTAATTTTTTTTTTAATTAACTTTTTTAAAATCCCTACTACGTTTACAAATATGAATATTTTTGCTTCAATTTTTCCCCCTCATTCTTTAGAATATGCAGGGGTGATTCTGGCCCGAATTTTCCGAAAAATTAAGGCAATAATTTCCGAAAATTAAAAAAAATATCGGTCATAAATCCGAAAATTCGGACAGATCGGTATTTCGGCATATGATCGCCGAATAAAATCAATCATCAATCTCGTCATTCGTTCGAAGTAAAGTCGCCAATTTTGTCAAAGGATCGCGGGAAAAACGTGACTTTCGTCAGAGAATCGCGAAAAAACGGCAAATTTCTTCAAAAAGCGGCAAAATTCGTCAAAACATCGCGAAAAAAGGCAAATTTCGTCAAAACATCGCGAAAAAACGGCAAATTTCGTCAAAAATCGCGAAAAAAAAACCGGAAATTTTATCAACAAATCTCGAAAAACATTTCAAAAAACGGCAAATTTCATCAAAAGATTGCGAAAAAACGGCAAATTTTGTCAGCAGGTCACGAAAAAACGGCAAATTTCGTCAAAAACTTTGCGAAAAACGGCAAATTTTGTCAACAAATCGCGAAAAACGGCAAATTTCGTCAAAAAATCGGAAATTTTATATCGAAAAAACTGCAAATTTTGTCAAAAACCACAAATTTCATCAAAAGATCGCGAAAAAACGGCAAACTTTGTCAGCAGGTCTCGAAAAAAACGGCAAATTTCGTCAAAAATTTTGCGAAAAAACGGCAAATTTTGTCAAAAACATTGCAAAAAACCACAAATTTCATCAAAAGATCGCGAAAAAACGGCAAATTTTGTCAGCAGGTCTCGAAAAAAAACGGCAAATTTCGTCAAAAACATTGCGAAAAAAAACGGCAAATTTCGTCAAAAACTTTGCGAAAAAATGGCAAATTTTGTCAACAGATCGTGTAAAACGGCAAATTTCGTCAAAAAAAAAAAACACAAATTTTATCAACAGATCTCGAAAATCTGTAAATTTCGTCAAAGAATTGCGAAAAAATGCAAATTTTGTAAAAGAAGACGCCAAAAAAAAAAAAAAAAAAAAAAAAAAAAAAAAAAAAAAAAGTTGAGGTAGTGGACACCCCCCCCCCCCCCCCCCCCCCCCTCTGTTGAAACTTTTCAGAAAATTTCGCTGTTAATTTCAGAATTTTTTTTTCTCAAAATTACCCCTGTGAATGTACTACATGAAACTGTATGGATTTTTAGATGTATGGGATTTTACATTTAATATATATTTTTTTCTGGTGTATGTCAAACAATTAAAAAAATTCAACAAAATCTCAATTAAAATTTTAAAAAAAAAATTTTAATTGAGAAAACTTGAATGTTAAATCCATACACAAAAATATTAAATACACCATAGAGAACAAGTAAAAAAAAAAAAAAAAAAAAAATTCAAAACTATTTCGAACAAGCAAGTTATTAAAACATTAACAGGAGGAGAAAAATCAGTTTAAAGTTTTTATTTATATGGGTAATTGCGCTGGATCTATAAACAAAATTTACAATATCTCTCAATATAATTGTCGTATAGGTGAAAATGCGAGGTGTCAAAATATTCACAATTAAAGAAGCTTTCATTAATATTAAAAGAAGAAAATCTATATTTTGACCAATTTCAAGGCACTGTGTCCCCTTAACATAAGAAATATGTCAATGTATTTATTTTATATCCAATACAATATAATTCACAAAATCTAAGCCTAAATGTTGTGAAAAATGTCGTAAATTTTTCCTTTACACAATATTTTCTCAGTGGCATCCCTGATAGTAATTAGTGGCCACTAACTTGACAATAGTGGCTACTAAACATGCAGCCTCTACCGGCCACTGGCTACTAATACAAATATTGAATTTTAACCTTTATATTTAACTATTTTTAAGCAGATTGGTTTAGCTGTATTTTATGTATTTCATTGTTGTAACTATTGTTGCAACCTTATTTTCTTTTGTAACTGTATTGTTACAAGATTCATTCTTTTTTTTTTAACCTAACCCTCCCCCTCTCCTCCAATTTAACCCCCTTAGGAGGTGAATTTCTAAAATCACTGAAATATGTGTTTAACCATTTTTGAAGTAAATTTGTTTTCCTGAATTTCGCATTCCTACCTAAAACTGCTGCTGAGATATGATGAAATGACCTAAATTTTAGACCCCACCATATTCTCCCTTCAAGGGTGGGGATTTTCAAAAATCCTTTCGTATTGCTTGCCAGGTCATAACAGCAATCTACTGTCTAAATTTCATGATCCTGACTTTAGTCGTTTCAGCTGCTCATTGATGAGTCAGTCAATCAGGCGTCTTTTTATATAATAGCATAGATTTACACTATTTAATACATACAATAAGAAGCATATTTATTTAAAATATACATAAATAGACCATATAATATACAAAATATATGACATATGGCTATGTAAATAAGTCATTTCTAAGTTTTTCTAGGAATGTCAGTATGGGTCCGATCACGACGCAGTTCGGCTCATTCAACTCGATATCGATAGAACTTACAGATTTTAGTTCAGAGTTTCACCATCAGGGGGTGACTCTAAATTCGGAAATTCATTTAACAACCCAATTTGTTAAGGGTCCATAACATTTAATGGAAGTTGAAATATAGATGTTTTATATATTAAGATGACTTTTTTCTTTTATTAAGATAAAAATAAACATTTTGCATAATTATTCTGAGCTGTCGATTTAAATTTTTTCAATGGCATTTTGTCATACCTGTGTTAATGTAATTCTTTAAATAGCATATAAAATAATAGTGGGAATTTAAAGATATTTTTTTCCCCTCCCAAACAGTTCAACTCCCCTTCATTTATAAATGTTTGGAGGGAGACTCCCCTCCTAGGAAAAATTGAATTTCAAGCCCTGATACTCATCACTTTTGAGTTAAGAAGGATTCATAAATCAGCAAATAGACATCTTTTAGGTAGATTTCGTAAGAAATACTCTACCTATTACATTCTCCCTTATGTTGGAATTTCTGGAAAAATTTTTCAGATCTATGCCGATCATGACTCCCAGAACCCAAAACCACCCCCAGTTCAAAACTTTATCTATCTATATCACTTTTTATGAACACGATAACTTCAAAAATTCTGCACAAATCTCTTCCAAACTGATACATAAATCAAGGGGCATAAAATCTTGGTCAAGTTCGTTAATGGACAAAATCGAACAAGGGGGGGGGGGGGGGGCCTTTTTGTGAAAACAGAAAAAAACCCATAACTTCTTAATTATGATACGCATTGAATCTGTTTAAAGTTATTATTATTTCTAGGAAAAGAGCCGAAAATTTATGTATGACAGATTTTTGGTATAGTTAAAAATGGCCTCAAGGGGGGGTGGGGTGGAATTGGGGTTTAAGAAGAAAAAAATTCATACCTTTGTCAATTCACAAGATGTCAAATCTGCTTAAATTTATTATCAATCCTCTTAATATTATCTACAATTTTTATATAGAGAAGTTTCTTATAGAACCAACACTTAGAGCAAAAAAAAAATTAAAAACAAAAAATTCCCTGCCGGCTACATCTACAGACACAGGTAGATTTCGAAGTGGGCGGTCCCAACTGCCGCATCATGGCCAAAAGGTCATTTCTTCTGTAATTCCCAATAAACAGGCACATCACGGTCTGCATCTTCGAAATCTACCTGTGCCTGTAGTCCCAGCTGTCAGGGATTTTTTTGTGGTATATATTTGATACAAAACTTCATCAAATGCAATATTCCTTAATAAGTTAAAAATAAGGAAAAATGTTACAATCTGCAAGGAAATTTGAAAGAAATAATTATACTTTGATTTAGTCATGATGCCACTTACCTGAACTACTGGGATAGATTGTGAAAAATGGTTGTCAAACACCACTCGTCTTTATCATTGCCAATCAGTAATTATGTTAAAATAATAATTTAATATACTTTTATTATGTACATTGCTGTCCAAAAATTAAGGGGCAGTGACTGGACGCTTTCACTTTTCACACAGTTTGTCGAATAGCTACTGAAATTCTTGAAAAATTTTCCTTGAACTTTGAGGATGCAAGACACATATTTAACTTCAAGAACAGTAGAAACAATATTAAAAATTAAATATTGAATATTTGATGAAATATGGACATTTGTATGAAATAATTTTTAACTGTGCATGTGCAAAGTACAGAAGATTTTTTTTTTTCATGATTTGGTAGTCTATTCTATAGAGCAATTCATATATAAAAAGACCAGTCAAATATCATGAAAACTCAAAAAGATACAGTGAGATAATTGGCAAATTGGGGAAAAAATCCCATTGCATTATAAGGGATTTCCTCCCCAATTTATCAGTTAGCTCACTGTATTGCTTATCTTTTTGAGCCTTTGTGATATTTGACTGGTCTTGTTATGCGAGTTTTGCTCTATAGAATTGGACTACCAAATCACAAAAAAATATCTTTCGTATAGTTTGCACGTGTGCAGTTAACAATTATTTCATACAAATGCCCATATCTTATCCAATATTCAATATTTAATTTTTTAATTGCAGTATACAGTTTCTCCTGTTCTTGAAGTCAAACGTGCCTTACATCTTCGAAGTTCAAGGACAATTCGTGAAGAATTTCAGTAGATATTCGACAAACTGTGTAAAAAGCGAAAGTGTACGGTCACTGCCCCTTAATTTTTGGATAGCAGTGTACATAACATTGTTAAATATGGTAAATAATATAAAAGCAAACTAAAATAATAATAAATAGTAATTCAGTTTATATTTGTTGAATACATAATATCAGGTTCATGGGTTTTGACAATAAAAAATAATTACAATGGTATTTCAGCGTTCGAAATCCTTGGTGGTCCGTTGGTCCGAAACTACTAAAAATTCAATCGGACCACTAATTTGAAAAATTTAGTGGACCAGTAACTTTTTTTCCTCTCTGACAGGTAAATGTAAACTTTCCCGTCCCTGAGAAAACCGCAACCAAACACAAATCACACAATTCTATTTTATTAAAAGAAAAATGCATTAAACATTAGTTGAAATAAATAATCGGAAACAAAATATCTAATTAATAATTTTATAGTTTTTCTTTATGCCCTGTTTATTTAATTTTTAGCAAATTATAATTTTACATTTTATTATGTTGAAAATTTTGAATAACTGCAAAGGAAGTTTGGTTTATATTCTAGGAGAAGGGGGGGGGGGGGGGGGGGGGGTCACAAAAGTTTAAAAGGACTTAATAGAATTTTATGTAGCGGACAGTGATGATGACTGCGGACCAGTAAATTCTCATGCTTACTAGTCCTTGCAACCAGTGACTTTTTCTTATCAATTCTACCGCTGTATTAGGTAGCTTTCAATACAAAAAAGTATAAAGCTACCTATTGCAGCCGTTCGGAGGAAAGCAGTTCCGGAAAATTTCGATATATTTTCACCGATCATGACCCCCAGACCCCAAAACCACCCTCCGTTCAAATGTTGATATATATATATATATATATATATATATATATATCTGACCTATGTCATACGATAACGCTCGTATTTATAAATCGATTTTGATGAAACTAATTGTGTGTATTAAGGTCACCAATGTCTCGACCGAGTTCGTTGGCCAGCTTGATCCGCCATTTTGTTTCAAGATGGCGGCCATTTAAAAATTTAAAACTAAAATAAATATACAAAAAAATTAAAAATTCAAATTTATTTTTTAAATACGTGTTAGGCCTTGATACAAGGATTCCAGAGCATTTTTTGGTTTACCTCTATCTTAAAAAATGGCTGAGATAGTTTGAAATTCTAGGGTGGCTGACATTTTGAAACAAAACAGCACATTAACGCGATTACTCGCATATTTTCTTTCATTGTTGTAATAATTTTCCCAATCATACGCATAAAACTATATATTCATATCCGTTATCGCCAAAATTGGTGACAAAATTAGCAAAATTAGTGACATTTGGCGAAATATTGCCAAATTTGGCGACCAAAATAAGTCTTTATAAATGAAGCCAATTTGGCTATTGCTCAATAATTTGGCGAAATTCTTATTCAAATTCAGTATTAACGAATCTTTTGTAAACGTTTCTTTGCATTTTAACTTGCTGTTTTCGTGTAACATTAGCTAAAATTTTAAAACGAAGATATAGGAAAGCTACCTTTTCCTCCCGGTACAGGCCGGAAGGACTTTTTTTATTTCCAGCAGAATGTTATGCCTGCCAGAATGAAAATATAATAATAAATAAGAGTCACTGTAATGTAATTAGAAGGGATGCACTGAATATTCAGTATCTACAGTAGAAGATCTTTATAACGCAAACCTACAAACGCAAGGTTGTACATAGAATTTTGCGTTATATAGATCGCATTTAACGATTTAACACATCATTATAAAGTTACTTTGTAAACACGGCCAAATATGTCTGAAACACATTAAAATACAGTAGAGTAACTTTATATTGCATTCCTTGTTACCAGGAGTTGTGTAGATTATAAATTTTTGCATATTACAGATCACTCCACACATTATTAAACTTACTTTATAATTATGGTCCAAATATGCTTGGATTGGACCATATCATACATAATATTACGCATTTTAAAAATTTGTTATTGTAATAGAAATTTTTTCATTAAAAAGCTCTGAAATAAGGGGATAAAGTTGAACTAATGTACCAAATTTAGTCCTCTAGAGAGAAGAAATTTTTTACAATATGGGAATGCAGGTGCTTTTTAACTGCAAAATTCATTGTTTACCTCTAAGAAGTTGTGTGTTATATAGAGAATTGCATTATAAAGATCTTCTACTGTATTTGGTATTTGGCCATATTACCGAATATTCGGTTAGGCCGAATATCAAACTATTCGGTGTGCCGAATATCAAACTATTCGGCCTACCGAATATTCAGTTTGGCCGAATATCGAAATATTTGGCCAAACCGAATATTTAAAAATATTTTTAAAAACTCACAATTTCTACTTTTAATTGTCAATTAATAAAGATATTCAAAATAATTAGAAATATAATCATATTTCAATGAAAGACATTATTTATTACATTATTTATTCGCTGTTTGAAAAGTGTCACTTAAGAAAATTAACCATTAATGATGACTTTCATAGGGATTAATGATGTACAAATAAATGCAAGTTCCTGAATATTGTCTAGTAAATAATCTGTTTCTTGTTTTTTCACAAACATCTTCTTTCTAAACAAAATGGAAAAAAATTTCACTAGTGATAATAGACATCAAGACAGACAATTTGTCTGTTAACTATATTTTCAACAAAGTTACTTTGATTTCTGTGAATTACGAGAATTACTGGAAATTGCCACCATTCATATCTAAACAACACTGAGCTAGATATTCTTTTATTCAGAGCACCCCTGACAGTACTACTTTTACTATGTCACTGGCCAAAATTCAGCAACTTCTAATAATATCATAATATTTGCTATTAGAAAAATTAATATGATGCAAATCTCGTTAAAATATCTTCATTGTTGTTAAAGTTGTGAACAAAAATTCAGTTTTAGCTTGAGGTGACACGCCCTGTGTTTTGTGTTTTTCGCCCTGTGTTGAATGTATTGTATTTTTGATGGAATAAATGGATTGAGATAATATTTCTTGCTCAAAAAATGTTCCCAGAAAGTTTCTTCCAAGATGTATGAACACCCTATATGTTTACAACCTCTGAATATGATCGGCCATTTCAGACACCTGCTCTTTGGTTCATTTAAAAACTTCCTTGCCAAATCAAAAGGAGCAGGAAAGTTATTCTTGCTGATTTTCCACCATTTTAATATATTGTATTGTTTTACTTTAGTCCCTTCCTGAAAAATAAACAGTATATCTCTGTCAAATGTTTCTTCTAATTCATTCAAAAATTTTCTTCAATTTTAAAGTATTTGTTTTAGAATATAAGAACATTTTATAAATTTATTTTAATTCACAGAAGAAGCTACAAAGTTTAAAGTTTTATTAATTAAAAAAGTCTTAAGACTATCTTCTTTTTAAGTTTAACTCATCACAGATTTTTTTTTTTTTTTTTTTTTTTTTTTTTTTTTTTTGTGTGTAAAGGTTTCTTGTAAACAGGTCTAGTTCATAAAATGGTAGTATCTGTGTTAAATATTATGTAAAATTGTTTTATAATTTAACTTTTAATACTTTTAAACTCTGAAAGTCTGAAACATAAAAATATTCAGTCAGCCAAATATTAATATTTAAAAGCATAGTAACTGACTGACATTCAATGCAACCTAAATGAAAAGTAATACAGATTCAATTAGAGATTCTTCTGAAATTATAATGAATTTTAAATAAAGTTACATTAGGGTCACAGAACAGCTAATAATCTTTCCGCCTATGTCATTTGATTTCAGAAAAATTGCTAGAATAAAGAATGACAGCAATTTCAACAAATTAGTAACTGACTGACAACCTGGTAACTGACTGACATTTCTAAACAGTGTTGATAAAAATCACTATTTTTTTTAAAAAATCAAAAAAATCAGATTTATTTGATTTAAACCGGATTTTTTTAAAATTTAAATCAGATTTTTTTTTTATTAATATTATTTGTGTACTGTGCATGATTTTTTTTTTTTCTGCATAGATTTACACATTTCTATTAATTTAATTACAGTTCCTAGATAAAAATTAAATTCAAAATAATTTAAATAAAAAAAAAATTGTTGCAAACAAATTCAGATTTATTTAAAACTTAAAATCATATTATTCTACTATTAAATTGTTATAGATAAGATATACCTATGTGTGTTGTGTGCATAAATTTCTAGTTAATTTAAGTTATTAATTTTTTCATTAAGGTATTACTCCAATAATATATAATCAAACAATAAATGCAGCAAATAATGCTAAATACATATGTGTATTTGAATCAGGGTTGGCCAATTTTTGCCTAAGTGGAAAAAACTGTCCTGGCAAAAATACTGTTTGCCATAATTTTTGCTGGTCAACTGAATCAAACATTCAAATTCACTAATATTTTTATCACATACACTGTAAGTTTCTGTGTGTTTTTTTTAATTTTTGCCGCAATCTCCACCATTTCTACACTACACGGTTTGCATATTGCTTTTACACATTTTCCAGAGATATATATATTTCTATTTCGTGTAAAATAAAGCTACATTGGATATTTCTTTTTGCCAGCCATTTTTCTTATGTATCAATGTGTCCAAAAGCTCTCTGTATTGTACCTAGTATTAGCAAATGATATTCATGTCCCAACTTGTGTTTCACACTATACTATATTAATGATTACAAAACAGTTACAAGACGCAAGATAATCACATATTAAAAGTACGAAGCTATCAATTGTCTGTGTTATCCAGCCCTCAGCCATTGACAATTTCAGCATTCAATCATGCTTACTTAACAGTAGAAATGGCTGTTTAACTTAGAAATAAGGTATAATAACATATATTTTCCATTGAAGTAAGCAATAAATTCAAGAAAAGGAAAAGGGATCAGTCACAGGGATTAAATTATTTTCAGTTATAGAAAATACATGAAACTGGAATTCTATAATTCTGTGTTAGACAAACAGTCTAAATATTTATTATGTTACAATTTAGTCCTTGTATTGATCATATTATATGATCAACACATCTCCCATCAACATATGGGATATTGAAATTTGCAGATCTAAGCAACTAAACATAAAACAAACTTGTGAATCATGTATAATCTACTTTAGAGGAAGTAACTCCTCACTGTGAAAATACTATTATATTAAATACTTTTATATTGAATATATTTAACTTTAAAACTTCAACATCTAACTTGCAAAAATGAAGTAATCTAGGAAAGACAAAGTTTAAAAATGAGAGAGCATTTATATCAGTATTTATTTTGTGATGCACTATGGATAAATAATATTTTGAATGTAGTGTTGCATTTACTTTCATAAAATAATTATTTTCAACTTATAACAGTTTTATTTAACATTATTAAAAGGTAATTTTTAATCTGGACATGAATGATGACATTTATTTTAACACGAATGATTAATTTAATCCTTATTCAGCTTGTAAATATCAATGTTAAAAATACTGATTTAAATCAAAGATTTTTTTTTAAATCATTTGATTTAAATCATGATTTAAATCACGATTTAAATCAAGCTGATTTAAATCAAACAACCCTGTTTCTAAATATCCCAAAGCAAAACATTCAAAATTAGGTAGTAAAATGTAATAAAGTTTACACAAAAGGCAAAAAAAGGGCAAGCAATTGAATATTTCAATATATAATTATATATATATATATATGTGTATATATTATAACAATTCTATTAAAAACTTTTGTTTACATACGACTTTTTTTTTTTATTATAAGCTTTAATGAACTTTTTCTCCTCGATAACTAGAAATGGACCGGATCCTAGCAAAGTTATAGGGCCATAAAAATAAGCTGCTTTTCTATTTCTTCTACATCATCTGATCTTGGCCACTTATATGTCTGTCCCATTTCTTTTTTCAAGAATTTCACTTTGACCATTTCCCCATTATCATCTATCACTTTTCCTATATAATATTGTGGATCATAATAAACTGCATAGTAGTTTTCTTTACTAACAGTCACTTCACACATTTTTGAGTTTATTTCTTTCTAAAAGCAGAGAGTTTGAAATTTGTACTTTGATTGTATTGACTGTAGGATGTTTTCTTCTACTGTTTTTAAATGATGCATTTTTTGTATACAGTAATCCCTTAACATTCATGAGTTTTGATTATTCGCGAACATGTAAATGTGGAAAACTTAACATTCGCGAGAATCTGACTTGATTATTCGCGAACATGAAAATGCAGAAAACTTAACATTCGTGAGAATCTGACTTGATTATTCGCGATTTTTTTTAATTATATCTTTCTTTTTCAGAATTTACAGTGGTTAAAGACTGTTTCCCTTGTGTTTTCTCAGTATGTACTTACAAATCAATTTTCAACTGTCTACTGAAAAAAGAGCGAGTGTTGTAGGAAAGCAAAATAATAACAACAGCAGAATACTCATTGCAATGGGGATATTGGAAGTGGTAAGGTAACGGAATCGTCAATCTATTAATTTAAAATGTGTTTGTGGAGGTTCTCGAAGATATGGAGCTGAAGCTGCAATTAGAAAATAAAAAGTATATTTAGCTGTATTTAAATATCGTATTTTAATATTGTATCGCATACTGGCCCACTAATACATTATCATCTCTTTGTGAATAGAGATAGTCGAAATTACTTTATATAAAAAAAACTATGCTTTTTAGCTGTAATTATTTCTCCAGTCAGTTAATTTGAATTATCTTCATTAAATTAATATAATATTTATGAACATGTCTGTACATTCCCCTTCTACATATATGTTATGTATAACGTATTGTTAATAAATATTTTCTTTTGTACTTTGAAATGCTAATTAAAATTTTATAGAACGTAACTCCTTTTTTAGTGCAGACAGATAGACTCAACATTCGCGGATTTGACATTCGCGAGGTTTTCCTGGAACGGAACCTTCGCGAATGTTAAGGGATTCCTGTATTAGGAATGGCCAAAGCGTCACAAAATCTCTCTATCTAAATCCTTTTCTGAGGCACTTACATCTACTCCTTTAAAAAGAATAACTTGTTATTTTTAAATCTTTTTCTTTTATTGCATTGTAGAAGGCTAAATCATGAAAAACGTTAATGATTGATTTTTTCCCTAAGCACTTGCATCCACGCTAAACGCTTTATTTACCCGTGATTCCATCCACAGCTTCTTGTCATGAGAGGTTGTAAAAAAATGCCACTCAACATCCTTGCAAAAATAAGTTAAGTTGTATAGGTTGTAATGTTGTTTGAATTGACTTGCTGCCCCGTGGCAGAATGTACACGACGCTGCAACGGATGTCGTAGACTTTTTAGGGCACCTGCAGACTAAAAACATACAGCGATGCCGCGGACATGCTATACCGCGTAAATTACGCGAAAAAACGGCAAACTTCGTCTAAGGATCGCGAAATTCATTTAAAGTTTGCTAAAAATGGCCAATTTCGTTGACAGATTGCGAGAAAAAGGCAAATTTATTCAAAAGGCCGTGAAAAAACGTGAATTTCGTCAAAAGGCCGTAAAAAAAACCATGAGTTTTTTTGAAGGATCGCAGAAAAATGCGAATATTGCCGAAGGGCTACGGAGAAAATGCCAACTTCGTCGAAAGATCGTAGAAAAACTAACTTTTTGTCGAAGGATCATGAAAAAACGGTTAATTTCGTCGAAGAAACAGCAAATTTCATCGTCGGATCATGAAAAAACGACAAATCTCATCGAATGATCTCGAAAAAACGGAAAATTTCGTCGAAGTATCGAAAAAAGGCAAATTTCTTCGAAGGATCACGGAAAAAATGCGAATTTTGTCCAAAGGCCAAAGAAAAATCGTTAAATTCATCAAAGGATCTGGGAAAATGGTTAATTTTGTCGACAGATTGCAATAAAAATGCAAATTTCGTCAAAGGGCTGCGGAAAAACTTGATTTTCGTCAAAAGACTGTAAAAAAATACATGAGTTTCGTTGAAGGATCGTAGAAAAAATGCGAATTTCATCAAAGGGCCACAGAGAAAACGTAAATTTCATCAAATGGCCGCAGAAAAAAATGCTAATTTCGTCAAAGGATCACAGAAAAAGTGCGAGTTTCGTCGAAGGGCCACGAAAAAAAAAACAACAACAAAAAAAAAAATGTTAATTTCGCCAAAGGATTGCGGGTGAAAAAAGAAATGCTAATTTCGTCAAAGGTTCACGAAAAAAACGTGAATTTTGTGAAATAGTCCCAGAAAAAATGCCGCATTCCTTTAGAAAACAGCAGACACACAAAGTTCTATGCTTATTAATATAGACACAGTTTTTAATCTGAAACAATATACTGAACTAACTTTTGAAAAACCGATTTGTAAGAATCTACACTCAGCCTGAAATTGACTAGAATCAAAAGCAGAGTTAATCCGACCTGCAACAAGAAAAATTATTGCCAAGAGGGGATTTTCTCCCCTCCCCCCTCTGCCCCTTTCAGAATATTTGCTGTAAATTTCAGAATTTTTTTTTACACAGAAAGGCAGATAAATGCTGATGCCTTAATTAGCACTACAACTACAACAGCAGCAAGAATAGATTTATATGATATATTGCGTATTGCAGACTATTTTTGAAAACATAATTTTTGTTGCAGATACACTTGAAGATAGTTCTGCCACTGGGACTTGCTGCTCCATCAGAAAAAATGTGTAATGATGAAAAGCTTGTAATCAATTTCAAATCCTTTATTATTTCCCCAGGGAAAACATTCACTGCATACGTATTGTGTTCAAGATAATCTGATATAATAGCATATAATTTGGTTGAGTTGTTTTATGTTTGTTTGAAAAATAAAAACTTTATTAGGAGTATTAAGAGTGTCATTTTAAAGTTAAATAAAATGTCAGTCAGTTACCATCCCAATATGTCAGTCAGTTACCTAGGAATTTTCTGTGTTCCAGATCCAAACTTCCAATTCTATTTATTCAGTATTTAAGTACTATTAATGTAAACAGAAAATACATATTTTGAAAAGTTTCCAGCAAAAATTTTGATGCTGAGTGAAAAAAGCTAATATTTTCCGGTAACTGACTGACATTAATGAACTGAATTTTAAATTGCTCCTAAATGAAATGCCATAAGGATATTTTTTGAGATAAGCATACAATATGAAACTGTATAATGTGTATAACAAAATACACTGACCATTTATTTTAAAATTGGAAAATGTTTTATAAAAATTGTTGATTACTGTATTCCAAATTTTCAAACAAAATTTCTGAAAGGAGATAGACATCTTTTATGACTTTTTTTTAAATAAAACAATGTTATAATTTAATATTTAACTCTATACTATTAAAGTAGCAAGCTTTAAAATGATGTACAATACTCAGTATTCATTGACATTGAAATTTTGATGCTCAGGTTGACATTTTCATGGAATTGCCCAGCTAGCAAATATAGTATGATTCTGAAAGAACACTGCAAAATATTTAAAATTTAATACAGTATGAATTCAACATCTATTTTAAAGATATCAATTAACAGGCAGGGCAGAATGACAGGATTCATGTCCTAAATTTCAAAATTCCACCCAAAAAAAATTTCGCATGCAAGTCTGACGCCTGAGAAACTTCACACCAAATTTTAGAAAACTTGCTGTTTTGAAACAATGACCAAGTGGGAAAAGCAATGCAGCAACCACTATGAAATTAAGACTGTTCCAAAAAAATATTTTCCCACAATCAATAATGCCAAACTTTCTGACGCATTCACAGATTCATTTTTAAATGTAAAAGCATGAAATTGGCAGGCATGACTATTGAAATGATTTAGAACTGAATAGTGTTTTCAGTTTTTCAATAAATATATAACACCTTGAATTATAAGTGCAACAGCTGTTTCATGCTAACTTTCTTCTAGATGTAATGCCCGGAAATTCTGTCAAAACGCCAAATTTGACAGCATTACCTGCAAGATCCTTTGGTTTTATCGAAAAACAGAAAAGACTATTCAATTTCATAGTTTCTGAATAAGGTCACCTGCCAATTTTATGTGTTTATGAATAAAAATGAATTCAGGAATGTGTCAGAAAATACTCTGTTTGAATCTGAGAATAAAGTTAGAAACATGAAGAGACTCGCAAACTAATGTTAAACCAATGACAGCATTCTTTTCAAATTTCTTGTTAGCATTTAAAGATTTTTTTTCTGCATATAATATCTGATGACGATGTCTAACTGGGTATTTTTGTGCTTTTTCGACTTTGGTAGCAGGTTTTTTTTTTTTTTTTTTTTTTCCCCCTCTGAGGACACTTTCACTTTCGATACCAGTTCCGAAATTGAAAGTGTCCACAGAAAAACGAAAAGGAATTTAAAACAAAACTGGCATGTACTAATTAATGAGATAGAAAATTAATATAATAGTCTGTAGTGAAATTATTCTGTTATTAATTTTGTAATTTAGCATGCTTATTATAATTTTCTTAAATAAATCATGGATGCTACCACTAAAGAATATTAAACTGAATATTTTGTCGGTGACTAACTTCCCTTAATAGAAATGTTTAAAATACAACTTCAATTATGAGTTTTTTTTAATAATGACTTGATAGAATTATTTACCAACTGAAAATTAATCGAGTATTTTATACTTACTCTTTTTAAAACAGGTACCAGACAGTCATATGTTCTGTTTACCTTGCCGGTTGCCGGAAGCGCCTAAGGTTGGTTGGCAGGTTGTAAACAGAGCGATTATACCTTGGCCGCCGGAGATATTTTTTAAAAGAGTGAAATTTGTGATTCATTCATTGCAAGTGAGCGATTATAGTCCGTAGATCAGGAAATGGCGGTTGGACCTCCCTCTCCGGAACAGAGTCCATTTCGAAGAAGGCAGGATGGGGTTGGGGGGAAGGGTTGCTTTAGGATAAAAAAAATCGCCAAGTAATACCTCTACCGATATTCCTATGTGCTCGTCTCGCCAGACCTTTTTTGATTTGATCAATAAGCATCGTAATGCATTTCTCTCTTTATTATTATTATTAAACTGTTGTTTTCACAACAAACTGTTATTTTTATATAACAAACTAATTGTTATTTACGTTACAATCTGCAATGGCTCCGAAAGGAAAAACAATTCGTTCGAAAGAAAGGATGATTGTGAATAAAGTCACAAAGTTTTTTGAAAAAGAAGCAAACGCCCGGAAACTTTTGTTTCCTTTATCGCAAGCACAAAAGTGGTTGGATAATCCAAAAATTCTATTTGAAGTCGAAGCCCACAAAAAATTTTCTTGACCCAACCCGAAATCCAAATTAAAAGAAAATTATCCCCCCTTCCTTTTTTTAACGTAACTATGGAATAATAGTCAGCAATTATATGTCTAAAATCAGTTTTATCATTTATTAAAAAAAATAAAAATAAATAAATACTCATTCATATTCAAATGCTATATAGTTTTGAATTTGAAAAAAATATTCTGAATTGCCTTTTGTAAAGTCGGGTACTCGAACCCGAAACAATTATATTTAACCAGACCCACAACGAAAAATAAATTAGTGCCGAACCATAGAAACTTAATGAAGCTCATAATTTGAAACCATAAATCTAGATAATACTTCTAATTTATATTACAATGTATGTCATATTTTGCATGTATTGTTATTTTACAAGAAAGAAAAGAAAGAAAGGAAGAACGAAGAAAAAAAGATTAAATCTTGATATTTCAAATCTCTTTATATATTTTTCCCACTCTTCCGTTGAAAATCGGGATGTAAAAATTTATTATACTACGGGATTTGTTAGGCAAAGAACGTGTATATTTTTTTCATTAATATTCTGAATCTTTTATTATTTATTTTTTAACTATAAAGTTAATTTACAAAAAAAAAAAAAAAATAATGCTATTAGTACAACGAAACTGAAATAAAATCTTACAAACTAAAAGAATTTATAAAAGTTAGAACTACATAATTAGAAAAAAATCCCTGACACCTCGGCCTACAGGCACAGGTAGATTTTGAAGACGCAGACTTTGGGGCTCCTGTTTGTTGGGAATTGCGGAAGAAATGACCTTTTTGCCATGATGCGGCAGTTGGAAATGCCCACTTCGAAACCTAACTTGTTTGCAGGCGAAGCCGGCAGGGATTTTTTTTTTCTGCTATAAGGGTTGGTCCTATAAAAAACTTGTCAGTATGAAAGTTTTAGATAATATTGAGAGGATTTATAATAAATTTAAGCGGATTTGATATCTTGTAAATTGACGAAGTTATGATTTTTTCTCTTCTAATACCCCCTCCCCCTTCGGGCCATTTTTAATGATATCAAAAATCTGTCATGCATAAATTTTCGGCCCTTTTCCTAGAAGTCATAATAACTTTAAACGGATTCGATACGTATCCTAATTAAGAAATTATGGTTTTTTTTCTGTTTTCACAAAAAGCCCCCGTCCCCCCTTGGTTCGATTTTGCCCATTAACGAACTTGACCGAGATTTTATGCCCCTTGATTTTATGTATCAGTTTGGAAAAAATTTGTGCAGAATTATTGACGTTATCGTGTCCATAAAAAAAGTGACATAGATAGATAGATAAAGTTTTGAACTAGGGGTGATTTTGGGTTCTGGGAGTCATGATCGGCGTAGATCTGCAAAAATTTTTCAAAAATTCCAACTGAGGGAAGAATGTAATAGGTAGTATTTGTTACGAAATCTAATTAAAAACAGCCCCGCTAGCAAAAGGGAGAAAACAGCGACAAAGCTTTAAATATGGCAAACTACACTTTCCCGCGTTAACAATTTGACCATTCGGGAGCTATTGGACTCGTCCGCTTCTACGTCATGAATGATTGACAGGCGCCATCTCCTGAACGACGAACATTATAAATAATAACCAATCCACAGAGTAGACTACTCTGTGAACCAATCAACCAACCACAAAATGACAAACAATTATGGCGGTGTTTTGATTTTTCAAAGAACAAGAGTCCTCAAAATCGAAAAAGCTTACTTATTACAGTGGCTCACTTTTGTTTTTGAGACTCCTTTCTAAGTTTATTGTCTAAAAATCAAACGCATAAGCGAAATGACGATGAATCAAGGGAATCTTCTAGTATTCTCATCTTCCCTGTAAAACGCAAAATAAAGCGAAAACCACAGACTAGAAAAAAAAGTGTTCTACTGCGGAGATAACAACACAGAACGTACAGTAAGTACCATGCATTATTTGATAACAATAACTAATGGATATTTTGGGGTTGCTGAAAAGACCCCACTGCCATAAAATCACGATTGGCTTAACATAATGCCACAATATGCCAATATCACACATATCATTCTAGCAACCATATGTGTTGATAGCCAATGTTTGGCGACTCTTTTTGGCGGGGTCAAGCATAGCTACACTCGTCCCTATATATATATATGAAGTCTGGATATAGGGGAGAGGGGGGCACCTTTGAGCTGGGGGCACCATTGAACACTGTAAATATTTTCCTTGAAAAAAGTTATATATTTAAAATATAGATGGCAGCACAATACTACTGCTTCAATGCAACAAGGATACAAAGCTTTACCATTTCACATGCACACTACTGTCTAGGCAAGGTATGTATTTTTTTCTTTCTTGATTCTAAACTTAACAAAATAAAGTTGTAAGCTTTTTGTTGACAATCTTATATCCCTAAAATTTTAATTGATTGTTCAATATATAAATAAAGATGTTAGCTTTAGCTCATAAGCTTTGTTTTATTCAAATTCTTAAGCCTAATTGTGTAAATAGTTATAATGCTAAATACCATGTAATGGGGCACCATTGAACAAAAAAGTTGGGGCACCATTGAACAATTACAACTATGAAATAAAGAGTTATGGATGTATCTAAGTATTATTATTTTTAGATTTTTTTTAGAAAATGTAGAAATTAAGAGATTAATGAAGAGTTATTATACTTAATATGAAAGTTGTTCTTATACAGGGCTACCAACTACTACACTTTATGTGTAGAAACTACACTTTATTTTGTCAAGTTGTTCTGATACAGGGCTACCAACTACTACACTTTATGTGTAGAAACAACACTTTATTTTGTCAAGTTGTTCTGATGCAGGACTACCAACTACTACACTTTATGTGTAGAAACAACACTTTATTTTGTCAAGTTGTTCTGATGCAGGACTACCAACTACTACACTTTATGTGTAGACAAAACACTTTATTTTGTCAAGTTGTATTTTAACAAGAGAGATTCTTGTCTTGTATTTGGATTCTTTTTCTTTTTAAAAGATATATTAATTTTATTATGATTTAAAATGTATATTATACTGTGCAGAGCTTTGTATACTGCATGAAATATTTTAAATAAAAATATTCAGTTTAATTTTGGTTTTAGCCAATTTTTTAATATCATCTTTTAGATTTTTTTTTTTACCTTGAATATATTCATAACTACAGTGACTACACTTGACCTTAAGAATTACACATTTTCTGAATTTGAACTACACATTAGTATTCACAAAAGTTGGCAGCTTTGCTGATATTCTGTTACTTTTAATTACAACTATTGTTTTCTATATTGCATATTGTCATTTTTCCCATATAAAAGTTTGTTTTCTTTCAAAATATTGACAATATTTATAACGTAAAAATTTATTTTGACATTTATCATCATAGTGTGATGATATAGGCATTTATCATCACAGTTAATTTATTATTTTTATTTTTTTTTACAGAAAATCGACAAGATGGTTAGAAATTATGTAAAAAAATGTACAGGGCCAGAAATAGTAGAAGAGGATATGGAAAAAGCTGTGAAAGCTGTGATAGAACAGAAAATGCCATTGAGACATGCAGCTGATATATATGGAGTTAAGAACACAGCACTATTTTATAGAGTTAAAAAAGCCAAAAATGCAGATGGAGAAATTCTTACTACACCTAATAAGTATTCCACAAAATACACATTTCGTCAAGTATTCACGACTGCACAAGAAGATTTACTTGAAGAATATATTTTGAGGTGTTCTAAGATTAATTATGGGATGACATATCTTCAGATTAGACAACTGGCATTTGAATATGCAGCAAAAATTGGTTGTTCTTTCCCCTCAAGTTGGAATGAAAGCAGCAAAGCTGGCATTGATTGGATGAAAGGATTTATGAAACGGCATATTGGATTATCCTTGCGAAAGCCTGAGAATACTAGCTTGTCTCGAGCTACAAGCTTTAATAAGCATAATGTTGCCTTATTTCAAGAAAATTTAGCTTCAGCATTGAAGTTACATCCATTTTCTGCAGACAGAATCATCAATCTTGATGAAACTGGTGTGACAACTGTCCTCCAAGCTCCAAATGTTGTAGCTAAAGTTGGTACTAAACGGGTTGGCCAAGCTGTTTCTGCTGAACGTGGAACTTTGATAACAATGTGTGGAATCATTACTGCTTCAGGAAATACAATTCCTCCAGTGTTTATATTTCCCAGGGCTCGAATGCATGAGTCTTTAATGCATGGAGCACCAATTGGGAGTTTGGGTTTGCCAAATAGCCCCAACAGTGGATGGATGACAGCTGCTTTATTTATGAAAACTCTCGAGCATATCCAAAAGCATACAAGATGCTCAAAAGACGACCCTATTCTTGTGGTGATGGATAACCATGAAGCACATTGTTCTCTTGATGCCATAATTTATGCTAAAGAACATGGACTTACATTACTAACAATCCCACCTCATTGTACACATAGATTACAACCTCTAGATGTTTCAGTGATGGGAAGTTTCAAATCTAAATTGATGGTGGCATTCAATGATTGGATGATTGCAAATCCAGGACGCACTATAACGATTCATGATTTAGCAGGTTTATCTAACAAGGCCTATACTCTTTCATTTACAATGGCAAACATTATTTCTGGTTTTCGCAAAACAGGGATTTATCCCTTTTCTACAACAGTTTTTACAGAAGACGACTTTGAGCCTGCTTATGTGACCGATAGACCAGTGTCTGAAATTTCATGCTTTCCAGAACAATCAGCACACAATACTATTGCAGAAAATGAAGAGAGTCCACAAGCTTCAACTTCTTTTACTCCAGAACAAGTCAGGCCCTACCCAAAAGCCCAACCACGGAAAAGTAATCGGGGTGGACGTAAGAAAGGACGATCCAGAATACTGACTTTGACCCCTGAGAAAAATATAATTGAAGCTGAAACCAACACACGTCTAAACAAGAAAAATAAGTGTAATTCTGCTTTTCTAAAATCAGCCCACAAGAGACAGAATATTTTTGTTGATTCAAGTAGTGATGAAGAAGGCACATTCTCTGTGCATGATGAATCTGATTTTGAAGATTTAATTACTGATATAGAGGATCAAGAAGAAAATATTCTTGTTCTAGAAGATTTGCATGTGAACAATTTCATTTTAGTTCAGTTTCATACAAAAAGAACTACTCTTCATTACGTTGGTCAGATTGAATTGCAATTGCAGGATAAAACAGAGTTTAATGTCAGATTTCTTCGTAAAAAAGAGAATGATAAGTTTTATTTTCCAGAGGCATCAGATATCAGTTTAGTAGATTTCAAGGATATTGTAAAAAAGTTGCCACAACCAAACATAACTGGAGGGACCTTGCGTGCTGTTTCAACAATGAGCTTTGACATCAACTTTGATGAATATAAATTTGGTTAAATAATAAAAAATTAGTAATTTCAGTAAAATGTAGTTGTCTAATTTAATTCTGAAAATTTTATATTTCTTAAAGATATCCAGTTTTTCATAAAAACTTTTAATATTTTCATATTTTGTTTACTTGTTCAAAGGTGCCCCTAGCTTGTTCAAAGGTACCCCTACATGGGGCAGGTTTGAACAGAAATCTTTCACTTTTTTAAAGCCCCACAAGATATTTAATTTATTTGGAAAACTTTTAATTTGTGGCTCATATGATGAAGAAATACATTGTTTTTCTCCTGTAATATTTAAAATTCAATAAATACAATTCAAGTAAGAAATATGTTGATTTTCTAAAAAAATGTTCAAACGTGCCCCCCTCTCCCCTACATGAAGAATCGCTGCTGAAGTCCTGTATGGGAAAGCATGTTTTTTGGGAGTCCATATGACAGAACTCCTGTATACCGGAATGAATATGATGCAAATCTGCAAATGGATAATGGACTGCCAATTCAAGATTTTTTATACTGACTTATGAAACAGATTCAGACTGATGTGTTCCAGCTGTTGATGGATGATATGTTGAGTCTAGTCGAGCTATTACCATATGTATCCTTTAATAAGTCTTTTCAGGTCAAGGTGGGGACATGGCGGCTTGCATTTTCCTTTATATATTTTTTTTCATTACAGTATATTTTTCAATAAAGTTTGGTTCAGTTCTTGTTGCAACATTAGTTATCTGTTTTAACTGTGAAATCCTTTTTTGTGTATACATTTTACATATATAAATATAATTCAGATAAAAAAATTATTTGCTTATTGTTGCATTTTTGGAGTATGCAAGCTAGCTGTGCCTTGCGAAACCTGATAGGCTACAAATATTATATAGTTTTTTGCTCCTCCCACCTTCCGAAGAGCTAGGAGCTAATTTTTTTGAATGGTTGCTGTTTGTTGATTCTTCTTAGATTCTATGCCTCTTTCATCACAGTATCACAAAACTGTAAATGCTTATAAAATCTATAATTTTTGCTTAAAATGTATCGAATTTGGTTTTAGGCATATTTATATGTATATACCAACTTGTATTTATTTTTTATATACGGGTACACTAGGGGAGGGGGGTAATCTTATAACTAAAGTTCAAAGTTTATTCGACTCAAGATGCACTGCTATTTTCATAATAAAATTTAAATACAAGTCAGTGTAGTATAAAAAAAAACTTTGTTATGAGTGTCACATATACAGGGCTAGCAAGAAATAAGTTTCCCACTTTTGAGGGATCTAGAATGCATTCTATTGGTCCAAATGATCGATAAAATTTTAACTACAGATAATTCAAATGATGTGCTTGACATTTATTATATTTTTTAAAAAATTATAAAAATCTGCCAATAGGTGATGTTGTAATACCCATAAAAACATTTAATATGCTTTATAAATGTTTAAATAGTATAAAAAAAAAATAGCATTAAAACTGCTCAATATGTCCCCCTTCATTTTCAACAGTGTGCAATGGAACTAAAAATTAATACCATTAAAAACTTGTATATTTTCCCACCCTTTTTTAAAACAGAAGAAAGAGTGAAAAATATATGAAGGCAGGGCTTGAATTTAAGGGCGGGATTCACGGCGAAAATTTTGAAATCCGCCCAAAAAAATATTTTGGGCTCCCTCCCAAAAAATTTCACCATTTTTCAGAGAAATTTGCGATATTTAATTTACCAATCAATCGACGAAATTAATGTAATTTTGCGTTTTTTTCTTTCGACAGATTGACAAAGTTTGTGATTTTTTTCCCCTGTGTCCGACTGACAAATTAAATTTTTTTTCCCTGTATTCGACTGATGAATGTCATGATTTATCCCTGCGACCAACTGATGAATTTCACAATATTTTCCCACGACTGATTGACGAATTTCGTAATATTTCCTGGCAAGCAATGAAGCAATCAACGAATTTTGCGATATTTTCTGGTGAGCTATCGTCGAACTTTATGGTTTTTTTTTTTCCTTGACCAACTGACAAACTTCAAGAATTTTTCCATAACCGGTTAGTGAATTATTAGTTTTTGTCTGGCGACCGATTGATGAAATTCACTATTTTTTTTCTCGCACCTCACTGAAAAATTTCACGATTTTTTCTGCAACTGACTGACGAGCTTCGCATTATTTTCTTGTGACAGATTGGTAAACTTCTCATTTTTTCCCAAGACTGATCGACGAATTTAGTGGGTTTTTTTCTATGAACATAGACATACATAGCCTTTCGAAGAAGAAAATCGTTTCTCAAAAAATGTTTAAAATAGAAATTCTGTGTAGGACAGTTGTATTAGTTCGCCTACTTCTTCAAATTGTCTGCTTGACTGTCATCGTTTGGTAGGTACAGTAGATTTATTCTATGGTAAGTATCTGTATTGTTGTTTGTAGGTGGCGTTACCTTAGCACAGTTGTATACTGGCTGCCATGTAGTTCCAAAGTCGCAAATCGGTATTAACATTATTTCATTAGAAGTCCTATCTATTTCTATGTTCATGCGTAAAACGAATTTCATTATTTTATTCCCTCAACCAATTGACTAAATTCACAATTTTTTCTTATGGTCAATAGATGTATTTAAAGATTTTTTTTCCTGAGACCAAAAAGAGGGAAAAGAACAAGAAAGGGCAGTAAGAGCCACTGGTCGCTGTGGTTCTGCGTCAATTCGTCACAAAGAAAAGGTTTTTGAAGGCTATGATGATAAAATAAAGACAATTTAGTAAAAATGTTTAATAATGATAAAACAATTTAGTAAAAATGTTTAATGATAATTAGTTTTTTAGATATAGAAAATTATAACTAACAAAGTACATGCGATTATATCTAAGAACAAATTATCATTAAATAATTTTAATAAATCTTTATTTTATCATCATAGCCTTCCAAAACATTTTTGCTGCGACAAATTGACGCTGTGATGAGTTGTCGCTACGACAAATTGACGCGACGCCGGTCGCTGCACCCTGTCAAATTGGCCTAAAGTCAGCACTAAACAAAAATTAGATTAGAAGAACTGCAAAGATCTTATTACTTTAACTCCTTGAGGTAAAGGAGTAAACCTTTTTAATCCTTGTGAAGTAGTAAAAGTGTACTTTGTGAAAGAGGCTTCAGCAATCGAAATCAAATAAAATCTAAATTCAGAAATTCATTTAATAACCTAATTGTTATGGGCCCCTAGTATCTGGTGGATGTTGAAAAATAGACATTGCATATATAAAGTTTAACTTTCTTCCTTTTTTTATAATAAAAATACACATTTTTCATAATTATTCTGAGTTGACTTAAATTTTTTTCAATAGTATTTTGTCATGTCTGCTCTGCATTAATCTAATTCCTTAAATAGCACGTCAAATAATAGTGGGGTTTAAAGATATTTTTTTCCCCTCCCAAACATTACAACTTCCCTCCATTTAAAAATGTTGGGAGGGAGATTCCCCTTTTTGGAAAAATTTAATTTCAAGCCATGGAAGTATATTTCAATGTATCTATATTTCATGTTTTTTTTTTTTTTTCTTTTTTTTTTTTTTTCTAGTCTCAATTTTTATTGAATGCAACTTGTTATAATAATTTAATTTCAACTGGTAAAAATTGGGGTGTGATAGTATTTTAATATCTTAGCAATACTAAATGGTAGTCAATTTTTAAACATGTTTTGTGAAAGCTATTTCAGTGAACTGTCTACAGACGGTGAATCTGTATTAAAATTTTCTCCAATTTAACAAAACAAGTTATATTCAAATTGTTTAGTTGGAATTTGATGTGTTAAGTTCTTCTTTTAGTTTAAATAAGTGTTTTTCAAACCTAAACTCTACACAGTTCGTTGTCATATTTCTCCATTGTGGTTCACTAAAAATATTTATCTCCCTCCCATTTTTATGGACAATATAAATGGCTAAAATTAAACTTATTTAAATAGCCACTTACAATCAGGGAGTAAAAAAAAATGATTTTTTTTTTTTTTTTTTTTTTTTTTTTTTTTTTTTTTTAAATTAATCAAAATAATCTATTTTTTTAAAAATTAAAATAAGATTGCATTTTTATGATTTTTTTTTTCCTGTGTTAAAATATTGAATGGCAACCAAGAGTTGAATGGCAACTTCCTACTTCATCTAATCCTGTAAACATTTTGCTAAATTTATGCATACTTCTTTTTAGGTAGATTTCGTAAGAAATACTACCTATTACATTCTCACCTAAGTTGGAAATTTTGAAAAATTTTTGCAGATCTACGCCGATCATGACTCCCAGAACCCAAAACCACCCCCAGTTCAAAACTTTATCTATCTATCTATCTATCTATCTATCTATCTATCTATCTATGTCACTTTTTTCTGACCACGATAACTGGAAAAATTCTGCATTAATCTTTTACAAACTGATACATAAAATCAAGGGGCATAAAATCTCGGTCAAGTTCGTTAATGGGCAAAATCGAACCAAGGGGGGGAGGGTGGGGGGGCTTTTTGTGAAAACAGAAAAAAACCCATAATTTCTTAATTATGATACGTATCGAATCCGTTTAAAGTTATTATTACTTCTAGGAGAAGGGTCGAAAATGTATGTATGACAGATTTTTGATATAATTAAAAATGGCCCCAAGGGGGGGGGGGGAAAGGGGGGTTTTAAGAGAAAAAAAATCATAGCTTCGTCAATTCACAAGATATCAAATTCGCGTAAATTTATTATTAATCCTCTTAATATTATCTAAAACTTTTATATTGACAAGTTTTTTATAGGACCAACCGTTATAGCAAAAAAAAAATTAAAAACAAAAAAAATCCCTGCCGGCTCCGCCTGCAAACAAGTTTTTTTTCGAAGTAGGCAGTTCCAACTCCCGCATCTTTTCGAAACTGATACATAAAATCTCGGTCAAGTTCGTTAATGGACAAAATAGAACCAAGGAGGGGGATGGGGCAGGGTTGCTGGCTTTTAGCCAGGCCAAAAAAAGCCGGCCGGCTTTTTTTGGTTTTAACCACTTAAAAAAAGCCGGCTTTAATTAAAAAAGGCCAGCTTTTATTAAAAAAAGTGGTTTACAGCTAATTCACATTAAATTTGCATTAATTTTTTTTAATGCAATAAAAAATATTTCCTTCTAAAAAATTTATATACTCGTTGAAAAGAATATATTAAATTAGTCTGCAAGGTGGTGTTTTGAAATTCTGTATTACATAGCTCGACATATACTATACATTTTAAAGATTATATTTAATTAAACAATAACAAATCATCACCATCAAAAATGAAAAATTCTTATATATACTGCTTTTTACTTTTAAAATTGTTGTGGATTAAAACTTTTTAATAAATGAAATTAGCATATATAATACTTGAGAGCATCCATATTTAGTTAGTAATCACTATTCGAATGTCTTATAAAAATATATTTTAATAAGTTTTTTTTTTCTACTAAGCAACTACAAAACTCATACCAGATAAGTCCATATGATGAGATTAAATTATGGAATGATCAACGTTGAAAGAGGAGTTAGGAAGAATATATAATATTTGAGGAGGTTTTAGTAGATGCAAGTGTATAAAAAAAGAGAGAACGGTTAAAAAAAATAATAATAAAACTTGTTGAAATGAAAAGCAAATTTTATTCATATTACTGTTTTTAACAGTGGAAAATGGTGTTTTTATTAAATTGCTGTATTTTAAAGATATGAGAAATGTTAAAACTTGCATATCAATATCCCCAGTAACTAATTTGTGTGTGTCAATCTGCAGCAAAACAAAATTTATCTATGATGCAACAATGTCTACTACTACAAGAAATAATAGTAACCCATTAAATAAGCAAAATTTTCAATTACAAAGAAAATACTGTAAGAAGATTACAGTAATCCAGAGACAAAGTAAAATTTAGCCTTTTTTTTTTTAAGAATTGTATTTTTTAAGCTATTAGATTAATCTTCAAAAATCTTCTAAAATCTGCAGTGCCCACTGTCATGTTGCATTTTTTCTACTAGTGGGTTAATAGTCTTTAAAATTAGTTGATTAATAAAATATGTAATTAAACAACTGTTGTCCTATTTAATTATTTAAAGAAGTAAAACTGAAAAAAAGTGTAAATTAAATTAATAATAATGAAAAAAAGCTTTTATTTAAAAAAATATAGCAATAGTTAAGCACTGAGTATGCCTTGTTAAAATTTTGGTAACATATTTACAATTCTGACTCAAATCACCAGTCTGCTATGTGTTATTCCAATATTAATGTCTTCATTATTGAGAAATTAAGTTATTTATTAAATTCTAACTCAATAAAATGTCTTCTAATTTAGTTTAAAAATACTTAAAAATCTACAGTTTATAAATAAATTGCTTCAATATATAAAAGCCAATTTTGACCAAAAAAGGCCAATTTCGGCCAAAAAAAGCCGGTTAAAACCAATAAAAGCCGCTGGCCTGGCTTTTATTAATTTTAGCCGGCTTTTTTGCAACCCTGGGATGGGGGGGGGCTTTTTGTGAAAACAGAAAAAAAACCATAATTTCTTACTTATGATACGTATCGAATCCGTTTGAAGTTATTATTACTTCTAGGAGAAGGGCCGAAAATTTATGTATGACAGATTTTTGATATAATTAAAAATTGTCTTAAGGGGGGGGGGGGGTGTTTAGAAGAAAAAAATTCATAACTTCGCCAATTCTCAAGATTTCAAATTCGCTTAAATTTATTATTAATCCTCTTAATATTATTTAAAACTTTTATATTTACAAGTTTTTTATAGGACCAACCGTTATAGCAAAAAAAAAAAAAATTTAAAAAAAAAAAAAATCCCTGCCGATTCCGCCTGCAAACAAGTTAGGTTTCGAAGTAGGCGGTTCCAACTGCCGCATCATCGTAAAAAGGTCATTTCTTCCGCAATTCCCGACAAACAGGCGCCCCACGGTCTGCGTCTTTGAAATCTACCTGTGCCTGTAGGCCGAGCCGTCAGGGATTTTTTTTAATGTTATCATTTTAAATAAAGCTGTCATAATCAAGACAAATTCTTAACATGATTATTTTTTGTGTTGGTGGAAATGGTTTGATAACACATAGATCATTTGAAAGTAGACTGCAACAATATTCTGAAAGAAGATATTTACTGCAAAAATTAGCTTAGGAAAACAGAAAATATATCTCTCTTCAAAAAACAATTTCTCCAGTTTTACACATGCACACACACAAAAAAAGGAGCTCATTTTTCAGATTTTTCTGCATCTTTTAGTTAAATGTAAGTAAAGTAATGTAAAATAAAATTTACTTTTTGTGTCAGCACATACGTAGTTGTAGTGGCATTTTAACATTCAAGAAACTTTTTAATCCTTTTGTATTTTTTTTTTCCACTTTGAGGCAAGAATCTTTCTAAATTTATTTGTATACTTTAATTTTTGTTTAGTATTTTACTTCTTTTTTTAAAAATAGAAACAACATTGTTGTATGTATATTAAATCACATAAATTTAATGCCTGAATTCCTTAAAGGCACAGTTAAAAAATACATTATTTCTGAAATAACATGTTCTTTATTTCAGGGCAGGATGGCGGATTCATGCTCAAAATTTTGAAATCCCGCTGAAAATAATATTGTGAATGAGTGTCTCATGCTTAAAAAAATTCAGCTTTTTCCGGAGAATTTCACTTTTTGAAATGACGATCAAGTCCCACAACCAACTGACGAATATCACGATACTTTCTTGCAAGCAATTGCCGAATTTTGCTGGTTTTTTTCCTGCATCAAATCGACAAGTTTTGAATTTTTTTTTCCATGACCAATTAACAAATTTTGTGATATTTTTCGCAAATGATTTGTGAATTTCCTTGTTTCTTCTTGCAACAGATTGTGGAAATTCACAATTTTACCCTGCATCTGACTGAATAATTTTGCGATTTTTCTCTGCGACCTTCTGACGAATTTTGCGATTTTTTTCATAACCAATTGACAAATTTCACGATTTTTTCTGTGACCTATTTTTATAATTTCACAGTTTCTTGCTAGATAATGATGAAATTCACAATTTTTTTCCTTGCGACTGAAAAATTTCGTGATTTTTTTTCTCCCTCTGAAACAGTTCAACTCCCCTCCATTTATAAATGTTGGGAGGGAGACTCCCCTCTTAGGAAAAATTTAATTTCAAGCCCTGTCCATCCAAAGAGCCGAAGTAAGACGTGTTATTTGTAACCTTATATACATAATTTTCATGTTAAAAAAGGTTGGCCTGTATGCAACGATATATTTGATATACAAGGTTTCTTCTTATCATTGACCAAAACAGTTTAGTTTTAGAAGTATAGTTTCAATTGCAAAAATGTTCTCTTTCAGCATAAGGAAATCCATTTATATCAGAATATTTATTTTGTATTTTATGGATTTTCAGCAGATTACCAAAGTATCTTGAATTTTATGAATTTTCAACGTTTTCTAACTCTAATAACACATTTTTCCATTTTTAGTGTTAGAGTATGCTGAAAATTCATAAAGTTCAAAGTATCATAACTTGGTAGGTTTTGATATACAAAAATATAATTTTTATTGTTTTACTTGTTAGGGTATGGAGAAAGTTCTTCTAAATATAGCTTATATGTTGCAGAGACTGTATAAAAGTTAAAAATTTGTAACTTTAAAAAGGATTTGGAGCAATTTTTTTATGTGATGAATAACATTTGCAATTGGAACTATACCTCTAAATTTAATGGTTTAAGAAGTAGCTATTAATCAATAATAAGAAAGGGACACCGGTATAAAATGATAAACAAGTAATAAAATTTATTACAAATATTAGTAACCAAGTACCTTTAAATTTTTGTCTGTTTCTGATAAGATAAATGTCATCCATATAAGAACTCATCTGTTTGATAGTTGACATTTTTAATTACTTTTCCATATGCTGTGGACTCTCAAAGAAAAACAAAAGCCCGCTACAAATAAAAAAAAAAAGTTTATTTTATTGATAGGTGTAGATTGTTATTTTCTATGATAATTAATTATTTTTAGAATACAGTTTTGGTACTATATTCTTAGATGAATAAATAAAATTGAACAAAGCAAAATGGATCCGGTTTCTTGCTCCCATACTGTTTGCCATGTATTTTCAAGCTCTTTTAATAGAGAAAAATCTACATAATTTTTTTTAGACTTTTCAAATAAGCAGCCATCACATTAACTTTAGTGATAACTTTTATAATATGTAACTAAAAATGTTATGGTATTTCAGATATGTTTCAATATTTATTTCAAGAATATTTTAATTAACCCATTAGCGCCCAAATTAATAGTAGAAAACTACATTATTTCTTGTCATATATTTTGGTATATAAATGATTCTGAGTAAGTTAAGCGAGAAATTTAAGAAATCCATCCTTTAGTTTTACATTTGCAGTCCAACCAGAATTAGTTGATTCTAAAGAAAAAAAGTGTGCTGGAAGTAAGATTTTATATCTGTCCTCACAAATGAGGACACTGGGCATTAACTGGTTAAGTATCTTTCTCTATAATCAAATCATGTAAAAGTAATTCCAGAAAATTGATAATGTTTTTATGATAGTTGAAAATCATAGAATGAATTTTAATATTTACCTGAAAATTCTAAAAATCTTCTAGAATGCAAGTTAACTGCAGTAGGCTATGTTTTATATTTGATTGGACCACTATGTATCACTTGCAAAGCTAAATTTAGTTCTGCTCAGTTATTAAGTGTTACTTTTAAATTATGAAGGATGTTTGTTTATTCATTTTTGCAGGACTGTTGCTGTTCTTGGAGCAGGATTGATGGGTTCTGGAATAGCTCAAGTGAGTGTAGATAAATCTTACAATGTTATACTGAAAGATATCACTCTTGAGAATTTAGCAAAGGGCCAAAATCAAATACGAAAGGTTTGGATTCAGCAGTTAAGAAGAAGAAAATTACTCAGTAAGTTTGTTTTCTCTCATTCCATTTTATTTATTTTTTTAACCATGTTAATAGAAAAATTGTATATCACTAATCTTGCCAAAAATACTTTCAGTATCATGCCAAGAAGGGAAAAACATGTGATTAAAAAATTTAATATAAGTTTTCTCTTTTACAGAATTATATTATAAAGTTAACCTTTCGCATTCCACTGACATCTATATGGTGACATACTAAGTTTAATTCCCAAATGTCACATTGGCACTGGAATTTTCAATCAATTTGAAAGTAAATGCATTTGTTCAGGTAAATAACAAACCGAAAATTTTGTTTCAAAATTCCAGTGCCATTGTGGCATTTGGGAATTAAACTTAGTATGTCACTGTATAGATGTCATGTCAGTGGTGTGCAAAAGGTTAATACAGTGTAATCCTGAAGTCACAAGGGGGGGGGGGGGAATCAATAATTTGAAAAGTCTAGATTGTAGCATAATGGGGGGTCCATTTATCACATACAGATAGCACTGTAGTGGTCCCAAACTTGCTGCTTGTTGCTGTTTAAGCCATCATGTGACAATTGCAATAGAAATCCTTTTCAATGCTATGCAGATTATATTGCCATGTCTGACAACTGTTCTCACTGACCCAGATTTTTCCAAAAAAATCTTTTTTTTTTTTTTTTTTAAACCAGGTCTTTTAGTAGCATTTCTTATACATCAAATTATTGAATTTTAATTTCTATGATCGGTCATATTCATCTGCACTTCTGTTATTACTCTCATCGCTGAATTTTGACGAAATAATTCTGGCGTATATAATTTCATTCTACAACTTCAACATCAGATCTTCGATATACAGTGCCATTATTTATTATTCATTCCTGCGATGGTCTGAAGCAAGAGGCGCTTGTGAGAAATAATCATCTCTTTCAATTTTACGTTTGTGTCGCTTCTATGTGCCGTTTCAGTCAGCGAATATATCTTCGATCATGTTCTTCCCATCGCCATTGGTAGCATCATAACTTTGAACTTAAACAACTAACGAACAATGGTTATCAAATTTCAGATTCAGCTATAATTTTAACGGACAATAACAATCTTCATATACTTTTCTATAATTTTAATGGACAATATCAAAATTCATAAACTCTCCTATTGCAGCGATATTAAAATATCAATAGACATTATTCTTATTTAAACGTACAGCATTGTGATTTAAGTTTTCATGAACTGAACATTTTCCTTGACTCATTCTTGATATATTGAAATATCTTCGTAAGTTGTGATTAAAAAATATGGTGAAGTAGAAGGCAGAAGATTATGAAATATTTATAAGTATAGTTTTATATTTATTTGAAATGATTTGAGTGCACGAATTTCATATTGAATAAAATACTGTGTCATCTATTTGGTGAGTTATTTATTTTCTTAATTTACATTTCACCTATTTCAGATGGATCAACTTTTGTGAAAATGTTTATTATTCTTAAATTTTACAATTAAGCTTTTAACTTAAATTCTAATATTCCAACATTAAATTTTAACCTTTTAATTTAACTTATTTTTTACAACGCAATGTTGCTGCCACTTGAGATGACGCCATATAGAGAGATTTTGGGATAGTTAACTTGTACTCTTTTCTAAATTGAAATTTCAGGTTTGTATTCAATCGGAATATTTTTCGAGAGAATCGTCACTTCATTAATTTTTCCCGGTATAAGTTCTCCGATCCCTAAATCTCGCTATACTTATATAACCTAGTATGTCTAGGTGTTTCTTTTATGCTTGGACAGGAACTGCTACAAGAACAATCAATTCCGAGTGAAGTTTCTTTTTTAAAATTCACAGCACATGTTTCTGGAAATTTTAAAGTTGGCACAGCACTTTCATGCAATATTCTTTTAGCAGGAGCGTAACCCAAAAGTTCTGCTTTCAAATTTCGTATTTAGCAAAGCTGACCAGAAGTCTCTCTTTCTGAGAAGCAATTAAAGCTTCGTGTGAGGGAAAACTGCCCTGGCTGTCAAAGAAAATGACAATAAATGTTTACTTCACAATCCCGCCTCTTTCAAAGATCGACCAAAGATAACAAGCAATAAAAACTCCACATCTTAGCTAAAGAGATACACGACTATTTCATTTGAAGGAAAAAAAAAATCCCTCTAAATTGCTTTATTTCTAGAAAAAAATACTTTCGCTAATGAAAAATGTTTTAGTTTGAAGAAATATGCTTTCATATGACCAAAGAAACGATTTTTTTAAAAGCAGAAATACTATTTTAAATGAAAAAATGCATGCTTTCCCATTGAAATAATCGTCCTTAGCACGCTCAGTGACGTATTTAAACCGAAAACTTGATACCAGAACTAAAGGGAAATGGAACCCCCCTGTTTCCAGCTGATCTTTGGATTACAGCTACAGAATATTTTCAACATACACATCTGCAAATGATTACATTGAATAGATGGAGTCGCCACATTCTCTGACCTAACTACAAATGACATTTTTGAAATTTTAATAAAAGAAGGGAACGTAAACGAAAATGAAGATGGTGATTATTCATCCAATATTGAAAATTGTGATCTACGATCAAAAGAAGCTTAGTCGAACATGGGACCTTTTTAAAAAGCATTTATCCCAGAAAAACATTGTGTGGAAAACATTTTATACAATGTTGAGTAATACATACTGAAGATTTTGTTTCAAGAAATTTATTGTCAATTTCAGAAAAGAGGGAAATATCTTACTTTTTTAGAAAAAAGTAACAGTAATGGCATATATCAGTATAATTTTTTTTTTTAGCTCGCAGGTGTCTAAGAACATTATAATTTCTTTATAGTTTATTCGTTTGATTCATTTGACTGCAATCTTGCAATTTAAGGAATGAATCAATTTTATAATTACAACAAATAAATTATAAATAGTTCAGCATTTGTTTCCGGCTTATATTCCATAAAGAAATTAAAATGTCAACAATAAGCAAATAAAATAATAATAAAAATAATAAAAACATAAATTTAACAGATATGCATTCGAACGACGGGCTTAAATTACTGAAATGAACAAATCAAAATGGCTACTACAAATAGCTATCTATCTTTGGAAATTTTTTCGACACTATAATAATACATCATACACTCATCATTCACACACTCATCACACACATCATACGTAATACATTCATACACTATAATAATATAATGTATATTTATTCTTTATTGATGTTTCCAAAAAAAATAGTATAACTTTTGTAATGTAATTTTATTTCATGTGTATCAAAATTTAATTTTTTTTTAACTTGCCATATTGGAGTTTCACTTTAATGAATTTTTCTGAATAATGAACATAATCGATGTTCCCTAGAAATTCGCTATAACGAGATTTTACTGTTTGCCATTTATTTCAACCCTGACTGTACGAAAGTTTTTTATTTCAAAAACAGTATCAAACATTGTGACTCACTACTTATTGAATGCGAATCTTTTTTATTATTATTATTTAATTGTAACCATACAAAACATCTTAATTATCTATTTTTCAAATGGAAAATAAATTTTGTTAAGTTATAACTTGCATTTTTTGCTGATGCTGAGATGGATTTTACAACTTAGATGATGGTGAAGGTGCAATAAAATTGTTTCAGGGCTATAGAATTATACATAAAGTTTTTGTGAGATGCTAGCTATAAGTATTTCTGACCAACTAATTTATGATTATTAAAAAAAGGAACTGGAAAGTTACATATATTTAATCCTGTTGTTAATACTACATACTACATTTTCTGAATGTCTTCAAAAATCTTCCATAGCCTATCGTCATATTAATAATCGAATGTGTAAAATAGTTATATTAGTTATATTTCAATAAATGATATATTTATTAAATGTCAGTAAATCTTTTATAATTTTTTTTTTTTAAACCTAAAAGTAATTTTTCTCCAAATTTAGAGAAAATTTCAGACCTGAAAGTATTAAAACTGGGAAACATTAAAAGGTAATCAAATGAAAACGGAACAGGAGCCACAGAATGAAATGACATGGTTTATTTCAAACACAATCTCCAAATGTACGCAAGCACTTGCCCCATTGTTTCACCAAATGGTGAATACCTTGCTCATAGAAGTCCTTTGGCTGAAATCGAAACCAGTTTCGAACATTGTCCATGATTTCGCTCTCCGAGTAGAAACGGTGACCCTTCAATGCCTTTTTCAGCAGACCAAAGGTTGAATAGTCACATGCCGAAACATCCGGGCTATACGGTGGGTATTCCACTGATCACCAAAACTTCATCAGTTTCCCTTGCAGAGGGGCTTGTGTCCATCTTGCACACGAGTCAATGACAGTGCATGTTCTCCGTACATTACCTTCATTTACCGATGCACTTTGCAAAATCCAACTTCTTCTATCAGTAAATAACGAATAACACTCGGTTGTTTTTTTTTACTCCCAAACATGCAGATGAATAAACACAACCAATTACCTGACGGATAAAACTGTTGGCCGATCGCCAGAGCATATCACGTGCTTCTGCCTGACTACCTAGGACAAGTTCATTTCCTCAGTGGGAGTTGCCTTCCTTACATACCTACTTTACCCTGTACACAAAGTTCACCACACTCATACAAAAATAAACCAAATTATAATCACTGTGCCGTTTTCCTTTGATCCACCCTTATAGTATTTTATTTAGTAAAAATAGTGATTGAATTGAATGAAAGGTGTTATTTGTATTGATGGTATTTGACTTGCCTTTTAGGAATGAGTCAGTCCAAAAGATTTAGACAAGATTACAAAAGATTTTGGATTTCCTGTTGGAGCTGCCACATTAGCAGATGAAGCTGGACTGGATGTGGCTGTCCATATTTCTGAATATCTGTGTGGCGTCTTTGGAGAAAGATTTAGCCATGGTGTAAATTTAAATGTTCTTAAAGAGATGGTGGCATCTGGATTTTTAGGTAATTTATCTTATTACAATCATTGTTCTTTCTACATTAGTAAATAAATGATTTTGTGAAATTTGTCCTCTGCTAATAATATCTCATGAAATTTAAGGAAAATCAATTTTCTTTCAAAAATTAATTAAATTGCATAACTTATGCAAAATTATTCCTCCCAAAAATGAAAAATCCAAATCTGGTACTCCGAGGATTTACTTTGTATGATTACATGCTTGTAACAGTAACAAAAGTAAACAAATAATACATGTTCAAATTAAATTCGACACGTGTTTTTCTACATGCCAAAATCATTGCTATAGTGTCTGATATGGTAATTCTACTAACGCCAAGCAAAAGGCTCTCTCTAGCCTTTACCTCTGTTAACAAGTAAGGTTTGCCGCAAGAGAAGTGCCTAAGTAATGGGGGCAAAATATTTTTATGATTTATGATAGGGTATGTTCTAAATATGTATTTGCTCATAATTTATGCTTTATAATTTTTACCAAGTTAAATTTTATTATTTACTTTTTACTAATTTTGAAAATATTAGCAAAATATTTATCTGGATTTGAAAAATTATCTGTTTATTCACCCTATCTAGCCAAAAACTTATGGCAGATGTTTATCTTTACTATGGAA
This sequence comes from Maratus michaelseni, assembly GCA_963931845.1. Classification (NCBI taxonomy): domain Eukaryota; kingdom Metazoa; phylum Arthropoda; class Arachnida; order Araneae; family Salticidae; genus Maratus; species Maratus michaelseni. The sequence goes on from OZ007594.1 coordinate 75,580,817, forward strand.
AACTTGTACTTTAATTTAAAATATCATCTTATAAGCATTTTGATTATGAATACAGCTGTGAGTTATGGAAGATGTTTGTTGGTTTAGGATTCCATGTGTCATCTTTTGCCCATGAGGCCTATCAAGTATTGGTAACAAAGGAATGACATAGAGGAGAATGTGAGATGAAAGACAGCACAAATAAAAAAATGTTTAATCTGTGGAGGAAAAAAAAAGGGAAAGAAAATAATCTGCAGACTGCAAAACTAAATCTGTTATCTATGTCTCCCATTTCACATTTTCTGCTAACTTTACTGCTTGATGGAAAATCACAATTTCTCTTTATTTTCAAAACCATCCTTCAGAGTTTTCATTCTTGGCAATTATAGTTGCTGAATTATAGATTTTCCCCACTCTATTCATTGGTAGATATTTTGTTTTGCTGGGCCTTGTAATGTCAATAAATGAGTATATTCTTAATAACTTTTAAAGTAAAAAAAAAAAAAAAAAACTTTTTTCATGTGTGTGAGAACTTGGTTGCTTGATGGGAGATCTCATATGTATATTTCTCTTTATTTTCAAAACCATCTTTCGAAGTTTTCATAGTCTTGGCAATTATAGTTGCTGAAGGTTTCAATAATATAACATGTAAAATTAACACACGCACGCACATGAATAATTTTTCATGTAATGCATTAATAGTTTGTCTGTTTTCTTTCTTAATTTCTATGCAAATCTTGTTTTTAATTCAATGCAAATAACATAACCTGCATTAGAGTCAAAACTATAGTATATATGACTCATCTTACAGGCTTCTACTGCACTGACACACATGATATAGGAGTCCCACATATTAAATATGGCATAAGCAAGTCACGACTATTTATACCTGCTTTAGGAATTTTATATTGATTTGAATGTTTTTAACCTTTTAAGCACTACGACAACTCTTCTATTTGAAATACCATGACGTATGTGCGTACGTCCTCATTTTAATTCCAGACTGCAATGTTCTAAACATCTTTTCTTTTTTTTTTTTTGCATCATAAATTGCTATGTGATTGGTTTTGTACGAGTTTTATAGCAATGATTGTTTTCACACCTAGTAGATGGCGTTACATGTCCAAAATGCAGAATTAGTTTTCCAGTTGCTTTGTTTCTTTCTTTGTCGTTCATTTGTTTATGCATTAGTTATTCTATTCAGTTGTCTTTTGTAAATTATAGTGTTTTGCTTTTGATTTTATAGAATAATTATGTCAGACACGGACAATGATTACGTTCCTAATTTTGATGGTGACATAGACTATAGTGATAACTTGAATCAAGCAATGAAGATTGGAATATCGGACCTTATTTCAGTTTGTATAATATGAATAAACCATTATTTCATCGCCTTACATTATATGTAATTAAATTTTTCACATGTACTTAAAAATAATGACATACCTTAATAATGACATACCTTTTGACGAAATTTAATAAATCTGGTATTCAGATACTATCACTAAATTGAATATGGTGCTTAAGAGGTTAATTATGTTTGCAAGTTACATAAATTATAAGGTTAATGACATTTTTATTAATTGAAACTTATTTGGAAAATTCAATATAAATGTTTTTCCAAAATCTGAGAGAGGGAGGCAAAAAAAATGTTTGGGAAAGGGACTGATAATTTATTGTATTTGGTAGACATAAGTTATTAGATTTGGTAAGTTTGTAATTAAAAGATGTTTGTTATAGTATTAATTAATTTTTTCATTTGCTTTATTTTCATTTATATACAGGCCGCAAGTCAGGTAAAGGATGTTTTGTTTATACGCCTGGTGTTAAAGACAGAGAAGTAAATACTGAAGCTGAAAATATTATGAAGAAATACAGTGTAACGCCTGCTAAGCAGTAAGTTTCTATGAAACTCTATAGATAACTTATTTTTTAAAATTTAATGAACAATTTATTATCATCAATTAATAATAAAGTACACAAAATTTTGAAAGCATGTTGTTCAAAAAGTTCAGATACTAAGTACTGCAGCAGATAAATTTGTTTGAAAAGCAATATAAGAAATGAAATTCTTTTCATAGTAGCTTGAACTCACTGCTGACTGTTAAAAGTAAAATAATACTAACAATACTAATAATTTCCCTATCTTGTAATATATATATGCATCACTGATCTAATGATAATAATCTAGATCTTATCTAGAAATCTGCTCCCATGAATTTTGATATTGGTTGTAGATGGGTTTCAAATTTTCAAAGTGTAAATTTAAAAAATGAATTTATTTTAAATGGCTTCCACTGTATGCAAATGATCCTTTATATAAATTATTTGATGTGCCTTGTTACTTTAGTTGATGTCAATTGCACTGTTCAGTTTAATTTTGGCACTAGAAAATAGTTTTTACCGACTTGCAGTTGCAGTGCATAATATTTAATCATTTTTAAAAATTCATGTAGTAATATCACATATCGTATAACATTTAATAGTGCTGATAATTGCTCATTTGTAACTAGAATTATATATATGTATTGCTTACAATAATTTGGTTTATTATTAAAAATTATAAAAAAAGAACAAAATTTTTAATGTTTGATGAAACATTGCAAGAACTTATCTGCTTTTTCAAAGACAGGTAAAAAAATTTTTTTTCTAGTTCCTCAATTGTCGTTTTGGGGTTGAGATTGTGAAATAGTGCAGACTAAGTAAGTCGAGGGGTCCATTCTGATTTTGCTTCGACTTTTTCTTTGGACATAATAAATTTCCATTAATTTTTCATACATATATTCAAAGGATCAGTTTTACTGTTATAATTTATTTACATGCAATCATAATTGCATTGGTAAGAAAGTGAAAACATTCAACTGATAATAAAGAACTAAAGAAACAGATAATCGTTTTAAAAAAAGTCTGAAACTTAGATGGGGGCCCTTCCTATATGGTGACTGTAAATTAAATCTACAAAAACAACTTTTCAAAAGCAAAAAAAGGCCAAGCGTAAAAAAAAAAAAAAAAAAGTTGTGGCTAAAAAATGGTGTGATATCAAATTTCCAAGCTATTATATTGCTTATTTAACTTTTTTCCATTAAATAAGTTATCATATATATAAGTCGAGTGCCTACGTATATGTTAATAGAAATCGTTTTCTCCTGTACTAAATACATCCTAATGAGTTTCTGAACATTCAATTTTTTTCAAATTATGCATGATGGGCTTGGCGGCCATCTTTGCATATTATTCACAAAATTCTAACCACCCAAATCCGTAGTTAAAATCCGAAGTTCAAAATTGTTATTTAAGCAAATATTTAAGAGTTTCATTTATAGACATGTATGCTCTGAAAATTGTGTCTTAAGATAATGATGACTTATCTTAAAGATTCATCTTATGATTTATTTTTTAGAGTAATTATTAATTTCAAACTAGTAAAAATCAATTTATCAAAATATCAGTCTTATCTAATTTATCTGTCCGTAGTTAGAATCTGAAGTTCGAAATTTTTATAAGCATATTACATTGCAAACATATTACGCTTTTATTTTAGAAATTTGGGTGCTTAGAAATATGGAAAGATGGCCGCCAAGCCCATCATGCATAATTTGAAAAAAATTGAATTTTCAGAAACTCGTTAGGATGTATTTAGTACAGGAGAAAACGATTTCTATTAACATATACGTGGGCACTCGACTTATATATATGATAACTTATTTAATGGAAAAAAGTTAAATAAGCAATATAATAGCTTGGAAATTTGATATCACACCATTTTTTAGCCACAACTTTTTTTTTTTTTTTTTTTTTTTTTTACGCTTGGCCTTTTTTTACTTTTGAAAAGTTGTTTTTGTAGATATCATTTCTTTTTTTAAAATATATTGAACATAATTTAAATAATCTAAACATGAGAAATAATTTAAAATTACATTTTACTTTCAGTCATTGTTTAAAGGGTTAACTAGAAATAGCAGTAGATTTTTCAATTAAATTAATTACACTCTTAAAAACAACATACTAAATGTGGCTTGTTATAATACTTGTTATCCTCCGTTAAAAAAATATCACTGACTAATCCATTAAATGAATAAAAATGGAATACGTACATAGCGTGTCAGCGCTGCATTTGAAATCAAACGTGATATCACGCTCTTTTATTATTAGCACTAGCGGGCCTCTAATTTACACCGGGGCCTCAATCCTTTTAAAACCTCGAATAAGATAAACCACGAACCTCCGACCTGGTTCCACTCTGCTTTCGGCACCGGATAATCCCTTAATTTGCACATCGAATTGTATAAACATCTAAACAAACGAACTTCCGACACGGATCAAAGGCTGCCTTCGGCACCGTATAGCAGTCGTGCTGCGCACGCTCAAGTTCTATCTTCCACCACCAGGTAACGCAATCTGTTCTATACAAACCTCGGGCACTGAAATCGTTAAGGCTATGTCGAGTCGAATGAGCTATACCCCGTCGTGATCTAGCCCATAGAAACAGAGATAGGAAAGTGCCCCTTGGTGGTGAAAAAACGAACTAAAATCGGAAAGCTCTATAGATGTCGAGTCGAATGAGCCATACCCCGTCGTGATCCGACCCATAGAAACAGAGATAGCAAAGCGCCCACTGGTAGTGAAAGATAATCGCGAGTGGGGGGCAAAGTGGGGGATGAACACCGGAGATGCGTAATAAGATTAGGCGGTCACAGACTTTTCCAACGATGTATCACATGAGGGATATGTGCAAAATTCAGAAAATACTACCCCCCCCCCCCCCCCCACCTGCATAATTTGATTAAGCGTTCACAGACCTTTCCAACGATATATCACATGAGAGGTGTCGGCAAAATTTAGAAAAGTGCCCCCTTTGGGGGGGGGGGTGAAAGTGGGAGGATGGACCCCGAAGATACATAATATGAATAAGCGGTCACAGGCCTTTCGAACAATATATCACATGAGTAGTGTCGCGGGGGGGGGGGCGAAAAATGTGGGGGTTTCACCTGTGGTGCATAACATGAATAAGTGGTAACAGTCCTTTGTAACGATATGTGACATGACGTATATTGTTAAATTTTAGAAAAGTGTCACCCCCCCTTGTGTAGGCAAAACGCGCTCCGCCCCTCCCTATAATTTTTGACGCAGCTTTATTTTTAAAATTTATGTTATGTGTTATAAAATATCGTAAAGTTTCAAACAGATAGCCTTATTATACTTCCTAATTTTGTTCACGCTCCTCCCCATCCTCTCCCCGAACTGTGATGCGCCATTCTTGTTTATAAATTTTTTATCATGTGTTATAAACTATCTTAAAGTTTAAAACAGATAGCATTGGAATTTAATATATTTGCTGAAATTACTATTATATGTAGAATAATATAAAAATAAACTCTCCTTTAGATTGTAATTGAGATATATGAACAATTTTTAGAATTTATGAAAGCTGATTTTTATTTATTTATTTATTTATCTATTTATTTATTTTTTGTTTATTTATTTATTTTTTGTTTATTTATTTATTTATTTATTTATTTGCATTGCCCTGTGCATGTTTGGAATTTCTTATCAATTTCTTAGATTTACATTATTTTATTCAATTAAACATTGTACTGTTACAATAAATTTAAATGGAAACTTCACTTCTAAAACAAAAATAATTTAACAACTGGATTTCATTAATTTATAGAAAAATGATGTGAAAGGTATTCCTGCGAACGAAACGCCTGTCCTTTACGTGTTTTTTTTTTTTTTTTTTTTTTTTTAGAAATAAATGAATCACATTTAATTCATTTCAAAAATTTTGTTTACGTTTGGAAAGAAATTTTAAATGCCGATAACTCTTAATGTATACATTTTAGAAGGTACATCTTCCCTCAAAAACTAATTTATTTTTAAAGATCTTTCAAAAACGTATATTATATATTTAAAATATTTTTTAAAGCATAAACACTACGTCTGATTACTTTATTTTACAATATTTTAAGAACACGCATTTTATCAGACAATTAAATGCACTAAACAAACACGAGTGAAAAATTGACCTGGGCCAGGACTCGAACCTGGGACCTTACGCATACCGTGCCGACGCTCTGCGACTGAGCCACCCAGATCGATACGCTTGACGGGAATTTCTCATACTTATTCTTGTTGGGAACAGTCATCTGCCACAGTTTGCAGTCATATTTAATTGTTTGATAAAATGTGTGTTCTTATAATTATAAAGTTTTATTTTTTTTTAAATATCTTCAGAAGAAAATGGCTGACTTGCAGATGAAATTTTATGTTGTTATAACTTGTAACTGATTTGTGCTATTATAATACAGACTAGCCGCCACTGGCGACCAGTTTGGTCTCCCTTAAATGTATGTTAAGCACTGTAACACGTTACTTTTATTCATAATTTATTTTTTTCCGTAATCCTTTGCCAAACCGGAAGATTCTAATAGACAAATCAGAAACTTTTGCGATCATGGTAGCATTTCGCATATTTTTTGTTGTTATGTATTTCGTCTTTCTTGACAAAAACCGCTTAACCAACTTAAGCGTTTATGCTTCATATTCGTTTGCTTATCAGTCGCAATATGTTTGCTAATGAGGAGATTCTTAAACATATTAAGTAGTTTTCCGTAATTGGATCCATTGCCAAATTGCGTATTTTAGTTAATACGATTTGGTGCATTGAAGTCTATTTTGTGAAAGTCTTTATTGCTATCCACATTTACACTGAACCATATTGTTGCCAATATTCTTTTGTTTGTTTGTTTGTTTCTCGCTAACTTTGGCTGTAGACTTGATTACGGAAGATTAGAAAATCTATCATTATTCTCATTTAAAACGTCTTGAATAATGTGACATAATCGGGGTGCATATTATAACACGTAATTTTCGAGTATGGTTTGGTGAAACATTGAACTTTTGGAAGCCAGTTTTGATAATCACATTCCTTTTAAACCATATTTGCTATCAGCACTTTTGACCCGTGGCGTAGTATCTGATTAAAATTCACGAACTTCCTTCTAGATGCCGGTCTCTGTTCGACTCTGTTTTTCTCTGCTCTCCTATTTTGATATAGTTCAGGAGTTTTCATAACTGCATAATTCCCTTACTTTGGCATTTCTGCTTAATGTCTACTGACTATTAAGATCCGTAACTTGTAAATACGCCACGCCAACATTACCGCCTATAATTCTAATTACAGCAACCCGTTTTTTCTCTCTATATTGCAACTCTATAGTTAATATAGTGCCTTGGTGCGTCTACGACAGCTGTTCCATCAGAACATTTGATTTCAAAATCAAAATATCGTTTCTAATTTGCACACGCGAAAAATAAAAGCTGGTATTGGCGATTTTAAATATGCTATTGGCAAGATTTGCGCCCAAATAACACAAAAGTACTTAATGATGTTATGTATTTTGTAAATGTATATTAAATTACTGTTTTGAAAGCGATTCGTCATTAATAATGGTAAATATGATTGGTGATTAACAATCATTTTCAGTGGTCTCTCTTCCTTGCACGTATAATACATAAATACCAAATTAACTGACAATTTGTTTCGAAATTTGATTCATTAAATATCATTACAGAAGTTGTATTTGTTTACATTCAGCTTACATCAAGAAAAGATAAAGAATGAAGTTGAGTTGTATAGCACATAATTATGGTAAACTTTGATTGTGTCACTGGTACGAATTATTTTTTTGAAACCAGGCAGCGCTCCAAAAAATTTTTCACAGAAAACTTACTTTACGAACGATTATCTCCATGGTTTAATGGTTTAATGTTTTAAACCTTCACGACGAATGAATCTTTTTTTTTTTTTTTTTTTTTTCTTGTTTACTTTCATGGATAGAGAATTTGAACTGCGAGGCTAATTTTAACTGAAGTTATTGAAGAATATATACATAATTGAACGTAAGTCATTTCTCAAATATTAATTTATTTTGAACGATCTTTCTAAAAATGTAACATTTATTAAGTTTTATTCGAAAAAATAATTTTGAATAAAAATGGCCGCCTGGCATATGAAAAAGTGAAGCGGGCATTCCGGAATTGTTGATGACAGTCACATGACTTACGGTTTTATTATAGAGACTAGCCGCCACTAGCGACCAGTTTGGTCGCCCTTAAATGTATGTTAAGCATTGTAACAAATTATTTTTATTCATAATTTATTTTTTTCCTTAATCCCTCGCATAACTGGAAAAATCTAATTGACAAATCAAGAACTTTTGCGATCGCGGTAGCATTTCGCATATTTTTTGTTGTTATGTATTTCATCTTTCTTTACAAAAACCGCTTAACCCACTTAAGAATTTATGCTTCATGTCCGTTTGCTTATCACTTGCAATATGTTCGCTAATGCGGAGATTCTTAAACATATTTGGCGCAAAACAAAAATCGCGCCAACCCCGGTGCGTCCGTGACAGCTGTTTCAATTTAAAATACATGACGTTCACATTTTTCATTTAAAATAGAAAAATAATAATTATCATAAATCAAAACATTTGATTTCAAATTAAAGTATCGTTTCTAATTTGCACGCGCAAAAAATAAAAGCGGACAATTCTTTTCGAAATTTGATCCATTAAATATTATTACATGAGTTCAACTTACGTCAAAAAAAGATCCGGAAGTTGAGTTGTATGGAACAGAATTAAGGTAAACTTTGACTGTCTCACTGGTGCGGATTATTTTTTTTACGCCAGGCAGCGATCCAAAAATTCATGGTTTAATATTTTAAACATTCACAACAAATGAATCTTTTTTCTTTGTTTACTTTCATAGATAGAGAATTTTAACTGCGAACCTAATTTAAACTGAAGTTATTGCAGAATGTATACATAATTGAACGTAAGTCATCTCTCAAATATTAATTTATTTTGAACGATCTTTCTAAAAATGTAACTTTTATGCAGTTTTATTTGCAAAAATAATTTTGAATAAAAATGGCCGCCTGGCATATGAAAAAGTGAAACGGACATCCCGGAACTGTTGATGACAGTCACATGACTTACGGTTTTATTATATAGATGGTACATGGTCGTTGGCGGGTTTTGTATCTGTTTTGGCATAATTTTTTAATCGCCAAGTTAATTAACAGTTTTTTGCTAATTAAGGATAGAAAATAATATTTTTTTACACTGAATTTTATAAAAGCACATAGATTACGTAATTACTTGTCCAAAAATGCAATTCTTTTTTTATTCTGCCGAATATTAAGGTCTGTAGGTTGTTTGAAAAAAAAAGTTTGACGAAGAAAAAAGTGATCATTTTAAGTAACTCGACGTTTTTTTGAAAAATCTATATCTCTGTTTATAAATCACTTATGAAGATGAGTTTGGTCTTAAATTGAAGAAATTCTTCATTAGATTCTTCTAGTTTTCGTTTTTTATTTCTGCGACGCTTGGTTTATTATATATCTGATATTTTAATCTGGCATGTTTTGTCGATTTAACATTGCGAAGTTGATTCCTGTAAATAAGCAGTAGCGGTCTAGTTCAGTTCTTGGCGTTGTTTGTGTGGCGTTTTTTTTTTAAAGCTTGGCTTGGCAGAGCGACCGCCCTGCTTGATGTAAGAAAACATTGGAAATTTGAAGCACGTAATGTTTAATTTAAAAGTTAAAAAAAAAAATGCTTATCATAACTTTTAGTGTTAATTTTCTTATGCGCATAAAAGAAATTGAAAGAAAATATTAAAGGTCATGTAAAATTTTTAACAAAAAGAAAAGGGGGTCATTTAAAAAGCTGCTTCAATTCTTAATTACATTCATCAGTCCAGATGCAATATAGTCAAACAATCTTTTTTAGTTTTTTAGAACCTTTTCCATGATTTTTCTGTAGCTTGTTCAAGTTGATCCTTGTTATCACAATTCTGTCCATTTCTATAAATATTTATTATTATTGAACATAAGTCCTTTATTGGATTTTTTTCAAATGCCTAATTTTAGCAGTCAAATTTCATTTACTTCGAACCATAATTTTGATGAAGATGACACCCAAATTATGGTGGTATCTTCCTAAAAGATATGAGTGTAGCCTTTGGCAGTAAATTTTCAACTAGCCTGTCTTGGTATGTATTGTTTAGAAATTAAGTTACGAATACAGTTTAAGAATGCTATTGGATTTGTTAGATTATAAGTAAAAATAATTTGACTACCAACTATTTGGTTTCCTATCTTTGTCAGAAAAAACAAGCTAATGATTATGCTTGGATTTTGGAAATAAAAAAATGTTTGTATCCTAATATATTAAATTTAAAGCCAAGAAATATAATCAACCTAGGTGAATTGCAAAGAAAGATGATTGATATAAAATCAAAGCTTATATCTTAAAAGCATCACTTTTGTATTTATTAAGTTGGAGTATTAATTTCATTTCTAGACAGAATATTAAGACAGTGTATCTAGGATTTATTGTACATAAAATCCTAATTACCTGCTTTCTCTTTAGTCTAATTGACCACTTAATTCCTTGATAATCTTGTCAGATAAAAATTTTTATAAAATAAAAAAAGGACTATGGAATTTGAAGTGTTACTTTAATTCTAATTTTATGTCTAATTTGTGTTGCAAGTCCAATTTTAGATGTGCTTTGATATTTAATCATTTTACAGGTGTACTCAAGAAGAACAGCAAATGAGATTAGTCACCCGATTTGTAAATGAAGCTATCATGTGTTTGCAAGAAGGTATTTTGAACAATCCTGTAAGTAGTATCATTTACTTTTTGTTTACAGACAAAATCCCTGTTTAAAATTTTCTTACTTTTATAAATAATAAAGTCCTTTACAATTGTATTAGCGTAATTAAATTTTTATTAGCTTTAACTACTGTTTTTCAACCACCTTTCAAAATCATGATAGTTTAGCTCTGGTACAGCGCCTAGAATACATAGTGTGGAAATTTGCTACAAAATAGTATTAAAAAATTAAATCCAATAAATGTACAACGTTGCTAAGAAGATAACGATGGGATCGCAGTGCCATCTGCTAGCTTATATAATACAGAAAGTAGCTTAATTAATACGATGCCATTAGAGCTTATTATGGTAGGAGCACCATTGCACATTTATAGGCTACAACTTTTTAGCACTTTTTTAAGCATTACTGGGATAGCTGGTTTCCACACTATGTATTCTAGGCGCTGTAGCTCAGGGGTCGGAAGTAGCGAAAATACTGTAGCTACTACTTTTTACAGTAGTCAGTAGTTTGTTGTGTAGCGCACTACATTTTAAATAATTTAGTGTAGAGAGTAGTGCAATACAAAAAAATCCGTAGTTTGTAGCGAGAACCAGCACTACTTTTAATGCTACTTCAGTGGTAGGAAATGTACCATTCTGCAAATCACGTTGCCGAAATTGTTCTCAACAATTTGTGAATCTCAGCTGCAGCGTATAGCAACGATAGATTTATTTCTCGCATTCTAGATTGCAACTTTTTGGCCCCTGTGGCCTGAGAAATTCAAAGGTTATGTTTTGTCAGAATAATATCCTAATAGTGAGCTATTGTTATTAATAAAAAATTGGATGATTCATTAAATATGTATATACATATATTTTCTCATTTGCATTGTGTTTTAATTATTAGATTTGTATTGCCCAAAGCATTGGACTATTTACTTGCATAAAGAAGTACATTGTTTAAATTTTTATAACAATAAATTTTTATAGCAAATTTTATATAGATACAAAGTGGCCAAGATAAAAGAGGCCCAGTATACAGAAGTACAAATACTTACTAATTTTTATTTAAAAGTAGTAAATACAGAATATTATAAATAACAACATACTGAGCAATCAGTAGTTCACAGGAGGTGTTGTTATTCATAATATTCTGTATTTATTACTTTTAAATAAAAATTAGTAAGTATTTGTACTTCTGTATACACCGGGCCTCTTTTATCTTAGCCACTCTGTATAATAAGCTGTATTTCGTATAATTTTTCTTATACTTGTTATTGAAGTATCACCCTTTATATTGATTCTGAATTAAAGTGATGCCTATTTAAAATTCTGTTTTGTCCTTATATGTGTTACTTAGGAACCTGATGTGAAAAAATTAAATTACAGTCGAACCCCGTTATAACGAACTTCAAGGGATTGAAGGTTTTGTTCGGTATATCCGAACCGTTAAGAAAAATGTTAGAGTTAATGTATAACGTAGTTGGTACGTGTATATTTAATAATGATGTATTAAAAAAGGTAAAATTTATTAAATATGATCATAAAAGAATTTAATTGACTAAAATCGATTACATTAAAATAACACAATACTAATTAAATTAACTAACAATGAAGTCAAACAGAAATAAATTAATTTTCCTTTTAATTGTTGCTCACTGTTTTGATACAGAAATAATCGATAATCTTCTGCTGACGTGATGCCGATTTCAAAAACATGTTATGAGTTTCTTTGTCTAGTACATCAAATGACTCCAACACTCTTTCTTCCACTGTTAGTGTAGACAAAAACTTATTAATTACATGCATCGCTGCTGTAGCATCTGAGATTGTGGGAATTTCGTCATTTATGTGCTCCTCTTCATCAGCATCAGATGCAGAATCTTCGATTTCAGAATGATTCATTTTAATTTCTTCCACAATCTCTTCATTAGTCGGATCTTCATATGTTATGACTTCGTCATCACCTGTTTCAAACAATTGCATGTCACAAACTGAGAATGATGAAATTTTGTGCTTTTCTATCCACATCACGATAGGTAAATTTTCATCATCCTCTTCCTCAACATTCTTTGCTTCTTCGACATTCGTTGTATCTTCGATATTCTTTGCTAGGCCTGCAAGTCGAAAACATTTTCTAATTGTAGAATCCGTAACAAACCGCCAAGATTTTTCGAGCATTATAAGTGCATCAAGAAGAGAAACGTTACATTTCACATTTTTATCATATCCCTGTAAAATTCATAAAATGAGCTGCTTCCTGTAATGGCATTTAAGACTTCTGATGACACCCTGGTCCATAGGCTGTAGTACAAATGTTGCATTCGGGGGAAAGAGTACAATTCTAATCGATTGAAACTGGTTATCGATTTTGTGTGCACTACAATTGTCAAGCAGAAGTAGAATATTCTGCTTTTTAGCTGACAGTTCACGATTCCACATTCGAAGCTCTTTTTCAAATAGTTCTTTAATCATCCACATCTTGCGGTTTGCTTCATAAGCAACAGGAAGCCGTTTGATATTTTTAAAGCATCTGGGGTGCTTAGATTTTCCTATCACTAGAAGCTTACGACGATCAGTACTACTCATATTGGCACACACAAGAAATGTGATTCTGTCTTTTGACAATTTTCCGCTATTACATTTCTCTCCATTAAATTTTAATGTGTGGTTTGGTGTCATCTTGTAAAATAGTGCAGCTTCATCAACATTATATATGTCATTCTCGTCGTATTCACGAGAGATTTCATTCCAAACTTTTTCTTTCCACATATCGATGTCGGATGTTGAAAAACCTCCCGATTCTCCTACAATTTTTCCGGAAGATTTGTTCCGCTTTTTTAATCTAACTATCCATTAGAGCACGAAAATTGAATTCCAAATTTACTGGCAAATTCATCAGCTTTTGACTGAAGCATTTGCCCAGTAACTGGTACATTTCGGCTTCTTTGAACGCTAAACCATTTTAATAAAGCCTCTTCCACTTCTTGATGTTCAGTTTTTCTCAATTTTTTTTTAGAGTTTAAATTTTTCTCGAAAGCAGAAAGTATGCTTTCTCTGTTTTTCCATATTGTTCCAGCTGTAGATTTCGATAAATCTTTTTTTCGGCAAATGTCAGCTTGGCTACCTCCATTTTGCATTTCTCTTATGATGCTTACTTTTTCTTCAATGCAGAATGTTTTACGCTTGCTCGACATGATGGACCTAATGATTTTTTAAAAGGGAATTTTTAACTTTGAAGTCTGGTACCAGAGATTATGACGCACAGGCTCACTAGAGAGAAACATTAAAATGAGTGAATGAGTTGAAACGACTGGAATACTTGTTCTGGCATGACTCTGAGACGATCTTTTCCCTTGTTCTCATGATCTGATTTTTACTTCTCCCTCCCCTCTCGCCTAGCACAGGTGCGTATGTGCTTGCTGTTCATGCTGTTATTTGTTCTGCTCGAGCATGCCCCCCTCCCTTTGGCTGTTTTTTCTCTTTTTTGCGTTCCCCCCCCCCTTCCTCACTTTCAGCACTGTCTCCAGTCTTGCACACAGCTATGATCAGGAATAAGGGAAAATGACTGACGGGTGGGCGGGTTCACACCTGCAGAATGGCTATCGTAAAAGAGAAAGAATGCAGTTGTTCCTACCCTTTAATAAAAAGACTTATCGCTGACTTGCACCATGTTTCACTAGCCGGTATACATTTTCTTATGAAATTGGAGTCGAAGTCCTGTTTTCACAACTGCGGAAAAGTAAAAAAAAAAAAAAAAAAAAAAAATCATGGTTGTCTGGAAAAAATGTTTGTTATAGACGATTCTTAAGATTTCGGAGGTTCGCTATAAAAGAATAAATTAGCATTAAATACAATAGAAAAACGATGGGACCAAAAATTTCGTTCGTTGTATCCGTGTGTTCGTTATATAACGGGGTAGGACTGTATTTAAATCATTGCAAGTTAAAATCTGATTTTGAAAATTCAGTTATGGAGAAAAGGTATGCAAGACTTGAGATTGCCTAAGAGCCTGTAGATGGCTTGATCTGTCACTGATTAAATTGTAGTTATTTCTTAGTTAAAAATTTAGCTGCTAAATTGCAGTAAAAATGTTGTGTGAAAAAAAATCACAATTTTTATGAACTGAATACGAAATATAATTCAATTTCTTACTATATTACATTGATTTCTTTAACAATAAAAATATATCTCCCAATTCTCAAATTACTATGTTGTGATTTAAATAACATAGTCTCAGTTTCATTGATTCCTTCAGAAGTTTATTATTTTGTTATATAAACAATAATTCCAAATCTATATAGTTAAAACAGAAGGCTTTTGTCATTTGCATTGAATTATTTTTACAATTATATTTTTTAATGAAAGCTTTGTAGATGTGCCCGCACTGGCTATTTAAAAAACTATTCTCATTTTTATATATTGACTTTAATTTAAAATGTTTAATGAAATATCTTCAAAATGGTGGAAATCAGAGTAAGATTTTCTGTCTATAACATAAAATTAATTTGCCTTATCACATTCCACCAGTCATAAGTGTGATTCCATTTTACCGATTCTCTAACTTGGGCCTATAGGCCTATAAAATGCATCAGGTATCAATGTTAGGCGCAAGCTGCACCAAAAGTGGTTCCCTTGTAAGTTATCTGTGTAAATAAAAAAACAGTAACCTTATGAGGAAAATGACATCGTTCGGAAAACAAAAGATGATTTTTCCTCCATGAATATAAAGCATTTTACTAACCCTGTGTCAGTATGTCATCATATTCACTGACCCGTATTCCTGTATCTAACTAGATAGAACTTCCGCTATTTATTTAAAGTTTCTTGGTATGCACAAAATAAAATATTTCTTAAAATTACATAATTTCCATTTAATTATAATAAATATTTAACGAAACGCAAGAATTTTAAAACAATTGCTTAAATGACTCTTTCGGTAATATTTTCTTATATATTTTCTTGAAAATGACATTTTCCAAGATTTTTATTCCACCAACTCTGAAATTAAAAGCTAAATCACCTGCTTATGAAAATGATATTTTTAAAACATGCATTTACAAACACAAAATTTCAATTTTTATAAAGCTAAAATGGCATAATTGTCTAGACTTTTTACTGAGATCAGGACTTCAATGGAATGGAGTGCACATGCAAAGTTTTTAGTATGCATTGTATTTGGAGTGTCACTCTTTTTAAAATTACATTATTTTATTCATTAGCTTAAATTGTAACATACTTATTTAATATATTCTCTTGTGTTGAATTTCGACGAGTACAACTAGTATCTTTTATAATTGTATCATTTTGTGACAAGAATTATGCCTTATTACACAAAATTCACAAAACAATTACACTTTCACTACTAGAACATTGTACTGTATTCAAGTATTTTATTGCGAGTTATTTATATATAAATTATTTTGCTATAATATGATTCTTGAAAATATTAGAATGATGCCATGTATGTGCTTCATATGATATAACCAGACATAAAAACTATTAATTGAAAAAGTGTGTTTTTGAGAATTAAAACAATCTTATCAAATGTTATTTTTTATGCTTTGAATATTATTTTAAAAAACTATTTGAAACATAAAAATTTAAATATAAATAAAAGTAATAGTATAGTTGCACGCAAGGTATTATTTTCTGTTATGAAAGTGATTATCAGAAAAAAATAAATAAAATTGTCAAGTAGAGCATTTGTTTGCTGCAGATGCAAACTTGAACCTAAAATTTGTATGCTTTTAACTTTTCTGCTGTCATTCAGCTGCCAATATTCAAATACTGTCTGTGGTTAAAACATGGAAGTAATGTTTTTTTTATTAAAATCAGATACTCATTTGGAACAGTTTCCTTGTTAGCATTGCTTCATGATATCCTCTGATTGTTTAAAAGTTCTCTTAATTCTTATGCTCTTTTATGAATGAGAAAAAGGTTACGGGAAATGTCTGGAAACAGATTAACTGCAAACAAAAGAGGAAATATTTTTCTCTCCCCCCCCCCCTCAATGTTTAGAAATTTACCTTTTTTGGGGGGGTGGGGGCAGAATTTAGATGATTATTTATTTATTTACTATTGCTACAAAATATAGCTGATTTTTTTATTATTATTAGTTTCAAAGATATTTTGGATGTAAGGAATAATTTAGATAAAAAAAAAAAAAAAGTGGAAATCTGCCAAAACATGGAAGTGTATGATTTATTTCTTTTTTTCTTTCTTACTTTTTTATATCAGCTCTAATATATATATTTTTTGTATTTTTCTGATATTTTTTTATTTGTTACTTTTGAGCTTGAATATATATTTATATTTATTTATTGTTTTCACAGCTGGAAAGAGACATTGGAGCTGTATTTGGACTAGGCTTTCCGCCATTCCGATACACAGATACTTATGGAGCCGATAAAATTTTAGACTGGATGAAGCGATTTCAGGAACTGAATGGGCCCCAATTCACTCCCTGCCAGTTGCTCCTAGATCATGCCCAGGACTCGAGCAAAAAATTTCACATCAAAAAGTGATAAGGCATGCATTTTAGCCATGAATATTTAAATTAATGAAATTCAATTTATTATATCAAAATATTTTTTTGCCATTACTGAATCAAGTTCTTATAAATATGAATGCCTTTGAATGAACTCTTACACAGTACTTTTATAAAAAAGTTATGTCCATTTTATGTTTATTTATGTTATGTAAATATAAGACAGCAATCATAAATTTTATATGAGAGACTTCTATGCCTATTTTGTGTAATATTTGTTAAATAAATAATTTTACAGAAAAACAAATTGCTGTGGTTATTTATTGTTAGTATACTTATATTGAAATTTTAAATGTTAAGTATATTGTGACAGGTATTTCTTTATGTAGAATTAACTGAAGAATTCAACACTGTCACTTATAAAAATTGTATTTTACCTGCATTTTAAGCAAGGTTGGCAAGTTTTTGTCGTAAGTGGAAAATAATTTAATAGTTTAAACAAACTGTTTCTCTAAAGCTTAAAATTCTTTACTATTTGTTAAACTTTAAATCGATAGATGGCGATACTGCATGCTGCTCAATAAAAATATTTTCCATTAATTTATTTTTTTTTTCCTAAGGAGTTATATTCATTAGAAATATTCATAAATCTTGTCAATTAGTCGTTTGATTAGCTTTCTATTTTTCATTATTATTTATTATTTATTTATTTTTTTGTCTGCATATTAATGAAATAATAATCAATAGTTATTGATTTCTTAATATTCTGTACTATTTGTTTATATTTCAATCCATAGATTCACAAAAATTGTTTTCAAATTATGTAATTTGTATTGTTGTTATTTTTAAAGCTCTTATTTATTTATTTTTTTATATTCCGCATTCTCTTCAATAACATTAAAAAAAATTTTAGATGTTTTTATTGGTTTGACATGTTTATAATTATACTTTATTTATTTTAAAATTATGAAGCCTACATTTTAAGTGTTTTAAATTTATTAATGTATAAAAACATATTGTTGGTTCTGCAAACAAACATTCTGTTGCAAGTTTAGTAAAGATTTAAAACATCTTAGCTATATATATATATATATATATATATATATATATATATATATATATTTATTGCTTTTTATATGTTCATCACTTAAAGTTATTTATTTTTAAATTCAGAACATCTTTCTGTAAAAAAGTGTCAAACATGTCACACTGTTAAGATCTAGTTGTTTATTTTTAATTTTGTAGGAATATTTTTGCAAAACTGATTTGTGATTCTTGTGAATATATTTTGTTATATTCTGCATTCTGTTAAGTTAAATTATTAACATTTTAGCAATTTTTCTTGCTTTTATTTTATTCATTATTTAAGCTTGTAATTATTTTTTTTTTCACTTCACTTACGTGTGATTGTTTACAAAATATGAAGAGCAGTAAATAAAATTTTACATTTAACTTTAATGTATTAAGATTTTTTACCATGTGTTCATATACAGTGTGATTCATAAATATTGAAATCCTATCTCCTTAAATATTGCCCCTAGGTGCACATACTTCCAATTGCAAAGTTTCATAAAAAAAAAGGTGCAAAGTTTGATGAGATAAGTTGCAACTCCATGGGGGGGGGGGGGGGGGGGGGGGGGGTCTATTTGAAAAAATACAAAAATTAAATTTTTATATGGGCTCCCGTAAGATAAAATTTCCAATTAGGAAATTTTTCCCAACAGAAGACTTTCACATAAAGTTCTTAAAAAATAAAAAATAAAATAATTAATTCAGAGTAATTTAAAATTGTTATAACTCGAAATATTATTTGTCGAATTGAATTTTTTCTTCTTTTAATTAAACTGAAATATATGTTTTAATTTTGATTCAGCATTTAAAAAAATATTAATTAAAAAAAATTAAAAACATTTAAAATAACAATTTTAAAAAAATGCAGCTTATTTTAAACATCATATTTTCAAAAGTTAATGTTTTTTTTTCAAATTTGCTGAATTAAAATTTAATTCATATATTTGAAAAAGATATATTCCAAGTTTGAACCATTTATCTTTAACAGTTATTGAAGTCCAGTGGCGGCTCGTGCCAATTTTCACTGGTGAGGCCAGGTCCGTCATAACAAATTGGTAATTTTTATGTATTAATATTCCTTGTTTAAACATGAAAACAAAT
This sequence comes from Maratus michaelseni, assembly GCA_963931845.1. Taxonomy (NCBI): domain Eukaryota; kingdom Metazoa; phylum Arthropoda; class Arachnida; order Araneae; family Salticidae; genus Maratus; species Maratus michaelseni. The sequence continues at coordinate 75,600,124 of OZ007594.1, forward strand.
TATTTAATATTAAAATTACAAAATAATCTTATATTTAGAAATATCACGTGAATTATTTTTTCAAGTATTCAACATTACCTTTATATTTATCCAATTAATTACCATTTTAAATACCATTATTACTATTAAACTTACTCTGATCAAACATTATTTAATTGAAACACAAATCTGCAAATCATACAAGAAACATGATTTAATTGAAAAAATACATACTTTTCTTGCAGATATTTAATCCATTCACAAATTAAAATTTACTGCCTCATTTAAATAGAAATTCGACACATTGATTTTTTTCGTCGAGCAAATCTTTCAATTACTTTTACATTAAATTCTGATATTGTACTAATAAAATCCTTATGGACTGAGAGGACAGCAAGAGCATTTAATCATTCCTGTCCCATGGAGTTTCTCAAAAATGTTTTTATTATCTTAACTGTACTAAAGCACCTTTCTGATTCTGCAGTCGATGCTTGTGTTATCAGGACAATTTCAAGTGCCTTTGAAAGTTTAGAAAATTCTTCTGTAAGGTTATTGGTTTTTACAAATGTTAAGAGACTTGAAACTGTCTGAATGTTTTTAAAAGTGGAATTATGATATATTACACAGAGTTTATTCATTAATTTTCCTTTATTAAGCATACTGTAACTTTCTGCTATAATAGAGATGTTTTTCTCGAGAAAATTATCATTAAATAAACTGAATTTGTTTGGTTCCAGTACTGCAAACGCATTAAGAGTTTCTTGTTCTTCAAGCCTGTTTTTTATTTCAGTTATCATAATGTCACATGCTTCTTTAGCATTTATTTTTACTGTGCTATAGCCGCAGAATTTTATATGTTTCCTTTTGCATAAATCTTTGTAATTTTCAGCAGTTTGATGAACATCAATTTTTCCCCTGGTTTCATTAACAGCATCAGTGAAACAGATGACAGCTTGCTGCACACTTAATGAAGTGGTATTTGTCATCTGTACAACATTATACAAAATATTTACATGCTGAAATATCGAATGGAAAAAAGGAAGCAGAAAGAAAATCCTCATCTTCCAAAATTCTTTGTAAACCATACGATTCAATGATTGTTCTATCATCTCACTGCACTATGTTCTGAATTCTATCAAAACACTGATAGCTCGGACTTATTTTCTTCTATGAAACTGATGGTACATGAATGAAAGTTCCACCTGGTTTCTGATGGTGCAGGAATTCTTTTAACACATATTTCTCGAAATAAATCACTACGCTTATGTGATGGCGAAAAAAAAGTACAAAATGTGCGAAAACAACATTTGCGAAAAATAATCTGATGGATTTTATATTAGTGCAAGCTTTCTTCAGCACTAAATTCATTTGGTGTGCATAGCAATGGATGTACTTTGCATGAGGAAATTTTTCTCTCATTTGCTATTGAACTCCATTATGACACCCGCTCATAACAGCAGTGCCATCATATGCTTGCGCAACAAGCTTATCTTTTAAATTAAACTCTTCTAAATTATCAATTAAGATTTCAGTGAGTCCCTCTGCTGTTCTGTCATGAACATCAATGAATTTAACAAATCGTTCTTCGGGTTTGCCATTTTTTACATATCGTAAAATAATAACAAATTGAGAAATGCAACTTATATCAGTAGTTTCATCAGCTTGTAATGCTACAAAATTGGAAGCATCAATTTCATTTTTAACTTCATGTATATGCGTTTTATATATACAATCAAAAAGCTCATTTTGTAAAGTTTTGAAGTATTTTTAGATACTGTCGCATTGTTTAAATGATCTTCCAATATACTGTCCAGTTTTGCTGTTTATGTAACCAAATCCAAGAATATGCCTCGATTTAAAGAATCTTTGCGTTCATCATGACCCCTTAAAGCTAGTTCATGAAATCCACAGTTTTTTAAACAATTTATTGCTCGATTTAGCACATACCTGTTTTTCTCAACCATTTTATTATGTTTTTGTAATGAAATCCTGTAACCTTCATCCAGCTGTGCTACAATATTCACATTTCCAAAAGTTTTATAATTAATAACATTGTATAAATGAGTAGTACTGATTTCGTGTTTTTTTACTCTCTGAAAAATGCTTCAAGTTGCTGCAACCAGCCATGCTCCAAACAATAAACAATAAAAACAACAATAATTATTTTTTCTTCACTCGCTGAAAGTCACGGAAATTTGTCGAACCACTGTGTAGAGAAATGGCGCATTTTTTTTCCCTCTTTTCGTTGCATTTCAAAATTCTTCGATTGATAAGGTCCCAGGCATTTAATTTCAAGTTTTTCTTCCAAACTCATTGTTGAAAATGGCTTTTGTAATAGATCATCTACAGAATTCCTTTTTATACCATGAATTTAAAATTATCACGCATCTTTGTTTAAAGAAAGTACTCAAAGCTTGCGTAATTTAAGAAATAATTGGCAATAGTAGTAATACAAACATTGCCAAATATTTTTGAGAACCTCAAGGGTTAACATATTATAACAGAAACTTAGTTATCTTCCCTTACTTTACATCAGGGAGATATAGATATTCTATTACCATGCTTTGCATCAAGGGCAAAATCGCCAAGTACCCCATAATGTAAAAAAAATACGGAAGTTTTAGCTCTAAAAGAGCAGTAAATTGCCAAATTTGAGGGAGTGAAATACTGAAATTATTGCACCAGATGGGCCCAAATGTCTCGTGTTCACCAGGAAGTAGCGATCAGTCGTTAAAGTGATTTATTGCCTCTTGAAAAAACATACAGTTGCTGAGAGTCTATAATAACGGATGAGTGGGACCAAGTAAAAGTGCAGTTTCTTTGCAATATATATTTTAGTAAAGTTTTTTAAAAATATTTAGATTAAAAAATATGTATTGATATATTTTATGAACAGGAAATACTGGTGGGGTCTTGCACCAATGGACCTAAGGGACAGGCTGCCCTTGCTTATATCAATTTAAACATGAGAAATGCTGAAAAAAACCTATGATGCAGAAAAATGTATTTAAAATTTTAAAGACTGGCTCCTAATAGAACGTTTAAATGCTTTTTAAAAGCTTCCATGTGAGTAAGCAACTCCTTCCTGTAGCTTCAATTTCTGATTTAATTTTTGCCATTGTCACCTTCTTTCTTTACTGTTTAAATGTGCCAGTTGATTTAAACAAGATTTTTCTAACATGTCGATTTAGAGTTTTTTCATAGTTTTAACCCTGACAGCTTCATATTTTTCCCCTTAAAAGTGCATTTACATGAGGTGTAAAATGTGCCTCTAATTACAGACGACTCATTGTTAATCTATGGCTTTAAAAGAGTTGCTCCGAAAGCAAGCAACTATCTTTTCTCGGAGCAATTTTGTCGCCTGCGATGACCCTCAAATGCATCAGGAAGCGTTGTTGTTCGGAATAACTAATCAAATGCTTGGAAAACTGATGATGGAAAAGTCATTTTTTGAAAAAACAAACCAAATGAAATGCTTTGAAAACTGACGAGTGGCAGGCAATTTTTGCCACTTCAAATTTTCCTTTGTAATAGTTTCTAAAGATTTTAGAAAATCTTTCAAACATTTACATTTCATAGAAGTCGTTTCCATGACAACCACAGCTTGAAAGTTATATTTTGGAAATAATCGAAAACAAAAAAAAAAAAAAAAAAAATATTACCTGTTCTATTTAAGATAGAAAAATGATTTAAATGCCATTTTAAGTGGGAAAAAACAGGGAATATTTTAATGCTGTAATTTTTTTTTTCAAAAATTTAAAGTTTTTGTGTCTTGGATTTTCTTAAAGAATCATGCTGAAGACCATCATCATTGATATGCTAATTTTTGGATGTAAGGAGCATATCATGCAATCATCACGATGTATTTCAAGCATAAAAGTTTTCCTTGTGCAATTGACAATGAAGTTAATCTGAACTGGCAGCATGTCGCAGTACTGCAACAACGAATATTTCGAAATGTTAATTATTTAATGCTGTTTGTAATCATAATAGTAGGCAAGCTTCTGCGGAATATCAACCTTGTTTCCCAAATTCTCAGCCTACTACTACTAGTTGTATTTATCATCTTGTTCAAAGACTACAAAGCACAGGATGCGTGTATAGACAGAGAGTTGCAGGTAGGCCTATGTCCAGGACAATTGATACCGAAATTGTCATTTTGGCTTATTTTACGAGTTATCTTCATGCGAGTACGCAAAATGTTGCTGCACTATTGAACATTCCACAATCAACAATATTGAGAATATTGTGACGAAATAATTGACATACCATACAGCATTCGTGCAGTCCATGCACAGGTAGAATCTGACTATCAACGCCGTCTAGATTTCTGCAATTGGGGACTAAATCAAGAGGATATCAACTCCTCCTTTCTGAGAAATGTACTTTGGACAGACAAATGCTGTTTCAAGCAAGATGGAACAATTAATCACCAAAATGATAATTTTTGGAGTGACACAAATCCCCATTTCATAAGAGAGGTTCTTCGCCAGTGGCAATATTCCATAAACGTATGGTGTGGCATTTTTCAAAACTCTTTGGTTGGTCCCATATTTTATAGCAGTACATTGACTGGTGACCGGATTCTAAACCTCATTTTAAATGGAATTGTTTCCGACTTTATGGATGAAATGCCTTTGGCAGTGCTCCAACGCATGTGTTGCCAATTAGATGGAGCCCCACATCACCACATTTCTCGGGCTTATGCAGACCCGAGCTTGGAAATCCAAGACCTCTAGCATATTTCTTAAGCAAGTTTAATGCAAAAATCTATATGCTGTTATTTTATATCAAAAAGTTAAGGCATTGTCTTTGATCGACTTTTAATAATATGTAAATTTATGGTCGATCCCCAACTTGCATTTCAAATGATCTGATATTGCGTCGCTCAGAGGCATGCTTAAGTCGTGTAAGTCACGAATTTTGGATTTTAATATCTCTGTGAATTTTGCAGATATCAAGATGGATTTTTTTTGTTGAATTTAGGAATGGGTAATGAAAAATTTCCTAGTTAGAAATTTTACCTACAGGGACCGTATAAAAATTTAATTTTTGTATTTTTTCAAATAGACTCCCCTATGGAGTTGCAGCTTAATCTCATCAAATTTTGCACCTTTCTTGTTTTAAACTTTGCAATTGGAAGTATGTGCTTAGGGGCAATATTTAAGGAGATAGCCTATTGTTTTGATATTCATGAATCTCACTGTATACAGTTATAATAAAGAAAAAATCTATCGTTATAAATTACCTATTTATAATTTTATACTTAAAAATTCTTGTTGTAAAAAAAGAATACTTAACAGCTTTATACTTCCACTGTAAACAGACCTTTCAATAATTTATCCTTAAATTAAATATTGGTAAAAAAATAAAAATAAAAAGATAATTTTTATAATTTCCACTGTGAATTGAGATTACTTTAAAATTACTCAAATTATTTAAACTAAGCTGTCTAGTAGGTCACTATTTTCCTTTGGGAATGATTTTTAAATTTAAAACAACAGAAAACACAAGATAATAAAAATACAATTTTTAACAACATATTTCTTTATTAAAATCTGTATACAATTAATTGCTGTTAAGACTTAATTCTGTTAGTTTGAGCCCAAATATAATAGGTATAAACTTATTCTATGGGTTAAAAAGATCTTAAATATGGATCATGAACAGAAAAATTATTTACATCCTGACATCTGGTTGCATCAAGGTGGTATCTGGGCTTTGATTATAACACAAATCATTCCTTATTTTACACAGTTTCAATATCACTGTAGGAAATTATCACAATATTTCATTCTTTTATTGAACAGGTATAGGGTGATTCATTTGCTGGGCAGTTCCTTATTGAACAGAATAAACTCATTCTGGTGTTTACTTTTCACACTAACACTTTTAACAATCTCTCATTTCCAGTTAGACAATTCTTCTGTCCTACAATAAGGATGGATACCAGCATACACGAGTATTAATACTAGTTGCTGCTATAGGACCAGTATGTCTTGGATTTCTCCGAAAACTGTAGTGGGTTTATTAGACATCAAAGGTCTGTTGAAACTTCTTTTTTTTTTTTGAGGGGGGGGGGGGAGGAACAATGGCAGTATTCTGCCCTCAACGGAAGAAGCCGACGGGGAAACAAACGTTAACGTAATTCATAACGAGATTCAAGAATTTGCAATTCTGCCCTCCGATCGGTATTCGCGAGTGATCTTCAAACTCACTGCGTTCGAGTTAACATGTTTCGACCAATCAAAGACAAGGTCACGCTTGGTTTGTTTATTTACGCGAGATGTGAACGCGTGTTTTACTGTGGTGTTTGCGATGCTATTAAAAAGGGAAAAAAAGATTCGTCTCGTTTACTTAATTTGAAAAAAAAGAAAAATCCTTGGATCAGCAGATATTAAATAGATCTAAGAGAACAATAATTTTAAATCATGGTTGATTTTATCACCAATCATAGGCAGATAGAGAATAGAAAATCTGCTCCTAGTTATACAATATTTTAATTTTTTTTTTTCGGGATATTGATTTTTTTCTTTTAGCGTGGCGGAATTTTTTTTTCGTAGTTAAATTTGCGAGAATTATTTAAAAGTCAATGAAAAATTTTATTTATAAATATTAATAAAGAAATAATTTTAAAATACTAATTACTGATGGGACTTTTTGGAAAAAGATTTAAATATTTTGATGAAATAAAGGAGAATACACCAAATTTTATGAATATTTTATGCGGTATCTATCTATATTACATAAATACACATTGTTTTTAAAATAAATACTACATGTTCTGATGACATACAGCAAAGGCTTTATTGCTAATTTATAAATTATGTATATATATTTTTTACTGTTCAATTAATTTGAATTGTTCTAACCCATTTTTCATTGTGATTCAGACTTGAAATTGAATAAACATTTTCTATTGAAATTAAATATTCGTAGCCATGTGACACTTCCCTCTCCCCCCCCCCCCCCCCCCATTTTTTTTATTTATTCAGTGAATATGAATTGTTCTTGCGCATTTTTTATTGTGATTTAGACTTAAAATTAAATAAATATTTTCAATTGAAATGAAATATTCATATTCATATGACACTTTCCCTTCCCCACCCCTCTTTTTTTTTCTCGTGTAATACACATTTTACATTTCATTTTAAAAATAGAATTACATTATGTATATACTGCAAATAATGTATTTTATTTCCACAATTTGAACTACATGCTGCATAAGTATGAGGGCAGTAAATATATTTCAAAACTAATAACATTTTTATGAGGTGTTTATCTAAATTCTATAGCTATACAGGGTTGTTTAAATATATATATTATATTTTCTTATGAAATGCAACAAAAACTTTCGGGAAGCGAGTTTTTTTTTTTTTTCTAGTGGGTGATTAATAATGATGAGGTTTTTAATTGTGTATTAACATGTTTTAAATCTATTACACACAGCCCGGTTGCATTAAAATATCGCCAACCCCCTCCTTTTTTATTATGTTTATTAGTAAATTATCAGGGATCTGTTTAGGAAGAAATTGGGTCCTTTAAAGAACCTTTCACACAATTTTTTTTATTTCATAACAGGACCCTTCACACAATTCTTTAATTTCAAAACCGAACCCTTCACACTTTTTTTAGGTAGATTTCGTAAGAAATACTACCTATTACATTCTCTCCTAAGTTGGATTTTTTTTTTTTTTAATTTCATGACTCCCAGAACCCAAAACCACCCCCAGTTCAAAACTTTATATATATATATATATGTGTGTGTGTCACTTTTTTAAGGACACGATAACTTCAATAATTCTGAACAAATCTCTTCCAAACTGATACATAAAATCAAGGAGCATAAAACCTCGGTCAAGTTCGTTAATGGACACAATCAAACCAGGGGGGGGGGGGGGGATGGGGGCTTCTAGTGAAAACAGAAAACCCTCGTAGCTTCTTAATTATGATACGTATTGAATCCGTTTAAAGTTATTATTGCTTCTAGGAAATGACCGAAAATTTATGTATGACAGATTTTTGATATCATTAAAATTGGCCCCAAGGGATGAGAAAAGGGGGGGGGGGTTAGAAGAAAAAAATTCATAACTTCGCCAATTCACAAGATAGCAAATCCTCTTAAATTTATTATAGGTTATTATTATAACCTATATAATATAGGTTATTATATAGGTTATAATATAGATTATTATATAGGTTATAATATAGGTTATTATATATTCTTCTTCTTAATATTATCTAAAACTTTTATATTGACAAGTTTTTTATAGGACCAACCCTTATAGCAGAATAAATAAATAAATAAAAACAAAGAAATCCCTGCCGGCTCCGCCTGCAAACAAGTTAGATTTCGAAGTGGGCGGTCCCAACTGTGGCATCATGGCAAAAAGGTTATTTCTTCCGCAATTTCCAACAAACAGGTGCCCCAAGGTCTGTGTCTTCGAAATCTACTTGTGCCTGTAGGCCGAGCCGTCAGGGATTTTTTTAAATTTTAAATTAAACTCTTCACAAAATTCTTTCATCTCAAAACAGGACCCTTCACAAAACTTTTTACATTTAAAACGACTCTTGACAAAATTCTTTGTGTTTAAAAAAATCTTTCACAAAACTTTTCCTCTAAAAACTGAATTTTTCATAAAATTAATAATTTAAAGGTAAAATCTGGCTGTCACTTTTACATATAGAAAGTATTCATATTTTACATACACATATCTTCTTAAAAATGTTTAAACAAGAACCTGAATAGGACGATCCTTTCAAATTCACAAAATTATGACTAGATTTTTCACTAATGTAAAAAGCTGTTCATAATTTACAAAGGCAGGACCCAGGGAGTAAAGTCTGGACAGACCCCTGATTATGCTAACTATGTTATGAGATGTTGGAAAATTTTAATGCTGTTAGTGAATAATTAATCTATATACATTTTTAATGTTGTTTGTGAAATATGATTTAAACTAAAAAAAATTTTAATGTTGGCAAAATCTTTCATTAAATTGATTTTTTTTTTTTTTTTTTTTTTTTTTTTTTAACGAATTATTTTTTTAACGAAATGTGTTAATTACATTTTGGAAACTGTCAACGAAATAAGAAGTAATGCTTTCCTTTATTAGTTTTCAATAGAGAATATGTTTCAATCTTTATATGTATTATGACTCAGACACTATATTTCATACATATGCAAGACAGTGCAAGACAAATCAGGTAAATTTCATTAGTATATAATTTCCATCGGTAGTGTAAAACTGTTTTCTCGTAACATGCAAAAATAATTTCGTGAGCAAAAAAACTTTTTTCCAATCTAGTGAACTTTTTACTAATTATAATTTAAATAGTACTATTGGATTAGGGCTTTTATTTTTATTTTCCTAACGGGTGTATAATACTGTATTATTTACAATTCAAAATAGTATTAAAATAAATTTTAACTGAAAAATAATTTATGTTTAAAAATTTCGTGTAAACTGTATTCATTAGAAAATGTACCTATTCTAAAACACTGTCTTTTGGAACTGTATTCTCATATACAAAAGCGCTGCTTATACACGCGCCATCTTAAAACGACAAAGCGAAGGCTTTCCGGCTGCCTAAAGCAGTCGGAGAAATTCCCACAAAACAACCCCCAAATACCGAAACGAATTCCGAGACGATAGGGGCAGAATGCGAAATTATCACTTCGTCGGTGCATTACGAGAAAGTCACCCTTTCCGATGAGGGCAGAATACTGCCGCAAGTCCTCTCCCCACATACATCTCTTCATTTTCAGTCCCCAATTCTCATTGACCTTGCAACATGCAAACTATCTCAGGTCCAGTGGGGGTTGATAAGAGACTGGGGAATTCTAAGCTCCCCATTTGCTAAAACCTGGTAGGACCCTGCCATTTCTATAATATGGGGCAAACTACTTTGTTTAAAGGGGAAAAGGTAGTAAGCGCCTGCTACCCTTCCTCACCCTCTGGTCTGCCTCACAGATGTTTCTTAAGGGGCTACTTCAATCAGACAAAAACACCTGCTCGCTAATGTTAATCCTATGGAGGAAATATTTTAAGCTATCTCGTTCGCATTTCAATATTTTTAAATGATTTTTTTTTGCATTGGATAGCTGAGGTCCATCTCTATGCACGCTGCTTTGTACTTTTTTGATTTTTGTGGCAGTTTTTTTTATTGAGGATACTTTCACTTTCAAAACCGGTTCTGAAAGTGAAAGTATCTTAATAAAATAACTTGTAATCAAAATCGAAAAAGTACAAAGGAGCATGCATAGAGATTGACCTCAACTATCTAATGCAAAAAAAATCATTTAAAAATATTGAAATGCGAACAAGATATCTTAAAATATTTCCTCCATAGGATTAACATTGGCGAGCCGGTGTTTTTGTCTGAGTGAAGTAGCCTCTTAAGTAAAGAGTCATAAAAATTTTTCAGATCAGCATCTAGGTTGGGGCTCTCAGCACAGCTGTGAGGGAGTAATGCAGATAACTAATGTTCCAAAGGCATTCGCCACACTATAGAATTGAGCGTTCAAATAAGATGAGTGTCCTTTTTTCTAAGAGTCGTAAACAGGGGTAAAAATGCAACAGAATAGGATTCACTTGTAATAATGCCCTTTGCTTATCCTTAAAAGATTTTAGCTTCATAAACTGACCACTCAGAATTTTTACATTGTGTGGGAATTGCTACTATAATTGGACAATAAATGAAAAGAGGGTTTCAAATGGCTGGAAAGACAGGGCGTTTAAAAACTTGCAGTATTATTGTTCGAAGCATTTAACAGAGACCACCCATGCCACAGAGTGTCCCAAATCTGAACAAAGAAAAAAAGCCAGATAAAGATAAGTGCTTTTAAAATGATAAAAGGTAGTAAAATGATGTAATAATAGATTTTAAGAGGGACCTAATTTAGTTATACTTGCCTTTTTCCCATGAGAATGTGATTTTGGATAAAGAACAGAGCATGCATCTATAATAATTTGTAAATAACATTGTTTAAACGAACAAAAACAATATTATAGAAAAAACAAAAGGCAATATCAAAGAAAAAGTAAAAAAAAAAGAGAGGGGGGGGGGTTACTAATGAAATTTTGTAAAAAAAATTAGGGGAAATTTATAATTAAATACTAACCAACCATAACATCTGAGTGAAATGTGTTCACTGAGATGTCGTCCAGATAGCTCAATTGTAAGAGGATTGGCAATTAAAACCAAGGGTTCTGAGTATGGAAACATTTTCACTCACTTTAAAAATTATTACTCATGTAAATCACATTAATTAAAAAGATATTTTCTTACTTAATGCTTACAAAATGTAATATATTTTACATAATTACAATGGGTAAATGTTTCAACTGAAGAGTTGAAAATGACATTTAGCATATGTCTCGCACTATTTGATTCGAGTACTTTAGAAGAGAGGTAATAATCTTGTGGTGGGTACTTTTCTGTTAGCCAAGCGCAAATCTCGTCAATAGCAAATGTCTTTGGTGCATCATGAAAGAATTTAACCTCTTACATCTGTAACAAAAATACACACACATGTTCAAAAAATGAAACAGAAATGTCTTTCACTTATTTTATTTAAAATTCAAAACAAAGGAAAAGGAAAAGATTTGTTTTAATAAGAAATAATATCATAAACCAAAAACATTTCATTTCAACACCAAAACATCGTTATTGATTTCCACATGCAAAAATAAATGTTAGCAATGATGGCGATTGAAACAATATTTCACAATTTATCATGTCCGGGAAAGTACCCTTCTTTCTTCCCTTATAGCTCACAAGTTTATCTTTAAAACTCTTTTCTTTTGTCTCTTTGTAGTTTTTCTTTTGTCTCTTTGTAGTAGCAATAAATAAAAATCGGTCCTTAAAATTTCTGTTTTCTTCCTTTGTTGCACAAATCAAACTTGGAATTTTACAAGAAGGCTTATTGTAATAATGTAAAGTTATTTGTCAGTTTTAACAGGAAAAAAAAAGACATGTAAAGTATCTATTAAGGCCTAATTCTTTTATTGGGATACCTTATATTAAAAATATTTTGTGAAATGAGATTTGGAACTTTCTTGTACTTTGATCACTCTTAAGTAGCTTTCATCACAAAAAGTAAGAAGCTAACTATTGCACCTATTCGGAGGGAAACAATTCTGAAAAATTTTGATATATTTTCATTAATCGTCATAGCCCCAGACCCCAAAACCATCCTCGCCCCATTTTTTTTGTCATGCGATAACACTCGTAGTTATGAACTGACTTGAATGTGACTGAGCATGTACACAGAACTTACCAAGGTCACGACAGAGTTTGTTGGCCAGCTTCATCTGTCATCTTGATATGAAATGGTGGTCAGATAAAGATTTCAAATTCAAAAAGAAGTAAAAAAAAGGAAAGAAAAGAAATCCAAAAAGTTTTTACCCTTAAATGTTCGGCCTTGAAAAAGGGATTCTGAACAGTTTTTGCTTTGCCTCTATCTTAAAAAATGGCTGAGATATAGCAGTTTGATTTTTGCAATAGCTGACTAACTTTTTGAAATTCCCATTCGAATTCAGTATGGATGAAATTTAACTGGGAATCTTCTATAATCAGGTTCCATGCATTTTACTTTCATGTGTTTGAGTAAAATTAGCTGAATTCTTAAAAACAAGGAATAGGGTAACTAGCTTTTTTAATTTGAATCTTTCTACTGCTTTCACTTGCTAAAATTTCACAATATAAAGCAGTCATTTCTTATTGTGGTATTTACCTATTATAGGGGCCATAGCACAATCCAGACTTTAAAAAGTGAGTTTTATTGCCAAATGATATAAACAGCTATGAAAACAAAACAGATGAGCTAGTACACACGTTTAAAAAAATTGCTTCGGATTATATGCGTTAGATAAATTATTTCAATTTGTATATAATGTTGGATAAATTGTGTAAATAAATTGTATAAATATTGAAAAAAATTGCTTGTATGTATGAAACAATAAATAGGTTGCTAGAAAATACGTGTAAAAAAAAGTCCTTCTCTTGCCAAGACTATTTTCTGTATATGGCCAAGTCCCTTATAGAGAGTATTGTTTAATATTGATGTACATTTTATGAAAATTGGCCCTTATAGAGAGTATCGTTATTGTTTAATATTGATGTACATTTTATGAAAATTGTCAAGGAAATATTGCTCTACAGTTTGTGGTACTATATAAAACCTTAAAATTGCTTTCTTTTTTTTTTTTTTTTCTTTCTTTTTTTTTTTTTTTTGAGGCTAAGTAACTAAAAACAGTTGAAAAAAAAAATTTTTTTGCTTTAGGTGCTGTGTGGGAACTAAAAGGTTAATAAAAATATTTTTTGGTTTCAAGAGTTTTCTCTATTGACTCAGGGCCTTACAGCCGGTCCTTTGTCACATAAATTAATAGTTAAAATTTAAAAATATTCCCAATAAATTTTATTATTTGAGACTCTCTTGGTTTGAATGCCACTTCATTTTTATTGAACAAAATCATCTGAATTGTATAATTCAGCGACTGTTTATTTTGTGTCAACTGACTTTCTACTAATCACCGAAATACCTTGAATAATATCTGTCAAAATAAAAAAAATATTTAGTCACTAATTAAAAGTGATTTTCTGACTTTTTGCATCATGATTCAATAAAAGGCAAAAAACATTCATTATTTAATACATTTTAAAGATCTTAATAAGAAAAATATTGGAAAGTAACGATAAGTTTTTTTTTTTTACTATTTTTGGCATTTTAATTTTTTGCCATACGCATATGAATGGCATTTAAGTGGCATTCGTAAGCCCCATCACCAGCGTCAAGGTGAAGTCTCGTCGATGGGGCCCCCCTCCCCCCTACAGCAGAGATGGCCAATTGATTCTCTGAAGCGCCATTAATATTTGATTACTTCTTGACAAAAATTGACTTCAAATTCTAGACAAAAAGCTTGTAATATAAGAATGTCTTTAAAATATATCAAGCACGACAAATTAATGTTCCAATTACAATTTAATGTTCCATTAATATAAAATATTTTCTAAACTTTACTAATATATTCTGATTGTCCTTTCACTTTTTTTCGTTAAATTTTTCATTTCAGTTACTAAAACACGACTTATTTTTGCATTGCAGTCATTGACAAAATAACAATTTTTTCCTATTGCAAAATAATTATCATATAGATCTTACACAGATTAAAAGTACAGTTAATTTTTTAAAAAAATTTCAGAGGACCGTGCATGCTTTTACTTAAAATTCTCGTTATGAAATCACTTTCATGTGATAGAATTCATTGAAAAGAAAAAAGTAATTTAATATCACAGAACTTGGATTTTTAACATTAAGGTTTTCATTATCATTATTTAAACAAGGAAACTTTTATTCTAAATTCAAAATACACATTCAACATTAACTGCAAAAGATTTTTTTTTTTTCACATTCTTTATCCTAACAATTTGAATCGTATTACATACTAGTTCTAAATTTTGCAAAGTTCGATAGGGAATGAGATTATCAATAAATTTTAATAATTGTAACATTACTATTTATGCCATACTTGCATTACAATCAGTTTCAATTTCTTTATTCAAACCAACTGTTAATTATAGCTGACTTCGAAGATGATCTTTAAAAGGAGAAAAGTTGATGAATTGGCCAGCTCTGCTTATTACACACGCGCGAAGCTAAAATATAGCTTTATTGTTCCTTCTTAATAAAACCCCTCTTAACAATTGTTTTAAATAACTATGGGAATTGATTTCTCATAAATACAATGATCTATAAGAAATCAATTACCTCCTTCCCACACACACACACCAAAATAAATAAATAAATAAAAATAAAAGAAAAACAAATAAAAAAAGAAAACCCCAAAAAAAAAAAGAAAACCAAAAAAAATAAAAAAGGAAGATTGATGCTGCTTATCTAGGCCGATGGCAATGGGCTACGGTGAAATATGTAAAGATCCTGTGGTGACAAAAGAATGGGAGGCTGATGCTAATATTAAGCCCTGATGACGATGGGCTATGCCATGATGTTAAAGATGGAAAGAGAAGAAGATGATGGACTATGATGGTGTTAAAGCACAAAAATAAATAAATAAAAATAAAGGAAAAAGAAATAAAAAAAGAAAACCAAAAAAAAATAAAAAAGGAAGATTGATGCTGCTTATCTAGCCCGATGACGATGGGCTATGGTGAAATATGTAAAGATCCTGTGGTGACAAAAGAATGGGAGGCCGATGCTGATATTAAGCCCTGATGATGGTGGGCTATGATGTTATAGATGGAAAGAGGAGAAGATGGCCATGATGGTGGTAAAGCAAAAATGTCATATGAATAACAAATATATTTATATGAAGTTTTAAACGACTAACACCTATTATTTTTGTTTATTTATTTATTTTATTATTATTATTATTATTATTATTATTATTATTATTTTTGCTTTTGCTTTGTTTTTGTAAGTTTTAACAAAATAAGTGTACAGTTTTTTTATATTTTTGCTGTTTGAACATTGTTATTGTGCTATCATTCTGAATTGATGGGCTTAAAATGTTGTATTTATAAAACAAGGTCTGCATAAACTATAAAATTTCAAAAGTTATTAATTGTAACTGGGATTAATTTAAATATTAAGGAGCCGAATAGTTAGTTTTATCATGTATTTATATATACTTAAAAAGACTACATGCATACATAGAAAAAGTAATTTATATATATGAAAATGGCCAAATGAATTAATTTAAAAATGGATACTTCACAACTCTTTAAAAAAATTTAGTATATACAGAAAGGGCCGCTTAAGTAATGAATCATATATATAAACTAAATCATAATATAATAATATAAATATCAAATAAGAAAAAAGATGATATGAGGCCGACAAAAACTATGAACCATTCGAAAAGCAAATTTAGAAAGATACATGCAAGCCCACTAACCAGCATTCATATGAGACATTATGTGTTACTTATTTTTAAAATATCTAACTTATGCTAAATTATATATTTTTATATTTATTTTAACAGTTGATTATGCTATACTGTCTTTATATTTTTAACTTTATAATGTAAAATAATTTTTTCTTTTCATCCTAAAAATAACTGTTATTCTTAAAAGAAAAAATGGTGTACAAAAGAAGTCAAAGTATAGCAATACACAAAGAGAAATAAAAAGATCACCGCAATTGGCTATAAAAAAATGTAACTTAATTCAGTAATATTGGCATCCTTATAGCGGAAAAATACCAACTTGACTTCCCAGTAACTCACTGCTCTGTAGCTAAGTTTTTTTTTTTTTTTTTTTTCTAATTAAACATATTATTATCATACAATCTTTATACAAGCTGTTCTGTTAATGGAGGAAAAAAAGTTGTAAAGTCATTAATAAAAAACAGAGTCTTTCAAGCGACTAATGAACTTACATGTATCTATTTTTAGCAGTTAAAATGATTTCCAATATTTCAAAAAATAGACCGAAAATTTAAAAATGCATTAAAACCGATTTTTAAATACAGTTGATAAAAAAATTGCAACCTTTGACATGAGATTATATAGGGATTAATGATTGCAATCTTTAAATTTTACTGTATTAAAACTCGGCCTCATAGCAACAACAGCAAAAGGCCAGGGCCTTTCGCCACCAACTTACCTTCGACTTCTTCCACCAACTCTGGGATGGTTGGGGAGAAGTCGTACTTACTTGATCAGCTCCTTCTTGAGCTGGTCCATCCTCAACTTCTTCCTCCTCAGCTTCTTCTTCCTCCTCCTCAGCTACTTCCTCTTCATAGTACTCCAGGTCCATTCCATCGTAGGCGCTCCATGATGCAGCTCGACCTAAATAGAAATTAAAATTAGGGCACCATTCATCAATACTCACTTCCATACATACCTGATCGTACTGCCGAGGAGCGAAGAATGACTGGAAGGAAACAGCACTTGAAACAGCCATGGCAAGATCAATTTCAGCAAACAACTGTGGAGCAAGGAGAGAAATTGATTAGAAATGATATTCAAATTTGATGCTTATGTATTATTGTATTTGTTTTTTCCAATAATGATCATACAAATAATTGATTATTGTTTTATTCATACTAGCTTCATCCCGGCTTCGCGCGGGTGGACAATGTGTCGACTACAATGTAGAGTACGGATGAATAGGTAATTTAAAAAAATTGTTCTAAATCTAATAAAAGCGGGAGTGAGACAAAATTGCACTAATTACAAATTTTAAACTTTAAATAAAAGTTTGTAAAAATGTTATAATTTGTTTTCTATTTATGTACATAATGAAACTAATAAATTAATTTTAATATAGCAGAACCACTTGGCTTTGCCGAGTTAACCTTGGCCTTCCGGGTAACATAAGCAAAAATATAACATCCTAAAAATACGCCAATCACAATAATGCAATCGCGTCCATAAACCGTCAAAATGACAATCAGAAAAAATTTTTATGTTATTTTGACGCAATCATACTAAATCCCTCATCTTTATAAATAACTTTTTTTTAAAAATTCCCTTTCAAAAATGTCTTATGCAAAATATCTAATAAAAAATCAGCAATAGTTGTCTTATTCGTCTAATCTGCCATAATCGGGTTCATATCCGATGTTTAACGCCCTTAGTGGGTGAATTTCTAAAATCGCTCAAATACGTGTTTAACTATTTTTTTAGTAGATTTGTTTTCCTGAATTTCATGCTCCTATATAAAACTGCCAGCGCACCTCATTTGTCACGTTAACGTACAATTTCCAACTTTTTTTTTTACTTAGTTTTTGTATGTAAACATGGAATTTTGTAATCGATTTTTCACTCCCTTCCTGATAGTCGAACCCTAAAAATTATGTGCAAAGATGTATTTCTGATGACAATACAATATTTTTTTTTTTTCCTTAGAACTTAATTATAAATTATTAATTTTTTTTTGAGGCATTTTTCCATCAGCCCGCCACAGATGATCAATCGCTAAATACTCTTTAGGGTTCAATTGTATATGGAGTTACAACAACAGTGGATTTAATGATACACCAAAACCACGCTCGCCAAAAAAAGACTAACTGGCCGTGAAGCTGCAACAACGAAGTATTTCAAACAGCATCAAAGAGAAAATATGTATAAATTAGTATTGTGCTAAAAAAAAACAAAAAAAAAAAAAAAAAAACAGAGTGAAATGTTTTCTAAAAAAAAAAAAAACACCCTAATACTTCATCAAATATTTCACTAAAGTGAATTTCTTTGTTTTGTTCTGTTTTTATGCACCATTTAGAATAATTAAAATAATTAAAAAATACCCAAGGAGTAACCACAAAATACCCAAGTGCTTATTTAGTTTTAAAATAGTTTAAACTAACAATTGCAGAATTCTGGAAAAACATGAACTTCATTTTTACAGATTTTCTTGTTATAATCGAATTTTAGAATGATCTACATAAATTTTTAATTGTTTTTATGTTAAACCCTTAATATGTAAATAAAAAGCTCATTTTCAGCTGATTATGTCAGGTTAGGGTTTTTTTCAGTTAACATGGGTTATGTTTTGGAAAGTTTTTTCAAATTCTTGCTTAACTGGCTGCCACTTTGTAATAAAGTGATAAAATGAAGTAAAAATTTAGCCATGTTTACTTTTTTTGCATACTTTATTAGACTTTATATAGAGAAAATTTCAAAACATAGATTTTTTTTTTTTAGAGGACAGCACAGTATGTTGTGGCTATCGCAAAACTTTCTTCTATATAAATCAAATCGTCTGCAACAAAAATCAAGTGACAATCTATTCGTTTTTGAGATATAGCTATCGGGAAAAAGATAGGATAAAAGCGACACCTGTTGGACGGTATATACTCAAATGCAATAAGAATCTATTTATATCAAGGTCTAACAGAAAAACATTCAAGTTTGGTGAAATTCTGCGTAATTCCTGAGACATGAAATCGTGAAAAATGCAGCATAGCAGAGTCACTGTTGGGCGATTTACCCCAAAACCTAATCAGCACCAATTTATGTCAAAGTCTAACTGAATCTGACATTTGATTAAATTCGGCGCATTAGTTTTTGAGATAGAACGCCCCTAAAATTTGTGTCACATATAGGCACAGATAAAGAGATATTTTCTAAAAACAGTTGTGTTCCCGTGTGGGACCTTCCCGTTGAAAATTTTTCACGAATCCTGTACTTTCTTTTAAAGTTAGAGATAATAAAAATAAAAAGTAATATATTTTTTTAGAAAATACGTTTTAATCAATCAATATTGTCATGTTAAATAAATTATGATTGTATGTTGAGAAAGCAATGTAGAAATCCAAAAAAGATAGTTCAGATGCTTTTTTTTTTTTTTTTTTTTTTTCCGTTACCATATCTTAAAAAAGAAACAGAGCAAAAATTGTAATTTATTTTAAATAGATTCACTAGTCCGCGCTTTCGACCAAACGTAAAAAAAAAACCCGGTGAATTTTCTATAATCAGGTTCAATGCTCACGCCAAATTAATGTATTGTAAGGGAATTTTTTTTTTTTTTTTTTTTTTTTGTAAAAATCAAGAATTGTAATCCATGAAATGAGACGTGAGTTTCAAAGTAAACATGGAATGCTTATAAAAGAGTGTATTGACGGAAAAAAAAAGAACTAGTCGGATGTGCCAATTTTAAAACTTTCTTGTATCTCATACAAATTTCACATACATTAAAAACGAATTTATAACGAAATTTATAACAATTTCTAACTTAATATAAAGTTTTATTAAATTCCGTGCATTAGTTCTTGAGATATAACTATCGCTAAAATCGTGTAAATCCTGAGGAAGTGCCATCTGGTGGGAGATTTACACCAAAACCCAATGAATAACAACTTATGTCAACGTCTAATGGAATTTGAAGTTTGATGGAATTCTGTGCAATAGTTCTTGAGATATAGCTATCGTGAAAATCATGGAAAAAGTGGCATAGCAGCGCCACCTGTTGAGCTGTTTACACCTAAGCATAACAAACATTTATTTATGTCAAGGTCTAACAGAATCTGAAGTTTGATGAAATTCTGTGTATTGGTTCATTGAGATACAGCTATCGTGAAAATTATAGCATAGCAGCACCACCTGTTGCGCGATTTAGACCAGAAACTAATTAGCACCCATTTATATCAAGGTCTAACTGAATCTAAAGTTTTATTAAATTCCGTACATTAGTTCTTGTATTTGTCAGACTTTCGGAAGTGTTTCTGAGTGTATTAATTATTGTGTATTAATCGGTTTCCTTAGCCCGGAATATAGTTTTTTTGATATTGTCAATTCAAGTAAAGATTTTCATGTTCAGCAAATATATTTTACAGAGAAGCATGGTATAGATAAACAGCATTTACATTAACATTAAAATTAATATTATCGTTTTGCTCTTGCATGTATAAATTTAGTTACGCAACGCAGCTGAAAATGGTTGGTTGAGAATGGATAGCCTCCTGTAAACCTATATTCCGGGTTGAGAAAACTGATTTAATACATTACTAGCTGACCCCCACCCGGGCCCGTGAAAAAAAAAAAATCATGTTTTTATTATTTTACTAGCCGCCACTGGCGACCAGTTTGGTCTCCCTTAAATGTATGTTAAACATTGCAACACGTTACATTTATTCATAATTTAATTTTCCCTTAATCCTTCGCCAAATCGGAAGATTCTAATAGACAAATCATGAACTTTTGCGATCATGGTAGCATTTCGCATATTTTTTGGGCACAAATGTCACATACGCACGTTGGCGCGATTCCCGCCCCCCCTCCCCCGCCAATTTGGCGAAAACTTTGTTATGGAAATTGTTGTTTATTTACTTTTATTTTTTATTTTAATTCTATATTATAAATTATTTTTGATATGTATATCAATATTTATTTACAACAAACTATCATTTATTTATTTTTATTCTTTTTTTTAATTATGAGTATTTTTGTTAGCCGGGAGCAGATGATAATTCGCCAAATATCGTTCCCATCACCGTCATTCATACTACAATTAATTTAATTTTAAATTATAAACCTGTCACTCATTTCATTTAAAATACTTAACTTTAATCTAAAATGCTTATATTACATAAATTTAAAATACTTCACACTTTTCATTTAAAAGAGAAAATAAATAAATAAATAAGAAATAATATCATAAATCAAAACATTTGATTTCAAAATCAAAGTATCATTTCTAATTTGTACACGCGATAAATAAAAGCTGTATTAGCGATTTTAAAAATGCTAAAAATCTGATTCATTAAATATTATTACATGAGTTCAATTTAAGTCAAGAAAAGGTCCGAAAGTTGAGTTGTATAGCACATAATTATGGTAAACTTTGATTGTCTCACTGGTGCGAATTATTTTTTTGACGCGAGGCAGCGGTCCGAAAATTCATTCGCGGAGAACTTGCTTTGCGAATGATTACCTCCATGATTTAATATTTTAAATGTTCACGACGAATCAATCTTTTTTTTGTTTACTTTTATGAATAGAGAATTTGAACTGCGAATCTTTCGACTGAAGTTATTGCAGAATATATACATAATTGAACGCAAGTCATCTCTCAAATATTAATTTATTTTGAACGATCTTTCTTAAAATGTAACTTTTATGCAGTTTATTCGAAAAAATAATTTTGAATAAAAATGGCCGCTTGGCATATGAAAAAGCGATGCGGCATCCCGGAACTGTTGAGGACAGTCACATGACTTACAGTTTTATTATAGAGATATTTTTAAACCAATTTTGTATGAAATTATAAAGATTAAAAATTCGCGAAAAAATATTGATATTTAGTGATAAAAACACTCATTTTCTTGTTTTTTTTTTTTTTTTTTTTTTTTTTTTTTTACGTAGGGGTCGGGTCGTTTCATAAATCTTTATTGGTGATAAATAAAACGGTCTTACAGCCCATGTAAAAAATTTTTGAAAAAATAGTGTTATCTAGTTGTAAACGAAATGTTTACTTCTCGCTTTTTTGTTTGTTTTCGCGTCGGCTCCTTTAACATAGCAATAAAAAAAATAGTTCTCATCTTCCGAACTCTCTGACATTTCAATCGGTTATAAATATAACTGTATGCAAGCTCTCTTTAAAATTTTGCGAAAAAATATGCATATTTGGTAGTGAAAACACCAGTTATTTAAAAAAAAAAAAAAAAAAGAAAAGCTTTAGCTTTCTACCTCAGAGCAAAAATGTATTAGAAGGTTTTGTTTTCAATGCAATGGTACACCTCCATCCGTTTTCAATCAACCCTTTTCAATCCCCCTAGGCTACACAGGCTAATCAGTCAGGTTTCCCGTTTCTGAGGGGAGAAGACTTTTAAAAAAAACCGTTGACGCATGCGCAAAGATATTCGTGTGGAAATTTGACAGAATGCGCTTTTCGTTTTAAATATATAGATAAAATCTAATAATTATTAACGGTGTTAATTTATGATGCGTTTCTCTTCAAAGCACGCATTTGTTGAACATGAAAAATAAATAATATCCTAAAAACCTATATTCCGGTTTGAGAAAACTGATTAATAAATAAACTATAAAAACTCTGAAAATCAGTGGCTGTAAAATATACTTGGTTTCATTTATAAAAATAAATGTTTCTTTAAATCTCGAAAATATATTAGTTTCTGCGGTTTCTAAAGAAAAAGAACGCTTTTCGGAATCGTGGGTAGCTTGGAAGAGGATTATTGTATAGTATATTATCACTCGTAGTTATATTTTATTTTCATCGATTAAGAAACATTTGTCTTTTTTTTTGAGCGTATATCTCTAAATTCTAAATCTAACCAGTTTAGGAATTAGCATTTGGTCAAAAGAAAAGACACACTGTAAAAAACAAGTTTTGTTCCTTTTGGTATATGCTCCATTCGGCGAATATTCAACAGTGATCACGACTCATGTCACAAAACGCATATACTAATATATAAATAAACAAGTATAAATAAATTTAAAAAAAAAGACAACTTCGAGTCTATTCTGATGCGACATACCTTTTAAACAATTCAACTTATAGTCGGGAAAGCAGCGTCCAATTTTTTGCAATCCATTTCAGTATCGATGATTTTAGTTTATAAGATAGATTAGGTTGTGTAGATATAACAGAACTGCTATTCAGCTATAGCGCACTAGCAATATACCACAGCAACATAGCACAAGACCGCTGCAGAGCGAAATGAATGGTATCCCGATTACGGATGTTACCCGTCTAGAGTGGCAATCATCCATAATCGAGATACCATCCATTTCGCTCAGCAGTGGATTGTGCAACATCCTCCGTTGGTTTGTCAACAGGCTGGCAGATTCATTATCTGTAACATCTATATCAATCAAATATACAAATCATTTACGCGAAAATTTGCTGCCAAAAAAGGACTCTGCCTCCCATCTATACTAATAAAAGAAAGTTTTTCTGTGTGTGTGTGTCTGCATGCGATGGCTAGCGAAATCTAGCGCACCTAGAAGTCTGAAAATTTAGGTGAGGATGATGCAAGACCTCTCCTGATGCACCTGAGTCTCAGAATTTTAGTAATTAACCAAGATATTAATTAAAAACTGATCAATAACTCATCTATTTATTTCTTTGCGAGCCGGCTTTCAGCACTCGCGCATGCTCAGAACCCGATTTACGGCAGCGAACGAGAATGAAAAACCATTTGAATGAAGAATGCGTTTATTTCGCAATTCTGTTTTAAGTTCTATCGACTAAATCGCTAAATCATTTCGTTTATTTAAAAACGAAAAACATATTCTGAAAGATCGCACTCTTACGTCTCAAATGCTGCAGTAAATTCGAAAAAAAAAAAAATATGTTAACCCTTTTGAAAAAGGGTCGTTTTCCCTCTTACGACAACGCCCCTCAAGAGCGCAATTTTAGAGATACAGACAAACCAAACGTATGTACTGAAAGCCGAAGCCTTCTTCTAATCGACGGTATAATTAATTTTGAAATATGCGAATTTTAACCCTTTCAAAAATACCGGCGAACGCAGGTCATTTCGAGCCTCAAGAGACGATTTTTTTTTCTTAGGCTAAAAGTTACTAAACGTTCGTATTTCGACACAATCTTTTTAGAGCATCTCAGTAGACCCTATTTACATCACCTATAACAATTTCGAAACGTTCGGACGAGAAGAAATATTAAAAAAAAAAAAAAAAAAAAAATCTGAGAAAATTTCGACGAAAACTGATAATAACGGGGTGTTTCAATGCGGTCACGCTCGGCTTCGGGTAATGTTTTCACTATTTAATATGCATATGTTTTCACATAATTTTATAGAGGACTTGGAAACAGTTATTTATAAACGACTAAAATTTCAGAGAGTTCAGACGACAAAAACAATTTTTCTTTTATGTTAACGGATCCGACGCGAAAACCAAAAAAAAAAAGGAGAAGAAAACATATTTATTTTACAAACAGTAACAATATTTCTGACGTAATTTTTACACGGGTTGTAAAACCGTTATATTTATAACCATTAAAAATTTCAAAGGGTTTGGACAACAAAAGCTATTTTTTTTTTAAAAACTGTGAAACGACCCATGTGAAACAAGTTGGAAATTGTACGTTAAACGTAACAAATGAAGTGCGTTCTTACTACAACTAGTTTTACAATGTAAAACAAAAAACCTTCGTAATTATTTCAGTGAAATGAATTATATCGTCTGTTAGGAACGAAATGAGCGTGCCTTTCTTTTCTCTTATCACGCATGCCACGTTTACAGATGCGAATTTTTTCCGACACCAGATAGCGCTGCAAAATTCACCATGGAGATTCTTGTTTTGCGAATGATTACTTCCATGGTTTAACATTTCTATGATTCACGATGGACGAATCTCTTGTGTTTATTTACTTTAATGGATATTGGAATAAATTGGCTGTTAACCTAATTTTAACTGAAGTTATCTCAGAATCTATACATTTTTTAATGTAACTCATCTCTCAAGCAAACAATTTTTTTGAACGATCTTTCTAAAAATGTAACTTTTATGCAATTTTATTCGAAAAAATAATTTTGAATTAAAATGGCCGCTTGGCATATGAAAAAAAAAATGGTCAGCCCGTATTTGTTTTCCTCAGACACATATGCTTGCGCTTTTATTATATAGATTATGTATGAAAGGAGTTAATAGAAGGAAGAAAACTTTTATTAACATATTTTTAAGTTTCGATTCGATTTTCATAAAATTTAAAATGACTCGACAAAATTCTGCAACGATTCTATATATTAAATTTCAAACCATTCGGTAGGGTAGTTTGTGCGCTGTTAGATGCGGACAGATGGACGGACCAGACGATGACTATAGGTGATACATATTTATATAATTACGAACGCACCTAAAAAGAAGAAAATGTTTTCTTTACGGGCACTTTCATCACTAATTATCAGTATTTTTTCGCAATTTTGTCATTAGAAATATGAATTCATACAAAATCAAATTAAAGATATAAAATAACAAATTGGGGTTTATTTGAGGTTTTATCACGGGCCCGGGCAACGCCGGGCGGGTTAGCTAGTAAACAAGTAAATAACTAGTCGGATGTGTCAATCCCAAAACTTTCTTCTATCTCACACAGATTTCGCACACACTAAAAAGAATCAGCACCAATTTATATCAAGGTCTAACTGAAACTCGAGTTTTATTAAATTCCGTGCATTATTTCTTGAGATATGACGATCGCTAAAATCGTGTAAATGCTGCATAGCTGCGCCACCTGCTGGGCGAATTTTACCAAAAACTAATCAGCACCCATTTATATCAGGGACTAACTGAATATAAAGTTTTATTCAATTTCGAGCATTAGTTCTTGAGATAGAGCAATTGCGGAAATCGCGAAAAAGGCTGCATAGCAGCGCCACCTGCTGGGCGATTTTTACCAAAAACTAACCAGCACCCATTTATATCAGGGACTAACTGAATATAAAGTTTTATTAAATTCCGAGCATTAGTTCTTGAGATAGAGCGCCCACAAAATTTTTGTCACGTACAGACATAGTCACAGAGACAGACATTTTCTAAAAATAGTCAAATCGTGTTCAGGACCTTCTAAAACGTATAAATCCGTCGAAAATTTTCATGAATCCAATACTCTTCTTTTAAAGATAGAAGAAAGTAACAATGACAATTCCGAGCGGAACAGGTGTCGCAGACGGACCGGAGTTGGCAACATTTTATTTTGGCGCTACACATTTTTTTCCCCCACATTATAATTAGTTATACGCACATTTAATTTTATTATAAAACACACATTATTTATTATAAAACCCTAGGTTGCCACACGAAGCAAAACTTGCTGAGTTACCAAACCAGGCAAAAAAAATCGCCATTTCAGTTTACCGCCAAAGTATATGGCATCTTAAAGTTAATCTTTCGTAATCAGATCCGTAGCAGCCAAATAGTTTATTTGTGCAATTCTGATTTAACGCAAGTGGGATTTTTAGCACTTTCCAACATAGTTGAAAAGTGTTTATTATGAATTGGGTTTGTTCGTCCGTGCTCTAACTCGCGTAAATATACTGGGATTGCCACGTTAGTTGATATACATTATTAAGGCTTACCATTAGGATGTTCATTATTGAAAATGAAGTGTGTAGCATTTATATTTCATTTACAGGGGTACTTAAAAGTATTCCGTAACATTGTGGTCTATTGGGGGAAATAACTTGTGGTGGTATTTTAATGGTGTTACACTATTTGAAACATAATTAAATTTATATACATTATTCAGCGGCGCTAGAAGATGTTTACTATAGAATATGTCATATGTAGCGTTTACTTTTTGCCTAAGTGTGCAGGGTAATAACTCAAAAGTATTCCGTTATACTGTAGTCTCTGAAGAAAAATTAATTGCGGCGAAAGGGTGACCATCTCAAGATCAGTAAGTCATAAAAATAAAAATACGTAAAGTGTTTTTCTTTATCATTACTGATCTTGAGAAGGTCACCGATTGCGTGTACGAAACTTAGTACGTCTGTTTATTTAAAAGATTTTTTTTTTTTTATAAGCCTTTATGTTTACTGTCATCACTTTTCGCCTACATATTTTTATTTTAATGATAATCAATGATTTCTTATATAATTCTATAAAACCATTCTCAAAATACTTGGTACGATCCTTCCGCGATACATTAGCCGATGAGTCGTAAAGCAAATTTAGATGAATGTATTATTTAATTAATGAGACAAACAAACCTGCTACCAAATAGAAATATCTAGTTATTAATTAAATAATGCATTGTCTACATCATTTGTGTATGTTAACAACTTTCTTTCCCCGCACCACATCGAGAACTCTTTCAGGTTCATGTGGCAAGTTATCGCGTGGTGTAGTCCGGAAAGCAGCGTCAACTTTTTGCAATCAATTTTAGTGTCGACGATTTTGTTATATATATGATAGATTAGATGATACAGATAAAGAAACCACCAGTGAGCTGGCATACACCGGCGGAAAGTGTTGTCATAGCAACATTCCGCGTCTCGCTGCAGTATAATGAAATGAATGGCATCTCGATTACTGATGATGCTTTCGAGTGGGAGTAACATCAGTAATTGGGTTGCCATTCATTTCACATTGCGTCGGAATGTGTCATGTTTCTATTGAACCCCACTCTCCCCCATTGGTGTGGCATCTGACTGGTTATCTGGTGTCATACCTAACCTATCCTTATATACCAAAATCGTCGGCGCTAAAATGGGTTTCAAAGATGGGATGCTGCCTCCCAAACAACGAAGATTGCACATATGTACACTACATGAGTTCAGCTAATTTTCCTAACCAAATAGATTCACCAAGCCATTATAACAACGCTAACCAATTGAAGGGGTCGGGGCAAGAGAGTGCCAAGCCACATTTTTGAACTTCTGAGATATTTCAATTTGAAAATTAGATCCAATACTCAAATCAAGATATATAACAAAGTTTTTTCGCCAATGTCTTAGTAACATTTGAGATATTCTGAGTAACAATAGGACATTACTTTAATGATATTACTATTACGTTTTTTGTAAATTAGCTATCTTCATTGGGGGCTGTAAGGATCTGTGGCAAAAACGAAACCTGTCACATAGGCTGCCACCAAGTGACATTAGAAACAAATTATATGTTGGATATTATAATATACAATATTAAGCAACAGCTAATATCAGTGTTAGATTTATTTCACCAAAAATGTGTCTTGGCACTTTCTTCCCCGATCCCCTCAATTTTATTACAGTACTAGCGGCCCGTCCCGGCTTTGCACGGGTAGACAATGTAATTTGTTTAGCAGATTTGTTTTCTTGAATTTCGTGCACCTACATAAAACAGCTGCTGAGATATAGCGAAATGACCTAAAACTTTCGAATCCCCCTTTAACCACCTTCGCGGGGGGGGGGGGGGGGAGGATTTCTAAATTCACTGAAATACGTGTTTAATCATTTGTTTAGTAGATTTGTTTTCCTGAATTTCGCGCACCAACATAAAACAGCTGCTGAGATATGGCGAAATGTCCTAAAATTTTCGAAACCATCCCCTTTAAAACCCTTCGGGTGGAATTTCTAAAATCACTGAAATGAGTGTTTATCCACTTTTTAGTAGATGTGTTTTCCAGAATTTCACGCTCCTACCTAAAATTGCTGCTGACATATGGCGAAATAACCCAAAACTTTTGAATACCCCTTTAACCACCTTCTGGGGGAATTTCCAAAATCGCCGAAATACATGTTTAACCAATTTTTTAGTAGATTTGTTTTAATTAATTTCGCCCTCCTACATAAAAGCTGAAATATGGCGAAATGACCTAAAAAATTCGCCCCCTCCCCCATTTAACCACCTTCTGGGGGGAATTTCCAAAATTGCTGAAATACGTGTATTATTCATTTTTTAGTAGATTTGTTTTTCTGATTTTCGTGCTCCTAACTTAAACTGCTGCTGGGATATGACGAAATGATCTAAAACATCCGACCCCCTTTGAGGGGAAATTTCTAAAATCGCTGAAATACATGTTTAACCAATTTTTTAGTAGATCTGTTTTCCTTAATTTCGCGCTCCTACATAAAACTGCTGCTGGGATATGACGGAATGACCTAAAACATTCGACCACCGCCCTTAACCACCTTCAGGGGGGGGGGGGGGGGAATTTCTAAAATCGTTGAAATATGTGTTTAATCATTTTTTTAGTAGATTTGGTTTCCTGATTTTCGCGCTCTTACCTATAACTGCTGCTGAGATATAGCAAATGACCTAAAACATTCGACCCCCCCCCCCTTTAACCCCTTCCGGGAGGGGAATTTCTAAAATTGCTGAAATACATGTTTAATAATTTTTTTTCTCCTGATTTTCGAGCTCCTACCTGTAACTGCTGCTGAGATATGGCGAAATGAGCTAAAAAATTCGACCACCCCCCTTTAACCCCTCGGGTGGGGAATTTCTAAAATCGTTGAAATATATGTTTAATCAGTTTTTTTAGTAGATTTATTTTCCTGATTTACGCGCTCCTACCTATAACTGCAGCTGAGATATGGCGAAATGACCTAAAACATTCGATCAATCATTTTTTTTAGTAGATTTGTTTTCTGGAATTTCAAGCTCCTACCTATAACTGCTGCTGAGATATGGCAAAATGACCTAAAACATTCGAACCCCCCCTTTAACCCCCTTCGGGGGGGGGGGGGGAATTTTCAAAAATCCCTTCTTATTGCTTGCCTACGCCATAGTAGCAATCTACAGTCCAAATTTCGTGACCCTGACTTTAGTAGTTTCGGCTGGGCGTTGATGAGTCAGTCACCCAGTCACCGTTTCCTCTTTATATAATAGTATAGATATGTTTTTTGAGAGGCAATAATAAGAACATTATATCTAAGTAATGGTAAAATTAAATGTATTACGATTTTACAATTTAAATTTGGAGATAAAAAATTACTGGAGTCCGTATGCAAGTATCTCCACAAAGCAATTGCGCCAAGAGATATTTCCTTTATTCCCCTTCCCCTTGATTGTATTTCCTGGTACTGATTACTATATTGCTATTCAAAGGATAAATGATGGGGTTAGAATGACAGTGGAGTAAGTCAAAAAATTTGTAAAATCGAGATAACCATATTTTCACTGAACGTATATTAATTTCTGTTCAGTGCGACAGTCAAATATGTCATAGTTCACTTAGGGAGTCGGTAGAGGGCAAAACAAGTTGGACCACCCAATGCAACGGCATTACGACAAGTTTCACAAAATCCTTCTTTTCTCAAATTACTATATATTGACTTACTCCACTGTTATTCTAACCCCCTCAAATATATATTAAAAAAAAATTGTAATGTGTTATTATTTTTTTTTTTTTTATCTTCCATGATCGGTGTCTACGTCAATGGTTGGCGGCAAATAAGGTTAATCTTCCATAATAGAGCGACATGGGAAAAGTAAGAATCAAACATGAGTATTACCGGTAACAACTTGGTTTAAAATTTATGGAACTAGATAGTTTACTACAAAAAACGCACTCTGTTGCGCAAAACTACACAATCTGAAATACGCCAGCTGGCGTTCGACCTGATTACGGAAGATTAACCAGAACATCAACAAATATCTTCACGAATATAGACATACCATGAAAATGGTCATGGTGGCAGCTTTAGTAAATTACAGGCAAATAAAACTGATACGAAATATCTAAACCTCTAAAATGCACAATGAAACAGTAAAACTTGTTTCAAATACAAACATTTATACTTTTATATGTGCATTTTCACAACCATGCTCTAAAAAGCAAACTACTGGGAAAAAAAAAAAAAAAAAAAAAAAAAAAAAAAAAAAAAAGCAGACCAATTTCGACTGGACACCGACCATGAAAAATTACCATGTAGTAAAAAACAATTAAGAGTTTAATACCGTGCCAGTCTGCCACCACCCCCCCCCCCCCCTAGTTAAACGAAATTTAAGTTACAAAAAACACACTCCAGTTTGACAAAATAAACATTTTATTCAAAATACATTATTGATAAAAAAGGACACATATTTAATACATAGAATACAAATTTAAGACATTTTAAAATATCGAATTAAAGACCTTTTTTACATTATTTACACATATCTTGAAAATAATCATATTAACGCAAAATTTAACTATTAACTAATTAGCACTCATTAACTATTTAAGTTTTTTAAAACAATTGCCACTAATTCGTATTAGAAGCTTATATCTTACAAATGCTATGCATATAGTAAAAACTCACGGTACTTTTCGGTTAACCGGGCGCCAGTGATATATGTGCAACTACATATATAAATATATATGCATATACATACATACATACATATATATATATATATATATATATATATATATATATATATATATGTGTATGTATACATGTGTATATATCACTGACGCCCGGCTAACCGAAAAGTACCAAATTCACTTCCTGCGTTTTAGTGTCTCCAGTATTTTATGCGCTTGTTTAAAACAAAGTTCAGAAAGATGCACAAATAACGATTAATTACTCTTCTTTAATGGTAAAGTTCGACTTTTAAATGAATAGCGACCGAATACCAATTGAATAGAAACGAATTGCAATCGATTAGCTTTCAATATTTGTCTAACAGCCATCCAATACCCTGAATTAAAATTCTAGAATTTTAGTTTATATTTATTTCATATTTGAATTAAGTGGAATCATTTAATAGAATATTATGTACTCATTTCATAACACTAAATTCAAATAAAATTATAATATTAATGAAGACAGGGAAATATTTGTTAAAGTTATGAAATTTAAATTAATAATGCATGCTTGTGCATTATATATAACGCAACAAAATAACAGTAATAATTACATTCAATGTAAACGAGTATAAATTTTTTTAAAGTCATTCATACAGTATCCTAAAATTTCGTTCGCTGAAAAAAAAAAAAAAAAAAAAAAATTACAATTTATTCTTATTATTTTTAAATTATTCTATACAAATAAAATTCTAAACAATCATACTCGAAGATAATGCAAAAAAAAAAAGAAATAAATACATAAATTAATAAACACCTAAACGAAATAAAAAATATCTTACTATTAGGATTTGGCGAAAGACGGGTGAAGTTTGTTGGCGATAAAAATTTATAATTTATCAGTAAAAAGAGCTCTATAAGTCCACACGACAGTCACGAGTTTTTAGCTTGAAGTGACGTTTGAGGGAACATGTCTCGCTATTTATAGACGGCTGCGGATCAGAAGCTCGTTGATTGGTTATAACTGTGTTACGTCATCAGTCATTATGTTCTGATTGGTTGCAATGGATTCAACGTCATAAAACTTCTCACGCGCTATCCCATGACATCTCACGCGCTATCCCATGATTACGTCACACTTATGTTTGCCGTGAAAATCAGCATGAAAAAGGTCGCCAATCGGATAGAATGGCGACCAAATTCAAATTATAAATGCGCCAAATTAAATTAAGATAAAAAATGCATCTTAAAAAGTAATTTTTCTGCACAATTGAGATTTATACATATTTATAAGACAAAATTTAATTAAATAATACTCTGTTATTGTTATTTGTTACACAATTTTGTTTTATATTACAAGTTGTAACATATACGTTTCGCCGTTGAAATTATGGCTATATACAAATAAATTGTGTATTTTAACATCGAATCGAAGCATCTACGTTCAAAATAACCCAGTTTTTTTATGATAAATCATCATTTCACTATAATTAGACTAGTACTTTATTGAAAATGAATCGTTTTCAGTTGATTACATAACAGACATTTTGCCCCCTATTGTGAACACGAATGTATGGATTTTCTGAATGTTTCCCTTTTAAATGTTGAGCGATTTCAAAATTGATCGCCCTGTAAAGGGTTAAATTCTGCAATTTTCACTTTTAAATTACCATTATAACTTAAAGTAGTTGAAATAATTGCTTAATAGTCTTCGTTACTAATTACTTACCGTTATAAAGCATACGGACAAAATTCAAATGTAAAAAGCTTTAAAAATTACAAAATTTCGATAAATTACTACTTGAAATGTAAAAATTTATAATGTGCATTTGTTTTTATGAAATCTTTTGCACAGAACGAACAAATAAACATTGAAACACGTCCAGATTTAAAAAAAACATTTTTATATATCTCGAGTTTTATAAGGACGCCATCTTGGATTTCCGTTAAAACGTGAAATTAAAATGTAATAATTTTTATCACGCGACGTATTTTAATAGATTTAAATAATTGTATAAGAAAGATTATGGCATTAAAAAACGCATAAAAAGTAAATAAGACATTTATCATAGCTTTTGGGATAAATTTCGGTATGTATTTGAAGTTATCTCTGCTATATTTGCTTATTGATTGAATTTCAAACTAATATTTCTATTCAAAATTACAATAAAATGAAGTTTCAATAACTGGAAAAATGGTGGAGTAACCTAAAAAGCGAAACCTTAACCATTTTATTACACTGACTTTATCCCATAAGACATTAATGTCTATTTCAAAAGCATATGAAATTTAAATTTTTGCGGCCGCCATCTTGAATTATCTGAAATTTATTGCAGCCTATGTTATACGAAATTGTATATACAAATCTAGTGATATCTCAATAGTAGAAATATGTTTGCTAGATCCTAAACTAGCAAGAAAATTTAATTTGAGCATCATCTCTTGGCACCATTTGGCATTTTCCGAAATTTTGTATAGCCTGTGCTACATTAGCATAACATCATGAAATTAACAGATTTTAACGGTAAATTAAATCAATGTTAGAAAAAAATCCAGGGATACTTCATTGGTGAAAACTTGCTAGTTAGATCAGAAATCCTAACGTGTAAAAAATTCAATTTTGAACATTCCCCGACAATTTGATGTTTTCAAATATTTTACGTAAGGCTTATGGTTGCATTAACGTTATATCATCAAATTAAAAATGTTAACGGTGTTGAAATCTTCTTTTATTGATAGGATAACTTAAAAATTTCTGTCGTGAAAATAAATTCCATGAACAAATTGAATATAGATGTTCAAAACCTTTAATTTTTGAATTTTCTTAAAATTTTTTCGTTAATGTTATAGTGACATAGCATCAGCAAATTGGGTATATTACAAGAGATTACAACTGTCGATGCATTAAATTATTATTGCTGTGAAAATATCTGTTTCCTTTTTGTAGTTCATAATGGAAAATATTCAGTTTGGGAGTTGGTTTGGATATAAGTTAGGTTTTTAAGAAAAGTCAAACGTTTGGTAAAAAACGAAAAAGTATAAACCACATTATTCATGTTGTTTAGATAAATCAAACTCTATCTCATTTCCGAAAATATGTTATATTTCAAAAACTAGCAGTGTGAAATAAATTCAATTTGACGATTACCGATCTGGCGTTTTACGAGTTTTTGTAGAAATGCACGATTGTATTAACCCTTTTAACTACTATGGCAAAAATTGTAGCATACCTATACTGTGAGTCGCTTGATCGAAAGATAAATAAAAGGCTCGATTAACTCATAGGATACTGTTTCTGTACTGAATTTTCAGTACAGGACTATTATAACAAAAATTCACCTATTTAAATGTTTCCAGTAATAGTACTAGTGCTCTAAGCGAAACAAAATTTCGTAGTAGCTATAATTAAACTGAAATTTACTATTTTAACTATGAAAAATGAAACTAGTCGGATGTGTCAATCCGAAAACTTTCTTCTATCTCACACAGGTTTTGCATACACTAAAAAGAATCAACACCAATTTATATCAAGGTCTAACTGAATCTAAAGTTTTATTACATTTCGTGCATTAGTTCTTGAGATATGAGTATTGCTAAAATCGTGTAAATCTTGCAAAATGCAGCATAGCAGCGTCACCTGTTGGGAGGTTTAGACCAAAACCTAATCAACAACAAATTATGTCAAGGTCTAACAGAATCTGAAGTTTGATTAAAATCCGTGCATTAGTTCATAAGGTATAGTTATCGTGATAATAATGAAAAAAGTAGCATAGCAGCGCCACCTGTTGGGCTATTTACACCAAAACGTAATCAGCATCTATTTATGTCAAGTTCTAACAAAATCTGAAGTTTGATGAAATTCCATGCATTCGTTCTTGAGATAGAGCTATTGTGGAAATCGTGAAAAATGCATCATAATAGCGCCACCTGTTGGGCGATTTTTACCAAAAACTAATCAGCAACAATTTATATTAGGGACTAACTGAATCTAAAGTTTCATTAAATTTCGTGCATTAGTTCTTGAGATAGAGCGCCTACAATATTTTTGTCACATACAGACAGACAGACATTTTCTAAAAACAGTCAAATAGCGTTCAGGACCTTCTAAAACGTATAAATCCGTCGAAAACTGGAAGTCGAAAATTTTCATGAGTCCAATACTTTCTTCTTGTAAAGATAGAAGACTTGTCTTTTTTAAAAAGTAAAAAGCAGCGGTCTGCTAACAGCAGTTAAGGATTAAAATAACATCATCCAATTACATATGTTAACGTTAAATGGCATCTATCACTGTTAGGAAATGTCAAATATTTCTTTGGTCAATTAGTTTGATAGCTTTTTTTTGGAGGGTAAAAATTGAATTTGAGTCCCCCAAAACATTCACTCGAGATTTTCAGATAGTTTAATGGTCTATTATACGGACATAATGTAATGAAATTGTGGGTATTAACAGCAACATCTGTTGTTACTGTTATGAAAAATATCGCCAGTGAAAATAAGTTAAACATCTGAAAATATACTCATATAGTGCAGAAAAAATTAAATTTGGGAGTTAGTTTAGGTATAATCCTTTTGTTAATGTGGTTCTAAAAAAACTATTTCCCCCCCCCCCCCCACTCAACAACGCTAAAATTTCTGACATATTCTCGAACTCGTTTTTAATCGTGTAGGTATGTAATTGGCAGGTATGACTACTAAGGTGATTTGAAATCGAATAACGTTTTTAATTTTTCGATAAATTCATTACATTTTTAATTATAGGCAACTGCTGTCGCATGACGATCTTTTTTGAAACCACCACATTTGACTGTATTTTTTTTTTTTAAGATACTGTGATTTTATCTAAAAATGGAAACTATTATTTCTCATAGATTCTGAAATAGTACACCTGTCAGTTTTATACGTTTGCGAATAAAAATGAATTCAGGAATGTGTCAGAAAGTTCCCAGTTTTAAAAAGTTCCTTAAAAAAAAAAAGCAAAACGATAAGAGAAAAAAAATATTTTTGATAGTTCAAAATTTACTGTGGAATAAATCCGAAGTCGTATTAATGCTTCAATTTTTTTTTTCAGCTTATGTTAATCATCTTGTCGAAAGAAATTAAAGGATATTCTGCTTGTAAATTATATTTTAACTACTGTCTGTGTTATTGTTTAAGAGCTGTGGTTAAATAAGCTAAAAGCAGATTAAAGTTTTAGATTCTGTACGTCATTTTTGTTGTTTAGGTAAATTGACTGCTACTTAGTTTGTGAAAATAGATTCGATATATACAGATTTTTTTTTTTTCATATAATGATTAAAGAACAGAACTATAGTTTCAAGAGCAATTAATAATCAACTCTCATCTTCAGGTGATTGTAGCAAGAGAGTAATTATCAAAGCAATGATAAAAACACGTTCAAGCTGAAAAAAGGGTTAAATGTAGTTAACTACAAATATCAATACTTGTTTTGAACAGTAGCAAATACAAATTTAATTTTTCAAAAGTAGTCACTACTTGTGTACTTTTAAGAAGACTAACTTTTTTCAACTTCGACTCGCTAAAACATTTATATTTATTAGCTTGATTCATTAAACTAATTGTTTTGAAGTTAATGTGTTCAAACCATATCTCCCTAGAAGAAAATTCAATACAAATGCTCTTATTACTCCAGCCAGTAGTTAGAAAACTATTATTATTATTATTTTTTTTTTTTTTTTGGCATACTGCATCTATTTTTTTAAAAACTGTAACTACAATTACAAATACTTGTTGGGAAAAGTAGTGATTACACACAACTTTTTAAATAATCTTTAGTTCACTACTTTTAGAAGACCAATTTTTTTGAGAGATTGTTATTATTATAACTCTCAAAATTACGCAAATAAATAATACGCATTTATTCATAATTATACACTGCATAAATTTTATTCATAGTCCTTACAGTAATTATTCCATCTTGAAATACAAATGCTGCTTACAATCCCCTGATTACCGAAAAGATATGAGAAGTGTGTGTTTCCCCCTTTGAAATTTTACCAAGGCCTCGAAATTGAATAAAACAGAAGCATACCTAACCGTTTTTCAGCTACAATTAATTGCATTTAGGAAAAAATGTGAAAATAAAACAAGAGCTTCTTGCTGCTCTAATGAAGCACTTTAGTAAAATAAAAAATAATTCTAAAAGCAAACTTTACAGAATCACAATAGGACTTGGCATTGTTTAACATATTTTAAGCAAAGATGCATAAAAATGATTTTCTAAGAATTACTTGAAATGTTTGCATCCAAATGATAATAAAAAGAACATTTAATGTACAGTTTTCAATCATAGCTATTCGAAAATAAAACAAGGACTTTTGGCTGTTTTGACAAAGCAGTTTACTAAAAAAAAATTAGAAAAACAACCTTCACTGAATCATGACATGACTTAGGCATTGTTGAAACATATTTTACAGCAAAGATGCATAAATAGGATTTTCAAGATTTTGATTGAAATTGTTTCATCCAAATGATATTATTAAAAATGTCCTTTTTAATAAGTATAGTGAATCTCTTCGAACACACACTTTTGCTTATGTAAGATGCTTTAGCTGTTTAAAAAAGGAATATTATGTTGTTGTGGCTTATCCTCCAACTGTCTGACGAAGTCAGACAAGATCTAATAGACCGCTAATCTTCAGAAAATCAAGAACCAAAAGGGGGGGAAGCATAGGCGTAACTTGGGCTGTAAGACTAGGGGGGCAAAAATCTCGAAGACCTTTTGTAAAAAAATTATACCCCCCCCCTCCATCCCATCACCGCGTAAACACACACACACACACACTTAAATTAAATACTTAACAATTTTAATATTTAAACAATATTTTAAATGTTTAACCATACGCAAAAATAAGGAAAATCCTAAGTTACGCATTTTATGTATTTAAAGGAATGTTTAAAAATATTGAATGCTCGACCGTATCTCTTATGTCTGGTGCAATGTTCAATTAGAAAATAATCCAAACAAATTTAATAAAAATTTGTCAAAGCCTTGGGCTTTCGAAGATTTTTTTAAATGGTGGGGGGTTATGGTGAGAGAAGTGGTTGAGATAAATATGTTTAAAGCCTTTATTCAGACTATCAACAATTGATGAAAGTTTATATTTAAAAAAAAAAAAAAAAAAACTTTATCTACCGTTCTGATTGCAATGACTCTGAAATTTTGCTGTGATGCATTTTAGGGTACATGGAATAATTGTAGTTTAAGAATTTAAAAATTAATATTGTCCCTAAATTTCGAACTCTACTTCACAACGTTTCAAGAGAAGAAAAACACGTGCATCAGTTAGAGATTACCGAATATTTTCTAACATTATTAGAATACTGTTAAGAAAGTTCATTCTTTCATACAATGGAATGAGATAATTTAAATAAACAATTTAAAAAACACAGAACGCAGTTAAAAATCCATTTTTAAGAATTAATGTCTATGGCAGATAGTGTATGTATGCGAATTCTTCGATGCAACGCTATTGCTATTTATAGATATGACAATCTTTCAATATCCTGTTGTGCAGCCATATGTTATATGAATAATACAGTAAAATTTTATTTGATTAATTTTAACACAAATGCACATGCAACAATTACCATCCATAGGCAGCAATATACCTAATTTCTTTTGCGCTGCCATATGAATTTATTTATATTCTATAAGCACCTTTGAATAATAAAATATAACTCAACTGGAAAATGTCTAATACAGTTTAAAAAAAATACATTAGAAATTCACGTCCATAAACTGAAATGCTTCATTTTTTTTTCGTGCAGCTGTGTATGTGATATATATGTGATGTAGAATTTATACTCACGACGTAATGCACTAATATTTAGTTAATTTTTGAAGTGTAGACCACAGCTGAAAACGCACTTCCAGCAATTGTAGTTCATGGTCAGTCCTGTAAACGAAGTATATACATGCTAGTTACTTCATACTCTATAGAAAGAGTGCTGTAGTGAGACATAGAATGTGGATTAACGATAATAATGTTAATTCAGGCATTTACATACAAATAGAGATTCATTAAAAAATCAACATTTACACCGAGACAAGCAGAAAGAAATCTAGGGAGGGTCAGTATTTTGTTATAAATGTGCTTATACTTCGCAGCCCAGGGCACCACAGAGAGTTCCAGAAGGCTTGATCAACTGAAGCCCCTGTTTAAGATAAATTTGAAACACATAAACGTAAAAAGAAAAACATAAAAATTGTCTTCCACTGGGTTTCCGGGAGCAGAGCCCCATTCGAAAGATTCTTATTTTTTTGATTTTCTTAGTGTTTAATTGTTTTATGTCACTTACAAAGAATAAATATTACTTTTTTTTTCAAATCATCAGAGGTAAAGGAAATTTAACTATCCTTTCTCCAACAACCCTTCCCACCGGCGCACAGTGGAGTATTTGATGCAAAATCCTGGCCAAAAAGGCAGAAATTAAAATTTGCTTAACAATTGTAAAAAGCGTATTTCATAATAGTTGACTAACTGGTGCATCGATCTATGTGTATTTCAGGAGTGTGAGCTATATTCCGCGACTCCTAGCCTCAATTTGAAGCAAAAGTGTCTTTGTGAGAAGACGTGCTTTTTTGTTATGTTTCGGTTTTGTTATTGCGTTTAAATGTATACTTTGACATGTGCATTTAAATAATTTTACTTTTCATATAATAAAAGATAATTTAAATTGAAAATGGGTTAATATTAAGCCATTTTAGATCTAATTTATTGAAATATATTATCTAGTGTATTCAAAGCTTTTTAAAGCTGTGTCGGGGTTTGTTTGTCAGACCATTTTTGAATTATAATCGTATTATTTATAGTTTTAAATGCAAATTTTTGCAAAAAAAAAAAAAAAGTCGCATATTGTTGTCTTTTTTAGACATCAGTGTTTCTTGGGATGGCTGCAAACGTATTAAAAATACTCAAAAACCAGCATTTTTATAACATGGAGACTCAACTTTGGTAAATACTAAATACAAGTAATATATATATTATATATATTATATGCATTGGTTTTTATAAATAATTAAACATTTATGTGTAGTAAAATTAACCCCATTTAATTAATTATTACTTGTAAAAAAAAACTAAAAAAAAAAAAACTGCCCAGTTAAACTGAGGGCATTGAGCTCCCAGGCTATTCACACTAACTGTATATTATAATCTTATTTCAAAGAATAATGCCCTTCGAAAAAGAAAGAGATCGACAATATATTAAGGGGGGGGGGGGTCATCCCCCCGTTACCCCCCTCATAGTTAACTAATGAACCCCTTAAACTAATCAGGGAAGTCTCTAATTACAATGAATATATATACAAAATTTGAAGAAAATCGAATCATTCTGCATGAAAAACCCATTTATCTAAATTAAGGGGGGATTAACCACCCCTTTCCCCCTTTATACTTAACCAATGAACACCCAAAACGCTTCAGAGAAGCGCATTATCACAATGAAACTATATACAAAATTTGAAGAAAATCGGATAATTCTGCATGAAAAACTCATTTATCTAAATTAGGGGGAGTATCCCCCCTTTATACTTAACCAATGAACCCCCAAAACTATTGACAGAAGTGCAGTATCAAAATGAACCTATATACAAAATTTGAAGAAAATGGGATAATTCTGCATGAAAAACCTATTTATCTGAATTATGGGGGGTTAGCCCCCGTTCCCCCCCTTTATGCTTAACCAATGAACCTCCAAAACTAATCAGGGAAGCGCCTTATCACAATGTACCTATAAACAAAATTTTAAGTAAAACGGTTAGTTCTATCAAGAGTTATCTCGTTACGTACATACATACATACGTACGTACATACAGAACCGGCAGGCACATAAGCTCTCAGGCTTTGATAGCCTGTGAGCTAATAAAAACCTATCAACAATTAATTTCCTCTTATAAACAATAAACAATGAAGTAAAAATTGTATTATATATTTATTTACTTAAATAAATACGTACAATTATGCATATATAATATTAATTAAGTGTAATTACTAATAAATAGTAAGTCAAGAGCAATTGCTTTAACTTTAAAACACATGAAAATTAATTTTGGCCAGAATTTTGCGTCAAATAGTCCATTGTGTGGCGCAGCGCATACTTACAAATTTTCTTTTTTCTTTTCTTTATTTTTTTTCTTTTTTTTTAAGATGATTTTAAAATATTATAACCTGAAACTCTACAAAGATAAAGTAAATTTTAAAAAATTCCATGTAATTTATTAAAGCAAACTAAATATAAATATAGTAAAATATAACAATTCTGTTATCGAAGAGTTTTGATAAAGAAATATAGATTATCACAAATTTGTAACTTCTATTTTTACAGTATAGCCACTGACTGATATCTTATACGGCCCTGGAACACTGAAGTCTGGACCCGGCCAATGTCTTCGGACAAAAATAAAACTCGGACCCGACCTGGCACGGGAACAATACAGTGTTAGGCCTAGCTCAGCTCAAGTCCAATGAAATAAATCTCAGGTTTCAGGCCAGGCCCGGTCCCCCTGCAGACCTCTAAATTCTTCTTCTCGAGCCTATGTCGGGCTCACATTTTATTTATTTATTTTTGTAAAAATTATAGTGATGTTGTACATTTGTTTAGCGAAATATTTAGAAATTTAATTTGGTTTAATACATTAGAGAGATATTTTTAAAGTCTACCTTTTTTTCTTTGTAGAGCTTTAAAATTATGATTTTCTTTTATAATCTTTTACTTGCATTCTAAACTACGTTGATTTTTCTTACTGATTCTTCCTTTGAATGTAATTGTCTAAGTCAATTTTTTTAATAAGTGTACGTAATTGTCTAACTAAGGAAGGTCCCCAACTGCCAGATCAGGATTTTGTCGAGAGTGGTGTCGTTGGAAAGCTCTTACCATGGGGATCAAGCGAAATGTTTACAACTATCCATCCGAATGCAACTGGTGAAGATTTATAGGCTGATGTATTTCTAGATTAATTTTAACACAATTATTTCAAATTGGTAAATAAATCATACGAGTAGTAATTTTCCAACTGGACGAAAAATGTCCGGACCAGGATTCGAACCTGGGATCGCTTGGCTGAAGCCGCCATGCTCTACCACTGAGCTATCCCGGTCGAATCTGGAGGGCATAATTCATCCAGTTAACCTTATTGATCAGAGAATCTGGTCTGATATTTTAATCAGCTCAACAGAAAAGATCGCAGGTAAAGGAACTCCAGTAAACGCTGGATACGTGATTACAATTACACTAGATTAATTTTAACACAATTATTTCAAATTGGTAAATAAATCATACGAGTAGTAATTTTCCAACTGGACGAAAAATGTCCGGGCCAGGATTCGAACCTGGGATCGCTTGGCTGAAGCAGATTCTCTGATCAATAAGGTTAACTGGATTATGCCCTCCAGATTCGACCGGGATAGCTCAGTGGTAGAGCGTGGCGGCTTCAGCCAAGCGATCCCAGGTTCGAATTCTGACCCGGACATTTTTCGTCCAGTTGGAAAATTACTACTCGTATGATGTATTTCTGTCATTTATTGATTTCTCCAGGTCACTAGCTATACAGGAAAGACACTCTGTGTGATAGAAAAGAAAGCTTACAGTACAGTTATGTAACCTGTTGCATTGCCCGTGTGAAATTGGTGAAGGTTCCATGTTCCCTCGAGTAAGAAACAGAAGATTATGACCACGTCTTGTCGACATCACCACTAGAGAAAAAAGTATAATAAAATTGCATAAGTTGGCCTATAACCCATTCTCCTCGCCCATCTTCGATGACATGCGTCGGTATGCCTTTTAATTAGAGACACGGATCCCGTCTTTCGATCATTTGAACAGGCATGCTTTAACTTGAATAATAACACAACTGCGAAACCCCCCTTTCATTGTGCGAACCTGGTGTTGGAAACACTCGTGCGACAGCCATTTCTATTCAGAAATGCACCACCATCCGCGAAGTTACTTTTTCCACCAAGCATAAACTGTCTTCTCTGTAATCCGTGAACTTTATTTTCTATCACACAGAGTGTCTTTCCTGCATAGCTAGCGACCTGGAGAAATCAATAAATGACAGAAGTACATCGTCCTATAACTCTTCACCAGTTGTATTCGGACGGAAAGTTGTATACATTTCTTTGATGATCCCCATGGTCGGAGCTTTCCAACGACAAAATCCCGATCTGGCAGTTGGGGACATTCCCTAGTAAAGTGGTCATTAATATTGTTTATATTTTGTATTCCATGCATTTTGAGCATAATCCAAAAATAAAATATTTGCATGAGTAAGAGTGCTTTTTGAATAATTTTAATTGTAAGATAATGTTGCTTCAAAATCATTGGCATGTTTTGTAGAAATTCAGTCGAGCAGGGCCAATTAATTTTTTGTACGGGATGAGTTTGGGGCGACATTTTAGCTTTTATACCGGACCGGGCCGGGCTCGGGACGAACATTTAAATGTGATGTTAGGCCGGGCCAAATAATATTTTTGATCGAGACGAGTCAGGTCAGGTCCGGGACTAGAAATTTCGACCCATGCAGAGCTCTACTCTACATAGTGAAAATCCAAATATATTTACGAAAATCAGAGCGCGGACAAATTACTAAAAAGATGGACGGACATAAAACAGAAGTCTTAAATACTTTTCAACTATGTTATGGAAAGTGTTAACTATGGATTATATTTCTTTTTTAAACTTTTTATTATCAAACATTATCGGGTTGTGAAAAACATAAGTTTTATTAACAAGATTAGTTAAACTTTTTAATAAAACAGTATCTTAAATTGGTTTCTAAAAAAAAGTTACATGATAAGCTATTTTTTAAACTTTATTTCAAAAGCCTATATATGCACGTGGGAAATATTTCATACCAGCCATACCTTTTATAGAACTTTTAAATAGAAAAAAAGAAAAACAAATTCAAAATCCACCATACCCTTAACAAAATTTATTTATTTATTTTATTGAAATGTGATTAACTTGCCAAAGCATGAAAAATCTCGATATAGTAAGTTTTTTTTTTTTTAAGTTGCTTACAATAAGATTGTGCAATTACAATAAGACTAGACAATTTCAAATTGCAATTTTATTGCAAGCAACTTTAGAAGAAAAAAAACATACCATATTGAGATTTTTCATGCTTTGGCAAGTTAATTACATTTCAATAAAATAAATAAATAAATTTTGTTAAGGGTATGGTGGATGTTGAAATTATTTTTCTTTTTTTCTATTTAAAAGTTCTATAAAAGGTATGGCTGGTATGAAATATTTCCCGCGTGCATTTTGAACCCTTTTGAAATAAAGTATAACAAAATTCTGGACTAAAGTCTTATTTCATAAGTATAATGCATAAGAAATTTATTTTTACAAATGTTCCATGTGCTTTTGAACGATTCAAAATCAATGATTATTTTAAGGTAGTTCTCAAATGTATTTTTCCCACTCAAAAACACAAACTTTTTTTACTCCTTTTTAAATATAAAATCACATTTGCAAGCACGATTATTAAAGTGAATTTTATTCATTTTTTATCTTTTTCCGATAAATGAATTATAAGCGATTATTGTCTTAATACGGCTTTTTTTTCCCTTTCCTGCGCTTTCGCAACTCGAAATTCAGCTCAAAACACCCACTTTGACAGCATTTTCAAAAATATTTTGCCTTTTTAAGAAAATTTGAAAAACAGTTAAATTACATAGTTTCTTAATCAGATCACCTGCCAATGGGATACTTTTCTGAACAAAAATAAATGAAAAAAATCCGTTCGAAA
Organism: Maratus michaelseni; assembly: GCA_963931845.1. Lineage (NCBI taxonomy): Eukaryota > Metazoa > Arthropoda > Arachnida > Araneae > Salticidae > Maratus > Maratus michaelseni. The sequence goes on from OZ007594.1 coordinate 75,645,042, forward strand.
AGAACCAATATGGGTTTGAGAATAAGTTTTAATAAAAACCATGTTCCTAAAAGTACGCGGTTTCAATAATTTTAAGTGAAAATAGGTTCCACTTTTTTTAGAAAAAAAAAAAAAAAAAAGAGCAGGGGAAATATTTTTAATTGAACTTTGACTACGGCATTAAAAATTTTGTTAAGAAGAAAGAGAGACATTACTGCTATGAACGAAAAAACAGTTATGGGTATTCGGAATTATCCACTATTTATTCTAGTTCATACCCAAAATAGCAAATAAATGGTTAAATAAAAACAAAATGAAATACACAACTATACTTTAACCACAAAAAACTGGAGGGGCAAAAGGTACATCGTGCCCCTGCTTCTGAAAAACTAGGGGGGGCACATGCCCCCCCTTGCCCCCGCCAGGTTACGCCCATGGGGGGAAGCACAAAAGTCCTCCCTGGAAACATCTAAGCAGTCCAGGATGTGTTCTGCAGAGGCCTGTTCAGCTTGACATTTAGAGCAGACTTCAAAGATATTTCTGTCCTCAAAGAACGAGAGACTTTTCGTGTGTCCACTTGCCAATTTTGAAATTGCTGTTCGAGAGACTCTGTCACAGTTGATAGCGACAGCGTATCAGTGGTGGCTGGGAGGGACCTTCCACTCCCTTCTCTAGATTGATGCTCTGAGTAGGTAAGGGCTGAAGAGGAAGACATAGATTGACAACAACCCTCCTTGGCCAAGCGATTAGATTGCTTATTTCCATAAATGTCTACGTGGGATGGAATCTACTGAAAATGAACATCATGGAGCTTTGAAATAATTTTAAGTTTAAGAAGGATGGAAATACTAGTTTTATCTCCAACTGTAATTCAATTGTGAAGGTGTTGAAGGGAACTGCGACTGTGTGAAAGAATCCAGAGGTCTCCGAAGTCCCGCTCTCTGAGAATAGCCTCGAGACCTTGTTCAATTGCAATAAGCTCGCTTTTAAAAACTGAAAAGAAATCAGGGTTACGGAGACTGATGGACAAATGTTGCCCTGGTTTCTTCAATGTAGATCCCACTACCAGTGTGGTCGTCCCTCATGATTTCGTTAATCCAGGGATATTATAAACAGGTTATTAATATACAATGTGAGTAAGATACCAATTAAAACCATTGGACACCTTAAAAGCAGGTTATTAAACTGTCAAGACGCATCTTTAAAATGAGGTAACGAAAAGTTAAAAATAATTATCAAATGTAAACCAAAGTTTTGAAAAATAATATACATTTTTTATTCATGTTATTTATTGATGTTTATGATTTTATATAAAGCATTAAAATTAAATTTGTTTCAATGGTAAATGGATTACCTTTTCATCTTGTAATTTAGAATATATTTTTTATAAGCTGATTTGAAAATTATTAGAAATCTTTAAAAAAATTCATGGCTAATTTTTAACATTTAGTTTGCAAATGAAATTGAAACATGTTGAGTGAATACAACAAGGAGAAAAATAGGTTCCTGAGTTATCTGAAATAAAAAGTTTTGAGAGAGTAGTCTCACCTTTCTAAAAACTTAATGTCAGCACAATGAAGTGTGGTCAACAGAAGAATCCATTTTCCCTTTTTTATAGCACAAAATGGAGTGAACTGTGTATATTACATTGCAGAAGTCTATCAAAACACAGTAGCGAAATTTCATATTTTTCCACCGGCTTCTGCAAGTGTAGCACAATACTGAACCTACTTCTAGGTTGAACTGTGATTTAGGATTAAATTGGAATCACAATAGTAAAGTTCGATTCGACAGCAAGATGACTTGCATTGCTGTCATTGAAAACCCTTATGCAGATGATCTTCTGCTACAACAAGTACAGTTGCTCATAGATGAGAGCTGCTAAAGAAATGTACTTTAGGCTGTTAGTCATTGTGATCTCAAATTCCCCTCACTAATGTTAAACTCATGGGCAAGGGTTGCATTCTATTTTAAAAATATCTCCTAAAGAAATTAATAGTTTTAACTTCTTTTATCTGTGCACTGTTCTTAAAGGATGTCCATTTTTTTTTCTTAGTTGTCAAAATATTTCTAAAATATATACTTAAATTTATTTGAAGTGTTAGACTCTTTACACAGTTTCGCTAAGATTTTAACACACAAAATTTTAAATTAAGTATATATTTTGACAACTAAGAAAAAAAAAAGTCCTTCCGGCAGCTTTCCTGTATCTTCGTTTTAAAACTTTAGCTAATGTTACTCGAAACAGCAAGCTAAAATGCAAAGAACCCGATTACAGAAGATTCGTTAATACTGAATTTGAATAAGAAATTTGCCAAATTAGTCAACTATAGCCAAGTTAGCACCATTTATGAAGACTTATTTTTGATCGCCAAATTTGGTGATATTTCGCTAAGTGTCACCAAGTTTGGCGAGAATTTGGTGCTAATGGATATGAATAGTTTTATGCGTATGATTGGAAGATGATTATAACAATGAAAGATAATAATTTGTGAGAAAATGTGTTCACTAAAACTCATAAATTAATCTTTGAATTTTTGTAATGTACTGTCTTGTTTCAAAATGTCTGCCACCCTAGAATTTCAAAGAGGTAAAACAAAAAATGCTCTGGAATCCTTGTATCAAGGCCTAATACTTAAACAAAAAATAAATTAATTTTTTTTTGTATATTTATTTTAGTTTTAAATCTTTAAGTGGCTGTCATTTTGAAACAAAATGGTGGATCAAGCTGGCCAACGAACTCGGTGAGCTTAATACACACAGTTAGTTTAATCTAAATTGCTTTATAAATACGAGTGTTATCATATGACATAGATCATATATATATATATATATATATATATATATATATATATATATATATATATATATATATATATATATATATATATATATATCAACATTTCAACGGAGGGTGGTTTTGGGGTCTGGGGGTCATGATCAGTGAAAATATACCGAAATTTTCTGGAATTGCTTTCCTCTGAACGGCTGCAATAGGTAGCTTTATACTTTTTTGTATTGAAAGCTACCTAAAAGACATCTTTTAAGAAGAGTATACAGAAGAAAGAAGTTAAACATATTAATTTCCTGTGAAGATATTTTAAAAATACAAATGCATCACATGCCTAACATTAGCTTAAGGAATTTGAGATCTTGCTGACCTATAGCCATAAGTAGTATTTGGCTAGAAGTGGAAACCTTTATAAAGCAATTTTTCTTTCTTATTATTATTAAATATGCAAAATCCATCACAGGTACTTATATTCAGATGTTTATACGATAAGAACGTGAAATCAAATATTTTATTACATATTTGCTTTAGTGACTTTTGCATCAATAAAGTGCTTAGAAAGAGAGTAATAAATTGCCAAATCAATAAAAATTGTCATTCCTTGCCAAATCATTTATGAATACCACTTTTTCCTTCAAAACTGTCAAAAATTACGTTACATTACGGTCTATAGGGAAAAAAACATTTACGGTTTATTTTAATGATATTGCACAATTTCAAACATATTGAAATTGATATGTATCACTGAAGTGCACTACAAGAGGCTTACTATGGAATATGGTGGGCATAGCACTTACAGATCCTTTACTGGGCTAGGTTTCATGTCCGAGAAAATTCGATTAGTGGGTCACTGTCAGGGCATAAAATAACATATAAAGTAGGCGACACTAGTGTCGCCCAGTGGGAAATTATTGTCGCCCAGTGACAGGAAATGGTGCCGGCAATTTTTGAAATAAAAAATTTTGAATAACAAAAGCTGTCTTTGTGCTTCGGATATTATAACTGTCGACATTTGTTATAGCAGATACCGAGTGTAGGCAGGGGCAGTACGATACAATATGAGGCAGGCTGGGATGGCGGGAAGTGCCGTGTGACCTATGGCCTATGGGAAACATGTCGTTGTTGTGATCTTTGTGTTTCTGCTTGAAAGATTTATTTTCCGACAATCCATCTAGTGATGGGATTCAAATAATATAACAACCGGTTCGCTTCACGAATGATTTTTGATGCATTAACAATAAGGGAAAATTAAGCATCACACATATATTATGAAACACTTTACATTAAAATAACAACATAAACTTTGAATTTTAAGTATAATGGGGAAAAAAAATATCCTGAAACATGCTTTCCTATAAGGACGTAATTTGTTTAATAAATATTAGGCAATCATGAAATCCTGATCAAAATTTCTAACAGAAAATAAATCAAAACCTAATAATACAATAACGATAATGCAAGAATAGCAGAAATTTAAGAAATGTTGAATAAGCATGCTATATAACCAGGGAGTTATCCTAGATTGCCGATTTAGATACCCAAATTCATCAAATCTTCAATATTTTAATGTTTTTTGTTAAGTTAAATTGGATTCTCACAGGAATGAAGATTTTTTTTTTCAAACTAAACATTATTTTAATAAATGAATCAATTTACAAAATGTCACAGTGTTATATTTTTAAAATGCTGTTGTGCAGATGCACATTAAGAAAAAGTAAATTAATGTAAATATGATTTTCGCATTTGAAGTATTTTAAGAACCAGTTCGCCGAACTCCACACAAATGAACAACTGGTGCAAAACAGCTGAATCCCACCACTGAATCCATCCACCTTCATCCAGTGCATCCTGGCCTCAAGAAGAACTTAGAGTTGGAGCCCCACTGTCTTCGGCAGCGTATTAAAAAAATGGATGGCACAATCTCATTAGCATTCTTGGATAAAAACTTTAAAATCACACAATGCAGAAAAAATAAAATTGCTAATAGAGCTTGCACTGGATGTTTATAATGATAGCCGACAGTTGACTCTCTCTGCTCATTTTTGGCTTTCGCGGTTTTTATCGAAAATTCACATTGACTCACAAATTGCCTCTTACATGGACAATGGTTTAGAGTGTGACTTTTCTTCTTTTAATCCATCTCCAGCACTGTTGCGGTATAGAAATCCAGTAATGTATCGCGAGATGCTTGATATTGTTGGTGACCAAGTAAAAGAAAATACAGACACGCAGTTGCAAAAGGCTGATTGTTTTTCTATCCAGATAGATGGTTCCGTTGATAAATATGGAGTTAATAATAAATTTGTTACAGCACTATTTATTACAGAAGAATAAGAAATGAAATCAGTTTTTCTAGGAGAATGTAAATTGAGTAAGCGAGTAGCAGAAGGCCTCATGGATTCTGTCAAAATCGTATTTGAGAACTTGGGCATCTCCAACAGGATAGATGCTTTCTTAAAAGCAAGAAGACCAACAGAGGTTGTTAGTGCAGCCCGCCTTGATGTTGGGAACCTTCTTGGTAAAGACAAAATTGCCGATTTTACCGATGATGTGGTTGCTTTTTACGCGGCTGAAAAACTGCCTCCTCCATCAGATATGACCTCATCAACAGCAAGACTCTATCATTACTTTAAAGCGTCTCAACCCCACTCAGGTTTTAACAAATTGGTACAATCATGTTTCTTTAACACCTCACAGCGCTGGCCCATACATACAACGCTTAAATCTAACAAACAGTCGGGACTATCAAAAGAAGCATTAAACTCAAGAACATTTATTGCTCTTAATGGAATTGGAACAGCTTTTTATGATCCAAGACCTGCTGTTGCAAGGTTCCTAGAAAGCAAAGAAAGAAAGAGAAAACTTCCAGACAAAGAATTCTAACAAACACAAGAGTTTGTCAACAAATTCTTTGCAATTGATAATAACTTGTAAGAAAAAATTTAAAGATTTTAACTATTATTGTAACATTTTAAAACCATTATAAAAATATTAAAAATTTTAACTCATTAAAATATAAATAACGAATCGATCTCTTGTTTAATTCCATTATTTCAATAAGAAAGTGCTTTGTATAAAAAATTTAAACTATTGTAAATTATTTCTGTAGTATTTTGGAAATATTTTACAGTTAGAATTTGATTCTTTTAAACATGAAGAGTAAAATCGATTTCCTTGTTTAGTTCTACTCTTTTCAAAATACAGTAATTTCTGAAAGGCTAAAGATTTTTAAACACTTTAATTATTGTTCATTTGGCATTTTGGAAACATGTTATAAAATTTAACATGGTATTTTTTTATTTAATATTTTTAAACAGCAAGAGGAAAATCTTTTTGATTAGTTCCACTTTGAGTCTAAAACTATAGTTACGAGAAATTAAAAACAAATATTTAATGATTCAGATCAAATTTGCTTTTCAATTTAATAATTTATTCCAGGCTCCAAATACCAAATTGGTAGATTTAATACTGTTATGTACAAAAGTCAAGTGTAGAAACAATAAAAGGTAAGCAGCATTTTAACATAATTTTAGCGATAAATTTCATACATAAATTTTTAATTAGATACAGAAATTTGGTAGGTTGAATGTTATGTTTGACTATATATATGACTAACATAACAATGGTTAACAATTAGTATGAACTGTGAATGTAGACTTTCTTTAATGCTACCTTAGCTATAAATGAACGGGTTTACATGATTCAATGAAAACATCATTATTTACTTACCAGGTACAGAAGAAGTAAAATAGACAGAATTAATAAAACAGAATTATAAAAATCGATATTCTAATTATTTGGTTTGCAGTTATCAGGGGGGGGGGGCTGAATTTATAGATATATGCTTGGGACAACAGATCAAACCTATTGTCGCCCAGTGAAAATTTCTTAAAATATGCTCTGGTCACTGTAGGTGCAAGATTTTCTTTTATGACAGTTGCATAGCCAAGGATGGGGTCGTGAAGTCCCCACACCCTGAATAAGAAACTTCTACTGAATCATGCAAAAACAGTAAAAGCTTTGAATATGGAATTGCAAAGGAGCGAAAAAAATTCAGTTTTAGACAATTTTCTATATTAGCAGATATAAGCTATTCCTTTCGCCTGAAACATGGAACTTTTCTGTTTAAGACAGGATTCAGTTATACTCATAAACAGGTTTCGTTTTCATAGATATCCTTTGTTAAAACATCCACTCTTTAATACACCTTTGGAGAGCATTACAGTAAAACTTGTGAATACGTAACCTGTCTATAACAGAATGTCTTTTCAAACGGAAAAAAAATCAACTTTGGACTAAAAAATACCATAAGTAGTGTATATTAGCCGGTTCAACATCACCTGAGTCGAGCAGCGGCGCAGCGGTGGAGTAGCGGCGGAGCAGGTGAAGGTGGCGATAAGAGCATGAGCACTGATAAGAACGGAGGGTTCGATAGGAGGGGGGTGCGATAAGGATTTCTACTATAAGATAAGGAGATTATTTTAATGAGTTTTAATTGGGGGACTTAAGAAATTTTTCGAAGCAATTTTTTTTTAAACTAGAGTACGCAGTTTGAATAGGAGTGTATGCAGTAGAAGTGAATGAATAATTAAAAATAGTCATTAAGAAATAAATTTAAAAAAAAAGGTCATTAATTAATTTTAATTGGGGGACTTAAGAAATTTGATAGATTTTTTTTTTTCTGCAGGAAATATTTTTAAAAATAATTTTGAGAGATAGAATGTTTTTATGTTGCGAATATATATTTAAATGAAATATGGGAATTATAAAATAATTTTGTAGGAAAAAAAATTTTTTTTTTAATTGTGGACCCTCCATAACCACCTGCTATGAAAAAAATTCGTAGCGCCACAATCTTTTTTGTATACCACCTAGATGTCAGTTTTTTTTCCGTCTTAGTCCTCCATTTTTATACGAGAAACCTGCAAAGAAAAAAAAAAGTGTTACAAGTGTATTAAGATAGATCCATATGTTTGAAATAAGGAAAAAAAAATATTTACCTTCTTCAACCTCTTCTTTTTTTTCTGGAAGATACCTATAATGAAAAAAGACGTCAGGAATGATTATTGGAATTCATTTATTTTTAGACATAATAACATTTATAAAAGAAAATATTAAAAAGATAGTTACTTTGTTCTGCAAAAACAGGAGATTGCCCTTCACAATTTTTCTGGCATGCTTCATCACTCAGCAAAGCAGGGTCTCAGCATGTCATGTTGATCTAGCTAGGGTAAGACAGCATCTTTCAAGGTACTGTTTCTTTGGATTAGAAGACGAATATGAGCTCCTCTTGATTTTTTTTTTTTTTTTTTTTTTTTTTTAATTAGAAGAAGAAGAATATTAGATCAATCCTAGAATTGTTTGCAGCACTTGAAAATTTTTCGAAGAAGCCTTTTTTTTAACATATCTTGGAAATGATTCTATTTATTGGAAGAAGACTTGAAAAATGAAGATAATATAGGGATTTGAAGAAGACTTGAAAAATGAAGATAATATAGGGATTTGAAGAAGACTTGATAAATGATTGCAGCAAGTTCATTTTTTATGGTACACCGTTGATATTGTTTTCAACATTTGAAAGAATATATATCTTTTTTATGCGCCCCCGCTTTAATGATAAAGATTTCAGCAAGCACTGATATACGAATTGTCATGTCTTAACACACTGTATCATGCTGGAAGAACGATGAAAGTCCTTGATTTCTTACATGATGAAAGAACGATGAAAGTCCTTGATGTCTTCCATGAAGATTAAAAAAAAAAAAAAAAGACTGTATTTTGAAGAATTGCCCACCATCCACCCGATACCTTTCGATAAAGCATCACACCAAAAAAAAAAAAAAAAAAAAAGAAGAAGAGTTATTTTTATTTACCTCATTGCCCCCTTTTTCGTGAAGCCTTTGGATGACGATTGAATTATTATTATTTAAAACGATGAATGATTGTTATCAATTTCTTGAAAGAAAAAAAAAAGGATGAGAGTTCATCAGAAAAATAAGATTTCTTGATAGAAAAAAAAATACCCACCATCCGCCCGATGCCTTTCGATAAAGCATCGCCACAAAAAAAAGAAGAAGAAGAAGAAGAAGACTTTATGTTATTTTATAATGACCATGTGCTAAGGTGTGTATCCCGTCATCCATTATATATATTTTATCGTCTAGGGGAGACAGTGCCACTTTATTTTGCTTCACTGTATAAAGAATATGATTTTCACTCTGAATGCGATATTGAATTTCTTTGGTTATTTTTGATTTGAAAAGTGCGTCTTTGTAGTTTTCATGCTTGATTGTTTTGGCCACAACGCTTCTAGAGACTCCCTTGGCTGTCTTTTTTGCACCCTCGGAGGAAAGAAGCGAGTACATTTATGCTCGCAACCCCACAAATTCATATGCCGGCTTGGAGTTCAGTTCGTCTTTAAAACAGCCAATCTTCTTTTTGTTTTTCGTGCTATAGAGGAAATGAGTCTGGGGATAGTCAGATGTGTCGAATAAATCAGAGTGCAATGCCATGTCTGTATAAATATTGGGAGTCTCTATGTGATAGGTTAAACTATCTGTGTCGGTGAATAAGAGCCGAGCTTTTTCTCCATATGTCGCCTTCACAAAATCATAGTGAAACTTGTACATATGGAGTTTACTCAGCTCTAAAATGACAAAGCCGGCATAGAGGGGTTTGTCGAGGGTGACTGTTTGCTGCAATCGTTGAACCCCTACTAAATTTTCATCGAAGATTTTGAAGGATTGAAAGGTTGGTGCTGCACAAGTTTTTTAAATTTTTTTTCTTTATGCACCAATTTTATATCCACTCGCCGTCTGACGGATTCCATCGATTTGCCATACACTGAGTTATTCATAAGTTTGAAGAAGTCCTTCTGGAATGGTGATGTAGCATTCTTTCTTTGTTCTGTGTTAAACTCAATGTATGGCTTAAGCCACTCTGTTTAAATTTCAGGATACGATGAACTTTTTGCAATTTCATTCCCAGACTCAAATAGTATTTTAAATTTCTGTAATAAACGATATAATGGCTCTTGTTCATGAGATTTGGTACTAATTTTTTAGTTGTAACGTACGGCGAATTTTTGATGAGATTTTGTGTGTAAGGAGATAGCCTGTTTTTTTCGATTTTTATTTTCTCGACGGCGAGTGGGTAGTCGTTATGGAGGTCATGCAAATGAGGTGGATATTCTAAATCCACCTCGAAAATGTAACCATTTTCAGCATAATCCTCCAATGATAAAATCCACTGAGTATCGGCTTCATGGGTGATCCATTCGAATTCGCCGTACGGTAGGGGTTCAGACATGGCATGACCGTATAAGTTGTTAGCATCTAGATAAAGGATGTACGAGCTGAGCTTGGCAGGGTCTGGGTTTGGCACTGAATCGTTGTTCGCACATGCCCAACGCTGGCTGATCATAGAAATCCCCCCTCGAATGCCACTTTCTATCATCAGATGCATATCAATATCTGTGAGCAATTCGAGGGGCTGCTGGCTCATTTTAAGGGATGCTTGCCAGGCTAGACCGGGAGCTGTGACAAAATGTGCGCAGTCTAATTGATAAAACTGCGTACAGAGCTTACGAAAATTTTGGAACACGTCCGCCAATTGAAGAACATCACTTTTAACATATAAGTTATGGTAGTCACCCATATTTTGAAGGCCGAACGTGTCCCAAACGGTCTGGGCATGTGCATAGTCGTTTTCAGAGATATGCTGCTGCGTTAATGAACTGAAAAAGGCTTCACGTGGCGTGGAGGCAATGAGGTTTCATTGAATTTTTGCATAGATGACATATATTCGTACGGATACACACCTTTTCGCAGCAGCAAGTCGATATGAGGCATATTTTCTTTTAAAATCTTGAAATCATCCAGTCGTAAATTGGCCACCAGCTTTTCGAGAGAAGTAGACAAAAATTGGAAGCTGTCGATGAATTGAAGAAAAACACGGCATTTATTATGTATCTTGCTCAGAGAGAAAGAGATATATTTCTCCATATTATTAGCAATAACATTTATTTGATGCTTTTGAAGTTTCCCCAGACCCTGCATAATCAAATGAGCATCATAGTTCTTGAGATTATGAAATACGACTGGAATCATTTTTCGTAGACGATATTGTATGTTGCATAATGAATGAAGTGCCCCTCTGTATTGTCCGTTTAGGTGATCATGGTCTTTTACCTTATCTTGAAATAAGGGCTGGTGGCATAGATAGCAATCTCTAGCATTTTTGAAGTCTTCTTCGTCTTGGGCTGTCATCTGAATGGGTACGATTCGTGTTAAAGTTTCTGCCAGCTCGTCTTTTTCCTGAATTATGTCTTGCAAAAAATTGTCCACTGCATTATGTCCTCTATAGCACTTGATTTTTTTATGACAGCTTCCGTCGGGTCCCACGACAACATAGGCATATCCGCAGGCTTGATGCATATTCACCTGATTAGTGAAAGAAGTTTTAGGACTAGGATCTGCCGTTGCCATAGGGAGCAGAATGGATTCAAAATCGGCGAAAATGATGTAGGGAACGGGATGTTGATATTGAGGCTTCGAAAATTCCATGATGCTGTCTTCAGGGCGTGGCATTTGAATCCGTTGTGGCTTAAAATTTTTACAGTATGATGAATGATCTTTTAGCACACGTTCCGATGAGCATCGGTGTAAACACCTAAAGCAATAATATGTTGCATGATCACGATGTGTGCGATCACCCATGAGCCGAGAAAAATTTCTAATGAGGCAATAATGGTGATTGTTTTCATTCGATATTAATAATAAATTATAACATTCGTTAGCATCCCGTTCCGAAATATGCAGTGGAAATACTTCATTTTCGTACCCGAATACGTTGATCCTTATGTTATTTAATTCTTCGACCTTTGGTATTTTTGCGAGGGGCACTGGGCACTCGATATCTCCCAATTGGATTTCAGCTTCAAAAGGTTCGTACTTGAAGACTCGATTTGCATTATTATTCCATTCAACTGGATGTTTTTGAGCCAGCAGAGACCACACAAGACATTTATTATCAGTATTCAAAATATTTAAGATTGCATGCTTAGTTTTCAATTTTTCAGGTGTGGGGATAAAGGAGCTTGCTGCGAGGGGATTGTACTTGGCTACAAACAATTCCAGGTTTTGAATGCTTTCCAAAGTCCACCCCGATCCTAATTGTGTGAATTTTTCAAATGTTTTTTTCATTTTAGTATAGGCTTCTTCGATGTGTGCCCCAATTGTTAGATCTGTCATTTCAATTGCGCAATAGGATCTGAAATGCGAAGTAATGATTTGTAATTCGCCGTCTTGTGTGGTCCGGCTTAGATTGACATGCACGATGGTGTACCATTTTACAGAATCTTTGTCTATTAATTGAAAATGAATTTCTTCGTGCAGTTGTGATCGAATGCTGTCTAAGAATACATTTAAATCATACTTATTATCTTCATTAGGCTCGAACGACATGAGGGCTAATGTGTCGTTCAAGGCTGTAGTACGTTTTAGCGTACGTGAACGTTTAGCGGGGGGCGCATTTTGATAGCTTTGATTGCGTTTTAGAGATTGCTGATGCGTGATGCGTTTATGTGCCAGGAGTGCGCTTTTACTGGAAAAACTTTGTTCACATTCGTCGCAAGGATGGCTAATGTTAGGCCTCGATTGACTTTTCATGTGTCTGTTAAGGTTGAAATTTCTTGAAAATGTTTTATCACACAGTGGGCATTTCTGTAAAAAAATTTAAAAAACCAAATTAGAATATTTATAAGCTTTTTTTATCTTAAAATTATTTTACTGCACTCACTTTAACATTTATTTCATTCGCATTGAAACTGAATCATTTTTTTTTTTTTTAATAAGTGATTACTTTTTAAAATAGATTTTAAGTTTAACACTCGCTTTAAATTTCACCACCCCATAGATATTTAATACCTACCTTTAAATATATAAATTAAATGTAATTAAGTTTAAAAATTCACTACTTTTTTATAAAAAATAATCTCTCTTATATTCATCCTGCACGTCATTTAAAAAAGAAAATCGCATACCTTTTCTGTAGTGGAGGGTCCAGCTTCGCACACTTCCATTAAAGGAGCTAATTCGACGATAGGTTTTAACCTAGCAGCTTCTGTCGAGACACCTGCATTCTCTTGAGAAACGTCCGTGGAGGGGCCTGCTTTCTCAACATCTACATTAGGTCCTAAAACTTGACTCTTTACGTTTTCATTAAATTTGCCAATCAGGTGTTTTTTTTTTTTTTTTCATATGGCGCATCAGAGTGTCCTTTCGGGTAAAAGTGATATTACATACATTGCAACTTAATTCTGGATTTTTTGGTTGATGAGTTAGCTTATGTCTTTTCAGGTCATATCGTCTAGTAAATGATTTCTCACAAAATACGCAAACAAGTTCATCCTGAAAATAAAAACACCTTTTAAACTCGTTCGATTACATAGAGTATAAGTTAAAAAGGTCTACTACTATTAAAAAATTAACTTTGAGTTTTTTTTTTTTTTTAAAGTTATAAATACTCTGTTATATATTATTCGAGTTATCGTTTTTAAAAAAATACTTATTTTATAATTACAACATTATCCTATACTAAACAAAACATAGATACCTTGGAAGACTCTGTTTGAGGTTTCGATATGGTTGCTTCAACCATACTGGGCAGGTTACGCTAAAAAAAGAATATCCTCTATAAGCTTTTTACCAAAAAAATTTAATTTAAATTTTAGTTGTTTTATAAAGTTTTAAAAAATACCTTAAGAGACTCCATCATTTGATTTTTTTTCTCTCTCTCACTCCTATACATCTTCTCAACTTGGTCCATAAGATTTGTTTGGTGAGGCGTGAGGGAAAAATCCATATCCCACTTTAAAAGAAAAGTCTTGTTTACAATCTACATTTATTATAATTTTTACACACTAATAATATCAATAAATAATAATAATAATATACCTGAAAAGACTCTTGCGTTGAAGGTGCTGGGGTTTTTTCAGCCATTTCCTTCAGAGCTCTTATCTCTATGGCGTCGATTTTTCTGGGACTGATGTTTAAATCAGTTTCCCACTAAATTAGAAAACATAAATCATTTTTCGAAAAGGGTTCATCAATAACATGTTACAAAAAATTTCACATAGAATAATGCTAGAGAATAATGACTTTGTTTATATTTTAAATTAAGTTAAATTGTTAAACTAAAATTTCGTTCACTAAAATAACTATTCATTTAGCACACATATAGATATTAATATCGAGATTAAATCAGAAAAGTAATATCTTTCTAAAAGAACATTTTTTTTTTTTTTTTTTTGTAAATTAGGAGTTTTTCGAGAAAATTAGTATCACAATAGATAGATATTTGAATAGATTCATTTAGAGAGTTTCAAAAATAAATCGTTTAGCAATATTAAACCATATAACATATGGAAAACTTTTAGGTTAAAATCATTTAGAACGTAAAAAATCTTATAAATACATTAAAATAGGGAATGATACTAAACAGTTTTTCAAAATAATTAACTTACTTGACTTTGAATTTTTGAATTCATCGTTTTATTACTTTTTCAAAAAGATTAATAGTATAAAATGCTTGGAGCACTAATTATAACATACACTCTTTAGGACAACTACTATAAGAATGGACCCAGATCAGCACGCTTATCTATTTAATCAGATAAGAGAATCTTATCAGATCTCTGACCTCATATAGGTTTTTCCAGCTATGACATCATGGGATTTCCCAACGGTGAGTCATTACGAGATATCGCTACTAATTAATGAAGATTGTTTAATTAGAATACTTAACAAGTTAAAAAATGTATGGTAATGTGAATACTGTTTTAAATATTCAAGTAAAAGGAAATATACTTCAAATAAAAAGGATCTATTTTAAATATAATATTCATGGCTGTCATTATAAACTAACTTTGCATTATTCTAATGAAGGTCCACACATTGGAATAAAAATTTGTAATAATAAGAAAAACTGTTTCAAATAAAGTTTAACTTTTTCCCCGCTACATATGAATTTTACAGTAAACATATTTAATTGTGAGAAGTATTAAAATGTATACAAAGTTTTTTTTTTACAACTATCAATTTAAAAATATAGAGTTCCAAAAAGTTTTCCATATAAATAATAGCATTTCACAAAACTTAAAAAAAATATTGAGAGATATTTCCACAGAATAAAATCATTTCGATATATATTTCCAAATTATTTAGAACTAATACATTATACTGGTATGAAAATAAATTACAAGTAGTATTATTAAGACATATACACTTCTAAGGTGAAATATTTTAAATATACATTAAAAATAGTTTAAATAGGCTTTAAAAATAGTTACCCTTAATAAAATCATTGCTATACTTCACAATAATCAATCTTATATTTCAAAAAATTATACTCATGTCTCGTAAATAAAACCTTCATAATTTTAGAATATACGGTACCCCTTCATAAAATTTTAGTTAAGTTAAGTATCTCTATTTAATATACCCCTCGGGTAAAAATTATTCATGATTTACGGCAAGTAAAATATATAAAAAAATAATAATAATATCACAGCTTAGAATAGTAATTTTATAATATATGGGGCCCCTTCATAAAATTTGAAAATATATTTTAGTATGCTTTACGCTAAGTAAAATATCACAGCTTAGAATAGTAATTTTAAAATATACATAACCCCTTCACAAAATTAAAAAAAAAATAAATTTGATCATGCTTTACGCTAAGTAAAATATCAATTTTATAATATACGAGACCCCTTCATAAAATTTGAAAATATATTTTAGTATGCTTTACGCTAAATAAAATATCACAGCTTAGAATAGTAATTTTAGAATATACGGGATCCCTTCATAAAATTTGAAAAATAGATTTTGTCATGCATTACAGTAAAATATATGAAAAAATAATAATAATCACAGCTTAGAATAGTAATTTTATAGCATATACAGAACCCTTCACAAAATTTTAATTTAGTTAAGTATCTCTATTTAATATACCCCTCGGCTAAAAATCATTCTTGTTTTAGGCTAAGTCATTTCACAAATTATTTAATAAATTTGCTGAATTAAAATTAGATTTGAAAGTACATTATATAATAAAAATATATATTTAAATCCACTTACTTCATTATCAAAGTTTGAAGACATTTGCTGTGGGTTAGATGAAATCATGATAAGTTCTCGAATTCTTCAGAAACTCAAACACACGCACAAGTAGAAAAATATATCCAAGAGCTTGTAACACTCTAGACCAACATACGATCCTAAAGACCTGCCCATTCGCCGACTTTCCAGCGATTTTACAAACCATCACGCGTAGAACGATTAGAGGCGATGTCGAATGGTGATTGGTCAACTGCCCGAGACAAGGTAGGAGGAGCTTAATGCGTTTGAAGAGGATATTTTCATTTCGTTGAAGATTCATAAGAAAGTCTGATCTTGCATATTCATGTTTGCTTTATTTTTAATGATGCTAAATATTAAACGTGTCTAACAAAAAATTATTAACTTAATCCAATTAAAAGAAAACAATCCATATGTACAAGTATAATTTGAAACAGCAAATCAAATACTTCTAGCTCTTGTATTTTCAGAGGTCATTATCTAATTCAACTCTTGTTTTTTTTTTTTTTTTTTGCGAAAAATATAACATATTTTAATTGTAAAGGCTGATGAAAACTAATTTAAATTTGTAGTAGCTTGTGTGCATTTTTTAAGGAAAAAAGTTTACGTCCAGCATAATTTATTGATACATAACAAACCTTACTTAAAGTTAAACATATTTAATTTATGAATTATTATATTCTTTAATATCTATAATCTATAACTTCCAATTTTCAAATAAAGATTACATGTTTACATTTTTTTTTTAATTTTTATGTTAAATTTTATTTATAGTAAATACTAACTACAATTAGCTAGAATTAAACAAAGAAAAACATATTAAACATTATTTCACAAGAATAAACTGAAAGCACAGCAAATAAATGTTAGCTTTCTGAATGTTTATTATTTTTTTAAAAAATCATAATTGAATTAATAAACGAAAATAAAATTACTAGGTTGTTAAAAACTTTTTGAACTGTGCTATTTCATAAAATCAACATATACTTAAGCAATGCAGTTTTCAGATTTTTATATAGTTATTTATTTCATAAAATCAATATATACTTAAGAAATGAAGATTTCAAATTTATTTATACCAAATTTATATATATTAGTTTTAAATTTTTTACTGAACTTAAAGGTTTATTAAACAAACTATTTCCTTCATATCTTTAAGTCAAGACAGCGTAAAATACAAAATTTTCATACAAATTCATTTAATTTTGGAATTATTTTTTTCTTTTTACAATTAAAAAATTGCAAACATTGCATGTATCCCCTGCAAAATTTAACTGAAAAAAAAAATCATTCAGTATTTAAATAATTTAAAAAACTATACAAATTACACTTAAACGCCTAAAATCCATGCAAATTCTAAGCCGTTAAAAACACACATACACATGTAAATTTAATTTTTTAATTTAAATAATTTAAATGGTTTATTACGAAACACACATAAACCCTCCAATATGTAATAACAGTGCTCACAAAATGTGTAGTGGCGCCATCTGTTCGTAAAATAAGCAATTAATCATTCAACATTTTTTTTTCGCAAAATAAAAATAATGATAACTATATTTATTATTACTAGTGTTAGATAGATTTATCTCCTTTACTTTCACTATTATTATTTGTAATACAGTTATGAAATGATGCCATTGTATGCTTTATTTAATATATTTATAATAATTTAGTTTGGTTGTTATTGTTTTTAGCCTAAATGTACCAAAATTAACATGTAAAATCATGAAATCAACACAATCCCTGTATATGATTTTCTGCTATTCCAATTTTCACAAAATTCTTGAGATCACGATGACATTAAAATATATATTACTGATGTAGACGACACATACAAAAAATAAAAATAAATAAATAAATAAATAAAAGAAGAAGCAGAAACAGAAATAAAAACAAAAAGTCCTAGCTTCCGGATATTAATAGTGACCAAAAAAACGTTTTGTTTCTATTACACATTATTAATAACAAATAACATTAACATACATGTAATGTTTGGGCTTGTACAAAGTGTATCAACCGAAACATAAGATCATATTTCAAGCTATGTCTACAAAACCCAAGCTTCTCTTTAACATAGATTGGTTTATTTTTCTCATAGTTTATATGTTGCTAATTAATCACAAGAGAATGTATAACAAACCTTTACGCAAAAATATTAATTATATAATAATAATATTAATTACATATTTTAATAATAATATTAATTATATATTTAAATAATAATATTAATTATATATTTAAATAATAATATTTATTTATATTAATTATATATTTAAATAATAACATTTATTTATATTAATTATACGTTTAAATAATAATACTTATTAATATTAATTGAATATATTTAAATAAAAATATTAATTAATATTAATTATACTTATTTAAATAAAAATAATAATTAAAAATTTAAATAATAAAATAATAGAAAAAAACTTTAAATATGATAATCTTTCAGAACTTTATCACTACAGATCAACCAGTAATTGGTAAAAAGAATTTTAGTAAATTAATAGAGATTTTTAAGAATAATGCTTAAGTTTAAAAGTTGAAAACTTTAATTAATTAATTCTGCTAATTTGATAATCATCTGCTACTAAAGTTCTGATAAAAAAAAAATTAATGACAGTTTAGGAGTTATTGCATTTTAATAAATGTTCGTATAGTTATTAAAAAATAGCTTATATGAATTAAAATTCAATTTAATTCTTGAAATTATCTGATATTAAATTTTATTGTATGTAATAAAAATTTTAATTTTTATTTACCTTAATTATAATTATAATTTAACATTGTTTAACTTAATTCTAATTAAAATTTAATTATCTAATTGACAATAAAATATTGCAGAGCAATTGATAAAGATCAACTGATATTTATATCAATGCCTAAGAAGCACTGTTAATAAATATTCTTTATTAACTAATTCAATAAAGATCAAAGCAAAACTCTAAAAATGCAAAAAAATTGGAAAGGACACAACTCGATACATCTAAACTACGAGCCTGGTGCTTTAACCACTATACAAGATCTGACACAAGATTGGTAGCTTTTAATACACACAATTGATTTAATACGCTTTAACTCCTCCCCTCACCAACTACGTAACGATCTTTTAGCCAATCATCATTCGACACCGCCTACAATCGCTATACGCGTGATGGTTTGTAAAATCGCGACTTTCCATTCATAAAAACGTGCCCGTTTCTCCGTCGTCTGCTAGCAGATAGCGTAGAATAATAGAACAACATTCCGCGTTTTTCCCTTTAAATACGTTAGTAATGTTATCTGTTTATTAATATTTTTAGCATATATTTCTATTCAGGATGGATGAAACTGGTGAAAAGAACATATTTAAAGTCGAGAATTAAAGTCTCATTGCAAAAAGTGTTTATTTATTAATAAAATGTTCATATTGTGTAAAAAGAATATCTGATTAGTAAACTACTAGATATGATGTAAGAGCTCAATTAAGATAAGTTTTTAAATATTTCAACAATATCTAGGATTTTCATTTTTGAGACAAATACAATATATCAATAATTTAAAGATCCATCTCAGAAATTGCGTTTTGGCGTGGTTCTATTATATATCCTTTTATAATTTCCTCCTTTATTTTAGGATAAAAGTAATTTCACGACTATTCTATAATTGCTTCGATTTTACATATTTAAATTATTGCTTACATATATAATACACAATGATTTGAGAGTTAATTTTGTTGGGGACAAATACTAAAAAATATGAGCACCGGCAAAATAAAATCTAGGGAGGGGCAAAGTTTTTTAACAGGTGTGCCTATGGCCCAGTTGCAATTTATAAAATTCATTTTTAACATTACTAACATTGATATGTTATTTTATAAAAAAATTTCCCTTATTTAAAGATCGATTATATCAGTTTTACCAACTCCCCCCCCTCCCCCCCTCAATCTATTGAGATGTTTCAATATATTCCCCTTAAGTCTTTTTTTAAATGATATGCAATTGCTTATTCTATCCAAAAACTAATGGCACTGTATATGAGTCAATTATTAGAATTCTTTGCAAATGTGCTATTTTAATAAACATGTTTTTATTTTTTAGCATATGAAATGTAAATGTACTGTTACTGAAGGGACAACTCTTGTGATTTTATTTGTTTACAAATTATACATTTTAAAAGTCAAAAAATAATAAATAGTAAGTTTTTATGAAATGGAATTTTGTAATAGTGCCGATTTTGTTAAAAGGAATTTTGTGAAGGGGCCCATTTTATCAAATTTATTTTTGTGAAGGGGTCCATTTTATTAAATTTATTTTTGTGAAGGGACCCTAAATAGACCCCAAATTTTGTCTGGATCGACCCTTGAAAACATTTATTGTAAACAGTGCAAAATCAAAATTTATTTAAAACATCAGGTTTATGAAAATTGTGCACTAAAATTGGAAGTGCCCTAGAGCCTCAGCCCATGTTTCCTTCAGGCGCTGATTGAAAAACAATAAGCTAACATTCATTGAAGGCCAATAGTATTTACCCCTTTCATCATATTTTGACCAGTAAATATCCTTGAAACGTTTTTTTTTTTTAAATATGAACTTTACAGAAAAAAGTAATCACTTTTAAGCACCTTAAAAACTATTTTCAACTTTTAAGGGAAAGTTTGCTTTACATCTTCTGTATGAATTTGAGAAAAAACTGGGTCCCCGCTTTGATGCCCCTGACAAAATTTCATCCCATGAAAGTAAACACTTCATAAATATTTCATCTCCATAAGATTTTAAATATATAACTTGTAATTTAAAAAGTT
The DNA here is from genome assembly GCA_963931845.1 of Maratus michaelseni. NCBI lineage: Eukaryota > Metazoa > Arthropoda > Arachnida > Araneae > Salticidae > Maratus > Maratus michaelseni. The sequence continues at coordinate 75,665,740 of OZ007594.1, forward strand.
CATTATATAAAAGAAAACTTTCACAAAAATAACTTCATTAAAACAAAACAGTGCAACAATAAAAAAAAAAATCTTTCACTAAAAAATCGACTAACAGCATTACAACTTACACACCAAGGGTCGATCCAGACAAAATTTGGGGCCTTTTTAGGGCTCCTTCACAAAAATCAATATAATAAAATGGGTCCCTTCATAAAAATCAATTTGATAAAATGGGCTCCTTCACAAAATTCCTTTTAACAAAATAGACCCCTTCACAAAATTCCATTTCATAAAAACTTACTATTTATTATTTATTTATTATTCTTTGACTTTTAAAATGTGTAATTTGTAAACAAACAAGTTCACCAGAGAGGAAAACTTAAGCAAAAATATTTTAAAAAGTTTTTGTTAATAAACGCTTGGTTCGAATTTGAGTAGTTGGATTTTGACTTTCATTACAAAATGTTATTTTTCACAAAAATATAATAAAATTTCACAAAAATAACCTTTACTTTTCACAAAATAGGCCCCAAGAAAAAAAACCTGCATCGACCCCTGCACACACACAAAAATAAATAAATAAAGAAAGAAAGACAAAAAATGGACATTTCCTTAAAGAATTAAAGTGATAGGAATCAGGCAAATAATGTTTCTTTGGGAATACGTTATCAGATGCTGACAATCCTAAATACTGAATTTATGCTTGCATTATTAATAGACATATAAAAGGAAATTAACGCAGTATTATGCAAGTAATATTGTGATATTAAAGCTATTCTAAAAATTTTTGTTTTCTATCATTGGTTTTCAAAAGTTTCAATTGTACAAAATAAATTAAAAATGCTGAGAAAATTCAAAATTTACTCATTAAAATATAAAATATTGATTATCTGTGAATGATTCAAGTTGCAAAAAGATTAATTTAAAACGTCATCGCAATAAAAGTTTTTAATTCAAAAGATTATGTTACACATGGGTGAATTATTATAAACGTCACTTAAAATTAATAAAAAAAAATTCCTGAAATACAAAAGCCAAAAAATACAGAAATCAGGATAATTTTCTATGCACATCCCTTGGCTACAGTGATAGATAAAAGAAAAGTTTGATTGTATAAATTCTTAATATTAGAATGTTTTAAAGATTTATGATTTTACAAATGTATAGCGCTAGCCACACATGTGGGTCTAGGTATGGCGTGCTTGTGATGAAAAAAAAAGCAGTTTTATTTTAATAGCCATAATGTTTAGAACAGATATTTTATTATTCTATAAGTTTCTGTTCCTTTTATAGTAAAATTATGAGCCATATTATTAGATTAAATGCATAATTAACATTTAATAAACTTAAATAAAATAGTAAAAGGTAAATAAGCATACCTTGCCTGCCGATTGCTTGAATCCATGCTTGTTTATTTTTTCCTCTTTTGGAAAATAATGCATCGAAATTTTATTATCATCAGGGTCAAAATAGTCTGCCCGACTGTCAATACTACAGAAAGGCACACAACACCTCATATTTATAAGGATATAGCAACCAGAATAAAAAAAAAAAAAAAATCACATAACTATAACATTCACGTGTTCTATAAACTGCAGTTTGTTGTTCTAGTGCTGACCACGAGACGGCAAACGCCGCATTCCGAAACTAGCACGCAGAAAATCGGCGAATGGTCGGGTCTTTTAGGATCATATGTTGGTCTAGGTAACACTACACAAGTAGGAAAAAACTATAACTGAAAATTCGCCCGCGATCTGTTTTTATCTGCGCTGTGTGATTCATCGGTTTTCATCGGTTATCTGATAAGGTTTTTCCAAGCGATTGCTTATCGGTGAATCATAGCTGATATGAACATATATGAAATTTTCACTAACTGAGAAGTACTCTTTACTTAATTAGAAATAGTAATCACTAAAATTTTAATTATAATTATAAGACTTGGGAAAAAAATCGTTCTTTCATACCCTTTTAATTTCAGAATTCTATGTGAAATGCTGATTTTGTAAAGTATGTAGTCTTTTTCTACATTTATTATTGAAAATAATTATTAGAGTTTAAAACAAAATCTTAACGAGTGATTGTAAATTAAATTCTTGTTTAATTATTAACAAAAAAATAATTATTTGAGTGTAAAAACAAAGTTTTAACGAGTAAGTGTATCTGAAATAATAATAATTTTTTTTTCTTCATATGCTTAACTTTTTCACGTAAAACATTTTCCTTTATAAAGTTTCAATCAAGTGAAGAATGAATCATTGCTTTTTAATGAACCGATACTATTTTAAGATGGTTCTCAACGCGAAAAATTCTAACACATTTGTGAACAAATATTAAATTTAAAAATGTGTCAGAAAGTATACCTTTTTTTTGGAACTGAGAACAATCTTAAAACTTTCTTAAAATATAAATACTTTCTCATAAATAAAACTTTTCTCTCTTAAATAACTCTTGTAGAGTATTCATTAATATATTTTCAAAAATTATTTAAAACTTTTTTTTTCTTAGTTCAAAACTACTTTTCGTAACTGTAAACTTTTTTCTACATATCTCAAATCTGAAAAAAAAAAAGAAACACTTAAAGATGTTTAGGAAATAATCAGATAGAAATTATTTAGGGGGAAAAAAGTATTTTTATTCAAGCAAATGTTACAAACATTTCGTAGTTTTAAAAGCATTATACTTCATGGGAATTTACAAACACAGTTTCTAAATAGTTTACATAAAAGTTTGAATTCAAAGTATCAAAAAATGCAGGTGTATAGTGACAAAGACAGTTTGCAGTGATATTCTTCACAAACTGATAGACATTAAAGTTTAATAAAGCACTATCTCTATACAGAACAATTTTTTCTCTTAATGAAGTATTTAAGCAGTCATGCTCTAATTGCGATAACTGGCTAATGGTACAGGTGTAACAAGTATATACTTGATTAAGAGATCTTTCTAATTCTTGGTCAAAACATGAAAGGAAATGCTTCTTCGCACTATTCTCATTAGTGTGTGTCTGAATACACTTTTTTGATTTTCGTAATACAGACATAGGAATCGCTTTCACAAGAAGCATATCGATCATGCATTCAATAATTTCAGGAATTGCTTCACGTAATTTTAAAAATTGATCTATAGATAAACGTATTCCTTCTGGTTTAAAATGAAAGCTATGTTGGTTTGCCTTAAAAATCTGTTGTAATATGCAATGTCCTTCATCGGAAAATGCTGTTAAAAGTTGATTATTGGACACGTAACTGTCTTTCACAGAATAAAAGTTGAACTTGATCATATTTTGTTGGAAATGATCAAAAGTTAAAGGTGTCATTACGATCCCATTTTTGGTTGGGAACAATTCGCCGCGTGCACCTTCTTTAAAAATTCGTATATGTAGTTTTAAATTACAGTTTTTATCCATTTCAATTTGAGCATAGGTATTCCATTCAAGATTCCAAGGAACTGAGAAATATTCATCTGATTCAGGAAATGTATGTGTAGACAGTTTCTCTTCAGGTCTGTTTAATGGTGAAACATGTTTAGACGCGGTAGGTGGAGAATAGTCCGGGGATATAGCAAACAAGTCTAAATTCAGTTCAGGATCGTTCACGAAGTTCAGTCTTAGCTTTTTCAAATCAAGAGGATGAACTATTAAATGTCTGAAAGTGAGGCTAATTCGAACGTCTTTAATAGCAGGCTCTGCTCCGATGCCATGTGAGAATAATTCGTTGGTAGGTGGCAACATGTTGTAGAAGGATCCATGTTCTAGCTTGATGAATGTCGATGGTACACTAGGTCTCTTGAATTCAATAGTTCGTTGAGCACCAAACATGAGTACTGTGATAGGGAACACGGCATTTAAGCTGGATTCATTATCTTTGTGGTGACTGATATAGGTAGTTCCATCCTGGTATAAATTAAGTAGCACATAGTTAAAAGTACAGGCTGTTTCTCTTTCCACTTTATCACGAAGTTCAATTATAAGTGAAGTCCAAGGTTTGGAGGGTACACTTGTTCCACTGAAGGCATAGCTGGTATTGGGATCACCATAAGCTAAAACCAATCGCTTAGGTTTCACATCCTTTCCTCGCAAATGAAAAGTAGGCCTGTAGAATGGTAAAGTTTTTAACTCCGTCAAATAACGATCAGCGTGAGCTTTCTCTATAAAGTCACTTATATATTGGACGTTCAAGCCATTGTCCGAAAAGATGATTGAAGACATTTTTACAAGTTGAAAATCACTGAGCAAGCAAGTCAAGGAATAATCACTAACTAAGCAGGAACACTGAGGCAGGAACAGCTAAGCAATGATTCCACACGATATGTTCTATCTTATATAGGGGGTTGCTATCTGATAATCTTATCACTGATTAGATAACCTCGCGCATGCGTAGTGATATCCCAGGTGATGTCATGAAGGCACAGGTTAGGGTGATCTCACTTGTGGGGATTCCCCCTTAGATAAGATGAACAGTTTAAGTAGTGGTATGGGCAAGACATGTTTTTTTTTCTCTTCAATCTGGTGCGTAAGTATTTTTTCATTCATTTGTATAGTAATTCAGTTTATTGTATTTTAATCAAGTTTAATTGCATATATTTTAAACATGTATTTTATAGAAATAATGACACAGATGTAAAATCAAGATAGTTTATTCAAACAATACGCTTTTAAAAGTTTGTACATTTAGGTTACATAAAAAGTGCTCGCTAACAAAATCCACTTTCTTTAAAAACATGGATAGTACATCGTCAAAATTAACCAGCATTAAAATCATATCTCCAACCTGTTTAAATTTCTCACGGTTGTTAAATGTAAAACACGAATGCAGGCTAACACTTGGATGTCTAAAAACGCATCCGGTACATTGATAAATTTCATTAAATATACTTATAATATTATTCTCTATGTAGAAAATTAGTTTAGACCATAACACAAATTCATTTTCTTGTGTCATTGTAGCCTGTTTACATTTTTTCTTTAATAAGTTAGGTAAATGTTTTTCATACTGGTGATGAATCAATTTCTTATTCAGTTTATAGGCTTTTTCTTTTAATTGTTCTAATTGATAATTGTTTAATTTGATATGAGAATCGTTCGTTAAACTTTTAAGACACATAACAGAATTATCCTCATTTAAAACTAACATCTTGTTATTGCTAACGAAGGAGGAACTTTTGTATCTTAAATTAAAGGCAACGATTTTATATTGGAACTCATACCAAGTCTGGATGTCCATAGTGATTCCATTCTGGGTGGGAATTCCTTCACATGTAAATTACCTTATATGGATAGAATAATCAGAATTCTGTAACTCGAACCCTAAAAAGATTGAGTTTCCAAGTTCTTTCCAAAATACAAATGAGTCATCATTCGAAGCATGAGCAGTCGATTCTTGTAGTGGTTCTTGAATGGGTTCTTGTAACGATTCTTGAATAAGTTCATGGGATGTCGTTGGGGTAGAAGGTTTTGCAAAGTTAAAGTCAATGAAAAATTCATTCAATATATCCTTGGTGGGCTCACAACAGGTGTCCGGAAAAGAGGTTGTTTCATCAATGTAGACAAGGTCTTCAGTACGTTCAATTCTTGATACCAAAGGTGAATCTACACAAGAACGTTTATTAGGCGAAAACACTTGTTCTTCGTGATTTCTTTTTGCCATGTTACTTGGTTACAATCTTCTTTAAAGTTCACACGGAATTAGATGAGATGTCTGTATCCATTGCTTATATAGGTTTAAAAATCAATCTCAGTTACAGTTAAAAGGCTTAACCCAATCATATAACTCGAAAAATAGATGACGTCATAAGTTACTTTGTTTGCTCATAGGAAGCACATACTTGTTGCAATAAATTACAAAGTCGATTAATCAGTACTCTACGCTGTTCATCTTTTTGCTGTTTGGAAGACCTGGGTATTTTCTTCGGTTTGAAGTGTTATGAATCTTCTTGTGTTTATACAAATCAAAATATCGTGGAAACACCGTATTGCACAGCTTACAATTATATGTCCTTGAATGAGTCTTAGCATGATTTCGTAAATCATATTTCCAAATGAAGGTTTCTCCGCAAACACCACAGGTAAGAACTTTTTCTTCTGAGTGATGTCATGTGTCTATTTAACGCAAATTTTGTAGAATAGCCTTTCTTGCAAATCTCACAAAAATGGGGTAACTTGATCTCTCCTGACGATGACGGTTTCACTTCAATACTCGAAACAGGTTCTTCTTTGGGGGTAATGTCCATCGTTAGAGGTTCTTCTTTGGGTATTAGGAAGGATTTTTGATTTTCTACACTAGACATTTTTTTTTTTAAACCAAGTTCCACTTAAATCATACAACCTTGCACATCAACAACAATGTAATGAATAATGTAATAAACAGGATTCACATCAATTTATACCAATCTAGGGGACGCGCATGATTATAAAAAAATAACCCTATGTGATTGGTTTGTGAATAAATAGTTATCATTGGTTAATAATCTACAAAAATAATTAACAAACTAAAAACGTATAATCTTCACAGACCTCTTCTTTTAAAATACTTTCAGAGACATGAAATCATAGCACAATGGTTAGAATAACGCAAAATCAGTGTGCTATGATTTCATTTTATGAGGGTTCGATTCTCAGCCAGGCTTTTGGTAAAACAAGAAAGTACTAAATTCAAACGATAGATGACAGCACCAAAAATGTATTGCTATTTTCCATTCAAATCTAAAATTCTACCCGCTATTATATACTCTAGTTGAAAAAAAAATTGCTTCGAAAAATTTCTAAGTTCCTCAATTAAAATTAATTAATGACCATTTTTAATTCATATTTTTGCTACAAACCGAAAAAAAATCTATCAAATTTCTTAAGTCCCCCAATTAAAATTAATTAATATTTTAATGACCATTTTTTTAAAATTTATTTCTTAATGACTATTTTTAATTATTCATTCACTTCTACTGCATACACTCCTATTCAAACTGCGTACTCTAGTTAAAAAAAATTGCTTAAGTCCCCTAATTAAAACTCATTAAAATAATCCCCTTATCTTATAGTAGAAATCCTTATCGCAACCCCCTCCCATCGAACCCTCCGTTCTTATCAGTGCTCATGCTCTTATCGCCACCTTCACCTGCTCCGCCGCTACTCCACCGCTACTCCGCCGCTGCTCGACTCAGGTGATGTTGAACCGGCTAATATACACTACTACCATACGATTATACTTGCTAAGATGGAGACCTGTCTAAAATGGAACCATTTTTCCAATCCCTTTCGACTCCTTCTTTGAGAGGTTTTACTGTTTGACAGTAAAACCTTTGAAAACAGAATTCACTATTAAATAGAATCCCGATGATGAAAGGATTATACAAGTATGGCAGCTAAGACTGAATTTGCTTCCGATTTTCAACAATTCTATTTCATAGATTTTACTGTAACTAGATAAAGCATAAAACTTCTTCAACACTGACTTTGATGTTGCCAACACGTACTGAAAAAGACCAGGGATGCCATTTTAAAACTTTCTTGAGAAAGGTGGTTGCAAAGATTTTTTTTAAAACTTATTCAAGTATAGTTAAAATATCTACAAAAAAAAAAAAAAAAAAAAAAAAAAAAAAAACATATCAAGGCATGTTTTATACATTTATGAAAATAATCAGATAACATTACAGATTTAATGGAAGCAATTTAACTATATTTACTTGAAAGAAAAGTACCATAATACGAGATTTTCCATTTTTGTTTCTTTTCTTAAGACTTTAAATTAAATGTTTATTTTTTCGAGAAATAATACCACAATTTCAGTATTAATATTTAAAGTTGGAGAGCAGCCGTGACAGTCTTACAGTGCAGCCAACATAATGTTATAATCAAATTTTAAACTCTTCTTTTGTAAAATTTTAGTTTTTCGTGTTGTGACAGTCTTCTTCCAAGTTAACAATATAAATATGTACAGTATAATTATAACAATTATATGTCAAATACAATGTTTAATATAGTTTCAGATGAATAGAATGCCATTATGATAAGAAATCTGTTGTTAATAAAACATTTGCACTTTGGTAAGTAATTCATAAATAAAAAAATAAAAGAAACCTGTAGCAATTAACCCAATAAAGGAAAATGACGAGGACACATTTTTGCAAAATTATCTGCAAGTTCATCAAGACTAAAAGATTTTACTCATTTCTTTTCCACCGACATTAACAGTAATTACTATTTAATCTTTCATTGCTGATTGTCAATCTGATGTATATTTTCACATGTTTTAAAACTGAAAAAAATCATTCATTTGATGCTGTACTAATTGGGAGAGTTAAAGGGACTTTTATTACTTCAGAAAAGGCTGTTGGAAGTCTCTCAAAGATATTGAGTGCAGGTAGTAAATCATTTTCTCCTTTGGAAAGTGCATCCATCACGTTTTTTTTGGCAGTTCTTAATTGGGATAAAAGGTAAATCTTGTCAAAGTAATTATGATAAAGCTCTAAAAATGTGATTTTTTTTCAGGTTCTAAGAAAAATTAATTTTCATTATCCAACGCTTACAAAAGTTTTTGATTGGCTAGTAAACCTTTTGTCGAATTTATTCAGCTAGAATTCTGTCAGCAAGAATAAAATATCTTCTTTTCATTTTGGTTTCAAAAGAAAAATTCTGTCTTGTTGAGGTATACTTGACATAAAAAGAAAAAAAGCCTGTAGTTTTGACAGGATTTTTTTCTTTCTTTCAACATATGCTGAATCCTGGAAACTAACATTATGTCAGTGAACAAAATCCTGGGATTTTTTGAAAAGTTTGCTCCATTCTTCTTCAGAACAAGCATTATTTAACTCATCTCTCACAATAGATATGACTTGCTGCTTTTGATAAATTTAGGTTTTCTGATTGTAGTTGTTCTGAAAGATTACATGCTAAACCTAAAATGTTTTCGAGTATGTACAGATACACAATATATATATGTAGCATTTTGACGAGGTTGAGATATTACGATGAATACTATTCGATGAAAAGATGGCAGTCCTTCAATGATATAGCAAGTTGCAGTCGAATTTAGCGAGTATGGCGAAGTAGTAAGGCAATGAAATGAGATCACAGAATTTCTCCAGTAAATCCGGCCAATCTCCAGACAAATAATTTTATTAGAAGACGAACAACATATAAACGATTCCCAAAGGGTCTAAAACTTATAGCCCTCGGGCTAACGTTGCTTCACTTCATTGAATTAAGATGTTATTGGGCCAGTTGAATATTCTACGGTCATACAAATACCAGACACATACTTGTTTAGCTTCCGAAAACGTCAAAAATCTGCCGCTCCGACCGGCGCGGGCTAGTTTTGATCTCTCCGCGGAAACATACCACAGCCCTCTGAATACTAGGCCTGATCGCTGATTCAAAATGGCGGCTGTCGAAGGCGGACTTTCTTTTTTCACTTAATAAAAGTATATCATGGTTGAGCGCCTAGGGAACCTCCCCCTAGGCCCTGCCCATGCCCTCTATTTGTCCCATAGGACCAGGCGAGGGGTTAGTTCCTGTTTTTCTAATCATTTTAGTTTACTGCAAGATTTTTCAAAAAGCTCAATCAATAAATTTTTTGATTTGAGGTATAAAGACATTTTTTCATGAGGTATCAAGACATTTTTTCTTCTTTCCAGGTTTCCCAAGATTTACACAAAAAATTCCAGAACCATATACTTTAATTATTTTGCAACCACAAAAAAATATGCCACTAAAGTTTCTTTTGACAAGATGCATTGAATTCCATCATTCAAAAATATTTATAAAAAATTATCAAAATTATTTTCCATATATTACACAGTTGTTAGAAAAGGAAAATTTTTTTTATGCATTTTTGTTAAGCATAATGACCAAGATTTTATGTAAAGCTCCATAGTTATGACAAGAATAACATATTGATTCAATGCATTTACACAAATTAAAAATAAATGAAAAGATAAATTTCAATATTTAAATTATGAAAAATACATGACATAAAAAATGATTCAGATATTATTAAGAATTTTAAATGTTCTAAGGTTGAATAGCACAAAAACAAATACCACATTTATTTATTTGTCAGTTTTTTAATTTTTCTCTTGTCTTCTTTTTCTTTATTAAAATTTTCTGTAACTAGTTTTGAGTAATTGTTTAGTAGGATCTTATATACAACTTGCATTACATTTTTTAAATAAATAAAGCTGTCATGGGTACAATATTTACATAAATAATCATCTATATCATTCACTACATTTTTAACATAAGGTTCACTAATTTTTAATAACAAATTCAGCTGATTTTCATGGGTGAGGAAAGCATTATAAAACTCTTCCAATAGTTTTTCAAATATTATGATGCACATAGAAGCAGTTTTAAATGTAAAAGCAGTAGGTCTTTTTAAAGAACCTCTATCTAAATTATCTATTAATCTACACTCGTCTGAAAATTCATATGCAAAATCATCATTACTAATTAGAGTTTCTGTACAATAACTACAAGTGATGTGTTTACAAGTTTTAAAAGCAGCATAGCCTGCAATGAAAAGTATGATTGGCACAATTTTTTTGTCAACTGGTTTTAATATATCTATTTCAAGATCTTCAAATTCGTCTAAATTTATTGATGAATTGCATTTATTATCTAAACTTTTAAATGAATATTTTTGTTTATTATGAAAGAGCAAATTTTGAATTCTTATTTTTTTTTTCACTTTCAATCAACTGCTCTAGTGATATATAATAATTACTTCCAGATAACTGTCTGTAAAGACTAAATCGTTCTTCTAGGGGATCTGTTTGAAACTTGCCAAATAATACATAACTAATATTTAAATCCTTTAGAGCAAACATTGCTAAACCATACAGTCCATTGCAAGTTTGTTGGAAAGCATCAAAGGTTCTGTTACTTAAGCCATTATATACACTTCCTCTGGATAAAATGGACCATCTATTTAACCAATTTAAAACATGTTTCAAAAATTTTAATTGGTCTTGTTCTACACATATAATTGCTTTAAAATCATCATTTTTAAATCTAGTATCCTTATTCAGTGATTTGACGTTTACTATGTTCCACCATTTTAAAATAATAGATAAAAAGTCACAAGTACCTTTAGTCTTATTCCCTCCAATTTCTTTAAGAGCATTGATGTTTTCATAATTAAAGATTTTGCATACCAAACTGACCTTTTGCCGCTCTATATTAGAAGGGTATAAAGCTTTATGGCTCAATTTATAACCATATTTTAACAATGACTGATTTTCTTTGGAGTACATCTCTCTTAAATGATTAAAATCAGCTATTACAACAGTGTTCTCATCTTCAAAGTCAGGATAATGGAAAATTAAATTTTTTTGATTAATCCAGTTGTTACGTATGTTTTTAAAAATATGAACAGAATCATAAAGCAAAAATAATGGAATATTAGAAGATGCTGGGTTGTGAACAGATTGGTAACCAAAAGGGTGTGGTTCAAAAAATGTAAATAAAGATTTGTTCACTTGGTTATTGTCTGCAATAATACTTAATGTACTAACACCCAACTCATGCAGCTCCATCAAAATTCTTTTTGCAATTTCATATAGAAATTTTCCAGAATTTTCATGAATTGGAACAATTGCTATTACATCTTTGTATGAGCCAAATGAGGATGTTATTGAAAACACCTGAGCTGTTTTGGCTAATTTGCTAGAATTTGTTATAGATAAGCCAGTTAACTTTCCACCTTTAAAAGATAATCGTGGGGAAATAAACACTTCATCTAAAAGTAGATTAACATATTTTTCAATTGGTGTGAGAACATTTAATCTTTTCTCTAAATAATTACTTTTTACATTATATGATGAATTACAAACATTCAATTTTGAAGCCAATTTTCTTAAATTACTTTGATGGGGCAAAATTAACAATTTTGTTTTCCTTATAGACTTATAACAAGTTGGGGAATTTAAAAATATTTTAAAAGCCAATTCAAGTAAGAGGGAAGAAAATCTGTATCTTTCTTTAGGTATGTTAATAAGTTGTAACTGCTGAATTAAAATATCTAACATAGATTGTTTTTCTTCATCTAGATGGCATTCTTTTAACAATTTAACTGCTTTTAAGAATTTATTTTCATCAGGAGCATTTATTTTATATTCATCACAAATTTTAATAATCGTGTCAACCTGATGCTTATTTTCTATTTTGTTAAAATTTAAACCTACTTTCTGAATATCAATTTTTTCATCAAGGCAATAAATTTGAAATTTTAAATCGGAACTTACCTTTAGAGATATGTTAATCCTAGGTACATCCGTTGAACATAATTTTAAAATAATTAACTGGCCATTAAGGAGTATGAAAGACCAATTGGCTACATTCTTAAAACATTCTTCCAAATATTTTTTTAGTTCATTAATGTTTTGAAGTTTTGAATTTGTTTCTTCAGATTCGTACGTAATAATACTTTTAACAATAACCTCTTGAATTTTGTCTTCTTCTTTTTCTTCTCGTGTTTTTCTTTTTTTGGGTACCTGGATATTTAGATGGGGTGTCATTTCATTAATTATGCATGGAAATGCATCGGCAGTTAGCACTGGATTTTTCCGTGGAATTATGTCTCACCCCATTTTTGTCAATCCATTCATCTTCCAATGAAATCATGCTGCTGTCAAAGTGCTTAATACAAATTCTAGCATTTTCCGTGAAGCTGAAATCCTCTCTGTGAATTCTTGACAGCCACAATTTCTTTCTTTCATTATCTTTAGGAAATCGGAAACAAGAAACATAAGGTGGCTTGTAATTTGAATTACAACCAGGTACGGAACATTTAAACGGCATTGCCTTTCTTAAAAAAAAAAAACCCAACACTATTTAAATAAAAATGACTTTTCAATATAGCGTGAAAACGATTTTATGCGATACTTGAGAGTTATAAAAACCAATAAGAGCAATAAACAACAATGGAACGCTGAAGAACAGTCTCAACGTCGCCTTCACTTTGAGTTTTTTTTTCGCTTCAGTTCATCCCGCCTGCACCTGATCACGTGATTTATCGAAGTTGAGTAAGCGATTCGGCCTAGTATTCAGGGGGCTGTGAACATACACAGAATTACGTCACGAGCGCTCAACCCAATGAGTGAGAAGCTAGCTCCAGCCCAACGAATGAGGCTAGAGGGCGAGGTTAAAACATTAAAGAATCCCCTTACTTGGGTGCGGACCAATTTAGAAGTTAAAATCCCAAGCGCGCGAAAAATTCAGAGCAATAATAATAATAATAATAAAAAGAAAATGGCTTTTAAAAAACATTCGAAATGAGAACGCGTCTCAGAATTTTATAGATTGGGGAACTGATAAAAGTTACGAATGATCTTAAATTTTAGATTAAGATTTGGAATAAAATAATTATTAATATACGGATATTTACTTTTAAAAGGACTTTAAATAGGAATAGATATTATTAAGAATTAAGGAAATACTGACTATGACAGAAGTTAGATTAATTTTAAAAGATTAATGCGAATAAAGTGGAAGGATACGAAGGAAATAAATTTTTATATAACATTATCCCCCCCCCCCCCTCTAAAAATCCGAATGACGGGTAGATCCGATGATCTACAAGTTCATTAAGGCAAGCAAGAATTTGGATTACAAAATATTTATCTGGTATTCTAGTTATTGCCAAAAATTCTTTGATTTTATTAAAGTTAATTCAATAGTTATTTTTGTAAACGCGAACCTCTGGGAATTGTTTAAATACAGAAATACATACAATTACAATATAAATAAGTTAGTAACAAATATATATATATATATATATATATATTTTCACTCTTCAAACATAAATAGTGAAAAGGATGAATATGAAGTAAACAAAGCATTTCTGTCTAAGCAGTGAAAAGTATAAATGTCTAATAGTCCTCTTAATCAGTAACAGTCTGAGTCATAGACCTCTCATTTCCAATAAAGTTTGAAGGCACAGATATGTCAAGTATTAGCCAGCAATACAGTTTACGGCAATACAGTGTATTGATTCTGTAGTAGGATAATTCCAGTTAATCATAAAGTTCAAAAACATAAGAAAGTTTCATCACCACTAAGGTCAATAAACAATTAAAGTGTTTGTGATGCTTGATAAGTTTTGTGCCTTGATAAGTAGGTATAGCTTGATAAGTGCACTTATTAAGTGAAGTCCAGTCAGTTAATAATGTTCCATCAATTAGATATGAGTATTAGATGTTTTGCTAGTAAGATGTGACTGTTTATCATCAACTAATATACTATCAGTGGTTCTCTTTTATCACAATTCTCAAGAATATTCTCTTTTATAATCTTATCACATAATAAATAACAACAACAAATTTATAATAACAACATAATAATATCAACAATAACAAACAACTTCAAAATAATACTAAATCAGTAATTCATCTGTATATAATTTTAATTCCTCATTCTTTTTCAATACCAGTGAGGAATGAAAATATACTTAATAAAATGAAACAAAAATAATAAATAGTAAACTAAGAAATATCTGTGAAAAATTATCAACAATTCAGTAAGATAATGTGCTCTCTGTTTTCAGTCAAACAAGAGAAACATAAGCTGCTCAATGAAAATAAGACCTTGAAGTGTATGGTGGATAATAAGTTTAATTATTACTATTAGTAGAGAGTTTTATTCTATTATTATAATTTAATTTAATCCAGTGAATTTTTATTCAATTATTTTAATTTAATGTAGTATTCTAATCTAATTTGCTATTCCAATTTACTTTATTGTTCTAATTCAATTCACTCCAATATAAAAAAATTCTTAACTCAAATCAACTAATTTACGCCTGCATAAAAAGTTAACTCAAGCAAAAACATTGGCAGTAATATTCTTGGGAATTCCTATATTCAAGAACATACTGTTATACAGAAGAGAATTGATTAGTCAATTATAATTTGATTTAATTAAATTTAGTGAATTTTTGCTTTACTAAGTTTAATATTAAGCTATTGATTTAACATTAGTTTGTTGTTGCTCATGGGATAACTTTAATTTGTCAGGAGGGTAATAAGGGCGTAATTTTGATACATGGACTATTTCAGTAAATTTATTTTGAGTCTGTCTATTAATTTCAACATTTACATCAGATAATTTTTTAAGGATTTGATAGGGACCACTAAAAACTTGTGAGAGCTTTCTGGTATTGGGATAATGAAATTCTTCATAGATAACAAGATCTCCTATCTCAAATTTTGGCTCCACATAATTTCTATCATAATATTTTTTACTTTTCCAGTAAAATTCATCCGTGCGTTTTTTTAGCAATGTTGAGGGCTTCCTGGACAGGAGGGTAATAATTTTGCTTAAAAGGGGAATCATAGGGTAATTTGCCAAAAAGTAAATAAGCAGGAGGGAATTTGGTTATGGAATGGGGTGTATTATTGTATTCATTAACTACTTCAGTCAGAAGTTTGGTCCAAGGAATTTTGGAGGTAGTAGAATTAACTTTACACTTTAATCTTGTAACTATTGATTGATTCACTCTCTCACATTTGCCATTCGTTTGAGGGTGATGTGATGTGGTTAAACGTTGCTTAATATTGTGATTCCTCAAAAATTTTTTTAATCTAGGTGAAGTAAAGGCTGCATTCCTATCACTTAATACCTTTTGAGTACCCTGTATATCGAAAATTTTGTTGAAACAGAATAATTGTTGAGGGAATTGAATATTGAAGACTTGTTTTAAGCAATTTGTGTATGTTTCTGTGGTAACACTTTTGGAAGGAAATGCCCAAACATATCTGGTTGCATGGTCTATGATGATGTGTAGATATTTTTTGGTGGAGTTATAATAATTGAATCCTCCCACAGTATCAATAGAAAGACATTCAAAAGGTTGATCTGTGGTGGGCATAGCTTGTAATAAGCCAAATTTTTTCTGTCTGGGTTTTTTATTCTTTTGACAAATATCACAATGTTTTACAAAATTGGTTATATCTTGCGTCATGTCAGGCCAATAATAATTAGGGGAGATTAAATTTAACATTTTTTGTATACCAGGATGACCAAATTTTTCATGAGCAACATTTAGTATTTTTCTCCTTAAAGACATGGGGACTACTGTTTTTCGAAATCGTTTCCTTTTAATAATCATAAGTCCATTTTCATTTAGATAATTTTTACCACATACATTATCTTTTTCCTGCCTCTCTATAATTTCTTTAACGTCCAGAAGAAAAGTAAGTGGTTGAATAAAATGTGAAACTGGGTTTCTCGACAACATGTCAGCTTCGACATTTGTGGATCCCTTTTCGTAAACAATATTATATTCAAACATGCTCAACTTCAAAGACCATCTAAATAACCTGCCTCTCAGATGTTTAGTATTTTTTAACCATACAAGAGATGCATGATCAGTATGAATGGTAAAATTTACACCATGAAAATAATGATAGAATTTGTCTAACGTGTCAATGATGGCAAGACACTCTAACTCGGTAATAAAATAATTCTTCTCATAACTTCTCAATCCTCTAGAGTAATAAGCAATTGGATGTAAAAAATTATTACTATCAGGTTGTTTTAAGACTGCACCTACTGCCACCTGTGAGGCATCAACAAACATATGGAGGGGTAACTTAGGGTCATAAATTTTTAAGATAGGTTTGGCTATTAAGGCATCTTTTAATTTTTGAAAAGAATTTTGACAATCTCTATTCCATTCCCATAATGTATTTTTCCTGAGTAATCTGTTAAGAGGGACTCGAATTTCAGCATATTTATCTATAAACTTGTGGTAAACATTGATAGATCCTAAGAATCTCTGAAGTTCCTTTACATTTGAAGGGGGTTTTAGTTTTTTTATTACTTCAATATTAGCATTAGCAGGAGTTAATGTACCATTCTGGATGGTATATCCTAAGAAGTTAATTTTTTTTTGAACAAAATTGCATTTAGATAGTTTAAGTTTAATGTTTTCACGTCTACATAATTCAAATATTTGGGTTAAATGTTGCATGTGTTCTTCTAATGAGGAAGAAAAAATAATGATATCATCAAAATAATGGCAAGCAAAGTCTATTTTGTATTTAGTAAGTATTCTTCTAAGGGTTCTATTAAATATCGGGGGGCCTAATTTAATCCCGAAGGGCAGAACTAACCATTCAAAGAGCCCAAAGTTGGTAGCAAAAGCCAATTTCTCAGTATCGGATGGATGTATGGGTATGTGCCAGTAGCCAGAGGCTAAATCTAAAGTTGAAAAATACTGTGCACTACTCAGTTTATCTAAAATTCCATCGATACGAGGTAGGGGTTCGGCGTCATTTTTCATTATTGCATTTAATTTTCTATAGTCAACACATAATCTAGTTTTTTTACCTTCTTCTCTTTTCATTACTAATGTAACAGGGGCAGAATAGGGACTATTGCTCTCTTTAATTAAACCAGCATCTAATAGTGAATGAATTTGATCCGAAATCTCTTTTTCTTCTAAAGGGGAAGTTCTGTATGGCCTCAGAGATATTGGTAGGTCAGAATTAAGAAAAATACGTTGCGGTTCAATATTAATTCTCCCGACATCAAATTTATTTTTAGAAAAAATGTCTAAATAATCCCTTATACTTTCCCTTAAAGTTTCATTTTCTATAGAATTTATTTCCCCAATTAATTTAGAATTATCAACATTAGATGGAACAAAGGATTGAGGAGATATGATCTTTCCATAATCGGGTTGCACTCTCTGATAATCATAGTTAACATTAAAATGAAGTAATCTTAATTTATCACTGGATATGCTCTTAGATTCGTTTAAAACAAGGTCTCCTTGTAATACTCGACATGTAGCACAATCAATAATTAAATTAAACTTACAGCATTCTTGTAAACCTAATATAGCATAATCTAAATTTGTATTACATATCAAAAATCTAATATTTTGTTGCACATTACCTAATTTAAACAATAAATTACAAGCTTTATCTATTACAACAGTTCCTTTGGCTTGGCCAATAATAACAGGTGGAATATTTATAATTTTAGCATTTAATAATTTAACAAATTAAAAAGGTAAAATACTTATGGTTGAGCCAGAGTCAATCACACAAGGAAGTTCCCTGTTATTTACATATCCTGATACAATTAACTGTCATATATTATCAGTAGATGGTTGTGGTTGTCTAAGAGGGGGTGCAGAAGATTGCAAAGGGCTCACATTGAATACACAATCCCTCTCCCAGTGGTAAGCATTTTGGATACCTCTATTTAAACACATTCGACATGGTCTACTTGGATAATTTCTCTGAAAATGGGTAGTAGGCAACCTAGGATTGATAAATCTAGAATTTGGAGCATTAAAATTGCTCTGTGAATGAAAATTGGAATTTGGCATATGAAAATTTCGACTTGGGTGAACCCAATGTCTAGGTGCCTGATCATATTGTGGCAATGATCTACAATTTTGAAAATTACTCCTAGAATTACTATTGTTGACATGGGAAGTAGGAATTACTACTAACTGTTTAGCCATTAGGTACCAGTCTATTGTATTTTTTGGAGGATTACTAATCATATAATTCTGGTACTCAGGTTTGAGACCGTCTGTTAATCCCTGTACTATTATAGTTTCACATAAACAAAGTTGTCTACCTATTTCAACCTTTTTTCGAAAGTACTTATCCAAATCATTGAGATCATTTAATTTCATAGAAGCAAATTCTGAAAATCGAGGAACATGAACACGAACAGTTATGAATTTTTCAGTAAGAATATCAGTTATTTTGTCAAAAGTTTTACATTCTAAACATTCATTGATAAATACCTTCAGAGCCTCTCCTTTCAAATATTTTGAAATATTTTTAATCTTCCAATTTTCATCTTTCTTTTCAGAAAGGCATGTTTTGTCAAAATGGTTTAACCAAGATTGAATGTTCATTCCAGATTCGAAATCAAAAGGAATGATGTTTATTTCGTTTTGACTCATTTTGTGATCACCAAGGACTTTTACAAGTCCAGATCGCAATAACATTAATATAAAAATTAAAGAGAATTAACACAACAGATGTAAAATAAAATTTAAATTAAATAACAAATGTAAATACCTCCATCTCTAATAAATAATGATAGCAATAATAATAATACAACAAATAAGAAAATCTGAGCGAAACTTAAATAACATAAAAATAAATAAAATAATAAATAATACATACAATAATAACTTTTTTCAACTTACGTAATTCCGTTCACAAGTTGTCTGCCTGTTTACTTTTTGAAATTTTAATACGACCAATAATTTTATTAATTAATTTGTAGAATGATAATTTTTATCATTTTTTCTGTAAAAGAAAATATTATTTTAGATTATTCCGTCACAATTGAGATTTTTGTAGAACATTTACACTGGTCTGCATCTGGTATTTCCAGGGATAAATTATTCCAACACTTTTTGAAATATTCGATGCATATTTTGATGAGTATCAGTTGCACACACCACAATAAAAATATACAGCATCCGCATTCAGCAACATATCACAGCTTCTCCGTTTATCAGACGATCAGAAGAACACTAATCAACATACTCTTTGCGAGAACTAGACGCACATTCTTCGCTATGAAGATGTACAACAGTAGCCGGCAATACATTCGCAGCTCATCCGTCCATCAGAACATTGGCATAGCTCAGCGCAAGTTCATGGAATCCTGACCGGCTTTTTTGTAGCATTTTGACGAGGTTGAGATATTACGATGAATACTATTCGATGAAAAGATGGCAGTCCTTCAATGATATAGCAAGTTGCAGTCGAATTTAGCGAGTATGGCGAAGTAGTAAGGCAATGAAATGAGATCACAGAATTTCTCCAGTAAATCCAGCCAATCTCCAGACAAATAATTTTATTAGAAGACGAACAACATATAAACGATTCCCAAAGGGTCTAAAACTTATAGCCCTCGGGCTAACGTTGCTTCACTTCATTGAATTAAGATGTTATTGGGCCAGTTGAATATTCTACGGTCATACAAATACCAGACACATATTTGTTTAGCTTCCGAAAACGTCAAAAATCTGCCGCTCCGACCGGCGCGGGCTAGTTTTGATCTCTCCGCGGAAACATACACAGAATTACGTCACGAGCGCTCAACCCAATGAGTGAGAAGCTAGCTCCAGCCCAACGAATGAGGCTAGAGGGCGAGGTTAAAACATTAAAGAATCCCCTTACTTGGGTGCGGACCAATTTAGAAGTTAAAATCCCAAGCGCGCGAAAAATTCAGAGCAATAATAATAATAATAATAATAAGAAAATGGCTTTTAAAAAACATTCGAAATGAGAACGCGTCTCAGAATTTTATAGATTGGGGAACTGATAAAAGTTACGAATGATCTTAAATTTTAGATTAAGATTTGGAATAAAATAATTATTAATATACGGATATTTACTTTTAAAAGGACTTTAAATAGGAATAGATATTATTAAGAATTAAGGAAATACTGACTATGACAGAAGTTAGATTAATTTTAAAAGATTAATGCGAATAAAGTGGAAGGATACGAAGGAAATAAATTTTTATATAACATATACATGCTTCCAATTTTGTCTTTAAGCCAATAGCTTCAGCAGATGCTTTAATGTGAGAATCGTAAATTAAATCCAAAACCATAACAATAGCTTCATATGTATTTGTAATCTTCATGAGAGAACAGTGCCAATAAAACCAACAAGTCACTGTGTTTCTTTTTAGAGTAAAATAGTCTGGAATCAAAGTTCTTTTTGACATTCAATGAACAACAGATATAGGATTGCTATTGCATATAAAATTATACAAGTTCTGTATAATATAAAAGAATTATTTTAAATACAGTATGTTGCTTACTGTGTCAATAAGAACAGTCTATGAGCATAACAATGAATAAAGCATGAATTTAGTGCCACTTCTTTTATTTTAGCCCCATTAGCCTATCCATTCATAATGCTTGCTTCATCATAGCACTGTCCCACACAAAAATTAAAATCAAGGCTATAGCTTGTCAATAATTCAATTATAAATTTTCTCAATGATTCAGCACTTAAATATCACATATGATATGCACCCACAGCACATTCTCTAATGCAACCGTTATGAACATATCTAAGAATTAACTACATTTGCTTCTTTTTAGAGCAATCTTTCATTTCGTCCACTAATAGTGAAAAATTCCCTGCTTACTTTACTTCAGATATTATTGTATCCTTAATTTTTTTATCCAAAAACTGTTTTTATATCATTTTGATATTAATGTGATGTATAATGACCTTAGAGCCGTGACATTTTGGCTTTCAAATTGTCATTTTCTTCAGACATTGTTTCAAGAAGTTCAATGAAATTCTCTTTGTTGTTGCTTTCCGACGACTCACTACGTCCTAAGTGACAATCCCAGTCGTCCTAAGAAACTAGCTACTCTGAATAATGTTTTGATGTGCTTGCGGTTTTCTGTAATTTCTTTCAATCTTGTGGTGCACAGCTCAGAAGCAATAGATAAAGTTTTATTATCAGATATCCTTTTAAAATTACCCCAGGCACTCATCGATGATAAATGTCTCTCACTTTGATATTGTTGGAAGATCAAGGCTCCATTTTTAAAATCATTTGTCAATAAATGTTCGACATCCCATTTTCTCACCTTTCAGCAAAATGTTTTCTGAAGAATTTCGGCAAGTGAAACAAACTATCTTCCCTTTCTGAATATTCAATCCATTCATGTTGCTTATACCAATTCAGAGAAAATCTGCACCCATTTGTTAAAGGATAGTTGATGGATGATTTCAAGTACTGGTTCTAAAGGTGAATCAGTTTTTATTTTTCTTAAATGAGGTTTATTTAGCACCGGTTCTATATTTTGTGAACCTTCTTGATTTTCCAATAACCTGGAATTGGTGGCTGAACTTTGACCAAAAGTTTCGTTTTCGTACACTTCAATTTCTCTGACATTTAAATCAATTTCTTTATTTGGATTTCTCAAAAGAAAAAAAAATCTAACAGTTTTTGATTTTTTTTGTTGTATTATCTTTAAACTTTTAAGGACAGCAAAACACTAAGTTCTAAGTACCCTTGGAATAAAGATCTATTCAGAGTTTCAACTTCATCATCACAGAAAAACATTGCTGTGAATAATAAATGCTTTGGTAATTTTTATCCCCCTCATACTACCCTAAATTGTAACCCTATTATCCTGATTGGCTATGCATGAAATTTTCAGTGCTAGCAGAATTTATCGCTGCGGATTTATCTGCCAGTTAAAATGAATTTATATAAATATTTAAACTATGGTTTATTTTTAAAGGTATAATAAAGGTAATATATAGATATATGCAGGTCCAGATTTTCCCTAACGCCTAATATTAAATATTTTTTCTTAAAATAAGTATAAATTGCAATTACAAAAATGTCATAATATATAAATATAACATTAAAGTAAAAGATAATTACTTTTTCATTGAGTAAGCATGATGCAGACAGACAGTCTGGTGGCTTTGGAGATAACTGTGTGATGTAAAACGCTTTTGTTTTTCAGGAAAAAATTTTGAATAATAAAGCTTGCAAACTGCTTTTATCCTCTGAAATCAATAATGAATTTGTATCTTTCGAGCATTTCATTTTATATTCTAACTAGCTGAACTGCCCAGCGTTGCCCGAGCCAGTGATAAAACCGTAAATAAATCCCAAATTTATATTATTTTATGTATTTTACCCGATTTTGAATGAATTTATATCTTTAATGACAAAATCGTAAAAAAAAAAAACGTTTACTTCTTTTTTCAAGTAGGATCGTTATACAGTTAAAAAAAAATAGCTTTTGTGGTCCAAACCCTTTGAAATTTTCAATGGTCATAAATATAACGGTTTTACAGCTTGTGTAAAAATTACGTCAGAAATATTGTTACCTGGTTGTAAAATAAATGTTTTATTTTCGCGTCAGGTCCGTTAACATAAAAAAAAAAAAATAGTATTCGTTGAATACAAAACATTTAGTAACTTTTAGCGTAAGAATTTTTTTTTTTCTCGTGAGGTGCAAAATGACCTGCGTTCGCCGGTGTTTTTGAAAGGGTTAAAATCCGTATTTAAAAAAAATAATTATACCGTCTATCAGAAGAAGGTTTCAGCTCTAAAAGCATGTGTTTGATTTGTCTGTATCTCTAAAAATGTACTATCGAGGGGCGTTGGCATAAGGGAGAAAACAAGCCCGGGAAAACGACCCTTTTTCAAAAATGTTTTTCAAAGGGTTAACATAATTATTTTTTTAAAATTGATTACTGCATTGGAGACAAAAGAGTGAGATCTTTCAGAATATATTTTTCGTTTTTACATAAACCAAACGGTTTAGTCGAAAGAATTTAAAACAGAATTTCAAAATAAACACATTCTTCATGTAAATGGTTCTTCATTCTCGTATATCTTCGTTCTCTGTGATAAATCGGGTTCTGGGCATGCGCACGTTCTGAAAGCCGACTCGCAAAAAATAGATGAGTTATTGATCAGTTTTTAACTAATATTTTTGTTAATTTTCAAAGAAATAAAATTCTGAGTGCACCAGGCCAGACTTTGGACTATCCACACCTAAATTTTCGGACTTCTAGGTGAGCTAGATTTTGCTAGCCATTGCAGACAGACAAACACACACACAGAGTAAACACACACACAGAGCAAAATTTTCTTTTATTAGTATAGATATTATATTCTAATACAGTAAAACCTGTGTAAGTTGACCACTTGCGGTGCCCCACTTCAGTGGTCAACTTAGAGAGGTGGTCAACTTATAAAGGATGATGATAAATTTACTTTTTTTAACGTAATATTCACACCATATCATTCTTTAACACAAAAATTTCATTTATTGACAGGGCTATAAAATAATATTGTATTACCATGCATATTTCTAACACCTTATAAAAGAAAAGATTAACTACAAGAATGAATTAATAGTTTTGTATCAATTTTAAAATCAATTAATATACTACTATTTATTTAAAAAACAATCAATCAATATACAGTCAATTAGTGATTCTGCAAACTATACTAGTTATTACACATAATTTATAAAAAAAAACTTGTTTTTTTAACATGTTAAGACACATACACATTCTAAAATTTAAAATTTAAATACATTACCTATTTGTCCAAGAAAAACTCTGTTATTGTAGTTTGACGCTGGTTTTTGGACTTTACATCAGCCCAATGTTTTTCAATGCAAACATGCAGATCCATTATCTTTTCAGAAATATCAGGCTGCTTATCAGAAGCATAGCCCATTAAATGTTGTACACAGTCTAAAGCTTCTGAAAAAGTTAAAGGATTCTTCCTTGTGTTTTCATTAACGATCTCCTCTTCACTGTCTTCTTCTTGATCATCTTCTAGTTCTAGAGGTTTTTTCATCTTTGATAAGATATTAGCAGCTATGTCCTCTGCATTCTCTGCAACTTCTTCATGCACAATGATGTCATTGTCAAATGAGAGAAATGATTTTTCATCGACCAGCTCTTGCTGAATACTTACTGACAAAGCTTGAATATCACTCTTCAAACAAAATTCAGTCTCTTCTTCGTTCAATATTTCATCCACACTTTCAAATCCTGCTTTATAAAATGATTTGGAAATAGTTGAAGAAGATAAGTTTTTCCAAGAATCATTAAGCCAACGAATTGCGTCCCAAACATTTACTGATTTAGTAAAGTCTGAAACATCATTGCAGTGGTCAATTTTTGTAATGAGGCACTTCAACATTAGTTTACGATAATGCAACTTAACTGCACAAATAATGCCTTGATCTAGAGGTTGCACGAGTAACGTTAAATTTGGAGGCAAAAATACTATTTCAATATTGGTGAAAGATTTGGAAATTTTATGACTGGATACATTGTCAATAAATAAAATTATCCTCCTACCCTGTTTTTTCATTTGGGAATTAATATCGCGAAGCCATTCTTCAAAAATGGATGAATTCATCCAGGCTTTTTTATTATATTTCCATGTCACAGGTAGAATCTCAACTTTAACACCATTTCTTTTAAAAGCACGAGGGTTAGCAGCGTTTCCAATTACAACGGGTTTCAATTTTTCCCCTGTGACACTACAGCAAAGTAAAACAGTTAGTCTTTCTTTCGGCATTTTGCCTCCAAAACATTTTTCATTTTTTGATACAAGGGATTTTGTAGGCAATTGACGGAAAAACAGCCCTGTTTCATCTGCATTGAATTGGTTTTCAGGAGGATAATCTTTCACAATTTCAGTTAATTTTGCTTTCCAGTCTTCTGCAGCATTACAATCTGCTGAAGCAGATTCACCACAAAGAGTACGGAAATTTATATTGTTTCTTGATCTGAAGGATTCTAGCCATCCATTACTTGCATTAAATTCAGAAATTCCCAATTCATTTGCAATATCTTTAGCTTTAGCCTGTAGCATAGGTCCTGAAACTGGAATATTTTTGGAACGACATAGCTTAAAAAACTCCCAAACTGCCAGATTAATTTCTTCATTTGATGTTTTTCTCAATTTTCTTTTTCTATCACCACTACAGTTCTCTAACCACAATTTAGTTATTTCTTTCCCATTCTTTGATATGTTAGACACTGTAGTTTTTGAAATTCCATATCTATCAGCTAATTTTCTCTGGCTTTCTCCTTTTCTAATTAAATTTAATATTTAATATTTTTTATCATTTGAAAGTTCAACTAATTTTCTTTTTGCAGCCATTTTAGGTTAACAAAATCTTCCTTGTTAAAAAGCAATTACAAAATATAAATGCGCTGTACTACCTCAACACCCAGTTCACTGGATGAAAATAATAATCCTTCTGTACTACAAGACAGTTCTAGTGTAACTCATCACAAATAATTTTCTTAACTGGGTTGTTACAATTGCCACAGACTTTTGCAACTTGTGGAAATATTTCTGCTTACCAACTAACACCTGGGGTTATTGAAAGAAGGGAAGGAATGATAAGAGAATGGGGAATAGAAGAATGAAATCTAGAATCAAAGAATGGAGGGGGAGGGTTGAAAAGCCAAATCCACAAGAGCAACAATGTAAGAATAGATAAGCCTTGAATTATATTTCCCTACACCTATCATTACTAAAAGCATTTCCCAGGTTAATACTATTTCACCCTTCCAGAAATTCTAGTTAAAAAGAAAAAAAAATAGAAAATACTTGGAGAGTTACTTTTTTTTATTATTCATGATTTGTTAGCTTTTTTGGGTGGTCAAGTTATAAAGGGTTTTGATGGGCACTTTATAATAGTTCTAGTCTAATCTGAATAATTTCAGTGGTCAAGATACAAGATTGACAGGTGGTCAGGTTACAAAGGGTTTGTCTTATAGTTTTGTATAGGATAAATTTGGTTCCGGACAACAGAGGTCAACATAGACAGGTGGTCAACTTACAAGGGTGGTCAACTTTACAGGTTTCACTGTATGCTGAAAAAAATATTTCTTAACTTTTCATTCATATTTTCGGATTTTAATCAGTTGCGGATTAAATTCAAATAGAATTTTCAAGTTGTGCAGGATTTTAATAAAGTGTTATTTTAATTAAAAAAAACTACAAAGGGGAGAAACAATCCCTTGAAGTTTTTTTTTTTTTTAAATTTTCCCTTAAAAATTACTCATTTTTTATGCGATTGATGAAATTCAGTTATGGTGGTGAATTGGATAGTGCTTAAAGTGTCAAATTAATGCTAATGTTTCTATTTTAATTAAATTTGGCAAGTTATTTAAGCTTTTGTATAACTACTGAAAAATTTACATATTAATGAGTACTTTGTATTATTTAAGATGGGCTCTCAAAAATATTTTTTTTCCTCAACAACGCGAATTTTTTTGACAAATGAATGGACTTATCTTTAAACACAAAAGCATGAAATTGACAGGCATGATTATTGAAGGGATTTGGAATCGAATAGCGTTTTAAATTTTCAATAAATGTATCGCAGCTTGAGTTATATGCGATTGCTGTCTCATAACAGCCTACCTCGAACTGTAGTGTCTGGAAATTCGCACAAACTTTGACAGCATTTTCTGAAAGGTCTTTCACCTTTATCGAAAAATGGGAAATGCTATTATATTTTATAAAATAAGATCGCTAACCAATTTCATGCACCTAAGATTAACATTGGCTTTGTGAATATATTAGAAAGTTAAGAGTATGTAATCTTTTACGTTATTTGGCATATTTTGAGGCTATTTTACTCTGAATTATGCGATTACGTGTCTTTTGTCATCATGCCTTTAATATCACAACTGATCTTGCACGTTTCCTTTCACATTTTTTTTCTTTTACTTGTAATGGAGGCTACACTCAGAAATGTCAAATTCTTTGGGGGGGGATCCAAATGGCACCCCTGTTTAAAATACCTGCCTTTCACTAATTTCATTTAAAATACTAAAAAGAAAAATAAATAAGAAGAAATAATACCATAAGTCAACATATTTTATTTAAACATTAAAGAATTGTTTTTGATTTATACATGCGAAATATAAAAATTGCTATTTATGATTTTTAAAAATGTGGCGATATTTGCACCAAATATCTAGTACTAATAAGTTATTACAAATTTTTTTCTTTCAAATAGAAAAAAATCCAGATTTTTTTTCCAGTTTGATTAAATTGAAATATGCTTTATTGTACTCTAATATTAGTGTGTGCGTAATTTTTTTGCTCCATGTGTTCTAATCCAGCAGAGGTCTATGAGGATTTTTATCTATTTTTTTAATATAATTTAGAAACGTTTTGAAATTTATTCTTGGTAATATGTCACTATCCATGTCACCCTCATAAGGTACCTTCTGTGAAAATTAGAATGAAATACGTCAAATATTTTTTTAGTCATACTTGACGAAGAAAACCAATAGCATAGAGGTAGTGCACCTGTCTATCACACTACTGGTGACCAGTTCGATTCTGGCTTCTGGGCAAGGTTTATTCAACCTTTTATCTATTTGGGGTCAATAAAATGAGTACCAAGCTAACTTGGGAACTAAACACTGAGGGCTCCGCATTAGGCTGACCGGGATATATGCTGCATAGCACCTCAGGATCCATGGTCAAGAAATCAGGGCTGGGGACTGTAGGCCAGAATCCTTAACAGATTGTTGCGCCGCAGATTTAATTTAGTTTATATTGTGCTGTCCTCTGAAAAAAAACATTTTTTGAAATTTTCTCTATATAAAGTCTAAAAAAGAATTTATAAAAATTGAACAGGGCTAAATTTTTACAGCTTGTTTTGACTAAGATTTTAAAGTTGAGCATTTTCCATTTTATCACTTTATTACAAAATGACAACCAATTATACAAGACTTTAAAAAAACCCTCACTTTTTTAAAAAATGACCCATGTTACCTGAAAACAACCCACACCTGACATAATCAGCTGAAAATGAAACATTTTATTACATATTAATGGTTTAACATATAAAAAATTATGTAGATCATTCTAAAATTCTATTATAAAAAGAAAATCTGTAAAAATGAAGCTCATGTTTTGCCAGAGTTCTGCAATTGTTAATTTAAATTATTTTAAAACTAATTTTTATTATTCTAAATGGTGCATAAAAACAAAAAAAAATGACTTTAGTAAAATATTTGGTGTAGTATTAGGGTGGTTTTTTTTTAGGAAACATTTCACTGTGGGTTTTTTTTTTTAGAGGATAGCACAATACTACTTGATGAAAGGTTTTAATATATCCCATAGCTATATCTGCCCCCAAAGTAATATTGCATTATGTATGAGTCCTCACTTAGCTCAGACAAATATGGAAAAAAATTGCTTGTGTAGATGAAACAATGAATAGGTTGCCAGAAAACATCCGTAAATTCTCTCACCAAGGTCATTTTCTTTATCTTGCCATGGCTCATATACTGGAAAAGTACCATAAATATAATTGCATTCAATAATAAAATATTTTATGTTAATAATAATATATTACAATGTTTCATAACAATTTTTTATAATGTTTCACAATAATAACAACTTTTTAATGTTACGCCTTATATTATAGGCCATATTTCTGCAATTTCTTCGAATAAATTATCAGGAACATAATTTTCTCTAGATATTTCTCTCCACATTAAATTCTGTAAGGTAGGATTCAGGGTGATGGCGAGCTGTGCCTCATTGTTTTTTATTGCACCACTCAGCAGAACATCACATTCTTTCAACATGTTATGTATGAATGAGCTTGAACACCCTTTATTAGATCAACAAAATTGTACGTGATTCACAGTAAGGGGCTGTCCATAAATGATGTCACACATTTTTTCAATATTTTTGACCCCCCTCTCCCCCTTTGTCACACTTCACCATACCCCTTCCCACCCTCTTGTCACATGTCACACTATATTACATAAACATATACTTGCAGTTCACAAACAAAGCACTACCTTATAGATCATATTTCAAATTTTATTTTTAAACTTTAACTATGTGTTTTAATGATATTTGTGAGCATAACAGTAAAAATGATTCGTGCACTTATTTTGTATGAAATAAGATTAAGATTTACAACAAAAAATATAATTAATATACAATAGTAATAAAATATTAATATGAAGGAGCATTTTTTTTTTTTTTTTTTTTTTTTAAGAAAGGAATATAAGTAAAAACAAATCACATGAAAGTTGTTTTAGCCCCGATTAAAAAATACCCTCAAATTCTGGTAATTTCAAATTAACTTCAAAATTTAATCTGCTGATTTTAAATGATTTTATTTAAAATCAAAATGTGTGATGTCACACTTCTTCTTACCCCTCTCTCGACTTTGTCACAATTTCATGAACCCCCTCCCTCCCCTCCAAACGTGACATCATTTATGGACGGCCCCTAAAGTGCTTATATAACCAGCCTTTTGAAGCTCCTCTGAATTGTACTCTTTCGAGCAGTCAGTGTAGAATGTTGATCCATCTTTTACATGTTCACTAATATTTTGCATGAATGTACTATTTGAGATTTGAAGGAGGAAGCATTCATCATTTTCCTGGCATATGCCTCCAAAAATCGACTGTTTTGGAAGTATCATGCTTCTGTTTTTTTTTCGACATTACAAGCTTTCATTGGTCTCAACAATTTTATTCGCACCTCCAATTTGCCTATTAAATCCTTGTTTTCGGTGTAGGGAACAAACACACTTCTCTCATTCTCATGTAAACCCATATATAGTTGTTTTTTACACCATTTTATGGATGTTAATTCATCTATCCAACCATACATAAACCTTAGAGTAGTTTCAAACGGTATTGTTGAACCATTAAATCAATTTCCAACACGGAGGCTTTTTTTCTTTACTTTTTATGTTGCATCTCCATATAGCTTCATCATTAGTAACATACAGATTCCTATTATAGTCACATGATAAAAGAAAAAATTACAAAAATTCAACAAAAAAATCTTTTAGAGTTGGCTTTAAAAAAAAAAAATCTCTTTGAACTATTCTCAGTTCTTCTTCAGAGTATGTTTGTAATGATAGGCCTTCAGATTGCAACATGAGGCTGTACACAAATTATACACTATTTTTCTTTATTATACATTTCACATTGGGCCACTGCATTGTGATGCACAGTTTTCTTGTTTCGATGAATTATTCCTGACATGTGTACCCTTTCTAGAGTGTTCATTCACATCACTATAACTTTTTTTAATGCTGTTTCATTCATCAAAAATTATTCACTTATCTTAAGGCAGTGTTTTCAGTTTTGCAAGTGTTTTCAGTTTTACAAGTGTTTTCAGTAACTGGCTTAGGATATCCAAATGAAATATTAAAGTCTCTTTGAATAACTCCATGAAATGACTCATAAGACACTTTATATTCAGGGTTTTGAGCTGTATACATGCGATGCAACTTTGCAATATTCAACTCTTCAGGCAAGTAAATTTGTTCTGAATCCTCGATTGAGTAATCGGAATTGCAATATATTAGTGAATTGATGAAATCTTTAACTGAATCCACTATATCATCAGCAAGTTTGTGGGGCCTATTTGCATGTTTTCCACGCATATCAACCGGTGGCTGATCAGTTGAAACTAAAGCATTCTGGATAAACTGGATGCGTCATGGCGTAATATCTTATTACGCCAGTTTATATAAGATAAATGCTTTGAAACACACTGTAACATCTTGGGCAACTTCACTGTTTAGCACACGTACTCGATAAGCATAACAGTGATAAGACTACTTAAGTAGATATTTTGCTCATTGTAATTTCCTATTTTATTAAATTCGCGTATAATTCTAAATCGTTCACTTTCAGGAATAATATCAAAACATTGATAACGCTTACACCACGGAGAAAGAACCTGGAGGGGAAACTAGAATAGGCGAGGATATCGAAAATGTAAGTCAGATTTTTTTAACGAAAGAGAGCGCTGTAAAATTTTGGCGGCTGTCTTTAAACAGAATCTCATTAGATTACATGTTAAATTCTGAAAGTATTTTACTCGATTATTTTTAATTATAGCAATTATATGTCATAAATTTAAGATGGGGTATTAATGTTTTATTCCGGGATGTAAATCGGGCTATGATGATGAGATAAAAAAAAGAAAAATCGAAGGGGAAAAAATTTAAGTATGTTTAGAGCTCCAAAGGTGAGTGCTTTATATTATACTTTAATATATTATACTAAAAAGTATTTTGGGGCTTCATACAGAAGTGCAAATGCAAGAACTCATTTAAAAAAATATATATATTTGCCTCTCTCATAAGTGTAATTTAAAAATTTAATTTCATTACTTGGCTGTTCAATTAAATCAAAAAATTTTATTGATTGTAAATTAGGAAAAAGAACTAATTTAAATAACAAATTTAATATTCACAAAGAAAAAAAGATTTAAGTATATATTGTTTTTAATAACTGTATAATTTTCAATTTGTAAGGTAAGTATGTTACCTTTTCTATCTGTAGCAGTGTGTAAGTGTGTATGAAAGAGGAAGCATTTATGTATGATTTAAAAAAAAAAAAAAAAAAAAAGAGAGAGAGAGAGTTTTTGGACCATTCATAACTAACATTATATTAAAGTCACAATTTACGATTCTTTCAAAAATTAGTTAATATACCCTATTATTTATTCAAGTTTTATTTCCCAAATAATTAAGATAAAAAAAATTTTTTAAATGTACATAATATTAATTGCATAGATATAAAAAGTTATGAGTTATTAAATAATTCAAAGGTTATCGATATATAAGCAAGATTAAAACTTATTTCAGAAAATTTGAATAATACTAAAAATTATACGTCCATTCCGTATTTCTTCGCTGTACAATATCCGTGATATTTATTTTTAAATGACTATTCAGATGTTTTTGTCAGGATGAACTCTTATTTAAAGAGTTATAAAAAGCAATTGAAACGCCAAATATCTATTAAAATATATGCATGTTGAGAAGAAAACTTTATTTAATGAAATTTCTACTTGTTTGACTTTTTTAAAGTTCAAATTTTCAATCAAAAACATTTAAAAAATGAATGCTTTTCGCATTGAAAAGCATTGCAGAAGCAGGCTAAGACAGCCGTCAGTTTACCGTAGCGCCATCTATGAGGAGAAAAACTGTATTGTAAAATTTCAACGTTACTTTCCCCTCCATCTATCTTCCTCCGTGGCTTACACTTACAGTCTTTGCCTATCTCGTGTGTTGAAGCACGCAAACACTTCATTGTGTCCCTCATTCTTCCTATTCCTTTTCGTTTTTCAGTCGGTTTTTTCCCGTTTTCTTTATTAGAGCTCGTGGAATATTTGCTGTCCATTGTCAATGCACAATCCATAATCAATGCGACAAAGGGAGCATTTTGTTTACAAACAAACATGCATAACCACGGAGAAAGTGCTTCCTCCGTGTGCATAACGTTTCGAGTAGCGTTGCCAGATTTTTCAAAAGTTATCAATTTACTTCTGAGCTTTAGAGTACTTTTCTAAAGGAGAGAGTGGCGACTGGTTAAAGACGCTTTCAATCTGACGTCAAACTGACTCAAAACAAACGTTCGCTTTGTTGTATTTTCTGAATGTTTTAATACTTTATATGTAGAGGAAAAATTTTCTACGATTTATATTAAATAAGAAAATAAACGTAGCAACCTTTTGTTTAGATCTAGACTAGATCTTATTACGCTCGATCGTAGGATGGACACGGAGGCCCCGGGAGTTTCGTTTGCAAGGTGGTTTGTTTAGAACAGAGTATGCACCCTGGCAGCGGAAGGTGGAAATAAAGGACTTTCCGGCGCGTGCGCAGCACTTTTAAAACCTTATTATCATACAAAATCGTGTTAAAGATATAAAATCATACAAATTTGAGTTCTGTTTTAATTTATTATCACGGACCCGGGTGGGTCAGCTAGTACATAATAAAACAAGATACATGCCCAGATTGGATGTTTCTGCAATAGAAAGGGCGAGGCTAACGGAAAAGACAAGCTACCGCGGTGCATTCCACTTATCTTTTTTTACAGACTGCTAGAGTGACGTGTTGCTCTTTTCGTACACTTGCATTGGTGGATTTGAGCATCACGTGACTCCCGCGGTCTGTAAAAAAAGATACGCGTAAAGAACCGCGGTAGCCTTTCTTTTTCGTTAGCCTCGTGGAAAGGGCAGTTGACGTCACTGTTGGTTCAACGAGGCTAACGAAAAGACAGGCTACCGCGATGCATTCCACTTATTTTTTTTACAGACCGCTAGAGTGACGTAATGCTCTTTACGGTTGGTTAGCAAGAAAAACATGTTTGTTCTTTATGACTCCTACTATACACATGAAACGGGGAATTTAGATTGGTGTATGTTAAACTGGTCTATAATATGATTGGACTACGTCGCCATGACGGTTCCTGCGATGATAGCTACGACAAAAATGAAGTGGTTTGTTTGTTTATTGAGAACATACATCTGACTTGTGTGCTTGACATCAAGTGCCCGCTTATAAGTCATCGTCAATATACAGGAACGAGATAGCCACAAGGAAATTTACAACACCAGAGAGTTACATCCGGAAGCTCCACAAAGTGTGTGCAATGGTGCTGGCGGGAGTCGAACCCGCCGACCTGACTCCTACGCTCACAAGCGATTAGCGGAATGGTGTCTTAACCAAAGAATATAGAATAGATAAGAAGTCTTACTTCGACCTTTGGGTAAAGTCGGTAGAATATTTTCAGGAAAAAAACAAACTTTACAGGGTGCGCCGCCAATAACGCGCATGCGCCAATCTGTCACATACTTCTCACCCTTCGTTCCAACCCATAGAATATCTTCTATGGTTCCAACCAAACAACATTCCACTGTTCCCGCTCTTTTTTTTTTTTAAAGAGATCGTATATTTTGCAGAATTTCCATCGCTTCATATCTATTTATTTGGCTATTTATTAATGGGGGGGAAAAAATGTAAAATATTATTCCAATTGACACAGAAGACTAAAATTTTAATTATAGTGGAATTTTACAAATATATCTTTTTTAAAAAGTCTGAGAAAGGTTTTAATAATGTTAGAATTCATTTCAAAACATCACTTATACAAATTATTTTTTTGTTGTATTTCCTTTTAAATATGTGTGAAATTAGTATATTCACAATATCTACTAATAATCAAATATAGATTTACAAAAGCTTTGTTTTAAAAAACAAAATGTAATTTCCCTCATTTCGAAAAAACAATAAGCTTTCACAAATTAATATTGTTTTGTGATACATATTATTGGCTGATTAAAAAAAAAAAAAAAAAAAAAAAAAAAAAAATACCTGTCTTTGTCATTTAATTAAAATTAGAAAAACAAATTTAAAGGATATGGTGCAAAAATGGAATGATGGGGTTAATAACAAAGGCGAAGTTATTCGTTTCAGAAATACAAAAGTGAAATATGCTTTACTTTTCATAAATCATTCTTATAAGTAGGTAGAAAAGGACAGTTTTGCCCCATGAGGTGGTGCTGTGGTGCGGCGGTGGTGCTAAATTGTTGTAAAAGACTACGATGATAAAATTCAAACTTAAAATGGAGGGTGGGGCGAAAGGGTGTGCTATAGGAGAGGGGGTTTTAGGGGGGGGCAGCATGTTATAGTAGGGGGTATTTTTTTAAGGGGTGGGGGCTTAATTTTAAAAAAATTTAAAATTGTCTTATATTACGAGGTATCGGCTATGGTAGAGTACGACTACTATCCCCTTGCCCCCCCCCCCCCCCAATTTTTTTTTAGAAGAGAGAAAGTTTAAAGTGGTGTCGCCCTCTATCGTAAGGTTTAATAGTTATGAAATTCGAAAGAGACTTTCCGAATTTTAAGTTATAGCATGCACTAAATTAAATGTCTTAGCAAACTTTTCGCAAAGGAATTTGTTGTTATAGCATAGTATAAAATAAATAATTTTAAAGTTTATACCATACTGCACGCAATGGAAATATTTAGTTATAGCATTGCACTTAATAAATAATTTTAAAGTAACTTACCACTGCTTACAATGGAAATATATAGTTATAGCATAGCACTTAATAAAATATTTTAAAGTTTCTTACCAAACTGCTTACAATGGAAATATTTAGTTATAGCGTAGCACTTAACAAAAATTTCAAAGTGACACATGTAAATAATTATAGTTATAAACCGACATATAGGCAGATAGGCAGGCACACAGACAAGCAGGCAGGCAGGTAGGCAGGTAGGCAGACACACAGTGAACTATGTGTTACGTACACAAGCATGCATATACGAAGTGAACTAATTGTAATAAAATACAAGACGTGCATACGTTTTAAAACATTTTTTTTTCTTCACAGAAATTAAGAAAATATTAAATTTCGACTACAACTTTCACTTTGAAATAGCGTACTCCCTTGTTAAAAATTATTAGCTTTTAACAAACATGTAAATGAAGCGGGGTTCGAACCTCGAACTTGACAAAATGATCTCATGATGTGTTGATTTGCAGTAGGTTTAAACGAACACACCATGAGACCATGTTTATTAGACGCGATTTAAGATATATAAGAAAAGGTGTCACGTGACTGAACATATTGGATTATTACTATACACATGTAAATAATTGATGAATGATATGATATTATAAATTTTGTAAAATAATTTAAGCTTTACGATAAACTTTAATGTTTAAACTTACAAACACATTGGAATGTATTTATAACACATAAAATAACCTTATAAAAGGTTGGTTGGTTTGTTGGTTTTATAAACTTGCAAAGCAAAGCGTATCTTACCAATTTGCATACAAGAGATTTTGTAACATAAATTGTATAATACAGCAAATTTTAACTTACCAAGTGAGGTTTAAGGATACTGTAATAGAATTTTTAATTGTATACTTTAAAAAAGAAAGTTTAACTTACCATTATGTTTATGCTCGGATTCGAACTGTCAACCTTTTGGCTAGCTTTCCAATGCGCTCCCAATTACGCTACGATGGCTCCGTACAATTAATATAAATAATGAAACCTAACACAATGTTACTTTTTTTTCCTAAGATTTTCAAGTTAATAAAACAGGATATGACGACATTTATAGAATAACATCCTGTTTTACAACGATAAGAATAGCAACATAAGAAGCTTGTACACCATAATGAATTTACTGTTTAAAGTTTTGACTTAAACGATTATTCTTCTAATTACTTAAAACCTTGCTGTATATTTGCTTGATCACCTATCTGTTTACCCTGCTTTTTGAATACTTCTAAACCTGAAAATGACTACTTCGCTTAACACATCTTACTATGAAATTTCAGAAATCAGCGAATTTAGTAGAATATTTCAGTATTTTGACGTTTTTACCCCATACCATTGGGACTTAGGGGAGGATACGATTGTCGAAGTGCAAATGAATAAGGACTGTGAGTTAAACGTTCACATTCAAAAATATAAAGAATTTGAGAATAGTGGTAAAATGTACCCTACAAATGAAGGAATTACAATATCGTGCGCAACCTTTGATAAATTTGAAACGAGAATGACAAAATTTAATTTTGACTCTGCAGAAAAAGAAACATTCGTATCTAACAACGACTTACTAACGATTTATGTGGATAAGGAATCATGCATACTGCAAAAACTATTGAAACCTGATTGTTTACTACTTACAAAAGAACAATTTCTCAAACTAGAGAAAAACTGTATTGAAATTAGCGAATGTATTATTCAAACTTTTTTAACAAAACTTTTACCTGTTTATGTTTTAAAAAACGTAAAAATATGTAAATGTTCTCACTTTACAGAGGAAGAGCCGATGGACTATTTTTTAGAATGCTTCGATCATGAATTAGAGAGATCAGTATATCGCACGTTTGACAGTTATTTATGTTCAATCGGCCAACCAGTAGAAATGGATCATGAATGTATGAGGTGTAATTTAAGAAAACAGTTTAACTGGTGCGCAGACAGTGCTTTGTTAAATTTCAACATTAAGGAATTTGTGAAAAACCTGCTAGAGAAATGTACATGTAATTATACTTATTTATTTTTTGAATCTATGAATGTAGACTTTTATAATAAGCATTTGAACAATGTATTTATAAATTAACGTATTTATTTAATAAATATTTGTTTAGTTTTTTATCATGTGTCTGTTTTTATTTATGTATATGGAATAAATGAGTATAATTTTCGAAAAGTTTTACAATTTTTCTTTAGAAAATGTAGAAACTTGTTTTATTTTTCTACAAAAATTAAGGATTTTATACTATTTCATTAAACATGTGTACTATTATTATAATATAACTTACATATTGTATACAAAATACTACCCTTTACTTGATAAAATATTTAAGATTTTAAACCAAAACTGAGCGAATATTATAACGATTATCGAGTTTGAAAATAGATCTGTTGTCTACCAGACCAAAAACAGGAAACTACTTATTTGCGGATAACATCCTTATGTTTTCTTACTGATAACGCTACTTCTTTTATCTAGTTTAAGGTATAAAAATTATTTCATTTACTTAATTAGCAATACCATATAATGAACGAGTATTTTCACACATTTAAATTTGCATTTTAAGCCACGATGAATACATAATAAAACATTACTTGTATACTTTTACATAAAAATTGAAAATACATTTATACTTAACGAAATCACCCACTGTATAATAAAAGATACTTTGCTAAATTACTTATGTTTAACATACAGACTAATTTCTGTATACGATATATATCACGTGACGCTATTTTTAATTATTTTAAGCATGCGCGCCCTCTACAATTAAATAAATATTCATGAAAAGTTTTATTTGAAATAATATTCATACTGTTTCTGTGCCGTTAAGACGTTCTAATTTTTTCTCCGTTTAAGTGATCTGCGATTTTAATTGATTTAAATAAAATAAGTACAATGCAACACATGGTGTTAGACGAACCAACCAAGATAAGAAAAGCCTTGACATCGGAGTTTAAGGAGCAAATAGACTGTACTATTTTAATGAAACCTGTTTTGAATAAGGAACCGATGGCTTCTTCATCAGATCAAGTCGATCAAAAGTTACCTTTTACATGTGATACGTGTAAAAAAGTATTTACTAAAAAATATATGTTATTAAGACATATGAACTTACATTTAGAAAAAAAACCCTCTACGTGTGATAATCTGTTTACTACAAAGAGCGCTTTACAGGGTGATATGCTAATTAATCCCAAGACATCAGCCACATATAAATGTGAGAAATGCAGTAAGACTTTCTCACGAAAAAATGTGTTAGTTAGACACATGAAATTTCACTTAGAAAAGAAACCTTTTAATTGTAAAATGTGTTCGAAATCATTTGTGCAGAAAAGCGACTTACAAAAGCATAACTTAGTACATTCTAAACAAGGCGTTATGCATAAATGTAATGATTGTGATAAAAAGTTTTTACGGGAAAAAAATTTAATAAATCATACTATGATTCATAACACCCCTCAGCAAAAGCAAAGGAATATTGAACCGTTTACCAGACACTATAAATGTGTCGATTGTTCTGAAATATTTAATCACAGATTTGACTTAGTGAAGCATAGAAAAATTCATCTCTCGCCCAAAGAACATATATCTGAACAGCGTACTGAACTTTTAAACCATTTACAGAATTTATTACTACGTATAGACACTTTATAAAATGCTATAAAAAATGAAACTATTCCTTTTTGAAATATTGACTTTACCAATTTATTTGAACTATACAACTTCTTGTATATACTAATGTATGTGTTTAAATAATTAAATAAATAATAGATAAGTGAGAAAGCTTTTGTGTTTTATTTTTCAATATGATTATATTATATCACTATTATGTGAATGAATGGACTTGTAAATTTAAACCCTATGTATAAAAATAAATTTCTTGGACTTTTACAAGAAGTAAAAATTTAATACAAATATATTTCAGATTTTTTAAATATATTATTGATTCACATATGATAGTTAAATTAATATGCTATTAAACATATAATTTTGTATAATCTATATTATTAATTTTCTTTAACACATATTACTTTTTTACAATAAATCGATTTAACTAATTATACAAACTTATTTTACTAAATATACGTATCGATAATTAATTTTTATTATTTACATACACATGATTATACTTTTTATCGTACGCGATTAACTATTTATACATTTAATAAGCGTTGCCATACCCGCTTTTATACATAATTAGATATTATAAAGCATAAACATGCAATATTCATTAAATGAACAATTTGAATCTTTAACCTATAACGTCATGTTTACTTTTAAACTTGCTGTAAACTGTAACCGTCACTCTTTAATAACCTATGTTAGTAACTGTTTAGATATAATATAATCAGTTTACTGTTGACTTTCGTTGTGACTGAACCTTTTACTGTTTGTTATTTAAAAAATGGCTTGTGAATTAGATGGGATTAAACGGTCGTGTGAAGAAATGGCTTCTTCAACAAAGTTTCAACGTTTAGATAAACCTATGGAAAATTCTGATTTTTATAAAAATGAATTTTTACCCAAATCTAATATACAGGGGAACTATGAAACACTATCCCCTAACATGGACTTGTATGCTGCAGAACCTAATAATGTTAAGGATTCTACAACCTCAATATTTACTAACTGTAATGATGACGAAACGTCTTTCCCCGACACCTGTTGTGACTCTACCTCTGCTAAAAGCTTTTTGGATACAATGTTTAAGGATCTAGATTTTAAAAATTTGGAAACATATCTTACCTCACAGCCTACAAGTGGTTTAATTTCTTCAAATGAACCATCAACTAGCATTACACATAGTAGTGAACAATTATATAACATATCCCCTCCCATCGCATGTGTGAATAACATTTCCAAAACCAAACATGGTAAATCTCGCATTTTTGTCATGTTTCGGATTAAACTTGCTGATTTTATATTTTTAACTTTAAAACGACATTATAAACAGTTTTATGTACATATTGAAGAGATCAAACACAATGTATTTACAAATGAAGAAATTTCATCAACAAATAGAATTTTTATGGATATTTCAACATGCTATGAATTCCACTATAAAATTTTTGGATTTAATTTAAAATATAAAAGTTCATCGTTTATTGCTAACAATACAGTATTAGTGTTAAATTATAATAATTCTATTATGCAAATAAAAAATTTAAAGAATTATACACATTGTGTTTTAAACGATTTTCAGTTAGAAAATTTAAAAGAAAAAGCTATTGATTTTAATAGCAATCTTATTAAACACTTGTATACAGTTCATCTACCGCAGTTAATTAAGCAAAAATGCACACTCGTTAATTTACCTTCTGAAATCGAGCGTGTTTTATTAACGAAACTCATCTCTTCTATTGAGGATAATGTACTGACAATATTAAACCAAATTTATGAATGTGTAGGATGTATATTTAGACACCAATCCCAAAGTCTACATACATGTTTCACCTTTAATAAACGTGAAAGATTTAATCACTTAGGGGATATGATTTTAATGCTTGTAAATTTTGATTATGTTATTGCAAGGTTTTTAAACGGAGTTGAATGTATCAGTGAAAACTTTTTACGTAACATTAATGTGGAATTTATTCAAAATGTATTATTTAAGTCCTGAAAATAAAATATTTTGCTTTAAATCTGTGTGTTTATTTAAACAAAATGTGTGTGTTTATTAATATTGTTTAACTTGCAATTTAAGATTAATAATTTCTCTTATATGTTTATAACAGAAACATGATAACATAGTATGTATACTAAATGTTAGTAACATACTACACATGTTAGTAAATGTATTTTTGAACTATTATAAAAGTTTTTAAAATTTTACAAGATAGCAAAATTATTTTTCAGTTAAAATTTTTTTATAAATTTACAATTTTAAATTTAAAACTTAATAAAAGTATTTCATACTTTATCAATGTTGATTCGTCTTGTATGTTTATATTATATAATGGTAACATACTATATAGTTGTTATGTTACTACATGTACTTATAAAAATAATTTAAACATGTTATATTATTGTAAAAGTTTTTAAAAAATTTACAAAGTAACTTAATTAAATTATAAGTAAACAAAATAATTATTTTTTTTAATTAAAATAAATTAACAAAAATGAAAAATTATCAAAATTATTTTATAAATGTTTTAAAATACTTAATTTTAATAAATTGTGTCTATGTATACATATATATATATATATATATATATATATATATATATATATATATATATATATATATGTACCTATATACATGTGGAACTTTAGTTAAGTGATAGAAATTCTCAAACTTTGTCATTAGAAACCCTATATTCTGATAATTAATAACAATTAGCTTTAAATTAAAGAAACAGATTAATTTATACTTACAAATATAGCCCACTTATAATAGCACGTCCATCTTACATAGTTACTTCAGACATTATGCCTGTTACTATCCTAGCAACAGGATGTTTTTGTCGTACCACGTGAATTCCTTTAAAGTCATGTGATCATGAAGATAACAGTTAAACACAACGTGTTTGACATTTTCACTTCTGCTATAGAAGAGGCTTCTTTGGTAAGTTATAATGTCCTGTATTCTTTATTTTACACTTTATTTTACAATTTATTAAGAAGATCTAATTTAAATAACGTTTATATTGCAAACGTAAGGTAAAAGCACTAAATTATTGTTTTAAAAGCCTTTTATTTTGTAATTCTATCGACAATAAGATGATGTAATACATTTAAAATCTTACTATTGGGTTTTATTTTAGCATAAACATTATTTATTCAACTGGCTATTGCTTTTAGAAGTAACTTAATTTTCTTACACAAGCGGAAAAAAATATTTCTTCATTAATATATCATGTTTACAAAATTTTTAAGTTATATATAATATAACTTGTAAATACATAGTATATTTATATACCAAATCCATAAGTAAACATATATACTTAAATAACATGTAAGTATACATATACTTATAGATACTTATAGTATAAAAATATACTATGTATTTACAAGTTATATTATATATAACTTAAAAATTTTGTAAACATGATATATTAATGAAGAAATATTTTTTTCCGCTTGTGTAAGAAAATTAAGTTACTTCTAAAAGCAATAGTCAGTTGAATAAATAATGTTTATGCTAAAATAAAACCCAATAGTAAGATTTTAAATGTATTACATCATCTTATTGTCGATAGAGTTACAAAATAAAAGGCTTTTAAAACAATAATTTAGTGCTTTTACCTTACGTTTGCAATATAAACGTTATTTAAATTAGATCTCCTTAATAAATTGTAAAATAAAGTGTAAAATAAAGAATACAGGACATTATAACTTACCAAGCAAGCCTCTTCTATAGCAGAAGTGAAAATGTCAAACACGTTGTGTTTAACTGTTATCTTCATGATCACATGACTTTAAAGGAATTCACGTGGTACGACAAAAACATCCTGTTGCTAGGATAGTAACAGGCATAATGTCTGAAGTAACTATGTAAGATGGACGTGCTATTATAAGTGGGCTATATTTGTAAGTATAAATTAATCTGTTTCTTTAATTTAAAGCTAATTGTTATTAATTATCAGAATATAGGGTTTCTAATGACAAAGTTTGAGAATTTCTATCACTTAACTAAAGTTCCACATGTATATAGGTACATATATATATATATATATATATATATATATATATATATATATATATATATATATATATATATATATATATATGTATACATAGACACAATTTATTAAAATTAAGTATTTTAAAACATTTATAAAATAATTTTGATAATTTTTCATTTTTGTTAATTTATTTTAATTAAAAAAAATAATTATTTTGTTTACTTATAATTTAATTAAGTTACTTTGTAAATTTTTTAAAA
The DNA here is from genome assembly GCA_963931845.1 of Maratus michaelseni. Taxonomy (NCBI): domain Eukaryota; kingdom Metazoa; phylum Arthropoda; class Arachnida; order Araneae; family Salticidae; genus Maratus; species Maratus michaelseni. The sequence goes on from OZ007594.1 coordinate 75,708,985, forward strand.
ACTTTTACAATAATATAACATGTTTAAATTATTTTTATAAGTACATGTAGTAACATAACAACTATATAGTATGTTACCATTATATAATATAAACATACAAGACGAATCAACATTGATAAAGTATGAAATACTTTTATTAAGTTTTAAATTTAAAATTGTAAATTTATAAAAAATTTTTAACTGAAAAATAATTTTGCTATCTTGTAAAATTTTAAAAACTTTTATAATAGTTCAAAAATACATTTACTAACATGTGTAGTATGTTACTAACATTTAGTATACATACTATGTTATCATGTTTCTGTTATAAACATATAAGAGAAATTATTAATCTTAAATTGCAAGTTAAACAATATTAATAAACACACACATTTTGTTTAAATAAACACACAGATTTAAAGCAAAATATTTTATTTTCAGGACTTAAATAATACATTTTGAATAAATTCCACATTAATGTTACGTAAAAAGTTTTCACTGATACATTCAACTCCGTTTAAAAACCTTGAAATAACATAATCAAAATTTACAAGCATTAAAATCATATCCCCTAAGTGATTAAATCTTTCACGTTTATTAAAGGTGAAACATGTATGTAGACTTTGGGATTGGTGTCTAAATATACATCCTACACATTCATAAATTTGGTTTAATATTTTCAGTACATTATCCTCAATAGAAGAGATGAGTTTCGTTAATAAAACACGCTCGATTTCAGAAGGTAAATTAACGAGTGTGCATTTTTGCTTAATTAACTGCGGTAGATGAACTGTATACAAGTGTTTAATAAGATTGCTATTAAAATCAATAGCTTTTTCTTTTAAATTTTCTAACTGAAAATCGTTTAAAACACAATGTGTATAATTCTTTAAATTTTTTATTTGCATAATAGAATTATTATAATTTAACACTAATACTGTATTGTTAGCAATAAACGATGAACTTTTATATTTTAAATTAAATCCAAAAATTTTATAGTGGAATTCATAGCATGTTGAAATATCCATAAAAATTCTATTTGTTGATGAAATTTCTTCATTTGTAAATACATTGTGTTTGATCTCTTCAATATGTACATAAAACTGTTTATAATGTCGTTTTAAAGTTAAAAATATAAAATCAGCAAGTTTAATCCGAAACATGACAAAAATGCGAGATTTACCATGTTTGGTTTTGGAAATGTTATTCACACATGCGATGGGAGGGGATATGTTATATAATTGTTCACTACTATGTGTAATGCTAGTTGATGGTTCATTTGAAGAAAATAAACCACTTGTAGGCTGTGAGGTAAGATATGTTTCCAAATTTTTAAAATCTAGATCCTTAAACATTGTATCCAAAAAGCTTTTAGCAGAGGTAGAGTCACAACAGGTGTCGGGGAAAGACGTTTCGTCATCATTACAGTTAGTAAATATTGAGGTTGTAGAATCCTTAACATTATTAGGTTCTGCAGCATACAAGTCCATGTTAGGGTACAGTGTCTAGAATAATATAGTGTGGAAATCAACGGGCGAAAACGTATCCAAATAATTACAAATCCACCAGAGGGCGCTATGATCCAGTTTAGTGCTACGATTGAATAGAAATCCAATGTGTTTTCAGATATTTATGATGCAATTTAAGCTACGGGAAATTTATTTTTGAAAGATAAATTTTGCGAAAAATAGAATTAAAAAGATTTATGTTGTAATACGCGATACATTAGGAATAAATTTCAGAGCACTTTATTTTCAGATTGCTCAATTATTATAAACAATGCAATCTCCGTACACACTTTTTTTTTTATATAACATTAAGCTTTACTTATAACAGTAATAAGAAACTATTTCATAAATTTTCATATTATTACAGGTTTAAGCACTAATAAAACCTGCAAGATTATCCTCCCACACAATCTTTTATTTACTTTTTGTTTTGATTTTAATAAGCTAGTTAATTGAAACTGTCATATACATGTAGTAACTAATTTTTGTGTAACGAGTGTAAGTACATAGAAAAAGTATTACAGTAAATAAATATCAAGCTTTTATAATTATCTTATGTTGTTTGACAATTTAATATTTCTTGTTAGAAACAAAGAAAATCAGTAACTATCTTTTTAATTATCGTATTAATTTCAGACAGGAAATATTGTCTGGTATTTGATTCGTAAAATTAATTAAAGAAAAATAGAATTTGCAGAACCAACTAAATGACAATAAAAATTAATATATAAGTTTTTTTTTTTTTTTTTTTTTTTAATGTTGAAATCCAAAAAAACATTAGTTTATCAAATTTTTTTTAATTACAAATTTGCTTTTAAATATAAAAAAATTCAGTTGATGTTCGTCATAAAATATGCCAACTGACATTGAAACTGCAGCAGTAAAATATTTTAAACACTTAAAAGTATAAAATATAAATAAAAAATAGAGTAATATATATATATTATAAATTAATAGTTTAATTTTAAAGCTTTTAAGTTATAGCTTTTATCAATTAACAGTTTAATTTTAAATTATGATCATTAATTAAGAAAATAATTTAGGAATCCTGAATACACAGATTAAATACTTTTTTCTGCTTTTTTATTGCCATATTTAAAAAAAGAGAGAGCAAAAATTATAATTTTTTAAATAAAATCACTAATTTGCACGTTCTACCAAGAGTAAATAAAAGCAATGTTTTTTTCATAATATAAGTCACACCAAATGATCATATTGTAACAATTCTTTTGGAACAATATGAATTGCAGTCCTGAAATTAAGCATGATTTATATGATAAACATTGAACACTTATAAAAGAGTGTTTTAAAAATATATTTAACCATCTTCGAAATATTTTGGAAGTTTTTACATAATTTTTAGTAATCTCTCGGCACTGCAACTAACGCTTTAGTAAATACACGCAGCCTTGTTTTCAAGCAAGGAAGCTTGATGGTAGCGCCACCTACAAAATTGTAATTTTTTGGATACTTCTAAAGCCTTACGCGGTATACGCGATTGCCACACTTTATTATTCTAGACACTGTAGTTAGGGGATAGTGTTTCATAGATCCCCTGTATATTAGATTTGGGTAAAAATTCATTTTTATAAAAATCAGAATTTTCCATAGGTTTATCTAAACGTTGAAACTTTGTTGAAGAAGCCATTTCTTCACACGACCGTTTAATCCCATCTAATTCACAAGCCATTTTTTAAATAACAAACAGTAAAAGGTTCAGTCACAACGAAAGTCAACAGTAAACTGATTATATTATATCTAAACAGTTACTAACATAGGTTATTAAAGAGTGACGGTTACAGTTTACAGCAAGTTTAAAAGTAAACATGACGTTATAGGTTAAAGATTCAAATTGTTCATTTAATGAATATTGCATGTTTATGCTTTATAATATCTAATTATTTATAAAAGCGGGTATGGCAACGCTTATTAAATGTATAAATAGTTAATCGCGTACGATAAAAAGTATAATCATGTGTATGTAAATAATAAAAATTAATTATCGATACGTATATTTAGTAAAATAAGTTTGTATAATTAGTTAAATCGATTTATTGTAAAAAAGTAATATGTGTTAAAGAAAATTAATAATATAGATTATACAAAATTATATGTTTAATAGCATATTAATTTAACTATCATATGTGAATCAATAATATATTTAAAAAATCTGAAATATATTTGTATTAAATTTTTACTTCTTGTAAAAGTCCAAGAAATTTATTTTTATACATAGGGTTTAAATTTACAAGTCCATTCATTCACATAATAGTGATATAATATAATCATATTGAAAAATAAAACACAAAAGCTTTCTCACTTATCTAATATTTATTTAATTATTTAAACACATACATTAGTATATACAAGAAGTTGTATAGTTCAAATAAATTGGTAAAGTCAATATTTCAAAAAGGAATAGTTTCATTTTTTATAGCATTTTGTAAAGTGTCTATACGTAGTAATAAATTCTGTAAATGGTTTAAAAGTTCAGTACGCTGTTCAGATATATGTTCTTTGGGCGAGAGATGAATTTTTCTATGCTTCACTAAGTCAAATCTGTGATTAAATATTTCAGAACAATCGACACATTTATAGTGTCTGGTAAACGGTTCAATATTCCTTTGCTTTTGCTGAGGGGTGTTATGAATCATAGTATGATTTATTAAATTTTTTTCCCGTAAAAACTTTTTATCACAATCATTACATTTATGCATAACGCCTTGTTTAGAATGTACTAAGTTATGCTTTTGTAAGTCGCTTTTCTGCACAAATGATTTCGAACACATTTTACAATTAAAAGGTTTCTTTTCTAAGTGAAATTTCATGTGTCTAACTAACACATTTTTTCGTGAGAAAGTCTTACTGCATTTCTCACATTTATATGTGGCAGATGTCTTGGGATTAATTAGCATATCACCCTGTAAAGCGCTCTTTGTAGTCAACAGATTATCACACTTAGAGGGTTTTTTTTCTAAATGTAAGTTCATATGTCTTAATAACATATATTTTTTAGTAAATACTTTTTTACACGTATCACATGTAAAAGGTAACTTTTGATCGACTTGATCTGATGAAGAAGCCATCGGTTCCTTATTCAAAACAGGTTTCATTAAAATAGTACAGTCTATTTGCTCCTTAAACTCCGATGTCAAGGCTTTTCTTATCTTGGTTGGTTCGTCTAACACCATGTCTTGCATTGTACTTATTTAATTTAAATCAATTAAAATCGCAGATCACTTAAACGGAGAAAAAATTAGAACGTCTTAACGGCACAGAAACAGTATGAATATTATTTCAAATAAAACTTTTCATGAATATTTATTTAATTGTAGAGGGCGCGCATGCTTAAAATAATTAAAAATAGCGTCACGTGATATATATCGTATACAGAAATTAGTCTGTATGTTAAACATAAGTAATTTAGCAAAGTATATTTTATTATACAGTGGGTGATTTGTTAAGTATAAATGTATTTTCAATTTTTATGTAAAAGTATACAAGTAATGTTTTATTATGTATTCATCGTGGCTTAAAATGCAAATTTAAATGTGTGAAAATACTCGTTCATTATATGGTATTGCTAATTAAGTAAATGAAATAATTTTTATACCTTAAACTAGATAAAAGAAGTAACGTTATCAGTAAGAAAACATAGGGATATTATCCGCAAATAAGTAGTTTCCTGTTTTTGGTCTGGTAGACAACAGATCTATTTTCAAACTCGATAATCGTTATAATATTCGCTCAGTTTTGGTTTAAAATCTTAAATAATTTATCAAGTAAAGGGTAGTATTTTGTATACAATATGTAAGTTATATTATAATAATAGTACACATGTTTAATGAAATAGTATAAAATCCTTAATTTTTGTAGAAAAATAAAACAAGTTTCTACATTTTCTAAAGAAAAATTGTAAAACTTTTCGAAAACTATACTTATTTATTCCATATACATAAATAAAAACAGACACATGATAAAAAACTAAACAAATATTTATTAAATAAATACGTTAATTTATAAATACATTGTTCAAATGCTTATTATAAAAGTCTACATTCATAGATTCAAAAAATAAATAAGTATAATTACATGTACATTTCTCTAGCAGGTTTTTCACAAATTCCTTAATGTTGAAATTTAACAAAGCACTGTCTGCGCACCAGTTAAACTGTTTTCTTAAATTATATCTCATACATTCATGATCCATTTCTACTGGTTGGCCGATTGAACATAAATAACTGTCAAACGTGCGATATACTGATCTCTCTAATTCATGATCGAAGCATTCTAAAAAATAGTCCATCGCCTCTTCCTCTGTAAAGTGAGAACATTTACATATTTTTACGTTTTTTAAAACATAAACAGGTAAAAGTTTTGTTAAAAAAGTTTGAATATTACATTCGCTAATTTCAATACAGTTTTTCTCTAGTTTGAGAAATTGTTCTTTTGTAAGTAGTAAACAATCAGGTTTCAATAGTTTTTGCAGTATGCATGATTCCTTATCCACATAAATCGTTAGTAAGTCGTTGTTAGATACGAATGTTTCTTTTTCTGCAGAGTCAAAATTAAATTTTGTCATTCTCGTTTCAAATTTATCAAAGGTTGCGCACGATATTGTAATTCCTTCATTTGTAGGGTACATTTTACCACTATTCTCAAATTCTTTATATTTTTGAATGTGAACGTTTAACTCACAGTCCTTATTCATTTGCACTTCGACAATCGTATCCTCCCCTAAGTCCCAATGGTATGGGGTAAAAACGTCAAAATACTGAAATATTCTACTAAATTCGCTGATTTCTGAAATTTCATAGTAAGATGTGTTAAGCGAAGTAGTCATTTTCAGGTTTAGAAGTATCCAAAAAGCAGGGTAAACAGATAGGTGATCAAGCAAATATACAGCAAGGTTTTAAGTAATTAGAAGAATAATCGTTTAAGTCAAAACTTTAAACAGTAAATTCATTATGGTGTACAAGCTTCTTATATTGCTATTCTTATCGTTGTAAAACAGGATGTTATTCTATAAATGTCGTCATATCCTGTTTTATTAACTTGAAAATCTTAGGAAAAAAAAGTAACATTGTGTTAGGTTTCATTATTTATATTAATTGTACGGAGCCATCGTAGCGTAATTGGGAGCGCATTGGAAAGCTAGCCAAAAGGTTGACAGTTCGAATCCGAGCATAAACATAATGGTAAGTTAAACTTTCTTTTTTAAAGTATACAATTAAAAATTCCATTACAGTATCCTTAAACCTCACTTGGTAAGTTAAAATTTGCTGTATTATATAATTTATGTTACAAAATCTCTTGTATGCAAATTGGTAAGATACGCTTTGCTTTGCAAGTTTATAAAACCAACAAACCAACCAACCTTTTATAAGGTTATTTTATATGTTATAAATGCATTCCAATGTGTTTGTAAGTTTAAACATTAAAGTTTATCGTAAAGCTTAAATTATTTTACAAAATTTATAATATCATTAGTACTGTATAGTAATAATCCAATATGTTCAGTCACGTGACACCTTTTCTTATATATCTTAAATCGCGTCTAATAAACATGGTCTCATGGTGTGTTCGTTTAAACCTACTGCAAATCAACACATCATGAGATCATTTTGTCAAGTTCGAGGTTCGAACCCCGCTTCATTTACATGTTTGTTAAAAGCTAATAATTTTTAACAAGGGAGTACGCTATTTCAAAGTGAAAGTTGTAGTCGAAATTTAATATTTTCTTAATTTCTGTGACGAAAAAAAAATGTTTTAAAACGTATGCACGTCTTGTATTTTATTACAATTAGTTCACTTCGTATATGCATGCTTGTGTACGTAACACATAGTTCACTGTGTGTCTGTCTGTCTGCCTACCTGCCTGCCTGTGTGCCTGCCTATCTGCCTATATGTCGGTTTATAACTATAATTATTTACATGTGTCACTTTAAAATTTTTGTTAAGTGCTACGCTATAACTAAATATTTCCATTGTAAGCAGTTTGGTAAGAAACTTTAAAATATTTTATTAAGTGCTATGCTATAACTATATATTTCCATTGTAAGCAGTGGTAAGTTACTTTAAAATTATTTTATTAAGTGCAATGCTATAACTAAATATTTCCATTGCGTGCAGTATGGTATAAACTTTAAAATTATTTATTTTATACTATGCTATAACAACAAATTCCTTTGCGAAAAGTTTGCTAAGACATTTAATTTAGTGCATGCTATAACTTAAAATTCGGAAAGTCTCTTTCGAATTTCATAACTATTAAACCTTACGATAGAGGGCGACACCACTTTAAACTTTCTCTCTTCTTAAAAAAAAAAAAAATTGTGGGGGGGGGGCAAGGGGATAGTAGTCGTACTCTACCATAGCCGATACCTCGTAATATAAGACAATTTTAATTTTTTTAAAATTAAGCCCCCCCCCTTAAAAAATACCCCCCTACTATAACATGCTGCCCCCCCCCCTAAAACCCCCTCTCCTATAGCACACCCTTTCGCCCCACCCTCGATTTTAAGTTTGAATTTTATCATCGTAGTCTTTTACAACAATTTAGCACCACCGCCGCACCACAGCACCACCTCATGGGTCAAAACTGTCCTTTTCTACCTACTCTTATACATACAGGAAAAAGTATTGTTAAAATATATGAAATGGATCTTCTAAAAATACAAACTTTGTTAACGATTATTATTCCACTTGCAATAAAAAAGAAAGAAAAAAATCGCTGTGGTGTAATTATTTTTTCAATTAAGTTGTAAATAATCATTTACTTTAATACAACTTAAGAATGGGGGGGGGGGGGGAATGCAAAATATTATTCCAATTGACACAAAAGACTAAAATTTTAACAATAGTGGAATTTTACAAATATATCTTTTTAAAAATTCCGAGAAAGGTTTTAATAATGTTAGAATTCAATTCATGGTTATTAAGTATGGCTAAACATGAAAGAAAACTTTGTTATTTTAAGATTTTGATGTGAATTATCAGTGTACATTTATAAGGCGAGTTTTCACTGAATAATTCAAGAAAAAATTATCTCATCATTATGCATATTTGTATTTAGTTATGCATTATTAATTATTTTAATTATTTACTTGACCTTTATTTTTAATTTTTTTATTTTATTTAACTATTTTACTTTATTGTAAGCATTCATTATAATTTTGAGTACATTGTTAAATTCAAATTATTGTTTAAAAAATGTAAACAGTGACCAGAAATCCGCAAAATTCTAAAATCTGCATAACCTCCGGTTTTAAGCTATGCAGATTTAAGGCAGTCTAGTATATTATTGGAGTAATACCTTAATGAAAAATTTAATAACTTAAATTAACTGCAAATTTATAGACACAACACACATAGGTATAATCTTATCTATAACAATTTAATAGTAGAATAATATTTTAAGTTTTAAGTAAATCTGAATTTGTTTGCAACAATTTATTTTTATTTAAATTATTTTGAAATTTATCTAGGTACTGTAATAAAATTAATAGAAATGTGTATATCTATGCAGAGAAAATAAAATAAATACATGCACAGTACACAAATAATTTTAATAAAAAAAATCTTATTTAAATAAAAAAAAATCCGATTTAAATCAAATGAATCAGATTTTTTTGATTTTTTATAAAAAATCATGATTTTTATCAACCCTGTCCCCTAATAATCAAATATAGATTTACAAAAGCCTTGTTTTAAAAAAATATATATCATTTCCCTCATTTCGAAGAAACAATAAGCTTTCACACATTATTGTTTTGTGATATATATTATTGGCTGATTTAAAAAAAAAAATACCTGTTTTTTTAGAAATATTTTAGCTATTTAAGTATCCAAATTTAAATTGTAAATATTATCTGATGTTTTGAAAGGAGTTTCTACTTAAATGAAGTAATTATCTCCGTAATTTAGAATAACAGAATAAAAAATGACGAAAAGCAAAATGACCGAAAAAAAAAGGTTAAAACCACCGGTTGGTTTGCGCTTACTCCCCTGTAAAGTTGTCTATCGCGCATTACTGTTCATTCTGCCGACTTGACTCGATGCGTTTTACATCCTATGGGAGTGAATCTTCTTTACGGAGTAAATATTTTTTGTCTTAACCACTCGGCCACGGAGTCCCCAAATGAAGTGGTAGATTGGTTGATGAAACTATTTGTTTGTAAACATTCGCTTTCCTTAATAGACTTCGGTTTCTGTCCGTGTTGAATTCAGGGGGAGGGGGGTGACATCCTCCGGAAGATTTGACATTTTATGCTTTTAATGGTTATAAAGTGCAATGCCCCCCTATCCCCCCCCCCCGGAGTCACAGAAATCCCTCTCGGAGAAAAGTGTCTGAATTCAACACTGGTTCCTGTGCATGAGAGTGGCGACATACGAAACGATACTCATATTGTGCTTAGTCAGACGCGTTTATCTAACTATAGCAAGCCCACATTCCAGAAATTGGCGATACTCTCCTAAACAAGTGAGACAAAATAACGAACATTAAACCAATCAAATTTCATACCCGTGTGTCGCCACTTTCATTCTCATATCGCGACCAACGAAATACACGGGCGATTCATGACTTTTTTTTCTTTTTCTTTTTATACTACTAATCAGGCATAATCTGCCGGGCATGAGTGAGTAGCATGACGAGTTAGTACTTGCGCTGGGCGATATTCCCTTGTTCGCATCGCTGCACTGCTCTCTAGTGGTTTGCTACAGTTTTCTTTGTTTGCTGGTTCAAGGTTTCTATTTAACTTTATTGAATTGGAAAATTTTTAAAAAAGCAAAAATTAAAGAAGAGAAGGGAATTGGTCTCGTAATTTAGAGCCTTGATCAAGTGACGAGAGATTCAGGACGGAGTGGGTCATCTTTACACAGTGATTGGTACATTGTTTTGGCCCATCGTTCTGTGCCAATCGCCGTGTAAAGATGATCCCGCCGTGTGACGTTTTAAAAGTCATACACTGGCCGTATATTTCACTGGTCGCGCTCATATCGAGGCACCATTAAAAGAGTGAGAGAAATAGAGAAACATAAACTTGGCGATAATTGCAGCTTATCCAAGTTTATGACCAAAACATTTTCAACCAATCAAATCTTATTTACCGTCAGGGGCGTAAACCACCCTAGTCGCGTAGGGGGGGGGGGGGTGTAAACTCATAAATTTCCGAGTACTATGAAAAACAAAATGCCGACTAATATATATATATATTTATATATGTATGTATGTATGTATGTATGTATGTATGTATGTATGCATGTACGTATATATATATATATATATATATGTCAGGTTTTAGCTGTATGAATTAAAAATTCACGAGAAACTGGCATCTTGTTAAAGATGGTGAATAATTGCAGTCGATAAATCGATAATCATGGCGAGAAGTGTAGGCAATGAATGTACCCATTGGGTAATTTCTCCATAAAAACTAAGCCAGTTTTCCAAATAAAGTGTTTATTCAGGAACAGGACAGATGAAGAAACAATTCCCACAGGACGAAGATGTTTTCTAAAGCCCTCGGGCGTGACTATAAATCATTACATCATTTAGTTGATCTTAAATGACTGGTTCAGAAATTCCGAATCGTAAGAACGCCAGATAATCGTTTGTTCAGCACTTGAAAACAAGATGAAATTATGAGCTCCGAAGTCTTGCAATTGATTTTTGTTAGATGCGCGGAAAGCTACACAGTAAGACGTAATAAGTACAAGAACCAATCAGTGAGAGGCGAAATTTAAGAACTGAGCGGCTAAGCAAATGACGCGAGATTGAGAGGTTTTAATTAGAGATCGACCGAAATTTCGGTTTCGGCGCAAAATCTGAGTTTCGCCGAATATTCGTTTTCGGCGAAACTGCTGCCAAAATTTCGGCCTGACTTAAACTATCTGTATTTCAAAATCGCTTTCCTTCTTTCGGAAATTTTCAATTTTACTCATTGATATGAGTTGTATCGGCTCAAATGAGACACTGTTTATTGCTGTGAGCTACACTGTTTATCATTATCCGCTCTGTCCGATTCATGATGAGAGTGTAAATTATAAAGCAAGCAATGCATATATGACTAAACTTAAAAGACGCTTATCACGTGACCTTTAAAAGATGTAAACTTAACAGAAATAGAAAAATTTTACTTTGAAACTCCAGATTGTTTCGAATGCTTTATGAGAAAGGCGTTGTTAAAACAAATGAAGATTTGCCAAATTTATTACAAAAGATATATCGAGGTATGTATACTTAAAATATTTTTTATTAGATGAAATTCGTATAAATTAATCACGTTTTATTTTATATGGAAATAAATACTTTTGATAGAGGCACAGACAGTCAACTTGGCACCGGAGATAAAATTTTCAAGCATGGATGCCATTTAAATACTTTTTTAGAGAGCCAGGGAGTGGCAAAGCTTTTTTTTTTTTTTTTTTTTTTTTTTTTGGGGGGGGGGGGGTAAGCGGTGAGTGAGCAAAGATTTATTTTATTCTTATTGTGCACATCTTAAAAGAAAATTGACAACTGTTACATTTTTATCCTTGTATATATATTTGAAATTAGCTAAAGTACAAAATAATGTTAAACGTTGCCTCACTTTGAGAATATTGATTTGGAAAATAAAGGTTATAATTAATAATTTCTAGGTTTAAAATGTTGTCTTAATAAATTAATTAGTAACGTAACTAGTTATTATTAAGTAATTATTAATTATTTGTTATTAATTAATAAGTATATGCAGTTATGTATGTATTAATCAGTTTTTAAACAGTTTATAAATCAGTTTTTGAATCAGTTTTTTTACACTTTCGGTTTCGGTTTCGGCCGAAAGTGGGAAGATCACCGAAATTCGGTTTTGGTTTCTGTCTTAAAAGCCTGTTTCGGTCGATCTCTAGTTTTAATAAGAAAGAATCCCAGATCTAGTGGCGGATTGTGTTTGAAGTAAAAAAATCTAGCGCGCGAAGCCAGCCCGTGGAATACAAATAACAAAATGGCTTTTAAAAACATTCGAAATGAAAAACTAGCTTCTCTCAGAATATTATAGATTGGATAGTTGATAAAAGTTACGAATTGACTTAAAGTTTTGGAATAAGATAATTATTAATATACGTGTTTTAAATTTTAAAGGGAAATTAAATAGGAATAAATATTATTATGAGAAATAGGGAAATAATGAATGTGCCAGAATTTAGAATAAACCAAAGTTCAGGATATATGATAAAAACGAAGATAGGAAATCGTAAATATCTTACGAAATTATTAAACTTTATAGATGAAATTTACAAGATAATTATGACTTAGCGTATCGAGATAGTCAAATAAATTTTAAAGAGCTGATGCTGATTTCTTTTGAATTATTAATATATGTGTTTCTAAAAATCAATGGTGAAGTACTATGATTAATATGTGTAGAAAATTGCGGTTTGGAACTCTCTCGTTTCAAAAGGTATAAAATTTTATGAAACTGGATTGAAGAACTGCGGATTCGTTGCCTGTTTTTTACCAATAAAGGGTTTAATGCAGTTTAGTTTTTTGTGTAAGGCATACTTATTCACATAGATTCCACTCCAGATAGAAATTTAAAAAGTTCTGAGTTGAGCATAAGGACTCCTGCTATCCCTGTATGTCTACAACATTAAAAAAAGGCCAACATTTAAAAGACTGAAATTTTTCGAATGAACAAAACTCGTATCCAATTTTTAGTACTTCAATAAAATTTAATAAAATTTTGTATGATTAGAAACAAGATCGCTATGTAATAAAGCAGTTTGTAGTTCCAATCCGTATTTTCTATACATTTTAATCATAGACCTCCACTCCTAATTTTTAGATAAATATATTAATATTTCAAAAGGAATCAACATGAGAGCTTTAAAACTTATTTGACTATCTCGATACGCGAAGTCATAATTATCTTGTGAATTTCATCTATAAAATTTAATAATTTTGTAAGATATTTAAGATTTCCTTTCTTTGTTTTTATCATATATGCCAAAATTTTGGACTTGAGTGTATATATATATATATATGTCTTGCTTCTAATTGGAGAAACTTACTTTACAAATATACCAATACATTATACAGATATTTTTTAAAGCATAAACACTACGTCTGATTACTTTATTTCAACACAATATAAGAACACACATTTTATCAGACAATTAAATACACTAAACCAACTTATTACAGTGGCTCACTTTTGTTTTTGAGACTCCTTTCTAAGTTTATTGTCTAAAAATCAAACGCATAAGCAAAATGACGATGAATCAAGGGAATCTTCTAGTATTCTCATCTTCCCTGTAAAACGCAAAATAAAGCGAAAACCACAGACTAGAAAAAAAAGTGTTCTATTGCGGAGATAACAACACAGAACGTACAGTAAGCCCAATTTTGTCAATCGGTCACGGAAAAAAATTGGGAATTTTCGTCAATTGGTTTCAGAATAAAATTGCAAATTTCATCAAATGATCATATAAGGAACTCATCAAACAATCGCTCAAAGAAATGGCGAATTTTGTCTAGAAGTCGCGAAAAAATATCGTTAAAATCGGCAATCTGTCATGAAATTTTCAATTTATCTTCTTCATAGGGATAAAAAAAAAAAACCTTAATGATTGAATGCCAACAAAAGTCGCAACAAGGCTTATAGGGTTTGATTTTTCTCCATCCACAATATGAATGTGAAATTAATTTTATTAAATTCTTCAAAAATTAATAAATCCTCTCCATATTGTGGCACAGATGTCATATATGCACCACGTTGGCGCGATTGCAACAAAATGGCAATTTTATGCCTTGCCTCACATGGTAACTTGGTTATTTTTTATTTTAATTCTATAAATTATTTTTATTATGTATATCAATATTTATTTATATCAAACTATCGTTTATTTATTTTTATTTCCTTTTTTAAAATAATAGAAGCTATTTTATTTATTATGTTATTTTACTTTTATATTGAAATTAAAAATGTGCTATTATTGCATGCTATTTGTAACTAATATTCAAAACAAAGTTTTTGCCAAATTGGTGCGAGAAAAACATTGCGCCAATGTGCTGTCGTAAATGACATCTGTGCCCATATTTCTTGCATATAGTAAATTATTTTGATTTTTATAACATCTGTTTTGTCATGCTAATAAATAGTAAAATTCATCATTGAGCTCATTGAATCTACAGTCTGTCTCAATGGATATAAAAAACTGGGAACTTAAAAAAAAAGTTTAGTTGCTAAATAGTATAAGTTTTCATGCATGATGCATTAAAAGTGCAGATTATAACAAGTTTGGAAGGAGGGGGGGGGGGGGGGGGAACTGTTTAAAAAATATATCAGACTTCGTTTTCTTCCAGGTTTTAAGCTAGTTGAAAAATAGTTTATTTTTTGTTTATAATTTATCTAGTTAATTATAAACAATATAGTTTACAAAATTCATGCATAAGTGTTGTGAAAAATGTCATAAATTTTACTTCACCACACGTAATATCATCTTTTTTGTTATTTTCTGAGTGACATCCCTGAAAACTATTTAAATCTAAAAACCACGGTAATAAGTGGCAACTAACTTGAAGTAGTGGCTACTAAACATACAGCCTCCACTACCGGCCACTGGCTACTAATGCAATTGTTGAATTTTAACCTTTATAATTAAGAAAAAGTATGTAAATAAATAAATATCCAAAATATGATTTTTTTCTTTAGTAAATTTTATTGTTTAAAGTTACTGTATTTTTGGGCGTATGAGCCGCGGCGCATACGAGTTAAAAAGTATAAAATAGTCTAAGTGCAGCTCTTACGGCATGTACGGGGATTTTTTTTTTTCATACGGATGTTTTATAATAACTGTTTTTTTCCATACCGATATCTTACGATGCCATTTTTACCTCTTTGATCAACTGTCACATGCTCTCAAATTTGTATTAGAAAACGTCTCTTAACCTCGGATGTCCGCGAAAGATTATTTGCTTATTTTTGAGCAATCAGTGGGGTGAAAAATGTTGGTCTCACCAGCTCTCAAGTTAAAAATTATTGGGTACTTTTCGGTTAGCCGGGCGCCAGTGAAATGTATATATCTATATATACATATCTATGTATACATACACACATATATGTATGTGTATATATATATGTATATATACATACATGCATATATAATGTGTGTATGTATAGATATATGTATACATAGATATATAAATTTCACTGGCGCCCGGCTAACCGAAAAGTACCAATTATTGTATCCTTGAGATATAATGGATATAGAGCCGTCACGACCTTTTTCGCTAATGTTGGAAATATTTTGTTTTAGCGGTAAGTTTAGCTTACCATTTGCTCAGATATTTTTCTCTTAAACTATGTGCTCCTCACCCTTTCAGAGAATGTACTTTTGTTTCAACACCATTGCTAGTTTACCTTTTTTCACCAACACTTTTACTAAAGTTAGTTGTCTCGCGATTACTTCATCGTGTGATAAGTTGTATTTACAGGGACTATAGGTGGCACTGGTGTTCCGCGATTGCATGACTCCGTACTTTATATGACTTAGGCTGCACCGTGATTCGTTCGGACAACTAACTGTTTGTTTCATGGTACATATGCAAATGTCATAGAAATTTAAGGCTGGGATTACGGTGCCTCGCTCTACCGTATCTTACGCTCGATCGTAGGATAGGCGTTCCTGCGATCAGTCGTAACTTCGTATTACGGTGCCTCAGCGTAAGTCCTCGTGCTTCGGTGTAAGTCCTCCTGCAGTCAGCCAATCAGAGGCCGCAGTTACATTTGTTTCGGTTGCGCGCGCATCCACTTGCGTCTTAACTTACGGCTGCTTCGAAGCTGTCGTAAGATCGCGAGGCACTGTAATGCCGTTTACGTTTTGTTTATATCGTAAGTCTCTAAGTTGATCTTAAGCGAGGCACCGCAATCCCAGCCTTTAACGTGTCTTTTGTCAAACAAAATCTCCCTCCCCTTTTAAAAAAGGAAAAAAAAAACCAGTGAATGCTACTAGTTATGCTGCCATGGTTTCGGCAAAGTCACTATATGATGTTTTTTTTTTATATATTTATTTTTCCTGCACTTTAAGTAAAAATATTTATATGTATATATTAATAATGATACGATATTTCTTTATATTTAATTACTAGTTTAATTCATTTAAGTGAAAATATTTATAAATAAATTTGAGTTTCTTGGGTGTGGCACTTACGCAGATATACTTTTTAAAAAATAGATTTCCATAGATACGGCATTTACGATGGTGCAGCGCATAATGTAGATATACTTTTTTTAAAAACAGATTTTCATTGGTGTGGCGGGTATTCCCGAAAATAAGGTACTGGACACTTTAGTGAATGGGGCTTTTCCGAACGCATGGTAATAGAATACCTCAGGTAGGGGAACGCTGTGTTAGGTTTTTGACTCCGAAATGAAGTTTGGTAATGCGCGAAATCTCGTGTACTGGCCGGAGCGCCACCTGTGTCAGCAATCGAAGTTCAGCAAATCGAAAACTTTTTTTTTTTTTCCCTCAAGCTGCATTTAAAAAGAAATTCTGTGATGTTTTTTAATTAATAAAACAGAAAACGAACTATTTTAAGAGTTTGTAAAATATTTATATTAAATTTTACAAACTGCAAATAATATATATTTTCACTGTAATATTAAAAAGGAACAAAAAATATTAATTCTTATTCAAAACAAGCCTGGAACTCAAATATATCTTTTTTTTTCTTTTAAATTTTATTGTACTTCGATATCCGGGATTTATCACGTAATTCTCGTAAATATTTTATAGAATAACTTTTTTTTTCTAATTAAAACAAATGATGATGTTTTTATATGCTTTTATTTATTTTTTTAAATAAATAAAATATGAAAACCAGGACTATTTAGTTTAAGAATTTGTTAAATATTCATACTAAATTTTACAAACTGCAAATAACTAAAAATTATATATATTTTCTTCCCAGCTGTATTATTTAAAATGAGCAAAAAATATCAATTCCTATTCAAAACAAGTATTGGAATAAGGTAAATTTTGATAGGATTAATTTTATTGTACTCAAACTCTAGATTTAAAAAATATTTATGCCTACTACAAATGTAAAGTAAATTTGAAAATTGTAGCAGTTGGGCCCTAGGCCCCCAAATTTAGCATGTAATTTTCATTAGAGATCATATTTTATACTATTAGAGTAGGATAATAATAAATATATTTATCTAAATATTTATTTACATACTCCCATCACCACTCACCACCCCTTTGAGGCATCGGAAATGCTCAAATTTTTGTGACAATACAGGAAAGGGGACACTAGAAAAAAATAGTGTTTCCTATACTGCTGGATTATTGTAATTTTATTCTTATATTTAATGTAATATAAATTCAAATACAACTAGCTTTTTCTGTAAATTAATACACATGTATAATATGAATCATTTTCTACATTCAAGACTTGCTGTCAATAACTTCCTATTTAAAAGATTTTTTTTTTTTTTTTTAATCAAAAAATAATTTGATGTCTATGTATTTATTGCATATGATCAAGATATTTTGATAAATTAAAAAACTTTTGTGCCTATATGTGTATATTTAAATAAAGATTACACAAGAAAAATTACATATCTTTATTTAAGGAACAAACATTATTTAACAGAAATAATTAACAAACATTTGTTTAACAAAGAAAAATACAAAAAATATAATTTCAAGAATTACTCGGCTACAAACATTTAAAAATCACAGCATTTACCTTAGATTTAAAAAAAAAAAACTATATTTATATATAATTTCAAAAAGAAGCACAAAGGCCATCCATTTTATTCAGTTAATTTATCTGTTGCACCCCCCCCCCCCTCCCTTTTTCTTTTTTCCTAGAAGGGGTGGATTCATTTTTGGAATTGGTGAAAAGATAATTTTTAACTGTGTTTCCTATCTGAACTAAATTTTTGGCATTTTTTACTGTGCTAGACGAGATATGCTCACGGAAACAACGATGGATTTCTTATACCCAGTTCTTTATTCTGTCTTTCGACTTTCTTATAACCTGTGTCACATCCATATACAAAAACGTTCCGAGCCATATTAAAATATAATGTAAAATTAATATTTTATTAAAGAAATAATAACGCACTCCTATAGCAAACAATGTTATTTTGACTCAGCTAAAGATCGCAGCGCCACATGCGGCCACTTCGGCGTTAGGCTCAAGTTTGCAAGGAAGATGCCATAGGGGAAAATTCTCCTAATCTATTTATATCTCCCTGTCCGAACGTCTTCTTTTTTTTTTAAAGATTGCAATGGCAACAATGTTCCATTTGGTTGTGTTCAGGAAAGAAGATCGCGCGGCGCGCGCGCGATGGAGAGAAGGGTTATGGAGTAGGTCTTATCGGAAATTTAAATAATTTAATATATTGAAATAATTTAATTATTTCAATTATTTTAAGCTTCTGTGGGTCGGATTAGGTGAAACTAGCGACTATACATCTTTATCCTCCAAAAAAAATGGATCTTGTAATAGGAATATCTATTTTTATTTCATCATAATAAACCCCCGAAACATTCATGAAAAGCATCACGTGATCAGATAGCCCGATCCGCGTTCATAACCTGCAAATTTTTAGCGCGGGCTGCGCGCGGGTGACTCACAAAAATTCTGTGGGCGATTTGATCACGTGATTGGGCTTTTTTGTGTCTTTTTACTTGGTTTGGTAGGTTGATTGATACAGCTGTAGCAACATGATCGGATATCTGAAAAATTAAAAATTTTTAACATTCTAAAATGATTTTTTATGCCTTTGATCCAACATATAAATAATAGAATACGAAAGTATGATGTGTATATATATATATATATATATATATATATATATATATATATATATATATATATATATATATATATATATATATATATATATATATACACATCATATAGTTACATAACTGCTGTCAACTTATATGTCTCTAAAACTACAGCACCTACTAAACTGATATATTAGTTTAGTTGATAGCAGTTACATAAATATATATATTGTACAAAACAATGCATATAATATTATAAAGTTTAATTTTCTATAACCAGTGCACCTTTAACTAACAAGGGAGAGGACGTTCGGATCACCGAATTCCTGAAACACGTTATTGGTGGTTTCAATAAAATTAATGTAAACTCTAAAAAAAAAATGGTACTTTTTGGTTAACCGGGTACCAGTGAAACAAATATAAATATATACACAGACACACACATATATGTAGATATATATTTATATTTTTTTTTCACTGGCGCCCGGCTAACCGAAAAGTACCAAAAATTGTTATGTACTTTACTGACGTTTGGGTTGTCCTACACAGATGAACCTGAAAAGTATGAATACAAAGTGAATGCGCGCCGTTTATTTCCGATTTTCTTCCCCTATTTTTATTAATTTAAAAATTATTTATCAGTTGCTTTATATTTTTTGGAATAAATAGAATGTTAATAAATCAAGGTCGTGATACCAACATATGTTGGTATCACGACCTTGATTTACGATAAATCTTTTAACATATGTTAAAAGATTTATTTCTTTATTTATAATAGTAAAATAAAATCTTTGTTAAAATTTGATAAAAAAGCTTTTAAACATTTTATTAAAATATATTTTTCGATAACAACCTTGTTGAAACATAATTATTAATTTCTAAAAATTTATTTTTCTTGAAATTCATTTTTCGATGTAAATTGCATTATTTATTATATTGCAATAAACATCATAAAACACGAGAAACAAATGCTAAAATACTTGTACATTCAGTAGAAAATTTATAAACATTCTAACTATATTTTATTTATATTCATTACGAAACTAGACAGTAAATCACATGTATTTTACCTCTTTACAAAAATAGCTACTGATATTTCTAGTTTAAATAATGTATATGTTTTACATTTTATTTTTATAATATTTTTTACATTGTAAAATATGCTTTGCATTCTATTCGTACTAAAAATTCACTGTTGAAGTACTCATTATAAAAACATGGAGAAATTCGTGCAAATTGACTATATTTTCATTTCTTATTTTACATTTGCTAAAAAGAAAATAATAATAATAATAATGTTTAAATATTAAAAGACACTGTAATGTAAAATTTTAATCGTAAAATAACTGAATTTGTCGTATTTAATTAAATAAGTAATTGTTAATAATATCAAATTTTGCTTTCATAAAATATATTCCATTAATCATGAAAAATACAAAGCAACCGATTAAACATTTTGAAAAAAAAAAAAAAAAAAAAAAAACAGAAAAAACATGAAAAAAACCCAGAAAAATCAAACAGAAACTTTGGGGGATCGAACCCGCTACCTCCAGAATCAAGAGCAGTGCTCTAACCATTCGGCCACCAAGTTCACTTCTTACTTTAACAAAATATCATTAAAATACGCTAATTAGTCAAATGAAGGACCGTGTTCATTATCATTGATTTGGATGTCCAAATCAATGATAACGAACGCAGGCCTTTCAATTTCATTCACAGTATAGACTCACTCGATATTTTAATCTCCATCGCCCGCGCGCCGCCTGATCTTCTGTTCTGAACAGCCCCTCTGTTTATCGGCGTTACAGTCTGGCGATAGTTTTTTATGTAAAATGGTCGACGGGATAATAAGAAAGTATACCTTATATTTAATTAAACATTGACATATCATCACACATCAAAAAGAAAACATTGTTCTTGCATATTGCTATTATACTTTTAAAATTGGGACGACTTTACCTATGCTTGACCCCGCCAAATATGGCGATAAAACAGGTTTAAGAAAGCGATAAAGTCTTGGCGATGGTCAGAGCGATAACTTGCTTTGGGTGGTTGAATAATGCTAGCCAATAAATACGCCAGTAAGTACGTCATTGAATTTCTGTTTCCAGGAGTGGGGGTTGAATAAAGGAAACATCTGTTCGGCGGGTAATAGTGAATGAACGTATGAAGTTCTACGGAAAAGGTTGTGTTTGAGATTTAAGGGTGGTTTTGGTTCCTGAATGATAATAGACTGCTAGAAATAAGAGATCCTTTAAAGGGTCACATTTTTAGCCACGATCATTTTGCTATGACAAAAATTTCATTTTATTTTGAAATGTGATTCTTAGTGAACTTAACACTTAAAAGTTATTTTATATTAAAGTTATTATGATAAAAATGGGTTACGGTTTCAAGCAATCAATATTCAGAAATGATTTTCATTTAGTTTACTCACTGTTTTCTGGGCAATTTTCACTTATTTTCTTTAAAATTTATGTGTTTTCTTAGCTATTATTTTTGTTTGTTGAAAATGCATTACTAAAATAAATAAACGCACCTTCAAAAATATGGAAAATTGTTGACTGAATCAGTTTTTTTTTTTTTTTTTTACTTTTTTCAATACAAACTGATCTATGTGAAATCAATTTATACTAATAAAAGGAAGTTTCGCTCTTTGTGTGTGCGATGGCTCGCGAAATCTGCCGCACGTTAGAAATCTGAAAAGTTGGTGGTGGGGTGACCAAGGCAGGTCTTTATGCATCTGTCGCTCAGTTTTTTAAGATCCGAGCTCCTTGGAGCCCATTGTAGTTTTTGTGCCCTAAATTATTAATATAACGTCCCTTTTTATCCGATATTCGTTTTTGGGATCCATTTCCTCATTTAGTCCCCCCCCCCTCCCCATTTTTATGTTCCCGTTAAGGCGATCACCTTTAAAATGGTCAAAAATTCAATTTCAAGATTTTGAAGTCAGTAAATAGTGCATTTTATTCTGAGTAAAAAGGTACCAATGTTTTTCAGAGGCGGTAATTATTGACGAAGAAATAAAGTAAAACGCAATCGTCATTCTTTGTTTTTGAATGGGGAGTGAAAACTTTAAATCCATTTAATTCACAACAATGATTTTCAAATTGCGCGCATGATTTCTCCAAAAATAATTTAGATAGAACCTCAAAGTTTTTCAAACTTATTAATGTTGCAACAATGAACAAAATGAACTAGAATCTTTTAATTTGATCAATAAATTAAAAAATAATTAACTGTAATTAAATTAAAAACTCATTTTATATGCGCTTTTCGATGAATTACAGTTAATTATTTTTTAATTTATTGACCAAATTAAAAGAATATAGTTCATTTTGTTCATTGTTACAACATTAATAAGTTCGAAAAATTTTGAGGTTCTATCTAAATTATTTTTGGAGAAATCGTGCGCGCAAGTTTGAAAATCATTATTGTGAATTAAATGCATTTAAAGTTTTCACTCTCCATTCAAAAACCAAGAATGACGATTGCGTTTTACTTTATATCTTCGTCAATAATTATCGCCTCAACATTGGTACCTTTCTACTCAGAATAAAATGCACTATTTACTAACATCAAAACCTTGAAACTGAATTTTTGACCATTTTAAAGGTGATCTATCATCTTTTGGGCCCGCTACTATAGCTCCTTAAAAACTGCCCGATTGACTATCTTTTTTTTTTTTTTCTAACAACTTTTTAGGACTTCCAGGTACTACTTAAACGACAAAAAAATTTATCGAACCTCAGCTACCATCAATTTTCAATATTAATCTCCTTCTTAAAACACTTGTTTCAGCTTCTTCAAAGAAAAAAAAAATCATACGAACTTGAGTTCTGTTTAAGGTTATTATCACGGCCTTGGTAACGCATGGCCAGTTAGTTGTTGAATAAAATTTATTTCTAATTTAAGGCAATTCTGGGAAAAGAAAAATCCACTCTTAACAACAAGAATTTTTCTGACACCTTCACCGACTCAAAAGTATGAAAATTTCAAGCAAAACTGCTGAAATAACTGAAAATCAAATAGGGTTTTTCATTTTTTGATAAATGTATTACATTTAAAGTTGTAAGCCATTGTTGTCTCAATGACGATCTTTTTCACACTGCTGCGTCTGGAAATTCAGTTTATAATGCCAACTTTTACTGAATTTTCTAAATATCCCGTGCCTTATCGAAATTTGGAAAACGCTATTCGATTATAAATACATCTGTCAGTTTTATGTGTTTACAAATAAAAATAAATTCTGGAGATGTGTCAGATAATAACAGATTTGAATTTGAGGATGGTCTTATGAGGTATCAATATATTTTTCGTGTAATTATGTCATAATGATTCTCTTTTTTAAGTTTAAAGGGTGGAATAATACAAACACGCGAAAAAATTAAATGTGTAGGAATTCAGGGTGGCAATCCATTTGTTCAATCAAAAACATGAAATGTTTCATTTCAGGCGAAACACGAATTCTTGATCAAGACTTTAACAATAATGAAGCTATTTTAACGAAATTTTCAATAGACGTTTTTGCCAAATGCAACAATATCACAAAAATTGATGGAAGTTATCATCATCTGCGCCCAAACAGCGCTGAACTAGGCCATCTATATTTCGAAATGAATGTATGTACGATGTCACTGACTGAATTACTATGCATTCCCAGAATTTTTCGTAGTTTCGTATTTCACATAAAGATAGGTAAGACTTGAAATTTTTATTAAACTATCACCATTATTGTTAAATGTCTGCATAAATATCAGAGTTCTGGTTGAAATAGATAAGCTTTATTTTTTGTCCGAATTCATGGACTGCGACCCTGGTTTTCTGTGCAAAAATTGTTATTTATAAGTGTGCTCTGCCATTTCTTACAGTTTGTTACATCTTTTTGAAACAATCTGAATGTCGCAAATATTTAATTTAATTTTTTTCTGAAGGAAAATAATAATTTCAATAAGATATTTGTGATTCTATGACTGCACATTTAATGACACACACACTGTGCCATTTTATGACAGCACAATCCTATTTTTTTTGTAGTACTTCAAATTTTTGGATTACGCCATGCTGCTGTTTTTTTTTTTTTTTTTTTTTTTTTTTTTTTAGAATAAACGTTTTTTTTTTTTTTTTTTTTGGGGGGGGGGGGTAAGAGGTGTGTGAGGACCGAACGAAATTTATATGCTCAGACCCAACCTGGACCAGCACTTAAAAAATAAGCAAAAAATTAACACTAGAGCTATCGGAAATATTACTTATAGTTTTTTAAAACTATTTCATACCAGAAATTTTATTTATAACCACTTAACTTATTAATTTAACGTATTTCTATGAGTTTTATATTTAATTTATTTTAAAAAGAAATTTCTGGTTCGAATCGGAATATATTCATTAGGTAACCGTCAAAATGACGGCTCATGGTAGTTCTAAGTGTTAAAGCCGAAACATTACGAAATATTTATTGGCCGTCCTCATCCTTTTATAAAAGATTAAATATCGACGCGGTGCCTGTACGGCAAGTTTATTTTTTGTATAACTTATGAATCCAGCCATTGGCGCACCCACGTGGGGGGGGGGGGGGTAAAGGGGCTGAAGCCCCCCCAGACCCTGAAACTTAATAATGAAGTAACTATATAAAGTTTTCTATAAAATTATAAAAAGTTTTTTTTTTTCTTTTTTTTCCCCTGTAACTAAGAGATAATTTAAAGCTGTTATGGTATGGTACTATAGTTTGGTTTTAATTGCTTCTTATTTTCAAGTATAATATTTACTTTCCGGTCTTTACAAAAAACCGTATCGACCTGTAAAATGCACAAAATGTCTTGTGACAGCATATGCGGAAATGTGATTAATTTCCTTGGACTGTGGATTTATTTTCTTTCTCCTTATGGCTGCATTCAGTCAGGAGAACACAACGGGAGTCTTCCGGGACTTGCAACGTATAATGAATGACACACTGGCAAATACAAAGGGGAAAACTTATGGAACCTAGGCCATAATAGCGCTACAATGATAAAGAAAATTGGGATTTTTGTATAACGACATCCTTACCATTCAGAAAAGGACAGATTTTCGTCTGGGATAAACAGCACGATATATTTTTTAATTGAATCTTTTTTTTATTATTATTGTGTCATAGATCAAAGTTAATTAACGGTAGTTATTAATAGTACAGCAAAGCAAAATGCTACAGAATGTATCTGCATAGATGTTTCCTTAGATCACCTTACAATGAGAATAAAGTGCTATCATTCTGGAATAGGTTTATAATGCAAACTGTCGCATGTATAAAAGCAAAACTGAAATTCTGAATAATAGGATTTCAGAAGAAAAAATATAGTTTGACGTTTTCAGCCTCGGGTCACCAAATAATAATAATAATAAACAAAATTCATCTCTGATATTTATAGCATGTTTAGCAGCTGCTTAGATTGAATTTTATTTTGAGTGCTATGACGAAATGATTCGTCTTGATATGATTTTATTAATTCTGATATCATATGAATTTTTATTCTGGCGAGTTTGAACAATTCTTTTAAATTATAGAACCCCCCCCCCCCAAAAAAAAAAAAAAAAAAAAAAATGCTAATGTTTTGCGAAAAGTTTAAAAAGTAAACACCGACAAACGAAGTAACCTTAAAGTTAATACAGTCAAAATTCTCCAAATATGTTGGCATCGGATTTGTGTTCAGAAAAATCATGTACGACTATTACATCTTTAAAATATTTGTCAAATTTTTTTTTTTCATTTAAAAAAAAAGCATACAAATTTTGTAATAATTGCGCTAGTTGTTCTTTTTCAATAGGTTTCTTCTATCACTATAAATTACTAATCTAATTATATAAATTATATTTTGTAATTAATCTACTAGCAGAGCAGAGCTGGCCAGTTTTTCCCAAATGAACCTGGGTTTGTGGGCCCCCACTGCCTTCGAAAGTGTAGAGCTATCTCCGCTCCGATCTCGAATATAACGAACCTTGAATTATTGCGATTTATCTTTTGATCCAGATTAAAATAAAAATTTTAACCATCGTCGTTCACGTTGTCATAGGAATCAATTTCTTCCTATGATAGTGTCAAGTTGTTATTCTTCTAATTTCAGTTTAATCATGGAAATAGCTAAATCTACCGAAGAATTCTTAAGTTGCAGAAAAAAAAAATGGGATGTGTAAAAAAATGGGAAATTGTATGTGTTGGAAATTCCTGAAATTACGTTTTTAAATAGGTTATGCGTTTTCCAAATTGTTTACTTTCAGCTTATTAGACGGTAATGATTTGTAAAATTATTTTGGAAGCGTTGGAAAATTTTACATAATCTATGCTTGACGCATTTTTCATTCTTGTTTTTTTTTTTTTTTTTTTTTTTTTTTATAATCATTTTTATAGAAGTGCCGCAGCCTGCGATATTTATTTTTTCAATAAATCTCTATTTGTTGTATGTATGTGTTTAAGTTATCATTAATATTGTTAATCCGTATATTCCATGTATTGAAAGAAAAATGCTATACGGTAAAATCTTGTAAGATGGAATTGCATAGGGAAAAAAAAGTGAGTTATAGGCAAATTGCCTTCTTAGCAGGTGTAAATTTATTATAAATTATTTTCTTACGTATTAGTATATTCATTTTGAATGGATCAACACATTTTTCAGTTTAAGACAGGATTCCGTCATAAGCAGGTTCTTTTTCCCACGTTTCACTATATTTTAATAAGCGTATAAATCTACCATTTAAAAAAAAAAAAAAAAAAAAAAAATTAATGTTTAATTGTAGAACAATGGCGATTTAAAAATGTATGCATGTTTTGCAAAGATTTTTGTGCCAGGTCTTATTTTATTGACCTTCGAACGGACCAGGCCACGCTGCGCTGAGACAATGATTTTCTTCCTTATCAAAACCAGGACTGAAAATTCCCAACAACACGAAACTGTCTGAAATATTTTCTGATTCGTTTTTAACTGTAAATGCATAAAAGTGACAGATTTGACTTTTGAAGCGATTTAAAATCGATTAGTGTTTTCTATTTTTTGATAAATAAATTACTTATCGAGGTATAGGTGATTCTTGTCACGTGACGACAGGTTTTTAACCTTTTCCATGTTATCACGTCCTGAAATTTGATTCAAAACGCCAATGTTGTCAGTACTTTCTGAAAGATTTCTTTTTTTTTTTTTTCTTTTTTCTTAATGGAAATGCTATTCCATTACACAGTTTCTAAATAATAACATTTGCCAATTTTATGCGTTTCTGAACAAAATCGAATTCACAAATGTATTAGAAAGTAACTACTTTTGATTTGAGAAATGTCTTAACAGAGGTCGGACTGGGCCGGGCCCGTTTTCACTGATTTTTGCACGGGCCGGGCCAGGCTTTGAACCGAGAAATTACAAAAGTGCCGGGACTAGTTAACTATGATTGAGAGTAAAAGAGTTTTCATTTATAACAAGGCATGCGTTTCACACAAAATTCGCAGATTTATTCATATACAATAGATTTATTGTTTATTAATAAATCATAAACTAAGGAATCGAATGGCATTTTCCATCTTTTAGTAAGGACAAAAAATCGTTCAGAAAATGCTGTCCAAGTTTTTGCTTTAAGACGATTTTCGATATTCTATAGCCCAATAAAGGGCGTCTTGAGACATCAATAAATTATAATTCAATATGATATACAGTTATCGAAAATGCGAAATGCTATTTGATTTCAAATTTCTTCAACAATCGTCACTGCAAATTCCATGCATTTATTCATAAATAGAAGTCTGTGAATATGTCAGCTTTGTTTTGCTGAGTTGAGGGAAATATTTTTGTAAACGTCTTAAGTGTTATAATATTGCATAGATTTTTTCAAATTCTAGTGCAAAGCATTTGAAAAAAGCAACATATATACTAATGTATTACTGATATATCAGTGTACAAATATGCTATTATCAAAACTAGGGAATTGAACCCATGATTCCCCGGTTACAGAACATAAGTGAAAACCAATTTTTTCTAATTCTAATAGATTATTCATATTTAAAATATACATATTTAAACTGATTCATTAACACCGCCAAAAAGAATTTCTATTAAAAAAAAATAATATATTCAAATAAATTTTGAAATTTAATTAAGCTATACTTCTGTATTAGCCGCATGCCAGGAGTTAATGGCAAAAGAATTCGTCCAAGATTTCGCTGCTGACTGCAGGTTTTATTATTATTATTATTATTATTATGAAAATTTTAACTGTTTAAGCGCGTAGTTCGAGAACATGTCAGTTAAATTTACAATTTTTTTTTTGTATTATATTTATATTTATATTTTGATGAATTTTTTATTTCGTTCCTTAATGTTAGCCGGGAATAAATGTGGAACTATTTATATGTTTTAAATGCAAACGGATTAATATTTCGCAATCGGGCTGCACGTGATAGAGATAGATTTAAAACAAATTAATGCTTGGAAATTATTTTAAAACCTATAAAAAAAATTTAATTTAAATACAGTTTTCAAAGAAATTGCATTTGTTTTCCTATTCGACAGTATAAAAAATGAAATTGTGCGACGTTTAGAAGTTTTAAAATATGCTGTCAAAACGAAATTTATCAGTCAATTCGTTGCTACCACTATCAAAATGACTTCAGCAATAATCAGACATGTGTTTGGTTTATAATATTGATTATTATTAACATTAAGCATGCCAAACAAAAACCAAACAAAACTTTCCACGTGAAAAATTCGACGGTTGTAGAAACACATTTGCAGTGGGGCGTTAAAATCGCTAAAATAATGCGCTGAAATGAATATTGACGTTTCAAGCTATTAGCTTAAAATTAACATAGACTTTAAAGTATTTTTGAAAGAAAAATTCGAAAAATCTAAAAGCGTACGAATATGAAGAATTATTTCTTTCTATAATCTAGTATCATTTTTGGGAAGGAATTACAAAATGAGACATTACAGGAAGGGGGTATTTTCCCATATGAAAACATTAAGTGCGATGGAAAATCCTTCTTCCTACTAACCCACCTTAAAACATGCGGGTTTTGTCCGATTGTAATTTTTGGACATTTTCTTGTGTGCGAATATTTATGATAATAAGAAAGAGAACATGATATTGATATGAATGTAAATACCAAAACATCAGTTAAAATGAAACTTTATATGCAGATAGTAATCCTGATGTCCAAAAAGAAATGGGAAAGGGAACAAACGAAGGATTGGCGACAGTGAAAATAAAATTCAACATTGCACCAGTGGGGAGCCTACCCTTTTGCCAGGGGGCAATTCCATGTAGGTCTGTCCCGCTTAATGGGTTGTAGAAAAAGAAATTGTCCTTGCAACAGTACAGCCATTTCAACAGCTTCGTTAATCTTATCTTACACATCTTGCAGGAAGTCCATAGATGTTAGCAATACCCCGTGGTTCACTGGGCAGTAAAAATTAACAAAAAAGTTTTATTGGAGAGATCCTGACAATAGTCAACGTTTTGACTAATCTATCATGTGACGTGACAGACCGGGGCTCATCCTTGCACCTGTCAGAAATAAGATTTTTTTTTTGTAATATAAGCATAGAAACGGCAACTAATTGGCTATGAAAATCAAAAAAGTAAGCGAAAGTTCTCTGAATAAAATGCTGTAGATCTTTTTTTCATGTATCACCCGAATTCGGTTATATCAACCGAAAAGATCTCAGCTCCAGTTATTAATTTACCGTTTTCTTATTAGAAGATTAATTAGATATTTAAGATTTTAATTTTTAAACGGGCTTTTTTTAGCTAGAATTGTGTTTAATACCATTTTTTTCTGTATTTTTTTTTTTTTTTATTATAGAGATTTTCATTAAATTAATTTGGTTGAATAAATTACTAAAATTTTTATTTGTTTATTTAAATGCAAATTCGATTAATGAAAAATTCATTTTGGATTTTTTTAAATATCTTATTTTATTATATATGTGTGTGTATACAGAGAAAGAGATTCTTCTCGAATGGAACCATAAATATCCATTAATTCTTAACGTACCTGTAATAGTATCCCACTGCAACAACATCTTACATTTAAAAGAAATATTATTATTATTATTATTATTATTATTATTATAAAAAACTAGAATTTTTGACGTCTAGTAAAATTCAGCTTATAACCAATTTTTGAAATTTAAATTGGAAAAATGTAATTGCTAAAAGAAATATGATATCACTCAAGCGATTTTATAATATTTTCTCCTGACAATGTGTACGGCGCTACAGACTGGATCAGGACCGGTTACAGGTTTCCTGGGCCTCTGGGCAAATCAAAAGTGTGGGACCCTACTAGAAAAAGTTTAGAAATCCGACGCTTATACGAATTACCGTATAATTGAATCACCATTTTTTTTTGTATTTAAGAGCATAGGTTAATTGTTGTTTATTGTAATCAGCACCCCCCCCCCCCTCTCCTCTTAGTAAATCAGATTCTGCTTTACAAGCATGGTTAATGTAAAAGGTGGTTATTAAACTTTGATCTATTATCATAAAAAAGTAATTCACTTGAGGGTATTCTGAATTTTTTCATTTTACCCGTTTAATAATCCCATTGTCCCTGATACATTTACAAACAAAATTGAAAACTTCAGCAAATTTCAACCAGGGTATTTAAGAATTAACAAGAACGAAAAATCATGCGTAAAGCATAGATTATGTAACACTTTCCAACACTTCCAAAATAATTTTACAAATCATTACCGTTTAATAAGCTGAAAGATAACATCTAAGTAAACAATTTGGAAAACGCATAACATATTAAAAAACGTAATTTCAGGATCTTCCAACACATACAATATTCGGAAAAATATCCGAATACTTTTATTCAGCACTGTATATGATATTTGTATATATACTACATAGGATGCTAAATTTTAGTCGAGTTAGGAAACGCGTAGCACAGTTTAAAATTCTCCTTCTGGAGTTTCTTTCAATAAACGGAAATGTGTTCGCTAACTTTTGTGTTGCACTGTATATGAAATACAGAATTTATACACACCAAGTAATAGACAAAAATTGAGTTCAATTTAAAATCGCGTTCAGCAACTTAAAACGCACTTCCAGGAATTATTGTTAACAGACAGTAGAGAATTATTTTGTGTGTATGATGTAAATGAACGATGACTGCTATACACACGCTATTCTGTAGTAAGCCTCTTGTAACGCACCTTAGTGATATATATAATTTTCAATGCGTTTAAAATAGTGAAACATTATTTAATTAAACCGCAAACGATTTTTCTCCATAGACGTGATGTAACGGAATTCATTTGACTGTCCCTGTAAAAAAGTATAAATGCTACACACTTCAGTTGGAATAGGGAACATGCTATAGATAAACGACAATAACATATAAAAATTGCAGAGCAATCCGAGCCTATTTACGGGAGTTAGAGCACGGACATACGGCAGACTGCCATACGGCCAGACAAACCGAAGTCATAAACACTTTTCAACTAGGTTGGAAAGTGTTAAAAAACGTTCCCTCCCCCTATAAAAGTGATACAGCTTTGATTATATTGAATTTGCTACCTTATAACCAACTTTTCATATAATGAAAATTGCTTTTAAACACCAGTTTTGACTGTTCATATACGTATAATTTGTTTTAGAATATTAATGTCATAACTCATATTTCGCATATATAAAATTAAAATTTATAAAAATCGCAGTATGTTTGTGATGGTCAATACTAACGCCAAAGAATAATAAATGTGAAAAAATATTACAGACAGGCGATATGAGTAAAAATCTATCATTTAGAGGCAAACTTTACATCTTTATAATTCCTAAAATCCTTCATCGAATGGCTTCCAATTCGATATCCAGTTAAAATTGGACTACCCCCTGGTATTAACCATTTTTTAACACTTTGTAACATAGTTGAAAAATGTTTATGAATTCAGTTTGTCTGTCTGTTTGTCGTCTGTCAGTGCTATTGCCATACAATTGATATATGTTATTGAGATTTACTGTGGCATGTTCAGTATTGAACATGAATAGTGTGTAGTCCTTATACTTCTAGTACAGGGGCACTCAAAAGAATTACATTACATTATGATCTATGGGGGAAAATCCTTTGCAGTGTATTTTAATGATGTTACACTATTTCAAATATATTCAAATAATTATACATCGCTGAAGTGCACTACAAGATGCTTATTATCGAATACAGCACAAATAGCACTTATAAATACTTTACAGGGTAACTAAAATAATTCCTTTATATTATGGTCTATGAGGAAAAATCGTTTGTGGTGCATTTTAATCGTGTAACACTATTACAAACATATTAAAATTGATACAATTTTCTAAGGTGCTCTACAATAAGCTTTTTGTAGAATATGGAGTGTAAAGCATTTATCATTCATTTCGGCCACACAAAAGTATTCGGTTACATAATTGTTTACGGGGAAAACAACTTTCATATATTTATGGAAACTTTTACTGAGGGGAGGAGGAGGGGGCAGACATGAAATTAAAAGAAATAAAACTTTACATGCATAGATTTTAAAAAGGTTGAAATAAAGGCAAAAAAATGAAAAAAAAATTTATCGAAAATTTTTCGTTATCTTTACCTTTACAAAGGAGGAGAGGGTAGAGTTAAGGAAGGCAACAGAAAATATGAGTCAAAATTTGGAGATTTTGTCCAAGAAAACACAATTTCACAGCAAAATTAAAAATGTTTTTCCAAAAATGATTTGAAATAAAATTTAGAATCTAAATTTATTGGTTATAATAGTTCTAAAAAATAAAAAAGAAAGAGAGAGAGAGAGAGAGAGAGAACGTTTTTACTCGGTCGACAATGAGAGACTTTAAAAGCACAAAACAAAAGGGAAAATGCAAAATAACAAATGCAGACATAACAATCTAAATAATTTAGGATCCGATAGATTTTTTTTTTTTTTTTTTTTTTTTTCACATTTTGATAAATGAATTCTTTAGTTATAACCACATCTTGAGTTATAAGGGAGTTTTTCTTATGATGATATTTATCGGACTGTTGCGTGCTATTCAGAACTACAATTTTCACAGCATTTTCTAAAAGACCGCCTGCCTCTTTCAAAAAATGGGAGAATGTTCGTCTTTACAGTTTCTAAATAAAAGCATTTGTCAATTCCATGTTTTTATGAACGAAACTGAATTAAGAAATCTGTTAAAAAATAGTCAATTTGGATTCCAATATAAAAAGATTATACGACTATCTATGGACAAGTGGGGCATTTGCCTAGAGTCACCTAATTTAATGTCTCAAACAGGGCCATACAGAAAGATCGTGGGTCCCGGTACTAATTCCAATGTGGGGCCCTTCACCAATAAAATAAAATCTGCTTACACGAAAACGTACAGGAAATTCAGCTTAAAATAGCTTTTTTTCATCTTAAAACGTATGTATGCATGAATGTTTTTTTTTTTTTTTTTTTTTTTTTAAATTACCGTTTACAACAGAATTCCTTTATAAACAGCCTTTAAAGTATTAGAAAATAAGTATGCCGACCCAATGTGCAGTGTGTGCACCGCACACAGGCGCCGGAATAGGAAAAGCACGAAATAAATATTTTAGGCGAGGTACAAATATTTGAAAATTCAATTTAAATTTATTGAAACTGTACGTAAATCGAGATTGGCTTACTTCTGATAAATTTAATTAATTCATTTTTATTCATAATTTTATTCATTTTTATTTTTCTTCCATCCAATGTATTCAAGTTGAAGGGCGTCGTTAGGTACCTGAAATATTTTTTTCAAAAAAGCTAGTAACATTAAAATTACGAAAGGGCGCTCGCGATTGTCGCGTTGGACATCTTAGAACAGGCCTGTCCAACCTTTCAGAATGCAGGGGCGCACTACAGCATATGGCAAACGTTGTAGTGCTCCGTTATTTAAATGATTGAAAACATGCAACACTTTATCTGACTGCGTAGTTGTAGCGATACACATACTGCACGATATATAAATGCGTAGTACATTCGCATAATGGTAAACATAAGCACCCAGGTTATGCATGGAAACAGAAACATTTAAAAATATTGAATTTTAAATCAAAATTTTTAAAATAACGGTCCTATATATTTAACGTTAGGCAAATAAAAGCTACAAGCAAGTAACTAAAAGTCAAAAGGTGCATAGGTATCCCCCGCCCCTCCTTAAAATCTTCGAGAAAAGGAAGGGTATTTGAAAGTAATAAAAAGAGGTCGCCAAACGTCGGGTACTCCCCACAACCAATGAAATTTTCAAGCTACGCCTTTGATTCGCTTATACAGAAATTGTAAATTGAAAAACATTTGACATTTTTCGATAAAGACAAACAATTTTTTCTTTCAGGAAATGCTGTCAAAGTTAATGATTTAAACCAAATTTCGGGAGGCGATACCCAAGGAAGGTCGTCATGAAACACACTGCAAAAAAAAGTGTTTATTTTACAATATCGTAAAATTAACAGTAATAAACATTAAAATAAGCAGTAATACGCTGCCGCGCATGCGCGGCAGCGTATTACTGCTTATTTTAATGTTTATTACTGTTAAATTTACGGTATAATACTGCCAGCTGGGGTATTATACCAGTATTATACTGTAAAATCAACACTTTTTTTTTTTGCAGTGCAGCAATTGGCTACATATAACTCAAACAATAAATAATAAAATATCGTATAACTCAAAATGTAATACATTTTTAAAAAATGAAAACGCTATTAGATTCCAAATCACTTTAATAGTATTCCTAGTTATATATGAAAATTCGATGTAATATGTTTTTGCTATTCATATATTTTTATTTTTGAACTCTGCAAATAATGTTAAAATTGCTAAAATACACTTATTTAATAATCTGAATACAATATTCTAAACATTCAATGTTAATACATTCTTTATATTTTCCTTTAGACTCTTAAAAAATTACTATCTTTTACTCCCGTTTTGAGCATTTGTAATTATATATTTGAAATATTTTAAGTATGGTACACAAAATGAAAGGGTGCCGGTGCATTTGAAATGTGAATAAAGTAGCGGGGCTTACTCAAGATAAGAAATTAATAGTTTTTAATAATTTTGGATTAACTTGTGGTTTTTAATTATTTATCTAAACTTATAAGCTATAACTTCTATATGAAAAGCAAACTAAACTTAATTCATTTCTGGAATGATAAAAAACTATCAATTGCTTCTTAGTCTTGTTTTTTCGCTATGTGTACAACATGGTCAAAAGAAAACTCATCCCCTCAGGGCTAGAATTTTAGAGGTGAATTTCCTCTTTTAGTTCAAAATATAGGGGAATTTTTCTTTTTGGGGAGAGGGCGATGGAGGCAGTAGTGGGTTAATTAAACATCTTAAAGATTTGATTTTTGCATAGTGTCACATTATATTTACTGCAATCATTACAATACTATCAAATCAATTGCTTTATTAAATCATATTATATACAGTAACACTCTTAATAATCTCGACAGCCTGACACTCGAGTCTTACACGGATCGGGTTGCACCAGAATCCGAAGTGAAAGAAATTTAATCTATATTTTAATACATTTATAAAAAAGTATATTCCACAATTTCATTGCTTATGTCCAAAAATAAACACAACACATATATTCTCATTAATATTCAAATATATACTTTTTTCATCAGAAACATATTCAGAATTTCTTAGTAAAATCGGGTCAAGACGAACATGGCACAAAATAGTGAAAAACCAACCTGCAACCTAAACAACTAACCTTTTGATTACGGGCCCAGTATCTGCGACTATTTTTATATGCAATCTTTTTCCAATTTCCAACAAATTGTTTGTGGCAGATTTCTCTTAAAAATATCCTAATATAAATATAATACAGCGGAGATTTTCTGCTACCGATGCACAAATTTGACTATTTTCTGCGAATGAGTGTTGTAATGAGTGCGTTTTTTTTCCGCGATCGATTGAAAAAAATCGCTATTTGTTCCCCCGATCTTCGGCGAAATTCGCAATATTTTTCCACAGCTGTTTTAGAAAATTAACGATTTTTACAGCTTACAATTGGCAAAATTCGCTATTTTTTTTTTCGCATTCAATTGACAAATTAACTAGTTTTGCGTAATTCCGAAAAACAAAAAAGTTCGACGAAAATTTAAAAATATTCTCGGTCTGTGAAAGAAGTTAAGAGGAAAAATCCTGCACATAATTTTTTATTGTGCTGGATTTTGTTATTTTGTGGACGATTTACGCAATCCCGTGTGTTATTTGAAACAGAGTCCCTCAAGAAAAAGTCGCACCCCTCCCCCACTCTCTCGCAAGAAACTCTTGAAATGGGGCCTCTGCATTAAAAATTGCAAAGAATTAGTCGGCTCGTAAAAATGCTCCATTTTAGGCAGTTCTTCGTCTTAGCTAGCAGGTATAATTATATGGTTCCTTTTCATCGAAACTTTTTTCCGGTTGAGAAGAAATCTGTTACAGACAGGTTTGTTTTCACAAGTTTTATTGTAACACAACTATGCTCTTCAGAGGTGCAATACAGAAAGAATAATTTAACAGTCTAAGAGGAATCACATTATACATCATATTAATAGAGATTTTTCGTTAATGAAAGAGCGAATAGTTGAGTTCATAAAGTGATTTTTTACAGTTTAAATATTAATTTACCTATTTATCATACAATGTTTATATAATGGTTTCTATTATAAGCATGATTTGTTCCTATTTAATATATATTTTTATTTATTTCTTATGTATACCTCTAAAAATAGTTCTAAAAAACAGTTCTCTCTCAGTTTCTAAACGATATTTCTTTTCATTATACTAAAAATGAAATTAATTCAGTTCCCTGAAATATTTTTTTATTAAATTTGTATTTAAATATTTAAAACGGTTCCTATTTTATACTCTTATGCTACGTTATTTAAAATTATGTTATATTTTTTGCGATTGAATATATTTGTTTATCTATTTGTTTAGTCTGCTTTTATCTGCAAAGTAACAATTCCTATTTTATATACTCATTTTTAACAGTTTCCTATACAGTTGAAAAGTGTTTATGACTTCGAATTTGTCTATCCGTGCTTTAAGTCTTGTAAATCCCCCCCCCCCCCCCGCTACTATACTGTCACTAAATTTGAATATTTTCTATGTCTTTAGAATACAGATATGAATACACAATTTTTATATCTGCCTCAAGTAAGTTAACACTTCGCGACTTGCAATTCTGTCTTATACTTTTTTATGCAAGTCGGTTTGACTTTCATAGTTTCTCTTGCGAGTCGGGTTAACACGGATTTTTCACACCAATGTCCAAAATATTTTTTCAGATGAAAAATCTATATACAATAACACCTCCATAACGGACACTCGCGAATAGCAGACACCTCTATTTAGCGAATACTTTTTCAACTCCTAACACTTTATATACATATGTACGCTTTTACCTCTAATAAGTAACAAACTATCAGAAATATATTACACATGCGTTTTTTTTTTTTTTTTTTTTTTTTTGTGTGTGTGTGTGTGTGTGTGTGTATCAAAAATGAAATGTTGGTAATATTCCTCATATTTCGAGAGAAGAAAAAGGGTACTTAACTGCACCATAAAATAAGAATAATCTAATATGATTACATATTTATATACATAGCCGGGGGGGCTGCAGCCCCGGGACCAAAACCTGCCAGGGGCCCCCTCAGCAGTGGCTTAAGTTGTATAAAATTTTCGTTTTAAAAATGACTTAATTTCCCCCCCCCCCCCCAAAAAAAAAAAAAAAAAAAAGGTGTATTAGTACATAGAAATTGCGAGAAAAAGTTCACTTAGTCCTATAACTGTTGCTATACTTTTCGTATTTTACCCTCTTTTCCCGAGACAAACGAAGAAAAACAACTTTATTCGATTTCCCTTTTCTACTTTGGAATCTCAAAAACACATGTGCTTAGCATAAGTTTTCCAAGAAATTACTAACGAGCACAGGACCGACTCCCTACTGTGTGACATCTACACTTGCAAAGGATATTGGCCAGTAAGTACCTTTCAACAGTGTGCAAGTGACCATAGTGAAATTGCCTTTATATCGTTTCCTCTCATGCAAAAAATCCATGCAAAAAGAAAAAACGAAAAAAAAAAGAATAGAAGGGTATGCTTTTATTTTAGCTGATCTGTCTGGGACCCGTTATCAGAGCCGTGCGAAACCGGGGACGAAGGGGGTTGTTGCCCCAGGCGCGGAAATTGAGGGGTCGCCAAATTTATACAATCAACCACGTTTCTTTCTTCTGTTTTGTAAAAAAATTATGTATACACATATTGAAAGTTTTTGTGATGAAAAAATACATTCTCAAAATAGCATGTGGCTTGTGTTTTGGATTCAAAAAGCGGTTGCAAGCTATTATATTGTACTATTAGATACATTTATTTTTTCCACATCCGTTTTCCAGACCTCCTTTGCCAAAATATAAATACAACATTCTCGATATATAATATTATTCTTTTAGAGATTATATATACATCTACATATAATATTTAGTTGTTAAAATTAAACCTTTCAAAATTCCAAAATTAATGCGAAATATGTATTCTATAGAATATATTTGTTCAAAAAGTTGAAGGACTTAAGAAGTTGTTAGGAAAAAAAAAGTGAATTGGGCCATTTTTAAGAGAGCTATAATACGGGGCCCAAAAAGATCCAACTGATAGTTGAGAGCAGGGCGCACAATGCACCATCCC
Source organism: Maratus michaelseni (assembly GCA_963931845.1). Lineage (NCBI taxonomy): Eukaryota > Metazoa > Arthropoda > Arachnida > Araneae > Salticidae > Maratus > Maratus michaelseni. The sequence continues at coordinate 75,747,944 of OZ007594.1, forward strand.
TAACATGAAAGCATGTTAAAAGGTCTTGGTATTTGGTGCTTTACATCTTCAATTAGTCGGAATTAAGCATAGGGTGAGAATTAATCATTAGAATAATTTTTTTTTTAATTAACAAAAAAAAAAAAAAAAAAAAAGGGGGGGGGGGATGCTTAAAAAAGGGCGCTACGGTACCAATAAAAATATGAAGGTGTTGATACAGGGAGAGGAGTCCTAGGCTCAACTTTTTAAAAGTTAAGCAGTGAGAGGACACATAATTAGGGGCAGAAAAATGCATAGCGTCCAAAAAGTCCAAGGGATCCCGGACCGGACCCCAGAGCGCCAGTGTATTAACTGAAATGCAGAAAGTTTGGAATAATAACATGGAGAATGGGTCCCGAAAACGAAGAAAATCGGGCTAAAAGGAGAAAAGTTATTACCAATTTAGGGCATAGAAACTTAAAAGGGCCCAGGGAGATCGGACCTTAAAAACATAAAAATCTGAACCCCAGGTTACACCAAAACCAGTCTTGGACTATTCTCGCCCGAATTTTCAGACTTCTACGTGTGATAGATTTCGCTTTAACTTTCTTTTTAACACTTTCCAACCTAGTTGAAAAGTGTTTATGACTTTGGTTTGTCTGCCGTCTGTCCGTGCTCTAACTCCCGTAAATAGGCTCGGATTGCCCTGCAATTTTTACATGTTATTGTCGTTATCGATTTTAAATTTAACTCACTTTTTGTCTATTATTTGGTGTGTATAAATTCTGTAGATCATATATACAAGGCAGCACAAAAGTTCGCGAACACATTTCCGTTTATTGACAGAAACTCCAGAAGGAGAATTTTAAACTGTGCTACGCGTTTCCTAACTAAACTAAAATTTAGAATCCTATGTAGTATATATAAAAATCTATAGATCCTATACAGGGCTGAATAAAAGTATTCGGATATTTTTCCTAATATTGTATATGTTGGAAATTCCTGAAATTACGTTTTTTAATATGTTATGCATTTTCCAAATTGTTTACTTAGATGTTATCTTTCAGCTTATTAAACGGTAATGATTTATAAAATTATTTTGGAAGCGTTGGAAAGTGTTACATAATCTATGCTTGACGAACGATTTTTCGTTCTTGTTTTAGTATAGATCATAAGACGATTTTGGAAAATGCAATTGTTTTATTTTTCCTTTATCTTTAACCCATTTTAGACGAGAGTCCTTTACAGAATTTTTAATCTTTTGCCATCTGTTTATCAAAACAGAATTTTTCACTTAATTGAATCGCAGAAATGCTAAGATTAAATGAGGTAAAGTATACAAATAAAAATAATTGGTGGGAATAATCAAGGATTCTCAGCACATTAAGCAACATGTATACGTGACACAAAGTGTTAATAAATGCTTTTATTTCAGCTTGTGCTTAAGAATGAGAAAATTTGACTTGAAGAAAACCATTTTTTAACTGTATATTTTTAAATGGCTTGGAAAAAAAAAAATTAAATGTGTCACGTTAGTTCGATTGTTTGTGAATTATTCATCGTCATCTTGTTACCTTATTAATTTCATTTAGTTTATTTCTTATGAATTTCATTATTTAAATAGCTTTACACACTATTCTTTTTTTTTTCTTATCCATGCATTTTTCTTTTGTACCTTTTACTAAAACTCTATGCGTATGGGTTAAATTGTTTAAAATGCTCACATTAATTTATTTAAAATGGTTCTCAAATTCTCAGTTCAACAACGCGAAACTTTCTGATGCATTTTCTGACAAATTTTCAAACGAGCTTAACAATGACAGTCCGGACTGTTGAAGCGATTTGGAATAGGATAAAGTTTTCCATTAAAAAAAAAAAAATACTTATTGAGTAATAAGCTATTATTGTCAAGTGACGACAAGTTTTACCCCTTTCTTGCTACCGCATCCTGAAATTTGGTTCAAAACACTTACTTTGACAATATTTTCTGAAAGATTTTCTGCTTTACCAAAAAGTGAAAAACGCCATTCGATTACATAGTTTTTGAATTGGCTATTATAAACAAAATTGAATAAGAAAAAAACTGTCAGAAAGTAGTTCTGTTGTATTTAAGAACAGTCTTAATTAGATTTATCATATTTTGCACAAAAATTAACTTATTTCATTAAAAGCGAAAAATTCTAGCATATATATTTAGAACTTTTATTTCACTGTCAAGATACGGATTGAACTAGGAAAGTAAATTTTCTAAAAAGTTTGAAGTGTTAATTTTTTTTTTTTAAATCAGAAAAATATGTTTTTTCGTAATAAAAATTTATCTCAAAATTGTATTTTGTAACAAAATTTGGCGGTCTGCACAATTGCAAGTTACGATCGCTAACTTCCGTGCAGACTCCGCTAAGAATACGCTTATTTGTTCTCATTTGAAAAGGTTGCTTGATTGCAAAAGTTTGATTACGAAGAATTTATTTATTAAAATGTCTCATATTTTGTACAAAAATTGGCTTATTTCAGCTAAACTAAAAACTTCTTGCATACACATTTAGAACTTTTACTTCATTGTGAACATATAGATTGAACTTAGAAAAGTAATTTTTTATATTAAATAATTTCTTTTCATATTTGCAAAAACTGTCCGTGTATCTCTAGTTCATCAGGTAAATGGGCACACTCTCACAGCACTTAGAACCAAATCTCAATGAGAAACTCGTAAACCTGAAAAATTTGTGCAAAACACGGTGATGCTGCCGTTACGAATGAGTAAAAGCACTTACCGTATATACTCGTGTATAAGTCGACCCCCCTAATTCTTACACAAAATTTTGAAAAAAAATTGAATTTTCGTGTATAAGTCGAAACACATTTCTGGTAGTAAGTTGAAAAATGATTTATAATCAAGAATAAATAAAAAAATATATATATATTAAATTTGTAATACTTTTTTTTTTAATTACGTTTCTAATCAAACTTAAAAAAAAAAAAAAAAATCAAGATTTTAAATCTGTATAATTATCAGAAACTGAAGAAGCTTAAACTCTTTTGAAACCTATTTACATCAATTTAGTGATACTTAAAAAGAAAAAAAATCTTTGAAAAATCTATTCAAGCCTTATTTACAGGGTAGACAACTTCTTAGACTGCTAAAATATAGTACTTCTTTGTATTGTAGGACTTTTAGGAGAGAAATCTAGAAGCATTCTCAAGTTGAACTTTTTTAAAAAGGAGATTAAAATATTGAAAGGAATTCTATCCCAAGAGAAAATGAGTGCAGAACAATTACAGCGACGTTATTGCAGAGTTCTTTTAGTCAATCACAAGGAAATGACCATTGTCAGCTTTTATTTCTCTCTCCAACCTAGACCCGGTGACTCCGGTATTTCACTCCGCTATATCACACTTCTTCCGGAGTGTGAAATATTCTTTCTTTAGTTTTTTTTTTCTTTTTACTAACTCGTGTATAAGTCGACCCCCATTTTCAACACCCAAATTTTGTCTAAAATTATTCGACTTATACACGAGTATATACGGTATTTAAATTATGACAATATTTTGTGTGGTTTAGAACGTATAAGTCGTATAAGTACGAACTGTGAAGAGAAACTTGATACTAGAAGAGAGGAAAAATCCCTTTTAAAGATGTTTTACAAATTTGAATGCGTATTAATGTGTACACTACGATAGATATTTTAAAATCAGAACGAAAGCTGACTTTGAATAACGCCATTTTTTTTTTTCGGAATATGATGTTTTTTCTTTCTGCCGGGATACCCAGAGAGGGGTTTGGTGACGCAAACTGCGTCATACAATTTATTTATTTATTTATTTATTTATTTATTTTTTTTGGGGGGGGGGGGGGATTTAGAGAAAAGGTACATTTTGGGGGGGATTTTTAAATTATTATTATTTCCCTTTTTTCCACTATTAAAAGAATTCTTGATTTTTTTAATGTCACTTTTAACTTTTTTTCGGCATTCAATTTCCAGAAATGTTCCTGTTTTCTCATTCTTTAAATTCTAGATAAAGGACAATAATAACCCATTCTGCATCTTGCTATCTTTGAAGGTGCGGTAATAAAAAAATATACTTGAAATACAGGTGGGAAAATGTTTAAGACATGCTGAAAGGCAATTAGGACCACAAGATGTGATAAAAGGAATAGCTTTCCAGAAGCGTTTTAAGTAATTTATTATCGTGTTTGACAGGGTCGTATCGTACCGTCCGAGTGCAAAAATACCTTCTTGATGGGTGGGATAAGAAATAACAGAAAATAAGCATTTCAGAGGAAAAGACAACGCTACAATAAATTACTTGACCATTTTCAGAAAACTGGAATTTAAGTACAGTATATTTTAGGGATGTTAGAACAGTAGTATTGTATGTCATTAAAAAAATATAAGGTAAACAACTTCTACAGAGAAAAAGACTTCCAGCCACTAATTATTTTAGGGGGAAGTGCGGAATTTAAAGAAAAATTATATTTTTTGGGGAGGGGGTGGAGGATTAATTACTAGGTAATAAGACTGAAAAATTATACTGTGAAAGAAAACCATATACAGAATACAGGGGCTTACAATATATTTAGGACTATGTTTTAATGGTACAGTGTCTGCCATTTTATAAGAATCGGTACTTGTAAGAGTATATTGATATGTTGTTAGAGCAGCATAAGGCAACAACTTGTACTGAAATAAACGCTTCAATCTACAGTTATAAGTTATAAAAATTAACTTTTTGTACAGCCTACGGATCCTATAAGTTATATTTGGTAAAACAATCCTGAAGCTCTGATATATCAAATAAAAATAAAAGAATCATTTTTGTACGACCAAAACTCACCGTGTTATGCGAGTTTAAAATTTGGAAATTTTTCGCTTTTAACAAGGTGCCCGAAATGATGTGCGGTTAGATCAAAATCGCACATCAAGGGGCATAAAATGTCGGTCAAGTTCGTTAATGGGCAAAATCGAATCAAGGGGAAGAAAGGGGGGGGGGGGGCTTTTTGTTAAAACAGACAAAACCCCATAATTTATTAGTTATGATACGTATCGAATCTCTTTAAAGTTATTATAACTTTTAACGAAAATTTATGTAGGACAGATTTTTGATATAATTAAAAATGGCCAAAAGAAGAAAAAAAATTCATAACTTCGTCCATTCACAAGATATCAAATCCGCTTAAATTTATTATAAATCCTCTTACTATTATCTAAAACTTTTATATTGACAAGTTTTTTATAGGACCAACCCTTATATTTAAAAAAAAAAAAAAAACCTGCCGGCTTTGCCTGCAAACAAGTTAGGTTTCGAAGTGAGCGGTTCCAACTACCGCATCATCGCAAAAAAGTAATTTTTCCCCGAATTTCCAACAAACAGGTGCCCCATGGCCTGCGTCTTCGAAATCTACCTGTGCCTGTAGGCCGAGCCGTCAGGGATTTTTTTTGTTTTTGCAACCAGATTCTGGCTTAGAGGGAGAGAGGTTGGACGACTGCTCGAGATACTAAAAACAAAGGAGTTAAAACATACGCAAAATAAAATACTTAGTAAAACTTTTTTTTTTCCCGGATTTATCATTTGTAGGGGTGCAGGGAAAAAATCTCGCCCAGGGTGACATAGTCAGTAAAGCTGACATTGTTATGCTTGTAGAAAATCCTGGTTTTTGAGTTCTTAAGAACCTACACTATAGTCACGTGAAGAAAGTCGCAAGCTAATATGAAACCTATGGGAGCATTCTTATCAAATTTCTCGCTTGCATTTTAATATTATATATATATAAAGTTACTTTCTCTTTCGGAACATCAACCTCAACTATCCTAAGGAAAAAAAAATTTAATGCTTTTAAGAGCCTACAGTAATCACGCGAAAGCACTCGCAAGCTAATGTTAAACCTATGGGAGAGTTCTTTTCGTAATTCTCGCTTACATTTAAATACTTTTAAATAATTTATTTTCTCATATCATACTTGATCTCGATATCTAACGTTGTGCGTTTTAACTTTTTTGACTTTGTTTGAATTTTTTTTTTTATATGAGGACACTTTCAAAAAAGTAACAAATCCCGAAAATGTACAAATGCATGTACATTAGATATCGACCGCATGTATCCCATGAAAAAAAAAAAAAAGTATTAAGAACGCTCCCACAGATTTAACATTTGCTTCCGAATGTCTTCGCATATTCATATCACTGGACTTTAAACGCCTCATTTGTAATGATGCACAGAGCGTAAAATCTGTGAAAATGAAATCAATCCAGTTTTGAATTTTAAAATCACATGTTCTCAACAGAAAAAATACTAAAAAATATACCTGCAAAGATGAAAACCTGTATAAAGTGGATTTTTTTTCCTGTTCCTTTCTATTCCGTTTTGAAGGTTTTATTGAATCAATATTTGACAAAGCTGATTACGCAGTTCAGTATTATGTATTTTGTGATTACATATTTTAAATTTAAAACAAGTCGAGTCAGCTATTATAGAAACTTGATAAAATTATCTTTGCAAATTTATTTGGCAAGGGGGGGGGGGGGGGGGCAAGCGCGGATCCAAGGGGGAGGTCATGGGGGTCATGACACCCCCCCCCTCCAAAAGAAAAACATTTCTATCGACTAATACATTTGTTTTAAATATAAATAAGTATTAAAGATGTTATCATTTTTCTCTTTTTTTTTTTTTTTTACTGCTTAAAAATTCTAAATTATCTCATCCATTGTTATTTTTAAATAGAAATGAATTTAAATAGCAGGCATTATTGTTTAAGCACTAAACAATCGAACATCGTTTTTATTTTTCCTATAAATGTGGTACATTTTGATTTGTATTTGATTGCTCCCTCAAGACGATATTTCCATGATTATCGACCCTCGAAAATCGCCTTAAAATGTTAAAATGCGAACATTGAGAAAACTTTCTGTAAGATTCTTTGCATGAATAAGAAAATGGGAAAATAATTTCTTGGTATCTGTCTAAAACATGCAAATATTATATATTTACGAATATACCAGCAAATTTCATGCATTTATGAAAGAAATGAACTTATGAATTCGGGTATATGATAGATCATATACAGGGCTGAATAAAAGTATTCGGATATTTTTTCTAATATTGTATATGTTGGAAATTCCTGAAATAACGTTTTTAAATATGTTATGCGTTTTCCAAATTGTTTACTTAGATGTTATCTTTCAGCTTATTAAACGGTGATGATTTGTAAAATTATTTTGGAAAGTGTTACATAATCTATACTTGATGCATGATTTTTCATTCTTGTTTATGTATGTTTCAAATTTATAATTAATTTAGTTTTTTTTTTCTTCTTTAAATCATTGTGTTGTCGTCTAGAGTCCTGCACGATGTATTCCCGAAAATTTATTTTCAAATCAACTCGACCCCGCGACCAAAAAAAAAAAAAAAAAAAAAAAAAAAATCATGATTTTTTTTTTTTTTTTTTGTCAGCTTTTTAAATCATTGTATTGACGGTGGTCTAGAGTCCTGCACGATACTATACCGGACTGTACTTAACTGTAACCGGAAATATACTGTTACTCGACTTACTGTATCCGTCTCGTATTAACACTGATGTACTGTAATGTACCCAAAATTTTCATTTAAAATCAATCCATCCCGAGCAGGGGAAAAAAGTTTCGTCGATCCGAACCCGACAAAATAATTTTCATGATGAAAATAAATTAATTAATCTTTTAAAGCAATTTTAATTGTAATCTCTATATTTTTTTCTCCTGCTATACCAATTTTATCTTTTTTATACAAAAATGGACGGATTTATTATTCAAATATAGTTAATAGAGGAAATATCGATGAAATCCTGCATCAGGTCAGATTGTCCCTTTTTTTTTTTTTTTTTTCGTGTCATGTTTATTGGCGTAGAATTGTATGAGCTCGTGGAGTTCAAGCCCTTCAATAATTTCTAAAATGAACATTTTTTTTTTTACTTTTATTTATTTTTATTTTATTTTGTTTACTTTCTAGTGTTTTACAAAATTTTTAAATGTTCCATTTTTTCTTCTTTTTCTTTTTTTTGTTATAGGGATAAACGACATTAGGAAAACTTTTTCACTTTATGTTCAATTTTTTTAAAAATTAGAATAAAATGATCAACGTTTGAACTTTTTATATAAAAAATGAAAATAGAAAGAACAGTAGTGACCATCCCCCCAAACCCAATGACGCAAATTCCCCCCCCCCCCCAAAAAAAAAAAATCTTCATACATTAACAATGACCCCCCCCCCCCCCCCCCTAAACAGAACATCAATTGTAAAATATAATCTACTGATAATTTAATAATAGTATTCTTGCGTACTATCATACAAAGATGAAATAAAAGTTTTAACAGCGTAATAAATAATGAAGATATATATTTTATTATTAGCAATCTGATTGTTTCCACATTTATAAGTCCTGACTGACAAGCCCGTGTTAATACATTCACTAAGCTCCAGTTTTCACTGCGATACAAGACTTGTCTCAATTAATGTAATTCTAAAGATATAATGCAATATTAATGACTGAAGTAATGATTAATACTCTTAATAATGATTACATTCATATACGTAATAAGTTTTTTTTTAATGTGTTAGAAAAATCAATTCTTTTTAGCATAAGATAAATTACAGAGAAAACAACATTACAATTTTGCTCGTTAGCCGGAGGCAGTGCCGAAACTAACCTTTTTTGCACCCTTGGCAAACATGGATTTTGGCGCCCCCCCCCCCCCCCAAAGGCGTATCCAGCTCTCCGTTCAGAGGGGGGTCATGCCCTTTTTTTTGGGGGGGGGGGTCATATGTCTTCATTAGCAGTTTTTATATATTAAATCCACATTGACTTTTTTCTGACCTCCCTCTTTTAAGTATATATTAAATGCTATTAATTTTCAGAATGAAAGCCTCATTACAATTAAATATATGTACAGAAAAATACAAAACATTTAAACGCTATACTATTTTAATATACATTCTTTCTGGGTTTTGCATTCTTAAAAAAGAAAAAAAAAGAAAAAGAAAAAAAAGAATCTAATACAAAGCGAAATGCTTCCTATAACTTATTAAAGCGGAAGCGAAATAACGATAACAAATAACTGTTTGTGGATAAATGACTGACATCCCCACCTTCTTCTTGGGGTTGCTGAAAAGACCCCACTGTTGAAAAATCACAATTGGCTTAAAACAGCGGCACAATATGCCAACATCACAAGTATCATTCTGGCAACCATATGGGTCATTCGCCAATGCTTGGCGACTCTATTTGGCGGGGTCAAGCATAGGTAAAGTCGTCCCTTTAAAATTGATTTAAACTACATAATTTTGTACTTTTACGTTAGACGGATGTCAGGGATCTCCAAAAATTTTTTAATCTAACCAACTCTTTTTTTTCTTGTTGATCTTTTTAACATTTCACTAATAACAAATACTCAATATGTTCATATTGCAATATGGGTCAATATCTGAAAATTGGACAATTTGTGTCCCCTGTCAATAATACTTCATTAATTACACTAAAACCAAAAACTGAAAAATGTAATATGTTGTAACAATTACCAATGATAAATCAACATATAATGATGTATAAATAATTAATTGAAAGCTTTAAACTAAGTAAATCATCATTTCAGTCCCTGTCCCCAGGTACAAATATCCAATATTAAATGTATGCTGTAAAAATTTCAATAAAAATTATTAACTTTTGCTATTATATATTTATACCTATATATATACAGTATGGAAAAATATAATTATCCTTTATTAGTACAGATTGTACATTAAAATATTGTAGTAAATATATTTGTCCCTGAGGTTGACCATCATCTCAGTCCCTCTAAACAAACATTTAGTTTAACATATACTAGATGGCACTGGTGGAATTATTTCCATTGCAACAGCATCTAAAGTTCAATTAGCCACCTTGGATAAAGATAAATTGTTCTTCTCTTTGTTTCATATTTAGAAATATTTAGTTTTTGTTCTGAATAGGGGTGAGTATTTTTTTATAGCATCATTCATGTCCCCATATTTAACTTTTTATTGATTAAAAAAAAGCTTATTGTAACTTTATTTATGTAATATACAAATGTCACATGGCATATTTAAAAATTTACATGTGTGGAAAATGATTCAACAAAATGGCTATGCAGCTGTTAAGACAAAAACATCACCTCAGTCTCCATCATTTCAGTCCCAATTATTAGACACTGATTTAGGGGACTGAAATGATGACAAAGGGACTGAGGTGATGTTGAATTTACAACAATTATATAATATAAACAAATAATACTTTGCAAATGATTTTTTCTTGAATTAAATCTAAAATAAACATAATCATGTTATTACAAAGTAATAATATTCTCCGATCAATGCTTAATGACAGTTAAATAGCTTAATTTGGTGAATATCCACAGTTTTTGTTTATATGTTGAATAAACTTGAAACAAAAAGGTCTTTTCTATTTTACAAAAAAAATAGATATAAACAATTCTGAGAGTTAGAGAAATGAAAAGAAATTATTGCTTAAAACCCAAAAGAAAGTCACTGTTTCTTTAAAACAAATTGAGGAAAAAAGACGTAAGGAGCATGAAAAAAAGAAGAAGTAGCATGAAAAAATTAAGAAAGATCCTGTAGCTTTGGCAGAAAAAAGAGAAAAAGATCGATAGTGCTGTTATCAAAGAACGGAAAAAGGAACAGTAACAAATATTTATCAAAAATAAAAAAAAGGAGATTAGTGCCTAATACGTAAACGTTGGAAAATCAATTAAAAAAAGATATAGGGATAAAAACAAGCTATTGCTACCAAGGGTGCCAAATTTGTTAAAGATAACCAAAGACTCCACCAACCTGCCCATAAATTTTAACACCTGCAAGTTCTGCAATTGCTGACTTGGGAAGAGCATCATCATCATCTAGAGAATGGTGTGGAAGGAAAAAAGTTTGTGCAAATAGATCAGCAACTAATAGGCAATTGCAGAAAAAAAATTGCAAATTGCAACTACAAAAATTGAGCATTACTAGCAACGTTTACAGCATTTAAAATAGTTAAATATCATAACTCCTTTGCCAAAATCTAAGGTGAAAGCTATTGTGGGGAAAAGGAGACATATATCAAAAGCTGTAGAATGGAAGAACAAACAGTGAAAGAGAAAGTTAAAAATGTCAGAATTGAGCTGCTTCATCTGTGACACAAGTTCAATATGCACACATTCACTGTCCAGAGAGATATAGGCCTACTATAATTTAACCTACTAATGAAACATATCCTTTTTGTAAAAATGCTTGTAAAAAAAAATCTGTAATTTTATTATTTTTAAATAGTTGTGTATAATATGCATCACATTATATTTTAACTTTCTCAATGCAAATTACTAGCTGTTGTTTACAAAAACAATAAAAAAGAATAATCAATGGATTCGGTTGAACCTGCCACTTTGTTAATAGGTGACTGGATAACTGTCATATACAATGATCTATAGTATCCAGGTCTGGTAGAACAAGTGAGAAGACACATACTCACAGTCAGCTTTATGGTCAAAAAGTAGAAAACATTTATACTGGCGAAATCGAGCTGACAGACAAAATGTGAATTTGACAGACATCCTCTGCAAACTGAATGTTGCACCATATCCTATATCTTCAAGGCATTACACTGTACCCGAGTGTAAAACAAATTGATGATTTAATGATGCAGTGACATTATTATTGTCAAAAGGAATTAATATTCCTATATCAAAAAATTTTAAGCAATATGTTATCTAATAAAGTTTACGTGTAAATCACGAATCATCATTTCAGTCCCTGATGCATCATTTCAGTCCCTGATACATCATTTCAGTCCCCTTGCATGAAATCTCTAGTACAAAAATATTCTGTTGAAAATATAATAAAAAAATGGTTAATTTATAGTGCAGTAACAAAAACTGAAATAATAATTAAAAAAATTTTGATTTTTAGCATATATTTGAATAAAAGTTATAAAAATAGAATAGCAAATTTAATGTGTTATGGCAATATGGAACTTCCACGAACTTAATAACCTTTAATGATGCCTACATTTAATTTTTTATTATATTATTAGTTAGACCCAGTTGTTCTCATTTCATTTCAAGCAAAGTTAGTTGTATATTAACAAATTTTCAATAAAAAAAAATAAAAAAAATAAATGGGGACTGAGATGATGTTAACAGACACTTACTTCCATAAAAATTAATCCTACGCATAAAATATACATCCTTGATCTCAAAATACTACAGAATTTAAATGACAAAACATGTGTAATAGTATATAAATGTATGTGGTAGTTTGTACATTAATTTTAAAAAATGCTAATTTTGGAATTGAAATTGTCCAATTTTCAGATATTGACCCATATAATGCTTAAAAAAAAATTACTTAAAAATAGCTAAAATATAATCATGATAAAATATGTAAAATTGAACATCAATACAGTTGCCTAGCAACCAATACCTTTTTTTGCTGTAGAAATGCAAGATTGTGTTTAGCATTAGATTTCTGCAAGCATTGCACACCGTCCTTTCCTTGGTATAAAGAATGTGATGGAAAAAGTTCCAAATGACATAGTTTTCTTCGATGAAATCGATGCAAAATGATATCAACACACACTTATAAATTGTTCAGCTGTCTAGTGACAGCTGAACGTTGTCTGCCCTAGATTTTCTATAATAAGATTATTTAAACTTAATTTTAAAATACAAATTAAACTTTTATTTGATTACATAGGTAAACCTTCAAAATAACTACGATAAAATACTTCTGCCACATGTTTGGCATCATTTGTGACTAAGCAGACCAGAATATTATTATAGTACTAGATGAAGGCAACATTTTCCACAGAGTTTCCCCTAGGTTTAAAAAAGGGCAGGGTCCTGCTGGTGAGAAAAGGGCACTTTTCAGATTCTTAAGGGAAATTTTTTTAATTGTTAGAGGTATTCTTTTGCTTTTTAAAGACACTTTTGATATTTAAAAGTCAGGGCACTCTTTCTAAGACTATAAATATTGAGTCAGTTTTTACTATGAAAGCAAATTTTTTAATGCAAAAAGGAGAAAGGGCACTTTTTTTTACTAAGGGGCAAAAAGGGTGCTAATTATTTTACTGAAGGGGGCAAGAAGGGTGCTAATTACTTTTTATGAGGAGCAAGAAGGGTGCTATTTTGTAAACCAAAGGGCAGGCAGGGTGCAGCAACCTTCTGAAACTGTCTGGGGGAAACTGTTTTCTATATTTTGTTATTCTTGTATTTACATAACTTAGCATACGCCACTAAAAATACACCGGTAGTGTGAGAATACTCTCACATTGTTTTCATTTTGGTCTGTGCCATTTTTAGTGAAAATGATCTATCACTTTCACCCCTTTGCAAAGTCAGCGATTCCAGCATTTCTTCATTCCCCTGTAAGCTTAACATTGGAAGCGTCAATGCATTCATCCAAACTGTATGAAGGTGATGATTTGTGCATGTGCCTGGTTTTGCCAATCCTGAGTGGATGGATTTCGTTACATTTTTTCCCGTATGGGTGTGGCTTTTGTCAATCATATTAAATTCGTCTTATTATTCTAAAATTCATTTGATTTGTTTCTAGATAATTTCCTCATCTATTAATTAACTAATCACTTCAAAATTTTCCGATCATTAACTTTAATAACACTTGTTTCATTAGTATTTATACGGGTGTAATGTAATTTTTAGTCAGAAGAAAAGGAAATTAAATCTTGCAATGTAGTACTTTGCTGTGTGTGTTTTGTTTTCACAAGAGTCTCTGTGTTAGAACTTGCATTAATATGCTGAAATTCAAATCACTTGAAACATTCTTAAGATGATAAAATTTAGTGATGTATTGCAGTATGTTTTTATTTTAAATTTTAAACAGTTTTACCTAGTTTATCGATTAGTTATATTTTTAATTAATTATATTAACATGTTATTGGTGTATTAATTTATGGTACTTTTCAGTTAGCCATACACACATAATATGTATATACATATATATCATCTGCATATAGATACATACATATGTATATATACTAGGGATGCACCGGATGAGAATTTTTGCCGGATACTTTTTCGTTTTTAATTTCAATAGTAATATTTATATTTTATGCTTCTTTAAAGAAAAAAAAACTTTAAATTATTATAATTTTATATCATTCAAATGTTAATAATAGATTTAAACTCATTTATAAGTTAAAGTTGCTTAAAAACAAATGCTTTTTTAGTAATTAAGTATTGAAATTTAATCATATTTTGTCTTTTGCCTATTGTAATAGACATACGAGTAGTTTTTTTCTTTTATTCAGGGTCATTGAACATAAAAAGATAAACAATTAAGTAATTTCTCTATAAATTTTTTTTATTTATAAATACTAAACAACCTATTGAAATGACTTTTTCTTTTCCTGCATACTCGTATATATTATTACTTACTTTTCCTATGACAAATGTTTTCTAACAGAATTTAAATAAAGAAGCTCCTCATTGCAGGTATCTTCTTTTGTAGTACAAAGTGCTATTCTAGAAAGTAGCACAATTCTTTTTATGATCAGTGTTATATTACCACAGCTGGTCTTCCATCCATAGACAAAATAGTGACAAAAGATTCAATAAAATAATTTTGACTTTAGAAATGTTGAAAACACAAGAAAAAGAGACACCCAGGAGTGAATGCTTATTCTCAGAAGAAGGGAAATATTTGTGATAAAAAATGTAACAGTCTGTAAACGGAGAACAGCATAACTTATAAATAATTAGTTGTCATATTTTAAATATTATATTTTCATTTATATATAAATCCTATAATTTCAATTTTGTGAAAATATGAATATTTATTTCTACTAACATTGTTTTAACGGGATAATGTTGGTAAAAAGGAAATTAATTTCACACTAACTTTTTCTGATGATGTTAAAAAATAGGATTTAAAAAATGAATCACTATTCGGCAACCAGATATTGAAGTATTCGGCCGGATTGAATATCCGGTTTGAGTGCCGAATAACCAGGATATCTGGCAGGTGACAGATATCCGGTGCATCCCTAATATACATGCCTGTATATATATATATATATATATATATCTTCTGTAACACATTTTCTTACCGTTTTACATAATTCTGCATATTCAACTCTTGATTTAGGATAGTTTTTCTTCATTTTTAATTTCTCTGCGTTTCTTCATCAGTCTTCTTGTTTCTTCTGTTATTTTCTTTGTTTGCTTTACTTGTGCTTCACCAGCTATCGTCCTTGCAATTTCTTGTAGAGTATTTGTTATTTTCTTGTTCACTACTGTAACATCTTGTTCTTCTTCTAAGATTGATTGAAGTACTTGAAAACGATTTTTAAGTTCTAAATTAAATTCTTCTTTATGTTTCTGGAGATTTATAATATCGACTGATTTCTTTGAGCATTGCAAAAGCTTCATTCTTTCCACTTTAGTATTTAAAAGCAGTTTGCATCTAACTAACCTGTGATCGCTTCCTGTATTGAAGTTATTGAGTGATATAAATTGAGCTATATAAATGTGAAGATCAAAGGGAAATCAACCTACGTGATCCACTAGTAAACATAACAGAAACTGAAGAGATAATCCCAGTGATGACAGATGAAGTTGTACAAGCCATTAGAGGCATGAAAAAAGGTAAATGCCCTGGCGAAGATGGAATTACAATTGATCTTATCAAAGAAGCAGGAGAAGAATTTGCAAAAATGCTAGCCTTACTGTTTTCCAAATGTCTCGAGAAATCAGATGTACCAGAAGATTGGAATAATGCTGTGATGGTGTTACTTTATAAGAAAGGAGAAAAGGAAAACATTAAAAACTACCGTCCAATCAGCTTACTGTCAGTGATTTATAAAATTTTCACCAAAGTTTTAACGACAAGACTTGAATCAGCTCTGGACTCAGCTCAACCTAGAGAACAAGCAGGATTTCGAAGTGGATTTAGCACAATGGATCATATTCAAACAGTAAGGGAAGTTATAGGAAAACATAAAGAATATAATTTACCTCTCTGTCTTGCCTTTATTGATTATGAAAAAGCATTTGATTCGGTCTACACATCTGCAGTAATTACTTCTCTGGAGAACATTGGTATAGACAAACCTTATATCAATATCATAAAGAAGATCTACAAGAAAGCAACAGCCACCATCCGTTTGGACAAAGGAAAAGCGAAGATCAAGCTTGAAAGAGGAGTAAGACAAGGAGACACCATTTCGCCTAAGCTTTTTACTGCTGTCTTAGAGAGTATTTTCAAGAAGCTGGATTGGGAAAACAAAGGGATTAGAATAAATGGGGAATATTTAAGCCATCTCCGGTTTGCTGATGACATTTTAATTTTCAGTAATAGCCCTGAAGAATTGCAAAATATGCTAAAAGATTTGGCAGAAGCTAGCATTAATGTGGGATTAAAAATAAATTTGGAAAAGACTAAGGTGATGTTCAATTCATTTGCATCAAAAAAGAAAATCGTCTACAACAACACTGAGATTAAAGATGTTGAAAGTTATGTGTACCTTGGACAAGAAATATCTTCAGACAACAGTATCATGAATGAAATCAATAGAAGAATAAGAAATGGATGGAGTGCTTTTGGGAAGAACAATATTATTCTGAAAAGTAACATGCCTCTTTGTTTGAAAAGAAAGGTGTTTAACCAATGTGTTTTGCCTGCACTAACTTATGGAGCAGAAACTTGGACACTAACAAAACGGATGGTACAAAGATTACAAACAACACAGCAAAGTATGGAAAGATGTATGCTAGGCATAACCAGAAGAGACCGAAAGAGAATAACGTGGATAAGAAGTCAGACGAAAGTTTTTGACATTATCGAGAGAATTAAATGGCTAAAATGGAAATGGGCTGGGCACATTGCAAGAAGACAAGACAATAGATGGAGCACAAACACCCTACAGTGGTATCCCAGAGATGTAAAACGACCAAGAAGACGACCTCAAGTAAGATGGAGTGACGAAATCAGAAAAGTGGCCGGTGTTAATTGGATGACTAAAGCACTAGACAGGCAACAATGGAAAAATCTGGGGGAGACCTACATCCAGCAGTGGATTGAAAACGGTTGATGATGATGATGATATATATATATATATATATTATATATATATATATATATATGTATACATACATATATACATACATATGTATTTATGTATGTACATGTATCACTGGTGCCCGGCTAACCGAAAAGTACCTAATTTATTTTAGTTTAGATTAAATTAGTCTTATCTTAGATCTAACTAAATATTAAGATTTCTGTAAAATGATCACTCAATAGCATATGTGAAGTGAACTGCCAATCCTAGCATCAAAAATCAAATATGTTTGGAATTCTGCAAAAAGGCAGACACATCACTAGATCTAAAACAACATTCTATATTAATAATGTCCAACTCAACCATCTGAAGACATCCTGAAATAAAAGAAGAGGGGGGGGGGGGGAGAATTAGCTGCCAAAATAAAATATATTAATATATATTATATTATATATCCTGAACACTACAGAGTTCTCATGGTAATGAGATCTATAAAGTGTTATTGCTTTATCTGTATGTTGGCGATTTCTAAAAATCAATTCTCTTTCAATTCATAAATTTATTTATCAGTTATAACTCCAAATTATAAAATTGGATGTATATATTATATCTCATACTTTTCTGGGTGTGAGAAAAATTAATTAAATAAAATATTGTACAATTTAAATTTAAAAACTATTTGTTGACTTAAAAATGTCTTTTTACTATAGTTTACAGATTACTCTACTGAACTGTGGGATACCGAGATGGCCATTGTCTGAAAAATTGCGTGCATTAAAGTCCGTTTAGCAGTCTTAATTCTGCAAACAGAGGCTATCTGAGAACTTCTACAAACTGAAAATAAATGTAAAGTTTATTAATTTATTCCTTGCCTTTTTTTTTATTATATTATTGTTAAATTAAAAATACCTCATGTCATGGAATTTTATTTTTTTATACTTTACAGTTTAAACTACGAGACCAGTTGGTAACCCACCAATATATATGCTATTAATTATTGGTACTCAGGGCTTAATTTCTAGAAAAAAAAGCAACGGAGCTGTAATATTCTGCTGTAATAACTGGCATAGTGTATTCCGCCGTGCCCTCCACCCACATATTTATTTTTCAATGCATTATTTTCAAATTTTAAAGCAATTTTGTCTTCAGTAAAGGACATTTTTTTATATATTTTGACTATATCTATATGCATTTATATTATAATAAAATAAATTGAACAGAGCAAAAAAATTAAAATCAGGAATGGGAAATTTTCTAAAAATCCTACTTATTTGCAGCGCTGTTGTGGTGGGCTTCGGTGCACAGTATTTATAAGCTCAGGTGGGCTCCCACCAATATTTATATATACACTAAAAATAAGGAAAAAGCATGTTTACAAACATACACTACCACTACATGTTTGCCTTAGCGATCATTGCAGGAATCGTCATGGCGATGTAGACCAAACATATCATAGACCTGTTAAATGTAGACCAATCAGATCGCTCGAATTTATGTGTACCAGAGTCAATAGAATGACCAATAGTTATGCAAGTAGTGTGTGGAACTATAATTTAAGTTTCCGTTTTCCAGAAGCGCTGGGCTCTGGAGTGCAGTATTTATGAGCTCTGTTCAATTTTTAAATATTAACTAAATACATAGAAGTACTGGAGCTGAGCTCTGCTGCAAATTAAGCACTGTGGGTACTTCTCCATCATCCTATCGACCACTTTCTATAAAAATAGTCTAAAACTAGTAAAACATCGTTTTCTAACGATTTCATCATATAGAAAACCATGTTTTACTAGTTTCAGACTGTTTGTTTTGTGTATGTCTGCGTGTTAGTTTTATAACCCTGTTGACGAGCTACGGTTGCTCGAAAGCGCTATGTTTTTATCATTGTTTAATACAGTTATGTATGTTTGAAAAACACCTTAAGTAAAGTTTTATTAAATGATGCATATGTGTTTGTGACATTTGTGTTGTTTTAAATAATAATAATTATAGTACAAAGGTGAATTTAGATTCAAATGAGTGTTGTTTTTTCATAGCTCAAGTTTATTTTAATTTTACATTAAAATCTACTAGCAAGTGTTGTTTGATATGTATTTAAACTGGACGAAATTTTATTTTTGATTACAATGTGCTAGAGGTTTTTTCACCGCACATACACATTATTGGTACTTTAAAATTTTGCTGCATTCATGAATGATGAGTACAATGTGTTGGCTAGTCTACCTTAGCTAGGCTTTGTCGAATAAATTGGATAAATGTGACAAAAACTTGATGATTTGGAGACAAATTTTTGCACTTTTATTTAATAATAATTATTTTATTTTAATGAATGAACTGTCTAATTTTTCTAATGATAAACAAGCCCCACTAGTGGCTGAGAGGTTCTGCTCTCAAAGCTGGTAGACAGGAGGTGCTTTGTTAAAACCCTAGTCTTGCTCGTCGATGTAACTGTTCTGAGTTTTCCGAAGTTTTTTTCGAACCTTGGTACAGGTTAGGATCCCTTAGAAAGATCCCCATGGTGGGCACTCTCCCCTAGGAGCTACATCCCTCGAGTTGATAATCGGCCGTCATAAATCAACCAACCAACCATCTAACGATAAACATTAATAATAACCAAACCCTGACTTCAAAATTTGGAAATCGGGAAATCATAAGCTGACTATGAGCAGAAAATATCAAAAAATAAAAAACAAAAAGTCTTAGTTTTTTCTTTTTTTGTCATTTTATACCTTTAAAATTCGATTAAAAAAAAATGTTCTTGTGCAGCATTTGAAATTAAAAAATAGCATTCATTCCAATAAAAAAGATGTATAGTTATCCTCTGTCAACATTTCCTTGGTAATGTTTTCTATTTGAAACAGTATTTATCAATTATCTCCTATCACAAATTGATTTAAAAATAGCTTAGATATCAAACTCTTTAGAAGATTTATCCGAAAATCGAATTCTTGACACAATGATCTATAACATGTCCAGAGTTGTATAATATAGATGCACGCGCACACGCCGTGCGCAGAAAATTTTCTGCAAAATTCGGAACTTTGCAGAAAATATTTTTAGGGAAATTTTTTTTTTTTTTTTTTTTTTTTTAAAATACCAAAAAACCCCGTGGCAGAATGTACGCGATGCTGCGACGGGCGTCGCAGACTTTTTAGGGCACCTGCAGACAGAAAACATTCAGCGCTATAGTGCGTAAATTACGCGAAAAAACGGCAAACTTCGTCGAAGGATCGCGAAAAAAACGGCGAATTTCATCGAAGAATCGCGGAAAAAACGCGAAATTTATTTAAAGATCGCGAAAAATGGCTAATTTCGTTGACAGATCGCGAAAAAAAATGCAAATTTAGTCAAAAGGCCGTGAAAAAAACTTTAGTTTCGTTGAAAGATCGCTGAAAAATGCTTATTTTGCCGAAGGGCTACGGAGAAAACGCCAACTACGTCAAAGCATCGTGGAAAAGACTGTTAATTTCGTCGAAGGACCACGAAAAAACGGTCAATTTTGTCGAAGAAACGTCAATTTTTGTCGTCGGATCGCGAAAAAACGGAGAATTCTGCCGACAGATCGCGAAAAAACGGCAAATTTCGTCGAAGAATTGCCAAAAAATGGTAAATTTCGTCAAATGATCTCGAAAAAACGGTAAATTTCGTCGAAGGAACTCGAAAAAATGGTACATTTCGTCGAATGATCTCGAAAAAACGGCAAATTTCGTCGAAGTATCTTGAAAAGACTGTTAATTTCGTCGAAGGATCACGAAAAAACGGTCAATTTCGTCGAAGAAACGGCAAATTTCGTTGTCGGATCGCGAAAAAAACGGAGAATTCTGCCGACAGATCGCGAAAAAACGGCAAATTTCGTCGAAGGATTGCCAAAAAACGGTAAATTTCGTCGAAGTATCTCGAAAAAACGGCAAATTTCGTCGAAGTATCTCGAAAAAACGGCAAATTTCGTCGAAGTATCTCGAAAAAAACTAAATTTCGTCGAAGGATCTTGAAAAAATGGTAAATTTCGTCGAATGATCTCGAAAAAACGCAAATTTTGTCAAAGTATCTAAAAAAAAACGGCAAATTTCGTCGGAGGATCGCGGAAAAAACGTGAATTTTGATGATATATTGCGTATTGCAGACTATTTTTGAAAACATTATTAGCGTTGCAGACATTTGAAGATAGTTCTGTCACTGGGCCAAAAAATTAAAAATATTCTCTAATTTATGTACGATTTATTTACTGTTTGTGCACAATTCAAAATTTTAAAGATGCAAAACATTGTGACATTACAGATGCTTGCGAAGAGGTCAAAATATTAAGGATTGGGTTGTTTCTAAATGCATTGAAAAAATTTAATTGATAAGAATTCAGCTCTTCCTATCATGGATTTTTAGTTTTAATATTATTTTTAACCAAAATAATAATTCTTTAATTAATATTAATTAATTTTAAATGGTAATTATTTTAAACTACTGTTTTTAATTTATATCGTCCAAATAATATAACACGTAATTTTATTAAACATTAAATTAATTTGCAGAAAGTTTTTGACTCAATATTTATGTGCGCAGAAAGTTTTTGGTTTTATACAAGTCTGAACATGTCTATTAAATTTCAGCTCAATTGAATAAACTGTTTGGAAGCTATCCACTCACACATCCATACTTATATAGACATCATTGTAAAAACCACCAAAAGCAAATTCTGGAGACCTGAAAAAATGAAGAAAGCCAACATACACACTCGTGTACAGAATCGTTGCAAACAATATAAAAACCGCAATCAGGGGATTATAAATTTTACCTTATTCATTTATTTATTTATTTTATTTTTTATCACGATCACAATGCTTTCCTTATATTATTTGTGTCTGTAAGGAACAATCGCAGTATTTTTAAACAAATTTCTTAAAAAACCTTTTTATGTGAATTAGTTTCTACAGAATTCCAAAATGTTTCAGTCATGAAATAAGGTTCTTAATCTTTAAATTATATGAAAGCTATTCACTGAGTTGCAACAGGGGAGCAACCCTGATCTACATAAAGGAACTTGGATTAATTTACATTAAATTAAATTTAGTTTAACTTTTCAATGACTTTTTTTCTTCAATTGAAAATGAAAAGCAAGATGCAAAATCAAGTTTACCGGGGTGACACATATTCAGGACTATGAGAGTCCCCCTACTTTTTTTCCCCAGGACTACACCACTGTTTGACTCTTAATTCCTAAAGTTTGTTAAGCTAAATAAAATAATTGCTAAAAATCACTACTTCTTTGTAAATCCTGAATTACAATTAAAATTAACATCTATTAGAAAATAAATAAATTTGGTTGTTTGTACCGTCATTTTCTTAAAGATAGTCTCTGAAGTATCAGTCTTCAGTGTACTCATTATCCAGAATCTTGTACAAATGATTAAGTATTTAATTGATATAATAGTTTGATTCAATAAATTACAGTTTATTGTTCTCTTGATTGGGTAAATAATAGAACAAGATGACTATTATCTGTTACCTACAAGAACCATGAATTGTCTTTTATTGTAATATAAAGGTATTTAATTGGATAACCTTTTCAAATTTTATAGCTAAAGTCATTAGCTAATTAATATAAACTATCAAATTGACCATCATTAAAAATTATCTAGATATCTGTATATTTACACTTGAGAGTCAATTTACCTAAATCGGAACTCAAATAGAAAAAAAAAATTAATTAATGTTAATGTAAAAGCAATGTATACATATATTAAATAAAACAATCAAAGTTTTACATAAAATTATCTCTTAAATCAAAAGCTGAAATCTGGTTATAGCAAGGTTTAATCTCTAAAATTCACAGTTTTAAAAGTAAAACCTTATACAATTGTATTTAAATAAAAATAAGTAAACCATCCCTTTTCTGCATAGTAATTTTATCTTTTTTTCTATAGATATCAGTAAAGTATAGCCAGAAAAACTGGAGGCATAATTTCCCTCCTTTAGAATGAATAAATTATAAATATTATTGTGACTTGGTCCAACAACCTCAGACTGCGAGGGGCAGTAATGTATGCATCCCTAGTCTTCAGTTAAACTGGTAAGCAGACAACCCTTTTTGTTTATCAATACCTTATATTATATCGATTCCTTGCATTTGTGACCGAATCAAATTACAATTCGTATAAATGTGAATAGATTATTTTTTTATTTATGTTGAAAAAGAAAGATTTTTTTAGATGTTTTCTGTTTTTCTATGGTTTTTTTTTTTTGGTACTTTTATGTTAGCTGGGTGCCAGTGATAACTTGCCAAAGCTTGTTTCAATTGGCGTCATTTGAATTGTAATCTTTTATGTGAGATTTTGTTATTTGTATTGATATGTTTGTGTTTACATATTTTATTATGATTATATTTTAGCTGTTTTTATTTCAGTTTTTTAAGATGTATTGCAATGTTAAAATATTGTCTAGTTGTTATTAGCTAATGTTAAAAGATTGGCGAAAACAAGAGTTGGCAAGATTTAAAAAATCACTGGCGCCTAGCTAACATAAAAGTACCTCCTTTTTCGCAACATTATTTCTTCTTCAGTTCTGATTGCTTTACTTTTTAATCCAAAATTATATAAAATTTATATTTAATGGACTTAATTTAGAGGAGGAAGAAGGAAAAAAAATTATCATGAAATTTTATGTTATTTATTTTTAACTGTGTCATTGAAAATGTGTTACTGTACATTGTAGAACTACCATTTTCAAGTAGAGGCTTTTTATTGTTTAATTTATTTTTTTATTTGTGCTATAAATTGTGCTCACTCAAGCATCATTATTTATATAAATTTCAATATTTACTTTACTGATTGTCATTACTATATATATTCATATATACCATAAAATTCCAAAAATAATCCTCCTCTTTAATTTTCAAAAAATTTCACTTAAAAAAAAATTCCATTTGTAAAGCCCCCTTGCCAAAAATTTTTGGTTGCAATTTATTTTCACCCATCCCTTGATGATGAAATTTTTTATGGTATCGATAGAGATGGGAATGGTTGAAAAAAAAACAGAAACTTTGGGAAAAAAACTGTTTTTTTTTTTCGTTTTTTTCCAAAGGGGTATTTTTTAATTTTTCCGAATTGAAAAAATTGAAATTTAATTTATAAAATAATATATTCAAAATGTTATTATGGCTGCATTCTGATATTTTTTCTTTATATTTTTTCATATTCAGTGTCTCCCATAAAAATGTTAACATAGAAAATATTATCTGTAAGCAGTTTAGGAGGGACTTGAGTCCTTTAAAGGATCATTTACAATTTTTTCACCTTAAAACATAGGACCCTTCAAAGAATTCGTTTTTTTCTTTTTTCAATCTAGATTCTGAATCCTCCAGAAATGTGATGATTTTAGAATAACAAAACATGTCACACAGCTGAAATCGTCAACGAGTCTCTTATCTAGCTGTATATAATGTAGTGGCCAAAATTGTTGAAACCTTTTGGGAAAAATGTTTTTTTTCTTTAAAGTTTGATGGCTTATAAACACCCAATATTTCTTAGTTATACCATAAAAGCTATATACCACTGGAAAGATAATTTAATTAAAAATATCATACAACACAGTTTGTTCGGAACTGATGCTTTACACTCACGCAAACATGTAAACAAAAGTTTGGCGACTTTTCGGTTGGCGCGATTTTCAAGACTGTGCCAAACGAATAACTTAATACAATGGCTAGGTTGCCATTAAAGGAAAAAAATCCCCTAAATTTGGTGAATTTTTTCCTTTTTTTAACCGATTATTATTATTTTTTTTCTGCGTGAGTGTAAAGCATCTTAGCTGTTTGGTTTGTTCAATTCTAAAAAAAAAAATATCAAACGTTATATAGTTAAATAATCAGAAAAAAACAGTAAAATCTGGTTAGGTTGATGATAATTGTTTTACTTTTTCTTTGCTAAATGTAACGATAATTTCTAATTCACAAAATTCTGATTATATTTTTTTAATAAGGTAAATTTTTTTATACAAAATATTCACAAAAACAGGATCATGTGGGAAAAAAATGTAAAGATTCCTTTTAGGAACGTCAAAAAGTCACAGCAAACCGCGAAAAAACACTAAAAATCGCATAAAATATTCCAAAACATTAAAAGATCTCAGAGAACAAATTTACTAAAATGATTGAAACAAGATTCGTTTTACGAATGTCAAACAATCACCGTAAAATGAAAAAAAACCCATGAAAATTAAAAAATTGTTGTACGAATTTCGAATAAACTTTATTGAACAGGAAACAAAATTTGCTATAACGGACAAACATTAAAACCGGATTTTTATATATTTTTTATTTTATTTATTTATTTTTCTAATGCAGAAAAATTGCCTTGAAACGTTAACCCCCACCTCTCTAAAAATGGCATAAAGAAAATCTTATAGAAATCTGGGTATGAGGTGCATAGCTTCAGATATACAGGAATCTTCCTATCAAATCTTATAACTCTGTACTCAGCAATCTCTACCAGAAATTCTAGACAGCCACATAAAAAAAAAATCTTATCTTTGTTATTATAAACTTACTGGTCCACCTGGTTTTGCTTAAGACCACGATAATAATTTTAAACATACCTAAGATCAGTGCAGAATGATTTTATATTTTTAAACGAAAATCCTTCCAAACGAACTTAATGTTGAGGGCCCCACTGCCTTCGGCAGCATGCAATCTCAAACTTATATGATTTTATATTTTTAAATGAAAATCTATCTAGAGTTGGAGGGGGTTACACTGCCTTTGGCAGTGTATACCGGTCGTGCTAGGTGCACTCCGCGTCCTTTTTTAATTTTATATTTTTAAAAGAAAATCTTTTCAAAGGAACGTAGTATTAGGGGCCCTGTAACCAAGATTACACTGCTTAATCCGTGATAAAGTAGCGCCGGGCGGGTGGGAGGATTCAATCACAAACCAACTTGGAACATAATAACACAAAAGGCTAAAAGAACGACGCAAACATGCATCTTTTCTCTTCTTAATCACCTGAACGAAAAGGAGGGGGTTGGGGGGGGGGGGGGGGGGTTGGGTAGAATACATTGCTAAGAAGGTACAAAAGGGGTTAAATAATAAAATAACTGGTATAAATATTAGTAGAACACAGCCGCTGAATAAATCATTCATTACCGAAGAATCCAAACCTCAGAACATATGACTGTTTAAACGTTAATCCTATGGGATATTTTTTTTAATTTACAAATATTATTTTGCCCCTAAATCTCATTATTTCTAAACCAAAATTTTACACAAACAACAGTTAAAAGGTTAGTGTATTGTATTAAAATTTTAGAGCATTAACGCAAAAATAAGTTTCAGAGTGCGTTGGAATAAAATTTTTTCCATGGGAATTTTTTCCCCAAACTGATTATTTCCCCTTACAAACTTAAAACTTGATCATTAACTAAAATATTAGCATAGGACTGTATTAAAATTTTGGAGCGATTGTATCAAATTAGATACATTTTTAAAATTAAAATATGCCAACTGTCAATCCTATTGGCAATAGAGATAAATCCATTAATGTAAGCATAACAAAGTGATTTCTAGAAATGGATTTTTTGAAAGAATTAATATATTTTTTAAACGGATTGCGCCGTTTGAAAAGAAAATGAGCGCTAATTAAGAGGGTATGTTTTGTTTTTTCGAATTTTATCAGAAGCGTCGATGCAGAATTTTAAACTTTCCAGAAAAAAGCAAAAATTGCCCAAAGTGACTTTCGGAAAATAATTTTTTTGAAAGGTTAAAACATATTAATAAATTTTAAATGGCTACCACCGTTCGAAAGAAAAGTAAATTTAGATATATCCTGATATTTTTCGTTTTTTCATATTTCCTTTTCTGGAGCGGATGCAGATTTTCAAATGTTGCAAAAAGTAACGAAAACCCCCGAAACGCCGTTCGGAAAATAATTTTTTCGAAAGGGATAACATTCATATTTTTTAAAAAAGGATTGCACATGCATAGACAGATTAAGTGGGTATTTTTTTTTTCGTGTTTTGAATAGTTGAACCGACGAGAGCTTTTAAAAATGAGGGAAAAAATACGAAAAACGATGCTTCAAAAAGATTTTTTTCAAAGGGTTAACATTCGTATTAGGCAGATTTCGTAAGAAATACTACCTATTACATTCTCCCCTAAGTTGGAATTTCTGAAAAACTTTTGCAGATCTACACCGATCATGACTCCCAGAACACAAAACCACCCCCAGTTCAAAACTTTATCTATCTATATCACTTTTTTATGGACACGATAACTTCAATAATTCTGCGCAAATCTGTTCCAAACTGATACATAAAATCTCGGTCAAGTTTGTTAAAAACTGCAAGTTGCAAAATCGAACCGGGGGGGGGGGGGGGGGGGGGGTGCTTTTGTGAAAACAGAAAAAAACCCATAACTTCTTAATTACAATACGTATCAACTCCGTTTAAAGTTATTATTACTTCTAGGAAAAGGGCTGAAAATTTATGTATGACAGATTTTTGATATCATTAAAAATGGCCCCAAGTTGGAGAAAAAAGGGGTTTAAGAAGAAAAAAATTCATAACTTTGTCAGTTCAGAAGATATCAAATCTGCTTAAATTTATTATAAATCCTCTTAATATTATCTACATTTTTTATATTGACAAGTTTTTTTAAAGGACCAACC
Organism: Maratus michaelseni; assembly: GCA_963931845.1. NCBI lineage: Eukaryota > Metazoa > Arthropoda > Arachnida > Araneae > Salticidae > Maratus > Maratus michaelseni. Next base: position 75,775,607 of record OZ007594.1, read on the forward strand.
CTTATAGCAAAAAAAAAAAAAAAAAAAAAAAAATTAATAAAAAAAAATCCCTGCCGGCTCCACCTACAGACACTTTTAGATTTTGAAGTTGGCGATCCCAACTGCGGCATTATGGCAGAAAGGTCAATTCTTCTGAAATTACCAACAAATATTCGCCCCACGGTCTGTGTCTTCGAAATTTACCTGTGCCTGTAGGCCGAGCCGTCAGGGATTTTTTTTTTAACATACTGCACTGTTAGAAAGATAAAAGAACCTTTTTATGTTGTATATATTTTTTTCGTATTTATACATGTTGGCTGATGTGTGCCGCGGAAGACAGGGAAAAAAGATGTTTTTCGACCGTCAGATTTTATCTACTAGCAACGCAATCATCAGGCACCATTTTGAGAGAAAGAATGTCTTTTTGATGAGTGTCCGTTGTGTGTTTCTAATTAATATCTCGTTAATTGTCAAAAAATGAAAAATCTGAACCACAGATGTATTAGGACATGCCTTGGACTATCCACATCCAAATTTTCAGACATCTGCGTACAGTATAATTTCCTAACCATCGTGGACAGACACACAGGGAAATTTATTTAATTAGTATACATAGATTGTGCATGAAAACATTTTTTAATTACTGATCTTCACTGTAAAGGCAACTGGGCTCACTTAAGAACTTCGGAGTATTTTAACAAATGAGCCTGTAAAAAAACATGTCTATAACTGTATGATAATGCCCTTTTTGAGAACTGTTCCTGAAAAACTGCATGTATTCGTTAAATAGATATTTAGTTCTGATAACCTTAGATTTGTTTGAATTCCATTTCAAAGCAACATTTCAAACTTCTTCTAACTTTGCCAAAGCATCTTTTTTTATTTCAGCAATCGTAATTTGTTATTTTCTCTCCATCGTTATCTTTAAATGAAATTACCATTCTCTTTTCTTTACACTGCTGATAGAGATTTTTTTTTTTTACCTCTCGGTTGTCAGTTCACCGTCATGTATCTCCAGTAATTTTCCATCTTTTTCCTCTACTCCCAAGTTAAGATCATGAGCTTCTGCCACAATAACCTTTATCAATTTATGTCCTTTATCTGAAGTTCCTTCCTTACTAAAAGAAAGACACAGTTTCTTCCACACTGTTTTGGGGCAATTCATTGTTATTTCTTTCCAGCCTTTCACAATTGCTATGACAGTGTTGAATTATTCCTTAAACAATTTTCTTAAGATCATGGTGGTAGCATCACACATTCCAAAGCTCCTGCTAAAAAGTACCCTTTTGTAAAGAGGTTTAAAGTTTTCAATTATCCGTAGGTTGAATCAGAAATGTATCTTTGAGAGGAAAAGAAATAAACCAGATAAAATCTAATAAGCTCTGGTATATTTTCTTGTATGCTCCTTGGATGGCCAAATGCATTATCCAAGGTTAAAATGTCTTTCAGAGGCTCAGGATAGGCTTTGCTAAAAATAGGCTTTGACAGTTATTGTTTCAAATTAAATATTACGTGTGAAATTTTGAAAACAGGGAAAATTGATTTATAAAATAAAAAGGGAAGGGGGTTTAAAACTTAATATATGATTCTCATATCATACCATGGTACCACTGTATATGCAGTAAAACCTCCATAACGGACCCTACTGAATACGAACATCTCTATTTAGCGAAAACAATTTTAATCCACAAAACATATATATATTTGTATATTTTTACCTCTGAAAAGCGAACATTTCCGCACTCTTGAGGTTCTGCTATTGAGAGATTTTACTGTATGTATGTATGTATATATATATATATATACATACAAATGTTTGTTTAATAAACATCTGTGCCCCCCCCCCCCCCCAAAAATTTGTAGTCACGCTACGCCTATGGCCGGAACGTGGTTCATCTTCACTGTCGAAATTTCCAGCTTTAAACTTCCAAAACCAAACTTTGACTGTATCATAAGAAACAGTATTGATTCCTAAGCTTTCACACATCTTTCTGTGGCATTCAGTCACACTTTGTTTATTACGGAACTCATAGTAAATAATCGTTCTGATCTGCTGACGTGATAGCTCCATTTTAAACACTTTTTTGAAGCACAAGATAATAAATTTTTAACAAACCAATTACACAGTCATGTAGTCCCTGTGCTCTGCTTTCGAATGCAAAAATTAGTTGGCTGAAAAGCTAACAACCGCAAAAATGACAGTTGCTTGTGCGAAGGCTATCTCTCCTTGGGGGAAGATCTCAAAAGTAGTATAACAAAGCAATATAATAAAGTTAATATAAATCAGTAAGATTGAAGGTTTGTCATCGAAGAAATGTTAACAAATATTAATACCACTATTTCCAAGCAATACATTTCGTGCTTTTTAAATTTTTTTTTTTTTATTGCAAATGATGTAGAAATATGCCACGAAGTTTCTTGTTTAGAAATAGTGGTGTAAAATGTTTTGCTGCTAATTTTTTCCACGACAAACATTTCACCCTAAGAAGCATTATTAGCTATATATGGTAAGTATAAAACGTAATAATATAATAATGCAGCATTTTCAAGGACTGAAGGAAAAAAAACAGATTTTCTTTAATAAATCGGACTTTTACTCAAAACAAAAACATTACATTTATTTATGTAAAAATATGTAGCGCAAATTTAATAAATTTGGAAAAATGTTTGATTAGTGTCAAAGATTAAAAAATGTATACACTACTGTAGCACAAATATGATTGCATGTAAAAAGAACTTTGACTAAGGAAATGACCTTTAAGATGTTGTAACATAATTTTAAATTAGTAATTATAAATAACAGAACATATTTTGTTTTCTCATGAAAATATAGAAAAGAACAGTGAGGTCTTAAAAACCTTTTATGCGCATCTCAATTAATTCTATATATAATTATGTGTCTCGGGCCGCACATAAAGTGCCTGCGAGCCGCAAGTTGAGTATGGCTGCTCTAGAAGCTTTTTTATGCAAACATGTTTATAAATAAAATGTATATCAATATTAAGATATAATGTATTAAATAGCAATTGTAAAGCTTATACATTTGCAGTGAATTTTAACTTGTTTATCTGTCATATGGCAGTTCCACTGTAAATAATAATCAGTTTAAAAAATTTAAGAATGTTTGACAGCCTCAAATCTTATTAAAAAAATAAGTCATATGATGAAATAACAAGTTAATGTTAATTAAGAAAATGTTACATTGAAATGAAACCTGTGCTTATAATGACATTAATAATTTAATGTATGCATAAAAACATTCAGTATATACACATTTTACTATGGGGGAACATCAATAAGAAGTAGAAAAATATAATGATAAAAATTTTCTTCTAGTTAAAATATCAAATGCAGAATAACCAGGAAATAATAAAGAAATTAACAGAAATGCATAAAATACATACTATGAAATTTTGTTATTCAAGATACATAAATGTTGTAAAATATTTAATAGTTGTCAAATGCTTAAGGATCAAGAGCAAGTTGTTTTGTCTTTAGAACTTAACATTTTATAAGCCATTAAAAATTTTGTAGCAGTTTGTAATCCAAATCTATTTCTAAGTTTGTTTTGCATCATGCTGAATTGGAAAAAAATTGTTCAATGCTTGCTGATAAGGCTACGCAATAAAAAAAGATGACATGCAAAATTTGAAATATTTTCTGTTGCTGTATCTTTTCAGTGATTCCAACCATTCTGCTGGGGGATAGATTATTTATGATTGCATCAGAAAAATACGTATCAGGAAATGGAGATGCCTTAGTGGAAAATTTAACAATCAATGGCAAAAATTTTTTATCAATGTCATTCACACATTTTCTTGCTATTTCTTCTTGGTCATTAGTAAGTTCCTCACCCATGTATTTTGGATGCAGATTTATTATAAATTCCAAGTTCTTCAAATTTAAAAGTGTCAAGAATTCATTGGTTACATCTGCAATAGTAGAGGAATCTCTCTATAACACATCCAGTGAAATACTGATGGGTTTCAACAGACTGATTAGATATTTCTGTTCTTTATATAAAACAATGTTGTTAATTATATTCCTTACGTTCCATTACTGTTCCATTGAGTTTCATTAGGAATTTGAGGCATTACACCACCATAAAAATTTAGAAACCTTTTAGTTATGTGATGACTGGAATTCTTAGACAGAACTATAGGCTAAAATAAAAGACAATCAACTCCACCACTGATAAAATTCATTATGTATAAGAGAGCCTAAGTTTAAGTTCAGCTTCTTTAGTTTTGGTTTAGGTTTTTAGTTTCTGTTCAAGTTTTCAGTTTTGGTTTATGTTCTGATTCAACTTAATCAAAACTGTTTGACATATGCAGTATAAGATTATTTTTACAGTAAAATATTGTCTAAAATTAATTGTACCAATGTGTAATTAACATTTTGTTTGTGGATTTATTAGATTATGACTAATGTGCAGTCATTCTATTTTAATTAAATGATTAATTGAAAAAAAAATATTCTATTATTAATTAATAATGTAGGAATATAATTCTATTACATAATAACAATAATTTTATATGTCAAACATATGGAAAATCGGCATATTTTCATTTTGTCCATTTTGTCCAATTTCTTCCGGCGTCCCGGACTTTCTACAAAAAGTGGGCAAAATAGCAACACTGCCTTGGCATGCTGCCAAAGAAATAGACTATTCAGAAGGGAGCGAAGCATTCGATTAGAACACAAAAACACAAACTAAGAAAAATGAATTTAAAGATCGCAACTCTCAATCAGTTACAAGAAAATGGAGTGAGTAAAATGCCTTTTCGCATATTTTTAATTATCTGAATGCAATTTCTTTCAAACAGGATTTCCCTTTCAACCTTTCCATATAATTTTCTGTTGAATCAAGAATTAAAATATTTCTTCCATTCTCGTTATTTATTTTTCATACCATTAAAAATTAGTTGATAATGTATTTTTTAAATAAAAACTTTACATATTTAAACATCTAAGCTATAATAACATGTTTCTTTAGCTTAAATGTATTCATTAAAGAGAAAGCTACAATTTTGAAGCATTATTATCATATAAGAAGCAAAATCCTTTTTTATAATCTTGGAGACAAGTAAATGTCGGAATTTTCCTATGCAATGCATAAAAAATAAACAAAAAATTCAAAAATCGCTGTACAAATTCTGAATAAATTTTATTGAAATGGGGTCAGAATTTATTAAACTGGGTTAAAAGATTGAAACCAGATTTCTTTTAATGATGTCAAAAAATTGGTGCAGAATGCGAAAAAACTTTAAAAACTGCAAAAAAAATTCCAAAAATTGCTGTACAAATTCCAGCACAACATTTACTGTATTAGGCTAAAAAATTAAAACCAGATTCATTTTACTAATGTGGAAAAAGCACTGTGAAATACATAAACATATAAAAATTCAGAAAATCACAAATAGCTGAAACATTGTAACCAGAATTATTTCACAAATGTCAAAAAATTGTTGCTAAACGAAAAAAAAAAAAAAAAAAAAAAAAAAAAAACCCCTAAAAATTGATAAAAATTTAAATCTGAGGATGCAATTATGGAAGGACAAAAATTATTGCAATTAGGGCTAAAAGTTTGAAACCAAATTCCTTTTATGTCAAAAAATTGCTCCAAAACCCTAAAAAAGGTGGAAAATTGCATGGAAAATTAAATTGCTGTACAAATTCTGAATAAATTATATTGAAAAAGTAAAATAAATTACTACATCGGGATAAAAATTTTTAACCTTACTCCTTTTATTATGAGAAAATCACTGTGGGATGTGAAAATAAAACTAGCCTGATGTGCCAATCTCAAAACTTTCTTCTATCTCATACATTTTACTACTTCAAAATTCGCTATCACAGCGTGAATAGAATCAATATTTTTTGTCTTTCTGTTGTACGTCAGCTGCTTGTGAATCGTCTGCATACCTGGATACGAGCACCCTTCGTTGCCTTAGCATATGATGTACAACACTGTACATCACATTATAAAAGTCCTTCTGGCTTGTTCAGGCAGGAATAGATAGCCTGCCTACTCCTTAGGTTTTTTTATGTTCACTAATTTTACTGGAAAACTTGAAGGTAAAATGAGTGGAACCCGATTACAAAAGATTCATTCCCAGTTCTCATCAATATTGAATTTTAATGAGAATGTCTCCAAATTACTCAGTTATAGCCAAGCTGGCTTCATTTATGGCAACCTATTTTGCTGCCGAATTTGTTGATATTTGGCAACATGTAGTGAAATATCACAAACTATGTGAGAATTTGGCTCTGGCGAATATGAACATGTAGTGTTAAACTTATAAACAGGTATGCTTAAGTCTCTTTGAGTTGGAAAGATGATTCCAACAATGAAAGAAAATTTGCGAGAAAGTTCACTAAAACTCATAAATAAAATCCTTTTATGGAGGAATCCTGCTGTCTTTTTTCAAAATGTCAGCCACCCTAAAATTTCAAACTGCTGTATTTCAGTCGTATTTTAAGATAGAGGCAAAACAAAAATTGCTCCGAAATCCTTGGATTTTGAGTTTGAAATCTTTAAATGGCTATCACAGCGACGCCTTCCAGCAGAATATCCCCAAATTCAACTGGGACCTGCAGACAATGGTCAAAAACATATACAAAAGAATTGGTTTAATTCTCTGTATATAACTTCATGTACTTTTCAATGATACAATAATGAAAATGGAACAAAAATTGCTATCACAGCGCTTCCTTTTGTCTGAATATCCCCAAATTCAAGTGGGACCTGTTGGCCATAGCCAAAAACATATAAATGAAATTTGATTCAATTCTAGGCATAACATCATACACTTTTCGATGATACAAAGAGGACATACACATGGACAGACCGACATTTTGTAAAAACATGTTTTTCAGAATCTCTGACCCCTAAAACGTGTAAGTCTGTCAAAAATCGGAAGTAAAAAAAATTCACTTACAATACTTTCTTCTATTATAGATAAAAGAAAGTAAACATGCTAAAATTGCATAAAAAATTAAATTAAAAAAAACCTAATAAAAAAAAATCCAAAAACTAACTTTAGACATACAGGTACCTTCTGCCAAATCTTATAGCTCTACACACAATGGTCTCTTTCAACACACAGACCAGCTTCTATCTTTATTATAATAGATGTAGTTTTGATTTTGATGGAGAAGTGTATTCTTATTAAAGGATATATTCTTAATTAAATTAAAAAAAAATATTTTTTCATTAATATATACTTACAAGTGTAAATGCCCGTCCTAGGACAGTGGGTAGAAATCATGAATTCCATTTAAAATTTGAATTAATTGATAAAAAATATTCATATACTATTCATCGACAATAAGGGAAACCGACCTGAAACGGTGCATGACCGGCTGCTTAGGATCTGATCAATGAATGGACCTCTAGTGTTTTAATAACACATTTTTAAATCAATTTTTATGTAAAAAGAGAGAAATTATTTTACAATAATAATATACAGTCTGCAGATCAGACACACTTTTAATATTTTCAACTGATAATTTCTATATGCTTTCTTCATTTCCTTTCCATAATCTTGATGTCTGTTTCTTTTCCACAATCGGAGATCCTGTCCCTGTTATAAAGTGACATACCCAATTGATCCCTTAAAAGTAATAAAATACAATCCATTTATATAATATGCAAGTGAACAATTATGATTTAAAGCTTTTTTTTTACCGTTACTTTTAATAATTTTATTTTTCCTGAATTCTTTTACTTTTCTGACTTCTTTATTAAAAAATTAATTCATCCAACCTGTAATTAATTTTTTTAAGCTATTGTTAACATGTAATCAAGGTATACAATCAAGATGAAGTAATCAATAAAGCTTCCATTCAAATTCATAATCTTAATAATTAAAAAAGGAAATATCTGAAAATTAGATCATATTAACATAATCATATAAATTTTTCTGTTTAGCTTTTGCAACATACAAATAAATTTGTAGCTAAGCATAACGTCATTTTTATTTTGCAAGTTGACAAACCCTGTATTAATAAAAATTCTAGTGCATTTTTTTTTTTTTTCGCACACTCACTTTATTTGTTATTATTATTGATATATTTTGTGTTCTTTTAAATTTTCTTATAAAATTGTCTGCTATCCATATCCATGTCCTTGAATTTTCATTTATTCATTTTTAAATCAACTCTTTTTTTTTTTTTAATACATGAAATTTGGATTTTCTGGTAACACTTTTTAACTCCCACCCTCCTACTTTAAAAATTTGATTGATAAATCTCATAATAGCTGTTGATTTCCTTGAAAACTTTGTGGTGAAAACTGCATTCCAGTGACATGTTACTGTCATTATGAGAAAACAACCAGAATTCTCATCTGAATTTTTTTTTTTTTTTTTTTTTTTTTTATGAAATACAACTTCTTTTTACTATTTATTAAAATGTATTTTCTTTTCAACTATTCACTAATTTATGAATCTGTGGTTGTGGATACTGTTTCAAGTGAAAATCTGTCGTAGGACCTTTAAACTTGTTTTAGTCTATGACATAAAAATATGGTGTTATGTGATAGAATGCCTGTCAGCCATTACCTTGCCTTGAATTTCACTGATTAGGAAATATATTTCAAGCTTAAATCTCCAATCTGCATCAATGAAATTTATAAACAGTATACACCCACTAATTGCTGTATATTGGAACTCTTGCAAACACTATGTTCCAAATGAACTCTGAAGTGAAGTCCTGACAGCAATTGCACATTCTAGACTGGAATAAAATTAAAATTTCTTCCTGTAGTCTTTAAATTTTAACCTGTTGATCAGATATGAGCAATTAATGATGCTTTACCTTCTCTCATATCATACAATGGGATTTTGAGATCATCACCCACAGGTCAACCAATTTTCTTAAATAAAACATTTATAATCTTCATTATTTTTCTTTTAAATATGGCCCAAAAAATGATAAACTTCTGTTGTTTACCATAATGTCCCAAATGACCATTTTTGTCATGTATATTCCAGAATTAAATTTGTTATATTGTGTCTTCCTCACCATTCAAGAAGAAAAAAAGTTTTTCACTGCTAACATCTTGTAGATCAGTTTCTTTTATTTACTATGTATTATTTTTTATTTATTCTTCCAAAGTTGCTGCTTACTATCATGAATTCTTAACTATATTGTGGGTTACGGGGGCGTGGTCTCGTACCACAAGCCACTTGCTTTGGAAGCGGTGAAAAAGCAGAGTGTAGTATTTAAAATACAAGGTTAAATTCACTGATATATTTTGTTTGGAGAAACTAACTAGTGAAGCCTGCCAATTATAGATAAGAGTGAATAATTTGATTACTCAAAAAAAGTTATTATGACAATGTAATTTATAATAGATTTAATTATACTAATTTTAAATTAAATGCTTTTAATGCCTGATAAAAAGTTACTGTTTACAACTTTATTGTACTTTATTGTTCATAAACTGAAAGGAATTAAGCTTTTTAATTATTATTTAATGTTTTTTTTTATTTGTTCGGCCTCAAAATATCTTTAGAAACATTGTAAATTATGTTCATCTTAGATTGTAATAGTTTTTCCAATCATTGTAAAAATTAAGAAAATGTATGATTTTAATCAATTATTAAAAAGAAAAATCATCTCATCAAAATTACAATTCAAATCACATATTTAAATTGTCTGATTAAAATAGCTGTCAGTTCCTGGTAGCACATATGTATATTTTCTCATATTTCAATATGTTGTGAACAGTGTTGTGTGTTGCTGCAACCTTTTGCGCTCTTGGGTGCTGCTGGATGCATAACTTATATTTCTTTTACGTTTGTATACTACTACTAAATGAGATAACTGTATAAAATTTCTTGTTATAAAATTAAATGTTATGTGCATATATAAATAATTAAAATTTTTTTTATGAATCAAATGAGAACTCTTCGATTCTACTGTGCCTATATATACAATCTGTCTCTGATCTTGTAACTGAGGCGTGTATACACTTCTTGCCTGTGTTACTTAACTGTCTTACTGGACTTTAAAAAATTATTGATGTGACACCCAAGCATGCAGAGTTGAAGACTATACGTTTCAAATTATTTCTTTCTTTTTCTAAAAACTTTAGTTTCCTCTATAAATGAAAACTTTATTTTATTCTGTTTTGTTTTATTAAACAAAATAATACTTTCTTTTATTTTAGTTATTTATTTCAGCTGTTAAACACATTTTCTGTGAAAAGGAACCTGATTTCTGTAAGCAAATAGTTCCGTCTTGTTTTTCTGTGCCTTTCACAGGCCATTTTTGTTTGTTAAAAAGGAATTTGTCTTGTTTCTGCCTGATGGAAGATTTATGAATTATTTTGATTTACAGTAATCCCTCAACATTTGCGGTTTTAACATTCGCGAATTTTGATTATTCGCGAACATGAAAATGCGGAAAACTTAACAGTCGCAAGAATCTGACTTGATTATTCGCGATTTTTTAAAATTATATCTTTGCTTTTTCAGAATTTACAGTGGTTAAAGATTAGTTTCCCTGTGTTTTCTCAGTATGTATTTACAAATAAATTTTCAGTTGTCTGCTGAAAAAGGAGCGAGTGTTGTAGGAAAACAAAATAATAACAACAGCAGAATACTCATTTGCAATGGGGATATTAGAAGTGGTAAGGTAACGGCATCTTCAATCTATTAATTTAAAATGTGCAGGTTCTCGTAGAGATGGAGCTGAAGCTGCACCTACATAGAAAATAAAAGTATCTCTGATGCATTTAGCTGTATTTAAATATCGTATTTTAATATTGTATCGCATACTGACCCATTTACACATTATCGTGTCTTTGTGAATAGAGAGAATCGAAATTACTTTATACAAAACACATGCTTTTCTAGCTGTAATTATTACCCTAGTCAATTAATTTGAATTATCTTTAGTAAATAAATTTCATGTTTATGAATATGTGCGTACATTTAACTTCTACATATATGTTCGGCATAAAGTATTGTTAATGCATGCAGAGTTTCCCCCAGGTTAAAAAAAGGGCAGGGTGCTGCTGGTGAGAAAAGGGCACTTTTTTTACTCTTAAGGGCACTTTTTGGATTCTTGAGGCCACTTTTCAGATTCTTAAGGGCACATTTTTAATTGTTAAAGGTTATTCTTTTGGTTTTTAAAGCCACTTTCGATATTTAAAAGTCAAGGCACTCCTTTTAAGACAACATTGAGTCAGTTTTTACTATGAAAGCAAATTTTTTAATACAAAATAAGAAAGGGCACTTTTTTACTGAGGGACAAGAAGGGTGCTAATTATTTTACTGGAGGGGCAAGAAGGGTGCTAATTCTTTTTGTGAGGGGCAAGAAGGGTGCTATTTTGTAAACCAAAGGACAGGCAGGGTGCAGCACCCTTCTGAAACTTCCTGGGGGAAACTCTGATGCATGTATCCTTTAGTTCTTTGAAATGCTGTGCCACTCTAATTAAAATTTTATAGAACGTAACTCCTTTTTTAGTGCAGAGAGATAGACTCAACATTCGCGGATTTGACATTCACGATCTTTTACTGGAACGTAACCCTCGCGAATGTTGAGAGATTACTGTATTACGTAGCTTGTATGCACTTAAACCTGATAACTTTTATTCTAAGCTAGCTTGAACCTGAAATTTTGGAGTACAGTCCTGCATGCATTGAGAAACACTGATCCAAACCTGAAAATTCTATTGTTCCAATCCCATAGAGCTATGAAAAGAAAAGAGTAGACATATCGATCTTCTCCTGTAGAATGCTTTGAAGCCAGAAAAAGGGTTCTTTTCTCCTCTCCAGCAATCTGTCATATTCGACTTTGACCAATAACAGTCTAATCTCCAGTGCAGGACGAATCTAAATATGGCAGACGCAGGAGGGGGTAAAAACGGCCTCAAGTGATGTCATTTATGACTACTCCTTTCTTTTCGTAACCCAAACCAAACAAAAATATTTTCATTGACCCAAAACCTGATTCAATCCCGATCAAATACTTTTCATTGACCGAAACCTGGTACACTTCAATCCGAACCGGCCCAAAGCCTGGAAGGAAAGGAAATTAAACTCTTTTTAATGCAATTATGAAAAAATAGTCTACAGTTTTACCTCAAATATCAATTTTGTTTTTTATGTTGAAAAATAAGCATTATTTACCTCTTTCATATTCAAATAATATTTTTTTTTCATTTGAAAAAATATTCTGCACTTTCTTTTGAAAAACCTGGCTATCCCAAACCTGACCAGCAAGAATCAAAACTAAATTTGTACCTGAAACAATTAGATGCAACCCCAGCCCACAATAAAAAAAAAATTAGTGCCAACCCAAACTGTAGATCAGGTTGGGTTAATGTAAAACCAGGTTACCCACATTGATGCGAAGTAACCTATTCAGAGTCCGAGACCAATCTCATCTTGCATAGTTTAGGAAGTTATATTAGACCAATAAAATAGCTCCTTTAAAATAAATAATAGTTTTCTGACACTATCTGGCTTTGATAAAAATATTTTGTTATAATGGATATAGTATTTGTTTACAAAATTTCACGAAAGAAAGAATTGTTGCATCATTTCCCACCAGTATTCAGTGAAATGGGAAATTGAGAAGAGAATAATCCCTTGTATTTAAACATAAATTATCACTGTGAAACGATTAGGAAACCATTTAATCATTAATTTTATCTTTTGTAACTATATTCAACTTTCTCTAAATTCTAACTCTTTATAATCCATAATTCTTTGCAATCCACCATTCACTTTGTTTATAAATAATACAAATCACAGTTTACAGTTCAGCTCATGGAACTTGTTATATATGGCAATGATTTCATTAATTATCAATTCATAATATTTTTTATTGATTTCAATATCAGTTTCCACAAGAAGAAATATATTTTTTTTCTTTTGCATTTGGCATTACCCCACTTCAAACCATTGTAGAAGTAGGATGTGCACTAACAACTAACAGAAATCTACAAAAGTCATAATTATTATTCTTTTAAAATATCATATGGCAGAAAGACATAAGTTCTGTGTTAAAACTAAATTTTGAAATACACTACTTAAATATGTAGCAAGGCAGAGTAAGAAGTTTGCAGTTAAATAGGAACAATATATTTAATAGAAATATCATCAAGTCAAATGAAGAATCTACATGTTACATGTCAAAATATAAACCTAATAAGAAACAGAATTTTAAGGCAGTTGTCAAACAATAAAATTCAAATAAACATTTATAAGGCAGGTTCCATGTGAACGCATAGTTTACTCCTCACCCTCAAGCTTTTGCATTAAAAATGATTCTATCATACATATCTTTTTAAACTTGCCCAATGGCTCTGTAAACATAGCTGCAGTCATATTATCAGATTCACAGTACTTTAAATCAAGCAAACCTTCTTTGTACAGTTCACATATAAAATGGTAACGAACATTGATGTGTTTAGATCTTTGACGGACACGCTCATTTTTAATCATAGCAATACAACCTTGATTGTCTTCATACATCGTAAACTGTCTTTTCTGAATATCCTCAATTTCGTACAATAATTGTGCTAACCATATACCCTCTTTAGATGCTTCAAACACAGCAATAAATTCTGCTTCAGTAGAGGAAAACTGAGGGCTGTTTTCTACTAGAGCATATTACAGGTGAATTTCCCAGCATAATTATGTATCCAGTTGTTGACTGTCAATCTGAAATATTTCCAGCCCAATCAGCATCAACAAAAACTTTAAAAGATGATGGATCTTTCCCAAATTTTAATTTAAACTTGGATGTTCTTTTAAGATATCTCATAACTTATTTAACTGCATTCCAGTCATTTTCAGTGGGTTTGCTAACTCGTCTTGATTACATCTCAACTACTAACTGTTGAAATATCTGGTCTTTTGAGGTATTAGAAATATATGGGAGATCCAATTTCTTCTGTATACTTGTTGTTTGTTTCCAGTTCTCTTGATGAATCTCCATTTTTCAAAAATTCTGAACTCATAGGAATTTTTGCATCTTCAGCTACATTTTATCTATATTTTTTGATAAGTTGAGTAATTTTTCTTTTCTAGTTTATTACAAAACTACCATCTTCTAATCGTTCAACTTGAACTCTTAAATAATTTGACGTTCTAAATCAGATGTATCAAATGATTCTTTAAATAAATGCATCATATTAATTTCAGTTTCTTCATCTAATGTACAAATAAGTATATCATCAACATACAAAAGTATATAACTCCAACCATTTTCTTCTTTTCTTATGTAGAAAGACTGATCCACTTCTCTATGTACATAACCATTTAATGTTAAAATTGAATTTACCTTTTCATTCCAAGTTTTGGACGGTTGTTTTAAACCATATAGACCTCTTTAATTTATACAATTTATCCTCTTTACCTTCTATTCTATAATATATACTTCTGGTTGTCATATAGATAATTCTTCATCTATCTCAGCATTTAAAAAGATTGTTTTCACATCTAACTGCTTAATCTTCATGTTCTTGGCACTTGTTCCTGTTAAGAGGACTCGAAAGGTTACATTATTCATGACAGGAGCATCTTCCTTTCTTTAAAATTTTCTCCGGCTTCGGAGTAAATCCCTTAGTAACAAGTCGAGCTTTATAGCATAAAACATTTTCGGTTTGGTCTTGTTTAGGTTTAAAAACCCATTTAGTACCAATTGCATTTCGGTTAGGTAAATCTGTAATTTCCGAAACATTTTTTTCTTCACTTGATTTAAGTTCCTCATCTGCAGCTTTAATCAATTTATTTTGTTCATCTTCAGGTAACTTTTCCATTTCAACCCATGACTTAGGCATTATTGGCCCATTCTGAACATCTTATTATTACATTTTTCTTTTCTTCTAAATCTTCATCTTCTTCTAAAGGTTTTATTATTTCATGTTCATCATTTAAGTTCAAAACAGTTTTCATGTGTTTATTATAGTCACCTGATTTATGAATATTAGTTATATTTCACTTTTTCTATCATTGAGACAAATTACATTTCTTGAAATGGTTACTTTGTTTCTTTATCAAGGATAATATAACCTTTAGATTTTTCTGCACAGCAAAGAAAAATTCCTTCTTTACCTCTGTTATCCAATTTTCTTCTCGAAACAGGTGCAATATAATAAATAACTGTGCAATTAACAATTTTTAAATGCTTTGCTGTTGGTTTATATCCATGTCATATTTCAAAAGATGTTTTCTCACAAGCATATGGGGGCAAATGATTTTGCAGGTAGCATGATGTCGCTGTACAGTTCTTCATTTTTAAACAAACCATGGACTAGATGATTGTCTTAATTCCTTAATTGCTTGAAGATCGCAATGTCCAAATATTCCATGCCACATATAAATACCATTTATATGCGATTTTTCAAAAACTTTATCAGCCATTTCATTACAGTTTAACTTGTACAGACAATTTTCTAATTTTCCTTCAATTATAACTTTATCATCTTTCATTATTTTACATTTCCTGATTCCAAAGTGTATAAATCATTTTCATCAAGACGCTTTCCTGATAATAAACTGCTATCAAGATTAGGGCTGGGCGATATATCGATACATCATGAAATATCGATTTTTATAACATATCGTCTCAACCGATTTCAATCTTCCTTAAATATCGATATATCGGCTCTTGTTATATTCATTCATTAGTCAACACAATTTCTTATTCTCCAATTAATTCTTGAGTGTAAACAACGAAACAGCCAAATAAGAGGTATTTTTCACCTTTGTCTCCTCTTCTCCCATATCTAGAGACCATCCATGTACTATTATGCTATTGAAGTGATTTAGAAATGAATAGCATTTTCCATTTTTCAATAAAGGTATTGCATTTTAAGTTATAAGCAAGTTCTATAATGACCATTTCTGGAGTGTCGTGTTACGAAAATTCGTTCAAAACGTTTACTGTGACAGTTTAAAAAAAAAAATAGACCCTTTACTTTATTGAAAAATGGAAAGCGCTATTCGATTTTGCCGTTTTTAAATAAGTGCACCTTGCAATTTCGTGCATCTAAGTTTAAGATTGACTTCACGAATGTGTCAGAAAGTTGAGAGCTTAGATTTGAGAACTGCCTTAACAATATATTATATATATTTCTTGAATTTCAAAAGTATAATATATTTGCAAATCTTTTGCATCCCCCCCCCCCCCCTCCAAAAAATAACCTTAACTTGAATAGTTTACGATTTTTTTCATTTTCAAATCTCTATAAAGAATCAACATCACATTCATTAGAATAATCTACCTTCATTACAATCTACCTTCATTAGAATAGCTTAAGATTTCTGGCATTTTAAAATTCTAGTAAAAAAATAACATCGCATTCCTAAAGAATTGATTTTATAATCTTTAATAATGAAGTACCCGCACTGAAAGGCAAACGCTTATTCATATCGCAATCGTGCCACCTAGAAGAGAAGGAATATCGATAAGCCAAAACAGCCACTCGCTACGTTTCACTCACCGCATATCGGTTTACCATGGTTGTACTCGCGAGTATATTCTAACATTCAGATATCATGCCGTTTCACTCACCGCATATCGGTTTACCATGGTTGTACTCGCGGGTATATTCCAACATTCAGATATCATGCCGGTCGCTTCAGGACTGGCATGATATCTGTGAATATTTTAATATACTCGTGAGTGCGGGATTATAATCCAGCATTCGTGAGTGAAAAAAAGATATTCTTGACATCGTCTATATTTATTGGACTCGCTCATTCACAAATCCATTTACGATTTTGATGTATTAAGTGAAACTCCATGAATAGGTAGTTAAATTAGAGGGCCTGGGTCTAACATTTTTCTATGGGCTCGGACCGGGCCGGGCCCAGTCATCACTCATTTCGGGCCGGGCTAGGCCAGACTTTTTTCCGGGCCAAATCGGGCCTGGAAGTCATTCTTCCTACTGGTGTGCGCGGGCCGAAATTTTCAGGCCCGTGCAAAAATCAGTAAAATGAGGCCCGGCACAATAATTTTTACAAAAAAATGCATAGATTTTTAAATGGACATTATTCTACAATTAAAATTCTTTTTAAAGATTAATACATACATTTCTAGGCAAAAAAAGAAAAAAACTACAGTAAAACTTCTTAAATAGAACCTATCTATGATGGAAATCTGCCTTAAATAAAAAAATGTCTTGATATGTGCTAATTGAAAAAATACAACAAACGATGTACCTGCTTGCTAAGAATGGAACCTGTCTATAACGGATTTTTTTTTTTCTTTCCTGATTTTTCTTCTCTTACTGAATCTTTATTTCGATGTAATTGTCCAAGTGAATTTTTTTAATCAGCGTTTATGTACTTAATTGTCTAAATGGTCATAAATATTGTTGATATTTTGCATTCCATGCATTTTGAACATAATTTGAAAATAAAATCTATCAAGTAAGTGTGCTTTTGTAATACTTTTAATTTTAGGTTAATGTTGTTTCAGAAATATCGGCATTGTTTTATAGAAATTCAGTCGGGGTTAGGCTCGGGCTGAACTTTTGTTTTTTATACCGGGCCAATAAAATTTTTGAAACAATGAAATTGAAAAAATACAACAAACGATGTACCTGCTTGCTAAGAATGGAACCTGTCTATAACGGATTTTTTGTTTCTTTCCTGATTTTTCTTCTCTTACTGAATCTTTATTTCGATGTAATTGTCCAAGTGAATTTTTTTAATCAGCGTTTATGTACTTAATTGTCTAAATGGTCATAAATATTGTTGATATTTTGCATTCCATGCATTTTGAACATAATTTGAAAATAAAATCTATCGAGTAAGTGTGCTTTTGTAATACTTTTAATTTTAGGTTAATGTTGTTTCAGAAATATCGGCATTGTTTTATAGAAATTCAGTCGGGGTTAGGCTCGGGCTGAACTTTTGTTTTTTATACCGGGCCAATAAAATTTTTGAAACAATGAAATTGAAAACATACAACAAACGATGTACCTGCTTCTAAGAATGGAACCTGTCTATAACGGATTTTTTGTTTCTTTCCTGATTTTTCTTCTCTTACTGAATCTTTATTTCGATGTAATTGTCCAAGTGAATTTTTTTAATCAGCGTTTATGTACTTAATTGTCTAAATGGTCATAAATATTGTTGATATTTTGCATTCCAAGCATTTTGAACATAATTTGAAAATAAAATCTATCAAGTAAGTGTGCTTTTGTAATACTTTTAATTTTAGGTTAATGTTGTTTCAGAAATATCGGCATTGTTTTATAGAAATTCAGTCGGGGTTAGGCTCGGGCTGAACTTTTGTTTTTTATACCGGGCTAAAAAACAATGTGTGGTTCAGGCCGGCCTGGAAATTTCGGACCGTTCAGACCTTTAAGTTGAATATGAGTATAAATGAATGTTGGTATGTTAGTACCAAACCTAAACTGTAAATAGAATAAAAATTAGAAAAAAAAAGTAATTTTTTTTTTTTTCTTGCGAATGGGTATCATCAGTGGAACTGTTTTTAAGCAAAGGAATAGGACTTAGCGAAACTGGATGGTCGGCTATGTTATAACGGGATGCACGCCTAACAATATGTGTTTCGTATCTCTCTCTCTCTCTGTGTGTGTGTGTGTATGTGCGCGCGCGTCTGTCGCCGGCGGGGGGGGAAAATGCTTATTCGGTATTTGGACAGGAGGACTCATTAAAATCCTTATCTGCTATTGCATAAAATTATTTATTGCGCTTCATATATACAGCATACATGAGCGTCGACCTGTCGACAGAACGAAATCAAGAGTGAGATAAATTTTGAAACACGTGGGACTGTGGCTCGCCATATCGGCCGAGTTTTTATTTATTTATTTATTTAATGGAGAATATAAAAATCCATTAAAATAAACTAAGAATTTTTTTGTCGGAGACGCCGTACAAGACAATGTTTAAGCATACCAGCATTAAAGCAATATATCAATTTAACAAATATAAAATATAAACAATTCGAAAATATACCTTAGCCGGATTTTTGTTTTCCGTCTGTCAACGGAAAAGTTTCATTTTTTATTAGAGTTTAATTATTTCAATTCGCTCCTAGAAAGAATAAATTGTATTTTTTCCATATATTAAAGAAAATTAATTTATTAAATTTCAGAATCCAGGGCGGAGTAATGGCCCTCCTTTACATCCCTTTTCCGGTGCCACATGGAATCATATATTACATTAATACAGCAGCTACACGTTATATCTCGCCTATTTATATTGCTGATTTGGATATATCGCCCTTTTCACGTGTACCCCGAAAACTTAATGCGTTTTACTTTAGCGGCAATTATAAATAGTTATGTAATTCGACTATAATATGTGCATTGGTTTATCGTTATTTATTAAAATATTGTAAGATGATTATAAAGTATTATTTGGAAGACAAATATAAAAATTTTCTTGTTTGTTATCATATTTCTTAATGTTTTCTCGGTTATATCGCACTTTCTTCCCGTGTCTTTCAGAATGCGCCATGTAACGAAGGTCTACTGTATTTAGAATTTAGACAGGGTACAATAAACAAATAAAAAAAGAGAGTATGGAATTCGCATATTTTACTTTTATTACTAGTGCAGGCTAACGAACGAATGCAGCATTTTCGGCTTTTTTGCGTTCTCCTCTCTCTCTGAAAACACATCTGAAGTCACCCGATACTTTTTGCAGGTGTTAGCGGGGGCGAAGGGTTCAGATCCGAAGAGGGGTATAGTTCAGATTTGTTAATGATGCTATTGGAGATAGACGGATTTTATCGGAGAGAAACGAAATTGTTTTTCAGCTGATCACGTATAAAACTGCAGTGATTGTCTAACGGGAAATAGACTAGAAATATTGGTTGCACGTTTAATTTTCAAAATTACGAAATATTTTTAAATGTGGCATGGCAGATATGAATTATCATCATTTAGTGCCAAAGAAAAAAACTAAGAGTAAGGTTTGGGCAACTTTTGGTTTGCCTGCCAATGAGCATGGCACTATTCTTAATTATGATATGTCAGTGTGTAAACTTTGCCAAAAATCTGTATACAGTAAAGGAGGGAGTACGACAAATTTACTTTCTAATTTGAAAGTGGCCCATCCTCTGAAATTCACAGAAATTACTTCGAAGAGGACAGCTTCTTCAAATTCGTCTTCACCTATTTCTGCAGTAAATGATCCTGACAATCCACCGACAATGAATACAGCCAGTACTGCTGATGAATCTCCCCCCGCCCCCTCATTTAAAGTGCAAAGAACTATGATGAATCTTGAAGTATGTTGTTAATTATACATTGGAAAGTTTTTAATCTCAAATAATTTTTCATAACGAAATTTTTTTTAATATACTGTAATATCAATAATTTTCATTAGTTTTTTACATAACTTGATATTTTACTACTTTTTCTTTGTTCATGTATCACAATATCGATATATCGGAATATCATGATATAAAGATGCCGATTTATCATGATATTGAATTCCAGACATCGCCCAGCCCTAATCAAGATCTGGAACATATAAACACCACAAAGTTTTATATTTCTTACTTCATTGTCTGTTCCTCTGTATTTAATTAAACCATCACCAATACTTTTGATATTGAGTAACTGACCACTAGCAACTTGTACTCGGCCTTGCTTTGGTTTTATTTCAGTATAATAAATATTTTTATCATTTATTGTGCGTGTTATTGTAACAGAGTCAGTGTACTCATCAGCATTAGAAAATTTATTGGAAGCTTTAAGATATTGAAAAATCTCATTTTCCGTTTTAACCTCCTGATTATCTGTAATCAATTTAACTTTATATTCTCTTGTTTTATGCTGCTCAGCTTTCCATAAATAGGAAAATTTCTTAATATGCCTTGACTTTTTACAGTAACAGCAAAGTTGTTTTGCTTTGTTCTCAGAGTTATCTTAATTAACACCTCTTTCTTTGGGACATTAAATATTTCCGTTGCTGTTTCATCATTTAATTTAGATGTTTCTAAGCGACCCTTATATGTTGTGATAAGTTTATTTTTGCATATTCTGATGATAATTTCTCTGATGGATGACCTTCTAAACTTGTAATTAAAGAATCACAACTGTCTGGAACGCCACATGGTAAAATTGCAACAATATCTTCATCGGGAATTACTTTATCTAGATCTCTTAATTGTTCAACAACTTCTAAATACATTTTGAATATAATCTTCCATGTTTAATGTTTCATCATATTTCATACTGTATAACTTTTTTTGCTAGCAAAATTTTGTATTTAAGTACCTTTGTTCATAAACTTTACATAAAGAATTCCACATAGCTTTTGCTGTTTCCTCATGCTTGATATGTATCAATTGATTATCCTCTACATTTAAAGCAATTTTTGCTTTAGCAGACTTGTTTGCTTTATTCTAAGCATCTCAATGAGCTCCTGCTTCAGTAGGTTATTCTGATGTAATTACATTTCACAATCCTTTATCAATTAAAAACATTTCAATTTTAAATTTTCATATTTTGTAATTACTGTTATTTAACATTGTACAGTTTACTTGCTGTTCAGTCACATTTCATATGCTGAATCATATTTGTACACAAAAATGGCAGTTTGAACTGTTAAATAAATTTTCCTTCCTAATCTATATTATTCAAAATAAGCTTCTGGGCAATATAATCTGTAGAAACTAAATTGTAAAATACACTACTTGAATATGTAACGAGGCAGAGTAAGAAGCACAGTTAAATAAAAAAAAAAATATTTAATAGAAATACAATCAAGTAAAATGAACAACATACATATTACATGTCAAGATATAAACCTGCTAAAAAATAGAAACCGAACTTAAAGACAGTTGCCAAACAATAAAATTCAAATAAACATTTATAAGGCAGGTTACATGTGAACACATAGTTCATCACTATTGCACAAAAGTATATGTATGTATCGTGTGTATCCATGAGAAATAAGTATTATGTCCACAATTTCAAAAGATGGGAGAGCACATTTGAATAAGATTAATATAGTTTATTAAAGATATGAAATAATATATATAATTCCATGCATCATGAGAAATTAATCATTTAAGTTATATTTTCTTCATTTCACATATTCTCAGTATTAAACAGAGCCAAGATACATGACTTCTCTGCCTGGTTGCAGAGTCAGGACTGAACTTTTTAACAAAAATCAAGATCAATTTACAATATGCATGATTATAATCAGTTTCACTTCCAATATCATAAAACACATTAAATTAGATCAAAATTATTATAAAAGGCTATAAATCTTCATTTCAGTGACATCAAGTAATTATAAAACTAATAAATCTATTTAAATGATCCCAAAATGAATTTATATCAAGAAATCCCAAAGTTATTAAATTACTAATAAATCATCATTAAGATTCCAAAATTAGTATAAAGCTAATAAATCTATATTAAATGACCTTCAAATCATTATATTACTATTATAAACATTAAATTATATCAAAACATTATAAACAGTAAATTAGGTGAAAATCATAAGATAATAAATTATATGAAAGTCATTATAAGGTAATAAATTATGTGAACATCATTATAGAATAATAAATTATCTCTATTAGTTCAAAATGTATTTACATGAGGGTTTTTCCCATCATAATCAAATTATAAACAAATAAATTATAGTATGCCTACAAAATGATATTACATCCAAACAACTATTTTCCAGTAATTTTGAAAAGACTTCAAACAGAAAGAAAGTATAGACAAGGGATATGTTACTAACACTAACTGTGCCATAGCTTCAGAATCAGGTAGAATATTTCGCTTTATATTCAATCAATAACAATCCAGTTCCCTTTTAAACTGATTTATTAAGGGTTGTAAAACACTTTAAGAAACTTAGACTACATATTTGTTTCTTAAATAGCATCTGGCGAGTTTTTTTTTTTTCAAATTTATTTGTAAGTAAATAAAATTTTCACTTTGAGTCTGCCCAGCCCATCTCATCTCTAGTGCACATCATTCGACAGGAGCTAACAGACTGTCATTTTGTTCATTAAATGATTGTTCAACTGTAAAAGGTTTTCATCTGTTTACAAAACATTTATGTGCATGCCATAAGACAATTTTGTCCGTTAAGTTTTTTGATTCATGCTTTTGCCTAACAAAAGAAAAAAAAAATATATCAATAGGCATTTGAATCGCATAATGGGGAAGTTGCACTCACTTTAGATTATGCCTTCTTTTATGTTTAATTGATGAAGATGACTTTACGTACCTCAAAACTTAACTCGGAAATGCAAAAATAATTTAAAATAACTAGTTATTGGAGTTTTTAATTCCGTTAAAAGCTAGACAAAACCATTTGATCTGAAAACGCGGCGGGATTGGTTTGACATCACTATACATGAAACGGGGAATTCTGCTTAGATTCGAGTGCTCGAAGGCTATTTCATATTGCTTTCTACGTACTGTAAACATCTTTTAAAGACTCATTTACACAAAAACAAAAACAAAAATTAAAGTCAAAAGATTATTTTATCATATCTAAATATAATGCACTATTAATTTATACATTTGCATTAATTTTCATTTAGAAAAGTGCTGAAGTTTGTCGGACTCGAAAAATACAAAATTATGTCTTTCGAAAATTGTTATTATTATTATTTTTTTTTCCAAATTTATTTTTAGGGTAGAAAAACTGCATTTAATGTGGGTAAAAATACAGAAAGGTAAAGCTAAAAGGCACATATATTTTTCCCTTACTCTGATTTATTAAAAAAAAAAAAAAGAATGATAGTGGTTTCGCCGATAGCTCAGTTATTATTTATCACTACAAATAAAAAACACACACTCTCAAAATAAAATAAACTCACTTGCGGACTGTATCTCATTTAATATCTCACAACACTTAATAAAAATGGTCGAGAGCCGAGATTTACACAACTTCACTGATCGGCATCTCAAACCCAACTCACAAAAAAGTTGTAGTTTTTTTTTTTTTTTTTTTTTTTTTTTAAATATTTTACATAGACGACGCTTCTAGCGGCAACATACCGCCGGGCCTTGAATGTTGCTAACATTCAATAATATAAATGCAATATAATTCAAACACAATCTCTAAGTGAAAAATACAATCTCAAAAAACACAATTTCTTCTCAAAAATACTACACTAAATAAAATACTAAATTTACAAATATAAACACAAGAATGTAATACACTGCAGGAAAAGTATATAGTTTAATAAAACAAATGTATGAATTTAAGTACTCAATAAACCATCATTCACATATAGCAAAACAACAATTTTTGTCACTGGCCTTTTATATGTGCCATTTTTATCTTTCAAGGTGACAACTCTTATAATATTGTCTTGGCCTGGATGAATTTTCATAATTCGGGCCAAATGCCATTTTAAAGGGCAATAATTATCAGAATTTTTTACTAAAATAAATCTCCCTCTTTTATCTTTACCCTTCCCTTGTACCATTTAGGTCTATTTAAGAGCTTGTTCAAATATTCTGATGACCATTTTTTCCAAATATGTTGTGTTAATTTTTGAACTAATTGCCATCTGCTCAACCTATTCATAGGAATTTCTGTATAATTTGGTTCTGGTAAGGCCATTAAAGAGGAACCAATAAGGAAGTGAGCAGGTGTCAAAGCTTCAACATCATTTGGATCATTTGAAAGGGGACAGAGTGGCCGAGAATTAAGAACTGCCTCAATTTGAGTAATAAGAGTCAAGAATTCCTCATAGCTTAAAATAGTTTTACCTACAACACGTTTTAAATGATATTTAAGGGATTTGATATTTGCTTCCCACAAACCTCCAAAGTGAGGAGCTGAAGGGGGGTTAAAATGCCAGTTAATACCTTCATTAGCTAAATAATTTTCTATCTCCTCCTCACTTTTATCTTTAAATAAAGATCTGAGAATTGCTCTTAATTCTTTATTGGCACCAACGAAATTTCGACCATTATCACTATATATATCAGAAGGTTTGCCCCGCCTTGCTATAAAGCGTTTAAGTGCTGCTAAGAATGCTTCACTTGTTAGATCATTTACTATTTCAAAATGCAAGGCTTTTGTAGTAAAACACACAAATACACAAATAAATACTTTTTTTACCTGTTTACTTCTACCCATGAAGTTTTTCACTTCAAAGGGACCACAGTAGTCCAATCCAGTACGCATAAATGCTCGGGCCATTGTTACTCTAGAAGCTGGCAAATCAGCCATCTGTTGCTCTGAATTCTTAGAATTTACCTTTTTACAAGTCAGACAATTGAAAAGGATTTTACGAACTATATTTCTAGCAGATAAGATCCAAAATTTGTTTCGGACGAGAGAAAGAGTTGTCTCAGCATAGAGATCTGCACGGGCCGGGCCAAGGCCCGAAGCCCGTACTCGGCCCGGCCCGCGGGCCAGGCTCGGGCCTATTTTTCTTCGCAGCACTCGGGCCGGGCCGGGCCCGGGCCATATTTTTTTCTGAAGGCTCGGGCCGGGCCGGGCCGGGCCTTACTTTTTTCCTGAAGGATAAGGCCGTGCCTTAAATTATTTTTTCCGTTCAGAGCCGGGACTGGTTTCATTCTTCCTAGTCATCCTTCCGCCTCAAAATTTTTAGTCCTGGTGTAAAATAAGTTCTGGCATAAAAATCTTTTTCAAAACATGCATACATTTTTTAATCGCCATTATCTTATAATTAAACATTAAAATTTATTCTTTTTAAAGAATAGTAGATTTATACACTTATTAAAATATGGCTAAATTAAAATATAGTAAAACGTGTGAAAAAGAACCTGCTTATGATGGAATCCTGTCTTAAATTGAAAAATGTGTTGATCCATTAAAAATGAATATGCTAATATTTAAGAAAAGAATATATAATACATTTACACCTGCTAAGAAGGCAGATTGTCTATAACTCATTTTTTTTCTTCCCTATGCAATTCCATCTTAGAAGATTTTACTGTATAGCATTTTTCTGATTTTTAACATTTCAATAAATGGAATATGGATTAACAATATTGATGAAAACTTAAACACATACATACAACAAATAGAGATTTATTAAAAAAATAAATATTTCAGCTTGCGGCACCTCTATAAAAATGAAGATTATAAACATGAAAAAAAAAAGGCTAAGATAGGAATTTTTGGTTAAATCTCCTCCTACGAGGCAAATTTTTAACCAAATCGACGTAAAAATTATGTTTTGTAGAAATTCACTCGGGCCGGGCCGGGCTCGGGCCGAGATTTTAACTTTTTTCCGGGCCGGGCTGGGCTCGGGCCGAACTTTTAACTTTTAAATCGGGCCGGGCCGGGCCAATATTTTTTTTGTTCGGGCCGGGCCGGGCTCGGGCCGAACTTTTAATTTTTGTATCGGGCCGGGCCGGGCCAAATTATTTTTTGTATGGGTCGGGCCGGGCCCGGGCCTGGAAATTTCGGCCCGTGCAGACCTCTATCTCAGCACCTGCATGAAAATACAAATTATGAAAATATTTAATTACACAAAAAGTAAAATTATGTTTTGAAGAAATAACAATTGGATATTTTTTATGCTCGGATAAGTTGCTGTTTCTCAGTCTACCACCAACTCGGATTATACCATTAACATCTAAAAACGGGCACAAGTTTGTCAGTTTACTATTATTAGGGATTGCATTACCCTTTTCCAAATACTGCATTTCCTTCACGAATGAAGTCTTCTGGATGTTTTTTACTATACAGAATAAGGACTGAGAGAGTTCACTGCTGGTTAAAGTTCCACCTTTGGGATACAAGGGATTTCTACAGTTATGGATGAATCTATTACACCATGCTACTACTCTTTGCAGCTTTATGAATGAAGAACTGTTATTAATGATGTCTAAAGGCTCAACAGTGTTAACTAATGTACATACTTGAGTTACTGATGGTGCTTTCAATTCACGGATAAACAACTCACTGGTTTCAACAGAAATAATATCAGGAGACTCCACCATCTTAGGCTGTTGTAGGAATGATGGACCGAACCACCATAAATCACATTGCTGGATCTTGATGGGATCTAGGCCTCTAGAAATGAGATCTGCAGGATTTTGCTTGGAAGGTACATAATTCCACTGATCAATCGAAGTTAAACTTTGTATAATCGATACCCTGTTTGCGACAAATGTCTTTAGATCATTCGACTCCTTTTTTAACCATGCAAGTACAATAGTACTATTTGTCCAAAAACAAGTTTTAGAAACTTCTTGCTTTAGAGCACTTAACACTTTTTGCATCAACTTAGATAATAGGACTGCTGCAGAAAGTTCTAGACGAGGGATAGTAATATGCTTTAGAGGAGCTACTCTAGATTTACTAGTGAGCAGTTTAATAGCAGAATCACCATAAGAATTAATAGATTTTACATAAACGACTGCACCATAAGCAAGTTCCAGAAGCATCTGAAAAACCATGCAATTCCACACAATTAGATTGTTCTACAAATACAAATCTTGGGATATTGATCATATTTACAGTTTTTAAGGATGTAAGAAAATTAGTCCATTCGATATTTTCTTTCACTGGAAGATAATCACACCAATCTATTTTCAGCAACCATAATTTTTGAAGGAAAACCTTGGCCTTCGTAATTATTGGACCTATCAAACCCAACGGGTCAAATATTCTGGCAATTTGTGATAATACTGAGCGTTTGGTATACCTTTCACTTTGCTCTATAATTAAATTAAATCCAAAACAGTCTGGTTACGGCTTCCACAATATTCCTAGGGTTTTTGTCTCATTGGAAAATGAATATTCAGATATTGCATTATTACACAAAAGAGAAGAATTATTTACTGACCATTTGTGAAGATCCATGCTTCCCTTCTTTAACAAAGATATCAGTTGTTGTTGGATCTCTCTAGCTGTGTCTAGATCATCAGCACCTGTCAAAATATCATCCATATACACGTCGTGAATTAATACATTTGCAGCTAAAGGAAATTCCTTTCCTTCATCTCTAGCTAGCTGGGTAAGGGTTCTTGTTGCTAAAAAGGGGGCACTCGTTGTGCCATAAGTCACCGTACATAATTTATACACCTTAACTGGTTCATGTACCTCAGGTTTAAACAAGATTCTCAATAAATCTCTTTGACTCGGATGTATCAATATCATACGGTACATTTTCTTAATATCTGCTACAAAAACAAATTTGTGCTTTCGAAATCGCAACATTATACTAAATAATTCATCTTGGATTGTTCCTCCGTTATACTGCAAACTATTTAGAGATTTTCCGGTAGAAGTTAAGGAGCTAGCGTTAAAGACAACTCTTAATGGTGTGCTACTTGATTCAGCACGGAACACGCAATGATGGGGTATGTAAATAAGTGATATCTGGTTCTTCAGATTCTATCACCTCTTCCATATGACCCATACTTAAATATTCTTGCATAAAGACTTTATAAAGATCGTTAAATTTAGGTTCTCTAACTAAGCGATTCCATAATGAATTTAAAACTTTCATAGCCTTTTTCTTTGATTCTCCAAGACAAGATGGGTCTTCCTTAAATGGCATTTTTACCATGTATTGCCCTGTTGCAGTTCTGGAATAATTTTTCAGAAAATGTTCTTCACAAATTTCTGATTCCTTATTTCTAGAAACTTCAGATTCTCTCTCAATGTTTTCTATTTCCCAAAAATCTCGAATTACTCTTTCTAACTCCAAATTATCTGTTATCAACCCACAATGTATATTACTTTCAACCTTAGCCGGAAGGCTTCCACTAACAATATAACCGAAAACACTGTTTTGTAACACTATTCTAGTATTTAATGGTTGGGGGTAAAATTGACCTGGCCTTAAAAATTCATAGAAATTTTCTGCACCCAAAAGCAAAGCAATACAGCCTGGCACATTAAACTTTTCGTCAGCTAATTTGATGTTATTTAACGATGAAATACAAATCTCAAGCGGTCTAAAGGCGTAAATTCCGTAATTTTCGGAACGACTAAAAAATCTAATTTTAAATAAAAATCTTTATCTCTATTCGAAATAGTTGTGTTAACTCTAGATCTAACATTAAGAGACAAATTATTTATTCCTGAAATACAAATATTAGTCTTTTCTCTTTTCAAATTTAGTTTATCTACTAACCTTTTACTCATAAAATTAGAGTTTGCACCGACATCTAATAAACCACGTGCTTCATGAAAATTACCATATTCATCTTTTATTAAACAAACAAATGTGCTAAGTAACACAGCTTTTAACTCGTTAGACAAATTACATATCGTTGAAAATAAATTGCTTTGGTTATTAACTTGGAAAGGCTGGAATACTGGAGCTGAAGCATCCAAATTAGATTTATTACCGACTTCGTTTTTAGAACTCATTTCCTGTGAAATTATCTCTGGATTTTCACCTTTATTTATTTTTTGTTCACGCGGGAAATGCAAAGTTACATGATGCCTTCTCTTGCAAATAATACAAGAGAATTTAGATTTACAATCAATCACTTTATGATTCATAAGACAGTTAAAACAAAGGTTTTTGGATTTTACAAGCTCAACTCTATTACCCACTGACATGTTTTTATAAACAGGACATTTATGCAAAGGATGATTTTCACTATATGACAAAATACATTTAGAATTTTTTACGTCAGTTAGAAAAATTTTAGAAACATTTCGATAATAAGTATTTTTGTTACTCGCTCTAGAATTGTCAACCACGGGTTTTCCCTTAGACGTATAATATAAATCAATTTCCCGAGATAATTCAATGGGAGAAAACCACGATTCTGCTTGTCTAACATTTATAAAATACATGACATCTTTATCAAGCATTTGACAAATCTTATCAGAAACTATTAACTGTTTTAAAGTTTTGAAATCTGTCACATTCCTCAATTTTAAATAATAATCCCAACTCGTTGTTAATCGGGATGCAAATTGTACATATGTTTCATTAGGATGACGTTGTGCTTTCCTAAAATGTTCTAAACAAGTCTGGGGGGATGGCTCAAATTCTCTAAGTACTATAGCCTTTACTTTTGAATAATCTTCTAATTCCCCATCTTTGATGTACGTAATTACGTTTGTTGCCCTTTCTCCTAACAGATTTAGTAGAATTTCCGATTTATATTTTTCTGGGACATTTTTAGAAATAAATGCTCTTTCTAACGATGAAAAAAAATAACTCCAACCTTCTGGTTTAGATGGAATTTTAATCGTTAACGTTCTTACACTTTTAATCAGAGAGTCTAAAGATTCTATATTATCTTTTTTCTCGAGATCACTTAAATTATCATTTTTAGTTTCTGCGCGGGCCTTAGCCAACTCAATTTCTAACTTTGCATGTTCAATTTTTAATTTCTCAAGATCTAGTAATTTTGATTCTTCATTTTTTCTTTCCTCAATAAAACTGTTTGCTATGTCTTCAACCAGTTTATTATCTGCTTTATACTTCGAACTTTCCTTTATTAAATTTATTAAATCATAAATAGTTAATTTGGAATCTGATATATCTATGTCTAATTCAGCAGCAATTTGCTGATAATCTTCCTTTTTTGCACCTTTAAACATTGTATTATAAATACAATTCACAATAAATAAATAAATAAAACTGACATACTTTTATCTATTAATAAATCTCCAAATCGGATAATTCCACATTGAAAAGATTTAATCCACTCTTTCAATTCTCAAATTAGCTCAATAATAAAGAACATCGGTTCTTTTCTGCGTAAACACATTCACAGTTCATTTTTCCGTATTACGAAATTCTCCAGGTTAATCGAAATTATTTTTCTTCTGGAAACAAAAAAACACTTCACAATATTCACACTCTTCTATATTCACACTCTATTCACAATATTCACAAAAGAGAATTCTGAATCACAATATTTTGTACTTTAATATAAATAATACGATGATTTAATTTTTGTTTTACTCATTCTAATTACTTGATAGAATTCCAAACACAATTTATCTTCTGCAGACGATTCCCGAAAAAACATAAACATCGACAAATTCTATTCTTTCTCCGGCGAGAGGAGACCAATACTATGGTTACGCCGATAGCTCAGTTGTTATTTATCACTACAAATAAAAAACACACACTCTCAAAATAAAATAAACTCACTTGCGGACTGTATCTCATTTAATATCTCACAACACTCAATAAAAATGGTCCGAGAGCTGAGATTTACACAACTTCACTGATTGGCATCTCAAACCCAACTCACAAAAAAGTTGTAGTTTTTTTTTTTTGTTTTTTTTTTTAAACATTTTACATAGACGGCGCTTCTAGCGGCAACAGATAGTTTTATTACAAAAGAAATCATAAGTAAAATCGCATTTATATAGTTCTTGAAATGCATTATTTTCTTAATTCATTTTAATGCTTAATAATTCGTTTTAATATGAATATAATTTTGTGTTATGCAGGTTATATTACGGATAAAAAATGTACTCAAATTAATTATGAGAAAACAAAATTTTGAGCAACAATGCAAGAAACAAAAAAAAAAAAAAAAAAAAAAAAAATTCTTTATTTAATACTGATTTATTGAATAAAAATTTTAATTGAATACTGACAATAATAATTGTGTATTCACTCTTCAGAAAAAAAAATTACTGCAACATACAAGAGTAAATTTATCACTATTGTCTTTTATTTTCTCTTTTTATGTACTTACTTAAAAATAAGTATTAAAGTAAAAATATATTTTTTGAATACACATCTTTTATAAGCATCCAATGTTTATTTTGATAATCACGCCTCCTTTAATGATTGGAATTCATGATTTTTCAAGAAATGTTCCAATATAATACTATAATTTGGCGGGGCCTCCGAAACCAATAATGGAAAATTCACCTTTTTTTTTTTTTTTTTACGCTTGGTAGAAAATGAGAGCTAATAAATTTATTAAAATAAATGTGCAATCTTTGTTTTTTTTTTCTGTTTTAAGGTATGAAAAGAGGAAAGAAAAAAAAGGCATTATTTAAACTATCTTTTTAGGATTTAAATTTATTTTTCAACGTATAATCATAATTCAATTAATATAAAAAAGTGTAAAAATAATTTAATTATCATTTTATTATTATTTGCTTACGTATAATTTTTGAATGTTACAATCTTTGCTTTGGTATAAAATAAAACACAGTTTTTAAAATTTATTTTGATCAGTATTTGTGTATGTAGAATAGATAAATAAAACCAAAAAAATTAGGTCATCCCCCTCCTCAAAAAAAGAAAAAGATTAAACATTAGCAAAGCTGATAGGAAAAAAAAATATTAAAAAAACTTAGTAGTATTACAACTTCCAGAAACTGCAATAATGGATGTTGATGGTATTTCGATAAAAAAATTCATAAACTCAAAGCAACTTTTAAATTTGTGTAATTAATTGTAATTATTAATTAATTTTAATCATTAAATATTTCAAATAATATCTTTAGTTTAACATTAAATATTTGTCAACAAGTGTGTTTTGTGGTGGTGAAAAGAGAATAAATTATTTAATTGAAATAAGTGACAAAATTCTGTGACATAAATTGGCAACCCTTATGTTTATTCAAATTCTCTCTTAATTTTGTATGAACTATATTTATTTTTATCATGAATATTTGCATTGCTTTCACTTGAACAGGATACATTCTGCTTACATAACTTGACTAAAAGATTTTTGTGCCAAAACAACTTATCTAATAAAAAGCTGCCTAACCACTAAAAAAATTAAATTGTGGATTTTAAGGTATTAGATATTATGTAAAGTAACATAAAAAATAAAATAACTTGAAGAGTTGACATTAAGTCCCCTATTCTGCAGATTTACTAACTAGTTTAGAAATTATGCAGATAGTTTTTAAACATAACTCAAAAACCACTTGGCAAAATTAGTTACAATCTTTGCTTTGTATATTTGAAACTTCTAGAGATAGATTTCTCTTTAAATGTTTATATTTCGCAATATATATTTTTATCAAATATTAATTAATTAAGTAACTATAATGTACTTGAGTTATTTTGAAAACTTCCATATAAAATTATATATGCACGGAGTATATGCATGTAATATTTAAAATATAAGGCAGCTGGAAAATGCATAATATCTTTGAAAATATGTTTCAAGAAATAATTGCTCAAATATAGTAATAATCTATCTGATTACTTTTCTGGAACTGTATATTGTTTACATATATCATTTCAATAGTAAACATATTTTAATCTGAATGCGCAGTCTAATGTGTGTTTATTAATTTATTTTTTATGTTTCATGCATTTTATTGAATACTTTTGTTGCTTTATGCATTTTTTTAAAAGAAGAATGTATACAAGATATACACTGCCGTCATGACTACAATGTTCTTTAAATTAAATTGAATGTGAATATTATTAAAGGTTTTTAAAACCCCTCTTGTACCAAATCACATTTGTTCAAATATGCCATTTGTTATAACCAGGGAGTGGGAGGGGGGTAAAAATTCCCTAGGATCCCGAGGAAATAGGAGCGCCTCTCTTACTAACTTTATGGGTTGATGCAGGGATTTTTTCTTGGGGCCTATTTTGTGAAAAGTTATTTTTGTGAAATGTATGTATATTATATTTTTGTGAAAAGTAACATGTAACGAAAGATGAAATCCAGTTACCCAAATTCAAACAAAGCATTTATTAATAATAGTTTCTTTAACTCCTGTTGCTAAAGTTTTCCTCTCTGGTGAACTTGCTGTGTTTGCAAATTACACATTTTAAAACCTTTAAAACGAAATTAATTAATGAAGTGTATGTTTTTATGGAATGGAATTTAATGAAGGGGCTTATTTTATTAAGAGTAATTTTGTGGAAGGGCCTGTTTTACTAAAAGGATTGTAAAAGGGCCTGTTATATTAAAAAGACTTTGTCCGCTAGCGAGCCCCTAATTTACATCAGGGTTTCAAATCTAGGAAAAATCGAATTGTATAAAACCTCGAACCACTGGCTGGGGTCCCCCACTGCCTTCGGCGTCGTATACCATCCATATACAAAAATCCATAACTTCCACCTCGAATAGTATAAACCTCTAACCGAACAAACCTCTGGCTTGGGTCCTCGCTGCCTGCTTCACTATATAACAGGCACTGCAAAATCTGTTAGTTCCACTTTCTACCACCAGGGAATGCAATTTGTTCTGTATGAACCTCAGGCATGTGTCCCTGCTGCCTGCAGCACTGTATAGCAGGCGTGCTGCGCACACGCTGCAAAATCCATCAGTTCTACCTTTCACCACCAGGGGGCGCAATCCGTTCTATACGAACATAACTAAAATTGTTAAGGCTATCGATGCTGATTCAAAAGAGCCATACCCATCGTGATCTGGCTCGTAGAACCAGAGATAGGAAAGTGCTCCTGGTGGTGAAACTGGGAACTAAAATTGGTAAGTTCTATCGATGTCGAGCAGTGGTGTAGTCGAGGGGGTACACAGGCAACACCTTACTTTTTATTTTATCTGAAACATCCCCCTACTTTTTATTTTCAAGGGGATGCTAGGGACAGGGGAGGAGGCAGACTTTTCAAACTTATAAACATTTTTAAAGGATAAGCACGCTGAATAAATAATTTTAAAAAATAAAGCACTGATTTTTTATACTTTCCATAACAATTAAAAAGTGTTTATGACATCAGATCGTCTGTCTCCCTGTCTATTTATCTGTTCTTCCTCTAACCTCCGTACATTGGCTTGAATTGCACCAAAATTGATGAATGTTTTTGAAGTCGAAAACCTTCTTTGAATGCTATCAAGTTCACTCATTCACTTACACGCACTTACAAACTAATTGTAAAACAGCAAAAAAGGACTTTGGGGATCTGAAAACTTAAGGAAACACCAACATACATATAGAATCGTTGTAAAGAAAGAAAAGCGGATCCACTGAAACCTCAAAACATAAAGCTATGCCAAAATTTCAAAGTCTCTCTCTCGTTTTTTTATGATTGCAACACTTTTCTTACACTACACATGTCCGGAAATTAAAAATGCAGTAATTTTCATTGTTGTCAGTGGACAACAGGTTTGATGTTATTCTACAACTGTTTCAAAAACAAAAGTTGCAAAACAAACATTAACAAAAATCTCATTGCAGAATTAGCATTGCTGAATTCTAAATTCGATTGTTCAGACCCTATGTTCTGGACTATGAAAATCCCCCCACTTTTTTCTCCAGCACTACAACACTGATGTCGAGTCAAATGAACCATACAAACTGAGATAATTTGAAATAAAATTGCAAAATCCTTAGTTTTTTCTTTTTTTTTTTAATCTCTGAAATCTTAGCCCACTCTAAGCAAGGATGCATACTTTTCAGATCCAAAAATCCAATATTTTTAAAAATTTTATATAGCCTATAAAAATTTAAATCCTTTTCAAAATG
The DNA here is from genome assembly GCA_963931845.1 of Maratus michaelseni. NCBI lineage: Eukaryota > Metazoa > Arthropoda > Arachnida > Araneae > Salticidae > Maratus > Maratus michaelseni. The sequence goes on from OZ007594.1 coordinate 75,810,907, forward strand.
CATCATTTCATCAATTCATCCCTTTCGGTAGAAAGCGCCACGTTATCTTATCCAGAATTCGTGCAGTTATTGGAACACGTTCAAATCTTTTACATCTGTCCTGTTGGAATAGAAAAGAATTCATTTTCCATTTTCATTAATGTGTTTTTAATTGATATTTTTAAAAGTTACTGGTCGGTTTTTATGAATTTTGTTTAATTGAATTTGCGATTTTTATTTTACATAAGTTTGCAAATTTTCGTCAACGTGGAGTAATTATTTTGAAAAAAATGACGAGTTGACTTTGGATGTGGCAAACCCAATTTACAGTAACCCTCTTTTCTGTCTGAGTCAGATTGGAAATCTGGTCAGTTTTTAGCAAAATAAAGAAAAGTTACAGTCCCATAGCTGCCAACTTTTACGCTTTTTTGCTTCCACTAAAATTTAATAGATATTTTTTCCTTATGTGATCACACGATATTTTCGGTTTAATAAGATAAAATTTACTATCACATTTTAGTGGTAGGAAAAAAGCGTAAACGTTGGCAGCTATGCAGTCCGAATTTAACAAAAAATTTGAATTTTTAGAATCACAAAATCGGCTGTGTGTGTATACTGAGTTTCGAATCAATACCTTTTGTAGTTTTTTTAAAAAAATTCAATGATGCGTGAAAAAGAGATAATTTCGATGTCTGGTATTATTAAAACGATAATTTTCTTTTAAGATTTTGATAAAGCAGTTCCTTGTTTCGCTAATTTTGATGAGGTTTTTAATCAATATCTGTCTTAGTTAGGAGCCGACTTCTTTGAAACTGTAATTCCAGAAGGCCTGAATTTTTTTTACACCAGAAGACGCACACACAGACATTTCGAACATTAATAATAAGAATTTTTGTGAAGGAGCCCTAAAAAGATCCCAAATTTTGCCTGGATCAACCCTTATTATCTAAATAGTATGTTGCATAGAAATCACAAATCAATATATGTTAATTTGGTTTAAAGTAAAATTAATTTAAAATGTTAGCAGAAATTATTTAATTAAGAATAAGTTGTTATAAACATATAAATTATTTAAAAAAATGATTTCATTTGAAAATTAGTTTAATAAACATTACCTTCTACACCCCCCGCCCCTTTTTATGCCAATATATGGGAAACTTTATTTCTGGGACCCGACCTCTGTTATTGACCTGATTATGGAGCATTAAACATAAAATCAGATTAATCATAAGATTATTAATAATTTACATTATTTTATTTATTATTATAGTAAAATGTGAGATTTTAAGGAAACATGACATTTTATTTTTGCTTTTTTCTTTTCAGAGGAGGTGAAAGAATGGTTTGTTTGTATGCAGACTATTTTTCTCAACAGAGGATGATTATGAAAGACACTGGGAAAAGTCGTACCGCTCAGTGCACAGGAAAGTAAAAAAAGAAAACAAACAGTGAATACAGAATGAAACAGCTGAAATTGTTGTAATTTGTATTTGAGTTAATGTAAATTTTTGTCTTTATGGCTTTGCTTATTCCTATTTGTTGGCATTTTAAAAGAAGTAACCCTTAAAATTGATATTTTCAGACATTTCCGGAATGTTTTAAACAATTTACTATGTTATCTTTAAGTAATCATTTGTCTAGCTATTTTGTTTTTCCAGTTTCACATATATATAAACAAAGTGTTGAGTTGTATAGGAAATGTACCTAAGCTCAAATAATATGTACCTAAGCCATAATAATTATCATTGTAAAACAACGATATGACGTCATAACAAAGATGTCGATAGGCTTATCGAATTATACTGATTTTAACAAGTTTGACGTCACTATTGGATCAATGTTCATCCAGTCGTACATGTCTTTAGTTTTTCTAAGAAGTTTTTGGCAATGTCTTATAAGATCATTAAGATTTATATAGTAAAGGTATATAGTAAAGGTATAGTAATAGTATCTACCTGATAGCTATTTTTCCTATTTATTTGGCGATTCTGTAACCAACTTCTTCAAATAACCCAATAACTCAAACAGAGCTTTTCCTCCCCATCTATATCTTTCAGGAAGCTGGTTTATGTGTTTTATCAATTGATGTGCTTGCTGATTGTGTTTATTAAACTCATATTACTAAATTAAAGTGCAATAAATGAATGAAATTTTGTGTAAAAAATGTATAACTTTTATAGCTTGTATTACAAGTGAGAGGGAAGAGGAGGTGGGGGGTATATTCAGATGATTGATTTCTTATTGTTACAATAAAATAATAAATTGAGCAGAATTTTTTTTCTTTTAAAGTAAGGAATATTATGATTTTAAACTGTGTGCCAGGGAGGTGGGGTTGAAGAAGTGGAAATTTCCTGTGAATGATAATTTAAATTATTATTAGTAGTGTTCTTGTGTTTGTATAGTAACAGTTAGGGCAGATACAAATTTAAAACTGTTTTAAAATGTTTGCGGTGCGAAACAAATTCAGATCTTGATAATTTATTGTTACTAGAAAAACATACAGCAGAATTATTTTTTTTTAAATTAAAGAAATGATATAAAGTTAATTTTAGTTCTAAGATAATTAGAGCAATAATTGTAATAAATTGTGTGCTAAATTACCGTTCTAGTTACTTCATTACAAAGAAGGCATTTTCAATTTATGATGGTTAACATAGTGAGCTGAAACCTGAAAACTCTCTGTTAATGAGTCTTTGACAATTTTCTAAATCCCGTTATTCTGTTTTAACTTTTAACAAGACAACAATTATTTCCCTTTCAAGTAATGGTTCATTTCCTAATGAAATTCCAAAAAAAAACTCTCATATCAGTTTTGTTTTTGTTTTTGTTTTATCCATTATGAAACAATTTTTATTGTTCTCTTAACAGTAATTTTTTCAGATGGTGACTTTTTTAGATAAAGACTTCAATTATTTGCATCATAAATTTTCATGGGAAAATTTTTTTATTGTCTGTTTTATGTTAGCAGATGAATTAAAACACTGTTAAGTGATGCAAATCAGTTTTTTATCAAATTTTAGCTGCTCTCAATGACTCAATTCGCCACCCATCAATTCTAAATATTTTTGTTTTCAAAGTCAGATCGAAGGGGCTCATGATCCCTTTTGAATGATGAATGTTTCTATACAAAAAACATATTTTTAAATGTAATGGTGTGCCTCTCCTCTCCCTTCCTAGAAGAAGTAAAGAAATAAAATCCCGCTGAACAATGGAAATGTTTTGACTATCATGAAGTCATTTAAAACGAAAAGGCGTGGAATTTGCTGACATTACCCTTTAAACATCGAAAAAAGCTTTTAATTTTCTTACATATGGGATATACCTTTAATAATAAGTAATTACTCCCTCACGAAGACCTTTCCATAAATATTGAGTCACGTAAATCTTCTTAAAAGGTTTTTTCTTAACATTTTCTAAGAGATTCTTTGATTTATAAGGTAATAGGAAACTATGTTCGATTTTTCTTATATTTGAATATAACTCCCAAATTTCATACATTTACAAATATACCTGTAAGTTTTATGCATTTGCGAATAAAATTTATGTACATGTTATAAAACAGCTAGTTTGGAGTTGTGGACAAAATTAAGTTACAGTAAAACCTCTAAATAACGGACACCTCGAAAGTGCAGAAATTGTCTGCAATTCGGAAGTGTCCGCTATTGGGAAAACCTCGGAGATTCACCAAATCGTTAAGAAATGCTTAATGTTTCATTAATTGGCTTTTATATGTCTGAGAACTGTATTATATGATTAATCAGGAATTAAAATTATTTTGTTAAGCAATAAAACTGAAATGATATTGAACATACATTTTTCCACTGTTTATTGCATTCTTACGAAAAAAATCTGTTATAAAAGTTTGCTTTTGTTTGCAATTACATGTAATTTGTCTTTCTATGTGAAGTTTTAATTTTATCAGTACTTTTAATCCTTCTGAATCATTATCATCAAAAAGAAAAGAAAACAGGTGTAACTGTTCATTGTATTTTGCCGCTTCTTGAAAATTCTCGATAGTTGCTGGAAACATCCCCTAGTGATTCATATCACTAATAGAGTCAGCTTTTGTCGAAGATTCTAAAGAAATATAATCACCTACATTAGGGGTGCACAACCTGTGACCCGCGGGCCAAAAGTGGATTATTGGTGGCCCGCGGATCAATTTCGCCGATTGGATGCAAAAAATCGCGAATTTCGCCGATCAGGTGCATAGAAATCACAAAATTTTCCAAATTTCGCCGATCGGACGCATAATAATCGCGAATTTTGACCATCGGGTGTGTAAAAATCACAAATTTTGCCAATCGGGTGCGTATAAATCGTAAATTTCGCCGATTGCCTGCGTAAAAATCGTGAATTTTGCCGATCGGGCCCGTAAAAATTGCGAATTTTGCCAATAGGGTGCGTATAAATCGCAAATTTTTGCCGATCAGGTGAGTATAAATCGGGAATTTTGTCAATCGGGCGCGTACAATACACGAATTTTGTCGATCGGGTGCGTAAAAATCATGAATTTTGTCGTTCGGGCCCGTAAAAATCGTGAATTTTGCCGATCGTGTGCGTATAAATTGTTATTTTTGCCGATTGGGTGCGTGGAAATTGTAAATTTCGCCGATCGTCTGCGTAAAAATCGCGAATTTTGTCGATCGGGTGGGTAAAAATTGTGAACTTTGCCGATAGGATGCGTATAAATTGCGAACTTTGCCGATCAGGTGCGTATAAATCGTAAATTTCGACGATCGTATGCGTAAAAATTGTAAATTTTGCCGATTGGGTGCGTAAAAATCGTGAATTTTGCCGATAGGATGCGTATAAATCACGAACTTTGCTGATCAGGTGCGTATAAATCGTAAATTTTGCCGATCGTATGCGTAAAAATCGCGAATTTTGCCGTTCAGGTGCATAAAAATCGTGAATTTTGCTGATCGGGTGCGTATAAATCGTTACTTTTGCCGATCGGTTGCGTGTAAAAATCGTAAATTTTGCCGATTAGACACTTAAAAATCACGAATTTCGCCGATCACCTGCTTAAAAATCATGAATTTTGCCAATCGGGCTCGTAAAAATCGCGAATTTTGCCGACCAGGTGCGTATAAATCATAAATTTCGCCGATCGTATGCGTACAAATTGCGAATTTTGCCTCTCGGGCTCATAAAAATCGCGACTTTTGCCGATCAGGACCGTAAAAATTACGAATTTTTGCCGATCGGGCCCGTAAAAATCGCGACTTTTGAAGATCGGGCACATACAAATCGTTACTTTTGTCGATCAGGTGCGTGTAAATTGTAAATTTCGCCGATCATCTGCGTAAAAATCGCGAATTTCGTCGATCAGGTGCGTAAAAATTGTGAATTTTGCCTATAGGATGCGTATAAATTGCGAACTTTGCCGATAAGGTGCGTATAAATCGTAAATTTCGCAGATCGTATGCGTAAAAATTGCGAATTTTGCCGATCGGGTGCGTAAAAATCGTGAATTTTGCCGACAGGATGCGTATAAATCACGAACTTTGCCGATCAAGTGCGTATAAATCGTAAATTTTGCCGATCGTATGCGTTAAAATCGCGAATTTTGCCGATCGGGCGCATAAAAATCGCGAATTTTGCTGATCGGGTGCGTATAAATTGTTACTTTTGCCGATCGGTTGTGTGTAAATTGTAAATTTCGCCAATCGTCTGCGTAAAAGTCACGAATTTTGCCGATCGGGTGCATAAAAATCGCAAATTTCGCCGATTAGGCGCTTAAAAACCATTAACTTCACCAATCAGGAGTGTAAAAATCATGAATTTTGCCATTCGAGTACGTAAAAATCGCAAATTTTGCCGATCGGGTGCGTATAAATTGTAAATTTCGCCGATCGTGTGCGTAAAAATCGTGAATTTTGCCGATCGGGCCCGTAAAAATCGTGAATTTTGCATTTTGGGCCCGTAAAAATTGTGAATTTTGCCGATCAGGCTCGTAAAATTCGTAAATTTCATCGATTAGGCACGTAAAAATCACAAATTTCGTCGAACGGACACGTAAATTCATGAATTTTTCCGTTCAGGTGCGTAAAAATCACGAATTTTGCCGATCGGTTGCGAAAAATTCGCAAATTTTGCTGATCGGGCGCGTAAAAATTGTGAATTTTGTCAATCACGAGGGAAAAAAACTATAAATATTGTCAATCGCGCATGGAAAATAAATGCAAGATTTTTCTATCCTTGCCAACTGAAATGTGTTATACTGACTAAGGAGGTGGGTGAGTATAGGGAGCTAACTCTCCTTTTAAAATTAGCCATTTTTATGAACTTTTAGGCCGATACTCCCCTTCCTTCCTCGAAACAAAATTTTGTTCACCCTATGGATGTTGGCTCTGGACAATCCTGTCATTTTTGTGACTGACCCTCCTCTTAAAAAGGTTGTGCACGCCTACTTGATATCCACATTTTATGACTGAATATGTTAAGAAGTACAATTTAGAATAATATATGTTTCTCCTCCTCCCCACCTTCATTCATGAAAGCAGAATTTTTTTTGGCACTGGCAATCTTTAAAGCTAAATTTACACCCTCAAATAAAGTCAAGGAGTATTTTCACTCTTTGAAAATAATTTTAGCTATATCTCTTGTCTAAATACAAACGTAAACTGTTGATATACCCTTGCCAACAGAACTGAATACGTTGACTGGGAAGGAAGGAACCTAGGGGGCTACCCCCCGTCACATCTCCTGTAATTCTACTGATGGTGGCCCTCGACAACCCAGTCATTTTTGTAAGTGGCCCTTCGCTTAAAAAGGTTGTACACCCCTAACCTACATCAACTGATTCTTCTTTAGTAGGTCATCATCAATGTTGATGAACATTTCCACAGTTTTTTCACTCCTGACACATTTCATTAATTCACTTATTGCACTTAATTCATTTCTATCAGAAATAAGTGTTTCATTTTGTTTCAATAAAACTGAAATGATATTGAACATACATTTTTCCACTCTTTATTGCATTCTTACGAAAAAAATCTGTTATAAAAGTTTGCTTTTGTTTGCAATTACATGTAATTTGTCTTTCTATGTGAAGTTTTAATTTTATCAGTACTTTTAATCCTTCTGAATCATTATCATCAAAAAGAAAAGAAAACAGGTATAACTGTTCATTATGTTTTGCCGCTTCTTGAAAATTCTCGATAGTTGCTGGAAACATCCCCTAGTGATTCATATCACTAATAGAGTCAGCTTTTGTCGAAGATTCTAAAGAAATATAATCGCCTACATTAACTGATTCTTCTTCAGTAGGTCATCATCAATGTTGATGAACATTTCCACTGTTTTTTCAGTCCTGACACATTTCATTAATTCACTTATTGCACTTAATTCATTTCTATCGAAAATAAGTGTTTCATTTTGTTTTAATATAAAACCTGCTTTTCTGAAACATTGTTGTACATTTTCCGATTATATGTTTTTTTACAGCTGAAGAAATCTAAATTCGAGAGCATCGGGAACATTAATTAGGCAGTTATCAATCGTATTAATAGAATCTAGCTTCGAAAAAATGTGGGATACGGAAGTTGAGCTTGGAGGTGAAAAAACACAGTTTTAACATTGTCTGCTTTCAAATGTTTTTGATGAGAAGTTGCATTGTCCAAAAACAAGATAACCTTTTTTTGTTTTTTTCATCCTGTTATCAAAGGAAGTTTACCCATTAATCACTAAAGAGCTGGTCATCCATGCTTTCTTATTCATTCTCCACATAACACCAAATTTATTAAATTGAATGTTCTTTGAGAAAAACATGGGGTTTCAAAATTTGCGACACATTGCTCTGATAAATTTAGAGACTTTTTACTTTTTTCCATTTTCTTTCTCTTTAAAAAATCATTTTTCATTCTTTATCAGCCAAACTACTAAACATACAAACATTTAAGTTTTGGGAGTGGGGATTGGAAAAGTGTCCGCTATTCGGAAGTGTCGTTATGGAGGTTTTTCTGTATTATGAAGAAATGTAAACCTCCTCCTTCCACCACACCTCAAACATAAAAAAAGAAAAGTGATTCCCTTCTAAATGAATTTGGCTATTAATTATTTTTATATATTAAAAAAAAAGAAACTTTGTTTATCTTTAAGGGGGTTCTCAAATGATCTGCTTAATAATGCAAAACTTTCTGACACATTTTCGGACTCATTTTTAAATGAAAAGGATAAAATTGGCAGACCAGAGTATTGAAGATGTTTGGAATGGAAGTGAGTTTTCCATTTTTTGATAAATTACTTATCAAGTTATAAGCGATTTATGTCACGCGACGACACATTTATCCCCTTCTTTGTGCTGCATCGTTGGAAATTCAGTTCAAAATGCAGTAATTTTTTAAAGATCTTCTGCCTTTACGAAAAAATGGAAAATGTGTTTCAATTAAAAAGTTTCCAAATAAAAACACCTGCCAATTTCATGCGTTTCTGAAGGAAAATTAATTAAAAAATATGTCATAAAGTACCCAGTTTGGATTTGAGAACAAACAGCCTTAAGAAAGCAATAATTGAATTAAGGAATTAAGCTTCTAAAGAATTTTTCATAGTTTCTTTAATTTATTCTGTTGATAAAATTTCTTTACAAATTATGTTTATATATTATTTTAATAGTTTTATAACATTTTAGAAATTAAGAGAATTTATGATTTTAATCAATAATTTAAAAATACAGTTGAAGTACTTTATAACAAACTACGATATAATGAAAAGCATGATATAATGAAATGCTCATAACCATTTAGTTGGTCTGTATGTTAAAGAATACTGAATTCGAAATGATATAACGAAAAATTTATAACAAAAATAATTCGAGCATGAAAAGTGAGGGAAAAAAAACGATCTAGCAAATTTTTTTACTTTTTTTTACCTAAAAAATGGCCGGGAAATAGAATTTTATTTCTTAAATACAGGCTATTTTTTTCATGAGATAACCTTCAATCTTTTTCTCTATGACCAATCACATATTTTCAATATTTTCAAGAGAGATTTGGGGGAGGGGCAGTATTTTAAGACAGTCAGAGGAGCGATAGCTTAGCTGAACTGGAATTATGTTATTTTCTATTTGATAACTGATTTCATTGACATTTGTTTTTCCTGTAAATTTATCACATGTTAATTTTTAAAACTTTTTGTAAGCTGTCTGTGTCTGTCAAAAAAAAAAAAAAAAAAAAAAAAAAAAAAAAATAAATAAATGAATAAAATAATATGTTGGAGTTTAGAAGAGAAAGTTGAAATTATAAAAAGTGTCGAAAATAATGTTAAAATAAGCGATGTAGTGAAAAAAATTTGGCATTCTAAGTAGCACTCTCAGCAGTTAAAAAATTGAGAAAAATTATTAAAATATTCAAAAAGAGTGCAGTTTCCTCATCGTTTAAACGTATATGCACAGCGAAATATGAAGATATGAAGGAATTATTATTTTCATGATTTTAAAAATGCAAGATCCAAAAACTTCCATTTTAGTGGAAGTATTTTGCAACAAAAAGCATATGTGTTTGCCAAAACACTTGTATATAAAGACTTTCATGTAAATGATGGTTGGTTGAGTAAATTCAAAACAATATATGAAATTGTGTATAAAAAATTATGTGGAGAAACAGCCTCTGTTTCATAAGAAACAATTTTTTAGGCTTACGATTGAAAATATATATTTAATATGAATGCCTGATAACTTCATTTTTCAAACCTATATAGGTTTGTAAAACCGCCCTTTAAGAGAATTATATCAATAATATTTTTTTTTACATTTAAATTTGCCCGATTTTTTTTGTGTGTAGCATAGTATGATATATATATAATCTGAAATTCAGTCATCCAGATCTATCATTACAAAATAAAAATTCTGTGTTATGAATTGTACGTATTTATTCGCAAAAATATGATTTCCTTGAAATTCCTTTTTAAATCAACGCCTTTTTTCTCTTTTCTGTTTGTAGTAAAAATCATCCTTACTATGGAGGCTTAGTATAATATGAATACATAAGGCCTATCTCTTTTTATTAAACAAAAGTTATTTTAAGAAATATCTTTATGTAATAAAACATCCTTTTTTATGATAGTCTTCAATTTATAGAATTCTGCATATTCAGATTACGTTCGGCCTATATCAGTCGGGGTAATTGGCATTCCTACTATATAACGAAATAATTTGTTATAATGTTTTAACGAAAGCACGTTATAACGAGCAAATCTTTGGAGCACTTTCGATTTCGTTATAAGGTGCTTTGACTGTATATCAAATGATTAAAACCACGATTAAATTATTATATTAATATCACTGACACCGTTTTTATAATAAATTTACTTAATTTTTTAAATGTTTATTTTCACCCCCTTCTTGAAATTTCTATTTTAAAAATAGAGATTAGAAGTCAAAAATATATTATTTTACTTCAGCAATTTTAAATTATGAAAATGATATTCAAAGCTCTTCGGATCTAATGTAATATTTCATATTTAAAAAAATTTATTTAATTAAAAAATTCTTATTCTACAATTGTTAATGTTAAAAATCTTGATGCGAACTTTAAACTTCCGTGAGCCAATTTTTTTTTCTGTTTGTAGTTTTTCATCCATAAAAAGTTTATATATACATTCAAATAAAAGATGTCAAATCTATTAAAATCTTATATCATGAGAAATATGATATAGTTGATTTTGGATGATCCATCCACAGCAAGTAAATGTTAATTAACTTTTTAAAATGAATCTAGAATGAAATGAATGTTGTAAAATGATGTGTGGACCCACCAAAGAAATGAATTTTCTTGCTGGCTATACTTGTTTACATATTTGTTATCAGGCTTCTTGTTTTAATGCTGGGTTCTTTCTGTTAGAATTGCTTTATTTACAGATTTATTTATTGTTTACATTTAGAGTTGTTTTTCTGTAATTCTGTAGACTGTGAAATTAGACAACTCAATATAACTAACATATTAAGAGTATGTTGGAAAGTTAAGTAATGAGTCAATACTAATTTAATGCCCCAATGCAATAATTATTCTTAAAAATAATTAATGTATATGATTTATGCAGTGTATGGTTGTGCATAAATATATATAATATATATATATATAGTACTATTATACATATAGATATATATTTATACACAACCATGATAGTAGTCCCTCATTGTATCACTTCTTCAGATATATAACTCTGTTATAGCCTCCTGATACAGCCTATGCCTTCTGAAAAAATAATCTATAGTTTAACTGCATTTTTATATAACTAGTATTTAGATGTTGATTGTATTATGTATTATATATCTCTCTTAAACAGAGGTTTGCCTGAAAATCTTTCAAACAATCTGTTGAACAGGTGTGTGGAAAAAGGGATAACATTCCAACTGATGTAAATATTGAGGAAACACAAAAAACATTTATGTAAAAAAAAACTATCAATTTTAGAGAAATGTTCACCATTATTTGATTGTAGCTCTAGTCTATGAAGGTTCATCTTATAAATTTAAAAGAAAAATACTCATTAATTTATTAGATATTATTTCTTAAACTATCTCATTTAATTTTTCATGTTTTTGGAATGTTATTCTTTTACCACTCATCCATTCAGTTGCTTTTGCATTTTTTTAACTTTTGATAAGTGTTTCGAATATGTTGTGAAAACCGTTTTTTGTTCCACCCAATATTTAACTCATGACAACCAGTTTAATGGACCAGTTCCACAGCTGACAACAAAAACTTTAAGCACATTATTCTTGGAACAAGCTTTTTTGAATTTATGTACCTTCTGATGCCGAAACCGGTAAAGCCATCGATATTTTGTGTTTTGCAAATCAAACTAGTCTTTATTAATTGGATGACAAATCTTTTAAAAAATTTAATTTTTAATACTTTTGATTTTTTGAACAGTTTTATTTGAAAATAAAAAAATTGTGCCAAAAATTGACCTCAATCTCCAAACAGCCACCGTTTTGTGAAATTTTTATTTGTCTTTGTGATTTGAAGTTTGTGTCATAATGAATTATCCCATTTTCTCTATTCATAATTTATTCAATATTCAATCAGTTATTTACTAAAGAATACTTTTATTTAAAAATCCCCTCCTCCCTATTCAATATTTCTTTTTTTTTTTAGAAAACAAAATAAATAAATTTTCTTAACTGATTTATAAAAGTTAACAAAGCCTAATTTTATTAAAATTATCCACAATAAATATCACTTCTAAGCCATAATTAAAAGTTCAGACGTGAAGTTAATTTTCATAAATGTTAAGGGTGTTCATTAAAAAATTGAATAAGTTCGTTTTTTTAATGAAAAATCATAACATTTTGGAATTATTTATAAGCTTCAATAGTTTTATATTATAATCTTTAAATCACAATGCATTTCACTCAGATCACGCTATAAATTAATTTAACTATCATAAAATAACTTTGCTTGTATTCAAATAATTATAACTACTTTATTCAACTTAATTTGGAATTATTTGTACTTAAAAGTAATCCTTTCATTTTTATTTGTATCTTAAAGTATTATTGAGGATGTTAGCATTTATTTCATGTCTTTTCTTTCTCTAAAAACTTCATTTTTCTGCAACATAAATTTTCTATTTATGCTAACTCTTTATTTCAGTTTGCGAAGCAGAATCATCATTTTCAGGTTTCCAGTCCTAGCTATTTTGAAAATGCGAGGGAGGAAGCGGTCGCTGACTTTTTTTCTCAAGGAACGTGTCATTAAGGGTTGCCGGGAACGCTATCATTGGTGCGATAATTCAGACAGCTGCGTTATCGCATTGGGCGGTTTATCGTTCAGACGTTCCAAGCTTCGGACACTGTCAGGAGAAACACTAAGTGATAGAAGAGGAGGGTGTTTGGCGAGCAATTTGATAAAGTCTGATTTCCCGCACTGTTTTTAAATCAGTAATGTGTGAGTGTCCCAGAAGAGTGAGGTGGCCTTTTCCAAATTGCGAGATAGACTACAGTCTCTCTGCATTTTTTTTAAAACTATACAATATGTTTTTTTTATTTAATGAATTGTTATAAAGTTATTCTAGATTTTCCCCAAAATTACAAAATAAATTAAAAGAAACCTCCACACCTCAATTATTCCCCTCCTTGGGCAAATATGGCCACAGAAGTAGTTAAATTAAAAGAAGTTTGCAGCTAAAAAAAAAAAAAAACTGTTGTCTCCAATCACTTATTAATATTAAAATTTATTTCCACCAGCCAGGGTAATGGAATAGTGGAGGCTTCCTACAATTTTCTTCAAGTTATTCATGGCTACAAAACAGGTATGTTTGACTTTTTCAATATTTTGTAAATCAAGTGCACATAGCGAATATTGTGACATTAAGACAAGTTAACTTTCCAGAATCTGGGATGTAAAGAAGTATGATATTACCATCATATCTAAGAATACTTCAACGATCACCAAATTATTTTTACTACATTATGATATAAAGTTAAAAATTTTTCATGTGGTATAATCAAATAACATAAACAATGTAGTAGATTTGCAGATTCATTCAATACAAACTTAAAGAAAAAAAATTTAATCTCTTAGCTAAGCTATAAATTAAAGTGTCAGAGGGTAGATTGACAGCTGTCACGATATCAAAATGACCAAAGATTTTTTTCCTGAAGTCGACTTCATTCACATTTTAGTTGTTGTATTTGTTTAAGTGTTTATGGTGTATAAGAAAAAAAAATGCAAATGCTACAATTTACATGCATCCAATATTTTTATTCATAATTATTACAAATAATATTTAAAAGGAATTCATGCAACTATTTTAAGATTATTAAAATTGCTTCAACTTTGTAATTTATGTCAAGATACTAAAAAGATTTGAAATCTGTTATAATGGACAAACCAACTGTAAAAAAAATAAATAAATAAAAAATAAAAAAATTAATTTAATATGCTATATTTCATGCTTGATTGTTTTACCCACACATGGTGCGTACACCATAACTGTCAACCCCGTGTAAAAGAATATATTGGTGGTGTGGTAAGGTTGATTTTTTTGTTTCAGATGATTATTAAGGATGCAATCAGGTACAACAATTTACTGTGCACACCGTACATAGTGAAATTTGGAATTGTTTGTGTTTAGATCGAAAAAAAAATTAACATTTATATGTGACAATATTCACCCACTTAGATGAAAGTAGAATAAATTCAATGCCAAAATTAATTTTTCTCTAAAATCCATTCTGCCAAAATCAATTTCTACTACCACCGCTAAAAAAAAATTGTCCTATCTGGGGAAACCTCCCCATAATTTCACTAAGAAATATGTAATATGTGCACAAACTAACACTTTAGCGATAAACACAAAGCATTTTCTTGCATGTTATCTTTCTTAATTTTTTGACGCCATCAGTTATGATTGTATCCTGGCACCCATGGTATAATGATGGGCTACTGTATTACAGAATCCATGTCAAAATTTGGTCTATATTGAATCCTTTGACAAAATTTGATAATAGTGAAGTAGTGACTACTTTTGAAAAGTAGTTTGGTAGTTGCTACTTTTTAAAACAAGTAGTTGTAGTTAACTGCATTTTCGATAACCTAGTTGTAGTTTGTTACAAAAGGAAAAAGTAGCTTTCCTATATTTTCGTTTTAAAATTTTAGCTAATGTTACACCAAAACAGCAAGCTAAAATGCAAAAAAACCAATTACTGAAGATTCGTTGATACTGAATTTGAATAAGAAATTCTCCAAATTAGTCAACTATAGCCAAGTTGGCTTCAGTTATTGAGACTTGTTTGGTCACCAAAGTTGGCGGTATTTCACCAAGTGTCGCCAAGCTTGACAAGAATTTGACGCTAATGAATGTATAGTTTTATGCATATGATTGGAAAAATAATTACAACAATGAAAGATAATTATTTGTGAGAAATCACATTCACTAAAACCCATCAATTGTTGGTTTTTTGTGATCTGCTGTTTTATTTCACAGTGTCAACCACCCTAGAATTTCAAACTGCTATATCTCAGCCATATTTTAAGATAGACGCAAAACAAAAAATGCTCTAGAATCCTTGTATCAAAGCCTAACACTTAAACAAAAAATGAATTTTGTTTATTTATTTTTTTATATATATTTTTTAGTTTTAAATATTTTAGTGGCTGCCATTTTGAAACAAATACTGTTTAATGTGGCATCGGGTCCAGTGGGGGAGTGTTTGTAACATGCTTTCAAATGCTTTGTGCATTTGATTTACGCATTGTGACACTCTGGCCGAAACCTACTGCTACTATTGCACTAATTTATTTTATATTTTTCGTTCTGAAATATGGCTGTTATTTTACTCTATACCCACTGCTGATGAGGCCACAGCCTTTTGCTTCTGGTTTCTTGTTTTAATTTGATTAGTTAACAATTTTCTCTTTGGTGTTTTGCTGGTTTGTATTTGTTAACGCTAAATTATGATGTGAATTCTGGGTCTGCCAAATAGTTACAAAATATAATCTACTCGCTCTATATATATACATACATACACACATATATATATATATATATAAATAAAGTTGTTTCAAACATTTTTTTTTTTTTTTTTTTTTTTTCTAATTTATGTTATAAATACTTTTATATGTATCTCTTGCAATTTTTATTGCTTTCAAACAAAAATGACAGTTATTAGTAAAATGTTAGATACTGGCAATTTAGGCCTTGGTGCATCCAGGACTAATGCTCGGTACAGGAAGATTATTAGGGATCTACCTGGATCGTTATCAGATAACCTATTCTATTGTCCCAAGCCTGTACTATGTTTTCGAGTGTGTGAATCTAAGCGTTGCCTTACATGTCCATTAGCTGATAAGTCACAGATTTCAAATAATAACAATCTTAATTTGGTAAAATTTTGCAAAGCATACAATGTAATCTATTCATTGAAATGCAATTCGTGTAGTATGGAATATATAGGACAGTCTTGTCAAAAATTACATAAGCGGCTAAATTTACATCGTTCTCATATTGATAAATATAAAAAATCTAAATTTCAAACAACTCATAATATTGAATATACTCATTTCAAAAATCATGATTTTAAAAATATTACTATTAAAATACTTAAAATACAAAAAATTTTACTGAACGACTTTTTCTAGAATCTAAATATATAAGACATTTTAATACTACCTATCCTTATGGATTAAATCAATTAGTATACAAAAAATCCCATCCTGTATTTTCAGATTTAACTAAATATGAAAATTATAAAAATCTTTATTCAGGATTAAATTTTTCAAACATAAAAAAAACTTCAAGATCTGGTAGAAGTAAACACAATAACAAAAAATACACTGATGATTTTGTGATTCAACAAGAGCTTGATGATCTTGAGGAAAAATTTTGTAATGATTATTGTTGGCTTGCTATAAGAAAACATGTTTTTAGTATAAAAAAGAAATATTTAAACCAATATTTCAAGGTATTTAAAAAGAATCACTATTCTCCACATTTTTGTGATATCTTTTATGATATTCTACATTATAGAGCAAACCTATCAAATACAAGTCTTTCTAATAAACCTAAATATAAAACTAATAATACACAATTAATTATAAATTTTTCCAATCATGTATTCAATAATATCAATTTACACAATATAATCAACAACATTACTAATAATTTTCCAATAAAAAATTTTACCATTCACAAGACATATAAATATAATCGCACACTTGGACGTAAAATTTTTAATTACAATTCTTTTGCAAAACAATTGGTCTCTTCAAATAATTACTCATGTTATTGTAATGACCCAAAATATAAAAAGTATATAAATACAACACATGGTCATATCATTACTGGTGATCTTAATATTGTAGAACAACCTATTTTACAAAACTTATAGAATAATGGAACAAAATTTCGCCTTCCATATAAGTGTAATATCAATATATTGCAATTTATTCAAGATATTGATTTATTTATATATAAAATTGCTATTGATTACAATAAACCAATCGAGTATTTTAGTGAATGGAGATTTTCTGTAATAGACAAATTAAAAAATGAAATTATAAAAAATTATCATCATATTACACATGCAGCTTTTGAAAATATAAATAAACATATATCAGAATTACAAAACAAATTTATAATTACTTATGTAGACAAATCTCCAAATAATTATGCTATCATATCGTCGGTACCATTCCGAACTATCGAATGTGAAAAAATGCATTTTTCATATTTTATGCCAATCTTTTATATTGTGTATGACGCGTACGTTGCCAAATCGTCACTTTTCTAGCTTAATTAGAACTTACTTGAAACTTAGAAAATGCAAATTTCAAACTATCGAATTTGCACATTTTTTCAAAAAATTACCATGTCAAAGTGTCGAATACGGCAAATTCGATACTTCGCCGTAAATTTTTGTATTTTTTTTACTTTTTTAACCATTTGTACCATGTCAAACTATCGAATTTGAAAATAGTCACTTTGTAGGAAGGCAAAGATCTAAAACTTTTAATTATGGATTCAAAATTAACAGAATTGACGCATGTTTTTTATGTTAGTATAGAATGTTTTCTACTAAAAATGGAATGTGTAGCATTAATAGTTCATCTACAGGGACACTCAAAATAATACTTTTACATTACCCTCAATTGGGGAAAAAACGTTCGCGGTGTATTTTAATGATGTTAATCTATTTCAACAATATAGAAATTGACATGCATATCTAAAGTGCATTAAAACATTTTTCATTTAGAAGATAGTATGCAAATCATTTATCATTTATTTACAGGGCCACTCAAAAGAATTCGGTTACGTAATGGCGTACGGGAAAATGTTTGAAGCGTAATTTAATAATGTTACAATACTATTTCAAACAAAATGAAATTGATATACGTAATTGAGGTACACTACAAGATGCTTACTGTAGAATATGACGTGCATGCTTCTAATCGTTAATTTACAGGGGCACACAAAGTAACTCGGTTACGTAATGGCGTAAGGGAAAATGTTTGAAGCGTAATTTAATAATGTTACAATACTATTTCAAACAAAATGAAATTGATATATGTTAATTGAGGTGCACTACAAGATGCTTACTGTAGAATATGACATACATGCTTCTCATCGTTAATTTACAGGGGCACACAAAGTAACTCGGTTACAATGTTTTGTATTAGCGATAATTGATGGAAACCGTTTTTAATTATGATATGCTTCCTTAAGTTTAACCCTTCGCATACTATGTGGTGTGTAAAAGTTCCACAGATAGTACTATACAGGGCTACTCAAAAGAATTTGTAAGCATTAATTCGTATGCGTGCTAAATTACATAAACGAGGTTTTTAATTCTTTTTCGGAATTTTGAGCGGAATTTTATTTTTCTAAGACATGTTTGTAGAATATAAATAAATTCATAATATACACAAAGTAAGGGCTACACAAAGTACTGGATGCATTGCGGGCTATGTATGATAATTTCAGAATGTGTGTTTTAAACAGTGTTATGTGATTTTTGCCTGAATTAAATTTTATCATATTATGTGACGCGTATAAAAATCTGCAGATAATATACAAGACTGTACAAAAGAATTAGAGTAAACTTTCGTCTATTGACGGAAATTTCTGAACTGTGTTATGCGTTTTAAAATTAAACTAAATTTTCAAACACTATCTAGAAGATATACAAATCTACAGATCATATACAGGGCTTCACAAACGAATTCGATTATTTTTCCGTCTATAGACGGTAATTGCTAGACGGTTATCATTTTATAATAATGCATTTTACTAAATTATTTACTTAAATATCTTCTCTCACCATATTAAATGTTGAAGTTTCGTTAGAGTAATCTGGAAGCGTTGGAAAATGGTTCATAATCTATGATTGACGCATGATGTTTTTTTTTTCTTATTTACATTTTTAGTACGATTTCTTTAATCGTGACAACTCGGTAATTTAATTTTTTTTTCTGCTGGTTTTTGTTTTAAGAAACTTTAATTCTAGAATACACTTGTATTTCATCAAATTTAAAATCGTCTGCGGTAGTTAGTAACTTATTTCTTAAATCTGGTTGAGTTAGTTAAATTTTATTCCAATCATTTCTATCCTCTGTAATGTAACGAAAATGGCAAAACGGATTTTATTAAAAAAATATCAAGAAGAAATTAACATTGGAATTAAAGACGTCTGTATATCGAGTTCGCCGTCGTCATCTCGACTCCGAGATAAAAACGATATCCTCTTTAACACAGGTATTTATTCTATTTTTAATATTCTGCTATTCAGCGTAATTAATTTGAATTCGAATGTTGTTTTAATTTTGTATATTGTGTCTTCTTTATTTAGATTGGAATATTCACCCTGTACTCGATTTAAATTTGATTAGACCATCCCCTTCAACACTGATATCCAATGCGGAGAATGAAAAAAGTAAACAATTCCTTTATTTATTTATCTTGCTATGTTTTGTATTCTTCGAATACTAATAATATTTTACGTTTATTTTAGGTATTGAAAACTGCAAATTATCTAACGTTGGAGAAAAGTACAGAAATATTAATAGTTTTGATGTTACTTTTAAAGCAGCTGAAAAAAATTTTACAGATCAACAGGCTTCAAACTTTTCTTTGCATAATTGTAAGTGGCTCATTAAGCCAGACAAACGTTTATTTATAAATTTAACGCGTTTTTCTTGATTTTATCATTTTTTTCTGTTAGATTTATATCCAACCTCATCTGATAACACTGATTTAGACCCAACATTTTCTCCAAGTCACACCACTGAATCAGATGGCAGCTATATCGACCAAGGTATTATTTAATTAATTTTAATTGTATATTGTTTTTTATGGCTCAGACAGTAATCTTTTTATTATTGCTAGGTTTTATTAACCATTGGGAAAAGGGTTGATACTTTCGGTCGAGAATGGACCAAATGATGTACGCACTTTACTCTTTAAACCGTTTTTAATGAAATTCTGTAACTTTAGAAGAATTTTTTAAGCGTTTTTAACGAAATTGTGTAATTTTAGAAAAATTTTTTAAGCGTTTTTAACGAAATTCTATAACTTTAGATAAATTTTTCTCTGAATAGTCAATAGAAATGCATAAAATCGTTACAAAAATTTTAAAGTTACAAAAAGGATAGATGCAAATTATCAGATATGAAAAAAAGCCGAATTCAAAAATTGACGTCGAATGAGAAATCGTCTTATGAAGTAAAAAATGTGGTCTTCAACTTTAATTTCCTCAAAATACTTTTAGCTCAGATATCATTCTAAACAACAGTTAAAGCAATACTTAAATTTTTCTTAGGGGATGGTCTACAAATAGAAATTGTACCAAACTTTAAAAATGTCAATGCTAACACCTAAAATTGGCATCCTATTTCAATATTTCGGTTTATTCGACCTTCGGATACCAAACGGGAAGTCAGTAGATAGGAAATGGGATTTCTGCATCAGCAGCGGGCGATGGTGGCGGTAATACCGCCTTCTGCCGAGATCATACTATAGTAGGTCGTTAGAATAGCTAGCGTGGGGAAGCTATGTTATAGTAGGGTGTGGCGAATAGTCTGCTATAGGACGGGAAGGGGGGGGGTATTTTAGGAGGGCTAAATTAATAAAAATTTTAAATGTCTTATAGTACGAGGTAACGGTTAGGGTAGAGACTGAACACTGCCCCGCTATCCCTCTGTATTTTCCCAATGGTCGTTGTAAATTGTTAAATTAGAATTTTTCTACTATTTCTTGGCTCAATTAAACACACAATTAAACGCTTAATTAAACACACTCTTACAATACATTTAAATGAAAACTTGACTTCTAAAACAAAAACAATTTAACAACAGAATTTCATTAATTTATATTAAAATGACGACAAAGGTATTTTCTGATTTGATTCTCTGCCTGCAAACGAAATGCCTGTCCTTTACCATGGTTTTTGGGAAATAAAAATAATTAATGATAGAAGTTTTATTTTTTTGACACTGAATTTCATAAAAGCACGTAGATTAAGCAATTACCTGTCCAAAAATGCAATCTTTACTTTTTTCTGTGCATTAGTTCAGTTGTAGGTTGTTTGGAAAAAAAATTGACGAAGAAAAAAGTGATCATTATAAGTAATTCGACATTATTTTAAAATATATATATCTCTGTTTATATATCACTCATGATGATGAGTTTGATCTCAAATTGAAGAATTTCTTCATCAGATTTCATCAAATTCTTCTAATTTTCGGGGTTTTTAGCACTTTCCAACCTAGTTGAAAAGTGCTTATGACTTCGGTTTGTCTGGCCGTATGGCCGTCTGGCCGTCTGTCCGTGCTCTAACTCCCGTAAATATGCTCGGATTGCTCTGCAATTTTTATATGTTATTGTCGTCATCTATGGCACGTTCCCTATTTCAACTGAAGTGTGTAGCACTTATAGTTTTCTTACAGGGACACTCAAAAGAATTCCGTTACATTGCGGTCTATGGGGAAAAATCATTTGCGGTTTATTTTAAAAATGTTTCACTATTGTAAACGCATTGAAATTTATATAGATCACTAAGATGAATTAGAAGAAGCTTAATATGGAATAGTAGGTGTATAGCACTTAGAGTTATTTTACAGGGACAGTCAAAAGAATTCCGTTACATTACGTCTATGGAGAAAAATCGTCTGCGGCTTATTTAAATAATGTTCCACTATTTTAAACGCATTGAAGTTTATATATATTACTAAGGTGCATTACAAGAGGCTTACTACAGAATAGTGTGTGTATAGCAGTCATCGTTCATTTACAGGGACACACAAAAGAATTCTCTACTCTCTGTTAACAATAATTCCTGGAAGTGCGTTTTAAGTTACTGAACGCGATTTTAAGTTTAACTAGCTTTTTGTCTATTACATGGTGTGTATAAATTCTGTAGATCCTATACAGGGCAGCACAAAAGTTCGCGAACACATTTCCGTTTATTGACAGAAACGCCAGAAGGAGAATTTAAACTGTGCTATGCGTTTCCTAACTAAACTAAAATTTAGCATCCTATGTATATATACAAATCTATAGATCATATACAGTGCTACATAAAAGTATTCGGATATTTTTCCGAATATTGTATATATTGAAAATTCCTGAAATTACGTTTTTAAATATGTTATGCGTTTTCCAAATTGTTTACTTAGATGTCATCTTTCAGCTTATTAAACGGTAATGATTTGTAAAATTATTTTAGAAGCGTTGGAAAGTGCTACATAATCTATGCTTGACGCATGATTTTTCGTTCTTGTTTTTATATGTGATATTTTAATCTGGCATGTTTGGTCGATTTAACATTCAAAATTTGTTTCCTGTAAGAAAACAGAACCGGTCTGTTGTCTTGTTCTTGGCGTTTATTTGTATGGCTGGCTTACTATTTTTTGTTAGCTTGGCTTGACAGAACGACCGTCCTGCTTGATTAATAAGATTCTATTTTGAATTGTAATTTTATCACAATGCTCACAGGACAAAAATATCCCGTCCGTTTATACCTTCGTTACAGTATATTAAATAGGGGATGTATTCCGGGCTTCCCGCATTACATAAGGTAAAGCTAGGAGAGTCTGCGCGCAATTCAAAAGAATACCAATAAAAAATCTAAATATTAATTTTTTGCTAAACTATTCATGAATAATTTTTACTTCATTTGTTTTTTATGCATTTCCATTGCTATTTTGTTGTTATGTTGCAATTTAATAGAACAGTTGTAATAAAACCAAGAAAGTTATTTTGCGCAATCTGTCCTTACAGGGTTGGTGTGATTGCGCACATGGGTACGAGAGATTGTTACTAATAATAACTACAATTAAATTGTTAACAATAATAATTACACTTAAATGACATTGCTGTAAGGTTTTTGTGAACAAAGTTTATTGTATTGGGAGTGAATATTTCAACCTAATGCTTAAAGATTCAGAAAAAGGAAATAATTTAAAAAATGATTAAAAAATTTTAATTAAAGGAAAAAAAATAAAGAATCTGAAAAAGCAAGTCCAGATAAGATTACAAAATAAAATTATGTAACTTAATAACACGTTTAACTTAAAATTAGTCCATTTTTATTTTTCAATTTTTATGCAAATTTACCAATAAGCTGCGTAATCTCTCCTAGCATTTAAACTAATGGGAACAATGCGCCATCTCTCCTAAGTTGCAGATACGCAAACCCTCCAATTTTGGTAGGAGAGATTGCGCGGCCTTTTATTTAAACATGGCCACTACTAAAACGAACCGTTGATGTTCATATTGTTAGTCTAGAATAGTAGCTAATGAGAAATCGTTTAAGTTTAAAATATTTTGTACTATTGACATTGTATAGAAATTCTGATGAACAGCTATGAAAATTCAAGCACTTACTTTGGGAAAACAAAACAAAATAGCAATACTTTATCTTAGACGCTCAAAGCAATCAACGTGCACTTTCAAATAGACACTCCACTACTGTTGTTCTACAAATACCTGGAGTCTCTGCGCTCTCACTCTACTCCTTCCCCCCGAACCTTTATGTGCGCAATCTCTCCGACTGCGACATCTCTCCTGTCTTTACCTTAACATAGGTGAAAATCATTTTTTTTTTTAACTCTAGTAGATTTTTTTATATTTAATTTATATATTATACATAAGGTAAAGCTAGGATAGTCTGCGCACAATTCAAAAGAATAGCAATAAAACATCTAAATATTAATTTTTTGCTAAACCATTCATGAATATTATTTACTTCATTTGTTTTTTATGCATTTCCATTGCTATTTTGATTTTATGTTGAAATTTAATAGAACAGTTGTAATAAAACCAAGAAAGTTATTTTGCGCAATCTGTCCTTACAGGGTTGGTGTGATTGCGCACATGGGTAGGAGAGATTGTTACTAATAATAACTACAATTAAATTGTTAACAATAATAATTACACTTAAATGACATTGCTGTAAGGTTTTTGTGAACAAATATTATTGTATTAGGAGTGAATATTTCAACCTAATGATTAAAGAATCAGAAAAAGAAAATAATTTAAAAAACGATTAAAAAATTTTAATTAAAGGAAAAAAAAATTAAAGAATATGAAAAAGCAAGTCCAGATAAGATTACAAAATAAAATTATGTTACTTGATAACACGTTTAACTTAAAATTAGTCCATTTTCCATTTTTTATTTTTTTTATGCAAATTTACCAATAAGCTGCGTAATCTCTCCTAGCATTGAAACTAATGGGAACACCATGCCATCTCTCCTAAGTAGCAGATGCGCAAACTCTCCAATTTCGGTAGGAGAGATTACGCGGCCTTTTATTTAAACATGACCTCTTCTAAAACGAACCGTTGATGTTCACATTTTTAGTTTAGATTAGTAGCTTATGAGAAATCGTTTAAGTTTAAAATATTTTGTACTACTGACATTGTATGGAAATTCTGATGAATAGCTATGAAAATTCAAGCACTTACTTTGGGAAAAGAAAACAAAATAGCAATGCCTTATCTTAGACGCTCAAAACAATCAACGTGCACTTTCAAGTAGACACTCCACTACTGGTGTTGTACAACTACCTGGAGTCGCTGCGCGCTCACTCTACCCCTTCAACCTGAACCTCTATGTGCGCAATCTCTCCGACTGCGTCATCACTCCTGGCTTTACCTTATATATATATTACATACACAATACGAAAATACATTTTTATATAAAGAATATTAATTATGTATTCAAAGAAATTTTTGTAATTTATTAAAACTGATACTTTCGTATTAGCCGCATGCCCGAATTTAATAGCCAAATAAATCACCAAATGTTACATTAGACATTTATTAGACTACTTAGACCTACTTACTTAGACTACTTACATTAGACATTATTTTTAGAGCCATAAAAAATGGAGAGAGTTTTCAGACACAGTTTTAGATACAGTTTTCAAATAAATTGTAGTTAAAAGAATATTTTTTCGCCTATTCGACGTTATAAAAATTGAAATTGTTCTGTGCCTAGAAGTTAAAAAAAAAAGTAGTAAAATCAGCATTTATTGATCCGTTGTTGCCACTGTCAATATGACGCCGGTGTTACTCACGGATATATTTTTGCTCTATAATATAAAATTTTCTTAATGTTCAAACGAAAATACGAGTTCGGCTTAATCTCTTTTCTCGTTTTCTTTATGTATAATATTAAATACTCTACAGTATGTTTCAAAAGTGTCTTGACATTTTCATGTAAAACCGTTTTATAATGATTCCTTTGTTTCTCAGGTTATTTAAGAAATGTATAAAGGTACATTCCTAAGTTGAATGTGTGGATGGGAATAACTAAAACAAAGATCTATGGACCTTTTATTTTCTCGGAGCCAACAGTTACAGGAAACATTGACCTTGATATGCTGCAATTTTTTTTTCAGCCACAATTAGAAAGTGATGGTATTGTTTTCTAGCAAGACACTGCACCATCCCATTTCGCATGAATTGTTCAAGACAACCTGGATGAACAATTCCCTGATAGGTGGATAGGTCGCGGTTGTGGGCACCGCGGTCTCCTGACTTAACATCCCTTAGACTTTTTTGTGTGAGAGTTCATAGAGTCGAAGTGTACGCAGTGAAGATCTACACAATTGAAAAAATAAATTAATGAATAACTGATGCAGCAGCACAAATAACACCACATATGCTAGCAGATGCTTTTCGCGTCACCCATGAAAGATGGAGCCTAGGCTTAGACTTACAGGGCAACCACATTGAAATGTATTGATTATACCTTGTACTTCTTATTTGTACTAACAAGTTCTTTATTAAAAGCACTTTGAAGGAAAATGCCAAGAAACTTTTGAAACACCCTGTAAATGATTGTTGTTTTCATTATTATAATTATTAATTTTTATGTTTTTTTAGGAGCTGGAAAATCTAAAATCACAATTCATAAGAAAAACAAACCCACGAAGGTTATAGTAAAAAAAAAAGTTCATTTCCGTTCAGAACTAGACCATTTCCAGGCTGCAAAATGTGTGAAAAACATTGGTTTAGAACATACTTTTAGCTCTTCCGCCAACAAAAATAACAAGGAATGCTGTCCTGCTACAAATAGCTGTAGTTCACATGATTCTACGTTAGATGAAATTATCGAGCCTGTGAAACGGTACAAGTCCAATCCCCATAAATGGAGAAAAAAATGTAAATAAAGCCAAAAGATTAAAAGGTGCAGCATATGAAACTGAAAACCATAAAATAATTCCTGCCAAACCAATGAGAAGACCTACTTGCATAAATAATAGAAAACATCAATGTTGTGCAAAATTTCCAGAAGAGAAAAGAAAGATTATATTTGATAATTTTCATTCCCTTGACTCATTACACAAGCAAAGAGAATTCTTTGTTAGGCACATCACTCGGAAAAAACCGAAAAGACATAGTAGTGAAATATCTAGAAAAGAATTCACAAAAACATACACATTTACTTATGGCAACGAGAAACACATTGTTTGTAGAGCCTTTTTTCTAGATATCCTTGGTATTAGTGAGGGACTAATTAAGGGAGCATTTAAAAAAATTAACAAGACTGGTGTCATAGAGTCTGATAATAGAGGGGGGTGCAGAAGTAAAAAAAAATCCAGGAAGTAACCCACGGATCAACTTGAATGATGGTGAAGATTATGTGAAACAGCACATCCTTTCATTTCCTGCTGTGGAGTCACATTATTGCCGCAAATCAACTGATTTTAGATTTTTAGATGCAAATTTAAATATAAATATCATGTATCGACTGTATAAGGTAAAATGTAAAGCAGAAGGCAGAAAAGAACGATGTTATGAATCATATAGGAAAACATTTAAATCCTTCAAATTAAAATTCCACCAGCCCAAAAAAGATTTATGTAAAGTATGTGCCACTTTTGAGGCGAGCTCAGAGGCGGAGAAAAATACAAACAGAGAAGAATTTGATTGGCATCAAGAAAGAAAAGAAGCCGCAAGAATGAAAAGGAACGAAGACAAACTCTCCGTTTTAGGAAGTGAAAAAGTACTGGCTTTCAATTTTGATCTGCAGTCAGTTTTATCAACTCCAAAAGGAGCTGCAGGACCTTTTTTCTATGTTCGAAAATTGGCCATCTATAATTTAACTATTTATAATTTGGAAGATTCGAGTGTTCAATGCTATATGTGGGATGAAACCGAAGGAAGAAGAGGCAGCATTGAAATTTCATCTTGCATATTCAATTACATTATGGCCCATCCAGAAATAGAGCACGTAAAAATGATGTCGGACAGCTGTAGTGGCCAGCAAAAAAATTTCCATTTTTCAGCTATGTGTCTTCATGCTGTCAAAGTACACCCAACGTTATCCACCATAGATCACGTTTATTTTGAGCCCGGGCACTCGTACATGGAATGCGATTCCATTCACTCAAAAATAGAGAAAAAAGCAAAAAATACTCCTATATATAACACCTGAAGAATGGGCACAGCTTGTGAGAATGGCTCGCACGAAACCTAGTCCTTATAATGTTATTAGATTACTTCATGATGCCTTTCTCAATTTTAATTCACAT
Organism: Maratus michaelseni; assembly: GCA_963931845.1. Classification (NCBI taxonomy): domain Eukaryota; kingdom Metazoa; phylum Arthropoda; class Arachnida; order Araneae; family Salticidae; genus Maratus; species Maratus michaelseni. The sequence continues at coordinate 75,838,375 of OZ007594.1, forward strand.
GAGGCAAAATTTGAAATAGAAAAGCAACATAAAAAAAAGTCCAAAAAAAATGGAGACAGTAATGAGGAAAAAGAAATAAACAATCACAGAGAAAATGAGCAGACATATAAATTTAGTGACGCTGTTTGGTTTCAGTACCGAAAAAGCAACGAAAACAAAATATTTATGAAAACACTAATACAAGATGAAAATTTCATTGAATTATACATTAAAAAACGAAAAGGAAAACTAAATAGCAAACCAGTCAAACCATACCAGCAACGTCTACCAATTTCAAACGAAAAGAAAAAAGATCTTTTGCTGTTATGCACCCACAATTTAATACCAAGATCCTATCACGATTTCTACAATTTACTACCAACTTCTTCCACTGCACGCGATAATTTAGCAGAACCTGATTGGAGTGACATTGAAGAAGAAATTGATTAAGATTAATTTAGTTGATAGAACTGAAGATAGAATTGAATCTCACAATTGAAGTTAATATTAATTTTTGCTACATTTTATAAAACTTATGTAACGTTTGAAAATAAATTATTTTGTTCTATTAAATTAGTATTTACTTACAAATAATTCACTAAGGAAAACTGTTATGCGTTTGATAGTGAATATGTAAATATAAATAAAATACTAAAAAAACAATTCAAACTATCGTGTATGGCACAATCGCTACTTTGATGCAGGGAACCTTGAAAAAGTACATAACAGCTTAGTGATTCAACTAACGAATGTATTCTTTGTCGATTAAAACAATGAAATTGTAAATTTCGGTGTCAATATTAAATAGTACAGATTAGGAAAACTATAACAATCAACAACTTCAGCATTCCACTGATGTTGAATCCACAATAAAAACATTTTCTCGCTCTCCACACAAAAGTTTTAATATTCTTATTCGATAGTTTGACATAGTAGTGTCGCATTTCACTATAAAATTTAAATTGTTATACATATTATATTGTTATATTAATTGATTATACAATTAGTCATGTTAATTGATATAATTATTGATGATTAATTTTCAAAAAAACATCAAACTGATTGATCGGAAATTGGTGCAAATGTACAACTTTATGTACAGTGAATTGAGTTTAAAAATGCTGCTCTGTCAAAAAATAAAGAAAAAACATACGTCAACAACAGACTATGAAACGCTTTCTAACGCATCCAGAACACTGTAAGGAACACTATTTAAAAAAGGCAAAAGAAGATATCAAAGTGAAACCGCGATTTCGGAAATTAATGTCCATATCCGGAAAAGTATTCGAAATCTTTTGATTATCCTTACACGCGATCAATAGATATGTAGCTTAGTTACAAAATGCATAGCACAGTCAAAAATTTACCTTCACCAATTTCTATAATTAAACGGAAGTGTACTCAAATTATTTTGTAGAGACTTGTTTATTATCTGCAACTTTATGTACAGTACACATCATGTAGCTTACTGTACTGTACTAAGGCAAAATTTAATTCAGGTGAAAGACGCTTAACACTATTAAAAACACACTTCCAGAAATTACCATTTATAGCCGACAATATATCCAGTTCTTTGCGTAGCGCTGTATATTATGAATTTATTTATATACTACGAATTACTAAATATAATTTGGCCCGAAATAGCATAACTTAACTAAAAAATACTTTTAAGGCATACCCACCCATACAGAGTAATGCTTACAAATTCTTTTGTGTAGCCCTGTATATGATCCACAGAATTGCTATAAGCCACGTAGTATGCAAATAGGTCAACTTAAAAACGCATACCATAACTTAAAACGCACTTCCAGCAATTACCGCTAATATAGAGCACTATAATCTATATCTCTCGTGTATACCAGTAAATAAACGATAACTGTCATGCCTTGTCATATTGCACAGTTAGCATTTTGTAGTGAACTTCAGTAATGCGTATAATTTCATCATGTTTCAAATAGTGTAACATTATAAATATACGCTTCAAACAATTTTGCACCGTATATTATTATGAAAACTGATTTTTTTGAGTGATCCTGTAAATAAATGATAAATGATTTGCACAACATATTCTACATAAAAAATATTTTAATGCACTTTATAAGTGCATATCAATTTCATTATAGTTGAAATAGTGTAACATCATTAAAATACACCGCAAACTTCTTTTTCCCCATTGAGCGTAATGTAATAGAATTCCTTTCATTTCCCCTGTAAATCAACTAACAAGAACAAAAAATAATTCGTCAAGCATACATTATGAAACGTTTTACAACACATCCAGAAAACGTTAACGAAACTTCGCCGTTAAATAAGGTGAAAGAAGATACGTAATTGAACAGTTTAGAACACATTTAACACATTGAAATATCCAGTGTTCAAAAATACCTTCCATTGTCAAAAAGGTAATCGAATTTTTTTGTGCAGCCCTGTATATGATTTATAGATGTGGATATTTAATACATGGAGGATGAAATATAGTTCAGTTAGAAAATTCACATTTAGCAATTTTCGCGAATCGATTGAAATCACTCGAAATATTTTGTGCAGCCCTGTATATTATCTGAAGTCTTTTGTACACACCACATATTAAGCTAAAATGCAACTTAAAACTCACTCGCAGCATTTACCAACCGTAAATGACAATGTATATTTTCCTTTGCGTAGCCCTGTATATGAATTTATTTATATTCCACAAATTTCTATTAGTCTACTAAATATAGTTCAGCAGAAAAATGCGTAACACAATTAAAAACTACCCTTAAGCACTTCACTCCCATAGTCTGTAATGATTACGGATTCCCTTGTGTAGCCCTGTATATGAACAACTCAGTTTATAAACACACACGTACTATGAAAAAAATTAGTTAAACTTAAAAACGCAAACCAAAGTTGAAAACGCACTTATCACACATAGACTGTAAATATCGCACATGTACTGTAAGTAATATATTTTGTGTGTCCCTGTAAATAAACGTAATGCACGCAAGAGAGCTATTTATAGTGCACCTCAGTAATGCATATAATTTTCATTATGTTTGAAATAGTGAAATATCACTAAATTACACTGCAAACGATTTTTCCCCTTAGAACGATGTGTAACAGAATTCTTTTGTTTGACCCTGTGAATGAATTATAATAAATGCTTTGCACTCCATATTCTAGAAAAAGTATGTTTTAGTGCACTTCACAATTGTATATCAATTTCATCATGTTTTAAATGACGTAGCATCATCAAAATGCACTTGAAACGATTTTTTCCCATTGACTGTGATGTAATGGAATAATTTTGACTGTCACTGTAAAAAAAAAAAAACTATTATACATACTTAATTTTCAATAGAGATCATGCTATAGTAAGCGACAATAACGTACAAAATTTTCAGGGCAATCCAAGTACATTTACTAGAGATAGAGCACGGACAGAGTGACAGACGGCAGACGGACAAACATAAGTCATAAACACTTTTCAACTAGGTTGATAAGTGACTATCTAGGTTGACAACCATATTGATACAAATATGGTATATTCGCTACTTTGACTTGTAAAATTTTGCAAAAAACTGAGAAAAGTACAAAATTTTACAAATCAAACTATCGAATACGGCAAATTCGCTACTTTGAGTTGTAACATTTTGCAAAAACTGAGAAAAGTACAAAATTTTACAAATCAAACTATCGAATACGGCAAATTCGCTAGTTTGAGTTGCAACATTTTGCAAAAACTGAGAAAAGTACAAATAAACATAGCATTTCAAACTATCGAATGTGATTTTTTGGCGAATAAAATTAGCCAAATGATTTTTCTCGATAGCAAGCTTAAATAGGATATTAAACAGCACAAGAAATATATAACAATTAGTTACTTCCGCCAAGCGCTGATTTTAAATCCATAATTAAAACAGTTTTTTTGCCTTCCTGAAAAGTAGCTATTTTCAAATTCGATAGTTTGACATGGTACCGACGATATGTAAAGAATACTATAAAGTGTTAATTCACAATGCAATCAACACAAGTAATATTTTAAATAAAACTAAATTAAATATTGAAATAAATAATAGGAAATTATTAAATTATCACAAATTACTAAAAATCAAATGTAATAATTTAAATTTTCCTTATCTTGTTATAATTCCAAAATTTCATAAAACTCCTATTAAATTTCGCACAGTTACCATCGGGTGTAACACATATAATAATAATGCAAGCAATTTACTACTTAATATTTTAAAGCAGATATATGACATAACGTTAAAACATAATAACCAAAATTGCTTAAAAAACAGTTTTCAACTCATTAATAAAATACATAATATCAATCCGGTAAAATTCATAAAAACATTAGATTTTAATGATTTATTTAATAATATTGATATAAAAGACTTACATAAAACATTGTGTATATTATTTAAAGAATTTAAATCTCAATTAAAATTAAAAGAACATATTTCAGTAAATTTTTTTAAAACTTTACTCAATTTTACATTGCATAATAATTACATCATATATGACAATATTATTTATAAACAATGCCAGGGAATTCCGCAGGGCGGAACCGCATCTAGTATTCTCTCTGACCTTTACTTACATTATTATGAAAGAAATATTAGTCCGAACAATGATTACGTATTTTATCGCTATATTGATGACATTATCATTTTTTATTTCAATGAAAAAAATTGCATATCACCACTCAATTTTTATCCTACTCAGCTTAAATTAAGCGAAAATGATTTAAATAATAATTATATAAACTTTCTTGACTTAAAAATTAATATTAATAATAATTATAAATTAATTTTTGATATTTATGATAAGAGATTGGATTTTCCATTTAAAGTAAATATTTTTACCAATTTTGCTTCATGTTTACATAAATCAGTTTATAAAAATATAATTATCAATTATCTACATCGTATAAAATACTTATGCTCAGATATAAATAAAAACAAAAATATTAGATTTATTCGAGATCAAGCAAAAATATATGGTTATCCAATTTTTATGATAAATTCAATCATCAACTCTTTTAAATAACATTTATTATATCATTTAAATATAAATACGGTATGTAATAAATTATTGTTTTAGTGTGCGACAACATATAACAATAGATATAGAAAATTACAATTATAACATACATAATTACAATTATAACATATAAAGAAATTTAATATTTGATTGAACATTATATACACTTTGTATAGTATGTGATTGTGCATTGCCGATCACCTCTGTTTAAGGTGTTATTGATGTGAAGTTTTCATACATTTATCAAAAACACCCTCTCACTAATGTTAATCCTATGGGGGTGAAATAATTTATGATATCTTGTTCGCATTTCAATATTTTTAAATTTTTTTTTTTCATTGGATAGCTGAAGTAAAACTATGTACGCTCCTTTGTATTTTTTCGATTTTAATTACAATTTTTTAAAAAATTAAAAACTTTTACTTTCAGAACCGGTTTCGAAAGTGAAAGTATCCTCAATTTAAAAAACTGCAACAAAAATCGAAAAAGTAAAGTGCATAGAGATTGACCTCAGCTATTCAATGCAAGAAAAAAAAAAAATATATATATTGAAATGCATAAAATAGATATCGTAAATTATTTCCCCCATAAGATAAACATTAGCGAGCGGGTGTTTTTGACTGAGTGAAGTAGGCTGTAAAGTAAAAAACTTCAACAGTATGGTATTCATTCATAAACCATAAAATAAATTTGTTCTGAGAAAAGAAAAAAATTTCTATAAATAAAATTAGTTCTTCTATTTAAAATAGAAGTAAATTAAATACAGTGTATAAAAATGGTATTTTTCCAATGATAGCATTTTTTCCTGTTGCACTACTACACTTGCATCATTCACTTGAGATTTAGAGTAAAACTTTTATGCTCTTTGTGCAACTGTGAGAGAGCTGTTGATGGCATTATATGTCTGTGTGTATATATAAAGTTTCAAATACTGCAATATAGCAATATGTGCACTTTACAAATTGCAAATGTGGCTTTGTATTTTTTCTTGGTTTCTTGCCTATTTAAAAATTGTACGCGTCTCAATACTGTCATTGCTCTTTTTATTTTTTTATTTTTCATTTTATTTTTATTTTTTTATAAGCGAGTTGTTTTTCAAGTGTACACACAGTTCATGAATTGGCAATTTTAATTCTAAATATATTGTTGTTCAAAAACAAATTGGAGGAGCTAAAAGTATTTTAAAACAATAATGAATCATATATTTTTTTTTGTATTCAGAATTGTATTCTTAAAAAATGATAATTTTTAAAATGAAGATTAATCAATGTTGAATCTCTGCTTTTAGTAATAAATAAAAATTTTAACAAATTTGAAAATTTATTTATAAATTGCTAATATAATACATATACAGTATTTGGAAGCAATTTATGAATTTAAAAAAAAGTTAGTTTCTTTGAATTAAAAGAACAGCACTATATAATATTGTTACAAGATAATATATATTTAAATTGAGTTTTAAAAAAATCTCAAAGATGTATTTGTAATAGCTGAAGTTCTATATATTATAACTAAAACTGGTCATTTATTCTAAAAGAATTTTAGCATTTTTTTTTAAATAAAAGCTGTATATAATGTTATTCCTGTTACAAATATTAAAATTGATGGTGTAGATAATACATGTGTTTGATTTTAAGTATTTCTATTTTTAGATAATGTGCCTCCATATATGCATAGTATACATAAGTACATATAAGTACTTTTCTCTTCATTTCATTATGACATTATTTATCGATATATATATATCAGCAATGTTTGGCTAATATGATGATGAAACCTCTCATTTAATTTTATTTGTGGTATTTAGGCATTTGGAACTTGATAATTCTGTCTAAATTCCACAAATTTCATTTCATTCATTTAATTCCATTTATTCAATTTTTAATTTAATTTCTTATTCTTTTAATATGTTTTTGTCTCCATATTCAGTTTGTTGGGGAATCTTTCATTGTCAACTACTTATTACATACTTAATTATTATTTCATTGTTTAAGTTGGTGTTATGATAATGTTTCATTTATGGTTATTATATATATATATATATATACATACGAGCTGAACATTTATTAACAAAATTATAATTACTTCGCTTTTAACTGGTGCAATAGGATCACTTAACTACCTTGTTATAATTAAATTCCCTAACTTAATTTTTGTCATTTAAGATTAGATACTGTAATAATAGTTGTCCTTTTTACAAGACATTTACATGTATTTTGATTAAAATTTGTAATTAATTAAAAATTAATTTGGTTATTGTTTTCATAAATGGAATGAAAGGTTTTTCTAAAATCAGTGTTGTCACAAAAATAAAATACCGCAACAATGACTATTTAAAAAAAAAAATCATAATATAAAAAAAAATATATATAATATAATTTAATATAATAATAATTTAATTTAATATAATAATAATAGTAATAATTTAATATAATATAATTATATATAAAAATATATAATATAAAAAAAATCATAAATATAAATATTTATGATTAAAAAGCAAAATTTAAATTCAAATGCTCAATTTATTTTTCTTTGTCCCATTTTTTTTTTTTCGAAACAAATGATGTCACCCTCTAATGCAATTAAAATATGATTTTTTTTTTTTTTCATTTGCTATTTTTAGTCAATTTTTATTGTAACTTTGATGAATAAATTAGATGATATTCTGGCTTGACTAATGCACGGCTGCCAACTTCTACGCTTACTTTGAATAAAATAAATATTTTAGTACCGGAAATTTCACTTAACAATCGCAATAAAGTATAAAGTACTGCATGTCATTAAAAAAAATTTAGTGTACAATTTATTAAAGAAGTTGGCAGCTCTGCTAAAGTTGTTTGCAAATATTTTTCGTCCTTATTATTATTATTATTATTTAAAGTTTAAACCTGCATCTAAAAAATATTAGACTGCAGTGTGAAATCTTCGCACAGGTCCTCTGGTTATTCTATAATTTTATTATTTCAATTTTCTGTGAAATTTAGAATGTTGAAGTTTACAAAATATGTTCTTACATGCAGTCGTATTATTTATATATATATATATATATATATATATAAGATAATTTACTTTTTGTAAGCATAATCTTAACTCCTGTTTTTATAAAATGTATTTTATATTTAACTTATTATTATTTAATATGTCTTACATTGATTTTACCATAAATGCCTTTTGTAGTGCTGTAGTTTTTAAAGAATTGATCATTTAAAATTTCTACATAATCTGGCTAGTTTTAGTGTTAACCCTTTTTTTTTTTTACTTAAAGAAACTTGATCATTTCAATATTCAAATAATGTGAATGACATCTAAACTCATGTCCTTGATCAACATATTTTGCAGTGTTCAGGATATAATATTTATATTGACTTTATCATGCATTGAATGAATCTGTTTGCTTGCAAAGAAATTAAAAAGGTATTTTTTATAGTTACAGTTTTATTAAAATGCCCTTTTCCTTTGCACCACTTGGAATTACAATTTTTTCACACTTTTTTATCATGGTGTAACTATTATATCAAAAATCACCAAAGCAGCATTAATCATTGTTCAACTAACTTACAATTTATCCTTTTTGTGTGTGTGTGTGTTTTCCCTTGATAAGAAGCAGCAAAAATCGTTAAAATGTTCAAATAAGTGTTTTGCATGGTGTATGTTTGGCATAAAAGCCCAACAGATTGTAAGCGTGATTTTGATTGTTTGGTCAGCTGTGCAAAAACCTTCTATTTAATTTTCAAAATGACTGTGTGCAAATGTGTTCAACTTTTTTTCCCTTCAATTTGTGAGTGTTTCATTTTACTTCTCATTCCCCCCCCCCCCCCCTGTTTTTGATTATTGAAGGAAAAATTTGATTTTTCCTTCCCTCTGTGTTTATAGCAAAAACAGCTTTAGGGTTTTAGATTATTTTGCCTGTGTATGTATTTAATTTTTTTTTTTATGTGTAATTTTGAAGCCTATTTTATATATTTTTAAGAGGTTTGTGTAATAGTCATACATATTTTCCCTTTCACTTGGTAATTATGCATGGTAGTTAATTTTATTTACTACATTTTTCGTAATTTTTTATTAGTTATTATTTGCTTTTAAAATACATAGACAATATTAGCAAAGAACAGTACAAAATAATGTAAAGTATTTGCTTTACTGTAAAAAAAATTATTTCCTTAAAAAACGGCAAAGTTTTATACTTTAAAGGAAGTTAGTGAAAATAAACTATGTAGAATTATTCTATGATCTTTTAGGATTGCTTTTATAATAGAATCTTGATTTATTTCAATACTTAAAAATTAAACTGGTTGAATAAACTTTATCCCTTTTTAAATTATAATCTAAAATTTGTAAAACATTGGGTGGTTTGAAAATTAAATTTAATAAAACAAGCTTCATTTACTACTGCATATTTTTTAAATAACTTTTTTCTTTAAACTAATTATTAGGGACAAACTGTGGTTAAATTAAAAAAAAATAATAATACTGGTGAAATGTGTGATATTACAAAGTGTGTTATTAAATTGTAACCATTATTTTTTAATGATGAGCTATTTATATATGTATAACATTGTTTGTTGCAGATGTTTCAAGACAAGTGCAAATTACTATGCAATGCACTTCTTTTTCATATTTAATTGCAATCTCAAAAGTTTTGATGTTATTTCTAGAAGTAGCTCTTTGTTTTACTGAAATGTATAGTTCTTGTACATACATATATATTTATATATATAGATAGATAGATGTTCTGCCTGAATGTAAAGTACAGTTTAATTGAAACTTATTGAGTGTTTCTTATTTTGTCTGTAGTTATTTGTACACATAAGATTAGTCATTATTCATCAAGATAAAAAATTTCACTGTGACTCTTCTTTGCTAAAATATTTTGGTATGTTTTCGTACTTTTGGGTTAAAGCAGCTTCCTCAATTACGATTATGCTAAGATTGCAGTTATGATTTTGGCAAAATCATCTCAAAGTTTATAAATGCATATATATACTCTAAATGCTCACATATGTGACATATACGTCATACATACATCATATATATCTTATAGCTGGCACATATGAATCACGAATGTTATATACATATTATTATAATGTCATATATGCTTTATAATTTGGCGATTCGTCCTTGGGGGCTGCTATAACACAAAAGTATCAATATGTTTTAATAGAATTGTTTATAAATCTCACTTTCGTAACAGCCATTTCATGAATGAATTTCTTTCCTTTTATAGTTTGGTTATTTTTAATGAGATAAACGTTGACTTTTCTGAAGTGTTATCTGTTATGTCTCTTCTCATTTTACATCCAGTATTTCAAATGCCAGCAGAAAAAATAGAATCGGAATCAGATCATATAAATGTAAGATTGCCAAAAGAAGAAATTAAGAAATAATTGGGTAACATAAAAATAGCACAAATGGAAATATGTGTAAAAAGCTGTTTCGGAGCTTCTAAAGCTCCAAAACAGCTACCTGCCTTTTTACACATGTTTACATTTGTGCTATTTTTATGTTGCCCAATAATTATTTCTTAATATAACAGCACAAAGTTCAATCCTCCTCTTTTAAAAGAAGAAATGTTTGTGTTCAGTCCCACTCTTTAGCATTTTATGAAGTATTATGGGATTGTTTATTTAAAATTACAAATAGCAACAATGCATTGGTATCTCACACTGTAAATCTTTCTGAAATATTACGTAATAGTTAAAAAGGAAAATTATCACATTTTGAAATGAATCTCCTTTAGATGATACTCGTAATGTCATAAAACATTAAATACTTTTGAACAAAAAAAGAAAAAGAAAAACTTTTATTTTCTGAGTTAACTTAATGTTATACAAAAGCCAAAATTGTCAGATATTTAAATAAAAATTCATACACTAATTTCATTCCTTCATAACTCCTTTTTACTTATCTCCCTCAAAAGGTTTTCATTTCTATTTTTCATATAATATTTTCCCATCATATTACTTCTTGTAAATACATATTTTATACATATATTATACCATATTTATTTTATTTTATTTATTGCATACTTTTTTATGTTTGAAGGGGTTTTACTTTTAAATAAATTTTGAAACTTAAAAATGAGTTTGATACTAACAGAATCTATTTAGGTTTTTGAGTGTTCCTACATATGAAAGTTGAAAAATATCCAATATTTATGTAACAATTCTTATTTTGCTTATCTTTTATTAAGATGTGTATTTACGATCAACTCTTTTTATGACTTTACTTTTGTCATCTTCATTGCATTCCCAGGCACCTCCAGCCCCTTTCTGAGCCAGATACTGACATTATATGAGAAAAAATTCTTGTGCAAGACAGTGGTATATAATATTTTGCTACAGTAAATTATCATTATGTGGAATATTAATTTAATCTTGATTACCTTTCACAGTAGATCCTACAAAAAATTACACCAATTAAAAATTTGACCCTGCAGTATGTTTATTTAGCAAAATTTAATGTATTTCAATTATTTTGATTCTTTTTTCATATAAAGTACTCGTAACATCATTGTTATTGTTACATTTTTTTAAAAATCATTTTCATATTAACATGTATAAAAATTATGATGGTGTTATGACATATTTAAACAATTTTAAATGAAAAATTAATCAGAGGAAATATGATCAAAAATATGATCAAATGTGTCAAGGACGTGCACTTGAATCAACGTTAGGGCAAGCTGTATCAAGTATCTTGCCAAATTATTAGGCCCATTGATAAAAATTTAGAGCCCTTAGTAAAATATTGAATTCTTCACTTTTTAAGTAGTAATATTGCAGTTTTGCTATTTGTTTTTTTTTTTTAATATAGGTAATATTATTTAACAAATTAGCAGTACTTACAGTGGAATATAAATTTCCAATGTAATTTTGAAGTTGCAGGTTGAATAACTTAGGCAAAAAAAAATCTGCCTAATATAGAAAACAATGATCTAATATCTGCAAAAATCTTGGTTCTAAGCTGTGTGTATTTTAAAGAGTGTACTGTATGAAACAGGGTTTCTACACCACCTGGAGAACCTGGAAAAGTCCGGAAATTGGCCAAATAAGTAAGAGAATTTGATAAAATTTCATTGTGATCTCCAAGAAAGTGCGCTTTTGGGTCAACCAGAGATGAGAATCTTCCCTAGTTTGCAAATTCTACATTTAAAAAAAATCATCTAAATTATTCTTTCTTTGGAAATTTCTACCTTCATCTTCCGCCCTCCTCCCATCTACCATAGCAAATAGTTGCCAATTTTTAAAACTCATTATTGCAGATTTGAAAACTTTTTTTTTTTCAGCAATGTATTTTACTTCAATTAACAATAAATAACTATCACAAGCCTCCATCTCCCCACTGAAGTGTCTGCTTCCTCCTCTTGTGTCTCCTGTTGAAAATAAAGTTTATCTGGACATTGATTTTGTGATACAGTTGAGGAAGTGAATGGTGACTCGTGAAATATTGTATAGCAAATTCTTACACTTTGTAGAAAACTTCATTTCAAAGCTTGTAATGATCATAAATTATTAAAGATAGCAATTCCAATTGTAATCCTCAAAGCAATTTTTTTTTGGTATTTAGAAAAAAGCTTTTAATCATTATCATCAGCAATCAGGAAATTTTAGTGTAATACAACATTTGTTTTACTCTCAGCGTATCCACTATGCACTATAGCATTAGACTAGAATTTTCTTGAAATACACCTGGAAAAGTGAGGGAATTTCATTCTCTTGTATGAGTAACAACCCTGATCAAACCTTAAAACTTGATTATTGCGACAGCTCTGTTATAACTAGTGTTGCTAGATGTCTGATTTTCAAGGATACCAAGACCCACCTTGCAAAACCATTGCACAAGACGCCAAAAGTCCTTTCGCAGGGAACATGAATTTTTCAAATTTAACACATGATTCCGTTATAGACAAGCTCTGTTTTCATAGGATTTACTGTATTTTTGTGCCCCGATTTAGACTCTTATGACCTGCTTTTTTGCGACAGTGGACTTGACAACACTAGTTATAACCAGCAAGTGCTAGTTATAACGATATCCTAAAGCTCCTTATCAGTCAAGACTGCAAGTTACACCTCTTCAATTTTAATTCTTCTGGCACTTGCTGGGTACTGGTGCCAGTATGGTTTTTTCCTTCATTCTTTTTATAAAATTACTGTTTGACTGTATTTAACAAAACTTTCACATTGTTTTCATTGTAAAGCAATGTTTTTGTGCCTTATTTGTATATTAATTTTTTAAGAGTATTTTAACAGCTTGCATCATTATATCTTTATTTTAGGGGTTGTGATTGGAATTCAGTAATTGAATTGATGGGAATTCCATCAAGAATCAGAGAAATCATCATAATGGCAGCAATTCTAGCAATTATCAAGAGCCATCTAATGACATAGTAGAAATACAGCCCAGTTACAGAATAGGAGTGACAGATCTAGACGAAGCGATTGGTCTAATAGCTCTTGGTTTCACAGTCTTCCACAACAGGGGAATGACAGACATCTGCGACAGAATAGGAGTCGCACACCCCAACAAAGGAGTTCGGATGGTAGCCTCCCTCAATGGAATATGAGTAACAGATCTCCACAACAGAATTGGAGTGACAGACTTCGAGTTCATAATCGGGGTGACAGACCGTCACAACAGGTTTCAATCAACAGCCCACCATAAAAGAGGGATGATGGACCTCTGCAGCAAAATAGAGGCAACAGATCTCAGCAACAGCATACAGGTGCTAGTATTCCATTTCATCCACCCATTTCTGGTAAACGCAATGATACATCAGCTGACATAAAATGTGCTATATGTTTAGATACTGAAGATGATCCTGATATGGAGTATCTTCCCTGTGGACATGGCTTCCATGCAAAATGCTCTCATGATTGGTTGTCAGTGAATGGTGTTTGTCCGGTGTGTAGGACTGTAGTTGCACCACAGAGTGACAATATGCAAAATAATCCAGGGGAACTTTTTGATAATGTGTCTTACAATCCAGAGGAACTTTTTGATGATATGCCTATGCATGTTTTTTTTTTTTTTTTATGAACATCCCAATTCTTATCTTTTTTTCACGATTAGCATAGCTATATGAAGTTTGAAATGTATTCTTCATTGAACTGAGTTTAAACAGGTTTCATACTTCAAAATCAGTTTCATCCTAAAGCTCCTTATCAGTCAAGACTACAAGTTACACTTCTTCAATTTTAATCCTTCTGGCTAGGAATACATTAGTATTTTGCAAATTTCTTATCAGAAAATTGCTGTTTGATTTCTTTACTGTACACTCTTCATAAGGGATGTTTTTTGTTTTGCTCTTGGCAAAATATTTCTATAATTCACATTTAATTTTATATTTTGAGTGTCAAAATCCTAATGAGGCTGTCGAGCTGAGAATAAGATTTTTTAACACTTGAAATAAAATTAAATGTCTATTTTAGAAATATTTTGCCGAGCGAAAAGGGAAGAAACATCCTTTTAAGAGAAAATAATCTGAAAATAATTAGTTTCTGATGATAAATTTGAGAAATATGTTAATCGTATGGGCATTCCAAGCCCATAGGATTAACATTGAAGAGGGGAATTTTAGATCTGACTGATAACGAGCCCTAAAACAGATGCAACTTTAGATCTGTTAAAAAACTGCTGCAGCAGATGTATATATGCTATATAATTTTTTAAACAAGGTATATTTTATTATTTTAATTAAAAGTGAAAGCTAGCTATTTTTATAGTGTCTTTTTAATAAAGTGTATTGTTCTTTTGATTATGTTGACTTGACTTTTCTGTCTTAATTTAAAAAAATTTAGCCCATGTGGGGTATGAAGATGAAAATCTTTAATTTTAAAGCACTTTATCTTTTCTGCATAGAGTGCACATTCTATTTTTTTTTTCTTCTTGTAAGTATTTTGACTACATATGTAATAAAAGGAACTGCGTATTTCTTTTGCATATGTGTGTTTCTTTTGCCAGATTGTCCTGTGTTTTTCAATCTATTTTCCTGTTCTATAGGAAGAATGTACAGAATACATTTGTCCTGTGTTTGTTTATAAGTATCGGACAAGTATTTAAAATTTTTTAGTGATGTTGAATTCTTTGCACATCACAGCAACTCCTATGTTGAGTGACACTTGCCATTCTTAAATTGCTAATTTATGTATTATATTTTATAATGTTCAGGGTTCGTACAGTTCTACCAGAAAATTAAGTTTTTTTTTTTTTTTTTTGTCTTTTTTAGCTGCAGAAAAATATTGCAAATTCTGTGAATAAATGAGGTGGTTGCGAATTCTGTGCTTAAAAAAATAAATAGAAATTTTCTTATCATTAATAGTGGTGTCCAGGCTCCTTGGAAATTCCAAGAAGTGTGCGAACCTTGATGTTATGGTGATTTTCAAATTCCCTGCTCAACGACGCAAAACTTTCTGACACATTTTTTAACATATAAAGGCATACAATTGGCAGGGCTAGCGGTTGAACCAATTTGGATTTGAATGGCGTTTTCCATTTTCAGATAAATAAATTACTTATCAAGTTATAGGCAATTGTTGTCACGTGATGACTGGTTTTTCCTCTATAACAGCATTGAAAAAAAATGTAGTTACATTTCGTAAACATTCATTACAGAAAAAAAAATTTCTAACGTGATTATTCATACAAAAATAATTAAATTATATGGGATAGTATATACATGTTAAACAAAATTTGATTTATTGTAACAAAAAGAATTTTACTTATACAACGATAATCAAATTTAAATTTTTTGTATGTCAAAGAAATTGTTGTGCTTTCTCAGCATGCATGAGTTCGACAAACCTGACTTAGAAGATTAAAGAACAGCATCTGTATATTATCATAGAAACAGTAATTTCTTTAAAATAACCATAATACAACCATATATAGCCATAAAATAACCATAATTTAAAATAACCAAAATACCATAACATTTTTTTTTTAATACCCTTTTCTCATCCTTACAATTTACTTTGAAACTTAAGTCATCTCTCATATATTTATATCATAAAAACCAAATGCATTTTTTAATTAACTTATTACAGTCGAATTTCGTCAGTAAGTCACCTTTATAAAATGTCACTCTGCATATTATGTCCTATTTCAGAAGTCCCAACCATTCTCATACACCTTTTCACATATTGTACCCCGCTTATTTCATCTTTTTTTTTTTTTTTTTTTTTTTTTTTTCCAACCACTTCTGTTAAGACAATGCTTTTAAGAGTGGCATAGACAAACTCTGTTTATTTTCTTTGTAAGTTTAACAACATTTCAGATGACAACTCTTTCCTTACAAAGATTGTCTGACATATCAACAAATTCTTTGAATGTAACAATAACTGAAAATGTAGCTTATGTTTTGGAGGCAAAGAATGGGCCATCAGTTGAATCCAACAAAGATCATGAAAAAGAGGAGCCTCCTAAACAGATTGTTGTAAAGAAGAAAATCCTTCATAGATAAACTAACAAGGAGAGTCTCCATAAGCGCATACTCAGAAAATTTTGAAAAAAATACAGAATATTCTTCTCATGAGGATAGATACGTTTATGAAAAAAATTGCTGCAGTACCTCGGTATAATGTCCGTAAAAAAATTATGAAACTTTTGTGTTTTTGTCGCTGATTGACGACAGAATGAAATAAAAAAAATAAGCTTTTATGAAAAGGCTCTTTTAGGAAAACTTTTTCTACTCTTCATACTGAACTAGTTTAAGTAAGTTTAACTTAAATTAATACACTTTTATAACTATGGTTTTGCCATATACATATATGTATATTTACAGAAAATTAGCATTGTATTCTATGGTTTAGAAAAAAATTTTAATTGATTAAAAATACTTCAAACTAAAATTTAATGTCAAATTCTGTTCATTGTCAATTTGACTTCAATATTGTTAGTGTCGGAGACAACAAGAGAAAACTATTGTTGCCGTGGAAACAACTTATTCAATATCAAAATGTATCATGAGAGTGTTCTTAATTGGGCAGTTACAGTTAAAGTACGTACATTTAAAACTTCTGCAGGCAGCAAAAATGGTAAAAATAAATAACTTCAGCAATACGCAACTTGTTTTTTATATATTATATAAGCTTATAGAAAAAATAATAAATTATTTAATCGTTAAAGTTAAAATTTATAAAATACTACGCATTTAAACACTCACTTAAAAAAGCAATTTCCAAATGCATTAAAATTGCTTGCATTTGGCGAGGAAAAAGTGTTGCTAGCCAAATCGTGTCTTTTTGCAGCAAATACTCGAAAGTTTGGTTACAGTTTTGATACAGCTAAGTTTGATTGATCCTTTATTAATTATGTGCATGAGTAGTTGTACATAAGCCATTAGCATTTTTTTTTCAAAATATTCTGAGTATGCGCTTTAAGGAGACCTTCCTTGTAAGGAGCTATATTTTGTCTTTAAATGACACTACAGATAGCTAATATAATGTGCTTTTTTCCTTAGAGAAGAGAAAAAAAATTTATTTCAGAAAATGCACAAATTAATAGCATTTTAAAATTGTTTCAAGATTATTTTCTCATTTAAAATTCTTTCCTGCGTGGAAATAAATATTAATCCTGAATACTCCCTCATGACAACATTTTGTGATTTACTTGTCCCTGAAAATCTATTTAAAATAACAAATTCGTTATTTATATCTATGCAGTGGCAGAAATCTTCAAAAGTCACAATTCTTATCTTTTAAAATATCATTGTACAACTATGGCAGGAAGACACAAGTTCTATTTTCCAGTCATTCTGGAAAAGGAATTCAAACAGAAAGTGAGGATAGACAAGGAATATCCCACAGTTTCTTTATGTTACTAACACTAACCGTACAAAGGCTTCAGAATCAGGATAGACTGTTTCTCCTTATATCCTATCAAGAACAGCTCAATTCCCTTTCAAACAGATGATGTAACAACATGATTGTAAACATGATTCAACATGATTGTAAAACACTTTAAGAAACTTTGACTATATGCTTGTTTCTCATATAGCAAATTTTTTAACCCAGTTGGTGAATATATTAAACTAGCTGACCCGCCCAGCGTTGCCTGGGCAGACTGTCATTGAAAAATATAACAGTGGAGTGGACTTAATAAAAAAAAAGATTGAATAATATTTATTTATACTAAAATCTTGTACAAAAATGAAGAGCTAAAATTTCAAAAGTATAACAGTTACGTTTAAAAAATGAAATGGCCAGGGAAAATTATTACACTTACTTTTATCTTTTTACTAAAAATCCCTTTTTAAAAATCATTGCTTTGTTTACATTTTAAATTTTATATTGCTAATTGTATTTTTAAATTATAAATATTAAATGTTTACAAAAATCAATATTTCAAATGAAAATGTATAAAAGTATATCTATTTAATTGTTAATGTTGACAAATTATGAATAATCAAGAAATCATTGTTTGTTTTACTTTTATTCCTGTAGGTGGCAGCACCAACCAGTGAGATGTGTTTCATTCAGACGTTGCCATTAAACAATTAACAAATAATCGCAATTTCTGTGCCATGTACGATAGCGTAATATATATTATAGATTTTCACTTTGAGCCCAAAGTCTGGTATAAAAATCAAGCATGAGCCAGTTTCATCTCTAGTATGTATGCAGATTTTTCTTATGTGTGCAATATGTGTTATTTAAAATAATAAATTGTGCCGAAAAACAGAATTCTTGAGTTAATGAAATAGACAAATTATTTTTCTTGCTTAAGCTTATGAGTTTTTTTTTTTTTTTTTTTTAAACAACAGCTGAACAAGTTTGTAATACAAGCATTGAGATCATGGTTGCCAATGCCAGGGAAATAACACAATTGAATTTTTAATATCTCTATTTTCATATAGTAATAGTCACCTTCTTAACACATGTATTAATAAATCTATATTTAATACTTGGAAAATTTTCCATAGAAAATTTCACATGCCTTGCATTCATAATATTTAAATTTTAATTGCTTAATAGGCGTAAAGCCAACATAGTGAAAAAGTACTCAAGCCAGGACTCGAACCCGGGTCATCACTATAGCCCACTGACGTTCTACCAACTGAACCACTTGGGAACGATACTCAGCCTGGCACTTTTCTCAATATAACATGTTGGCAAGGCTACAAACACAGCACAAGATGGAATATTTTCCGTGTGCCACCAACGCTGGGGCAAACATGAAACCAAAGAAAATCCAACATCGATAATTGAATAAATCTATATTTAATACTTGGAATTTTTTCCATAGAAAATTTCATGTATTATTTTGTGGCAAATTAAATTGAGTGCAAGGGGAAGAAAATACTAAATTTCACAAAATATTTGAGGCTATAGATATATAAAAAAGAAAATCATCATGCAAAATAAATAAATTTAAAGTAGTTAAAAGAAATACTCTTTTATAACCATTGAATGTTTATCTTAATTATATAAACTTTTCAACCTCCTCAAAAAACACAAACTTCAAATGAAGCAAGTGTACTGCAGAAATCTTGGGTAAACTCCAACGCTATACAAGTTTATTTTATTTTTAAATTGATTGTTTATGTTATAAAAGTTTTTAACGGTTGAAACATTGCTTTTTCGTTTTCCTTACAACAATCCTAGAAACAAAATTGTATAAAGAAAGAGGACTTCGAACCATAGATTGTGAAACAGATAGCTCTATGTCACTTGATGAAAATCTTTGAAAAAGAAATATTTTAAAGATGTAAGTTTTTATTTATTTATTTATTTTTAGTCGTTTGTTTGTTTTTGTTGAATTTCTAAAAATGTACTGAATCAATTTTCATGAAATTTAAATGGGACCAATTCGAGAGTATCCTCCCTTGGTTTAAAAAAAAAAAAAGTCACATGAATCAGTCACATAGTTTCAGAGTAATTTGTGAGCATACATTTTTAAAAATATAAATAAAATGCATATATGTTGAATTGCAAACATCTTGTTTTTTTTTTTTTTTAAGTTGGTGAAAAATCATGCCTAGTTTCATGACTGTAATTCATAATTTTTCCAAAAAAATTCCATTTTAATACATTAGTTTGGCGTGGTTACCAAACCAGATTATGGAAAAATAACCACATTATTTTACACTTGGTAGAAAGCACCAGCTAGTGAATTTATTAAAAGAATTATAATATTTATTTGGTTTCTTTTTTAACCTATGGCAACAGAAAAGAAAAGAAAAAAAAAACAGTATTTAAACTATCTTTTTAGGATTTCTAAATTGATTTCTCATATTCTCTCTCAAATGTGTCATCATAATTTAATTAATATGAAACTATTAATTGATTAAAGCGTATTTTTTAAAAAAAAATTATTACACTGTTTATTTTTTATTTATATTTTCTACTTTTTTGTTTTTAAAATATTTCACTGCTGCAGCTTTTCAGCTGGCCTTTTTTGGTAAATGTGTTTGGCGCATCATTAAATCTATTGTTGTTGTAACTTGTATACATTGTAAACATAAAGAATAATTGACGTTTTATTACCTATGGCAAGCTAATGGGGAAAAATGCCCAGAAACTAAATTATTACTTTATAATTAAGTTCTAAAAGTATTAAAATGTTGAATGATCATTGGAGACACACCTTTGTACATACACTGCTATCCAAAAATTAAGGGGCACTGACTGAACACTTTCACTTTTTACATAGTTTGTCGAATATCTACTGAAATTCTTGACATTGTCCTTAAACTTCGAGAATGTAAAGCACATCTTTAACTTCAAGAACAGTAGAAACAGTATAGTGCAATTAGAAAATCAATATATTGAATATTTGATGAGAGATGGGCATTTGTATGAAATAATTTTTAACTGTGCATGTGTAAATTATACAAAATATTATTTATCTTGATTTGGTAGTCAATTCTATAGAGCAATTCATATAAAAAGACCAGTCGAATATCGTGAAAACTCAGAAAGATATCGGCAATACAGTGAACTAATTAATAAATTGGGGAAAAAATTCAATTGGACGATAAGGGATCTTCCCCCTCCATAAATTTGTTAATTAGCTCACTGTATTGGTGATATATTTCTGAGTTTTCACGATATTTGACTGGTATTTTTATATGAGTTGCTCTGTAAAATTGACTACCAAATCATGAAAAATAATATATATAGTTCACACATGTTCAATTAAAAATTATTTCATACAACTGTCCATATCTCATCAAATATATTAATTTTTTAATTGCAGTAAACTGTTTCTACTGTTCTTGAAGTCAAACATGTGCTTTACATTCTCTAAGTTCAAGGACAATTTGTCAGGAATTTCAGTAGATATTCAATAAACCATGTAAAAAGCAAAAGCATCTGGTCACTGTCCCTTAATTTTCGGACAGCAGTGTGTATATATATGTGTGTGTGTCTGTGTTTATAATTCTAGCATATCAGGAAGTGAGTTAAAAATCTATTCCAAAATTCCATCTATACATACAAAAATCAAGTTGAGTTAAATAAAAAAGTGTAAAATTGTAGTTTGGATAGTTTTTATATGGTATTTTATTTGACTTTATTACCATTTCCGATCGTCTCGATTTTTAGACTAAAATAAATGTTAGCACAGGACAGCTAATTTTGCGATTTTTTAACTAAATCACTCACACATTGTATTTAATATGATAATATACGCCTATTTAATAAGCTATTTACTAGCTTCCACAACTTTGAAGAATAAATTGACCCAATTCTAAACTGTGAGAGGAATCTGCGATTCTTTATAGAAAATATTTTATGTATCATACTGGATTTATTACAGTTTTTGACGACACTTCACACAGAATTATCTACAACGATTATTATTTACAACTAACTTTCTTTAAAGAGAGAAAGAATCCACGTTATCATAATTAGTTTTGTGGTGCATGCATCAAAACACGCCGTTTTTAACGGCTCTATTTCACAACCCTGTCATCCCATATCCAGATGTACTCTAGAGCGGAAAAACCAAACGCATGATAACAAAAGAAAGTAGGGGACATGTGGTGCTGGCAAATACTTAGGTAATGTTTAACTATTGCATCTGCACTTATAATTTATCTGCCCATAATTTACTTTATTTGCATTTATTTATTTAGGCATTAAAAGAGAGAGATTGGGACAGACAGCAGAAGACATGCAATGTTAGAGGTAGGTGTCATAGATGTAGGATATTTCTTAAATTCGAGATTTGTTAATGGAAAATTCTAGAGACTTTCTTGGTTTCAGCCCCACTCTGATATTTCATCGAAATTTTGATGCCGGAGGGAGAAAAATAGATTTCTTTTTTAATTAGCAAAAAAAATTACCTTCTCCTTTAGCTAATAACCAGAATATCGCATATCAAAATATACCATTTGAAAATTTATCACAGATGAGCCAAGAATAAAAAGTCTCAGAGTGGGTCTGGCAAGCCCCACCGCCCCGTCAAGACGAAGTCCCGTCGATGGGGTTCCCTCCCACCACCCAGAAGAGCTGACCAATAACCGACTGTTTTATTTATTTATAATTTTTTTTTAGAAAATCAAGAAATGTTACACATTCTAAGTATCATTTTATGAATTTCTATATATGTTGATCATGATAATTTTGGTTGTCTATAAATTGGAGCCAAAAAATACTAAGACCACTTAAGTATGTTAAAAAAAAATTAAAAGTGATTTTATTGCATAAAAATTATAATCTTTTATATCTTCTTAACATTTATTTTCTTGTATACTTCGATTGTCATCTAGAAATTGTTTTCTCTAATACATTTTTTACTAAACTTTAAGTGTTATTTATTTCAAACCATTATTAATGACATTTTTATTTTAAATTTCACAGTAATTAAGAATTTTAACTTTTTAAAATTCTACAACTAATTATATAATCTTACTGACATGTATTTTCCAGTACACAGACTATCTTATAGATATTTTTTTACTGGTTCATGTTTTTAGAAAGTTTCTACTGGCTATAGTTGCACTTTAATCCTTATACATTATTTCTCCTGTCAACATCCCTTTTACTCAGAAAATATGAAACGCAGAACAACGAATGAGATACCATATGAAAGGTTTTAGAACAGGCTTCTGACATAGCCCACTTAACAATTCGTTAAAACATGTTTTTGATTAAAATTTGCTGAAATAAAAAAATTAAATCGGCATTGTTTTCATGAAAGAAATGAAAGGTTTTCCTGAAATTATTGTTGCCAAAAAAATAAAATACCACATTATATGATGCTCATAGCAATTATTATAAAAAACACCGCACAGGTTTATTTTATACTTATGATTAAAAAGCGAAATTGAAATGTTTAGATTGATATTTCTAAGTCCCATGGTTTTCCCGAAGCAGATGACGTCATCCTCTAATGCAGTCAAAATACGACTGTTAATTTTTTTTCTTGCGCGTGCCTTTAGCAATCTTGGATCAGTTTTTAGTCTAACATTGATGGAATAAATTAGATGATATTCTGGCTTGACTAACAACTAAATGTTGTTTGCAGATATTTTTATCCTTGCTTTTTCTTTAGAAGTTTAAACCTGCATCTAATAAATATTACATATTGATAAAAAATGATACTTCTCTATTATCCCGTCGACCACTTTTCATTACAAAAAACTATCGCCAAATAAATGGGAGAACATTGCCATTGGAATATCAAAAAATAAATAAAATATAAGAATTTAAGGACACAATTGTTATTTTAATTAATAAAATAACTACTAAATCAGTAAAACATAATGAAAAATACACGCAAATGTCGAATGTAATACCACTAGATGACGTAACAAACATGCATAATGATTCTGACATCAAGTAAATGGGACTGCATTTTTGGCGTTTAATCTTACAGTTTGTCGGTAGTTTTTTGTTATGAAAAGCGGTCGACGGGTTAATAGAGAAGTACCTAAAAAATATTAGATTTCAGTGCGAAATCTTCACACGGGCCCTCTGGTTTATATTTATTTATATATTTATATATTTATTTCTAACCACAGCTAAATGAGATTTTTATTTAAAACTTTGCAGTAAACAATAATGTTGAACTTTTTCTAAATTCTGTGATTTATTAAATGCTGACATTCTTTAAAATTTTTGCCTGTGAAATCCCAAAAATACTGCTTGGGTAAAAATTCCTTAGATAATATTTTAGAACTTAAATGATATTTCTAACCACAGCTAAATGAGATTTTTATTTAAAAATTAAGAAAACAATAATGTTGAAGTTTATCTAAATTCTATGATTTATTATGTGCTGAAACTCTTTAAAGTTTTTGCTCTGAAATCCTAAAAATACTGTTCGGGTAAAAATTCCTTAAATAATATTTCAAAATTTTCAGGAGGAAAATTTAATAAATTAAAGATTTATTTTTTTTTAATATATTTCTTTTTTATTATACGAATGAAATACGTAAACTTATAAACCCGTTTTGGCTAGCTCTTCTGACCCCTTCCCCCCCCCCCCCAACTACTCTTTAACTGTATGCATTTAATTAATACATTATTTGTGTACTTAGTGTTTAGAGTGTTATATGCATATTAAAAGTATGTTATGAACTGTGTGCCTAGCAGGTTAAAACGTTATGGAACATAAAAAACAAAGAAATCAAATTATTTTAAAACTCAATTTATTTCAAAAATATACATATACATTAAAAACCTATTCAAATATACATTTATTGATAATAATTAAAGAATTTGCATAACAAGTAAAAGAAGAGACAACATGTGTAATTTTTATGTAAAACTCATCAGTGATTAAGGTGAATGGTGAAGAAATATACTTAAGCATTTGATGAAGGTTGGAACCCTTTAAAAAATAATTTTCCCACTTATCTGAAATAGGTATGATAACTTGGCAGGTTACCAGCGGCTTAAATGTACACTTATTAAACATTCAACATCGCACAGTCCACTGCAAAACGAAATCAATGCTATCCTGATTATGGTTTTTACTCTGATTATGTTGGTAGTTATGAGTAATCAGGATACTATTTGTTTCATTTACAGCGAACACCGATATTTCTAATGGATATTTCGATTTACGCCGACGCTTCTAAGTGTTAATTTTAAACCACCGGCAATCTGCCATGTCATCCATACCTATTTCAGGTAAGCAAGAAAAATACTTTTTTAAAGGTTTTCAGCCTTCATCAAACGCTTAAGTAAATTTCTTCACCAGTTCTCGTTCTATAATATACACTATATTTCCAATGATGACCGGTCACTTTCGATTTTAGACGTTTTGTTAAGTATCTGGAAAGATACATGAGGAATTATCCTGAAACTTCAGGAGTGTAAACAACGAAGATTTTTTCCCGAAACTCCATAAGGGGCTGTCAACAAATTGAAGAAAAATGAACATCTTTTGGATAACCCTGTAAAAACTAATATTGCAAAAGATTCAAACTGTAGATTATGAATAAGTGGCTTATTGTAATAATTTGGGTTCATTTTTATGAAGATAGCATGTATACTCGAAGAGAAATTATGGTTTTTATAAAAACAGTCCCAAATTTTACCAAGTTTTTTGCTTATAATTTGCAGAGTTTTTAATATAAAAACAAGTTATTTTCAGAAAATATGACAAACGAAATTGTACACAATTCCCTGCAATCAGAATTAAAAAATAATAAAATTTGTATGAAATATGAGCAGGTTTACTAAATATTGTTTCACTGCGCATGCACAAATTCAATCAAAATATACTGTGCATAATATATTAGCTAAATATATAGACCAAATTTTATGAAAGTCTCAAAAACATAGCTTGAAAATTCTGATAGTAATCGTCGATAGAATAAGCTCGAAATTCGCTGTTCCCAAAAGAAAGCAAAAAGATGAGGGGTTGTATCAAATATACTAGCTTATGAAAGTTGACATAATAAGAATGAAGTGTTTCTCATTCTATATTTGATACAACCCCTCATCTTTTTGCTTCCTTTTGGGAACAGCGAATTTCGAGCTTATTCTATCGACGATTACTATTAGAATTTTCAAGCTATGTTTTTGAGACTTTCATTAAAGTTGGTCTATACATTTAGCTAATATATTATGTACAGTATATTTTGATTGAATTCGCGTATGTGCAGTTAAACAATATTTAGAAACCTGCTCATATTTCATACAATTTTTATTATTTTTTAATTCTGATCGCAGGGAATTGTGTACAATTTTGTTTGTCATATTTTCTGAAAATAACTTGTTTTTATTTTAAAAACTCTGCAAATTATAAGCAAAAAACTTGGTAAAATTTGGGACTGTTTTTATAAAAACCTGAATTTCTCTTCGAGTATACATGCTATCTTCATACAAGTGAACCAAAATTATTACAATAAGCCACTTAATCATAACTACAGTTTGAATGATTTTGCACTATTAGTTTGTACAGGGTTATCCAAAAGATATTCGTTTTTCTTCAATTTGTTGACGGCCCCTTATGGGGTTTCGGGAAAAAATCTTCGTGGAAATATATGACGTTTATCATGTTGTTTACACTCCTGAAGTATCAGGATAATTCCTCATGTATCTTTCCAGATATTTAACAAAACGTCTAAAATCGCAAGTGACCGGTCATCATTGGAAATATAGTTTATATATATATTTAAGAAAATTAAGTAAATTTCAGCTTGAATGACATATTAACTTCATTTTAGTAGATATCCCCTCAATGCCGTTTGATACCCTTAACGTCGTGATAAGTTAACGCGTGATGCATTTCATCTAGTGATGGGCCGATTCGAGATCTTTTAAGAATCGATACCTTAGTTTTCGAAAACTTTTCAGAATCGAAATCAGAATCGATTCTTTGTATTCAAATGTAGTAGCACTAAAAACTACTCCAGACTTCCTTCAAACTAATAAATGAGGGACGACATTTCGTCTGTTTCACTCTTCGAATGTTTATTCTACGTAAAATCGCTTGCCTTTTTTTTATGATCACGTGTCAGATTCACATCAGTCTATTAATAAAGTATGAGTAGCGCCTCTTTCAGCAAATGAAATGTTTAATTTTCGTACAAACGCTTCTCTTTTGTTTATGGCAACGTTTTATAATTTACAGCTGCAGAACAATTTCTTTTCTTTTTAATGTTTTTGAGTTTTGATATAAATATTACGATTGTTATGAGAGAAAAAAAAAAGACAAGAATTTTTTATCTGGATGACTCTATCCTATTGAACCCTACACCACCCCCTCCCAGGGTAAGATAATTTTAGGTAGATTTCGTAAGAAATACTACCTATTACATTTTCCCCTAAGTTGGAGTTTTTGAAAATTTTTTGCAGATCTACGCCGATCATGACTCCCAGAACCCAAAACCACCCCCAGTTCAAAACTTTGTCTATCTATCTATCTATGTCACTTTTTTATGAACATGATAACTCCCATAATTCTGCACAAATCTCTTTCAAACTAATACATAAAATCAAGGTGCATAAAATCTCGGTCAAGTTCATTAATGGGCCAAATTGAACCAAGGAGGGAGGTGGGGTGTGAGGGGCTTTTTGTGAAAACAGAAAAAACCCCACAATTTCTCAATTATGATACGTATCGAATCCGTTTAAAGTTATTATTACTTCTAGGAAAAGGACCGAAAATTTATGTATGACAGATTTTTGATATCATTAAAAATGGCCCCAAGGGGGGGGGGGGGGGAGGGGGTTTTAGAAAAAAAAATTCATAACTTCGTCAATTCTGAAGATATCAAATCCGCTTAAATTTATTATAAATCCTCTTAATATTATCTAAAACTTTTATATTGACAAGTTTTTTATAGGACCAACCCTTATAGCAAAAAAAATAAAAATAATAATAACAATAAATTAAACAAAAGCAATCCCTGCCGGCTCCGCCTGCAAACAAGTTAGATTTCGAGGTGGGCGTTTCCAAATGCCGCATCATGGCAAAAAGGTCATTTCTTCCGCAATTCCCAACAAACAGGCGCCCCACGGTCTGCGTCTTCGAAATCTATCTGTGCTTGTAGGCCAAGCTGTCAGGGATTTTTTAATTTTGTTTTCCTGTTAATGTTCATGTGTTTCCAACTTATCTTAAAAAAAGGATTGAGGGTGGCAAAGGCCTTTGACGGAAAAAAAAACTGCTTCAATTTTTTTTTAAAAACATGTTGGTAAAAAAAAAAAAAAAAAACTTATTTATATTTAGTATTTCTTAATTGATAAATTCTTGTATTGCTTTTTATGTTGATATGTTTAAAAATTGTTTTGCATGATAACTCTGACAAAAAAAATCTTAGTTTAGATTATTTCCTGTTTATATTCAGCAATTTTAAAAGCAGACTAGGCTGTGGGCCATTGCCACATGTGTTCCAAAATCTTGCCCGTACCAAGATAAATTCTGCCGACGTCCATGTCTCTCAGTATTGCACGTTATATCTTATTATTTTCTAAGATTTAGAAGGCGAAGAACCGGTCCTCCCCTGCATACGCCCGTAAAAGTAAGCAATTTGTCTTTAATTAGCGAAATCAAGATTTTTTTCTCTTTTTTACGAACGTGCAATTTTATTTTTCACTATGAGAAATTATTTTAATCGCAAAATTTTTAAAAATTTAATTTAAAAAATTATATTTACGTTTCTTAAATACAAATTCACAGAATGTTATTAATTATAATTGTTTTCTTAAATTAAATCCATATGATTGATTTAACTAAAAATATATATGTATATTAGTTGAATTAATTGTACGCTTGAAAAAATAAAACTAAATTTCAAAACTAAAAGAGTGCTGATCATCCTGTTAACCGCCGCAAAATTCCGGAGAAAAGTTTCAAACAGCGCCGAGTAGTCTATAGTATTTGAATACTAGCATTCGCTGGCGCACCTTATGAAACCACAGAAAACTGTTAGGAATTAAATATGTTAAGCTTCTCCTTGTCTCAAAGACATTAAGTTATCCATACAGAATCAGTACTAAGTTTAAATTACGTTTTCTTAATTTCATTTTTACATATGTTTTTAACATTTAAATATTATTTAAATATCGTTTACTTACGTTTTTCTTTTTCTTTTGGCCTTTGTTTAATTTAGAAATTCCTTTTATCTTTCATTTATTTACTTTAACTTAAAGCTAAAACTTTCGTTTTCACCGGCATATCGGCACTCACTATCATAAACAATATCGTATCTAACATCGGCACTCTGCTCATCTGCGATCGTTAATCGATTCACCTATTTTTCTTTCGCAAGTAGAGCTTGTGCAGATCGCATCTACTTGCGTGCGATTCGATTCAGCGTTCGATTACGCTTTAATCGATATCGCGATGACGTTTCGCCGTATGTTCTGGAAAGTTTGTTTTGAATGTTTAATGAGATCTCGCTACTATAAAAAGGCTGTATTGTTAATGTTTAATCAGTTTCTAGTTGTAGGCGAATGATTCTCGAACGTGAGTGAAGCTTAGGCTTCCTCATTATAAGGAAATAGTTTTGTTTTTGTAATTTGTATTTATTTTAATAGATTGCCATCATGCTGTGAAACATCGTTTAGTGAGTTATACTTGTGTTTATTTTTGGTTCAGTTACTTCATCTTAAAGTTTGTTTTCCATTTTTATTATTGATCCAATATGTGTTACAATGACTCTTCTTATATTTGACTTTTATTTGAATAAACTATTTAAAGTGAAAACCTGCTTCCTCAAATTACTTAATCACTAAAGTCTTACACATCCAGCTCATGTTTCCAGTGCGTATATCTGCTGTATTAAGTTCTTAAAATGTTCAGCATCATTACTTCAATGTTCCAATTAGATGTTGAACAAAAACAAAAACTCCAGATATGAGGACTGAATACTGAATACAGCTGAAAACCGCAGATTTCGTCACCGATACAGATGCCAGGTGACTTGTATTTGAATACTCCTGTCTGAAATCGAGACCACTTGAGAACACAGACATTTTGTATTCGAATACTCCTATCACTAAACAAACATTCACTGACTGAAAACAGAAAACTCGAGCTATGAGAACTGAATACAGTCGAAAAACTGCAGTTTTCGTTTTCGTCTGCGACACAAATGCCAGGTGGCTTGTATTCGAATACTTTTGTCCGAATCGAGATCACTTGAGAACTTGGCTGAATCGAGACCTCAGACATTTTGGATTCGAATACTCCCATCACTAATTTCATCATTTCCCGATATCACTGGACTATTACACTCTAAAATGTAAATATGTAAATTAGTCACTTTTACATAAGTATATGTATAAATTTGCAAAATTATACTTTTGTCATAAAAGTTGCACTCTTGTCGTAAACATTTATGTGTGTTTATCTGCTTAATGGAAGAGTATAATTTGTTATTCCTTCAAAAACTCAGACAGGTGTGTAAATATAGAAAAACTAGGGGGCTCAGCCCCCTACTCGCTAACGCTCGCCAACCCCCCGTGAATTGCAAAGCAATTCACATTGAGACCGCTACGCGGTCCCAGCTCGCTTCGCTCGCTCGCACCTTTTTATTTTTCTAATAATTCTAGCCAGAATAAGTACTACAATAAATCATTTGAACATATAAAATTGACAATTTTTTTAATGTAAAAAAGTAATCGAAAACTCCGTTGAAAACACAACTAAAAATGCATTTAGTTGATGCTACTAATGGAAATATAAATCATTTAAATACTATGAAAAAGGGATCTTGGAAACATAATTAGTTTAAAACTTATTGCACCTATAATATTGTACAGCACGGCTTAAATTCACTAAAAAAAAAATAAAAATAAACACTACGTGGTAGGAAGATAGTTTATCATCAATGATTGTTTAAATTTCGTTCAACATTTTACTATTCTAATTGATTATAGATTTCTGCAAAAGAAATTTTTACTTCATTGAAATTGAAGAAAAATCATTTTTACTTCAATAAAACATCAACAGATGGCAGCAGGGGATTCTAGAAAGTTTATATTTTATTATCTCCAATTTTTTGTGTGAGTGAAATTCGTAAATAAATTCTAAATAAGAGTTGAGACTTCAATATTACTCATAATTAAATGACAATATTACTCATAATTAAAATGAGGAATCATCTCAGACGCTTTGAATTACGTTCATATTATTTTATTTTTAATAATTGCTAGCTTGAGTTTCAGTGCATTGACACTGTCTGCCATCTTGGAGGTGGAGCTAACACAATCTTGTCTGTTCATTGGTCTGAGCTCTGGAAACTACGGCTGTTGCCAACGATAAGGTAGAAATTCAGCCCTATTTCCGCGCCACGTAAGACAAATATATATATAGATGCATAGATTTACCTGAATCGGCGAATTATTGTAAATTAATTTCTGTGTATTTTGCATATTACGCAGAAATTTGTGTAAAAACAGAATATTACCCAAGAATGTTTAAAAATATTACACAGGTATATGTGTAAGAACAGAATATTACACATATATATGTGTAAGAACATAATGTTACACAAAAATATGTGTAAGAATATTACACATAATATGCGTATGACTATTACGCAGAAATATCTGTAAGCACAGAGTATGTGTAAGAACATTACACAGAATATGCGTAAGAATATTACGCAGAAATATGTGTAAGAATATTACGCAGAAATATGAGTAAGAATATTACACAGAAAATGTGTAAGAATGTTACTCAGAAATATGTGTAAGCACAGAATATGTGTAAGAATATTACGCAGCAATATGCGTAAGAACAGAATATTACACAGAATATGTGTAAGAATATTACGCAGAATATGTGTAAGAATATTACACAGAATATGTGTAAGAATATTACGCAGAATATGTGTAAGAATATTACACAGAATATGTGTAAGAATATTATGCAGAAATATGTGTAAGAATATTACACAGAATATCTGTACTCATCTGCACTCTTTAAATAACGATATTTTAAAACGTAGCTTGTGTAATCGTAGCTGAATGGTCAAGGCGGTACTTTGGAAAATCACATTTCCCTGGTTCGTATCCTGTACCGGGTAAGTATTACTTATTTATTATAGATTGAAGTCAATAGAGAATTTCTTCTTTTGATGTAAATGCAACCCTGAAAAATGATGATTGAAATTGATGGGAGATAAAATATGGAAACAGTACTGGCGACACGCGTGTCAGTATTATTTCCGTCTTTTAACGATTTTTTTTCTTTTACCGTGCTTTTATTCAGATTATACAGGTTCTGTGCATAAATTGTGACTATATGATTTTAGGACTCCAAAACAACTGTAACAAAAAGATGGTCACTGTTTTGCGGTCTTAAAGCAAGTCTGCTGGAAAGAGAACAAACACACCAAGCATATGACTTTGTTCTTTGTGCAATTTTGTTTTGCGACCATAAAATGGGCAGGGCTAGTTGAGCTTAAGATATGCCTCCCCGCCCGGTTTGACCTTTGATCTTGCGACCATAAAAACATTTAGTTCACAATTTACACCACCAAAATAAAAGGTTAAGCTATGTACACAAAAATCCGTCATTTTTGTATATTTCGTATCGTATTTTGTATATGTAGTCATACAAATGAAACTGCGTATTTCAGAGTTATCTGATAACATTTTACACATTTCACCAGCTTAAAAGTGTTACCACCAAAATACACAGGACAATGTGTATTTTGAAGTTGACAAACCGGGCGTGTATTTTGCAATTTACACGTCACTTTAGACACATAGACAAATCGTTTTTGTATCATCAGTATATACCTGTTTTAATGTGTAAATTTACTCATTTATTTTTTAGAGTGTACAAAGTATGTTCCATGAAAAACACCAAGGTACACCTTATACGTTTTCGAAATATTTTCTCTCGAGTGATGGGCATTGGTCTGATCATTCACCCTGCAATTCAAAGCAAGTGGCGAAGTATTTGTTTTTTAATTCATTTTTTTTCCTTTTTTAATGTTTTGTAACTTTATATTGCGTCGTGAACAAAATTACAACACGGGTAATCTTTTGTCATAAGTGCAATAAGATATTCCTAAGCTAACACTTGACAAAAAGGCATTTACAATCAAATAATGCAAACTGTTTTCAGTAAGCTGTATTCATTTTGCCTCATGATCTACCGTGGCATTGGACAAACGCAAGCAATTAGACAAATATCATAAACAAAACATTATAGTTAATTACCATTTAGTTTTGGAAGAACTTTTTCTAGAAGGCGTATTTTACGTGTTGCAATCTAAAAGGTCCGCCATACCATCATCTTTAGTTAATTAAAACAGCGACTATTGGTTGATAAATGTCGTTTCTAATCAAAAAATCTTGCAGTGGTTTGAAATACAAATCTTGTTGTAGGTCCTGGCTTCTATTTCCCTCATCAGGAAATAAAAGCGGCTATAACGTTCCCAAACTCGGACCAATCCTAGTAAGCAATCTGAATTAACAGCTGGCTATTCTGACAAATCAAGGAAATAGCAGAAATATCGTTTCTAAAAAGATAAACACAACAAATAGAATAATTTTAAGTTTGGAAGTGTTATTTTCATTTAATAGATATTTTTTAGATGAAATTTGAATAAAACTGAGACGAACACGTAAACAAAACGTTAGATAATTTACCACAGTTCACTGTAAAAAAAATTCCTGACGTTACTAAAAAT
Organism: Maratus michaelseni; assembly: GCA_963931845.1. Taxonomy (NCBI): domain Eukaryota; kingdom Metazoa; phylum Arthropoda; class Arachnida; order Araneae; family Salticidae; genus Maratus; species Maratus michaelseni. The sequence continues at coordinate 75,871,934 of OZ007594.1, forward strand.
TTTTTAGTAAATTTGTATTTAACAGAATTTTTTAGTAACCGGTATCATAAACCGGAATCGTTGCTAGCTGTTTTCTAGTAATTCTTACAAATTTTCTTATAACTGAGTAAGAATACAAAATTTTTTTAGTAATTACAACGATCAATGAAACAACTAAAAAAATTTTAGGGAGATCGACCTCTTTTTTTTTTTTTTTTTTTTTCAGTGTAGTTCAAAACTGCGGCCCATGTTGAATCACTATTTCAGAAGAGTCATTTTCATCTTATTTAGCTCAGAATTTCTGCGACTAAATAGGATGCAGCTTACCATCCGGAAATAGTAGTTTCACGCAGGTCACAGTGGAAAATAGCCTGATTTATGATATAAAAATTAAAATTAATTATTTTTAAACAACCAGGAAACTCTACCCGGGTCTCCCGCTTTGCAGAACATAATGCAAGTTGTACAGAACATAGGCAAAAAACTTTTTTTTTTTGAAAGCGCTAATAGTTTTTATACATTTAACATGTATTTTTCTAGATTGCCCAACGAGCAACGCCAACAATAATTTTATATGCGAAATATCAATTATATTTTCAAATAAAGTTTTGGAATTTCTTAGAAGCGATACTATTTCGCTTTAGACATATACCAGGGGTTAATAGCTGAAGAAATTGTCAAAGAATTTCACTATTTACAGCAGTCTTTAAGATTCTGATTATTTCAGCTTTTAAGTTTGATTACGTATCTGTTAAATTTGTGTTTTTTTTTAATTATATTATTTTTTTATTTATGTAATGATAAAGTTTTTATTTCTTTATAGAATTTTAGCTACAAATAAACGCTGAATTATTTATATTGCTTTAAATGCAAATGGATTAATCTTTCGTAACCGGGCTACACGCAATAGAGATGTATTTTAAAATAAAATCATGCTTAAAAATTATTTTTAAAACATATAAGCACTAAATTGGGAGACTGTTGTCAAACAAATTCCATTTGAAAGAACATTTTTTTTTTCTTTATTCGACGGTGTAAAAATTAAATTGTGCAATGTTCAAAAGTTTAAAAAGATGCACTAAAAGCAAACTTTATTGTTCAAGTCGTTGCCACTGTTAATATGACGCCAACATTATTCACGGACATGTTATGGCTTTATAATATAGCTTAAGTTATAAGGAAATGGCAGCTGATGTCATTGTTGGTTCAATTACGGTTGGTTAGCAAGAAAACCCTGTCTGTTCTTTATGACTCCTACTGTGCACATGAAATGGGGAAATTTGATTGGTCAACGTTAAACTAGTCTATAATATGATTGGCCTAAGTCGCCAAGACGATTCCTGCAATGATAGCTACAACAAAATGAAGTGGTAGATTGGTTGATGGAACTGTTTGTTTATAAACATGCCCTTTCCTTGTAGCTAAGTACACAATTTTGAACTTTCCCAATAATCGACCTTTTTCTAAAGGTAAAATCTTAGGTAATATTACATTTAATTTGTGAATTTTACATTTCCTAAGCGAACGAAATGTAAAATTTATTTTCATTTATTATTTGGAACTTGTTACTCATTATTGATAATTTTTCATCTCTTATAATTCCAAGTTTCTTTGATTTTTGACAATTTTAAATTGTTGAAAAATAATATGTCAATTTCTGAGGCTTTCTTGGTTGAGTTCCACCCTGATACTGTTAACTAGCCAAACAAAATGTTTCAAGTAACTGAGGATTCTTCATGCCTTTTCACTTGCTTGACTGGTTAGGTGTTTCGAGAAAAAAGATAATTTTCAATAGCAGTATCAGACTGAGACCGTAAGCCCCAACACCGCGACAAGGTGAAGCCTCTTCGATGGGGGAGGAAAAGCTGACCAACTTAGCTGCACAAATCATATTCAAAATAATTGAAAAGTTTAATACGCATTCATAAATTTCAGACATATATAGTACCAACTCAATTCATTCCTGCTGTTCATGCTTCTTTAGATGTCGGGAGATCGTCAAATCACAAATTGTATGGAGCAGCTAGCAACGACAACAATATATATATATATATATATATAAGGAGCTGACTTTGCAAAAATCTTATTTTCTTTAAATTTTGATGCATTACTTATTTTTTTTACTTTATAGATCCAAAAAATTTCTTTCTCCGTGCATTCCACACAACTTACATGCATGTCTAATCAATTTTTTTTTAACTTGAAGCATTACTTTCAGTAAAATTTACTAAAATCTAGATTTTTACATCCTACAACTCTCTAAAAGTTTTAAAAAAAATTGTAGAATACATTTTTGCCTAAAAAGGAGTTTGCTTAGTGAAACTATTTTTTAAATTTTTTGATACCGTTATATAATCCATCTAAATAATTCTTTTTCTCCATTCTTTTGTGTCTTTTTATATGCTGTATGCTATAACAGCATACTATCGTGCACTTTTTGGTCAGCTTTTCCAATGCGATGTTTTCAAAGCATAACTTAAAATTAGTATTAATTAAACAAATATTGAATCCCCGAGAGGCAAAAGACGTTTCACACCATATCTGGAAAATAACTGAATATCTGGTTAATTTCTAAAAGAGTTAAAGAGCTGTTGCTAAATTTTAATGATAATATGAAATAATTATTACTATTCAAATTCCATTATCAAATTGTACAATTTCGAAAAATTGCTTAGATTTAGAGATACTAAGAGCAACAAAGTTTTAATGTCAGTGTTACATGCTGCACTCTGAAATATTACAGTTATCTGCACTTTAAAACAACCATAAAAAATGTCGGCTTATTTCAGTTTCTATCTAGGCAATTTGTAGTACGTGCAGTTTTCGTATTTTATGAAACTTTATGCATTTTTATCACTCAAAATTTCTAGTAATTAATTTCTTCTTTTATACAACCTAGACCCTGTTTCACTATATTTTAGTGTTTCTAAGACAATTTAGATTTTAGAAATGACCAATTTCTTCATTTATTACCGTCGAGGCTTGAAATATAAGTAATCCAATATTTTAACACGTCAGAATCATCAAAATCATCACCTGATTTTTTAAATATGTTTCAACGTCCCTGGCCCCTCTTTGAATAAGAATGAAAATCATTTTCTATTTTAAGAATAAGTAGAATAACTTCCGTGTTTGTTTATAAACAGTGTCTAATGTGATGAAAATGTATTTTATGTAAGAATATGATAAGTAACGACTACTTCACATTACAACTAGATATCTCGAAAATTGATTACTCAGGATGAGTACAGGGATTCCATCTCGTCTCTCTTAGCGTTACATTTTGAAACAAGAAAGCTAAGAGATTCTTCACACAGAGTTCGATTACTATAGGAACACTGAGGACAGTTGCGCCGGTCATAGAGCACCATTTTTTTCAAATAATAATCGTCGCCTTATTCAAACTCAGAATTTCTGGCATAAATAAGGCCAAAATTATTATTCGGAAATAATGGTGTCTGTCTGCAACGGTTAAAAAAAAAGCCTAGTAGGAGACTGGCCTCGTGCTCGCAGGTTTGATTGAGTTCATTAAAATGAGAGGTTAACATGCTGGCTGCAGACACGTGGAGGTGGAAGCGATGTTTCCAGTTTCGATTTTACATGGACCAAACACTGTATAAGATTTTCAAGATGTTCTCTGCACACACAAAAAAAAAAAAAAAAAAAAAAAAAAATCGTCTACATTTCAGTTCTAAATTACCCAAGACAAGGATAAACTTAAGCAAGCGTAAGCTTTTCAGGATTTTCCTTACACAAAACCACAATTAGGGGACGCTTATTCTTAAAAAGTAACTCTTTGAATCATTCCTCTTTTTGCAATAAGGGCTTAAACAGCCTAAAGATAGTAAAATCCCGCTCTCTCTGCCAATGAGATGCCAATGAAATGCTTGGAAATTATACCAGAAATAAAATAGATTTTGCGAATTTCAAAAGGCATTTTCTAGAAAGTAATGTGTTTTCAGTTGTTATGTGAAGAATTCGTCATGATATGTAAATGCAACAGAAGGTGGGGTGCTGTGAAATAAAACAAGCTAAACTGATCTCTTTTTGAAAGCTTTATTCCCATTAAGTAAAATTTCATATTTTATTGTTTATATTCCTATTTTTTCATATTTCATATTTTATTTATCATTTCATATTTCATATTTTATTTATTTTTTATTTCGAATTTTGAGGATTTTTATTTTTTGAACTTTTTGTATTTTTAAAATTTTCCTTAAATAGCATCCTGAATATTACATTTATTCCAAATTTCAAGTTTCTAGCGCTATAAAATCGAATTATTTTCAAATTTTCCTTATTTTTCGATTTTATTTTCGAATTTTATTGTGTTTTTTATTTTACCTTATTCCAAATCCTAAACACTATCTTTACGCCGAATTTTAAGTTTCTAAGGCAAAAAGATCACATTATTTTCATTTTTTCAATTTTTTTCAAATTTTTGAATTTTCCGGATTTTTTAATTTTTTTCTTATTTTGTATCCTAAATACTACCTTTATTCCGAATTCAAAATTTCTAGCACAACAAAATCGAATTATTTTCAAATTTTTGATTTTTTTTTTATTTTTTTTTATTTATTTATTTTTTTTTTTTTCGATTTGTGTTTTTGATGGGTTTTTTTTCTGAATTTTAAACACTACCTTTACACCAAATTTTAAGTTTATAAGACTACAAGATCGTATTATTATGTAAATCTAACTTTGGAAAGTTATGATTGAAATTCATAGGGAAAAAAAATCCGATAAAATACGGAAACAGTACTTACTGGCGTCATGATTGTCAGTATAATTTCCGTGTTTTAACGATTTTTTTTCCAGTGCATTTATTTAAATTACATACGTTCTGTGCATAAATTGTGACTATACGATTTTAGGACTCCAAAACAACTCTAATAGAAAGATGACATGCAGTAATTATAATTTAAGACGATCCTGTTTCTTGTATGTAAATTGTGAGTTCACTGTTTTTTGGTTTTAAACAAAGAGAATAAACACACCAGGCATATAAGTTTGTTCTTTGTGCAATTTTGTTTTGCGACTATAAAATCATTTAGTCCACAATTTACACCCCAAAATATAAGGTTAAGCTATGTACACAAAACTCCGTCGTTTTTGTATATTACACAGAAATATGTGTACTCATTTGCAATTTACACATTAAACTGTGTATTTCAGAGTTATCTGATAACTTTTTACACATTTCCGCTCAGCTGCTTAAAAGGTTTTCATCAAAATACACAAGTCACAAGACAATGTGTATTTTGAAATTGACATACCACACTGCGAAAAAAAAGCGTTGATTTTACAGTATAATACCGGTGTTATACAGTATAATACCGGTGTTTACAGTATAATACCAGTGTTATACCGTAAAATTAACAGTAATAAACAGTAAAATAAGCAGTAAAACTTTACCGCGCATGCGGTATAATACTGGCAGCTGGGATGCCAGTTTTATACTGTAAAATCAACACTTCTTTTTTGCAGTGCAGGCGTATATTTCGCAATTTACATGACACTTTACGCATGTAGACAAATTTACACATTTATTTTCTAGAGTGTACAGAGTGTGTTCCTTTATAAGAAAAATAATAAAGTAGAAACACCAAGGAACACCTTATACTTTTTTCAAAATATTTTCTCTTAAATGATGGACATTGGTCTTCCTGCAAATCAAAGCAAGGTCACATTTATCATTACATTTTTAATGCGGTTATATAATATGTATGTCAAAAGAAGGCGATTTACTGTTATATATTGTTTAAATCAGCATAGCATTTGGATATGTTTTACATATATATCTATATATATAATATCTACTTATCTTTGCAATTAAAAATTATATAAAATAACCATTAAATAATATATTTATTTTTATTCCAGTGATTCGTATTCATTCGAAAAATATATTCGTTTAAAAACTTTTCATAGTTTTTTTTAATTGCATAAAATATAAAACATGCAACATATTTAATCTTTTCACGTAAATCCATGTTTAAAATAACAAAAATTATCTTATAAAATGTGAAGTAAAAATACTTTTTATTTCTTATAATAAAAATATCGAGGAGATTATACTGGGACACTGACTTTTAAACGATGACAGATTTGTATATGCTGCCCCGAAACGTATTTACATTGGCTGTTAGTCACTGAAAATGCATTAAGTTTTCTCCCCATTTGCCCGTTATCGATTTGATTATAGGCAGCGGATGTGCTGCCGCGTCAGTTAAAATACATTAATGGTTGGATACAACTTGCCACAAATTTCTTTGGCCATGACGTTTGCATAATGTGGCCAAAAGTCTTGTATTTGTTGGGTTGTAGAGTAGACAGGGAGAAATTATATTTATAGGGTAACTTGGGATGAGATGCCGTGTCACGTGGTTTTCCTATGCGCAGGCACTGTAGGGAAACACATTCAGTCGTGTGGAAGAGGCTTCCCTACTGATACTTTAATTCCAGTTTGCGTTGTTTTATTTAAATTTTAAATAGTGATTTTTTTATTGCTATTTTGTCTTAACACCTTTGGTAAGTGTCCAAGATCTTTTACGTTCTTTCTTATTATTTCCTATGTAGTTGGCCATCTTACCCCAATATTGGGGTAAAATGCCGAAATGCAAGCATTTACAAAGGCAAAAATTTTTATGCTTTCTATGACATTTGTAAAATGAAATACATTTTTAAATCATACATAAATGTATCAACTTTAACGAGAAATTAATGAATAACAAATAAAAACAACACGCGATTTTATAAAGAAGTAAATAAAAAAACACGGCATCTTCACCCAATCTACCCTATAAAAAAAGAGAAGAAAAGTGGGAAATAAAAAATGGCATTTTCTCGCTCGAATTTCGATTAAAATATAAAATTATTCTGGCCTTTCTATATATATATGACTAAATTCTGTATTTAAGATTGAATTATGTGCATAATACTAAATTTTAGTAAAACTTTATACCGTGCCAAAGCCAATATTCGAAAATTGATTAAGCAGTAAATCTCAATATAAACTTTGTCAACTGAATAAGTTTTGCTTTAGAAAATGATGAAATGTATTATTTTTTTAATTGCCAGTCTCCTCCACCCCATAAAACTGGCCCGAGCCTCTCCTTTTTTATGCTGTTCAATTGTCAGTCTCCTCCGCAACTTAAAACTGACCTGTACCACTCCATTCATCGCAAGAAGCCCTATTCTTCGAAGATTTTTTTTACTGCCCTGAACCTGCACCTATGATCATTTTACTCTACAGCTGCCATCATTATTCTCCTGCATTAAAAAAAAAAAAAACGAAGTGAATCTCTCTCCCTCTCTTTGTGTGGGTGTGTGTTTGTGTAGTGCGTGTGTTATAGAAAGAGAGAGAGACTACCTAACTATTTTAAACTAATGTATTGTTTACTATTGAATACTATTGATTATACTATTGAATACTATTGATTATACTATTGATTATACTATTGAATACTATTGATTATACTATTGAATACTATTGATTATACTATTGTCCATCTATTGATTATTACTATTGTCTATTGTTACTATTATATTGTATGGAAAATTTTGATTTTAAGGCCGAAATATTTGATGCATTTTGTTAAAATGTAAGTACATTAATTAGAATTTAGTTATATATACATAAATAAGGCCGGAATAATTTCTATATTTATACAAATGCAACGAAACTTCGCTAAACTAAACTTCACCAATGATACACAAAATTGTGTTTTAAAAATATCATGTTGTAAGAAAAAAAAAAAGAAACGTTAGTTATTTTTATTGCCGCACAAATGAAATAAAAAAATATTGAATATAATTTTATGATGTATTTGATAAAATAATCATTTACATCTGCATATTAATCATTAAATACTCTAACAAATTCACACAATATAACTTTCTGCGCTGTGTGTTTTATATAGAAACATGTATTTTTAAATTCCTAAGAAAATAAATTGTTTTAAAAGATTAATTTTAAGCCCAATACAATTACCTATTAATACAATATTGTAATTAAAAAAACTTTAACATAGGCATATGTGATAATGTTTTCGAACAATGTGCATTTGTAATATACAAAAATTCCATACGTTTATTTATCTTTTGCTATTAAAAATTGCCGTTCACTGCAAGAACAACATTAGTCAATGATAAAACCAAGATATAATTCAATGGCCAACACGAAGAAAATGAGATGGGACATGATGGTGACTATGAACAAGTGAATAATGAATAGGTGCCAAGTGTAAAGATATTAAGTACTGCTATTTTTTAATAATCTTCTCATAATTTAATCGCAAAATTCTGCGATTTAATAAAGTGCATATTATTATTGGGAAATAATGGTATACAGAATCCGTAGTTTTTGACACATGTGCACTTCAGTCCTTAGCAAAATGTTCTTATTTAAATTTGTAACATCCAATAGCATACACAAGTAGTATGTGTACAAATAATGGTGTACACTAGTAAGTGTACAAATAATGGTGTAGACAAGTAAATGTACCAATAAATGGTATTCACAAGTAAGTGTACAAATAAAGATGTACACATGTCAGTGTACAAATATTGATGTACACAATTAAGTATATAAATAATGGTGTACACCAGTAAGTGTACAAATAAGGTTGTACACAAGTAAGTGTACAATTAAATAGTGCACACAAGTAAGCATACAAATAATGGTGTATAGAAGTAAGTGTACAAATAATGATGTGCACAAGTAAGTATATAAATAATATTGTACACAAGTAAGTGTACAAATAATGATGTACACAATTAAATGTACAAATAAGTAGTGCACACAAGTAAGCGTACAAATAATGGTGTATAGAAGTAAGTGTACAAATAATGATGTACACAAGTAAGTACATAAATAATGTTGTACACAAGTAAGTGTACAAATAACAGTGTACACAAGCGAGTAATTAAGTGTTAAGGACTGACAATAAGTGCATATGTGTCAAAAACTACAGATTCTATATGCTATTATTTCTGAATAGTAATATGCGCTTTATTAAATCGCAGAATTTTGCGATTAAATTATGAGAAGATTTCTATTAAAAAATAGCAGTACTCTTAACACTTGGCACCTATTCATTATGACACTTATTCATATTCCATCTCATTTTCTCCGTGTTCTGTTGCTGGCCATTGGATTATATCTTGGTATTGTCATTGACTAATGTTGTTCTTGCAGTGAACGACAATTTTTTAATGGCAACAGATAAATAAACCTATGTAATTTGTGGCTACACATAGCCTACTTTTAAAAACACGTTTGTCGCACACACACAAAAACATTTGAAAAATCAAATTGGACATGTAGATTTTGAAATTGCAGATTCAATTGTGTTTCCATCCATTTGGAAGTTTGTCGAGTCCTTCTGCTTATTCCTTTATTTATCAGCTGTTTTATTTATCTGGGACAATCCAGAATTACAATAAAACAACTCTAAATACGAAATACAATCCAGCAAACACGATGACCCATAAATATTGTAACATGTTTCGATGTAATTCTTGATATCCAGGAATCGCATTGAATCACCATCGTTTCAAATACTAAATCTATATGTCATCAGTGTTGGCCTATCTGGCGGATTTTTTAAATTTCAGAAATTTCAAATTCTTACCAGAAATTTTGAACAGTTATTTTCTTTTTATATAATGACAGAATTTACGCAAAATAAATTTATTGTGCAAAATTTACAGGTATAAATTCGAATTTTCGAAATAAAAAATTCGCCAGATTTGGTAACATTGCATGTCATACTATAAACATAATAGCACATAACTAATTCATCAATTTTTATGGTTCTTTTTCACTCCTCTCCCACCTAAAACGTTAAGAATACGAAGTTTGATCAAATATAAATGCGACCTTTTTAATAGATTATTTACCAAAAATATATTAATTTTATTATTCTAGAATGTTTTTTTCACCTTCTACATACTTTCTTCAACATATTGGTAGTTCTATTTTAATTCGTGTATAATAAAAAGAATCAGGATGTGTATGAATCATACTTCAGAAAAATTTGTTGGTATTTTTCCACTATAAAGGCATTGGCGTTTTTAAAAAAGATTCGCACAATTCGGACTTCTGAAAGTGATATTTGTTGCCAAATGGTATAAACAATCATGAAAACAAACCTGGTGAACTTTTATGCTTGTTTATGTATGTATTTATATATATAATAAATATTTTATTTATAGATGTATATTATTATTGCTGTTCTCATGTACAATTTATGTATGACAACAAATTTAACAAATTTATATTGATAAATTAGTGATAGCCTTTATATTTGATCCACCTTATTGTACAATACTTCCACCTCGTGAATTTTTTGTAGCATTTCAGAATCTTCCCAACGAACACAGAACTTGCGGGCCACTAATGGCTACGTTAGCTTTGGCCCAAACTGTCAGATGGGGGGCCGTTATCATTGGCCGTAACGGCAACTTTAAAAAACTGTCACGCCGGCCACGATGAGGCCGCAACAGAATTGGCCAGAAATACAATAAGATCCCCATAATTAGACCACTAACGGTTAATCATAAATGATAGATAGCCTAGGACTGGCCACAATTATACTTTAAATGGCAATTATTAATGGAAACTAGCCATAGCTAGACCATTAAAAATCATAATGAATAAAAGCTAGCCAGAAACTTGCTGTAGCAACGCCATATGTGGTTTTCAATAATTAAATCCAGCCCAAAACTGCCCACAAAATTGCCTTTTGTGGGTATTATAAATGTAAGCTAGCCAAAACCCAGTCACTGTCGCCCAATAAAGATTATTTAGGCATAAATCAAAATTTATTCTATAAAAGAAAATACTTTTTAGAAGTTTATTTAAATGATAAAGCGTTTATGCGTGGAAAAAAAGTACTAATAATCGTTTTGGTATACTTTTCAAGAAAACTATAAATTTACTTATCTTGATTTTTTTCAAAAATTTGAAAAACACAATGTTTGACATAGTGAATTAATTTGTTTATATTTTCAATTATATATTTTTAAAATTTATATCCAATGCCCCTTTAAAATAACTACATTTCATATAAATTTTAAAAGTATATAATTTAAATAAAAAAAACTAATTAATTCACAATGTCAAGTATTTGTGTTTTGGGAAAAAAAATCAAGGTAAGTTGAACTTATACTTTCCTTTAAAAGTGTACCTAAATGGTAATTAGTACTTTTTTTTCACGCAAAAACACTTTACCATTTAAATAAACTTCTCAAAAACATTCTTTTAACAGAAAAAATTTGAATTGATGCTTAAATAATCTTTTCTTTATGTGTACGTATGTCTAATGTTATTATTTTTTCTTTCTTTTGTTTCACACTGGTTTTAAAAATCAATTATTGTTAAGTCTGTTACCAGTATATGATATCTATTCATTAAAGCATTATTAATTTATGATAATCCAAAAGAAGTTTTTGCATCATTTTAATTTTATAAATATTAATTTTCACCTAAGTAATACAATAATAATAATATAATAATACAGTTTGATTTTATATAATTCATGAATGAAAAGTTTTTTATGATTATTTATCTTTTAAAGTTTAATAGCCAAATATTAAAAAAATAATAATAATATTCTAACCTTTTCACATGAGAATTCAGTAACTTGAAATTTTTAATGTTTTTTTCTTATTCTAGTTTTTCTAAATTATATTAAAATTTACAATTTTCTTTGAGAACAAATATTTTTCCCCACTCAAAAAAAAGAGAAAAAAAATCTTTCTTTTAAAAGTTATATTTAAAAAAATTATTATTACTCTAAAATAATTATTTTAAATAAATTACAATTTATTATATTTTATAGTTTATTAGTATAGTTTACTTTTATAGATTATTTTTATAGTTTATTATTATATATTATTTTTAAATCATATATGCATTATAGGAAAATATTATTTAATCATTGAAAAAGAGTTAAAGAACAAAAGTTTGACAGAAGATTAAATCTCAATATTTTCTATTTTAAGGTTCTCAAATTGCCTGCTTAACAACACGAAAATTTCTGACACATTTTAAAAAGTAACGGAATGAAATTGGCATGCCTGACTATTGAAGTGATTTGAAATCGAAATGCGTTTTCCATTTTCTGATAAATAAATTGCTTATCGAGCTATAAGGATTCTTAACGACAAGCTTTTTCCCTTTCTCGAGCATGCGTGCTAGGAATTCGGTTTTAAAGGCCGTCTTTGACAGTATTTTGCGCAATATATTTTGCCTTTAACAAAAAATGAAACTGTCTTTCGATTACATAGTTTCTGAGTGACAACACCTGAATTTTTCATATGTTTCTGAATAAAAATGAATTCAGAAATGGGTCAGGATTTGAGAACATCCTTAAGCAAAATTTAAAAAAAATAGAGTATCTGTGAATCTCATGAAGTAAGTTATTGTAAAATAAATATCATTTTACATTTTGAAAATGAATGTACGTTAAAAGTTCGTGTGGGTTTATAAAAAATAATTCTATTGTGAATCAAATGATGCAAAAAAGATTATCATAACATATATATTTAATGAATAGACAAACCGATAAAATCTTACCAGTGTTTAAAGGAATTACTGAGTAAAATAAAAAAAAACGCTTGCTGCTCGCATACAACAAACATCTCTTCATCGTCCACTGTATGTCCACTAAATGAGAATGAGAATGACAGTGACAGAACAGAAAATAACTGAAAACGAGATTTGCGCGGGAATTTTCGAAATCTCCCCCCTCCCCTACTTGACCTTGATCACGTGAACTGATCAACGCGTCCTTGAATAATCAACTGCAGATGGAAGCATTTTTCCAGAGGGAAGGACAGGAGACAAAATATTTTAGTGTACTTTATAAACCAATGACTTATTAAAAATAAATTACTTATACTTTTACTACCTTGCTTTCATTCTATACATAATTTTCTATAAAGAAACTTTTTATAAAAAATTTCATATGATATTAAAAATTAGTTACAACACCGAACTGTAAATGTGAATTATACATTAGTAGTATTATTTTCCTCCCCACAATGAATGGCAAAATAGACGTATATATTATATTTTTACAACACACCGCTGTTTGTTTTATAGATTTTTTTTCCCCTTTAAGACATCCCTCCCGCAAGATTTGCGAATTTGTGTTTAATAATGGCACATAGAAGTGCAATCCCCGAACTCCGCCCCCCGCCCCCCGCCCCGGCTGCCACAGAATTCTCTCCCGAAAAATAAATGTGTGATTTCAACACTGTTTATAACTATTCTCAAATTCAAATTAGCTTTTTTTCGACTTGCATTGACGCAGCCAATTCTTAAACACGAATTATTCATTATTCAGATGCAAAGAAATTGAATATCATTTCCTATTCCACGAAAATTATCTTACAAAATGTGAAGTAAAAATACTTTTTATTTATTTTATTTTATTTTATTTTATTTTATTATTCCTATTTCCACGAAAATTATCTTATAAAATGTGAAGTAAAAATACTTTTTATTTATTTTATTTTATTTTATTTTATTTTATTTTATTTTATTTTATTTTATTTATTTTATTATTCCTATTTCCACGAAAATTATCTTATAAAATGTGAAGTAAAAATACTTTTTATTTATTTTATTTTATTTTATTTTATTTATTTTATTATTCCTATTTCCACGAAAATTATCTTATAAAATGTGAAGTAAAAATACTTTTTATTTTATTTTATTTTATTTTATTTTATTTTTTCTTTTATTTATTTTATTTTATTTTATTTTATTTTATTTTATTATTCCTATTTCCACAAAAATTATCTTATAAAATGTGAAGTAAAAATACTTTTATTTTATTTTATTTTATTTATTTTATTATTCCTATTTCCACGAAAATTATCTTATAAAATGTGAAGTAAAAATACTTTTTATTTATTTTATTTTATTTTATTTTATTTTCTTTATTTTATTATTCCTATTTCCACGAAAATTATCTTATAAAATGTGAAGTAAAAATACTTTTTATTTATTTTATTTTATTTTATTTTATTTATTTTATTATTCCTATTTCCAGGAAAATTATCTTATAAAATGTGAAGTAAAAATACTTTTTATTTATTTTATTTTATTTTATTTTATTTTATTTTATTTTATTATTCCTATTTCCACGAAAATTATCTTATAAAATGTGAAGTAAAAATACTTTTTATTTATTTTATTTTATTTTATTTTATTTTATTTTCTTTATTTTATTATTCCTATTTCCACGAAAATTATCTTATAAAATGTGAAGTAAAAATACTTTTTATTTATTTTATTTTATTTTATTTTATTTTATTTATTTTATTATTCCTATTTCTACGAAAATTATCTTATAAAATGTGAAGTAAAAATACTTTTTATTTATTTTATTTTATTTTATTTTATTTTATTATTCCTATTTCCATGAAAATTATCTTATAAAATGTGAAGTAAAAATACTTTTTATTTATTTTATTTTATTTTATTTTATTTTATTATTCCTATTTCTACGAAAATCATCTTATAAAATGTGAAGTAAAAATACTTTTTATTTTATTTTATTTTATTTTATTTTATTTATTTTATTATTCCTATTTCCACGAAAATTATCTTATAAAATGTGAAGTAAAAATACTTTTTATTTGTTTTATTTTATTTTATTTTATTTTATTTTATTTTATTTATTTTATTATTCCTATTTCCACGAAAATTATCTTATAAAATGTGAAGTAAAAATACTTTTTATTTATTTTATTTTATTTTATTTTATTTTATTTATTTTATTATTCCTATTTCCATGAAAATTATCTTATAAAATGTGAAGTAAAAATACTTTTTATTTATTTTATTTTATTTTATTTTCTTTATTTTATTATTCCTATTTCCACGAAAATTATCTTATAAAAGGTGAAGTAAAAATACTTTTTATTTATTTTATTTTATTTTATTTTATTTTATTTTCTTTATTTTATTATTCCTATTTCCACGAAAATTATCTTATAAAATGTGAAGTAAAAATACTTTTTATTTATTTTATTTTATTTTATTTTATTTATTTATTTTATTATTCCTATTTCCACGAAAATTATCTTATAAAATGTGAAGTAAAAATACTTTTTATTTCTTATAATAAAAATATCGAGGAGATTATACTGGGCCACTGACTTTTAAACGATGACAGATTTGTGTTTAATAATGGCACATAGAAGTGCAATCCCCGAACGCCACTAATTCACTACTTTTAGAAGTCAAACGGTTCAATCTATACTCAAAATTGAGTATCTAATTTTCTTTTCTAAAAACCCTTCATAAAATCCTAAATTTTTATAGATGGAATCGGCTTTGCCGCATTGAATGAAAAAAGCGTTGCACATAACTGTTTCCTACGAATTGTGATGCACATTTATGAAACAGCAAATCAGACGAAAATTCAATCATTTTAGACAACTTGCATTTTTTTTTTATACCAATACTGCAAAGTTACTTTTATATATCTATCCTAACTGCATCGAATGATGGAATGATAATTTATCGATTTCAGATTGTTGGTCGACTTATAATTTTTCGAGCTGTGTTTAGAGGGAACACGGATGATATTGAATCGATGATTTCAAAAACTACATGCATCCAAGATTTAATATTTTCTTTGGATCAATCAAAACTGTGTTGTACACAAATGCTAGATATTTTAAGAAAAATTCTGGGCTTGCTATATTATTTAAATCTTTAATACGTAATAAGTTAATCAGTAATAAGTTATTTATTTTGTATTAATTAAAATTAAATAAAACCTTTAAAAATCTGTGTAGTTATGTTGTTTTTACAGTCAATGGGTTTTATTGCCGCACAAATGACACCAAAAAATATTGAATATAATTTTATGATGTATTTGATAAAATAATCATTTACATCTCTGCATATTAATCATTAAATACTCTAACAAATTCACACAGTATAACTTTCCGCGCTGTGTATTTTTTATAGTAACATGTATTTTTAAATTTCTAAGAAAATAAAATTGTTTTAAAAGATTAATTTTAAGCCCAATACAATTACCATATAATACAATATTGTAATTTAAAAAACTTTAACATAGGCATATGTGATAATGTTTTCGAACAATGTGCATTTGTAATATACAAAAAATTCATATGTTTATTTATCTTTTGCTATTAAAAATTGTCGTTCACTGCAAGAACATTAGTCAATGATAAAACCAAGATATAATTCAATGGCCAACACGAAGAAAATGAGATGAGACATGATGGTGACTATGAACAAGTGCAATAATAAATAGGTGCCAAGTGTAAAGATATTAAGCACTGCTATTTTTTAATAGTAATCTTCTCATAATTTTATCGCAAAATTCTGCGATTTAATAAAGTGCATATTACTATTAGGAAATAATGGTATACAGAATCCGTAGTTTTTGACACATGTGCACTTCAATCCTTAACAATGTTCTTATTTAAATTTGTAACATCCAATAGCATACACAAGTAGTATGTGTACAAATAATGGTGTAGACAAGTAAATGTACCAATAAATGGTATTCACAAGTAAGTGTACAAATAAAGATGTACACATGTAAGTGTACAAATATTGATGTACACAATTAAGTATATAAATAATGATGTACACCAGTAAGTGTACAAATAAGGATGTACACAAGTAAGTGTACAATTAAATTGTGCACACAAGTAAGCGTACAAATAATGTTGTATATAAGTAAGTGTACAAATAATGATGTACACAATTAAATGTACAAATAAATAGTGCACACAAGTAAGCGTACAAATAATGGTGTATAGAAGTAAGTGTACAAATAATGATGTACACAAGTAAGTATATAAATAATATTGTACACAAGTAAGTGTACAAATAATGGTGTACACAAGCGAGTAATTAAGTGTTAAGGACTGACAATAAGTTCATATGTGTCAAAAACTACAGATTCTATATGCCATTATTTCCGAATAGTAATATACGCTTTATTAAATCGCAGAATTTTGAAATTAAATTATGAGAAGATTACTATTAAAAAATAGCAGTGCTTAATATCTTTACACTTGGCACCTATTCATTAAGGCACTTATTCATATTCACCATCATTTTCTTCGTGTTCTGTTGCTGGCAATTGGATTGTACCTTGGTATTGCCATTGACTAAATGCTATTCTTGCAGTGAACGACGATTTTTAATGGCAACAGATAAATAAACCTATGTAATTTGTGGCTACACACCACCTACCTTTAAAAACACGTTTGTCGCACACACACACACACAAAAAAAAAAAAACATTTCGAAAAAAAAAATTGGACATTGGATTTTGAAATCGCAGATTCAATTGTATTTCCATCCATTTGGAAGTTTGTCGAGTTTATTTATCAGCTGTTTTATTTATCTGGGACAATCTAGAATTACAATAAAACAACTCTAAATACGAAATACAATCCAGCAAACACGATGACCCATAAATATTGTGACATGTTTCGATGTAACTCTTGATACCCAGGAATCGCATTGAATCACCATCGTTTCAAATGTCATCAGTGTTGCCCTATCTAGCGGATTTTTTTTTAATTCAAAAATTTCAAATTCTTACCAGAAATTTTGAACAGGTATTTTTAGTTTATAAAATGACAGAATTTCCACAAAATAAATTTATTATTCAAAATTTTCAGGTATAAATTCGAATTTTCTGAATAAGAATTCGCCAGATTTGGCAACATTGCATGTCATACTATAAACATAATAGCACATAACTAATTCATCAATTTTTATGGTTCTTTCACCCCTCTCCCACCTAAAATCTTAAAAATACGAAGTTGGATCAAATATAAATGCGACCTTTTTAATAGATTATTTTTGAAAGATTATTTACCAAAAATATATTAATTTTATTATTCTAGAATGTTTTTTTCACCATCTACATACTTTCTTTAACATATTGTTAGTTCTGTTTTAATTCGTGTATATTAAAAAGAATCAGGACGTGTATGAATCATATTTCAGAAAAATTTGTTGGTACTTTTCCACTATAGAGGCCTTGGCGTTTTTTAAAAAGATTCGCACAATTCGGACTTTTGAAAGTGATATTTGTTGCCAAATGGTATAAACAATTATGAAAACAAACCTGGTGAACTTTTATGCTTGTTTATGTATGTATTTATATATATAATTTTATTTATAGATGTATATTATTATTGCTGTTTTTACATACAATTTATGTATGACAACAAATGTAACTAATTTATATTGATAATTTAGTGATAGCCTTTATGTTTGATCCACCTTCGTACAATACTTCCACCTCGTGAATTTTTCGTAGCATTTCAGAATCTGGTAGAACAGACAGGGAGAAATTATATTTATAGGGTAACTTGGGGTGAGATGCCGTATTGGACAAGATGCCATGTCACGTTGTTTTCTTATGCGCAGGCGCTGTAGGGAAACACACTCAGTCGTGTGGAAGAGGCTTCTCTACTGATATTTTAATTCCAGTTTACGTTGTTTTATTTAAGTTTTAAATAGTGATTTTTTATTGTTATTTAGTCTTAACACCTTTGGTAAGTGTCCAAAATCTTTTACGCTCTTTCTTAATGTATTTCCTATGTAGTTGGCCATCTTACCCCAATATTGGGGTAAAATGCCGAAATGCAAGCATTTACAAAGGCAAAATTTTTTTTTGCTTTCTATGACATTTGTAAAATGTAGTACATTTTTAAATCATACATAAATGTATCAACTTTAACGAGAAATTAATGAATAACAAATAAAAACAACACGCGATTTTATAAAAAAGTAAATAAAAAACCACGGCATCTTCACCCAATCTACCCTATAAAAAAAAAAAAGAAGAAAAGTGGGAAATAAAAAATGGCATTTTCTCGCTCGAATTTTGATTAAAATATAAAATTATTCTGGCCTTTCTATATATATGACTAAATTCTTTATTTAAGATTGAATTATGTGCATAATACTAAATTTTAGTAAAACTTTATACCGTGCCAAAGCCAATATTCGAAAATTGATTAAGCAGTAGATCTCAAGATAAACTTTGTCAACTGAATAAGTTTTGCTTTAAAAAATCATGAAATGTATTATTTTTTTAATTGCCAGGCTCCTCCACCCCATAAAACTGGCCCGAACCTCTCCGTTTTTTATGATGTTCAATTGTCAGTCTCCTCCGCCCCTTAAAACTGACCCGTACCTCTCCATTCATCGCAAGAAACCCTATTCTTCGAGGAAGATATTTTTTTTACTGCCCTGAACCTGCACCTATGATCATTTTACTCTACAGCTGCCATCATTATTCTCCTGCATAAAAAAAAAAAAACTCCGAAGTGAATCTCTCTCCCTCTCTTTGTGTGGGTGTGTGTTTGTGTAGTGTGTGTGTGTTATAGAAAGAGAGAGAGACTACCTAACTATTTTAAACTATTGACTATTTTTTACTATTGACTATTTTTTACTATTGACTATTTTTTACTATTGACTATTTTTTACTATTGACTATTTTTTACTATTGACTATTTTTTACTATTGACTATTTTTTACTATTGACTATTTTTTACTATTGACTATTTTAAACTATTGACTATTTTTTACTATTGACTATTTTTTACTATTGACTATTAATTACTATTGTCTATTGTTACTATTGCTATTGTATGGAAAATTTTGATTTTAAGGCCGAAATATTGGATATATTTTGGAAAACAGAAGTATATTAAATAGAATTTAGTCATATATACATACAAAAAGGCCGGAATAATTTCTATTTTTATCAAAATGCAATGAAACTTCGATAAACTAAACTTCACCAATGATACACAAAATTGTGTTTTAAAAATATCATGTTGTAAGAAAAAAGAAAAAGAAACGTTAGTTATTGATTTCGAAACTAAAAAGAAATTTTAAACATGACTTAAATTGATTAATTTTCATTTAACTAGATTTGCAAATAAAATTTTAGTTTTAATTAACCAATTTATAAAATTTAAATTTGAATAAAAGCGAAAACAGCCATTATTTTTTAATCACTTAATTAAATCACGTTCTTACTGGTGTGCCAGTTTAGTTTAGAGAAGTTTCATTACATTAGAGCTTAAGAACTACACTTAAATCTAAACTTAAGAACTACACTTACTTAAATCTAAATTTAAAAACTACAAACTTAAAAGCTAAATTAAAAAAAAAAAAGAAAAAAAAAGGAAAAAGAAAAAAAAAAAGAAAAAGAAAAAAAAAGGAAAAAGAAAAAAAAAAGAAAAAGAAAAAAAAAGGAAAAAGAAAAAAAAAAAGAAAAAGAAAAAAAAAGGAAAAAGAAAAAAAAAGAAAAAAAGTCACCCATCTTACTAAACACAAAATATCAATCATATATGTCAAGTCAATATATAAACAGTCAAAATATCACAAAGGTATACCTGTTTTTACTTTCGACGCAGCAACCGTTGATAAAATTTCTTCTTCTTTGGCATGAAGCTTTCTTCCACAGGTGGGGAGTCATCCTCCAGCATCAATGGGGTTCGAAGCGAAGCACTCACTTTAGGATGAGCCACAGGTGTCCAGCGCTTGGGCTTGAAGAATGAGGTCAATCTCTTCCGGATGCTAGGCTTCTTCAGCGGTATTTCTTCACTCGTGCTGGAGAGAAGATGCAGGAACCAGGGGGTGTGGATGAACGGAGGCATGGACGGTCGGTAGCCGACTGCAGGGACCTCTTCTTCCTGCAAGGCAATTGGTGTTAGCATACTTACTTCAGGAACCTCCACTGCCTCCACTGCCTCCGCTTCACCTGCATACTTCAGCCAGAAGTCATCTGCTTCTATCCACCATTCTTGTTCTACTGGAGGATCTGGAATGAGACAAACAGACGAGAGATTAGTGGCAATACTTACCTTTGGATCTTGAGTATCACCACTTTCTTCCTCTTCATCTGCACCATCTTCTGTCCCACCGTCTTCTGCCAACAGAAAAGAAACTAAAAAAGATATATAGTTAGCAAAAGCAAACAGCATACAGTAATACAAAAAATAAATTAAAGTAAATACTTCCATTTTGAGTCTCACAGTTGGAAAACTCCCAATTCAATCCAAATTGCAGCAAGTATGTAACCTGGAAAGAAATAATAAAAATGTTATTCAAAACTTAATGTTTATTCTTTATTTTATTTGTTGCTGTTAATGATGAACATACAAATGATTGATTATTGTTGTACATTATGATGCTCATTTGTAAAACATGCAACACTGTCATGTACTGTGATTTTTACTGATAGATTATAATATAACAGAATTCTTTTGTGTGTCCTTGTGTATAAATGCTACTTATGCTGTACCCTCAGAAAGCATGTTCTAGTTTGCCTCAGTGATGCATATTAATCTCATTGTGTTTCAAATTCCGTAATATCAATAAAATGTGCCGTAAATGATTTTACACTATAGACCATAGTATAATGGATTTATTTCGTGTGTCCCTGTAACCGAACTATAAATGCTACATATTTCATTTTCAATACTGAACAGTGTATACTAAACCTAAATAACATATAAAAATCCGAGCATATTTATGAGAATTAGAGCACAGACAAATCTAATTCATAAACACTTTTCAACTTTGTTGGAAAGTGATAGAAATATTGAAATCTCTCCACTTCATTCCCGAGGAAAATGTACATCCATATCAATTGTTTTATATGGGATTTCACAACTGTAGTTGTCCTCTTAACGGTAATGAAGACATTTTAACAAAAATTTCCACAGACTCATTTTCTTTTGTGTGAAATAGTGTGACATTGCAGAAACTCCTGGACGTGCATTGTAATTCGATGTGTTACACCGTATGTACTGTCAAGTACATTCTGAATTATGAAGCGTGTTTGGAAGTGAATGGCAGCCATCTACAGCACTTATTATGATGCATTTCAATTTCATATGAAGTAAAGTGGGAAATTTTCACTAAAAATATCTCCATTATTCTTGAAGTTATGACCAAGTTTGGTTTAAAAAGAGACATCTTGTATTTTTGATTTAATAGGTGATTTGTGACAACTATTATTTGTGTTGCCATTTAGTATCACTCTAAATGCTTTTAACCTTGGAATTGAAACATCCTGTCCTATTCCTATCGAATCTTTGACCAATAGCTAATTAAGGCGCTTAAAAAAAATTACTACTACTACTAATAAATATAAATAAATTTCCCCAGCATTTTCTCGAAGACATTCTGCTTTTATTGAAAAACGGGGAAAAATTATCAATTTCACAGTTTCTGAATAAGAGCTCCTGGCCAATACAAAACAAACAGAAATAAGTTCAAATATGTATCCGAAGGTAGCCAAATTGGATTGGAGAACAGCCTTAAGCTGCTAACTTTAGCAGTATAGTTCCAATTGCAAAAATGTTTCAAATGGTGTGATTCATTCTATGCAAAGCCATTTATGACAAATAAGTTTTTACACTATTTTACTTAACTTATCAAACTAACTTAAGTAAAATAGTACAGCTGGAATATTTTTTAATTGATTTTTCACTCACTACCTGATAGGCTAGAACTATAAAAATTATGTGCAAAGATGAGTTTCCAATAACAATACCAACATTTTAACATTTTTTTCCTTAGAACTTAATTGTAAGTTATTAATTTAATTTTAAGGCATTTTTCCGTTAGCTCGCCACAGGTGGTCACTTGCCTAATACTCTTTATGATTACAATTGTATACGACTTACAACAACAATGGATTTAATGATGCGCCCAAACTACGCTAGCCAAAAATGCCTAACTGGCCATCAAGCTGTAATAAAGAAATATTTTAAACAGTATCAGCAAATAGAAAATAGAAATAAACTAGTATGCTGTGTCTATCACAAAACTTTCTCTTATATAAATCAAATCGTCTGTAACAAAAAACCAAATGACAATCTATTTGTTCTTGAGATATAGCTATCTAAAAAAAGAGAGCATACTAGCGACACCTGTTGGGCGGTGTATGCTCGATTCTAATAAGAATCTATTTATGTCAAGGTAAAACAGACTATGAAGTTTGGTGAAATTTGATGTAATTCCTGAGATATAGCTATCTGTAAAATCATGAAAAATGCAACATAACAGAGCCACTTGTCGGCTATTTACACCAAAACCTATTCAGCACCAATTTATGCCAAGGTCTAACTGAATCTGAAGTTTAATTAGGTGCATTAGTTTTTGAGATAGAGCGCCCAAAAAATTTGTGTCGCATGCAGGCAGACAGACATTCAGTCGTGTTCAAAACCTTCTAAAATGTATAAATCCGTCGAAAATTTTCACTAATCCAACCTTTCTTTTTCTAAAGATAGAGAAAGTAAAAATAACGAGAGTAATATATTTTTTATAAAATACGCTTTAATCAATTAAAAGTTTTATGTTAATTAAATTATGATTATACGTTGAGAAAGCAATGTAGAAATACAAAAAAGATAGTTCAAATAATGCTATTTTTTCTCATTTACTGTATCCTGTTGTCCTATCTTAAACTAGTCGGATGTGCCAATTCCAAAACTTTCTTTTATTTCATACAAGTTTCACATACACCAAAAAAGAATCAGCACCAATTTATGTCAAGATCTAATTGAATCTAAAGTTTAATTAAATTCCGTGCATTAGTTCTTGAGATAGGACTATCGCTAAAATCGTGTAAATCCTGATCAATGCAACATAACAGCGCCATCTGTTGAGAGATTTACATTAAAACCTAATCAACAACTTATGTCAAGGTCTAACAGAATCTGAAGTTTGATGAAATTCTGTGCATTAGATCTTGAGTTATAGCTATCGTGAAAAATGTAGCACAGCAGCGCCACCTGTTGGGCGATTTACACCAAAAACTAATCAGCACCCATTCATATCAGGGACTGACTGAATCTAAAGTGTTATTTATTTGAAGTTCCTTGCATTAGTTCTTCAGATAAGAGTGCTTACAGTTTTTTTGTCACATACAGACAGAGAGACATTTTCTAAAAACAGTCAAATCGTGTTCAAGACCCTATAAAACGTATAAATCCGCCGAAAACCGGAAGTGAATTTTTTCACAAATCCAATACTTTCTTCTTGTAATGGTAGAAGATAATAAAAAGAAACGGAGCAAAAATGATATATTTTTTTAAACAAATTTATTAGCTAGCACTTTCTGCCATACGTAAAAAAAAAACGGTGATTGTTTTATAATCCTTTTCGGGGCTCTCGCAAAATTAATATATTGTTTGGGATTTTTTTTCTTTTTCTTTAAAAAAAAAAAAAAAAAAAAAAAAAAGCATGAGGCGTGATTTTTTTAAAGATGAACATTGAATGTTTATAAAAGAGTATATTTTTGTTTATTATTATTTTTTTAGAGATTATTACATTTATACTTATTTTAAACGTACGAAATTTCAATTTTAACAAAGCTGAAAATCCATAACATTAAAAGCATCATAACTCAAGTTTTGATCGTACAAAAATATAATTTTTACTATTTTATGTATTTAAGATGGTGAAAGTTTTTCTAAATAATAACTTATTGGGTCCAGATTCGATTAATAAAAACAAAAGCTCTTTTTTTTTAATGTAAGTAATGGCTTTTCATTAGGATGAAGAACAACATTTGAAGTCTTTTTGCAATAGTATAACTACGCCATACAAATGGACAGATGTTTCTTAATCTAGGAAAATATATAATAACCTCATCCGAGTTACCCTATATTTAGAAACCAATATATTTTAGAAATTTAAAGAGGCATTAATAAACACAAAGTTTATTTTGCTGCTACTGATTTTCGGAAATGTTTCCAAGCAGTGTTTATTGTGTATTAATCTGCATTCTCAACCCGGAATATAAGTTTTTTGGATGCTGTCAAGTCAAGTAAACATTTTCATGTTTGATTAACAGCATTTACATTAAAATTAATATTATCGTGTTGCTATTGCATGTATAAATTTAGTTACACAGCTGAAAATAGTTAATTGAGTATGGATAGCGTCATAAAAATCTATATTCCGGGTTGAGAAAACTGATTAGTTGACCATCACGGCGTTGCCGGGGTCCGTGATAAAACCTTAAATGAACCCCAAATAAAAAATACTGATAATTAGTGATGAAAGTGCTCATAAGAAAACATTAAAAAAAAGCTTTTGTTGTTCAAGCCTTTTGAAAATTTTAAATATATAAAGGTAAGGGTTATAAATATAAAGATTTTTCAGTCCGTGTAAAAATTATGTCAAAAATGTTGTTATCTGGTGGTAAATTAAATGTTTTCCTCCTGGGGAAAAAGACCCTTTTTCAAATTCTACAGAAGAGGAACTCCCACTCCCATTTCCCTTTCCATTCCTGCTTTCAAAAAAAGTGAAAGTGCCTCCCTCCCTTCCCCTTGCAATCACCAATACCTTTTGTTCATCTCTCTCTCAAACAAAGCAGGTGGAAGAATGTATGCTCCCTCCAGGAAGAGGAAATAAGAATAGATTTTAGAAGGAGTATTTCCTAGCGGTAGAGTTGGGAGCAGTGCAGGCCAATAGGCGAGCTATTCTTTCCCCAGCATTCTTGATTTTTCTTAATTCTATTGCTTGCTTTATTCACCCTTCAAGAAAAGTTGAGACATACACAGTAAGGTCGGATTTGCACTGAAAAATTAAGACTTTTGCTTCTCGCTTTAAAACAGGGTGTCCATAAAAGAATTCCGAGGGTTTAAAAAAATCATAACGAGTTAACGGTATGAGTTAGATCAGGTCAATTAATTTAGAAGAAATCAGTAACTCGTCAAATTTTATCCACGCCAGTTTCAGTTTCAGTTTTTTTTTAAACTTTGGTAGCGCCAGAGGCGGATTACCAAATAGGCTGAGTAGGCTGAAGCCTAGGGGCCCGACATTAAATTTGTGACCTTTTTTTTTCTTTTTTTTTTTTTTTTTTTTTTTTTTTTTTTTTTGGTCCTTAAAAAATATGTATGTATATATATGTATATGTGTGTGTGTGCGTGTTTATGTTTGTAGATATATATATATATATATATATGTTGTATGTCAATGTATATACATATAGAGCAGGAGGGGGGGGGGCAATGTGTTAAGCCTGGGACCCGGTAGGTGGTTAATCCGCCTCTGGGTAGCGTTGCGCGTCATTGATCTTGAAGTAACGTAGCAGACGCTCATTCCATTCAGTTAATGCAGTGCGATGGCGACGCCACAACAGAAGGCTCAGTGTGTGATATGGCTTACAGAAACTGGATCTGTTACCATTGTACAGCGGAACTTTCGGCGCGAGTATGGTGGTAATGTGCCTACGGACAAAACCATTCGTCAATGGCTACGTGCGTTTAAAAGAACGGGAACAGGGCCCGACTAGCAAGTTTTTGTGCCCAGGGCACTTTCAATTTTTCGTGCCCCATTAGATTGAATGATTTACTGATAGTATTTTTTTTTTTTTTACATATAGCACGCTTATTCAAAAGGTGTCAACTCAGAAAATTACCCTAATTCCCGGTCTATAATCTACGGGTCAAACAATTATGGTTCGACCCAGAAATTTTATATAATGTAGCTTAACAAACTGCTGTAAATATTTAACTTAAATTTTTAAATAAAATTTCTGGATCGAACATAATTATAGGCCGAAAATTACGGTACGTTTTCCGAAAAATTGAAAAACGGTTCCAGGAATAAAAATAAAATATTTGTCTAGGTTGAGATATATTTTTGTCATTTTATCGTATTAATATCTCAAATATCACATTTTTTCAGCTGTGTCACTTTTCGAAAAAATGTGCAATATGATACAATTGAATGACTTGATAAATACAGCACATCAATTACTAGAAAATAATGATAGGAAGTCTACTTATTAATCATGTTATTAATATTAAATTATAAAACCAAGCTGATACTGAGTGCAAACAAAAGTGCTAAAAGAAATAAAAACGTTGTCACAATTATGATTTTTTTAAATGGAATTTTAGATAAAATTATGAAAAATTTCGGGCCCCGGGTGCCCGTGCGATAGTCAGGGCCTGGACGGGAAGTGTGTTGTTAAAACAAACATCGCCTGGTAGGCAACGAGTGTCAGAAGAGAACGTCGATAGAATCCGTACTTCATGTGAACAACGTTCGAAAATATCGTTGAGACGACGCAGTCGAAGAGGTTGAATACCATTTTTATGTGTGCCGTGCCACAAACACATTAAAATCTACTAAATGT
Source organism: Maratus michaelseni (assembly GCA_963931845.1). NCBI lineage: Eukaryota > Metazoa > Arthropoda > Arachnida > Araneae > Salticidae > Maratus > Maratus michaelseni. The sequence goes on from OZ007594.1 coordinate 75,899,119, forward strand.
AAAAATCTTGATAAATTTACCTTTAAGTAAATATATATGTTACGGCCAAAACCCGAAGTTCGGCCAGTTCGCGAATTGGCCGAGATTCCTTGGCCAAAGCCCGAAGTATATGAAATGAACAATGCATTTCGGGTTTTGGCCGTCCAATTCGCAAAGTGGCCGGGAATCCTTGACCAATATACGAAATGGGGATCCAAGGCTGTCCAATAGGTGACGCACATGTGCTTAAACCCCCTCCCTGATTAGGGAAAATAGTAAACTGTTTCAATTCTTTATTTTTAATATGTGTTGTTATTCTGTATTTATGCTGATGTACTTAAAATTGTTTTGCACGTAGAGTTCTGATAAAAAAATAATAATGCATCTTGTTTATTTCGTGTTTATATTCTCTATTTAACAGAAGAAAACTTGTCGGTTGTGCCAATCACAAAACATTCTTCTATCTCATACATGTTAATACTTCAAAAGTCGTCTTTATTTATTTATTTTTTTAATTATGTATATTTTCTAAACAAAAAATGAGAAGAATTTTGCATTGATAAATGGGACATTTTGTATAAACTTGTTTTTTGGGATCTCCGACCCCCAAAACTTTTAAATCCGTAGGAAACCGAAAGCGAAAAAAATTTCCGATTACAATATTTTTTTTTTTCTGTTATAGATAAAAGAAAGTAAAAATTAGATTAGAGTTACATCTGTTCGAAAATCTTGCCCCTTCCTGATATTGTTCTGCAGACTCCCATGTTAACAAATAAATATATCCAGTGTTTTGTTTATGTAAAATTAGTTTCATGATGAATATCTAATAAATAAAACCAACATAAAGAAAAGCGCAATCACATTTAATTTCGATCATATGCGTTGGCCTTGTTATATTTCCTTCTCCTTTTTTCCCTACTAAAATAAGTTTTCTTATGAAGTCTTGAAATACAGGAGTTTAAACGTAAATTTACATTGTTCATTCTGCATTTTAAACGTCGCATAATCATCGTAGCGCAAGAGTATTTGTATTTATCATATTTGTCACTTCGTGCACATATATCGTTAACAAGGTAATCACTGTAATGGAGTCACTTACAAAACGGGACCTTGTGCAATTCGCAGTTATAATTTGTTAATTAATACGGCAATCACTCTAACATGGTTTCCTGAAAAATGAGGCTCCCTTCCAATTGCGCTCATAAACCGTTAAAATAATGATAATTAAAACGAACACCTTGATATAATGGGGATTGTGGGCTTCGCGCCTATTAACCTTTTAAATTGTGATCAGCATAACGGGGTCCCTTAATTTAATGGGACTTTTTGTACTTCGCGACCATTAAAAGGCTAATTTAATCACGTAAAAACACCCGCTCGCTAATATTAATCCTATAGGAGATTTTTTTTTTTTAATATCTCTTTTACGTGTCAATATTTTTAATTAAGTTTCTTTTGCATTGGGTAGCTTAGGTCGATCTCTACGCAGGCCGTTTTTTGCTTTTTCGATTTCGTTTACAGATTATTTTTATTAAGATACTTTCACTTTCGAAACCGGTTTCAAAAATGATAGTAGCCTCATAATAAAAAAAATCCTGTAAACAAAATCGAAAAAGTAAAACAAATGACTGTGTGGAGATCAATATCAGCTATCCAAGGAAAAAACAATCATTTAAAAATATTGAAATACAAACGAGATATTAAAAAAAAATTCCCCTAGGATTAATATTAGCCAGTGTGTGTTTTCCCGCGAGTGAAGTATCCCCTTAACTGTTACTAAAGCTATCACTAAAATATGGTTTTGTGCTCTTCTAGGCCTTTAATCATTAATACGGCAATCACTGGGTCATCCTACTGCTGCCTGTCTTGTTTCCGGTATTCGTGAACATTATGCTTTTTAACACTTTCGAACCTAGTTGAAAACTGTTTATGACTTCGGTTTGTCTGCCGTCTGTCCGTGCTCTAACTCCCGTAAATATGCTCGGATTGCTCTGCAATTTTTATATGTTATTGTCGTCATATATAGCATGTTCCCTATTTCAACGGAAGTGTGTAGCACATATAGTTATTTTACAGGGACACTCAAAAGAATTCCGTTACATTACGGTCAATGGGGAAAAAGTTTTTGTGGAGTATTTTAATGATGTTACACGATTTCAAACATATTGTAATTGATATATATCACTAAGGTGCATGGTAATATGGAATAGGGTGTGCATAGCACTTATAGTTACTTTACAGGGAGAGTCAAAAGAATTCCGTTACATTACGTCTATGGAGAAAAATCGTCTGCGGTATATTTAAATAATATTTCACTATTTTAAACGCATTGAAATTTGTATCTATCACTAAGGTGCATGACAAGAGACTTACTACAGAATATTGTGTGTATAGCAGTCATCGTTCATTTACAGGGACACACAAAAGAATTATCTACTATCTGTTAACAATAATTCCTGGAAGTGCGTTTTAAGTTACTGAACGCGATTTTAAATTTAACTCACTTTTATATCTATTACGTGGTGTGTATAAATTCTGTAGATCCTATACAGGGAAGCACAAAAGTTCTCGAACACATTTCCGTTTATTGACAGAAACTCCAGAAGGAGAATTTTAAACTGCGCTACGCGTTTCCTAACTTAACTAAAATTTAGCATCTTATGTAGTATATATACAAATCTATAGATCCTATACAGGGTTGAATAAAAGTATTCGGATATTTTTCCGAATATTGTATATGTTGGAAATTCCTGAAATTATGTTTTTAAATATGTTATGCGTTTTCCAAATTGTTTACTTAGATGTTATCTTTCATCTTATTAAACGGTATGATTTGTAAAATTATTTTGGAAGCGTTGGAAAGTGTTACATAATCTATGCTTGACGCATGATTTTTCGCTCTTGTTTTCTATCTTCATACTGCGCGTATTGTTGGCGGTATGTATAATTTCTTCAACAAACTTTTCTTTTCTATAAAATGATTTCACTTCATTTCCGTATCAGTAACCACGTTTCTTAAAACTTTCGTGAAATATTTCCTTATTTAAATTTTTACTTTTTATATTACTTCTGTCTATTTTTTTTTCTCGTGCTAGTTAAATTATAATACTTTCCGCGTTTTGTTATTTCATTTTCATCTTTTGATTTGGTCTCGCGAGTTGAGTCACTTTTATCTGTTTTCACCGCGCGTGCTAAATTTATCTTGAAATAATTTTCTGAATTATTTTTATTCATAATACCAATCATTTCGTTTTCTGCACCTGAACAAATAGTTCAGGTGCATTTCGACTGCGTCGTCTCAACGATATTTTCGATCCTTTTGATACTTTCGCTTCATTGTATGAATTGGCAACATAATTTAATTTGGTGTCGGTGACGGGTCGCGAATTCAATGTTTTTTTCCCATCTCAAAAATGCCCCAACGCGCCTAAAGAAGTTTTCACTTCAAAAATTTATTTTCAGTCGAATGTCTTTTAAAAAGGACGTCATCATCACCGGTGAAAACAATTTCTTGTATTGAAATTTTGGTACCTAATTTCAGAGTGGGCAGAGTGAAAAAATCTGAAAATAATTTCATTTTGACGCAATCATATAGGAAAATGCTGCAGTTTCATGTTTTTAAATGAATGTTTTCTTTTGATATATGATGTTAGTTCAATTTTAATGAACTTGACAAACACCATTTTTTCAAATTAATATTTTGTTTTTTATCGTTATAATAAAATGTCATCAATGAAGATACAAGAAAGAAAAATCATATGCGTCAAGCATAGATTATGAAATATTTTGCAACACTTATAGAATATTTTAACAAAACCGTTTAATAAGGCGAAAAAGATACTCAAGTAAACATTTTAGGAAACACATAACACATTTGAAAGCCAGATTTCAGCCACTACTGTACATAGCCGGAAAAAAACTAATTATTTTGTGAAACCCTGTATATGATGTACTGATTTGTATATATTCTATATAGTATTCTAAAATTTAGTTTAGTTAGAAAACGCATAACACAGTTGAAAATACACCTTCAGAAAATTCTACCAATGGGCAGAAATGTACTTGAATTATTTTGTAAAGACCAGTATATTACCTACAGGTTTTTATACACGCCAAATATTAAGCTACAATTTAATTTAGGCAAAAATATACATAAAACTACTGAAATTACACTTCCAGGAATAACTTTTCATAAGCAGCCAAGTATCAAGTTCTTTGCATGTCCCTGTATATGATTTAATTTATATTCTAGAAACTTCTCTTAGTAATCTAAATACTATATTTGTGCTTGAAAATGCATAATTCAAATTAAAAAGCATACTTAATGTACCTTTTTAAAATCACAATAGTAAAGCTTAAGAATTATTTTGTGTAGTCCTGTATAGGATTAATAGAATTTATACACACCACGTAGTATGCAAAAATTAAGTAAACTTAAAAACGCATAACTGAAAATGCACTTCCAGCAATCATCCCTAATGGATAATACTTCCGATACAGTACTGTATTCGAAATCAATTATGTGTCCCTGTAAATGAACAATAATTGATATACACATTATACACTCATGTCCAAAATTAAGGTCACAAACATAAAATCTGTGAAAACTGATGAACTATTCACTGTGTTGCCACGAAATTTAGCACAGAGGTATATTACAACGGGAGAAAGAATATAGCAACATAACAATATGGATAGGATTTTAATTGTGAATTAAGATACAGGGTATATTAAAAAGTGTTAAATCATGAATCGGAAATAAAGCATTTATCTCCGGAAAAGTATGTTTGATATGGAGTGTGACCACTGTGCACTGCTATACAAGCCTCACAACGAGCTCTCATACTGTTTATGAGGGTGTCAATAAATGTTTGTGGCAAGAAAACCCATTCTTCCAAAAGCGCGGCTTTTAACTCCTGGAGGGTCCTAGGAGTAGGGTTGAGCTGTCCTAGACCATCCCAAACATGTTCAATAGGATTAAGGTCCAGAGATCTCGAGGGCCAATTCATACGGCGAATATCCTCCTCTTCAGGAAAATCATCAATAATGTGAGCACCGTGTGACCTCGCATTATCGTCTGGGCCTACAGCACCCGGGAACAACCTCACATAGGCTTCAAGGACCTCATCCCTATACCGATGTGTATTGACAGTACACGCATCGAAGACGTGCAGTGGGGTACGGCAGCGCAACATTAAGCCGTCTCAGACAAGGATTCCTTTACCACCAAATCTGTCGATTTATTTTACGTAGGACGGATAATAGCGAGCTCCACGTTCTCTCCACATCAAGATTCGACTAGAATCACTTGCCGGGCTCATCACTGAAAAGAACACGCTCCTACTCTTGTTGTGTCTTCGGCTCCACAACAACTGGGCTCTCCTGTTCGATGCAGTGAAAGGGACACACACGACTGGAAGCCGGACCTAAAGTGCTCTCTCTGCTAGTCGTCTATATACTGTTTGCCTGGAAATTCTTATTCCAGACGCAGCAGTAAGGTCACCAGCAAGCTGAGAAGTCGTTGCCAGCCTATGTCGTCGTGCGCTTAACGCCAAATAACTATTCTGTGCAGGTGTCGTTGCTTGTGGCTTGTCGCGGTCTTGGCTGGCCTTCCTGGTGACATTGGGATGGTCTAGGAAGAACCATTGCACAGCGTAACCCCCCTGCCATGACCCGCCAGGAATTAAAAGCCGCGCTTTTGGAAGAAATGGCTTTGTTGCCACAAACATTTATTGACACCCTCGTAAACAGTATGAGAGCTCGTTGTGAGGCTTGTATAGCAGTGCACACTCCATATCAGACATACTTTTCCTGAGATAAATGCTTTATCTCTGATTCATGATTTAACACTTTTTAATATACCCTGTATTTTAATTCACAATTAAAATCTGTTCCATATTGTTATGTTGCTATATTCTTTCTCCCACTCTAATATACCTCTGTGCCTAATTTCGTGGCAACACAGTAAATAGTCCATCAGTTTTCACAAATTTTATGTTTGTGACCTTAATTTTGTACATGAGTGTATTCTACAGAAAAAATTCTTTGTAGTAAAAATCAGCAATGGATATCAGTTTCAGCATATTTCAAATAATGAAACATAATTAAAATACGCTGCAAACATTTTCCCCCGTACACCATTATGTAAAAGAATTATTTTGTGTGACCCTGTAAATCAATGATAAATTATTTGTGCTCCTTATTCTACAGAAGCATGTTTTAGTGCATCTCAGAAATTCATATCATTTTATTATGTTTGTAACATTATTAAGGCACGCCGCAATTGATTTTCCCCATAGACCATTAAGTCACATATAACGTTTGAGTACTCCTGTACATGAATTATAAACTCTTACATACTTTATTTTCAATACTGAATTTGTCAAGCACTTACATTCAAACAGCCCAACCACCCACAGCTATTTTGGGAACTGGCCAATTCGCGAACTGGCCGACAGCCTCTGGCCATTTCGTGAATTGGCCGATTTTGGGCTTTGGCCGTAACATATATAATATTTACCTAATTTTATGATTGAATTAAAAAATTTTGCTTCAAAACTCCGAAGTTCTTTTATGGACACCCTGTAATATTAGATAAAATATAATAATAATTAATGGTGTTAATTTATCATGTTCGTCTGCACAAAACATGCTTGTTGAACATAAAAATGTTTACTCCAGAATGGATAACATCCAAAAAAAACCTGTATTCCGGTTTGAGAAAGTGGTTGAATAGACTCTAAAAACTGCAAACGTCTCCAAAAATCAGTGGCAGCAAAAGAAACTGTTTCATAAATGCTTTTTTAAATCTCTAAAATATATTAGTTTCTGAGGTTTCTAAAGAAACAGAGCGCTTTTCGGAATCGTGGGCAACTCGGAAGAGGGTATTGTATATTTTTGCCCTTTGTTATATTTTGTTTCGTAAGTTAACCCCTTCGGCCCTGATTTTTTTTTCAATTTTGGGGAAAAATTACTGTTATGCTAACAAAATTAAAAATAGCTATCGGAATCGCAGAAGTTAGGGTTTAATGAAAGTTAACGAATGCGTTCTTTACCAAAACCTCACAAATGTAGTTATTTTGCGTGTTTTTCATATAACAATAGTCTAAGGAAGAATTTTTGAAGACGTTTGGAAAATATCGTATTACAACTAAATTAAAAAAGCATAAAAAATTAGTAATATTTTTTATCTTTTATCACAAATTACCAATTCGAAAAAGGATTCCCAAATTTTAATTTAAAGAGTGAAACGTATGTTTTAATTAAAAGAAATGCCAACGGCTTGCTAATAATTATGAAATTTATTATTATTATTATTATTACTAAATGCTAAACATAAGTGAAGTCATAATAGGAAATGTAGAGTTTCATACTATCACTATTAGGTGCTGGAATTAATAAAAATAATGTTTAAGACAAAATAATACTCAATAAAAGATATGTCCTATTAGTGGGACGTCAGGGCCGAAGAGGTTAAGAAACATTTTTTTCTATTTTTAGAGTGTATATCTCTAAATCTAATAACCAGTTTAGGAATTAACTTTTGGTCAACGATAAGAAGGGACACACTTGGGAAAAATAAGATTGTTCCTCTTGGTATATGCTCCTTTCGGCGAATATTCAACAGTGATCACGACTCGTGTCACAAACGGCAGATAATATGTAAATAAACAAGTATAAATTTAAAAAAATCCCTAATGGCTTGGCCTACAGGCACAGGTAGATTTCGAAGACGCAGACCGTGGGGCGCCTGTTTGTTGGGAATTGCGGAAGAAATGACCTTTTTGCCATGATGCGACAGTTTAAACCGCCCACTTCGAAACCTAACTTGTTTGCAGGAGGAGCCGGCAGGGATTTTTTTCTGTTTTTATTTATTTTATTTTATTTTTTTGCTATAAGGGTTGGTTCTATAAAAAACTTGTCAACATAAAAGTTTTAGATAATATTAAGAGGATTTATAATAAATTTAAGCGGATTTAATATCTTTTGAATTGACGAAGTTATGAATTTTTTTCTCCTAAAACCGACCTTCATCCCCCCCCCTCCCCTTGGGGCCATGTTTAATGATATCAAAAATCTGCCATACATAAATTTTCAGCCCTTTTCCTAGAAGTAATAATAATTTTAAAGGATTCGATACGTATCTATGGGGTTTTTCTGTTTTCACAAAAAAGCCCCCCCCCTCCCCCCATTGGTTCGATTTTGCACATTAACGAACTTGACCGAGATTTTATGCCCTTCGATTTTATGTATCAGTTTGGAAGAGATTTGTGCAGAATTATTGCAGTTATCGTGTCCATAAAAAAATTGACATAGATAGATAGATAGATAAAGTTTTAACTGGGGGTGGTTTTGGATTCTGGGAGTCATGATCGGCGTAGTTCTGAAAAAATCGCACAGACCGCTGAGAAGTGAAATGAATGGTATAACGTTTACTCATGTTACCCTAATAGAGTGGCAATCATCCATAATCGAGATACCATCCATTTCGCTTAGCAGTCGATTGTGCAACATCCTTCGCTGCTTGGTCAGCTGGCTATGGCAACATCATTATATGTACCATCTCTATCATATCAATACAAATGATTTAAGCGAAAATTGGTTGCAAAAAAGGGACTCTGCCTCCCACACTATAAATAAATAACAACTGGGTAAGTGTGATCGAAGATCGCACAAAGGGTTTCGTTTAATATTCCTTTCAAAACACTTTATCCTTTCCCTTAATAAATCCAAATAAATTACACTTTCAGAAAAAAAAAAAAAAAAAAAAAAAAAATCTGTTTTTTATAAAGTAAAAATTTACCGGTCTGTTTTTCTCGTTTTTTCGAATATCTGAACCGGCCCGATAGCGGGCAAAGGCCGCAATTATACTCTATCATAATAATATCCGTCATGTGGACTAAATGCGATATAAAAAAAAATCAATTTCAAAATCAAACATGTTATATAGAGACCTTCAAAATGTTAAAATATGCCAATATTTCCATAATCGGGTTTTTATCATGATTCAATACGTTCCTCAAACTTACATATCTACTATTTTCATATCTCTATTACTCATACTGATTACTCTCTTTGTATTATTCTCAAACATTTGAAAAATCCGTTATGACGTCAGATTAATTTTCTTTGTAATTCTCTAATGACGTCATAATAAGCTGTTTTCTGTATTTACACGTACTCGTACTCCTTGTATTATTGAGAAAAGTTTGAAAATTTCCGTTTTATTGCCAATATGACGTCATATTAATCTTTTTAACACTTTCCAACCAAGCTGAAAAGTGTTTATGACTTCGGTTTGTCTGGCCGTATGGCCGTCTTTCCGTGCTCTAACTCCCGTAAATATGCTCGGATTGCCTTGCAATTTATATATGTTATTGTTGTTATCTATAGCATGTTCTCTATTTCAACTGAAGTGTGTAGCACTTATAGTTTTGTTTTACAAGGACACTCAAAAGAATTCCGTTACATTACTGTCTATGGAGAAAAATCATTTGCGGTTTATTTTAATGATGTTACACAATTTCAAACACATTGTAATTGATATATATCACTAAAGTGCATTACAAGAAGCTTAATATGGAATAGGGTGTGCATAGCACTTATATTTACAGGGACAGTCAAAAGAATTCCGTTACATTACGTCTATGGAGAAAAATCGTTTGCGGTTTATTTAAATAATGTTTCACTATTTTAAACGCATTGAAATTTATGTATATCACTAAGGTGCATTACAAGAGGCTTACTACAGAATATTGTGTGTATAATAGTCATCGTTCATTTACAGGGACACGCAAAAGAATTCTTTACTGTCTGTTAACAATAATTCCTGGAAGTGCGTTTTAAGTTACTGAACGCGATTTTAAATTTAACTCACTTTTTGTTTATTACTTGGTGTGTATAAATTCTGTAGATCATATACAGGGAAGCACAAAAGTTCGCGAACACATTTCCGTTTATTGACAGAAACTTCAGAAGGAGAATTTTAAACTGTGCTACGCGTTTCTTAACCGAACAAATATTTAGCATCCTATGTAGTATATATACAAAACCATAGATCCTATACAGGGCTGAATAAAAGTATTCGGATATTTTTCCGAATCACTACATAGTATAAAACAAAGTCGCTTTTTCTGTCCCTATATCCCTATGTACGCTTAAATCTTTAAAACTACGCAACAGATTTTGATGCGGTTTTTTTTAATAGATAGAGTGATTCAAGAGGAAGGTTTATATGTATAATAACATCCATTAAACAGTGGAGAAATACTGTTATTTTTGAGGTTTTTAATTTGATGTCGTAAATAATTTCATTTTTTACATAATTTAATCATATATATATAAAACACAAACGGAAATTTCGTTCTGTTCCTTTATAACTCGAGTTCTGCCGAATGGATTTTGATGGAACTTGCACTCTGTTCGAGATATAATTTTTCAGGGAAGGTTTTAGTATATAACACGGCGTCCTACGTAGATTAGTTATTGAATTATGATAGAAAGTTTTGTTATTTTGGCCGAAAAGGTTACCATTGCTATTTTTTTGGCGATCATTATTGTTGCAGAAAGAAATGAAAAGGCTATACATCTCCAAAAATAAAAGAAAAACTGTGTTAAATTAATTAAAAAAAAAAGAAAAAGAAAGAAAAAAGAGTTTTGATGAAAGAATATTATAAAACGAAAATATTTAATTTAAACATGATTGGGAATGTTCGCAATGCTTAAAAAATTATTCAAGGGGCAAGATTGCTATCGAAACAATATTTCGCGATTTATCTTTTGTTTTTGGCGATTTTTATTTTACTTTTGATCCTAAACAATTTGATTTTAAGCCAAAAGGTGTATTTTTTTTTTTTTTTTTTTTTTTTTTTTTTTTATGCAGAAAGAATTGAAATGGCTATACAGCTGGAAAAATAAAAGAAAAAGCTGTTATTAATTTTATTTAAAAAAAAGAAAGGAATTATAGGGGGAAATTCGAAAATCAGGTGATATTTTTTTTTATCAAATATTAGCTTTTTCAGTATTTGATTCGGATTATGAAAGATTAGCCTTCTGAAAAAGTTCTACTGGACGGATTTTGATGAGAATTGTATTGTTAGTCAGATGCTATTTCAGGAATGGTTTTAATGTACTACATATTGTTCTACGCTGCTTAGTCAAACAGTTGTGTGAAGGTTATACAGTCAGGAGAACCCGATTCCGAAAGATTAGCCTTTTTGAAAGTTTTTACTGGGCGTATTTTTTGCGACTTGCATTGTTAAGTAGATAATTTGTAAGGATGGTTTTAGTATATTTTATATTGTTCTGTTTTAGAATTACGTGGAAAAGTTCTATAATCAGATGAACCCGATTATGAAAGATTAGCCTTTATAAAAACTTCTACTGAATGGATTTTGTTAATTAGTTTGCATTGTTAGTTCGATAATTTTTAGTGATGGTTTTAGTATATTGCATATAGTTTTATCATTCTTTAGCAAACCTTAACTGTAAATGACCAAATAAAAGAGTTGGTCCTTAACAGCTAAAATTTTGACTGCACATTAGAAAATATAATAGCGCAATCACGTCATTTTTCAGTAATGTGGAAGGATATTCCAGGTAAATATACAGATTGCTTTCAAATACAAGGTCAAATTAAACGATATATTTTGTTTGCTTCAAGGTTCATTTGTAGAAACTGACCAGCGCAGCGGGCGTAGCTTGCTAGTATTGTATATGTTGGAAATTCCTGAAATTATGTTTTTAAATATGTTATGCGTTTTCCAAATTGTTTACTTAGATATTATCTTTCAGCTTATTAAACGGTTTGATTTGTAAAATTATTTTGGAAGCGTTGGAAAGTGTTACATAATCTATGCTTGACGCATGATTTTTCATTCTTGTTTTGTTTTTTTCGATTGGTGAAACTTTTTATTTCATTTTTCACGTGGAAATCTTTCAATAGAAAATTAATTATTGTAGAAAGAAGTTTACTGCGGATTTTTAATTGTTGGCAACTGCTATAAAGAAAAATGTTTTAATTTAATAGGAAAAGACTGTTATATTTTTGGTTTTTTTTATCTCTCTATATTAAAATAATGCGATTTTTTCAAATTTTAATATTTTGAGCTTCATAGTAGGTATTTAGCTATAAGTAGACAAATTTTCATGCCTGTAAGTTATATAGTTTCTGAGAACGGCTCTGTGACGGACAGACAACGGAGCGGGAGTAATAGGGTTTTGTGAGATGAACGAAACCCTAAAAATGACAATTCCAGCGGAACAGATGTCGCAGACGTACCGGAGTTGGCGCATTTTATTTTGGCGTTACACATTTTTATTACACACACATTTTCTCACCCACACATTATATTTATTTACACACGCTTAATTTTATTATAAAACACACATATTTTATTATAAAACCCTAGGTTGCCAAACGAAGCAAAAATTGTCGAATTACCAAACCAGTCAAATAATCGCCATTTTAGTTTATCGCCAAAATTTGGCTTCTTAAAATTAATCTTCCGTAATCAGATCCGTAGCAGCAGCCAAATGGTTTATTTGTGCAATTCTGATTTAACGCAAGTGGGGTTTTTAACACTATCCAACATAGTTGAAAAGAGTTTATGAATGATTATGTATTATAAGTTTATGTAGGAACACATCCAAATGGTATTCAACCTCTTCGACTGCGTCGTCTCAACGATATTTTCGATTGGGTTTGTCTGTCTGTCCGTCCGTGCTACACGGGTGGACCCACAGTGGCCCAAAAATGACCCACTAATAGAATTTTCTCGGACATGTGACCTAGCCCAATAATTTTCTCGTGCCCAAAAACCGTAAGATACAAAATTTAATTCAAATCGTCTGAGCCGTTTTTAAGATAAAAAATTGCTTGACCCATGACCAAAATGACCCACTAATCCGATTTTCTTGAACATGTGACTTAGCCCAATGATTTTCTCGTGCCCCAAAACCGTAGGATACAAAATTTAGTTCAAATCGTCTGAGCCGTTTTTAAGAGAAAAATAGCTTGACCCATAATGACCCATAACCAAAATGACCCACTAATCGAAATTTCTCGAACATGTGACCCAGCCCAATAGTCTTCTCGTTCCCTAAAACTGTAGGATACTAAATTTAGTTCAAATCCTCTGTGCCGTTTTTAATATAAAAATAGCTTGACCCATAATGACTCACTGTTCGGATTTTCTCGAACATGTGACCTAGCCCAACAGTCTTCTCGCGCTCGAAAACCATAGGATGCAAAATTTAGTCTAACTAGTTTGAGCCGTTTTTTAAATAGAATTAGCTTGACCCACGGTGACCCAAAAATGACCCCCTAATCGAATTTTCTTGTATATGTGACATAACCCAATGATTTTTTCGTGCCCGAAACTCGAAGGTTACAAAATTTAATCCAAAAATCGTTAGAACCGTTTTTTAGATAAAATTAACTTGACCCGTGTTGACCAAAAATGATCCACTAATCGAAAGTTCTCGAACATGTGACCCAGCCCTATATTCTTCTCATGCCCGAAAATAATAGGAGGTAAAATTTAGTCAAAATCGTTTGAACCGTTTTTAACACTTTCCAACCTAGTTGAAAAGTGTTTATGACTTCGGTTTGTCTGGCCGTCTGTCCGTACTCTAACTCCCGTAAATATGCTCGTATTGCCCTGCAATTTTTATATGTTATTGTCGTTATCTATAGCCTGTTCCCTATTTCAACTGAAGTGTGTAGCACTTATAGTTTTTTACAGGGACACTCAAAAGAATTCTGTTACATGGCGGTCTATGGGGAAAAATCATTTGTAGTTTATTTTAATGATGTTACGCAATTTCAACTGTAAATTGTAATTCACTGTAATTGATATATATCACTAAGGTGCATTACAAGAAGCTTAATATGGAATAGGGTGTGCATAGAACTTATAGTTACTTTACAGGGACAGTCAAAAGAATTCCGTTACATTACGTCTATGGAGAAAAATCGTTTGCGGTTTAATTAAATAATGTTTCACTTTTTTAAACGCATTGAAATTTATATACTATATCACTAAGGTACATTACAAGAGGCTTACTACAGAATATTGTGTGTATAATAGTCATCGTTCATTTACAGAGACACACAAAAGAATTCTCTACTGTCTGTTTACAATAATTCTTGGAAGTGCGTTTTACGTTGCTGAAAGCGATTTTAAATTTAACTCATTTTTTGTCTATTACTTGGTGTGTATAAATTCTGTAGATCATATACAGGACAGCACAAAAGTTCGCGAACACATTTCAGTTTATTGATAGAAACTCCAGAAGAAGAATTTTAAACTGTGCTACGCGTTTCCCAAATAAACTAAAATTTAGCATCCTATGTAGTATATATACAAATCTATCGATCATATACAGGGCTGAATAAAAGTATTTGGATATTTCTCCGAATATTGTATATGTTGGAAATATATGCTGGAAATTACTGAAATTACGTTTTTAAATATGTTATGCGTTTTCCAAATTGTTTACTTAGATGTTTTCTTTCAGCTTATTAAACGGTAATGATTTGTAAAATTATTTTGGAAGCGTTGGAATGTTACATAATCTATGCTTGACGCATGATTTTTCGTTCTAGTTTAGATACAATTAGCTTGACCCTGACCCATGGTGACCCAAAATAACCCACTTATCGAATTTTCTCGAACATGCGTCTTAGCCCAATCGTTTTCTGATGCCCCAAAATGGTAGGATACAAAATTTCGTCAAAATCGTGAGAGCCGTTTTTAAGATAAAGTTTGCATAATCACATACAAGATTTGCTCGTATTAGAATATACGAGCACGGAAGACCGAGCTATGCTCAGTCAAAATTAGCTTTGAGTTCAAATATCATGACCCATGACCAAAATGACCCACTAATCAAATTTTCTCGAACATGTGACCTCAGTCTTCTCGAGCCGAGACTAACGAAAAAGACAGGCTACCGCGGTGCTTTATGCGTATCTTTTTTTACAGACCGCCGGAGTCACGTGATGCTCGAATGCACCAATGCAGGTGTACGAAAAGAGTATCACGTGACTCGAGCGGTCTGTAAAAAAAGATAACTGGAATGCACCGCGGTAGCCTGTCTTTCTCGTTAGCCTCGTCTCGAGCCCGAAAACCATAAGATGCAAAATTTAGTCTAAATAGTCTGAACCGTTTTTTAGATAAAATTAGCTTGACCCACAGTGACCCAAAAATGACCCACTAATTGAATTTTCTCGGACATCTGACCTCGCACAATGATATTCTAGTGCCCGAAATTCGTAGGATACAAAATTTAATCAAAATCGTTAGAGCCGTTTTTTAGATAAAATTAACTTGACCCACTAATCGAAAGTTCGGGAACATGTGACCCAGTCCAATAGCCTTCTCGTGCCCGAAAATTGTAAGATACAAAATTTAGTTAAAATCATTTGTACCGTTTTTTAGATATAATTAGCTTGACCCTGACCCATGGTGACCCAAAATGGCCCACTAATCGAATTTTCTCGAACATATGACCTAGCCCAATGGTTTTCTGGTGCCTCAAAACGATAGGATACAAACTTTCGTCAAAATCGTTTGAGCCGTTTTTAAGATAAAATTTGCCTATATATATAACCACTATCACACACACAAGATTTGCTCGTATTAGAATATAGGATGATAGAAGATGATCTTGGGAATGTCACCGATTGTGGGAACGAAACTAGTAGGTCTGTTTATTAAAAGATTTTTTTAGTCTTTGTATGCCATGTAATCATTTTTACCATGTGTAATTTTATTTTGATCATATAATAAGTGAAAATTTTCTTATATAATTTTAAAACACGACTCTTTGATTTTGACAATGACGATTTTACTAACATTTTACACTCAGAAAAATAAATTAATTTGGTTTTCTTTCTAAATTCAGACCAAGTTTGTTTAAAACATTCTCTTAAATTCTTCGTATCCAAAGTTAATTATACTTCGTACTTTATTATTGTACGGACTTTCTAATTTTCGAAACCAACTTTCATGTGCCAAAATTCGGTAAGACATTATAACAGTGTTAACCTTTTTTTTTTTTTTTTTTTTTTTTTTTTTGGGGGGGGGGGGAGGAGTGGAATTGTAATATTATACCCAAGTATGGTAAAATTATGAATTTACAATTCAAGTCTGAAATATGAAAATCAGTGGAGTCCGTATGATACGCAAGTATACCTAAAGAAGCACTTAGAAGGGAAACAACCCTTGTGAAGTCCTATGGAAAACATCGAAATACTGTTTTTTCTTTAGGAAACTACTGAAACGATTTAAACATTAAAAAAAATAGTTTTAGCTATAACTAAACAATAAATGGTACTTTTCGGTTAGCCGGGCGCCAGTGATATGTATACATGTATATATACACACACGCACACATATACACATATCTACATATACATATATATACATACACATATATATACATATATGTATGTATATATATACATATATGTATATACATATGTATTTATATACGTACATATATCACTGGCGCCCGGCTAACCGAAAAGTACCCAATAAATTAGGTAAGAAATAAAAAATGCAATTGTTATAAAATTTCACAAACAAAAAAAATCTAGGATGTTTTTTCTTAATTAGCATTACTAAAAAGAAAATTGATTTTCCAGAAAAAACAAAACGATCCAAATATAGCTAAGTATAATACAAAAAATAAATAAAACAAAAATTATTGAAATCGCTTGAGTAGTTTCCGAGAAAAGGGTACGCCAATAGAAGGTGTTTTCCATAAGATTTCGAAACTGTTGTTGCCCCTTAAGATCTTCGAAGTAACAGCCCCAGGAGAGATTTGGTTACCACCCTTCAGCCTTAGGCTCAATTAATTTCCCTCCCATTCATTGCCTCATGTCAGAAACATTCACTTTAAGATTAGTATTTAAGGTACTTTCATGTTATAGCAGCCCCCAAGGATGAATCGCTAAGCGACCAAGATTTATCGCCAAATTATAAAGCATATATGAAATTATTATTTCAATATATGATATCTCATCAAAAACGTCACCTGTAAAAATTGCAGCCAAGTCTCGTGACTCTTTTTCCGTAAAAAGTTCTGAAATCGTGTAAAGACAAGTTTAGCTATCTTATTAACTCTGAAATTTTCATTCACAAAATTTTCATTCACACTTTAGCGAAATCGTAACTGCACCCTTGGCGTAATCGTAATTACGGGGGCCGCTATAACAAGAAAGTGCCTTTTTTTTCCTCCTACTACTTTCCTATAACCGAGTTCCAGATCAAGGTTGGCGACAAAGATCCATCTTCCATAATCGGATCTGATCCCATGAGAAGAGTTGTTGTCAAACGTGACCACCAATAGTATCAAATAATGTAAATACTGTATTATCCGGTTTAATGTATTTTAAGTTATAAAAAAATACTACAGTGTGAACAAATAAATACTTTATTAAAATATGTCAAAAATATCAAGTAAAATTATGTAATTAAATAAGTAAAAAAAAAAAAAAACATTAAATCACATTAAAAAATATCATTTTATTTTGCCAGTGTGGCGTAGTAAAGAAAATCCGCAGCATTGCGTAAACAAAGCAGGTACATGAAGAAAGACTCTGAAATCCTTTTTATCATCATGTGTGGCTTGAAAAAAACAAACAAACAAAAAAAAAACAAAGAGATTAATTCAAAATATTATATTTAAGACTCTTATAAATTATTAGAATTAATGGTACATTTCGGTTAGCCGGGCACCAGTGATATATGTACATGTATATATATATACACACAGATATATATATACGCATATCTACATATACATATATGTACATACACATATATATATACATATATGTATGTGTATATATGTATATAAATGTATATACATATGTATTTATATATGTTCATATATCACTGAAGCCCGGCTAACCGAAAAGTACCGAATTAATTGATAGACAAAGTTTATTTTATTTTATTTTATTGAAATTTTAACTTGTACAACTTATTAAAACTTTCCTCCCTATATTTTCTAATTTATCTCTGGTTCATTTTAAATGTCAAATCTAGGACAAAATAAAACGAACTCTTTTTTTTTTTTAATGAAAAATATTAAATTTAAAGACGAAACTTTTTGAATGTTGCATTATCTATAATGCAATAAAAGTATCAAAAAGTTTCGTATTTATTCCCAGAGTGACATATATTAAATGCCAAAAGAAATTTTCAACGAATGAATTCTGTTTAAATTTTAAGCATTCGGATTACAAAAAGTAAATTTTAAATCCAAGTTCAATTCTAAATGTATCCCTCATATTTTTTTTTTTTTACTAAAAAATGATTAAAAATTAAAAAATTTCCCCAGTTCCCAGATATTAAATAAAAACAAACATATATATACGAAAAAACAACAACAAAAAACAAGAAAACATAATGCATAAAACATTAATAATTCAGAAATACATTGAATATAAAAAAAAGAGCCAATCTCTTACCTTTTGGCGATAAAAAAAGTTGGCGATTGAAAGCTCACTGTAATTCTCTTACAAAAATTTAACAAGAGCTCGTTAAAAGCACAACCTGCAAGGTGTAAAATTTTTGTTGGAATGAAGAAACGTCTTCCTTATATAGACCACAGGCCTCTTTAGACGTCGGTGATTGGTTACTATATGTCACGTGATAAATCCCTATGTTTAGATTGGTTGATGCTCTATTATGTTACAAATACTGGCAACACACACTATGTCACAATTACGTCACACTTGTTGGTTGCCGAAAATTTTGGCAAGGAAATGGTCGCCAAGAGGGGCGATATATGGGGAAAACCCATTAAAAATACGCCAAATTAAGTTCAGGTCACAGGAATACTGTAAAATAAGCATTTTTCGTAGGAAATTATATTTATATATATTCAATTTCACACAATTTAAATAAATAAAATGTTTTTGTTCCATTTCCCACTCAAATTCATTAAAAATTTCAACATTTTTAATCCATGTATAACTTTGATTTAAAAATACCGCTATACACGAATAAAATGTCTAACTTTCGACAAAAGTATAAAATTTCTACATAATTATACAAATAGATGTAGATTTAAACAAATAACTCATTCGCTATTGCTTCAAAGTTCATTTTTAAACGAGTCATGCATATGCAATTTGAGTACGTTGATAACGTTTTCTAGTAATTTGTATCGGGCACAAAACGTATTAATTTAAACCATTGAAGCATGTAATATGTCAAAATAATTCAACGCTATTGCCATATAAACCAGTATTTCACCATAAACAGGTGAACATTAGGAAAAATAAGAATCTATTTTGGTTAATTATGTAACGGACATTTTCCTCACATTGTGAATACTCATGTATGATTTTTTTGCTTTTTACCTTTAAAATACTGAGTAACTTCAAGATAATTTGTACTGCAAAGTGTTAACTTTTGCAATTTCCACCTTTAAAGCACTATTTAAACTTTAAAAAATAATTAATTACTTAAAGCGTATTCATAACTAATTTTTCGGGTAACTGTTAGGCCTAACTTACCGTTGCAAAGCATACATGTAAATTTCTAATTTAAAATGCTTAAAAGTCCCAAAATATTGATAAATTATGGCTTAAAATGTAAAAATTCATGGTATGTATCTGTTTTCATAATGTATCATACAGTAGATGTTTGTAAATAAACAGTTAAACATTTCCAGGTTCAAAATCATTTTAATCAATTTTCCTTAAAATGCGAAATCCAAAAATAATTTAATCATTTTTTTACGCGATATTTTTTAATAGTTTTAACTAAATTTACATAAAAGATAATGGCAATCAATAAATAATAACATTAAAGTATTTCCATGATGGTTTTCTATTGAAATTTGCATATATTTGAATTTATCTCTTAGACTTGCTTATTAAACCAATTTCGTGATGGATTTCTATTAAAAAAAATACAAAAACCATATACGTACCATGTCACCATCTGAGATTTTCTGTATATAGTCTATATAATATTCAAAAGACATCATTAATTTACAGATGTTTAACGGTAATGACACTTGTTATTACTCTTAGAAAAACTCAAATAATAGTTCATTGGCAATTTCCAAATGGATAGTTCATGATCTATTGTGGAACAATTTGGATTTGATTGCCCCAAATAGTCAATTTAAGATTTTCCCAATATTTATAATGGTTTATGCGTTATTAACTTAACATCACCCAATTACAGATACTAATGGTAATGACTTCTGTTATTATCGTTATAGTTATAATCAAATGATGCTCTTTTGGTAAAAGATGTATCGATAGTTGTAACCCATTGTGCAGCAAATTTAATTTAAGTACTCCGAATCTTTCATTTTGTATTTTCTGATCCTTTCTAGGTCTAATGTTACAATTACATAACACCATTAACCCTTAAATGCACCCAATAGTTTAATTAACTGAACATACATAGCTTATTTTTGATGTAATTACTCCAAAAGTCGATCCCATTAGCCTTGTGCTGCAATCTGTGACCACTCTCTAGTACTAGATGGTGAAATAGGATGGATACGAATGGATCCAAAATTTGTGAAAAAATAAGAACAAAAAAATCATGCATGAAGCATAGGTTATTAAATAATTTCCAACACTTGTTAATATTATGAAATAATTTCATTTTTTTCGTAAAATAAAATGAGATATCCTAATAAGCAGCTTAAAAAAAACCCACAACTGAGTAAAAACCCATTTTCAGCAATTATTGCCCACATCTGGTAATGTTTGCAAATTCTTTTGTGCAGAACTGTATATGACCTATAGAATTTATACACGCCACTTAATACACTAAAAATAAGATAAGTTTAAAAAGTACACTACAGTGGTAAACGCACTTCCAGCAATTATCGATTTTATAGTCTGTCCTGCAATCTAATTCTTTTGTGTAGCCCTGTAAATAAACGATAAATGCTATGCACTCCATAATCTATGGAAAACATGTTGCAGTGAACTTCACTGATTTCAATATGTTTGAAGTATCATAACCTCATTAAAATGCACCGCAAACTTTTTCCCCCATAGATCATAATGGAATAGAATTATTTTGTGTGTCCCTGTAAACGAACTATAAATGATGCTTATTCTATACTCCTGATAAATCATGTTGTAGTCCATCTGAGTGATGCATACCAATCTCATTCGTTTGAAATACCTTAACATCAATAAAATGCATCGCAAACGGCTTCTTGCCTTATAGACGATAATGTAACGGAATTCTTTCGTGTAATCCTGTAAACGAACTATAAATGCTGCATACTTCATTTTCAATACCGAATATTCTATACTAAGCCTCGATAACATATAAAAATTACATGACAATCCAAGTATATTTACAAGAGTTAGTGTAGGGACAGACAGACAGACAAACCAAATTCATAACTTTTCATTTATGTTGAAAAATGTTAAAAATACGCTTCATTTGATACATGTAGCAGCTGACAGAAACGTGTAGCTAGCTGATCAACTACAATTTGTATTGAAAGGTTAACCCTTTCCGGCACAGACAAAGTCTGTTTGTAAAATGGGAAATTACTAACTGACACCGGAATTTACAAACGATTTTTTTAGAAAATAAGAACTCCTTATTTTAAGCTTTCACTGTAGAAACAAAATTTTATTAAATACTCTTGGTGTCAAATGCAAGTTTGGAATTAAAATTAGGTGTGCCTGGAGTGGGACCACTGTGCCGCAAAGGGTTAAATTGTGGATTTTAACAGTAACGGCATCTGCTATACTGTTGTGAAAAAGCAGAAGTAGCTACCGTGATGCCTTTAATGTTTATAGAGTTATGAAAAACAAATGGTGAAACTCCTATTTTTTATCATTTAAAGTGAAAACCTTTATATCATTTTGTCACCTTCTATTGCGGAACTTGGATATCCCGAAGCCTCAATCATATATTTTCTGAAACTTTTTTTTTACAGCCACATATCATCCTTGTTGATGAAAATTAGGGTACTTATACACTATCCAGTCCAGGTACGCCAACGCAGACACTTAAAAAACTGTAATTTAGTTAATGCTGAATAATCATACTTTATATACATTCGTACTAATAAAAGAAAGTTGTTTGTCTGTGTGTGTGTCTGCGTGTGATGGCTAGCGAAATCTACCGCACGTAGAAGTCTGAAAATTTGGATGCGGATAGTCCAAGGCAGGTCTTGATGCATCTGAGGCTCGGATTTTTCATTTCTTGAGACCCGGATCCCCCTAAATTGTTAATAACTTTCCCCATTTTTATCCAATCCTCTTCGTTTTTGGGCCCTTTCTCCAATTAACTTTTCCCCCATTTCTACGTTCCAATTAAGACCCTGGCCTCCTATGGCCAGATACGGAGCCCGTTGAAGTTTTTGTTTCCTAAACGGTTAATAACTTGCCCCCTTTTAATCCGATTTTCTTTGTTTTGGGGACCTTTTCTCCATTTAGTTATTCCCCCATTTTTACTTTCCAATTAATACACTTCATCTTAGGGCCCTGCTCAAAACTATTAGCTGGCCTCTTTTGGAGCCCCTACTGTAGTTCCCTTAAAAATCGTCCGATTCACTAACTTTTTCTTCTAAAAATTTAACAGTACTTCGAGCTACTAAATGAACGACAAAAAAAAAAAAAAAAAAAAAAAAAAAAAATTCGGAGAAGATCTGGGCCTAATTGTGTCATCATTTCAATGCATAACTTTAAAGTTGAGTCTTGGACTTCTCTCCTCGGACCACCACCCTCATATTTTTATTGGGTCCCTAGGGCCTTTTTTTATGTATTTCTTTAAAATTTTATTCTAATGATTAATTTACACACTATTCTTAATTTCGACTACTTAAAGATTTAAAACGCTAAATACTAGGACCTTTTAAGATGTTTTCCTCTTAGGGATCTGCTCAAAACTATGAGTTGGCACCTTTTGGGCCACCTATTATAGCTCCCTTAAAAAATTGTCTGATTCACTAGCTTTTTTTTTTAACAACTTCTTAGGATTTCCAGCTTACTAACTGCACGACAAAAAAAATTCTCAGACTTCACCTGCCACCAATTTTGAATATTAATCTTCTTCTTGGGGCCCTTGGTGCAGCTTCTTTAAAAATGATCCGATTCTCTTGCAATTTTCATTAACATAGTTCTAGGTTACTCCAGTTACTATATAAACTACTAAATAATTGTCCTTAGACCCTCAACTACCACTTTTTTTAAATATTAATCTTCTTTTTCGGCATCAACTTACGTTTACTCACTACAGCCGTAAATTAAAAATCGCGTTACTATTAAAGATAAGTGGCTAAGTTTAGAAACAGGAAGGGGAAAATGTCATCCGTAAATTAAATATCGCGTTAATGTTAAAGGAAATTTGTTAAATTTACAGGGGACACATTCCACCGCCTAGGGGCTCATTCTTTTCTTTGGTTCTATGGGCTCGACAGGGTTTAGGTCATTCGACTGGATATCGGAAACTTTTTTTTTTAATTTATTATCACGGGCACGGGCAATGACAGGCGGGTCATCTAGTATGATAATATAATATAGCCACGAAATAAAATATACAATAGCCTCTGCCGCGTTAAAACGCTTGCGAAAAGCGTTCTTTATCTTTAGAATCCTCAGAAATTGATATATTTTCGAGATTTAAGGAAGAATTTATAAAAACAAAGTTTCTTTTGCTGTTATTGACTTTCGGAAACGTTCCGAGTCGTTTTTATAATCGATTTTCTTAACCCGGATAATATAGGTTTTTCGGATGCTATCCATTCTCAAGTACACGTTTTTCTTTTCAACAAACATGCTTTACAGAAAAAATATGATAAATTAACAGCATTCACATTTATTTGGTTACTCTTGCACGTATAAATTAAGTTGCGCAGCTGGAAATGTTTAATTGAGAATTAGGAATTAATTAGGGTTCCGTTTCTCAAAAGCAAAAAACGGAAACCTTTATAATCTGGCTTTCGAAATCCCGATTACAGAAAATCACGTAATCCATCGACATGGAATTGAACCAGCCATTTCAAACATTACATAAGTCAAGTTTTTTCCAAATATACTTTTTTTTTTAATCGCAAATACTTCCTTAAAAATAGACCCATGATCTGGATGATAACCACATAAGTCAGTGTATTCCTTCCTCTTCAAGCAATACCTTCTAATTTTCGTTCATTACTTAAACGATATAAAGTCAGCGACTTAAGTGGTTTTTGCATGCAATACCAGATTACATGGGGATACCATAACGGTTACTCCATGTAATTGTGTATGGTATCTATGGTATTGCATTTGCATGCAATACCATATTAAAACATGAAAATGTTCCTATATAAGTGCTATCTTTATTAATTTTGATTACAAACATGTTTAATATGACTGTTTTGTTCAAATAAAATACCACCTAACCTTGTTTCTCGCTAAAACAACCTAAGTCAGGAACAGTTTTTCTGTTATTCTTCTTTTTATTATTCATATATTATAAAAATTATTCGATATTTACAAACTTTGAAGTCCAAAATCTATAATCAGCCCAAAAAAACCCTATAAAAATTCGTTTACTTGTGAATAATAGTTTTTTTTTTTTTTTTTTAATTCTGAAAAGTTCTGATTCTGTGACTTTTGAAATGACCAATTCCGTTATAAACTAATGATTTTTGGATTTTTCCTTTACATGTGCTATAACACCTCCCTATGTGCCAAATTTCAAGGTTCTAGGATGTCAACCGGAAATACCCTATAGGTTAAGTATGTTCCTTTTTCGATGTGTCTAATCGACCAGTTTTAAGTATAGAAAAAAAAATTATGTCGATTGATTTTTGCCTTCAATCTAAATTTTGGTTACTTTACCTGTAAAACTAGTTTTGGTGCATGGGTAGTGCAAAAGTGGGAAAACTACTGTATTGGTTAATGAAACAAGCATATAACTGGGATTTCAATATTTTGTCAGGCCTGTCAAACTGGTTTTGCTGTATGTGTAATATGAAAGTAAGAAAACTGAATAGTTACTTTTGCATACTATGCGCAAACTTAGAAATAAAATTTTAATTGGTAAATAAACTAGCTTTTAGAGTTTTGTGAACAACAATAAAATAAAAATTTCCTTAACTTTTAACAACTTTTGTTTAATTATTTTCAGCAGTTTATTTCATCTTTCATGCAATTTACATACTTAAGGTTGTTCTCAAATTCCATGCTCAACAACGCGAAACTTTCTGACACATGTTTTGTCCCATTTTAAACGTAAAGACCTGAATATTGAAGCGATTTGGAATCGAATAGCGTTTTCCATTTTTTGATAAATAAATTACTTATCGAGTTATATGCGATTCGTGTCACGTGAGACGTTTTTCTCTTTTCTTGTGCTGGCGCGTCGGGAAATTGGTTCAAAACGCCGACTTTGATAGTATTTTCTGAAAGATCTTCTACATTTATCGAAAAATCGAAAACATCTTTTTATTACATAGTTTTTGAATAAGAACACCAGCGAATTTCAGGCGTTTCCGAACAAAAAATGAATTCAGAAATGTGTCAGAAAGTAGCTCTTATGGGTTTGAGAACAGTTTTAAAATACTTTTGCCACTGTGCCAATAATTTATAAGTAACAGATTTTAATGTTTTCTGTTAAATAACAACCCAAAAACTAAAGCTTTTTTTTTTTTTTTTTAATCTCTAGCTCCGAAAGGCAGAGTCACATGTTTGAAATAATGTATGATAGCATATATAGGATGATGTACAGATACAGATACCGAAACTGCCAGTCAGCTGGCTCATCACTGAAGGAGGTGGGGTGTTCTACAGCAACAACACATAGCCAATTGCAAAGTGAAATGAATGGTACACCGATTACGATTACGGATGTTATCACGACTACAGAGACATCATCCTTAATCTGGATTCCATTTATTTCACTTTGAAGCGGGCTGTTTCATGTTGCTATGACAACAACCCATGGTGTGCCAGCTGAGTGCCAATTTCGTTATCCGAACCACATTATCTATCATATATATACACAAACCATCGACGCTAAAGTTAGTTGCAAAAATGTGACGCTGAATCCAAGACCACTGGCTTTTTTTAATTTATTATTATTATTATTATTATTTAAATTTAACAAAATTTCTGTAATAAAATCGAACTATTATCGTTATTCTTGAAAAGTAGCAATTTATTTTTAAAAAATCCTCGTGAGCAATTAGAGTAGATTTATAATGTTTTATTAACGAAAAAGTATACTTTCGGGAAAATACCAAATTTTTAATTTATAGTGTTGCGTTATTCCCCTGACATGCATAAAATATCTTGCATTGGCATCCATATAAATGAGCTTATCCAAAAAAATATACGAGACTATATTGTACAACCAGCATGTTTTAAATCTCTAAATTGCATAAACGTTTTCTGTTACAGAAGAAACGCTTACAAAAATTCAATTTAACCATGTAGTTATCCATGTTTCTTGAAATCTTTCCATCATCTTTAGAAATCTTTAGGGCGAGAACAAACCTCAGAAATTAATAAGTTTCCGAAAATAACAGAATTTTCCCAAATTTAAGACCAGAAAAAAGGTATTTTTATTTCATAAACATTGAAATCACATAAGGCTAGAATTCGTAGGAGAAAATTTCAAAATATGTCTACCATCTACCCCAAAATTAAGTCGTCTGGACAAAAAATATTCTGAAAAAAAAAAAAAAAAAAAAAAAAAAAAAAAAACAAGTTAAAAATCTGAAAAAACACTCATATATTAAAGAAAAAATTAAATTTGGGAGTTAGTTCAGGAATAATACCGTTGTTAATACGGTTCTCAAAAAACTATTTCCCCCCCACTCAACATAGCTAAAATATCTGACATATTCTCGGACTCGTTTTTAGTCGTATAGGTATGATTGGCAGGTATGACTACTAAAGTGATTTGAAATCGAATAACGTTTTTAATTTTTCGATAAATACATTACGTTTTTAATTATAAGCTACTGCTGTTGCATGACGATCTTTTTTGAGTTGTTGCGTCAAAACACCAACTTTGACTGATTTTTTTTCTTCTTTTTTTAAGATCTTTTGATTTTGTCTAAATATGGAAAACGCTATTCGTTTTCATAGGTTCTGAAAAAGTACACCAGTCTGTTTTAAACGTTTGCGAATAAAAATGAATTCAGAAAGTTGGCAGTTTTAAAATAGACTTAAAAGAAAAGGGAAATGACACTTCTTTGGAGAAAAAAAATAATTTGATAGTTCAAAATTTATTGTGGAATAAACCGAGCTTCTATAACTCGAAGCCTTCGTATTAATTTGTCAAATTTTTTTTTCAGCTTATGTTTATCATCTTGTTAAAAGAAATTAAATGATATTATGCTTGTAAATTTTATTTTAACTACTGTATGTGATTGTTTAAGAGCAGTGGTTAAATAAGCTAAATTTAGGTGATTAAAGTTTTAGATTTTGTGAGTCATTTTTGTTGTTTAAATAAACTGACTGCTACTTAGTTTGTGAAAATAGATTCGATATGTACGCAAGTAATTTTTTAATATAATGATTAAAGAACAGAACTATAGTTTCGAGAGCAATTAATAATCGGTTCTCATCTTCAGGTGATTGTAGCAGGGAGTAGTTATAAAGTAAGGATAAAAACATGTTCAGGCAGAAGAAGATCTTATCCTATACTTCCGCATATTTTCCATGTTATCTGAATATATTATCGCTTAATCTATTCTCTATTTTAAGAGTTATGGGGAAATTTACCAAGCTTATCTACCTCTATACGTACACAGAACAAAATTTAATTTTTATCATTACAGCGAATAAAAGATCTTTGTCTCTCATAAATGGGCTCTATCATACACTGTAAAAAAAACGACAAATGATTCTTAGCCTACAAAAATATATTGTAACATTGAACGAAAATATGCAATAAACTCGTCCAAGCTACCCACAATTCCTAAAAGTGCTCTGTATCATTAGAAACCTCAGAAACCAAAATATTTTTTGCGATTTGAAGATTTATAAAAACAAAGTTTATTTCGCTGCCACTGATTTTCGTAAACGTTTCCGAGTAGGTTTTACAGTATGTATTAATCCGTTTTTTCAAACCGATGTATCGGTTTTGTTAAACAGTTTCAGTTGGCGTAATTGAATTTATACATGCAAGAGTAACAGAGTAATATTATTTTTAATGTTAATATTATTGCTGTTTATTTATCATGTTTGTAGCTAAAACATGTTTGTTGAACATGAAAATGGTTGCTGGAGAATGAATAGCATTTAAAAAAATCCTATATTTTGGATTAGGAAACCGATTAATATACTATGAAAACTATTCGGAACCGTTTCTGAAAATCCTTCGAAGCCAAAGAAATGCTTCTTTAAATTTCGAAAATATATTGGTTTCTGGGGTTTCTAAAGATACCCACGATTCTGGATAGCGTTATTGGAATAAGTTATTGTATATTTTCGTTTGTGGTTATATTATATTTTCCAAGATTAAGAAACATCTTTTTTTACAGTGTCAGAACCAATTAAATATTACGAGACAAAATTGTACAATCATCATGATTTAAATCTAACTGCATGAACGTTTTGTCGTATGAAATAAACGTTTACAAAAATTCAATATAATCAATTAGGTACCCACAATTCTGGGAAAAGGCCTCTTCCTTTACCCTGAGAAACGTTTGGGGAGAAGAACAGTCAGAAAACTCAGAAAGAAAAAAGGTTTCCGAAATTAATAAAAACGGCTGTTTTTTTTTTTTTTGTTTTTTTTCGAAATATACAAGCAAGAAACGGGTTTTTATTTCAGAAACATTTTTGTAAACCAGAATCATACTGTTTAGTCTGTTTTTCTCTTTTACCAAATGGTTTCTTAAGATATGGGAAATGTTTCAAAATTTGAGGATGACTAATTGCGCTCTATTACATTAAGTTTCATACATGTTTTTGCTATATCAGGAATAGTCCAGTAGAAATTGCATTTTATCTTGCCTTGTTCGGGTAATTCGGATTTTTTGATATGGTATATAGGTTGACTCTCTAATGAAAAAAACAAGTTTTCGACCTTCTGGAGTTTGTGAGCTTTTTACCAGATCGAAAAAAAAAACATTTTTTGGCCCTTTTTACGATTTGTCTTGATTATTTCGGTTTCAGTGCATTTTACAGAAAAATCTTTTTCACCATTCTGTAGAAGATAAAATTCTCTCGGTTGCATGCACTATTCATTTGTGTAAATTGCCCAAACAGGGGGAGAGATACGGAACCGAGAAAATAAGATAAAATTAGCAAAAATCCACAAATGACGTTAGTTTTTTACTTAATAACCCACCTTTAGTGCATTTTAGAGACAAAACTCTCATAATAATTAAAATTTTTAGAGCATGAATAGTTTTATTTATTAGATAATTTATTATCTATAACAGACTTTGAAAGTCACAGCAACAAGATTTTGGGTGAAAACAGGAAAATACCGCCTGGCAAGTTAATAATTTAAAAAAAACGAGCTTTTACTTTTGATATTGAAAACACGATGCAATTAATTAATTATAGCATGTACAAGAAATTAATCAACAAATATATATTAAGTATAATCACTTTATATATGTTTCCTTTTTCAGCATACTTTGTACTGGTATTGATGCCATCGTCTCAGGTTCTTCACCGTCTGTACTTGACTCGATTGGATGTTCTGGGTCCTCAAAGTCCAGTATAATATCAGGAGCGTTGCCACGTAGTTGGTTGTGGCACTTCACACAGATAACTGAGCACGTCAAGTCTGCCGTCCTACAATTGCACTTCGTACTGCAACATTTTTTGCCATTGGCACGATATGAAATTGTGTAGGGTTTTAGGGCCTGGCTCGTTCATCATGGTGTCTGGAATGAGCATCTTCCAGCCCCATTCGAGAGGCTCCTTTTCGTTTTCCAGCCATGATGTCTGAACTTGTAGGTATGTCCGGAACGCATGACATTGAGTAGCGTCGCGAGTGGGTGGTAGTCTCGCTTAATTTAATTTAGTACTGTTAGCTGCTCTAGCAAAGATGACATACCATATACATTCAAGTTTTGGTTGGGGTCACCTCTATACAGGGTACGAAGTACATCTTCTGTGACTTCAACAAGTTTGTGCTTCTCTGCATTTGGGTCTTTAAAGATTTGAACTTTTAGGTATTTTTTCCTCGTTTTTAAGCCATGTGATGTAGAGAAAGTATATCTAGAAAGCTCGCTTCCTATATTTCAAAACATGTTTAACCATTTGGTTTGGAAGCCAAATTCTTTTAGACGATGCACATTTTACTTCAATTTCGTGTATGCTTGGACATGATTATACAATCACACAGTAAAAAAGTATTTGTTGATTTTGCGATTCAAAATTGTCGGCCAACACAGTAAAAAGCTATTAATTTTCTTGACATGATCTGTATTTGTTAAGAATTAACGAGCAAAATCTGTTAAAAGAACAGGAAATTTCTAATAAACATCGAATATTTTTGTAAAATAAGCAGTTTTTTTATTGGCTTCAAGGCTAACGGCTTTTTCCTGTAGATTAAACAGATTTCTTTTACAGTGCATACATTGAATGAAAATAAAATTTTTCTTAATCTAGGAAAGTATAATACTATAGCCACGAACGAAAAAATACACTGACCGCTTCAGAGTTACCCAGGACTCTGAAAAGTGTTCTTTATCTTTCGAAACCTCAGAAACTAATATATTTTTGAGATTTAAAGAAGCAGTTTCTTTTGCTGCCACTGATTTTCGAAAACGTGTCTGATCAGTTTTTATAGTTTACTAGCAGGCTTTGTCTTCTACCTGATCGGTTTCCTGATCAACCTTACGAACCTTGAATCAAAAGAAATATATCGGTAAATTTGATCCTATGTTTTGAAGCAATATGGACCTGAAATGCCCTTCCGCAATGCTGAAACCGATACGAATGCCATTGTGCTATTACATCCTAATGTGGTGGCGAAATATGAGCTGTTACGGACCAACGCTTTTAGTTGATCATTTACAGTAGGATTTGAATGAAGCATGATATGCAATATATCCTTTATATTATACTAAAATCATCACTGAAAAATTAGGTAACTAACGGTGCAAACAAACTAACTAACTAAATCCATGCAGTAGAACTTTTTAAAAAGGCTGATCTTTCATAATCGGGTTCAACAGATTATAGACCTTTCCCCCATAATTATATAACTAAGCAACGTAGATTGATATGCAATATGCTAAAACCATACCTGAAAAATTATCTACCTAACAATGCAAGTCTCATCAAAATCCGCCCAGTCAAACTTTAAAAAAGGCTAATCTTTCATAATCGGGTTCACCTGACCTCATCGGGTTCCCCTCATAGCTCCATAGCAAAGCAATGTAGAATGATATGTTATATAACAAAACCTTCCCTGAAAAATTATCTAGCGCAAGTCAAATCAAAATCCATTCAGCAAAACTGAAGTTATAAGCAGCCAGAACGAAATTCCCATTTCTATTTTATATAGATGAGTAGATAGGTAGATAGAAAAAGTAGATAGAATACTCAGTTATCTCAAACTGGAATATCGGGTTTTCGGATGCTATCCATTCTCAAGTAAACGTTTTCATGTTCAACAAACATGTTTTACAGACAAACATGATAAATTAACAAAATTAACATTAACATTAAAATGAATATCATTTTGTTAATCCTGCATGCATAAATTGTATTACTGAGCTAAATATATTCAATTAAGAATGGATGACATCCTAAAAACCGGTTTGAGAAAACTCATTAATACACTATAACAACAACTCCAAAACGTTTCCGAAAATCATTGGTAGCAAAAAATCTTTGTTTTTATAAATGCTTCTTTAAATCTCGACACTATATTGGTTTTGGGGGTTTCGAAAGGTAAAGAACGCCTTTTAGGAATCGTGGGTAACTTGGAAAAGGTTATTTTTTCGTACGTGGTTATATTGTATCTTCGTAGATTAACAAACCGTTTTTTTTTTTTTTTTTTTTTTTTTTTTTTTTCATTTTTTAGAGTGTGCATTAAATAACATCGGTGTGATGCATGTTATGCACACAAAATACGGTACTTTTTCAGTATAGGTTCTTTGGCAAGATACAGAAAATGGCTTTGGCGAGAGAAGGAAATTTGGCAACGTATTTTCTGGCAACCTATTCACTGTTTCATGTACACAAGCAATTTTTTATACACTTTATTTAATATAAAGAAGGCATTCATCTATTCTTATATGCAAACAAAAATGAATGTTACATAAGTAATAATAATATATATATAAATAAAATGTTTATATATATATGAATAAATTTATATGTTAACAAGCATAAAAGTTCATTAGGTTTGTTATCATAGCTGTTTCTATCATTTGGCAACAAATTTCACTTTCTGAAGCCCGAATTGCGCCAAGCTTTTATAAAAATACCAAGGCTTCTGTACTGGAAAAGAACCCAAAATACAGCCACTAAAGAAATTAGTTATTCCATACACACGAAAAAAAATATTTCGTGTGTATATCATGCAGGTCTCCTTCACTTTTCGCAATTTCAGTTACTGCGATAATGGTTTTTTTTTTATTTTTTTATCAGGGGATTTCTTGAATAATCCGAAAAGTACAAAATAAGTTGATCTTTTCCAGCCAAACGGCACCGAATTACTTATAAAAATAAAATAAAATTCCGCCAAAAATTTTACTTGTTAAGCGACAATCGCGAAGGTCTTTATTAAGCGGAATTGAATTTAAAATCGACTTTTTAATATTCCTTGATTGTCACTCATTAAATTAACTCAGAAGTTAATGTTATTGGAAGTTTGCGTTCCTTAAATAAATTTTTATTTCAAACTAGCAGGTTTACTCGACTACTCTAATCCGTTTTTCCAAACGAAACTTCAACCAAACGATATAAGGTGGGTGAACCAAAGGTGGCCAGTGTTCCTAAGGTAGAGCCCACCCCTCAAAAGTAGAATTCATTTAATTTTTAAACACAAAATGGTGCTACTGCTTTGTCAATCATCTACCTGCAGTGCATGTGGCTGAATTTAAAGAGATCACCTTGATCCTCCAACATTTTATAAAGTGATTTCACTTTTGCGGAATAGTCGTTCTAATGTCCAGGTAATAAGATATTTTAATTTACACGTGTTTAAATTCTTAGAACTTTGAGTTCTGATACGTTTTATGAAAGCTTATTTCTTTCTCTTTAACCACATTTACTTTAATTCTGAGAAATTTATCCGATTAATATTATTACGTCGTGCAAAAGGCGACCACGCATGTTCCCAAGGTGGCCACCTTAGAAAACAAATGTGGAAATCAGTGTATTAATGGTGATTTTCAAAATTTCTGCGTAGATATCTGAAAAAACTTATTACCATTTATTGATAACATCAGACATCACTCAAAAGAAGTCAGTAATTGTCAGAAGAAAATCCCTGAACTACAAGTGCACAAATAATGTTCAAGGTCTTTTCGTGTCATAAGATAAGAAGATTAAGAAGAAAAACTCGAAAGATATCAAAAGAAAGAAGGATCATCAGAGCATAATAGTAAGCAAAATAGTTTACCGAGTATTTTTTCACATTTTAAAAGTGATTTCAATACATGGGCCACCTTTGGAACACTATGCGCGCCAAAGGTGGCCCACAAGCTACAATTTTGAAATTGTATTATAAAAGTAATTAAATTTTATTTTACAAAGAAAAGTATACTTGATATGTGTTACAGATAAGTGTAAAATTTTAAAAACAAAAATTCAGCTACATACACTCAACCAGAGAATTATAAAAAATTCTCAAAGCTTAACTATGGCCACCTTTGCGTCACCTACCTTACTTGTATATCAGGGAACTTGACCTTGTGTTTTAAAGCAATATTGAATTTTACCTGAAATGTTCTTCCGAATTTCTGCAAATGATACGAACGCCATTGCGCTATTATATTTTCTAATATGTCAAACAAAACTTTGGCTGTTAAGGACGAACTATTTTAGTTGATCATCTACAATAGGATTTGATAAAGAACGATAGAACGATATGCAATACATATACTAAAACCATCTCTGAAAAATTATCTAACTAACAGTGCAAGTCTCTTCGAAATCCGTCCAGTAGAAATTTTTAGAAAGGTTAATATTTCATAATCGGGTTCACCTGATTATAGAACTTTCCCCGTAATGAATATGCCCCCCCTCCCCCCAGTTATCTCAAACTTTTACATAATACAATTTATACAGAAGAGGCTATTTATGCTTGAAAATGCTACACAATTACTTCTTCTATTAGGAAATTTTATTACAAATACAAATAAGCATGTACGAGGGGCAGTCGGAAAATAAGTTTCCCCTGGCGACTGTGGACAGAGGTGTGTATGAAAGACAAAAAATGTAATGAGACATTAAAGATAAAACATAACATTATTTTTCCACATAAGTACCAAGTACATTCAGACATTTGTCATACCGCTTTATAAGTTTAAAAAATTCCTCCATGAAAAAATCAGGGCTTTGCGTACGGACGAAGCGTTGAACGGCTATGGGCGAAAGACGACACAGCAGGTGAACGCGAACGTGCAAGACACCGATACCATTGAGTAGAGGTCGACCGCGATCAAGCATTCATCATTTTACATACAACTTTCATCGCATAAAATAGACATAACAACCCTTTTTTGAACAAGTGAAAGTAATAATGTCTAATTATAGGAATCTTCTGTAATCGTGATTAACCTAAAACTCAACATATCTATTAAGTTGATGTAAAAGTGGGTAGCTTTTCATTTTGATTCGAGTTGAATAGCATAACAGCAATGAATCATTAATGGATCCTCTTCCACCATGCAAATGGTTTCTTTCTTTGATCAGGGTGATTTTATCATAAATGACAAAGTTTTTACAGCGATTGAAAGCAATATTAATCTATTAAGCTGAGAGGCAGCGTTTCATGTTTGTAACATTTTAGCGTCAGTGATTTCGGTATATATGACAGATGATGACTGATTATGTGGTACAGATAATGAAACTGTCAGTCAGCTGGTGTACTGGGGGGGGGGGGGGGTTGCCATTGCAATATCACAAAAGCCCACTGCAAATTGAAATGAATGACCCTGATTATGGATGTTACCACGAGTATGGTAGTATCATCCGTAATCGGTATTTTACTCATTTCATTTTATAGAGGGCTGCCTGATTCTGCTTGGCAATATCTTTCACTCACTAGTGTGCTAACTGACTGGCAGTTTCGTTAACAATACCACATATACCACAATCATCGAAGCTAAAATTGTTTACAAACATGGTACGCTGCCTGTGAGACTTATGCCGTGCAACTAAAAGAAAATGAAATTATATTTTACACATATTAACTTTTTGCCATGAAATATCACTGGTGTCCAGATAATTGTAATCATATAGCATGCATATTAATGTACTGGTATAACTATATAACCAGGGTCTGATTATCCAAAAGACACGTGAAGACTATGCTTCTTGCCCTCTAAAATTTAAAAGAGGCCTCAAAATGACTGTGAAGAGGGCCCTCTTCTAATTATTTATATTGTATTTTTAATTTTCTTGGAAAAGAAAATTTGCTTAAGAACCTACATCAGTCATGCGAAAAAATGCTCAAGCTAATGTTAAGTCTATGGAAAGGTTCTAGCGCGATTTCTCGCTCGCATTTTAATGTTTTTAAATGCTTCTTTTTTGCATAGGATAGCTGAAGTCGATCTCCAACGTTGTTAGTTTTTACTTTTCGATTTTGGTTCCAGTTATTTTATATAAGGGTACTTTCACTTTCAGAACCGGTTCCAACCGGTTCCAAAATTGAAAATGCCCGCAATTGATATGTAAATTGATATGTAAATATTGAAATTGATATGTAAATACCACTATTTCCTGTAAATTTTAATCTATTTTTAATCAACTTCTATTATTGTATTTATATATTTTTTGTGACATTTATTTTCAAATAAATGCGTGCAGTAGCACTTTGAAAACTTAAAATTTGTCTGTGTATTTATTAAATAACAAAACATTTTAATTTTCAGATTTAAATTAGTGTAATAAAAAAACTGGATTGGGCGCAATGTTGGACTTTGGACAGCCGCCATCTTGGATTTTATATCCCCCGGACGACCCAGATGTTAGACGTCCGCCATATTGGATTGCATAATCTCTGGACGTCTAGGCTATCAGATTACCATGCTTGGACGGGCTTCTCTTCAACTAAGCATAGTAACACATGGGCTGATACGTTCCCGGTCTAATAAAGAAAACACAACTTTTTAACATAACTTTATAACTTTAATAAATAACATAAATTTAATAATAAATAATAATAATTTAATAATAACAATAATAATAATAATTTAATAATAATAATTTAATAAATAAATAAAAATAATAATTTAATATTAAATAACAAATTTATAACGAAAAAGCTCCAAACAGTGCTCAGAATCATCGACTCGTTGTTGTTTTTGGTCAAAAGTCAACATGCGCGGCAGCCACTTTGACAACAAAATTTTCATAGACATTCAAAATAAAACCTACACGTTCCTTGGATATCTTCAGAGTCTGAGCTATCTTCTGCAACTTTACTTTGTGGTTCCTCAAAACGATTTTGTGGACTTTTTTTATGTTTTCCGGAGTAACCACCTCTTTTTTTTTTTTTGCGTGGTGCAGCGCTGGTGTCCGTACGACCAAGTTTAAATTCAGCAAACCAGTCAATAATGGTTGATTTACCTGGTGCAGTGTCCGGATACCGCTTATCAAGCCAAGCTTTTGTTTGAACGGTGTTTTTTCCCATCAAATAACAATTCTTGAAATTCTTGTTTATCCATTTTTTTGTTTATCAACAAAGTCGTTCAACTAAAACCACTCTAACGTTTTATCCACACGGCGAATCACCATAACATTTTTTCTGCTACCTTTTAAAGGTTAGTATTTACTAAAAAAGGCATCGGTTTGGCGATTGC
Organism: Maratus michaelseni; assembly: GCA_963931845.1. NCBI lineage: Eukaryota > Metazoa > Arthropoda > Arachnida > Araneae > Salticidae > Maratus > Maratus michaelseni. Next base: position 75,936,055 of record OZ007594.1, read on the forward strand.
AACGCCATCTGTGTGCCAGACCGGGAACTTTACAGCCCATGTGTTATTACCTTAGTTTGAAGACGTCCAACGTCCAGAATTGAAAAATTCACCAGTGAAACGCGTGTTTTTCAATAGATTTGACCTTTGCACCGTCCAGATTCTGACGTCACAGCTACGTCAGACGTCCAATTTTCAGCCTGCTGATCACGTAACCGAGGATCAGATTAGGTCGTGACGTAGTATTTACACATACGTCATCAAGATAAAGGGAGGGTGGGCAATGGGTAAATCCTGACTCCTGCGAAAATGATCTTGCACTTGTTATTTGTTGATTGTGCGTGTTTAGAGTGTTTGTGGAATCAAGTTCTGCTTAGTCAGGCGCAATCGAACCTGTATTGATAGTCTGTTTGATTCGCTTGCATAAAAACTGCTGAGCGCCTGCGTAATCTTAGACTGAGTTTCTATTGAATACGATTTTATTCTGACCATAAAATGGTCAATAACATGGTCGGACACGCTTAAGGAGGCTAATTCACTCAGTCGAAAACACCCGCTCGCTAATGTTAACCCTATGGGGGAAATATTTTACGCTATCTCATTCACATTTCAATTTGTTTAAATGATTTTTTTGTATTGGATAGTTGAGGTCGATCTCTATGAGGACTCTTTTTTTACTATTCCGATTTTGGTTACAGTACTTTTTTTTAATTTATTGAGGATACTTTCACTTTCGAAACCGGTCCCTAAAGTGAAAACATCTTAATTAAAAAAAATGTAATCAAAATCGAAAAAGTACAAAAGGGCTTGCATAGAGATTAACATCGGCTATCCAATGCAAAAAATCATTTAAAAATATTGAAATGTAAACGAGATATCGTAAAATATTCCCCCCATAGGATTAACATTAGCGAGCGGGTGTTTTCGCCTGAGTGATGTAGCCTCTTAATAATATGTTTAAGTAACCCTTATCTTTAAAAACGGTCGAATGGCTGGACAATTTACTTCAGCTTTTTAGTAGTGCAGTTGAAGATTGCCCTTCAGCAATTTCCGTCAATAAACGGAAATGTGCTCAAGACCTTTTATGCAGCCCTGTATGTATCTATAAAATTAATCTATGGAACTTATACACACGAACTAATGTGCAAAAAAATAGTTATATTTAAAAACGCGTATACCACAGCTGAAAATGCATTTCCAGCAATTATTGTTCATAGACAGTACTGTAACCGAATTAGTTTATGTGTCTGTGTGAATGAACGATAAATGTTATGCACAACATATGCTATAGTAAGCTTCTTGTAGAGCACCTAAGTGATATACAGCCATGGAAAAAGTTATAAGGCGAAGCGAAAAGTCGCCAAATGTAGGAACCGCTTGGCTAGAAAATTATGCAAATATTTGTAAGAGAAAAAAAATGCTTGAAACGAAACATTTCCAAATAAACTTTAAGTTGAAAATTTGGAAAATCATTAAAAGGCCTTAAAATTAGAAGGTTTTAATAGCTTGCTACTCGGAAAAAATTATAAAGACACGCATTTCTTTTGAAATCGCAAACAAAATTTTGCATATTTGGTAATATCGTAGGACTGTTTAAGTAGCCTTAAACTGTTGCGAAGTAAGATTAGTCAATTTCTCTTGTTCTTCATCATGCCAAAGAGCACACAAATATCTAAATTTGAAAAGAAAAAAAAATATTACTTACAGAAAGTGAAAAATGGGTGGACGTGAAATTGCAAGGGATAGATCTAAATAGTTATCTAGATAATTGCAAGGGATAGATCTAAAATAGTAATTTATAATTTTTTGAAGAATCCAAAAGATAATGGCAAGAAGAAGCATATATAGGTAATCCTGTTTCTCTGTCTATATGCCAGAAACGTGGAATTGTGCATCGAGCTTGCTTAAAAAAACAGAGTTCTACTCAGATTAAAACAGAAATGAATCTACCATGCACTAGTCGAACAGTGCATAATGTTCTGCAATGGAATCCCAATGTTAGATATGCTAAACTACGGTCACGTTCAACACTTACAAAACTACATAAGAAGCTTAGATTGGAATCTGTTAAGAAACATTTCTTTTGGATCTCGCTGCAAAGATGTGGTATTTTCGAACAAAAAAAAATTAATTTGGACAGACCAGATGGTTTTCGCCATTATTGGTATGACTTGTGAAAAGATACACCTGTTTTTTTCCAAACGCCAATTCGAAGGAGGTTCTGTGATGGTGTGGGCAGGATTTGCAGCCAATGGAACAACACCAATCGCGTCCATTCGAGGGAATTCAGAATCATATGTGGATATGCTAGCTGAAAAATTATTGCCTGAAGCACCCATTATCACAGATGGTGATTATTTGTTTCAACAGGACAATGCAAGTTGCCACGTGTCTCGTGCATCACGTTCATGGTTCGAGGCTAATTCTGTCCAACTTTTAGATTGTCTGCCAAGAAACAGTGATTTAAACTCTACAGAGAATTTGTGGGGCATTTTAACTAGAGTAATATATAAGTATGGCAAATCAATATGCAAATACAGACGATTTGACGTTATCCATCGCGTAGAAAAACATTTCTAAACAAACTTTAACTGGACTTTCTGAGTCAATGACTGAACGATTAATAAGGGTCACTGAAAAAAAAAGGTGATTTTGTAGAATATTAATTTATTTCCAGGCATATTTCATTATGTCCTTATAATTTTTTCCATGCTTCACGTCATATATTTCTATTAATATGTGATTTATAAATTTTATTGTAATTTAATTTTGCATTAATAGGCTCCTAATGTTTCCTAATAATGAGTAGTAAATTATGTTTGATTTTGTTTTCGGTTGATGATTACTTTTATACATATTACTCATTTTTCAACGCGTCCTTATAATTTTTTTCCATGGCTGTATATCCATTTCAATATATTTAAAGCAGTGTAACATAATTAAAATGCACCATAGACCGTAAAGTACCAGAATTATTTTAAGTGTTCCTGTCAGCGAACTATAAATACTACACACTTCATTTTCAACACCGAACATGCCAGGGTAAAATTCAATGATATATATTAATTGTCAAGGCCACCGAAGTATATTTACGTGAGTTAGAGCACACACAAACAGACAGACGGCAGATGACACGAATTCATAAACGCTTTTCAACCATGTTGGAAAGTATTAAAAAGAGAGAGAAACAGCAGTAGTAATAAAAAATATTACTTTGATTATTCTTAGATGAAGCAGGACGATATTTTCTAAATACGACTTTATAAGAAATGTTCGACCGTATAAAAAATTTAAATTCAGATTTTAATGTGTATACAGGCCCTTGTAAAATAAATTCTATATCTAAAAGCTATATTTAATTTCTGTACTTTTTTTAACATCTTCCAACATAGTTGAAAAGTGTTTAAGAATTCGGTTTGTCCGTCTGTCTGAGCTCTAACTCGCATAAATATTCTCCGATTGCCATGAAATTTATATATGTTATTGGGGTTTCTACAGCATAGAAAGTTCAAACTCACTGAGTGAGTTTGTGGAACTCTCCCAGTGAGTTCGGCGGTCTAAGATGAACGAGGTATAAGGGAGCCCCCAAAATGATACTGTGCTTAACCTAGAATCAGACGTTAATCAGGTCTTGACTCCAAGGTTGCAACTATGGAACGTCAAAGTTACAATAAAGTAAAACTAGCTGACCCCGCCGGCGTTGTCCGGGCTTTTGATAATAAATAAAAAAAAACCATAAAGTTTTTATTATTTTGTATCTTTAACCTGATTTTGTATGAAATTATATTTTAAAATGAAAAATTCGCGAAAGAATATTGATATTTAGTGATAAAAGCGCCCATTTTCTTGTTTTTTTTTTTTGTGAAAAAATATTGTTTTCTAGTTGTAAAAGAAATGTTTTCTTCTCGCTTTTTTGTTTGTTTGCTTGTTTTCGCGTCGGCTCTTGTAACATAGCAATAAAAAAATAGTTCTCATCTTCCGAACTCTCTGACATTTCAATTGGTTATAAGTATAACTGCATCCAAACTCTCTTTAAAATTTTGCGAACAAATATGCATATTTAGTAGTGAAAACATGAGTTCTTTAAAAAGCTTTAGCTTTCAACCGCAGAACAAAAATATATTAGAAGGTCTATACTTTCAATGCAGTGGTACGGCTTCATCAGTTTTCAATCAACCCTTTTCAATCTCCCTTGACTAAACAGGTGAGGGTTGGGTTAATCAATCAGGTTTTCCGTTTCTGAAAGTAAAAGCCTTTAAAAAAAAACAAAAAAAAAACGTTGACGCATGCGCAGAGAGACGATTTTCATGTGGATTTGACAGAATGCAAATATAGATTTGACAGAATTTGAAATATAGAGATAACGCGAGTAATCTGAGAGCGGACATGAAAAACGTGAATGATGGCGTTTTCAAATCATTGAATTATAGATCGTACAATTGTTGAAAATTCTCACTTGTCTTGAAAGTGGGAAAACATGTGTGAACCCAAAATATGTAGGCAGCTTATATATAAAAACTTCTTTTAAACAACCATTTTACTACTGCATCTAAGGCCTGAATGTAAAGCATTAAACTAAACAAGAAAAGTGATCATCGTTACCCATAGTTGCCAACCTCCCGATTTTTTGAATACCAGTAAAATTTTACAAAAAATTTCGTTTATTAAAAATTGCAGAAATCGCACGATTAAATAAAACAAGTATTTTTATATAAAAATATTGCCATAAGAAAATCGGGAGGTTGGCAACTATGGTTACCTTCTCTCCCATCTTGTTAGATAAATGTTTGAGGAAATAAGAAATTTTTATCATCGGGTTCCTGTTCCTGATATTTATACTCAACTTCACTTCGCCATTGCTGGTTATTTTCCTGTCTATGAGTGTCAAGCAGTGGTGACACTAGTGTATATCAATGCAAATTAATTAAATTAAAATAAATACGAGTAAGCATATCATTTATTTTAATAAAGAAATAACAATAATAGTAAATGAGATTTTATGTTTTAGAAAATAGCTGCTACAATTGCCGCAGGTTGTAATAAAAAAAAATAGAAGAAAAGTTATTTTAGAGAAATTGTGCAACGGCCTACGTTCTGTTTTCGAATTCTTCTTATGATACACATTTTGCAACGATTATTAGTTTCATCTTTCTTAAAACTATAGCATTTATCAAATTTTGTATTTGAGATTCGAGCTCCCATATTCCAGTTTTTTTTTTTCGAGAAATTGTATAATGGCTTATGGTTTTCAGATTCTTCTAATGATACATTCTGGTATGATTATTTTCATCTTTCTTAAAGCTTGTAGTTACCAAATTTTGTATTTGAGATCGGAGCTCTAATTTTTGCACTGAATCTAAAGCTTCTAAACAGGAGCATCTGTAAGCATCTAAATAATGGAAAACTGTAAGCATCTAAACTGGAAGAGTTTAATGCCTTGCATTCGCAAGGCAAGTTAAGCTCTACAAGAAATGGTGATCATCGTTGCCTTTTTTCTCTGCTTAATGATGTTGCAGAAAGTAAGAAATTTGTATCGCCAGCTTCTTGATTTTTATCATATACTTTGCCATTTGCTTTTGATTTCATCTTCGAAGAGTGTGAACCAGTGGCGACAAAAGTGTATATCAAATTATTTAATTTAATTAAAATAAATACGAATAAGGATGTAATTTAGTTTGCAAAAGTGACAAAAAATAGTAAATGAGATTTTATATTTTACATAATAACTGCTACAACTGCAACAGGTTGTGATAAAAAAAAAAAAAAACTTTATGGTACAACGGCCAGTATTCATTTTTTAGATTCTTCTAATGATTCTGGAACGCATATCAGTTTCATCCTTTTTAAAACCAGTAATTACCGAATTTTGTACTTGAGATCTGAGCTTCAATATTTCTACTGCATTTAAAGCTTGAATGCAAGGCTGCATTAAGCTGCATCGTTATATTTTCCCCCATCTTGTTGAATAAATGTTTTGAGGAAATAAGAAATTTTTATCGTCGAGTTCTTTATTTTTATATTCGACTTCGCCATTCCTGGTCATATAGATTCTGGAAAGCCTATTAGTTTTATGTTTCTTAAAATTTGTTACCAAATTTTATATTTTAGATCTGAGTTCTAATTTTTGCACTGAATCTAAAGCTTGAATGTAAGGCATTAAACTCAACAAGAAATGGTGATCATCGTTTTTTCTCATCTTGATGAAATGATATTGGAAAGAAATTTTTATCGTCAGCTTCTTGATTTTTAACATCAACTTCGCCATTGTCGGCGATTTTCCTCTTCGAAGAGCCGTGAATTAGTGGCGGCACTAGTATATAACAATGCAAATTAATTTAATTAAAATAAATATGAGTAAATATATCTATTTATTTTATGAAAGTGATACCGAAAATAATGAGTGAGATTTTATACTTGACATAATAACTGCTACAACTGTAACAGGTTGTAATTAAAAAAAAATAAATAAAAATAACAAAAACGTTTTGATAGATAAATTGTACAACAGTCAATGTTCTTGTTTTTATATTCTTCTAATGATACATTCTGGAACGTTTATTAGCTTCATGTTTCTTAAAACTGTTTGTTACCAAATTTTGTATTTGAGATCTGAGCTCTAATTTTTCCACTGAATCTAAAGCTTGAATATAAGGCATTAAACTCCACAAGAAATGGTGATCATCGTTACCTTTTCTCTCATCTTGATGAACTAATGTTGGAGGAAGCAAGAAATTTTTATCGTCGGGTTCTTCATTTTTATCACCAACTTCGCCATTGCTGGTAATTTTTCTTTTTGAGGAACGTGGACCAGGTTTTGGTTTTCTATCATTTGTTTCTTCTCCCGAAGTTTTTGGCACAAAAAAATCAAAGTTGAATTCTTCGAAATCCTCGTCATTTTCTTCCGGTTCTCCACCGTTGATAGTTTTTGTTGCGTTGTTGGTTGCCATTGGCATGGTAGGTTTAGCTGCCTCAGAGTGTAGACCGTCCTTCAAGAATAGCATAGAATGGTAAAATTTCCACTCAGAAGTAGCTGATGAAGATTCGGGTCCCCTGTGTTTTCCTAAATTTTTTTGCAGCAGTTTTTTAAACTGGCCTTTTAGGTTCTGCCACTTGAACTTCGCTTCATCACCTACAATAAATATAAAATGAAAATTTCTTACTAATAAGAAAAGAATGAAATAATAGTAAATATTAGAAAATACACTAAGTGTGCAAAACTTAAGCAACAAACACAAAATGCTAATTTCTGAACACGTGAGTACTCAAAAGGAAATTTTATAAACAGCAAGTGTAGAAAATAGGTACTACCCTAATAGCACAGACAGTCGATGTGAAGTCTTCTTGACATCACAAATGGTCACAATTGTCACAGTCATTACAATGAACAGAAATGTGATATCTTTCATTCGTCTAATTTTTACTCTCATTTAGTCACTCCACTGAACAGTCACCATGACTGCTGCTTTTTGACGAATCACCAGGTGACTTTACAATGAAGTCATCTTATGACTCTCATGTGACTGTCATTTTGACACTCCATTGTAAAGTCATCATGATAGCTGTTCTGTGACGAGTTCTCAAGTGACAGAAAATGAAATCATCTGGTGACTTTTCACAAAGGAGTGCAATGATGACTTCACAATAGTGTGTCGATCACCGGAAAGTCACCATGCGACTTCATTGTGACATTATTTGGCGACTCATCACATTGCAATGCTCACAATGACTTCAAAGTTCAGTCTTCAACTGACAGTGACTTGAGAATCACAAGGTGACTTCATTGTAATGTCACCTGTTGACCCATCACAAAGCGACAGTCACAGTGACTTTTCAGTGTTAACAATCATTTGAGAGTAATAATGAGATAGTGAAATATCCCATATTTTGATTCACCGTAGCGATTGTGACACTTCTAACCATGTGTGACGTCAAGGGGACTTCACATCAACTGACTGTGCTGTTTGGGTAGTGCCTCTTTTCTGCACTTGCACTTTATAGAATTTCCTTTTGAGTACTCACGTGTTCAGAAATTAGCATTTTGTGTTTGTTGCTTAAGTTCTGCACACCAGTGTAAATCTGCAACCTTGTCTGATCTGAGATCATGGACTATTGTAATCTTATAAGCTTTACCATCTTCAATCTATCACTTTTTGCACTTTTACTCTTAACAAAGCACAATAAATAAATAAATAAACCACTTGTTTGATCTCTAGTTCGTATTAAATACAAACCGGCTAACTACTTTAACTAGGAGGGTGGTTTGATAAATTCTCTGCCTGACAGTGAAAACACAAAATTTTTGACGTATATTATTTTTTTATGTAGTCCCCTTGAAACTCAATGCATTTAAGATACACTCTTGCGTGCGAATTCTTTAGTACATCCCTGTACGAGGGTGGTTCGAAAAGTTCCCCGCCTGAAAAAGAAAATACAAGATTTTTGGCAATATTTCATTTTATTTTTCAACTTACAACACAATACATTTCAGAAGACTCTTGAGAATTGTTCATTCTTTGACGATTTTGGTCGACGTTCAACAAACGCGACACGCATCGAGCAGAAAGCCTTTTCATACCCAAAACATCGTGTAAAATGTAGTGGACACGGTCTATCGAGATGTTTGCAATGTCAGCAAGTTCGTATACCTTCTATCAGCGATAATACGCCATTGTGAATTTTTGAGACGATTTCGTCGGTCGTAGCGGTTTTCGGGCGTTCTGAGCGTTCATCATCGTGAATTGATTTCCTACCATGTTTAAATTCAGCAGCCCAATTATCGTCGAATATGAAGGACAAGCATCATTTAAGATAGACTGTAACTCTTTTTATATGTTCGTGGGGGTTAAATATTTTTAACAAGTATTTTATGACAGCTCGAACTTCAATTTTTTCCATTTTTCGAAAGTGTTCAAAACTTGTTTACTTTACTTTATCGCCTAGCAATAACCAATAAACTCACGCGTCTGAAACTCGGTGGCATGTCATCTAAAGGATCATACTTTACCAACAACATTTGGTCATACTTGTTCCATTTCTGTGTTAGGCCGAGAACTTATCAAATTGCCCTCGTATATAGGACGTAAACTTTTTAAAATTAAAAATTTCCATATCTTGCTTATACCGTGCGAATACTGCAAGTCCCTTAGTTAGGCACAATATGGGGGTAAGCCGCATGAGCTACTGAATCCGCACCAATAGTACAACCCACGGAGCTTGTTGATGATTTATAATATGGCCTGATGTTGGTTAACGAAAACACCGATTTTGTTATTGAAAAGCAGGGATAAGATTAAGAAATATTATTTCGAAAAATATTGTCGCCAATATCGTTAAAAGTTCAACATTGTAAAGATCGAGACAGAGTCAGAAACAGAGTCATAATATAGCCTGATGTTGGTTAACGAAAACACCGACTTTGTTATTAAAAAGCAAGGATAAGATTAAGAAAAAATATTTCGAAAAATACTGTCGCCAATATCGTTAAAAGTTCAACATTGTATAGACCGAGATAGAGTCAGAAACAGAGTCATAATATTTCAAAAGCAATTAAATAAATAGCAGTACGTAAAGTATCATTTTTGAATTAAAGCCGTCTCTACGGAAGAAAAAAGATTAGCACAATGAAATAATGAGAAACGACTATTAGATAAAGAAACAGAGACTAAGTATAAAAGTAGAGGAAATGTAAAATGTAAAAAAAAACTGATTAATACCTTAGAATTTTGAAATTCATAATCATCTCCAATTAGAGCATCTTAACTCTTAACTGCTATTAGCGGTCTCATAGACCACTGCTTTGTTTTCAATTTTCGCAGTTTAACTTGTAATTTTCAGTTTAACTACAGATGCTAGTGAAATATTTTTTTCCGTTTGGAGCTCTAATAGACCTAGGGACTTCTGAATAGGTGAATTTTAATTATAACAGTCCTGCACATAAATATTAATCCCTTAAGCAGTATGTTCAATTTAGTGATAGTATGCTGAATACCAGATATATTAAATTTCGTCAAAAGTAGTTTTAGTCATTAATTTTAATTACATCCGAATTATTTAATAACATGTAATAAAAGGAGATGAAATAAAGGTTTATTTATATAATACAAACATAAATAAGGTTCGAAGTTTCAATCTTCATCGCTTGATTCAAATTTATCATCAATATCGTCTATATCATCATCACAATTAGGAACATAATCGCTGTCCGTGTCTGACATAATTATTCAATAAAATCACTATCTATCAGTGATACACAAACAAACACAAAACCGAAATCGAAACATTGCAATTTGCGAATGACAACTGAACAGAATAACCAACTCATAAACAAATGAACGACGAAGAAAGAAACAAAGCAGTGGGAAAACTAATGAGTTTTTTGTACACGTAACGCCATCTATTGGGTGCGAAAACAACCATTGCTATAAAGCCCGTACAAAACCAATCACAATAGCAATTAGCGAAAAAAAACAGATGTTTAGAACATTGCAGTGTAGACTTAAAATGAAAACGTACGCACATACGTTCTGGTATTTCAAATGAATGCATGACGTACGCAGGTACGTCGTGGTGCTTAAGAGGTTAATACAAAAACAGTATCCTATGAGTTAATTGAGTCTTTTATTAATCTTTGGATTCAGCGGTCTCAGAGATTGTTTACAGTATGTATGCGACAATTTTTGTGACAGTAGTTAAGGGTGAAATTCATAACATAGGTTAAGTAAACTTGAATGCTATTAACTGCTGTTAGCGGTCTCACAAACGCCGGTTTTTACCAATTTTCAGAGTTTAATTTGCAATTTCCAGTTTAACTATCGAAACAAGTGAAATTTTGTTTTATTTGGAGGCCTAGTACTATAGCTTAGAGTCTTTTGAATAGGTGAATATCTGAATAGGAGTCCTGAATTTTCACCTGCGCTGTGGAAATTTAATTATAATAGTCCTATACATAAAGTTTAGAACATAAACAGTATACTTATGAGTTAACCCTCTTATCGCTAAATTTTTGGATCAAAATCCCTTAAAAAATTGTGTACTTTTTTTTATTGCATATTTCAAATCTATATGTTTTCAGAAATTAAAATATGATATTAGTTTTTGGAATATATATATATATATATATATATATATATATATATCGATTTTATAGATTTAGACCCTGAGAAAATACATGCTGAGAAAAATCAATTTCAGGCGCTATCTCATAAGTCCAATTTTTGGAAATGATTCTCAATTATTTTATGGCTGCAGTATTATTTATTACATAAAATACAAAAGTAAAATTTACACAATTAAAAAATGGATAATGAGCATGGATAAGAAATCGCTTTCAGATCCATCGCTATCTCGAGATGAATTACAATCACTATCACTATTACCACTGCTTTCAAAACAATTAATATCACTATCAGAATACAACAAATCATCAGGAATATATGTTCTGTCACTCGCTGAACGATTAAATCGAGTCATTTCTGAATTGAAAATAGCGAATAAAGATGAAATGAATCAAATTCAAAATAATCAGTGGACAACTACTGCCAGATGCGGACCAGAATCTAATTCAAAGCCTAAATGTTGTATTTAAAGTATGGCTGATTAACGGGGAAAATACGGGTAGGCGTTGCTACATTTGCGTTGCACGCGAAAATAGCGGGATAAGCGGTCAGAGGGTTAATCGAGTCTTTTCTTCATTTTTCGATCAAACGGTGTCAGAGACTGCTCACAGTAGCTATGCGACAATTTCTGCAACAGCAGTCTAGTTTTAAAATGCAATCTTATTTTTTCTGTCGATGATCGAAAACCACAGAGGCAAAATCCCTCAAAAATATTTACACCCCCAAAAACTATTTTTCTTTCAAAAGAATAATGATACTTGCGACTAAAAATTACTTTTTAATATTTAAATAATTTATATGGAACTGAATTACAGTATGAAATGCCGTTAGTGCGGACTTCCTACGGAGGTCCTTTTTCGTTCCCATTATCCGAAATCCCAGCTAAATGATGTAAACATTTAAATAGTGTGTCAAATAATTCTTTGCATTAAAAATATTGCATTCAGTTTTTTTTTGGCTGAATTTAGATAGGTTAGCAACTTTATGCGATAAGAAGCAACTTTTTCTTTAATTTCGTAATTTTAGTAAAAACAAAAGCAAGTTAATCACGATTTGTTAATGCAAAAGAATAAATTACTACAGGACAAACAACATATTTTTTAAAAAATGACGTACTTATACATAATTTAACTTTAATTATAATCAATCTCACTTTTGATTTCAACAGTTGAAAAAATGATCTTTTTACCCAATTATTTTCCAATTTTGCGACACATGTGAAAACTTTGTCTGTTACATCTCATTTTGATTGGTAATATCGGCGAACAGTCACAGACTGACTAAGTGGCTTTTTTTGCAGACATTGACCACATACAGTTGGCAAAATAATTATTTGTACACTCTAATATGTTTAATTTTTAACTAAATAAAAACAGATATTTTGACAAGAATAGTTTTAATACAGTATATTTACCGTGCGTTTTAAATTAAACAACAGAAAATTTCGATAAAGATGTAAGATAAATTTCTAACTGGAAAAGTTTAAAATTTTCTTGCAAAATAAGTATTTGTACATTTCCACAGCCAAATACGCACTGTGTTTAAAGTGTTCATGGTTCAAAGGACTATTTATACAGTAGCTGTTAATAATTGTTAACTTCATATTATATTTGTTTGGCATTTAATCTAATTTGCTCTTGAAGTAATTGAGAATGGTACCTAAAACTAGAGAGGTACTTCTAGACATAAGAAATCGTATTATTGAGCTTCATAAAAATGGAAAATCATACCGAGAAATTAGAAAAGCTATTAAATTATCATTTACAACTATTGGATACATAGTGAGAAGGTATGAAGAAATTGAACGCATCAAAAAGAAACGAAGACCAGGACGCCCCAGCAAATTAACAATGAGGGTAAAAAGAAGTGTTGTTAAAACAGCTTTAAAAAATCCTATGGGTTCAGCTCAAACATTTGCTGAAGACCTTGCAACATCTTCTAACATCAGAGTAACACCTCAAACAATAAGAAATGTTCTCCACAATTCAGGTTTAAAAGGAAGAACCCCAAGGAAAAAGCCATTCATCAGTGAAACAAATAGGCGAAAACGCCTGGAATTTGCTTTAGCATACAGAAGCAAACCAATGGATTTTTAGAAAACAGTGATTTTTTCTGATGAGAGCATTTGAAATTTTCTCTCCACCAAGCATTCGAAAAATTTGGCGAAACATAAAAGTGTTCTAGATCCAAAACATATGCTCCCAACTATCAAGCATGGTGGTGGAAATGTTATGGTTTGGGGGCGTATGGCTTCTAATGGAGTAGGAAATTTGGAATTTATCGACACTAGAATGACAGCTCTAACATACATTGATGTGTTGCGGCATAACTTATTAAGCAGTGCTAGTAAATTAAGCTTAGAGAAAACTTTTCACTTTCAGCAGAGTAACGACCCAAAATATATTGCTGTGATCACCAGGACATGGTTACTCTACAATGCTCGAAAGAGAATTGGTAACTCCTCCACAATCTCCAGACTTGAATCCAATAGAAAATTTGTGGATGCTATTGGATGCACACTTTCGAAAAATATATATATCAGGTAAAAACAATTTAAAAGAAGCTCTTATTGAGTAATGGAATAACATAGACCCAACCGTCAGAAAAATTTGGTGGAATCTATGCCACAACATCTAGAAGCAGTCATTAAAGCTATAGGACTTCACACAAAGTATTAATTTGTATCATTTAACTAAATTTCCATTCATTATAGTACATTAATGTGGTGTACAAATACTTTTTTTTTTGCATTATATTTTTGTATATTTGTTTGTTAAAATGTAAAAAAAACAATTATTTTAATTTTTTTTACTTTTATATTATTATAATACATTAAATTAATGTATTACATTGTTGTTTGCTTAAATTATTTATTTGATTTTATTATAATTAAAAAAAATGAAGTGTACAAATATTTTTTTTGCCAACTGTATGCTGTGCGAAAGCCCAATCTTATGTTTCAGTATGCTTTGTTATATATTTTATCAGTTAGTTTATCGATTAATGTCATTGAAAATACAAAAAAAAAAAAAAAGCAATTATAATGCTTCCCCCCCCCAATTTTTATTTAAATATTCAAATATATATTTTAATGAGTTTGCTAAAGAAGCATGTTTTTTTTTCCGACGTGTGACTTTCATTCAATCAAACACCGCAAACTGCTAAAATCGCATCTGGATGGGTAGTAATCTCACTCCTCAAAGGCCTACAGAAGAGGAATGTACCAGCGATTTTGAGGGATATAGCGGGATCCATTCATAGGTATATCAAAACTCAATAATAGAAAAAAAGACTCAGAATATTGCTCACAAGACGAAAAAAAATAATTTTCTGGAATATAAAATATTGGACTTGCATAACATTTTTGTTTTCAACTGTTTTTCCCTACATTTCCGATAATTTTTTTTGTAAAAACGGGTCTAGTCTAGACGGTATGTAAAAGTGCTATTAGATGAGGCGTCAAAGTTTTAGCTACTTTCGAGTGACACAAAGTTAACCTATGGCTTCAAAAAGAGTTGCTGGAAAAACAAGAAACTTTTTATTGTCGAAGCAATTTCGTTGCCTTAAAATAGTGTTTCGCGAAGAGTTAAGGATCAATGTCGTATGGTACAGCCAATGAAATGCTTGTAAAATTGTCGAGTTGCGGTAAGTTTTTGTCACTTCAAATTATCCGGTGTAATAGTATTATTAGGGAAAACAGTGTATGATTTCTCATGCTGTACGACTAAAAGTGTTATTACACGGGGCGTCAAAAGTTGCCGCTAATTTCAGGCGACACCATTTTAAACCTATGTCTTCAAAAAAGTTGCTAGAAAACCAAGAAACCTTTTATTGTCGGAGCAATTTTGTCGTTTGTGGTGCTACTTTGTTTTAAGATCTCCCGGAACAGCCAATGAAATGCTCGGAAAACTTACGAGTCGCTTCTATTTTTGTCGCTCTGCTCCGGGAGATCTTCAAACAAGAAAGCACCACAGGCGACAAAATTGCTCCGATTATAAATTGTTGCTTGATTTTCGAGCAACTCTTTTGAAGCCATAAGTTGAACATGGTGTCGCTCGCAATGAGGGGCAACTTTTGACGCCTCGTGTAATGGCACTTTTATAGATCAACTCTATATATTTGACAAAGCTTGTGAATGTAAATGTAATTTGTGGAAATTTGTCGTTCCGACACACCGTGAGCCGTTAGAAATTTTTGAACCTCTCACGCTTCCGTCGCTAGAATGTATTTCTGTCTCTTCATCACTGTCATTGACAATTCTTGATCTCTCAACAACCAAAGTTACACCCCAGATGATTTTGAAGAAATAATGTACAAAATCAGTTTCGATTCTGTCCAGTAGATGTGTTAAAAAAAATTCCGCATTATCTGATGAGTAAGGGATTTAGCGACATCCTTGACACTAATTGAAAAGTAATGGGGGAAATAAAATTATCTTCATTAACTGAAGGTAGGTTTTAAGCGGAGACGCATTAAAGATAATTCACTGTAGATCCCTCATTGTTTTAAGAAGGCACAATTAAAGTTTTATTTACTTTTCTTATTAGAAATAGACTGCTTGAATTTATATATACACTGCTCAAAATAATAAAAATGATATTGTAAGTTTTATATAAAATAATGGTATAAGCGATTTTTTTTTTGCAGAAAATGGAAGAAGAGAGTCACAAATGCAAAATTTTCTCATTTTCAAACTTCGGAGTATGCAAAATTTGAGTTTGACGTCAAAAACGACACTTTAGCGGCAGTGAATGAAATTTGGCTTTCAACTAACTGAAAGAAAAAGTGGTAAACAATGATCGACATTCAGTAAGTGCTTTGTTTTGATGAGTGCGATGTCTCAACGAAGTCATTTAACCGAATCACAAGCTTCTAGAGTTGTTGGTTGGTTAAAGGGGGTCCAAACACAAGCCGAAGTAGCAGAAGCCCCTGGAGTTTCCAGGATCTGGAACTGTTTTTTGGTTACTGGAAATGCAGGCCGAAAACCAGGGAAGGTTGTACACGTGCAACAACGCCGAATGAAGGTCGATATTTAACGCTAACGGCTTGGAGACGCTGAAGTATGAATGCCATTCTTCTTTAACAACACCTTCGCTTGGCTACTGGCACCACAGTTTCAATTCAAACTGTCTGAAACCGGCTCCATGCTGTCTCTAAGCTCGCAGATCAATGGTGTGTGTTACGTTAACAGCAAGACACCGTGGCACCCGCAGGGGTTGGGCAACAGAGCATGTGAACTGGAGGAGAAATGAATGACGCAATATTCTTTTCTCTGACGAGTCCTGTTTTCTGTTCATCCTGATAATAGGCGTATTTTCATCTGGAGGGAACGTGGCACTAGAAACAATCCTGCGTTCGTGCACTGAAGTGTCAAATTTGGCAGTGGGGAGTGATTATCTATGCTGGCATCTCTATTAATGGGCGCACTGACCTCCACATTATACAAAAGGGAGCTCTGACCGGTCAGCGATATAGGGATGAGATCCTTAGACCTATTGTAGTCCATTACGCTGCAGCAATTGGAGATGACTTCATGTTAATGGACGACAATTGCAGGCTACATCGTGCTCACTTGGTGGATGATTTCCTTTTCGAGGAAGGAATCCTACGAAAGGAATGGCCTGCGTGTTCTTCGGACATGAACCTAATCTAGGATGTTTGGGACATTCTAGGCAGACGAGTTGCTGACCACCTACCACCCTCAAAAACTCTCTAAGAACTGTAACTAGCTCTTCTGGAGTAGTAGGACATAATACCGCAGCTCCTCATTAATAGCCTCATTGACTCCATGCCTCAAAGGTGTTCAACTTTACTGGCTATCCGGGAAAACCATATCCCCTATTAAAAACTAATTTCTTTGAAGGAAACACCTTTTTTTATTTTTTTTCTCATATGCACAAATTGTGTTTTTTTTCTCCTTTTGTACACAAATGCTCAATGCATTTTTTTCTGCCAAACATGTGTATTTTTTTTTCTTATAAAGTCTACCATGTCTGTCAATCTTGTATCAATCATCTAAACAATTCCCCAGCTGCAAGAACCATCCACAACCTCAATATTCTTTAAGTATTTTAAGCAGTGCATATATGTATACCTATACAGTCTATCCAACAAGAAAGTGACCGTCGTTATTTGATAAGGAGCCATCGCAGCTCCATCTGTCGTAACATATTTTAATCATTATTCCGTGCCTTTTATGAACAGTGTTTACTTTGCCGGCAAATTGTATTGTAGATGTCAATTAATTCATAAATTACAATAAGTGTAAAATTCCTGAAGCGATTCGAGGTAGTGTTTTTAGTTAATTATGTGAAAAGACCTAAAATGCCACATAAAGCGGCTGAAAAATATGTGCTGGAGTCTGAAACATTCATGAAAGAGTTGTTAAAACGATATTTGGTGGTTGGAAAAGTGCATGATCTGCTGAAGGGAGGACTAAACCTGTCGACAAAAACAAAGGAAGATACAGTAAACGTCGAGAAAATGTGGAGTATCTACCAGAACTACTTTCTGAAGCCTGTTGAAACGTTTTTCTTGGCTCTGACACAACAAGTTGTATGTTTCAAGAAAACCCTAAACATCACTGCAAACTGTGTAGTGTGTGGAAACGGCAAAATAACGTCACTACAATGGAGTGGCCGGTAATGCCCCCAGATGCAAATCCGATTGAAATTTTGTGGTCATACATCAAAATGGAGTTAAAAGGAAAGCCAGTATACGCGTTGAAGCAGCTTATATTTCATGATAGGGCGATCTTTTCCAAATGAATACGCTGAAAACCTCGTTGAAAGTATGGAAAAAAGATGTCAACTTATAATTAGTAATGGAGATGATTGGACAAAATATTAGGTAATTGCGAAATAGCTAATAAAGTCTACTTCAATAAAAGAAAAAAAATTATTGCAGTTCTTATTTTTTCAGGTCTTTTTTTGTTGAAAAGACTGTATGTGTATGCATTGTTTTCATTTTTAGATAAATTATGCATATTTGCGTTCAGCACAAATGATGTTTAATTTTATTCTGTATATTGCTCACATTAATAAAATTAATATTTCTCCTCCTTGATTTAGTAAAATTTTTTGCTATGATTTAACCCTCGATTGGAAGATTCACCATTGGAAGTATTAGGAGTCATTTTGACTACTCCTTGAAAATGGCATATTTCCACATACTAGCTTGTTTATGGATTGTTTCAACAAATTCCAGGTATTATGCACCGCTTCAGAGTGATCCCCCTCCCTTAATTTAGCTCGAAGATAAGGCAAAATGATTCATTCTTCTATTCCAGTGTTAATTTTGAATAATTCTTTGATATGCTTTTAGATATCTCTAAAAACACTGCTTTAATGAAGATTGTAAAGTACCATGTTAAAACATGGATACACAGTCGCAGGACCTTCAACTTTAGAGGTCTGAAATCTGTATATAAAGATTAAGAAAACTGCAGTAGAATTTCAAAATTTACGTAAGATCATGTTTTACTAAAGCAAGATATGGACACTAGATACTATAATATTCTTTTTTATTGAAATTTCGGATTTCTTTTGAAAATTGCTAAGCTAATTTACACTTAAATATTTCAGGGGAAAAGTGATTCTATTGCTAAAAAGTTGAAATGGTTGAATGGTACCAGAATTTATGAATCGATGGCTCGATTAACTCATAGGATACTGTTACTGTACTAAACTTTATGCCCAGGATTTTTATAATTAAAATTCACCTATTCACAAATCTCTAGCGATAGTACTTGGTAGAATCCTGTATCAGGTCTGGTTAGCCGATTTTATCCGAAACCGAGCCGATCTGCGGTTCGGGGCGCTAATTTATTTCGGTGCGGTATTGATTTAAAATGTTTCGGGTTGAGTTTTGACTTTTCTGGGTCGCGTTAGGGTTGTCCCGACTTTTCAAAATAAAATCCTGAATATTTCTAATGAAAATTAAAACTACATATTTGAATGTTAATGAGTGTATATGTATTCATTTTTATACAAAAGATATAAAATTGATATTAGAGATATAATTGTAGACTACTTTTCCTTAATTATATTAATATATGGATTTTTTTCCATTTCGTGTTCGGGTTAAAGTGTTTCAAGTCGGTTTCGGGTTGACAATTTTTTTTTGTCGGACTGACTTGAAGCAGAATTTTTGATTTCGGATCGGGAACAAACGAACTCGTATAGGACTGTAGTACCAGGATTTCAAACGAAACAAAATTTCACTAGTCTCCGTATTTAAAGTGGAAGTTAGCTGTGAAAATGTTAGCTAGTTAAGTTAACTAGTTCAGTTAAAAGTTAGCTACTTAAGCTGTGAAAAGTGAAAAAAGTAGGTCTATGAGACCGCTAACAGCAGTTAAGCGGACTGAAATTCGTTGATCGAAAAATCACATAATAACCTATGACAAATACTGAAATATGCGATACATTCCTCATTACTCAATATAATCATGAAAATACGGATTCCATTATCAGAAAGTAGACGTCAGATGACGAGAATGTACGTTTTTAAGAAATGTCTTCTTCAATTTATATTAGGTAATGATTAATTGCGTACAGTATTTCCCGAAGGATAGGTTAACATGAGATTTCGATATCGAGGCGTTTCAGTGAAGTGGTCCTTTATAGGTTAAACAAACTTCGTTATAGTGTCTTACTTTACTGGCATTGTTTTCGCCTTCAAATAAGATATATATATATATATCATGATGTTTTTTAAAAAAAAATTGTTAAACTATTATTTAAATGCAGTTGATAAAAGATGTTATGTTTCCACTAAATTATTTAATTACATATCTCACTTAATAGCTAACGCTAGTAACGCCAAGACAGTTGTACGCTAATTTTAAGCCAGTAGCAGCGTTTTCTTTTCAAATTCCTCATTTGCATTTAAATGTTCTTAAATGTTTTATTTATTTTTTTGCATAGGACATCTGAGGTTGATGTCCAACGAAGTATCTTTTACTTTTTCAATTTTGACTGCACTTTTATTTTTCCTGAAGACACTTTCAATTTCGAACACTTTCAGTTTCAAAACTAACAGAGAAAAAAAAACATATATACAAAGATACCCGTTTAGACATCGTATATCCTATATAGGATTTTTGTAATCAAAATTCACCTATTCTGTACCAATAATTCTAGAGCTCCAAACGAAACAAAATTTCACCAATATTTTTAGTTAAAAGGAAAGTTAGAAGTTAATCTTAAAAATTGAACAAAGCAGCGGTCTGTGAGATCGCTAACAACAGTTAAGAATTAATCCGTAACCGAGGAGATGAAAAAGTAAAATATAAAAAGGAGCGCATAGAGACTGCATTTATTTATGGATCCAATATAATTTCCTTATTTAAATGTCAGCATGAAATTGTACAGATGTGTACTTTAAAACATACAACTTACAACAACAAGAAAAATTTAAAGAAATTTCCGGTCAAAAAACATTTCTACACACAACATGGTGTTTTCTTCATCAAAAATCTCAGGAAGCTTAGTCGATGTCAGAGACGCCAATTTTTTTTAATTTTCGAGGGAGGGGCGTGGCAGTTGATAAGAAGTCACAGAAGTCGATCGAAAAGATGAAAAATCGGCGTCCCATTATTTATCTTCTGTTTTCAAGGGGACAACCCCTTCTAAAAGTTTCCAGAGGAGGCACGAGCCCTCCCCCTCATCCTCTCTGCAATACACCTCCATTGACACAGTCGCGGCCGACTATTCGATGCCTACTATGCCAGGATAATGGAGTAGGCTGTGACATAGTCCGATCTTAGAGACCGCATCTTACCACGTACAGGTTATGCAAAGATTTTTTAACCTTTAACTGCTCTTACCGGCACTGTTTTTTTAATTTTCGCAATTTAACTTCTAACTTTCAATTTAACTAGAAATACTAGTGAAATTTTATATAGGTGAATTTTGGTTATAAAAATCCTGTAAAAAAAATTTACAGAAACAATATCTTATGAGTTACAATGAGTTACAATGTGAGTTACAATGTGAACAATACCTTAAATGCTGTGAGCAGTCTCACGGATCGCTGCTTTTTTCAATTTTCACAGTTTAACTACAGACACTACTAAAATTTTGTTTCGTTTAGAGTTCTAGTACTATCAATAGAGATTTCTGAATAGATAAATTTTAATTATAATAGTCTTGTACACAAAGAATACACAAACAGTACCTTATGAGTTAATCGAGCCTTTTATTCATGCTTCGATCAAGCGATCTCAGAGATCGTTCACACAATATCTGTGGGACAATTTTTGGCACAGCAGTTAAGATTTAGAATGATTTTTATTAATGGAGATTATCCATTTTTTTAAATTTACCTAATAACTCCCTACTGTATTGTTTATAAACATTTCACCTTTAAATCTCGTCGCTGCTCTTTTTAATTCATATAAATATTATAAATGAGTCTTAAAACCAAAATAGCATAATATAGTGTAACTTTATCCAGGAAAAAATCAAGTAAATGTAAGTAATATATACTCTGCATATCGCAAATTATGTCGAAGTCCTGACGTTTATAAAAGCCGCGTAGATAGAAAAAAATCAGTTTAAGGAAAAGATAGAATTGCCGTTTAACCGCATTTGTAAAAAATTAGAAAACCAGCATCTATCGCAACGCATTGTAATCATAGGCGCCGACTTAACGAGGGGCAAATCAGGCAAACGTCCATCACTAATTTTAAAATGTTATTTTTTTCTATTAATTAATCACAGTGATTAAAAAAAAGAAAAAAGTTTTTCAAAATTAGTGGTAGAAGTATGCCTGATTGCATATTTTCGTTCCCGTGAAGTCGGCGCCTATGATTGTAATGTGCCTAATATTTGCATAAAAAATTCAGCAACATCTATGCCGCTTATATGAAACACTGCTTAATAGAATCATTAGCTTCCATGCACTTAGTAACTAATAACAACAAAAATCAAAATGCGATTTTTCTATATGTTATAATCAGGTATTAATTTAATGAAATTTTGATTTAGAAATATTCATTTAAGTGTCACTTACTTTAATAATCAAGGAAATTTTATAAATTTCTAACTTATCATTAATGTAACATATAATAAACCAAGTTGCATTAAAAAAATTAATTAATAATTTATTAGTGAGTTCTTTGCTGATGTACGTTTTATAGAAAATAATTTATACCTAGTTTATAATTTGTTATTTGAGTAATATACACAGCATGGGTCTACTTGTCCTTTTATTTGAGTATGTGTCTTATGAAATTCATTTGAAGAAATATAGTTTTCTAAATTCACCAGAAAGTCAAAGATTAATGATTACTTGTCAAAAACGCTGCATAGAATCGCAGAAAAAAATTCCACTGTGTGAATTCATGCAAAAAACATTTGTATTATTTGTGTCAGTCTGCACATGGTACACAAAATTTTATAACAAAAAAGGGACATTAATTTTATCAAACTAAAATTTTTTGCGCTCCAGAGAAATTGTCGCACGTTTCACCTCAGGCATGCGTGACATAGATTCACCACCCCTCCACCCCTGGTCTGGAATTACCCTTTATTCAAATGAAGAAATAGCGGAGCTGGCAGTAAAGGGTTTGCGATAAGGGAAATGACACAGACCTCGTTCTTATAAAGCCCTTATTGTTAAAAATAATAAAGTATAAAAGTGGCATACTTACTGACAACTTATTCAACTGACAATATAAGAATTCCCTTTTTTTTAATGTTATAATTATTACAGTACTAGCTGGGGACGAAGACATTATGACACCAGTTAAGAGTTAATAATTCAAAACTAGGCTATTGTAACTCCATCACTTTGACTTGAAACGATTTGAACTAAATCCCAATTCCAATTGTAAATTTCTAATTTTGTGACGATTTTCTGAAATTTCCTTTAAAAATATAAATTCAAAGTTCAATAAAATAAATAAGGAATACAAAAACAACAACAAAAAAACTACCTGTAATGTTTAACTGTGTTCCAATTTCATTCCACAATTTTCTTGTAATGGATACTCTTTTGAAATCCGCATGCTTCTCGTCCCAAAGACAATTTCTACTCTGCACGTACGAGATTAACAACACTGTTTCGTCGTCACCCATGTTTTTTGACATCATCTTTTTCGCCATCTCTCTTTCGACTTTCAACATCACGAATTACTCGCTTCAGTACAATTGAATGTATCCTGTGTAAGAATGCCAAGCAGTGATAAACCGAGTATATTTTTCAACAAGCCTACCGGTCTTGAAACTTTTGTAATTCGTAACTATTTTCAAAACTATCTCGGACTGAAAACTTATCAAATAACTGTTTCATTATATATTAACTAAATAAGTAGCATTGTTTGCTCACTGTTTCGTAATTCTATTGTCATAAAGTTTCATCTATATCATCGCGACTGTACTGACCGAGCACACGCCAAATGAAGCCAAAAGCAACTGAAATTTGTTAGCGGCAGTCAAATCTCTCGACTTCCTTTGCCGGTTTCGATTTAATTTTGGTCAGTCAAATTGCTGTGAGAATGCTTGATATTGATAAGCTGAATTTATTTTTCAATAAGCCTGCCGGTCGTGAAACTTTTGAAAGTATTTTCAATTTCAAAACGGTCGCGGACTGAAAGTTATTAAATTATTACGTTATAACTTGTTATCGGTTGACTAAATCAGGAGTATTGTTACAACGCTGTTTAGTAGTCACATAGTTTCATATATAAATCATTGTCGATCTAAAACATCTTAGCATACGCTAAACGAAAGCGATAGTAACTGAAGTGTCCAGAGGTAATTAAACCGAACGACTTCTTTTGCCGATTTCAGTTTAGTTTTGGCCAAAGAGTCAATTTTCTGCGAGAATGCCTCATAATGATAAGCGGAATTTATTTTTCAATAAGCCTGCCGATCTTGGAGCTTTTGTAAGTATTTTCAAAACTACTTCGGATTGAAACTTATCAAATAACTACACGTTACTACTTGTTATCGGTTGACTAAATCCAGTAGTAGTGTTACATCGCTGTTTTGTAAGCTTTTGTCATAAAGATTCATTTATTTTATTATCGATTTACAACACCTTACCATCTTAGCACACGCTAAACGAAGACGGTAGTAACTCACTTGTCCAACGGTAGTCAAACAGTTCTTGACCTCTTTTGCTGGTTGCGGTTTAGTATTTTAACAATCACATTAATGTAAGAATGCTTGGTAATGATACGCTGACTTTATTTTTCAATAAACCTGCCGTTCTTGAAGCCTTTGTAGTTCGTAAAGTATTTTCAAAGTTATCATCTCAGAGTTATACTCATTAAATAACCACGGTGTTATGTTATTGGTTAACTAACTCAGTAGTATTTTTTTTCATCACCATTTAAGCAGTCTTTTGCCAGAAAGTTTTGCTACTTCGCCGTCGACTTAAATATTGTGTTCAATATTGTGTTGCACTACTGTCTGAGCATACTCCAAACGAAGGCAGCTGAAAATTTTTAGCAGTAGTCATTGAATTATTTTGCTCGTTTAGGTTTAGTTTTAAAGCAAACATGTTTGTTTCTTTCTTTTATAATATAAAATCCTTAATCCTCGAGCAAGCGCGTTGGGTGTTTCAGACCCGGATGCTACAAAAGTAATGCCGAAATAATCCACCCTGTTAATCAAAATCATTCAGTTTCTCATCAACTGAATTCAAGGTTATCTGCATGTCAGTTATAGACATTTCCGGATTTTATGAGTATGAGAGATTTCTGTTAGTATGAGAGAAAATATACTTTTTGGGCTTATTACATCCGGTGTGCATGCTCTAGTACTTATTTAAAATCGAAGATATAATTTGAAAATACATCGTTATTTGAATTAAAAAGATGGAGTGTAATATGATATTATATAGACTTTAATAATTAAAGTACGAAATAGTGAGTAATCTTTAATGAAAAATATTAAGAAAATGTTGAAGAATTTTGAAAGGAAATTGGATTTAAATAAAGAATGAGACATTTATGAATTTCCTCATTATTATCTGTATAGTGATGGAATTATTAAATGGAGATTGAAATATGTTGAGAAAACGTGTTCAGTTGTAGTATTAGTAGAAACTTTGATCTATGTATTTATTTTTAGAAGGAAGAAGATTAATCCTTTCTCGGAGCTCGTGATTTCTTTCCTCTGTCCTAAGGCCACTGTGTCAGGAAATGTGGGTTTCATTTATTTCTTTAATGCATAGCCGGGTTATCGCTAAGGAAAACTGTGCTGACTCCTCCTGTTCCGGCTACTCAATAAATGCCCAAATACAAGAAATCATGCCTTTTTCTTTAAAATGAGTAAAAATTGAGAATACAAAATATCGCGAGGTTCGTTTTGTACTTTTTTGGTTTCGTTTGCAGTTTCATTCTGAAGATATTTTCATTTTGGAACTTTTGAGGATAGAGGTGTTTCCTTTCTAGCCTTTCAAAATCCGGAATGTTTTGATGAACTACATCAAGAGCCTTTTAGTTCATATATTCTATACAAAAAGAATAATTTAGAATGACGGAAATGCAATAGATAAATTTCTAGAGAGCGCTTAGCTTGATTTACCATTACCATGCGAACGGCGAATTCTGCGAATGTCTTTGAAGAGAGAGGGGAGGGGGGGGGGGGTGGAGTGACTGCCTGAGAGAATAAAAGAGCTAACTAAGGGGCAGAAAATACACAAGATAATTGGTTAATACTTAATACGAGAAGTAATTTTTCCGATTGAGTGAACATGTGTCGAAACCAGGACTCGAACTCAAAACTTTTGGCTTCAATTGCCAATGCTCTTCGAAGTGAACTATCGGGACGACATCCCAGCCAATACAATATTCACTCGGACTACCACTTGGTAATAACATCTGATCTGTTATTTGAAACAGCTCAACAGAATAAACCGCAGGTAAAAGAACTCCTTGGAGTTCAAATAACAGACCAAATGTCATTACCAAGTAGTTGTCTGAGTGAATATTGCATTGGCTGGGATGACGTCGAGATAGCTGAATTGATTGAACATTGGCAATTGAAGCCAGAGGTTCTGGGTTCGAGTTCCGGCCCGAACACATTTTCACTCAGTTGGAAAAATTACTACTCGTATGATTTATTTACCAATCAGTTGGTTGTCTTAAAAATAACTAAAGTGTGATACTTAATCCCTTGGGGACGAGCAACACGTATATGTAACGCAAAAGATGCTCAGAATCCTCGATTATTCCCACCAGTTACTTTTTATTGTACGCTTTGCCTTATTTAATGATAGCATTTTTGGGATTCAATTAGGCAAAAATTTCTGTTTTGAAAAACCGGTGGTAAAAGATTAAATATTCTGTAAAGGGCGCTCGTCGCAAAGGGGTTAATAGTTTTATAGAAGTTATCATTCGTGACAGTGTGAAATAAAAAAAAATCGTCCAGAACGCCATCAAAACCCCTTTTCCTGTTCATCGAACAGGGAACTTATATAGGTTATATAGGCCTGTATAGGTTATAGGTCCCTTCTCCCCATGTTCTGTCAGACTAAGGAGTAGGAATCTATTCTAAGGAAAAATCTTTTAAACTGTCACTTTTCATACATCTACTTGCAATTAACGTTCTATATCAAGTCGGGCAACTCGATTTTACCCGACCCGCGATTCGGGTCGGATTCACGCTAATTTATTTCTTTGCGGGTAGGGTTCGGGGTCGAGTTAATTTTAATTGTTTCGAGTTGAGATTTGACTTTTGCAGGTCGAGTTCGAGTTGATCCTATTTTTCCAAAAAGTATAATTATTTTTTTAGATGAAAAAACTACATTTTTGAACATTAATTAGTATGTATGTTTTATTTTTCAATATAAAAGATAAAATTTACACTAGAGAGATATAACTGTAAACTACTTTTCCAGAATTGTATTAAAACATAGAATAATTTTTTTATATTTTGGGTTCGGGTTGGGTTTCGGGTTGACAATTTTTTTTTTGTCGAGTTTGGGTCGGGTTTCTGGTTGACTTTAAATATTATTTCCAAGTTAGCGTCGGATATAACATGACTCGCACAGAACTCTACTTGCAACCAATCAAAATTAATTCAAACAATTCATTTTTAGTTTATTTTATTTCATAAATTGCACATTATGCCTATATAAATACAAAATTTCACGTATTGAAAAATGCGTAAATCGAAAACGAATATACATTCCTAAAAATAATATGTTACAAAACAGTTTCATTAAAAAATCAGCTTTGCTACGAGATAAGCTAAATTTTCAACATAGTAATGAAAAACATGTATGTAGGTAAGCCTAAACGAATGATAGTTTGAAATACTGCATATATTCTAAAGCAAACTTTTTCAAACCACCAATTCTCGTACGTGTATCTACTTGCGATCAATCCAATGAATTCCTTTTTATTTTAATTCTATAATTTTGTGAGGGTGAATCAAATGCAAACGTTTTTATAAATGGGTTTATTTTTGTGTGAATGCAGTGAAAATTTGTGCAGCGATAGAGCCGTAGGTAAGGAAGGCAACCCTTACTCTGCATAAATGGACTTGCTCTAGGTAGTCACGCAGATGCAAGTAATATGCGCTGGCTGTCGGTCAATGGTGTCGTTCGGAATACAATCGGCTGTTGTTGTTATTCATCTGCGTCTGCGAAATGTTTGCTAGTAAAAAAGAGCAGCGCAATGTTTATCGTTATTTAGCGGCAGAAGGAGTTGACTTTCGCGAAGTGCATCGGAGAATGAAGGCAGTGTACGGAGAACATGCACTGTCATTGACTCGTGTGCAGGACGGCACAAACACATCCGTGAAGAAATCTGGTGATGTTTCGGTGGAAAGTGTTGGAATATCCACCGTATAGCCCGGATCTTTCGCCATACAATTTTCCCATCTTTGTTCTGCTGCAAAAGTCATTGAAAGGTCGCTATTTTTACTCGGACAGCGAAGTCATGGGCAATATTCGAAACTGTTTACGATTTCACCCAAAGGACTTCTATGAGCAAGGTATTCGGCGTTTGATAAAACAGTGAGACAAGTGCTTGTGTAGTTTTAGAGACTATGTCTGAAAGAAAATTTGTCATTTCATATTGTGGCTCCTGTTCAATTTTCATTTGATCCACCCTAATAAATAATACTTAACAGAATGTATAAATAAAAAATTCACGTTTTTAAAAATGTATAAATCAAGTATGAATATATATTTCTAATAAAAATAGACGGTGGTCATAAATTATTTGGGCAAAAAGAATGATTTATTATACGCACTTATATAATAAAATATCAGTGCACAGATGATTATAAAAGATAATGAAACGCACAAACTTTACCTTTTTATAAATGTTTTATGCGGTTGCCATCCGTTACTCTGCAAATGTCCTATCGGAAATCAGCTTTTTATATATGTTTGTGAGCATGTAAAAGCAGGTACAGCGCCGATTTGTGATTTCAATCCAGTAATGGATTTTGGAAGCCGCGAACTGTAAACCACATACACTGAAATCTCGGGTTGAAAGGGCTGGTGATCGTGGTAGTCATGGAATAACACCCCCTCGACCTATCTGAACTGAGATTTCAGCACTGAGGAAACATAATACAGTCAGGGATATAGTGGAGGGTATACGTTGGTATATATGCCTTATACTTTCTGTTTTTTTAAAGGAACTCCGTATTACCTTCTGTTTCTCTAATAAAGCTATAGCGACTGTCTAGCGCATACCTTCTGCCAACAGCGTATACCCTCTAATTCGCTAATAAAGCTATAGCGTATACCCTGTATCGTATATTTTCAGCCTATAGCAGGGGCGGTGAACTTTTTACATCTGCGTGTCAAAAAAAAAAAAAAAAAAAACATTTTACGTGACCATGACATGCCAACAACCAAAAAATAATTTAGTGGATCAAAATTGTTGAATGAAATTTACATGAATTTTTGTTGTTGTTGTGTCAGAGAAAGTGCCATGGCGCTTCTCTGAAAGAAGGGGTGCCAGAGCCTCAAGAGAGGTTGGACTTCTAGAGCTTGTCTCCTAATTTTGAACCAATTCCAGATGAGAGACCTGCACCTGGATTAGCACCCCCAGAGGTATCTTTTCAAACATGGATGACATTGGTGCCACGAACAGATTTTATGTGCACCAGCTCCCATTAACTTACAAATTCCTACAGCAGCCGCAGTTGAGAGAAGTTGTCACCTGCTTCTCTTTGAGAAGCTGAGAGAAGTTGTCACGTGCCAAACACTGACCATGGTCGATGCTGCTTCACTTTCGGTGATCTTGACGGAAACCGAGGATAACCGTCTCAGCCACTGCGGGACTATGAATTTTTGTTTAATAATATTAAAAAAATAAGGGGCAATATACATATAGTAATTATTGTAATATATTTTATAAATGTAATAAAATAGTAAATGCGATTTTTGTTATTGCATCTTGGATGCCAAATGATTAATATGGGGGTCATCTGACAAGTGGTTTCTGTTTAACATTCGAATACTATCCAACACAAAACTTCCGATATTGTTGTAGTTATATATGTGAGAAATAAGACGTAATGCATTACACTTTATACACAACGCTAGACAGATGAACAGCCCGCTGTGCGTTAAGAAGATAGGTGGAGGAGTGTTCCTGAATTCCAAAGACACCTTTGTAGTCAGAAAAAGAAAAGTCGCTTTGTATCTTACACATACTAGGGTTATCGAATGCTAAGATTTCAATATAATTAATTTCCTAAAATAATGAGTCTCAGGAATAGATAGAGTGAACAATTGTTAAAATTACAAATTTCATACCAATCCGCTATAATTTCATCATTGGCATTTTTACTTATAATGTCTGATATTCTTCTTCTGATATCTTCTAAATCTTCTCTTAATTTGATAGGTTATTGAGACCATATTGAAGTAGACTAGAATTCAATAAGTTGCTTTCTAAGTTTTTCAATTTTAGAAAAAATAAATAAAAAATTCCAGCTAATATAAATTCGTGTGTTTTGTTTTATTTTATTCTAGTTTGTTTTAGAATTTTAATCAATGCCGTGCGAAAAATATTCTACCGCGGGTCATAGGTTCGCCGTTCCTGGCATATAAGCGTATATTCTCTGGGTTTTTGCAACTACAGAACTGAATATAATACTAATGATCTGACATTGAATTGATACATCACAATTAATATTTCCTAAATTATTTAGTTACGAAATTGCCCAATTAATTTGTGTCCACCCTGTATGTTACGAAACAGTTTTATCGGAAAATGAGCTTTGCTGCAACATGTAATTTTCTCAGTATATTGTAGAAAAACAGGTAGCTATGCACAAAAGAATGACAGTTTGTAATACTGCATATGTGAAAGGTGCGGAACTGGAGATGTTTTCCAGTCTTTTGTAAATTTCGTCTTGGTCAACTCCGCGCAGTCCGTGACAGCTGGAATAGGATGTCTTGCATATAGCATTTTGTACTTCTCCAGCAAGAACAGTGGTTACATAGTACATGAAGTTTGAAGCTTCGTCGTTGCACTTCATTCTAGCTGTTTTGGCTAAACAGTTTCTGTGCCATTCAAATGCACTGCAAGGAAGAAACAGATAATAAAAAATAGATACCAGGAACAAAATGTTGATATATTCATTATTTAAGGAGGGTGGTGGGGGGGGGGGATTTTAAGAAATAGATATCAGGAACAAAAATGTAATATATTTTAAGGAAGAAAGAATCATAAAAAATTGATACCAGGAACGGAATTTTAATACATTCATTATTTGAGAAAGAAAAATCATACAAAATAGATACCAGGAACAAAATTTGGATAGATTCATTGTTTGAGGAGAAAAATTCATACAAAATAGATACCAGGAACAAAATTTTGATATATTCATTATTTAAGGAAGTCATAAAAATAGATACAGGAACAAAATTTTAATACATTCATTATTTGAGAAAGAAAAATCATATAAAGCAGATACCAGGAACAAAATATTTATATATCTATTATTTGAGGGGAAAAAGTCATACAAAATAGATACCAGGAACAAATTGTTATGTATTCACTATTTAAGGCAGTCATAAAAAAAAAGATACAGGAACAAAATTTTGATATATTCATTATTTAAGAAAGAAATAATCAGAAAAAAAAGAGCTACCAGGAACGAAATTTTAATAGATTCATTATTTGAAAAAGAAAAATCATAAAAAATAGATACCAGGAACAAAATTTTTATATATTCATTATTTATGGAAGAAATAATCATAAAAAAGAGATGCCAGGAACGAAATTTTAATACATTCCTTATTTGAAAAAGAATAATAATAAGAAATAGGTACCAGGAACAAAATTGTTATGTATTTTAAGGGGAAAAAATCATAAAAAATAAATACCAAGAATGAAATTTTGATATACCCATTATTTGAAATACAGTAAACTCCTTATTATTCAACACTCACACAGCGTTGCCAGCCCACTACTTAAAAAAAAATAATAATAAGATTTCTTGATTGCCACAACTTTTTTGAAATAGTGTTATTAGCCTTGCTTTTGCCTCTATCATTAAGTAAAGTTAATAGTACTATTTTTAAAAAGTGGTGGTAATCCAGCAATTTGAATAATAAAGAGAATAATAATGAAAGTAGCGAACTGGCAGCAAAGCACTCACGGGACCTAGGATATATCGGAAAATCGAAATCGACGGATAATCGGAATGACATTATCAGATGCATTTTCTAATTGTACACATGATAAACTAAAATTAAAAATTGCTATAAATAAAGTAAATGGGTAAAATATCATAAAGTAAAATAAATAATTATTATCATAAAAGAAAAATTATAAATAAAAATAAAGCAAAGCTAAGGAGAAAATTTTATTTGTGTGTGCCATTTATATTTTGTCGTAAATAAAAATAAGACAATTTCAAGACAAAAATCATTGATACATTTTTATAGTATCTGTAATTGCGATTTGCTTGCACCAAGATTATGAATTTCAGGTATCTGCCTACATCAAATTGGCTGTTTTGGTAAAAATTTTCATTTTTTTTATTATTTTATATGTAAGAGCAATCTTTTACAATTCTAAATCTGTTTTAATTTTATTCCTACGATTATTAGAAGAGGAGTTATGGCAATTTTAACAATTAAATATTGTAGTTTTTTACCTAAAAAGAAATCTTTAAATGCGATTTCTGGAAAATAAATTTTTTCGTTATTTCCATGTGCGATAAAATTCATTACACAAAAAGTTTTAAAGATATTTCAGTGAAATTTTGTAAGAATGCTTTCCATATCACTCACTATGCTCTGAACTAGGATCTAAGCTATAGGTGATAATTTAATTACTTTATAGGTACTCGAATATGAAAAAATGGATATTTTTACTAAAAAAATGTACTTTTTTACATATTTTGATATTTTTCGGTTATTTTTGAAGATATTGTAAAACTCCTAGTTCAGTGCACAGATAAGTGTCATATAAGTATGCAGCATAAAGGAAATTGAAATATATTTATTTGAATTGAGTGTACGCTGTCTGGCGTAAACATGAAATTTTGCTTAAAAAATGGCAAAAAACCCCAATTTTTTAAAATATTAAAGAGATATTGCTAGGATTTTATGGTTTTTTATCATTCTGTATTACAATTGAACTAAAAATAATTATATTTATTCAAAACTGTCCTTTTTTTAAAAAAGTGCTCCGTACGAAGGCAGATACCTTCATTGAACAGAAACATTTGTTTTAAATCTGCTTTTTACTGATTTTCAAACCAATTTTGAAGACTAAGAAAATTATAAGATGGTTATGTGTTTGTTGGTGGGTATTTTTGAAGAGGTCCGAAATTTCTTGATGTAATTTAAATGAATATTGTAAATATAATCATGGTATATATATTATTTAATAAAATTTACAATGGACGGGATTAACTTAACAGTATTTTAATGATTTATTAGGAGTTTTACCGCTTTGTATAACTGATTATAAATGAAAAAAAATTGTCCGGAATTTTATAATACATCTACCAATAAAAATCCTAATGATGAGATATCTGACGGATATTGGTTGACCGAGTGAATCATGTAATCGCGCTTTGGATACTGTAAACAAAATAAATACATGTATAGAAATTAACTCTTAAACTACTATCGGTGTTTACGAGTCTCAATGACACTTCAAAAATTACTTTTGTGACGAAAATCTTTTAGAAAATCGTTGTACCAAATTCCATTCGGAGAATAATTCTAACAATGTCTCGATGATAACACACAGTTTAATCACCAAAATACACTGACATCCGAAAGTTAAGATACAACCAGTTTTTTTACGCTCATTATTAAAAGAATGAAAATAAAGGTAAAAAATGTAGTTTATATGAATGATCATAAGTAATTTCAGTAAAACCTTAGGAAACAATTATGCTCATGTCTATTTTTTTAAAGAATTGAATATTTATATGGCAGTTGAGGGAAATTGAGAATATCCCAATTTGAGAATTTGTGTGAAACTTTTTTATGGTTGTTGATCTTGAATTGTTGGTACTAAAATAGTGTTGTCCATGTCTAGGAGATGTCGTTTACTTGATTCGTTAAGATGGTGGACAATCGGATTGATGGAAATGGGGTTATCACAAGCTGGTGCTGCTGGACGTCTTAATGTGTCTCGTAGTGTGGTCCAAAGGCTCTAAGATCAATTTGAATCTGAAGATTCAGTATCAAGAAGACTTCTTCCAGACCGCTAATGTATTACAACTCCAGCACAAGATCGCTCCCTAGCTCTTTTGGCGTGAAGGAGGAGCATCACTACTGTAGTCCAGCTCATTTCAGATCATCGTAAAACAACAGAGATGAAAATACCTGCGATTACAATGCATAGACGTCTTCACAATTAAGGACGACCCGTTGTGTGTGGCCCTCTTAATCGACAACACAGAAGTGCCCGTTTATGTTGGCCAAGAGAGCACGTTACCTGAAACACACAACAATGAGCTTCCGTACTGTTCACAGACGAGTCCTGGTTTGCTTTGGAAAGTTATTCAGTTTGTGTGCTGATCTGGAGAGAACAAGGCATCAGATTCTACCTATGTAACATTGTTGAAAGACACAGGTACAGAGGAGGTGGAATCATGGTTTGGGCTGGAATCTCTCCGGTGGCCAGAGCAACCTCCATGTATGCCATGGAAGAGCTCTGACTTCTGTGAAATATCGCGATGAGATCCTTGCTCCGTTTGTCACACCGTATGCTGGTGCTATTGGTGAGGAATTAATGTTAATGGATGATAATGCCCGATCGTATTTGGCTAGAGTTGTTAATGAATATCTTGAAGATCAAGGTTTGGAGTTAATGGAATGACCAGCTCAATCTTCGGGCTTTAATCCGATATAGCATCTTTAGGACTAACGTGGCAGACAGGTGGCAGCCGTAAGTCCTCCTCCGAAGTTGTTAAATGAGCTGGAACAAGCGATTCTCCATGTATGGCCTTTGTTTCCCATTCCAGTGTCCGACAACTTAATTGACAGTATGGAAATTCGATGCCACAAATGCATTGCAAGTAGGGCCGGACGCATGCTTTATTAAATCCGTTTATTTTTTTTTTCACAAAAAACTGCCATTTATTTTTTTTATCAAATGGTAGACTTTTGCAAAAAATGTAATTTTTTATTTGTAAATCATGTTTGATGTTAAAAGTAATTAAAATTCGAGAAATAACTGGTTAAAGCACAATTCCTCTAAATTGTATGTCTTTTTGTTCATTTTTTTAAAAATTAGACACAAAAAACTGGGGAGAACAAGGCATTAGATACTACCAATGTAACAATGTTGAAAGACACAGTTACAAAGGAGGTGTGATCATGGTTTGAACTGGAATCTCTCTGGGTGGTCACACTAACTTGCATGTGTGCCATGGAAGAACTCTGACTGCTGTAAGATATCCGGACGAGATCCTTGCTCCGTATGTCACATCTTATGTTTGCACTCGTAGGGATGAATTCATCTTAATGGATGATAACGCCCGATCCCAAAGAGCTAGGTTTGTTGATGAATGTCTTGAGAATCAAGGTTTGGAGCGAATAGAATGTCCAGTTCAATCTTCGGACATTAATCCGATAGAGCATTTTTGGACTACCTCAGCAGACATGTGGCAGCTCTGAAGTCACTAAATGAGCTGGTACAAGCGTTGCTCCATGTTTTCATTCCTGTGTTAGACAACTTAATCGACTGTATGGAAAGTCAATGCCGCCAATGCATTACAAGTAGGGACAGACACATTCCTTATTAAAATTCATTTATTTAATGTTTCTTCACAAATATCTGCGATTTTTTTTTAATCAAACAGTGGACTTTTGCAAAAAATGTAATTATTTATTTGTAAATCTTGCTTGAAGTTAAAATTATGTAAATATCGATAAATAACTATTTAAAGCACAATTCTTTAAAATTTTATATTTTCATAGTTCATTTGTTTTCATATTAGACATGAAAACCAGGTTGTACCTAAAATTTTGGAGGCCAGTGTATATATTCAATTATTTGGAAAGTGCAAAAAGGTTATTAAAGATTTTTCTTCTTTGGAATATATATAAAAAAAGAGCGATGTATCCAAATAAGCGATATAACAAAGCGTGATGCAACGGGGAGGTACTGTATTAAAAAAATACTTGCTAAAGATAGTCGAATACCTTAAAAGACATATTTTTGTTTTAAAAAGGTATGAAGTAATTACACCTACCAGCATCCATAAAATACCTTGAGTCGCTCGATCATATTTGCTTTGTCCAAAAGGGTTTGCGATTCTTTGAATTTCTCATTGCAGAAGTCGATCTCGTTTTGCAGCTCATGTGTTGCAAGAATCCTTATAAAAAATAATCCTATTTTAAGGTTTCATTTTGAAATATCATTTTTATTTTAGAAATGATTAAAATAGTTCAATTAAATGTACAGGATTTAGCTGAATTTGACAGAAAAAAAGTAGCATAAGTATATCCTTGTCCTAAAGTTAGTACAATTCCAGAATTTTAATGATTTGAAAACCTTTGTAATTTAAAACAGTGGTCAAAAATACTTAGTATAACCTAGATTCCTTTTAAAGTCAATCCACTATTCGACTCGAACCTTAAAAAAATATTTTCATAGATCTGAAACTCGACCCGTCGATCCACAATCCAACACTAACATGAAATACTTAACTCAAATCCCGAACAAAAGAAAATTAATCGATATAATACTCTGCAATCATATTTCGTGTAAAAAAAAATAATATATGTACTCTTTCATATTCAGATACATAGTTTTGTCATTTGAAACAATATTCTACAGTTTCTTTTAAAAAATCGGGTAAATTGTGTCAGAAACAGAAAATAGCAGGCTGATGAAAAAGTTTTTTCCGGATTCAAAATTTTATTTTAAAACTAAAAAAAAGTTATACAAACTCGATATTAATGAGAATAGTATACTCTCCATTCATTTCTACGACCTTCTCTCAATGTTTTGCCAGCATGTGAAATCTTTCCTGCCACAACTGTGATGATCGCATCTAAAAAAAATGCTTCGACATCCGAAATTGCTTCTTCTGTTGTCAGAAACAGCTGTAGATGTATCGTAAACAACCATTTTTCGATTTGATGATTACTTGTGATGTGTGCATTACAACAACACTAGCAGAAAAGGTGGATGCTCTGAGCCTAGTCATCCATCCGACAACGTCGCAAGAAGATTGCTCAACAACAAGAAGATTTTGTTATGTGGGATTATCGTCAAATCATCCCCAAAGAGTATCTGAAATCCGATCAGGCCATCGATAGTGACACGTATTGTGAAGCTGCATTGTATGAGAAACGGAAAAAGGAGCATCGAAGAAAGACAGTTCTCAATGCCAGACCGCATTCAAATCTAACAACAAGCTAGAAGATGTACCACCTTAAGTGGTATCTAATGGCACATCCACCTTACAGTCCAGACATGGCTCTTACAGATTACTACCTGTTTTCACACCTACAACCTTATCGTCAAGCCTCAATCATGAATTCAGCAGAAGAA
This sequence comes from Maratus michaelseni, assembly GCA_963931845.1. NCBI lineage: Eukaryota > Metazoa > Arthropoda > Arachnida > Araneae > Salticidae > Maratus > Maratus michaelseni. Next base: position 75,973,108 of record OZ007594.1, read on the forward strand.
GCCATTTCTGAGGTCGGTGCATTTCTTGAGTGGTGATCAACACAGTTCTGCCAGGAAGGATTTGAAAACCTGCCAAAACGCCGGCAGAAGATCATAAAACTAATGGAGATTACTATCTTCATAAATTTTGAGTTTGTGTAACCTTTTTTAACACTTTCCAACCTAGTTGAAAAGTGTTTATGACTTCGGTTTGTCTGGCCGTATGGCCATCTGTTCGTGCTCTAACTCCCGTAAATAGGCTCGGATTGCTCTACAATTTTTATATGTTATTGTCGTTATCTATAGCATGTTCCCTATTTCAACTGAAGTGTGTAGCACTTATAGTTTTTTTACAGGGACACTCAAAAGAATTCTGTTACATTACGGTCTATGGGGAAAATCATTTGCGGTTTATTTTAATGATGTTACACAATTTCAAACACATTGTAATTGATATATATCACTAAGGTGCATTACAAGAAGCTTAATATGGAATATTGTGTGCATAGAACTTATAGTTACTTTACAGGGACAGTCAAAAGAATTCCGTTACATTACGTCTATGGAGAAAAATCGTTTGCGGTTTTATTAAATAATGTTTCACTATTTTAAACGCATTGAAATTTATATATATCACTAAGGTGTATTACAAGAGGCTTACTACAGAATATTGTGTGTATAATAGTCATCGTTCATTTACAGGGACACACAAAATAATTCTCTACTGTCTGTTAACAATAATTCCTGGAAGTGCGTTTTAAGTTGCTGAACGCGATTTTAAATTTAACTCACTTTTTGTCTATTACGTGGTGTGTATAAATTCTGTAGATACTATACAGGGCAGCACAAAAATTCGCGAACACATTTTTGTTTATTGACAGAAACTCCAGAAGGAGAATTTTAAACTGTGCTACGCGTTTCCGAACTAAACTAAAATTTAGCATCCTATGTAGTATATATACAAATCTATAGATCCTATACAGGACTGAATAAAAGTATTCGGATATTTTTCCGAATATTGTATATGTTGGAAATATATGTTGGAAATTCCTGAAATTACGTTTTTAAATATGTTATGTGTTTTCCAAATTATTTACTTAGATGTTATATTTCAGCTTATTAAACGGTAATGATTTGTAAAATTATTTTGGAAGCGTTGGAAAGTGTTACATAATCTATGCTTGACGCATGATTTTTCGTTCTTGTTCAGTTTTAAAATAAAATTTGTAGTCCGGAAATTTTTTTTTTAGCTAACCTGATATTAGAGTCAACCAGACACGAACCCGATTCACAATAAATAAATAAAAATTTGACCGTAGCCGATCTGCAGCAAAAAACGACCCAATCCGACCCGATATAGGATTCTAGTAATATATCTAGGATAGAGTCTTGTGCGAAAATTTTATTTCAAATGAACGCGAAACCCAACGCGAACCAGAAATGGAAGAAAATTTATCCATATTTTAATACAAAAATGGAAAAACAATCCAGAATTATATTTTTACTATCACGTATTTTGTATGTTGAAGAAGGAACATATTAAAATGAACTTATTAACATTCAACTATATATCAAATATGTACAGTGTATAATTTTTCTCTTCTGAAAAAAATATTTTAGACTTTTTGAAATCAAATCCGAATCCGAAACAATTAAAGTCAACCCGGCTTGATCAGAATCGTGGGTCCGGTCGGGTCGGGTAAAATCAGGTTACGCGAACTGATGGAGGACTCCAGGCTGAATGCCCCATGTAATTTTAGAGATTGCATCATTCTTATATTTTCTGTATAAAATTTTATTACATACAGTTTTTAAGATACGTTATAAGATTAAATTTATATATGAAAAAAATGTCTAATAAAAATTCAATTTAATCTACGTGTTAATTATAATAGTATGCCTGATATTCCTTGCTTTAGAATTCCATGATGTTCTAAATTACATTTAACCATGTCAAAGAATGTAAGTTTCTTTAAATTCAATATTTCAACAACTTTTCGGATAGATTTTCTTCTATCAATCTGCAAATTTTTGAAAAATCCGAAGAACGATGTTTCTGGAAGCATTCATAAAACCACATATACAATACTAAGTAAAAATGATATAAACTATATCAAGTTTCTTGAATCCTTAATTCAAGAATTCCCTCCCCATTTCAGTTTGAATTTTGGAACAGTCCAAACAACATAACCTTCCCCCATTTTCAGTTTGAATTTTGGAATAGCCCATCAAGTATAAATGAATGAACTCGACCTCTGGTTTTTAACGATTTTAACCCAGATGATGAGCACGTCAGATTCTCGACAGCACTTAGTTTTTGATATTTTAATTGTACAATGTATATTTTAATAAAACACCTTTGAGTAATTTTAGATGGAATTTCCGTTTTTACGAAATTATTTATATCACATATATAATGTTTTATGTTAAATTTTTTTTCAATAACATAAACAGGCGATTGTCAAGGGTTTGTTGCCTTTTACTTTTGATACCAAATGACGAAGTGCATTTATGTCTTAGACGATTTTTCCTGAGAACGAAAAAGTGTCGGCTAACTTTTAATACCAAATGACAAAGTGCATTGCATTTTTATGTCTACATTAGACTATTTTTAATGAACACGCAAAAGTATCGGTTGACTTTTTTGACCTAATTTTCTACCTATTTCAAACAAATTGGTAATTTTTTTAACCTTTAAAAACACGAGCGGTTTGTAGTAACTTAAAATCACGAGGGGTTCGTAGTAACATAAAAACACGGGTTTCATACCATATGCGCCGAGGCATTTTAAAGCCTAAATAACAACTTTTGATAATAACCTTGTTTAATGCCGTGTCCAGTAGTAATATAAAAGTAATAAACATCAAATCGATAAAAAAGACATTTAATATTAGAATTCATATAACACAGATGGTTTGTAATAGAATAAAAACACGGGCGGCGTACTTCATACGCCAACGCCTCTTAAAGCGTAAATATCAACTTTTGATAGTTAAATGTTAGTGTTATTTTATACTGCAATGTCTAATAATAGTATAAATAGCATTAAATTTACATAAAAAAATAAGAAAGAAAATGGAATGAATCACATAAATACACGGGCGACGTATTCCGTTACGTCAGTGATGACTTACCAATAAAAATAATGAATGAGAGCAGAATAAAATTTTAAACTTCTACTTTAAGCATTGGTTTTGAACACTGAAGGGTCTTTGGGAAAAGGGTAAACGAAACTTACCCTCTTCCCAAATGTTAATCACGTACCGTAATTTCGCGGGTATACGCCGCACCTTAGACAATTCGATTTCCTACCAGAATTTATTTTAAATAAAATGTGACTTACTTCTGTTTAGCAGTTATTTGACTTCTTATTTTCAATAACATTTCCGGTTTGAAAAAGACTTAACTAAGATGCGGCGCATACGCGCGAAAAATTACGGTATAATTATTTTGGAATTCGCAACTGTTTTTTCACTGAGTGGCGCATTCAGTCACGGCCAACTGCAATACTCTCCGAGGAAGCTCTTATTTGTTAGGGCGGTGGCTTAGGATGGAATTCATGACATCAGATCATGTGATCCCGAGGCTAACGAAAAAGACAGGCTACCGCGGTGCATTCCACTTATCTTTTTTTTTTTTTTTTTACAGACCGCTAGAGTGACGTGGTACTCCTTTCGTACACCTGCATTGGTGGATTCGAGCATCACGTGACTCCCGCGGTCTGTAAAAAAAGATACTCGTAAAGCTTTCTTTTTTGTTAGCCTCGATGCGATCTCTGCCGACCCAATCAGAAGAGAAAGACGTCCTAGGGAGAGGGGAAACAAACAAGAGCTTTCTCAGACGGTTGGGTCGGCCGGGGACCACGTTATCTAAAGCCGTGAAGTCCGTCCTAAGGCAGGAGAAACAAACAAGGACTTTCTTGGCTGATACCATGTACATAGCAATAGATAAGGACTTCTAACAAAATAGCCATTCGAATAAGACAACCGTTTCTCGAAAAATGTTTCAAGTAAGTGGCGCATGTGTAGGACAGTTACCCTATACGTCACGAATTCGTCTGCTTCTTCAAATCGTCTGCTTGACATTGCAATACCAAACATTGGTAGTGACAGTTTCGGTTTGTTGTTTGTAGGTGGCGCTACCTTAGCAGGGATTCTCGCCGGCTGCGCAGAACTGTGCGCGTAGCTGCCATTAAGTTCGAAAGTCGCGACAAGTTACTAACACTTTTCGTTAAAAGTCTTTATCTATTTCTACGTTCATGGTTGACATTGAAGTCGGGTTGTCTGAAAGGTCAAGAATCAAATCTTCTTTATGCCAGAAAAAAAATACATACCATATAATAACGAAGAGATAAATAGCTTATTTTAATAGCTGAAATCAATATAAATTCTTTTAGCTCATTTTAATTATACGATAATTCTGCAATTTTTTAAATGTGCGCTCTCTTTTGAGAGCAACATGTAAGTTTTACCTATAAGTCAATCTTTGTTTTCACAGTAATCATTTATCCTTTTGGTCGTGCAAATATTCTATCCGGAAAAAAAATGCTTAAAAAAGTCAATAAACTATTTTTACTTTACGAACACATTGTGTAAAGGAAAGTGTTGTCCTTATGATTTGTATGTGTGAGTGCGAACACGTTAACCCCCAAACGGTGCAGCCAGTGTTGAATTCAGACATTTTTCTTCGGGAGGGATTTATGAGGCTCCGGAGGGGGGGGGGGGGGGGGCACCGTAGAGTTCCAGGGGGGATTGCACTTTTTAACCATTAAAAGCATAAAATCTCAAATTTTCCGAAGGGACACTTCAATGCTCCGGACTGTCCCCCCCCCCCGGGACACCCCCTGAATTCAACACTGGGTTCAGCTTCCATTTGGCCAATATGTTATAGACCGCTGTAGCAAAAACTCTATAGATTTTCGTAAAAAAAAAAAAAATGTCCGACGGATTATGTATTTAATTCGGTTCTCGAAAAAAAATTTTCCAGCTCAACAAAGGGAATCTTTCTGATAAATTTTTAAACATGATAGCAAAATTATTTGAAGGCATGATTAATGAAGCGATTTGTAATTGAACAGATTTTATTTTCCCCATTTTTCGATAAATGAATTACATTTTGAGTTAAATGAGCGATTTTTGTCTCAGGCCAGATTTTTTGTTCCCTTCCCTTCGCTGTTGCGTCCAGAAATGTGGTTCAAAACATCCACTTTGACAGCATCTTCTGAAAGATATTCTGCCTTTACCAAAAAACGGAAAAAAACAGTTCAACTACATAGTTTCTTAAGAAGAGCCTTTGCCAATTCGATACATTTGTGAATAAAAAATGAATTAAAAAATGTATCAGAAAGTAGCCAGTTTGGATTTATGAAGAGCCTTAATACATTTTTTAACACTTTTCAAACCATTTCGCCACCGATTCTATAGGTAAAAATCACCAAGGAAATATGACCCAGTATAAGTGATAAATATTGCAGCGTTATGTCACCAACCATTAGTGGCGCGAAGGTAACATCTCCATTTTCAAAACCGGAGTCTATTGTTCGAATCCAGCCGATTCCTTTGTATAAAAATTCTTTTCATTTTTTTAACCCCTTGCCTGCGACGCCCGATTCAGTTCGGGCAACGCAAATGCGCCAATTTTCCAATACCCGATCTGAGTTCGGGCAAGTGAAAAATCGGTGTTTCAATTCCGTGAAGCCCGAACTCACTTCGTCCAATGCTTTAAAAACAATGCAAAGATACTTTTAACTTGCGAAAAATTTATATACCTGTCTGTCAAACATAATGTGGTTTGAATGAAATTTGGGAAGAACTGCAAAATTACAAAAATCCGACAAATGGTGCGAAACTGTTGAACTGTTGAAACGCGGGAAAGTGTCGCTATCTATTGGGAAAATGGTAAATTACATATTATGCATTGAACGAAATGAGTTTGGGCTTAACGGAATTGAAACACCGATTTTACTTACCCATCATACGTAGTATAGGGTAAGTCTTGTAATCGTTTTGAAAATCGAAAAATTTTTTTTGACGGATTTACACGTTTCAGACACTGGAGATTCCGAAAAACATATTTTTAGAAAATTTTTTTTGCCGTCCGTCTGTGTGTCAGTATGTGTGTCTGTAAACGCTCTATCTCCCGAAAAAAATGAGATAAATACTTGCAATTTGCTATGTACTCAGTATGTAATAATGGGAAGAAGCCTATTTCATTTCAATAACCTCGATTAACCGGAACATTTTTTTTTCGGACTCTCGAAATATTCGTTCTGATGAAAGGTACATAAAAATTTTCGAAATTGTTTATTTTAAGGAGTAAATATAAAAGACAATAAAAAAAACATAAATTTTGCATAAAGCATGAAGTCGATCGGATAATGAGTTGCCGAGATATTTGGAATCCTATTTCCACACTCTTCGATTTTTCATGACCCTGTATTTCATCCAAATTTCACTTTAAAGATATATTTTAATTGGAAATTTGACGCTTAATCAGATGCAATAAACCGCTTTAGGATTATTATTTTTGGAGTTATAAGGAAAAACCTCTTTCAAGCAATTCAGTAATCAAGCCTTTAAAGTTTATGACGTCATCCAGATAAGATTTTATTTGAATTGCAATGCATTTTATAAGTAGTTTACACATTTTTATTTTAATATTTTACATTATGCATATCCATGATGGGTAAGTATTACGGTGGCCCCCAACGACTAGTTTCTTTTGCCGGAACTCAGACCGGGTAATCCAAAATTGGCGCATTTGTGTTGACCAAACTGAATTCGGACGTCACAGGCAAACGGTTAAAGATAATTTTTTTTCCATTTTTCTCACGTTTTTCTCAAATATATTCCACAGGCAAGGGGTTAAATTTAGACATTTACACCAGTGTTAGGAAATGAGTGGAATCACTCAGATTTTTTTTTCGCAGTTCTGACTGGACTTACCTTGGTTTATCTGACTTCCGTCTGTACACATCTCTTCGACTACTTTCAGCCTTCCGCCTGTGGTAGCCTCGTACAAATCCCTCTCTCCTGGTTTCATGCAGTTTCGAATGAAATCACTCGCACAGTGTATGGTTTCCATTTTGGAGCTGTTTGTTTGGAGAAAAAAACGTATACGTCAGAACAGTTTTACTGTTTAAAAATTAATTATCATAAGCTCTGAATGAATATAATAAGGTAAAAAGTTTATTCCTGTTCAAGCGTATAGAAATGTAGGATATGTACAGGTTTCCCTCGATTAAGTGCCATTAATTAACCACGCGATTTTACCGCACTAATTGATCAAAAGATCAAAGACGATTACTGAAGAATGCCAACGTGGGGCGTAATGTCCTCGTTTACTTCACATCTAGATGAGAACAGTCTATGGATATGGCATCAGAAGATTCAGAAATATAAAAGTTCTTTCGCAGAAGGCTTCGGTGGAATGATGCGGATGTAGGAGCAATCTGGATGTGCGCTTTAAAGCTTTGATTGGTGTCAGAATGGTGAGCATATTGGGTGGAGGGAGGAAAAACACCATCAGAGCCAAATATTTTTTAATTTTTATTATTTTTTTTTTATCTAATACATTATGCAAACATTTTATTTTAAATAAGATGCAAACAATTAGTTTATATAAGATTCATATAATTAAATTATGTAAGATGCAAAGAAAATTCAGTATAGGTACAATTAAGATGCAAAAAGTTAGGAAAGTTAACAAAACCCGATGCCAAAAGCAAGGCGGGAAGATGTCAAAAGGAAAATTGTAGTGTAGAAATGTCAAATGAGAAAAACAATGCAGGTACCATAAATTTTTAATTTGGAATAGCACAACGAAGCGTTTAGGGTGGTTCCCTTCTCCTTCTTTTGGAAGGCGGAGCAAAGCCGTCATCTCTACCAAGATGGTAAGCAATCTCTTCTTTCCTCTACTGCTTTTTACAGAGTAAAGTTGAATGGACCGCAACGCATCGTTGGGTATTAGAAGTCGATCTCTGTGGAAAATTTTGTGCAAGTTTTTAATAACTTGCGAGATAGGCCTAATATTGAGATCAGCATGAATGACGTCATTCCGGACAAACGTTGTCGCTTTGCAAATCCTACGTAATAAAGAGTTTTGAAAATTTTGAATTTTCTACATCCAAGTTTCACAGAACGAACCCCAGCTAAATGACCCGTAGGTCATGGTTGATCTGATGATGGACTTATACAGTAGCAATTTATTCGAGAGTCACAGACGGCTGTGATAAGCCAGTAAAGATTTAAGGGATCCTTGAGCTGTGGTAGATTTGACAATTACGTCTTGAATCTGCCTAGCCCAGGTTAATTTTGAATCTAGATAGATATCTAAATATTTGTAATTGGTGACCCAGGGTATGAATTCACCATTGAGAGAAAGATTAACAATTGGAGAGGTAGATTTATGGAAAAAAATCATGGCGGCACTATTTGCTGCGTTGACTTTAATACGCCAATTTCTAAGCCAGATCTGTAGGGCCAAGAGGTAGGCTTGGAGTTTAGTCATCACAATGTCTAATGAAATATTGCTGGTCATGATGGCCGTGTCGTGCGCATATAATACTAAGAGGACAACAGTAATAATGCGAGGAATATCATTAATGTAGAGGTTGAATAGCTAGGTGCTTAACAGACTACCCTGAGGGACGCCTGTCTCGATAATGCGAGAAGAGGAGAGTTATTAACTTTAACAGAGAAGGTCCTACCATTAAGGTACTTCCAGAAAATAAGGATAAATTGAGGCGGAAGCTTGAGCAGAATTAACTTATAAATAAGTCCATAATGCCAAACCCGATCAAAGGCTTTAGCAATATCTATGAATACGACACAAGTTTTTTGTCGACGAAAGAAACCCTCGTGAATGAGTTCAGTTACTCTCCAAAGCTAGTGCTGAGTCAAGTGTTTGGGCCTGAACCCAAACTGCTCGGGTATAATAATCGAATTGGAGGTAACGAACTCTTTCAGACGGTTTGCAAGTATGTATTCATAGACCTTAGATAAGCAGGATAAGAAGGAAATAAGTCTGAAGCTAGAAGGGACGTGCCTGTCCTGTCCCAGTTTTGGGATCGGGACAATCAGCGCCTTCTTCCAGCAGTCAGGAAACATACAGAGATTTAACATGCAATTAATTAGAAAAGTTAGAAAGAAAATGAAGTTAAGTGGGAGATGCAAGAGCATATTGGTAGATATTCTATCGAGACCGTGCGATTTGTTCTTCTTGAGATTCCCGATATAAGAAATCACCTCAGAGGGGAATGCAGGATTGAGAGTGTTATTGTGTGAAGTGTTTAAGAAGTGTTCAACCTCTGTGTTGACAATGTCCACAGTCCCAGGATTGACGAGATCGCTATTGAGTATAAATTGGCTTCTAAGACCGTCTGCAATGAGCTCAACTTTGTCTGTGTTAGAGTAGGCCATACCATTTGGGCCATTTAAGGCCGGAATGTGTGTTTGTGTCCTACAAATGCAGGCCGTTGCCGACGAAATTGTGTTGTCAGCTGTCGATAAAGACACCATGTAAGTGTTCCAACGTGAAGTACTAAACTCCTTGATTGCAGCAGAAACCTGGTGTTTTTTCTGTTAAGTTCAGTTTTTAAGACGGGGGTTCCTAGACTTTTTACATAAGTAGCTAATATATCATCTTCCGTCATAGTCCCTTTCCTGACTGCCTTTGACTTCATTTTTTGAAAAATTCTTTGCCTTTATAACAAAATATAAAAAGCTACTCGAGTTCTTAGTATCTATATAGGTGTAATTTTAAATTCCAGGATATTATGAATAAAAAAGACTTCCATAATATTTCAGAAAATAACTACTTTATATTTTAGAAAGACTTTAAATATAAAGATTTTTACGCTCTTAGAATACTAAAATCAGTTAGTAATGTTGTATACCCTTTTGTATGTCTAATTTATTGATCCCCCTTTTTTTTCTATCACTTTTACATTTACATATTCGTTGCTTCTCATATGAGCCTGTAAAAATCTTTTCGTTTTCATGCGGGAATTTCTTCCCACTTAATTTCAATCCCCAAACCTAACCATGTCACCGGAAAATTCGGTCAAATTTATTTGAAAATAAGTAAATGCATTTGATCGTGTACATAATAAACCAAAAATATTGTTTCGAAATTCCGAAGCCATTGTGACATTTGAGGATTAAAATCACGTGCAAAGAAATTCGCCCACAAGAGCGAAAAATATTAAAATCACAGTAGTGTAAGTTACAAGTTTGGAAAATTAGTGCTAAGTGCGTTGAGGGTGTCTAGACTCTAGAGACATATCAATCTCGTAATAGGAAGATCAGCATAAATTATACTTTCAGAAGACTAACTGTAGTTAGCGCAAAAAATTATTTCATCGCAGTGGAAAAAGTAAATACTTTGTTCTGGAACACTTAAGAAACTGTGACTTAGATTATACTTTAGCCGCTATATATATATATTACAAAAAATCAGTTTAATCTAAACTTTTCTTATTTAAAAAGACGCCATCGGTTAAAAGCATTTTTCTGAAAAATATGTCTATTCTAAATATACACATGAAATCCTTTTACTTAAAACTAGAATTAAAACCAGAAACCAGTTCTTTCCCTGAACACATAACCTTTATTTAGACCAGTTGCCAAAATACATCATTACATGAGACGCGATGACACAGCCAAAATTAGTTTCTTTAGAGTAAAATGAGTTGTTTCATCTAAAAATACAAAAATTTTGAAATAAAGTCTACGGCCCAGAGTAAAAAAATAGGAGAGACCATAATATATGCTATTTCATATGTCTGGGTTATGGATTGATGTCATACTGCTTTTTTCTAGTAGGATGAAAGGTTTTTCTATTGTAAAATAATGGTTTTTAAACAAGACAGGAACTATTGACAAAATCATTTCTCATTTCCGTGATTTTGTTTTACAGCAAGTTGCAAACAGGCTTCTAATCCACGATGTTTTCCTACGAAACCAGTTGCAGATCTCACTTTTTCTTGTCACAACTCTATCTGATCGCTTTTCTTTAAATTCAACAGCATCATGTTCGGACGATTTTTCCTCGTTACCTCTATCGACGGTTAACTCCGAATCAAAACTTTTCTGAAAAACATCAAAAGCAGTGTGTGATTTCCTCTGCTCTAACAAATCCTCAACAGTCAGCAAGGGATTCGGTGCAGATAGACCAATCATCTTCTCTAGTTCGTCTGTATTAACTTTATTAATCCAAATCTCGTCTTCTTGAGATTTCTTTATTTTTCCTCCAAAAATGGTGTACTTTGAAACGTCAAACACTGTCACTCTCTTTGAAGGATCAAGACATATAAGTGATTTGATAACATTCAATACATCTATCATCGAAGAAGACGGTACGCTGGACATCATGTGGGCTGTGCCAACCAAAACTTTGAACCGATTAGGTTGTACAATATCGAATAAAACAGGATACACATCCGAAGACCAATTGCACTTTAGTGGATCTTTTTGTCCAACTGTTCGAATTAATGAATGGTAGGTGAACATTTCCAGTGCTAATATGCCCAGAGTGTACTGGTCTAAGCGGAAGCCATCCACGAGAGCTCGACCCTCAGTCACCTGCTTCGCTTCCGGTGGACAATAGGTCGCTGGCACGCCATAATTATCGATCAGCAATAAAGGTTTCTGAGCGTAGCCAAAGTCGCATATTGACGCCCTATCTGCTTCATCAATTAAGACATTGTTTGTCTTTAGATCCGCATGACATATTCCATGGCTGTGCATGTACAACATACCATTTACCACGTCATTTAAGTATGATACAGCTCTTTTAAATCCCCTTGCATCTTTCCGAAAAGTGTTATTTTCTATCTTTTTCAGCAAAGTATTTTCATATTTCTTCATCATAAATACATAAGTATCTGTGCTTTTTAGATAATATGACGTCAAAAGACGAACTAAATGTTCATTCTGTAAAGTTGGCCATATTACTTTATCACCCTTAGACACTTTACTCGCATTGCTGATCTTTGCCGCTATTTTTTCATTCTTCTCTGCATTCTTTACTTCAAATACGGAACCGAATGCTCCTTTATCTATACTTTCGATGCATACGAAATTATACTCTTGTTCTAATATCTCAAGAGTCTTCTTAAATTCACTTGATTCATCTTTTGCGTGGATATTCATATCACCGTCACCAATGTTTTGATGTTTTTCCATTATCAATAAAATATATTTTATAAATCACTTTTAGAGAAAAATATATACACTTAGCTTCTTTTTATAATAATAATAATTGAGACATTCTCATAGAAACTCATAAAACACAAAATCACTTTGAATAATCGTTTCTTCTGTTACATTAATAAAGTCATTATTTTTTTTTTTTTCGATGTCTTTGTTTAAAATTACTTTGTTGTGTAATGTTGGTAACAATATTTAATTGATTATTTTTATTTTATTTTATTATTCTGAATGTTCAACAATGCTAATTAAGAAAACAAATATGAACAAAGTAATATTGTTAATATTTTTCTTTCTTCCATACTCAAGCTTTTGATTATGAAATGTGAAATTAGAATTGATTTACCACACACAAACACTTACACACACTTCACTCTCTTCTCCCCCTCCCCCTCACACATTTGTTTTCAAAGACTTCTATCTACTCAAAGATTTATATCCATTACAATAAATTGGGATATTACTCATTTTATAGTGTAACTGTAAATAAACTTGGAAAGTTCCGCAATCTGCTTCATTTAAACGATATTGCTTTGCGCAAAATTAAATTAAATTGTGGTAACCCATCAATGGCATTCATTTTAATTCACTTTTTTCCCAACATAGCTCACATTTGAACACAACTGCGGTTGTAGATACAACTATAAAAAAAGACAAATGTTTCTTAATCTATGAAAATATAATGTAACCATCACGAACGAAATCATACATTAAACTCTCCCCAGTTACTAAGGATTTTGAAAAGCATACTTTATCTTTAGAAACTTCAGAAACGAATATATTTTCAAAATTTGAAGCATTTATAAAAGCAAAGTATTTTTTGCTTCCACTGCTTTTCGGAAACGTTTCCGAATAGTTTTTATAGTGTATTATTCTATTTTCTGAACCCCGGATTTTTGGATGCTATCCATTCTTAAGGCTCTGCTTCAGTAAAATCTCAAAATCCCATAGCTAAATGAAAGCAATGGGCATGTGGTAGATTCGAATTTTTAAAATGTCTCCTTAGGAAATTAATATTTTTAACTTCTGTTTTATGTGTATTCTTCTTGAAGGTTGTCGCCATTTTAGATTTCAAAATATTTCTGAAGTGTTAAAATCATAATATGAAGTGATAAAATCTTACTCAGTTTTGCTAAGATTCTAACACATAAAATTATAATTTATGTATATATTTTAGAAATAATTGGACAACTAAGAAAGAAAGACACATCCTTTAAGAACAACACACAGAAAACAGAAATTAAAAATATTAATTCTTCAAGGATATATTTTAAAAACACGAATGCATGATACGCCTTTTGTACTAACATTAGCGAGGGGAGTTTGAGATTTTACTGATGCAGAGCCTCAAGTAGACATTTTCATATTCAACAAACATGTTTTAGTAACAAACATGATTAAATAAGCATTACCTTTAACATAAATATTTTATTACTCTTCCATGTATAAATTTAAGCGCGTAGTTGAAAGTAATGAATTGAGATTAGATAGCGTCCTAAAATTACCTGGCCGGCTCAATTAGCGAATAATGCCAAAACTCGTGAGTTATGTGGAAAATTCACAGTTAGACTTTGGTCTCTACAGATTTTCAAAGTTCAAACAGGCTCAAGATTTTAGGAAGTACGTGAATGGGCAATTATTTGGTAACAGAGTTACGCTTCAGAGCAAATTTATAAAATTTTATTTGAATTACATGGAGTTAATTTTTTTTTTTAAGTTTTGTTTTCTGCAAGCAGAATTAGTACACACTGAGAAATCAAAGTAAACACTTACAACAATTAAAAAATGTAAAAGAATGATATTTGGAAATTTTTGAATACTAGGTAACGGAATTACATGATGAAATCCATTTTTTGTAATTCCGTTACCAAGTATTTAAAAATTTCTAAATAATATTTACATATATTTTTTAATTGTTGTTAGCATTAGCATTTGTTTTGATTTTTCAGTGTGCACTAATTGCCTTGTGGAAAACAAAACTTCTAAAAAATAATTAACTTATGTAATTCCTATAAAATTTTAGAAATTTGCCCTGAACCGTAATTCTGTTACCAAATAATTGCCTTAATAACGAATAATACTGGATGTGTAAACAAAACTTAAAGTGTTGAACTGTGCGTAAATATATCTTAAAAAGTCTATTGGTTTTTATCAGACGGAAAATGCCTCACAGTGAACATAAGAAACACGGTTGCCAGTTTGGCCTCTATTTTTATTCAGAAATTTTGAATTCATACCAGACTCTCTGAAAATAATTTTTATTTTATTTCTGACAGACATATTGAAGCTATCTTGAACCGAAATGAGTTTTCCAATTTTTGATAAATAAATTACTTATCAAGTTATAAGCGATTCGTGTTACTTGACAAGTTTTTCCTCTCTCTCGCACTGCAAAGTCGGGAATTCTCTTCAAAACGCCGACTTTGACAGTATTTTCTGCCTTTACCAAAAAATGGAAAACGTCTTTTGATTACATAGTTTTTGAATACGAAAACCTGTCAATTCCATGCATTATAGAACAAAAATGAATTCACAAATGAATGTGTCTAAAAGTAGCTCTTTTGAATTCGAGAACAGCCTTTTACGGCGAAAGAAATGAAAAACTGAGTAGAGATAAAATAAATCGAGTGAAACCGTATTATATATAATAAATGAAGGAATAAAATTCATATTTATTTTTATTTCTGAAATTTATGATAATTAAAGGTTTAAATTTAGCTCAAATTACATATGTATTAATTAATTACTGAAAATGAAAATTAAGTAATCATCTGTGATTCTACATCACAATGATTTTTTTTAAAAATAAAACTGTTTATTGACATATCATACAAAAAAATTAACTTTCATGATCTCATTTAAATTTCAGTTGTCGTTAAAATATAAAAAAAAATCCATAGTTTTCTATAGATTGTTTTTTAACATTTACTACAAAGAAATAAATATAGTCCATTTATATATTAATTTTATAATATTTGATAGAAATTTCTTCCAAGTACTTTACAAAACGCAAAAATAATAAATAATAATACAAAAAATTAAACAATAACAATATTAATGTAATTAAAGAATTATCGTTATTGTTATTATCATAATTTTAATTATTTGGAAAACTTATTGGCAAACACTAAATTGAAAAGAAAATGCCATTTACTGCGTTCCTGAAAATTATATTAGTTTACAGTCCAGAATTTCCTTTAATTGTTTTTTATTGGAAGTTTCCTGGGTACTTCTGGGTACTTCTGGGCCTTCTGGATACTACTTTTTTAAATTTACAGTGATGGCCTAAAAAAATGTTGATACATTTTAAAATTCTTTTTATCAGATGAAATTTAAAATAACATTTTTTTCTGATTAATGATTATACGGTTAATGATATGAATAATTTAGTGTATAAAGACGTGTACGAGTTTTTCTAACAGTGTAACTGTCGGCAGGTCAGTTAACAATCACGCAACATCCATGTGTTTTGATATTTTATACAGGCTTTTAATAATGTTAAATGTATTTATTTCCATTTTTCCTGCACGTTACATGTTTCAAGTTTTCCGTAATAAGTGCAAATCTTTTCTAATTTCTGTTTATTTTAGAATGCTTTGGAATTTTACATATTATTTTTACTTTATGACCAACATTCTAAAGAATGTATATTTTCTTTGGCATTTATATTTTTTTTTTTGTACAAAATAAAGGATATAATATGGTACTGATTTTTTAGACGTGAAAAACGAATGTGATATGAGTTACAAATAAGCATTTATTTTAAGTAACCTTTAATCATTGTTCTGATGATGGAGCTTTAGAAGTCTCGAAAAAACTGTCTGCCTTTTTAACATTCCTATTTTTATTTGAGCTCTTATCACGTCACATTTTCACTTCTTAATTTATATGTTTTACAAGATGTAGTATTTATTTATTGATATTTTACATCATGTTTGACCTGACTATTGTAATATGTTGCATACCTAACCCTTTAATTTTTACAGTGGCGTAGCTACATATTCAGCGCCCTGGAGCAAGTAAAGTTTGTGCGCCCTCTTGTCTCTCGAAAAAGTTCTGCGCAATTTTGTTTTGAAGTTTAAAATTTATGTATTATTATTAATTCCATTTAAAACGTTACTTTTATTTGAAAGTCAAAGAATTTTAAAAACGTATTAAATACAAATAATTAATACTGAATAATGAAATATAATTATATAAGTTCAAAGTATACTAATATTTTCTGCGAATTGGCTATGACGTTCGTTTTAAATGCGCCAATGGGCCAATACAGTCTGTTGCTTTTAATATCTGTTTTTCTTTTCAAGGGTTTCGAAGCATTGTAGAATATAAATAAATTAAAACACATTATCGTCAAGATTTTTTAAATTTTTAAATTTTACTTTTATGGATGAAACACATTTTTGCTGTTTTTGTGCCAGAAACTACTGAAATTCCATAAAATTTAAAGTATCATAACTCGAGAAGTTTTTGGTTGTACAAAAAATGAAAATAACTCTTAAAATACAGAGAAGATTTTTCTAAATATGACGTATAGAACCCAGGGACCGAATAAAAATGTAAACCTCGTAACTTTTAAAAATATTTTGACATTACTTTTAAGAGAATGAAGAACGACTTTGAAACTTTTTTTTTACTATTGGAACATTATTTCTACAATTAATGGTTTAGAAAATTAACCAATGGACACCGATAAAAGTTGACACCTTTGTTTGCACTTGTTTTTGACTAATCTGAGCAATTTGGCTAATCGATAAAAGAAAACTAGTCAAATTCAAATAATGGTAGTAATAGATTCGTCGTGAAAAACTAAGAATATCAAAACACACATAATGAGTTACACAGAAAACGTTTAATCATACAATAGAATAACATCATTGAAAGTGTCGCCGAAAGAAAAAAAAAATCTCATTCAACTTGGCGATTTCAATTTTGAGTTTTCTCGTCAAATAATGAAAGATTTTGGCGCAGTAACGATCGGCAGCGAGAATCCTGATTGACACCCTTATATACTAAAGATTGCAGTTTTTATTTTCCATTCACATACAATGTAAAGAAAGAAATAAGAAAGCATTGTAATCAGAATAAAAACAAGTGGGTAAGTGTGATCGAAGATCGCTCAAAGTGTTTCGTTTAATATTCCTTTCAAAACACTTTATCCTTTCTTTAATAAATCCAAATAAATTTCATTTAGCAAAAAAAAAAAAGGTCATGTTTTTTATAAAGTAAAAATTTACCGATCTATTTTTTTGAGTATCCAAACCATCCCGACAGCGGGCGAAGCCGGCTATTATATTCTGTCATAATAATATCTGTCACGCGGACTAAATGTGATATTTAAAAAAATTCGACCTAACTAATTCGACCTAACTATTCGACTAATTGATAACTAATATGTGATATCGGATGGTGGTGGTAAGCGGGAGGGAGGGGGGGGGGGGCTGAGCCTGACAATGGTCTAAGCAAACTCGCATTACTATTTTCGAAGAACATGTTTTGCCTTCATTAATCCTAAAATTCTGTGATTAAGTAAGTTTTAATCTGGAAAAATACTTTTCGAAAATTGTGGTGTAAATTTGCATAGGCGATAATCAGGTCCTAAGGAACACAGAATTTGATACTTAAATGTTTCTTTCTTTTTTGAAGGTAAATGCTTATCGATTCCACCAATCCCGCATTTGAGATTTGTCATATTTTCAAAATCTTTAAAACAATAAGCACAAAATTTAATCCTCACCCGCTTTTAAATTTTGTCGTCGTGAAATGATGTGGAATATGCCAAAATTCCGCTCTTATTTTTGTTTTGTAATCTGTATTGATGCATGTTTAGTTTCTACAAAACAAAAAAAAAAAGCTTGAAATTTTCCGTTTTCTTGATTTTTCGTTTGTAAAATGGTCAATAATTTTCTTTAATTTGTCAAATTACCGTTTTTTTTTTTTTTTTTTTTTTTTTTTCAAATCGTAAAACAACTAAATAGCTAAGGCATTAAATATGGGTTCTTCAGCGGTGACTTCTTCGGCTACCATTATTTATGAACATCATAATTTTCTAAAACATTTTCAGTAGAAATGTACCAGAAAGGTTATCGTTCGGAAATAGTGGTAGCCAATAAAGTGGCCGATGAGGGCCCTATAAATAAGTTTGGTTACTATAAGATTTGAAAATCTTCAACAGTCGTCTACGGAGAAGTTACAGAAAAAATCTTGATGGTGAAACGATGCTGGAGAAGTTATTTGAGGCTTCAATATGTTATGAATGAAAATTAAAACTTCGCGAATAGAAGTAATTTCTTTTAACTGTGAATAAGAGCATGTTTTAAATCGAAATAGTGGAGGTTAAAAACAAGGTGAAAATATTATAGGGATATGATGATTGTAACAAAATTCATTTATAATATCCGGTTAATAATGGAAAAAATATGCAAATCTTTTAACAAACTTTTTTTTCGCTCTTTCTAATTTTGCGCCCTTTGGTTTTGTGCGCCTGGAACAGTTTACTCCAACTGCTCCACGGTAGCTACGCCCCTGCCTAGACGCCTGGCAGTCCTGTCTAAACGATTTTTCTCTCTTTTCAAATTCCTGATTTGCTCAGGTAGTCGAAACGTGCCAACTACCCTCTGCCTAGGTTTCGCGACTTCTTGACCGAGAAGGCCTGTGGGATGTCAAGTCTGAAGTTGCCCACTTCGAATCTAAGCACAACCGGGAGATGGTCCGACGAGAGATCATTCACTGTTTGCACTAATCGAAACACGCATTGAATGCGAAAAACTGCAATAAATCCGCATCCAATTTTCTCTAAAATGCAATATACATAAATAGACCATGTAATCATGTACTATGATATTGTTTTGGATGTATCATTGTTAGAAAGTATAGATTGCAGATTGATTCGAAACTTTAAAGGGGTCTGGTACAAAAAAAATAATAACCTTCAGATTTAAAAAAAAATATTTTATTGTATTAAAAAATTCTCTGTTTTTTCCCACCTAACATGACGTCTAAATCATATTTCTATCTTAATCAGAACAGAATATATTACTTTTTTGTTTTCATAATCTAGCTTTCAAGTAGCGGTTGTCATGTTAACGTTTTTGAGTTTCACTGCATGACGGGTTTTTACAACAATTCCCGTCTTTAAATTGTTATAAGTCAAGAACCGTTAAAGATAAACGGTTCAAACTTCGAACATGTGTTTTTCAATTATTTTACTTTATTTTTGTTTCATAGAATTTGAAAAAAATATTTACTTTTAAAAATACGATTTTCTAAAAATAAATTACATATTTTTTAATTATTTTTTTTTAAAATTAATATTTAAAAAAATGCTGAATAATAATTAAAACCTATATATTTCTGTTTAATTAAATGAATTTTTTTTTTTAATTTGACGCATTATATTTCGAGTTATAACAATTTTAAATTACCCCATTTTAAACAAAAACAAACAAAAAAAAAAAACTTTTATTTATTGGGTTGCATTTTAGGCAATTAAAAAGCATAAAAATCACAAAACTTCTGGGGGGCATTTCTATGCTCCGATGCCGGGAATGTCCTTCAGCTCTGCCCCTGAATCAAACAATGTTTACATTAGTTTGACCTAAATGCCTGCATCGGGTCCAGTTACCGAGATTATACAAGAGCCCGACCTGACTCGCAAGGCGGTTCGGTTCGTGTCGGGTTGACGCTATTTTTTATTTATTTATTTTATTTTATTTTTTTGCGTGTCGGGTTGATTTTAATTGTTTCGGTTTCGGGTTGGAATTAGACTCTTGTGGGTCGGGTTCGGGTTCACCCGATTTTTCCAAAAAGTCTAGAATATTTGTTTAGAGGAGAGAAAAATTACATTTTTGAACTTTATTCAGTATGTACTCATTTTTAAACATAAAAAAATAAAGTTGATATTAGAGATGTGATTGTAGGCTACTTTTCTATTATTTGTATTAAAGAATCGATTGATTATCTTCCATATTAGGTGTGGTTCGTGTTCTGGTAGTTCGAGTCGAGAGTCGGGTTGACAAAATTTTTTTTTGTCGGGTTCGTGTTTATTTTAATAGAATTTTCGAGTCCGGATCGGATATAACATGATCCACATAGGACTTCTAGTCTGGACAGAAAACGACAAAACCATTATTTATTTTCGATTGCTTATTGTTTAATTGATTAAATTATAAATTTATGGAATTTATAGTTTTAAAGAAAACATCTGTACGTACTTACAGACTTCTTTCATCTGATCTTCGCCGACGATATTGAAGTCGCCACCTTGCAAACCATTCACATCTCTCAGGCAGACGGAGAATTCGTCATAATTGCACTCCTTGGCTGGGGTGGAAACTGAAAATAATGAAAAAGTATTTTTTCAGATATAAATGTAAATCTGGGATTCTTACACTTTTTTTTTTGCAGTTATCCATGATAACTATTTTTAATTTTTTTTTATCACAATATATTTCTGCGTTTTTTATAATTTTCTAGAAGTATGCACACGTATATACATGCATCCAAAAAATTTTTTGTTCTGAGATGCAAAATAATAATAATAATAATAACTAGCTGACCCACCCGGCGTTGCCCGGGCCCGTGATAATATATATTTTTTAAAATCAGGTTTTTATTATTTCATATCTTTACCCCGATTTTGTATGAAATTATATTTTAAAATGAAAAATTCGCGAAAAAATATTGATGTTTAGTGATCAAAGAGCCCATTTTCTTGTTCTTTTTGTCCGAACTTTTTGAAATCTTTATTGGTTATAAATAAAATGGTTTTACAGACCCTGTAAAAATTTTGTGAAAAAATATTGTTATCGAGTTTTAAAAGAAATGTTTTCTTCTCGCTTTTTTGTTTGTTTGTTTTCGAGTCTGTTCCTTTAACATAGCAATAAAAAAATAATTCTCATCTTCCGAACTCTTTGACATTTCAATCGGTTATAAATATAACTGTATCCAAGCTCTCTTTAAAATTGTATGGAAAAATATGCATATTTAGTAAAGCTTTCAACGCAATGGCCATATTACGCCATCCGTTTTCAATCAACCGTTTCAGTCCCCCTAGGCAAAACAGCTTTATGTCAAACAGGTGAGGGCTAAGCACGTTTCCCGTTTCTGAGGATAGAAGCTTTCAAAAAAAGTTGAAGCATGCGCAAAGAGACTATTTTCGTGTGGAAAAGGGAGTGTGAATTTGACAGAATGCGCGCTTTTCGCTTTAACCCCTTGGGGACGAGCGACACGTATACGTGACGCATAAGGTGCTCAGAATCCTCGATTATTCCCACCAGTAACTTTTTATTGTAAGCTTTGCCTTATTTAATGACAGCATTTCTGAGATTCAATTAGGCAAAAATTTCTGTTTTGAAAAACCGGTGGCAAAAGATTAAAAATTCTGTAAAGGACGCTCGTCGCGAAGGGGTTAAATATATAGATAATAAAATCAGGATGTACAGTCTACCAAAAAAAGAGAATACCACGTACATTTTAATCTCAAAATTGTCACAAAAAAAAAAAATAGCCATTTTACTGGAAATTGTATCTTTTTTTCCTTTTTGTTATAAAAAAAACTTACATACTGACAGTATATTACTGGGTACTAGTATATTACTGGTCTTCATTCTGAAATTTTCAATGTGAATACTTAATTTTGACATCATATTTGGCTTTTTCGGTAATTTTTCGTAAGACCAGCCAAAGGGTAGTAATTCGGTCAATTAGGAATTATACGAAGATTTAAAGTTTTAAACTATACTAATGAATGCTAAATTCATT
Source organism: Maratus michaelseni (assembly GCA_963931845.1). Lineage (NCBI taxonomy): Eukaryota > Metazoa > Arthropoda > Arachnida > Araneae > Salticidae > Maratus > Maratus michaelseni. The sequence goes on from OZ007594.1 coordinate 75,995,058, forward strand.
TGTAATCGTTGCAAAACCAATTGCAGTGCGTATTTAAGAATAACTCAAAAACTACTTGGCAGAATGAATTGCAAACTTGCATTCGCATATTTGAAACTTCTAGAAATCGATTTCTGTTACAAAATTTAACTTTGGAACTTTGCGTGAATACTTATTTAACATGGCTGTGTTTTGTACGTACAAATTTTATTTTGTGCAATGAGAATAATATTATTTACTTTTTCTATGTGGCCCACGGCTTTGTATATAACACTTAATTTGCCTCGCGGCGGTAAACGAGTTTGACATGCTTACTCTATGGCAGCGTTTCTTAAACTTTGTGATCTCGCGGACCCCCTTTTGATGTGATATGCATTTCTAGGACACCAAACAATATATTTTCTTAATATAAAATAAGAAATTATTTTAACGTATACACCTTATTTATTTTTCATTACACATATTCTATATTTAGTTAACGGTGTTAGAAAAATCAGTTACATTAATACAAGAAAAGAAATAATAGCAATATATACAAGAAAAATAATTATAATTTACATTTTACGACAGTTAAAATATACATAGTACTATTTGCTATGAGAAGTATGCTGCTTATCTTTTGCTACTGGATGTGCAGCATCTCGTTCACTGTTTAAGTAAGACTGGTTCAACATCAACATGCCGTCGAGTTCTACAGTTGTACTTCACAATTTTCTTGTATGAATCTGTTTAAACATGTGAATAGCGCTGCACTTGTTGTGTAAGTTGGAAGGGATATGCAAAACAAAAAAATCTTACCACCAAATTCATAATGAAAGAAAACTCAAATTTACAGTATTAGAAATGTCTAAACGCTCATCTAGTTGCAATGCCTAATAAGGGCTGATTATTTACTTGTAGAATCAATCAGTTCTTAATATTTTCACACATATTCCACCTCCGGAGCATTGAAAAGTCCTCCCCAAAGCATTTGGAGTTTTATGCTTATTCATGATCTAGACTTGCAAAGTTCTAGTCTTGCAAATCCCTCCTCCTCCGGAGCTACAAAAATTTCTCCCGAAAAAAAAAAAAAAAAAAAAAAAAAATCTAAATTCAACATTGAGCTTGAGGACCCCGGCTCTAAGCTCACGAACCCCCAGGTGTCCGCGGACCACAGTTTAAGAAACGCCGCTCTATGGCATCTAAAATGGGATACAGTGCTAAAAAAAAGTTTCAAATCAGATTTTTATGATCGGAATTAAAACTGATTAATCTATCACATTCATTTTAAAGAATAGCAACATATAATTCATTTATAAGTAATTCATTTGAAGTAAATCTATTAAACTTAATTAAAATTTCTAGGATGAACATATTAATGTAATACTAATGCAGTTTGGTATTCTAAACTATGTAACTAATAATTCTAACCTATGCCTGTTATTATTATTTTTTCAATTAATTCATTTTGTGTTTTATTTTAATCAGTGATGTGGGGAGGAGGGTAAATATTTTTTACTGACGACTAGAATTTTTTGCTAGCTACCCCATTTTTTGAAATTTATAAAACCCTGGTCACAGTCCTAATTTGTATGCCACTTACTGGGTCTATTAAGTTGATTTAAAACATTTTTTATTTTTAATTCAATGCAATATAGCAATTATCTCATATTCAATTTCAAAGGGTTATCTTGTTTATTTATAGTTTTATTTGATAAACCAGAACTGTCAGAAGAAAGCACATGAGTCATGTCCGTGGATAGAAAGTCAACACCTGACTAAATAGCTCAACGGATGGCAGCAAAACAAACAAACAAACAAAAAACTTTAGTGTGAAAGCAGTGTTGAATTGAGACAGTTTTCTCCGGGAGGGATTTCTGTGGTTTCGGGGGGGGGGGGGGGACATTGTATAGTTCCGGATGGGAAATTGTACTTTTTAACCGTTAAAAGTATAAAATCTTCCGGGGGGACATTTCAATGCTACGAGGGGGGATGTCCCCCCGGGCCACCTCTGAATTCAACACTGTGTGAAAGAGTACTGTTCGTCATTTTAAGCGTAGCAATAAGTTGCATTTGATATCTGCGTTATATATTTACATTTTTTGAATTACGGTGAAAATAATCACTAAACCGGCGATTCAATGGACAAGATAAAATCAGTAAGGATCATAAAATAGCAAAATAAATAGAATAACATGTTATGTTAATTGCACTAATATTATGCTTAAAGCCAGCCCAGTAGTTTAGTGGTCAGCGCGTCGTACGATCACGCTGCAGGTCCATAATTCAAGTCCAAACTCTCCCTGCTTGGGCAGAGCACGCTTAACATTTCATCCCTTCGTGGTCGATAAAATTATTACCAACATGGCAACACTATAGAGAATGTGCATGTGACGTCACGAAGCCGTAAAGAACGAACGGTAGGCAAAACATACGAATGCCTACTGTATAGTTAGCTGTGTTATATGCTTATTATTCATATTTTTTAAATTAATTATTCATTAATTTTGCCTTTCTTAATTGCAGCGGATAGCCCAAGGTAGGTCCTGATGCACCTGAGGCTCGGATTTTTTATTTTTTGAGACCCCGGCCCCCTGGGGCCCCTTGAAGATTTTTTCCCTAAATTGTTAATAATTTACCCAATTTTTATCCGATCCTCATCGTTTTTGGGGCCTTTTTTCCGTTTAGCTTTCACCCACATTTCTACGTTCTAGTTATGACCCTGGCCCCCTAGGGCCTGGTACGGGGCCCGTTGAAGTTTTTGTTTCCTAAACTGATAATTACTTGTCCGCTTTTAATCCGATTTTCTTAGTTTTTGGGCCCTTTTCTTCATTTAGTTATTTCCCCATTGCTACTTTCTAATTAGGACCCTTCATCTTAGGGCCCTGCTCAAAACTATCGGCTGGCCCCTTTTTGGGCCCGCTACTATAGTTCCCCTAAAAATCGTCCGATTCACTAACTTTTTTTTTCTAACAACTTAGAACTTCCAGCTACTACATGAACAATAAAATCAAAAACAAAAAAATTCGATGAAGATCCGGGCCCCCTGGGCCCCTTGAAGTTTTTGCTCCCTAAATTGTTAATACCTTGTCCCCTTTTAATCCGATTTTCGTTTTTGGGGCCATTTCTCCATTTAACTTTCCCCCCATTTCTTTCCCCCATTCCAGTTAGGAGCGTTCATCTTAGGGCCCTGCTCAAAACCATCAGCTGGCCCCTCCTTGGGCCCCCTACTATATTTCGCCTAAAAATCGTCCGATTCACTAACTTTTTTTTCCTAACAACTTAGAACTTCTAGCTACTACATAAACGACAAAAAAAAAAAAAAAAAAAAAAAAAAAAAAAAAAAAAAGGTGAAGATCCGGGCCCCTCGAAGTTATTGTTCCCTAAATTGTTAATACCTTGTCTCCTTTTAATTCGATCTTCGTTTTTGGGGGCGTTTTCTCCATTTAGTTATTTCCCTATTTCTACATTCCAGGTAGGACCGTTCATCTTAGGGCCCTGCTCAATACTATCAGCGGCCCCTTTTGGGCCCCCTACTATAGCTCCCTTAAAAATCGTCCAATTCGCTAGCTTTTTTTTCTAATAACTTCTTAGGATTTCCAGCTACTACATGAATGACCAAAAATTTCTCGGACAAGATCAGGGCCCCTGGACCCCTTACGTTACCCATAACTTCTTAATTATGATATGTATCGAATCCGTTTAAAGTTATTATTATTTCTAGGAAAAGGGCCGAAAATTTATATATGACAGATTTTTGATATCATTAAAAATGGCCTCAAGTGGTTGGGGGTGGGGGGGGGGGAGAATAGGAGTTTAAGAAGAAAAAAAATCATAACTTTGTCAATTCACAAGTTATCAAATCCGCTAATTTATTACAAATCCTCTTAATATTATCTACAACTTTTATATTGACAGGTTTTTTTTTATAAAACCAACCCTTACAGAAAAAAAAAATTGTGTGCTCCGCCTACAGACACAGGTAGATTTCGAAGTGAGCGGTCCCAACTGCCGCATCATGGCAAAAAGGTCATTTCTTCTGCAATTGCATCTTCGAAATTTACCTGTGCCTGTAGGCCAAGCTGTCAAGGATATTTTTTTAAATATTAATCTTCTTTTTCGGCATCAACTTACGTTTACTCACCACAGTCGTAAATTAGAAATCGCGTTAGTGTTAAAAATAAGGGGTTAAGTTTAGAAAGTGGGGGGGGGGGAATGCATCTGTAAATTAAATATCGCGTTAATGTTAAAGGAAATTCGTTAAATTTACAGGGGTGCATATTCCTCCGCCAGGGGACTCATTTTTTTATTGGGTTCTAAGGGCTCGATTTCAACAGGGTTTGGTTCATTCGACTCGATATTGAAAACTTGAGTTTTTTTTTTTTTTTTTTTTTTAATTATTATCACGGGCGCTAGTCAGTTCGTTATTAATAAATGTTTGGTTCGATTTTGAGTAACTGGATATCATATTTTGTTACAAAATGTTATTTTTCACAAAAATATAACAAATTTCAGAAAAATAAATTTTATTTTTCACAAAATGTCCCCCCTCCCCCTCCAAGAAAAAAAAACTGCATCGACACCTGATTAAATGCTTTTTAAATGGTAAGGTTTTTTCAAAAACATGGCATCTATTTTTTATTTTTTTTTAGATCAAATTATATAATTCGCTTTTACAAAAAAAAAAAAAAAAAAAAAGGAAGAGTAAAATGTTTCTTAAAAAAATATCACCCTTAGTACTTCATTAAATGTTTCATATAAGTCAATTTTTTGTTTTGTCCTGTTTTTATACATATTATTAGAATAGTAAAAATATTTTTTTTAAACCTAAGGAATGTTTATTTAGTATAAAAATTATTTCAGCTAATAAAACCGAATTCTGACAAAACTTATGCTTCAGTTTCATAGATTTCCTTGTCATAATACAACATGTTAAAATTATATAAAAGTGTTTCAGAAAATAAGCAGTTTTGATTTGAGAACACTCATAGGTATCATTTTAATCGATCATTTAATCTGAATATAATGAGATTTGTAAACATTTTCCGATTAGCTCAAGCAATAAAAAGTTACCATACGAACAAGAACAACTTGAACTACAAGTAGAAAAAAAGTAAATAAAACGTTAACTTTACGACATAATTAAAAAAAAAAAAAAACTAAAAAAAAAAAAAAAAAAAAAAAAAAAAAACTAAAATCTTTCTCCTACCAGCTACAACAAGTTGAAACGCTTCTTGAGCACTTGAATTCTTCCCTGGAAACTTTTTTAAATAAGTTTCAATATCTGATGAAGCAACCGATGGCCAAAAAGCCATATCTGCTTTCCAATCTGCATCCACAATAATACACGGATCATCTAAAATAATAACACTATTATTCGGTTTGACAAATCTAAGCTTTGTTAAATAATCTTGATTAGCAACAGAATCTAAGTTCTGTGCATAATCTGATAAAAGAAAATTTGTTTTTGAATAAATATGATCCATAAATTGAATACAAAAATTTCGCTTTCTCATAGGAAACCGTAGGAAATAGCGCATTGAGCGGAAATGTTTTGCCTACCGAAGAGGCGTGGTCTAGTGAGGAACCAGTTTGTTGACAAACATGCACATTCTCTATATTATAGATACCGGGCATGCTCATTCACTCTCATAACGTCACAAATAGTGACTGACCGCGATTAGCGGTTGGTGGAAAGTGACGCGCCCACCCTTTTAAGCCAATCGCTGTATGTCTTTCGTCACAGCTAAGGCTCCTATAAGGGGAGCTGACGCCACAGATAATATATTCCACCAGATAGGACACTTCCATAAGCTCAATGGTAACCGAATCGCAACTTCAGAGCCCCTAGTGACAACAGTCGCAAACGTTCCGGGCGTGTCGCCACAGGTAGGTATTACTTATTTTATCTGTTTAGTATCTATATTTTTTCCCCGCAGTTTCGGCGATGTTTGTTATTATTTAAAACATCAAACGTATTTTATTTTATCATACAAATACTAGAAACTAAGCAAATAGGTTCTGAAATTACATATTTACACGAGTTTCTTACAGATTTACGCAACTTTTTCATAATAATTTAAACTGAGAAACTTTCAAATATTTAAATGATTTGATACTTGTAAAATTTGTTTGTTTATGTTATCGTAATACTTATGAAAAGTATTTAAAACCACTTTTATATTTCTTAACGATGTATATGTGGTTATTTAAAAAATAAATAAATATAGCATATTTAAAAATACAATTTAGTGCTAAATTTTAAACAACGTTATTTTAATACGATTTTAAATATTTTTTATTTAAAAATTCCATCTAATGAAGCAGTTTAAACAACGTTATTTAATACGATTTTAATTTTTTTTTTTTTTAAAGTAATAAGTACAGTAAAATCTCGTTACAACGAATCTCTGGAGACCACTGATTATATTCGCTATAATGAAATATTCGTTGAAGTGAAAATATTTTTATACTGAAATAGAATAATATGACTTTTTTTACAATCCAAATTATATTCGTTAAATTGAAAAATTCGTTAAATCGAGGTTCGTTGTAACGAGATTCTACTGTATAACATATTTAAAAATACCATTTAGTGCCACATTTTAAACAAAGTCACTTAATACGATTTTCACAATTTTAATGTCTGCAGTAAAACACACTGCTATTTTTTTTTTTTTTTTTTTTTCATATAAAAAGTTTTACTTAAGCATGATAAAACATTAAAGAGACAATTTCAAAAATAAAAATTTATTGCACATTTTGTAAAAAAATACAACTGTATAGTAGGATAAATTTATGAATGTTTTCAACAGAAATACAAAATTCCATGCATTAAAAAGTAATATTACATGGAATGCAAATTTTCTAACTACTTACTTTACTAAAAAATTGAGTTAGAACATATTTTATTTACAAAATTGTAATATAATTATTTTATAACATGAATTTTATGCTTTTAAATAATGTGTTGTAACTCAATTTACTGTTTTTAGGTAGATTTCGTAAGAAATACTACCTATTACATTCTCTCCTAAGTTTGAATTTTTGCAGATCTACGCCGATCATGACTCCCAGAACCCAAAACTTTATATATATATCTATCTATCTATCTGTCACTTTTTTATGGACACGATAACTCCAATAATTCTGCACAATACTCTTCCAAACTGATACATAAAATCAAAGGGCATAATATCTTGGTCAAGTTCTTTACTGGGCAAAATCGAACAAAGAGGGGGGGGGGGGAGGGCTTTTTGTGAAAACAGAAAAAAAAACCATAATTTCTTAATTATGATATGTATCGAATCCATTTAAAGTTATTATTACTTCTAGGAACAGGGCACAGATTTTTGATGATATTAAAAATGACCCCAAAGGGGGGCGAGAAAGGGGGGTTTTAGAAGAAAAAAATTCATAACTTCGTCAATTCACAAGATATCAAATCCGTTTAAATTTATCATAAATCCTTTTAATATTGTCTAAAACTTATGTATTGACAAGTTTTTTATAGGACCAACCCTTATAGCTAAAAAAAAAAATTTTTTTTAATCCTTGCCGGCTGCGTCCGCAAACAAGTTAGGTTTCGAAGTGGGCGGTTCCAACTACTGCATCATGGCAAAAAGGTCATTTCTTCCGCAATTCCCAACAATTAGGCCGCCCCACGGTCTGTGTCTTCGAAAACTACCTGTGCCTGTAGGCCGAGCCGTCAGGGATTTTTTTTTCTTTAAATAATTTACAAACATTTATTTTACAATAACAAAGTTTTCACCTGATAAAAAAAATAAAGCAGGGTGCTGCTGATAGGAAAAGGACACTTTTCAGATTCACAATGACGCATTTTTAGCAGTGTTCCTAAATATCATTCAGATATTTTAGATATGTGTAGAGTTTACTCTGTACTTTTATGTTCAAGCCCAAATCTCGCTAAAATCTTTTTTTTCATCCCCCTTGTCACTAACAGATTCTGTTTTCCACGTGTGTAAATTAGAAATAATGTTTTGATGTTGAAATAAAATGTTTTGGTTTATGGAATTTTTTTTTTCTGATGAAATGAGTGTAAGGCATGACTTTTAAGGTCCAGCATTTTAAATGGATGAAAGGTTTATATTTTAATGAAATAAATGCATTACAAATTATGATGATGGTAATAATATTTGATGATTTATCATCTGCGCCCAGCTATAATCCCTACCTCCTTCCAAAAAAGTATCTTCAGTAAAATTTGATTACTGGAGACAATGCACGACTCTACTTATAACTATTTTTATTCAATGGATTTGGTTTAATCTTGTTTTTCAAAGGAAAGATCAGAATATTATTTCAGATGAAAAAAATATGTATTTGAATAAGAAAAACTTTGGTACTTCTCCATTATCCCGTCGACCACTTTTCGTAAAAAAAAAAAAAAAAAAAAAAAAATTAACGTCAAATAAACAAATGGAAGAATGTTGCCATTGCAGCAATATATCAAAATAAATAAATTCGGAAAAGCCCCACTCACCAAAGTGTCAACTATCAGTAAGTTTAAACACAAAAAAATTACAATATATTAATGAAAATAGAAAAAAAATCTTGCATACTTATTTATTTACATTATTTTTCTTAATTATTCTTCTCGTCTGGTGAATAAATGTTTGTGACGTCAATTGAAATTGATCTATTGCACTTAACTATACAACACAACATTTTTTTCAATGCATTTTCTCTTCTAATATGATGGTACAGCCGTTTCAGGACGCAATTGTTATTTTAATTAACCAAATAACTAATAAATCAGTAAAACATAATGAAAAATACAGGTAAATATTGAATTAAAAACCGCTTCATGACATAACAAACACATTTAATGCTTCTGACGTCAAGTGAATAGGACTGCATTTTTTGCCATTAAATCCTATAGTTTGGCGAGTTTTTTTTTTTTTTTTTTTTTTTAATGAAAAGTGGTCGACGGGATAATGGAGAAGTACCAAAACTTTTTACACATTAATTTTGAACATAAAATTGATATTAGATATATGATTATAGGGTACTTTTCGGTTAGCCGGGTAACAGTGAAATATATATATATATACACACACACACACACACACATATATATATATATATATATATATATATATATATATATATATATATATATGCATAAATATATATGTATATTGATGCAAGAACTTGTTTAATATATTTTGAAATTCATAGGATACATATATATATTTCACTGGCACCCGGCTAACTGAAAAGTACCGATTATAGACTAGTTTTCCATTACATTATATATAATTCTCTGATAGCAGGTTTCTGATCATAGAAAATTTTTTTGTCGGTTTCCAGGTAGATTCCTGCATTGAATCAGGTCGCTGTGCTGAATATGCCTAAAATAAGCTCTATCTGATATTATCAAAATAGTAAAGTTATTGATGATTATAAATATATTTAGACTTACTAAAACATGTGAATTTAGCAAAGATATAACAGATTAAAAATTTTCAATATTTAGTATTAGATATTTTCATTTTTAAAAAATGCAGATTTTTACAGCAAATAATAACATAACAAGATGATCTTTAACATTTTGGTGAAGCTGTAAAAGAAAATTTTCTCGATTGGAGAGATTTAAAAAAAAAGTTCATTTCTCCTTTCAAAGTTTTAAATCAAAATTCTGTTGAATAAGCAAGCACCTTATTAAAGTATTTGTGACCACTTTGTTTATGCATTTCCTGGTTAAATTTCTTGTAATGTGATTTTTTAAATATCCACATTTATTAATTAACTATAAATATCAGAGTAGTGTTGTAAGAGATAAATCTTTTTATTTTATCACTGATTTAGAAATATAAGGAATTAACATAAGATATACATGTTAAGTTGTAAAGTCCATACAGAAAACATTCTATAAGCTTTGAAAATAGAATAACATAACAAAAAGGAAAAGGATAACATTCCATCCAGCTGATGTAAATGTTGAGGAAAAACAATAAACATTTATGTAAAAAAAAAAAAAAAAATAGCGATATACTGTTATTAGATTGTAGGACTTGTCGATGGGGGTTCATCTTATAAATTTCAAAGAAAAATACTGATTAATATTTGTTACTTAAACTATCTGAGTTTATTTTTTGTAATTTTAGAATGTTATCCTTTTCTACTCACCCACTGAATAATAGAAAATAAAAACCTACTTCTTTTTTATACACTTTGAATAAAACTCTGTTTTTAAATCTTCATTTATTTTTTTTAATGTGTTTGTAGAATTTCAGTTTTTGAAATCATTATACTAACAATTTTCATGAATTTCAAGAACATTTATACTATTGAAATCTATTACCTGAGAGAGAAATTTAACCATATTTTGTAGAACATTTGCAGACGAAAACATATGAGCTGTATCAACATTATAAATTTTTTGCACAATATGAAATAATGCATCACTAGTCTTTTTTAGACTATTACCCGAATAGTCTTTTTACTGAGTTAGCAGAGAATTGTGATTTACTGTATTTGTTGTATTAAACAAAATATTTTGACAATAATTCACAATTTAATTTTGAAATTGTTTTTCTTGCAACATATCCAGCCATATAATAAATGAAATTTTGTCTTTAGTGTCAGATGGCAAGCATGGAATTTCATGAAGAGGAACATCTACATTTAATTTGACATGATCACTGAATATGGAAGTTAAATTGAAATATTTGGAAGCACTTCTATATTTTAATGATATCAGAATTCCAGCAAAATCTACTTCACCGTTCGTAGCCTTAGACATGCTGAAAATTTTGTTTACCGTCACTGCTTGTTCACAACTTTTTAATTGTCAGCAATTCAGTTTCATCATTACCTCTTTTTGTTCTTACAATAGAAAACGTATTTTCTAATGTATCCTGGTTGAAAGGTTTAAATAAATTAAAGATTTATAAGATTTATATCTGTTCCTTTTTCATCTTTGGTGTTAGTTTGAAAGAAAACTGGTCTATTCTTGAGTGTTTTAAACTGTACTACAGATTTTGGTGTATGTATCTGTACTCGAGATTTCGGTGTGTAAGTAGCTGGACCGAAGATTTTGGTGCATGCAACTGAACTGTAGATGTTAGTGCTTGCAGCTGGATTGGAGAATCATCTTTAACAAGAGCATAGCAACTAGCCAAGGAAGCATTTTTATGCATGGGTGAATCTTCAACATCATTTAAAGAACATCTAAAAGATAAATAATACATTGTTATAAAAAGCAAGTTTTTACAATTATTTTTAAGTATACAGCAATTTTTAACATACTCTACTTTACCAGGGGTCTGTCCAGACTTTTTTCACAGGGTCCTGTTTTTGTGAAATTGTGAACAGCTTTACAGCTTTTTACATTTGTGAAAAATCTAATCATAATTTTGTGAATTTGAAATGGTCGTTATATTCAGGTTCATGTTTATGCATTTTTAAGAAGATATATGGATATAAAATACATATATTTTCTTTATATATGTAAAAGTGACAGATCAGATTTTACTTTCAAATGATTAATTTGTGAAATGTTTGGTTTAAAGATGGAAAAAATTTGTTAAAAACCTATTTTTAAGACAAAGAATTTTGTGAAGGGTCCTGTTTTAGGGAAAATAATTTTGTGAAGGGTCCTTTTTTGAAATGCAAAATTTTGTGAAGAGTCCTTTAAAGGACCCAATTTTTTCCTAAACAGATCCCTGTTTACTATTCCATTAAGTTTTAAAGATTAAAGTTATAAAAATGTTTTATATTTATCGAAATACATACAACAAAATGCATTATACTTCAGCAAATATAAATCAAAGCATAAAATGTTATACTCTGAAAGCTAAAGTGTATAATGAAACCATATGTAAAAATATATCTATCCCTTCTACACAGACATTAGTCAAAATAATCACACATATATTTCAAGGGGCTGAACTGCAAACCATGAGTTATCATTATTTCTGAATAGTATTCGGCACATTATTTAACTGCAGAATTCTGTGATTAAAAAAGGCCACAGAAATAGTGGAAATCTACAGGCTATGTCTTTACACCTCTGATATACATAATCTATTTATCGAGAAATTTAGTAGATAAGTATATGGATGTATAACACAAACGATATAAAAATATTAGTGTACTTTTCGGTTAGCCGGGCACCAGTGTAATATATATATATTTCACTGGTGCCCGGCTAACTGAAAAGTACCAATATTAATTCATAAATATTGTTTGTAATGAAAGGGTATTAAATAACTTACATTTTACTACCAATTACAGCACAACTTGTTTCCTGTGGGCATCAACATCAGTTACTTGAATAGCAGGCACAGATTCTGAAAGAATACTTTTCAAAATATTTGGGAATGCTTCCATTCAAAAGTTATTGTGGCATAAATATTGATGCGGTCTAGTAATCAGCTTCATCTGGATATTAGACATCCATTTCTCCAATCTAGAAACAAATATGTATATAAATATACAAATCTATTACAATATCTAGTTTTACATAATTCTAATAAACTTTGGGTTTTTCAGATTTTATCGAAAGTTGCAAAGCAGTGAATTTAGAAAATTCATTATTTTTTATTAGTTACAATAAAGAATGGGGTTAATAAAGTTATAAATAGTTTTTTATTATTATTCAATAGGCTTAAGGATTTTGTGCATTGAGGGTGCAAATGCAAAGTGAAAATTATGGAGAAAGGGTGTGTATGAGGGGGGGGGGGGGGCAGAAAAGTTTTAAAAGAGGGTAAAATTTTCATGGAAAGTGCTGAAATCTGATTGTTCATTTTATTATTTATTTTCTGTTACTGCAAAATAACAAAGGAGATATTTTTTTTGGCTTAGATGTACCATTCGCCTGCAGTCTGCCATCTTGTTTTTTTTCTTTTTTAATTAAACTTTTATTATTAAATATAAATAAATTAGTCAATTAAATTAAATAACATGTTTATAATAAGTAAATATAGATGAAAATTATTTTGGAAATGAGAAACAAAGCAAATGTGTTTTGATTTAAAATATAAGATGGCGGACTGTGGGTGAATGGTACATCTGTTCCATTTTTTTTTAACGTTTAATGATTTTAGACTTTATACAATTGGGATATGGGGAAGACAGAAAGCAGAAATTTTAGGAGCAAGAATAATTTAGATGCTTGATTATTTTAATGTTACAATGAAGAAATAAGAAGCTGGTTGTTTATATATTGTTACAAGTAAACAAATAAGATAGAAAAAGAAAATTTAAGTTTTAAATATTTTAATATTTGGCAGAAGTATGCAGAAAAAATTTCAGAGGGGGAAAAATACCTTTTAGATTAGGGGGGGGGGGGAGCAGAGAAAATCTTTGCAAATGTGGTAGATTTTCACCCTTGTAACAGGGTTCGCACTCATTTCTTTAAATAAAATTCGAGGACCAAAACAAGACAAATTTAAGGACATACTAATTGATAAACTATTGAATTTAGAGGAAATTTTAACTAAATTAATTATGCTCTATTATTTATTTTTACAATAAAATAAAGAATAGAGAGGAGAAGTTTTTGCCCCTAAGTTTGAAAAGATGGAGAAAAAGGAAGGGACTTTTTACAGATTTTCCTTAAAAATAATGACCTTTAAGGATCAAAAATTACTTTTCAAATTTGTAAGGACTTTTATGACCGTACGAACTTTGTGTAATAAAATTTTCGGAAAGAAAATGAAAATGGAAACGCGAATTAAAACAAGTATAAAAAATGGAAATGGATAAAAGGTTAAGGAAAAGGAAAAATTGTTTAAAAAGAAATCTACATTAAAGTAAAAAAAAACTAGATTTTTAACATTCGTGCATTTATAATTTATAAATACAGAAATCACTTACCTTCTTTAATTTCCTGTAAGAAAACAGAAGAATGACATGATTGTGTTTTATAAAACACCTTATTTTTTGACGTTTTGCAATAATTAATTGCAAGAAAAACAGTCCTGAAACAAGCACTTGGCAATATAAATTAATTACATTTAAAAAAAAAAGCTCTGAAAAGAAGTTTTGCAAAAATTAAATACTATCAAAAAGCTGCCGATAAAATAAACAAAATTGTCAACAGGTACATGTGATAGTGACAATCCAACAGTTTAGATCCCGCGCGTGCGCGTTTGTTTCAGACTGTTCTCAGTAGCGGCGCTAGCATCGCGCTGGTTCGGGTTTTCGCTCTACTGTCGTATCTGGTAATATATTTAATCTGTGGCTGACGCATATTAATTCTGTTGCCCAAAATAACCGCCATATTGTAACCTAGCTCAGCATTAGGAAACCGCCTGAGCAGGTGTTCGCCGTCCACTAGTACGGTAAGCTAACCGGTTTTAGCTTGGTTTTTGGTCCGCTGGGTTATTAAATGGCGGTATGATTCAGCCTTATTATAGGAGCTCTAGTCGCAGCTAAGGCTCCTATAAAGGGAGCTGACGCATATCCATTATGTTGCCCAAAATAACTGCCATATTGTGACCTAGCTCAGCATTAGGAAACCGCCTGTGCAGGTGTTTGCCGTACCTGTTACTGTTACTCGCGGTCCACTAGTACGGTAAGCAAACCGGTTTTAGCTTGGTTTTTGGTCCGCTGGGTCATTAAATGGCGATATGATTCAGCCTGTATTATAGGAGCTCTAGTCGCAGCCAGCCACCTTTTGTGACGTCATGATAATGAATGAGCAAGCCCGGTATCTAGTGTAGCCCTGGTACCAAGCTTGCTTGAGAACTAAAGAGCGCGTTAGGCTGATCACCTGACCGGGACATATGCTGTATAGCACCTCAGGGCCCATGGTATAGAAAACAGAATTTAACAGCATCGTTCAATTCAGTTTAATATTTAAAGTGATTAAAAACTATAACAGGTCTGGGGGCATTATGGTTACGAACATAACCCCGTTTCATAACCACGTTATGAAAAAATGCAATTTGAATAAAATATTTATCATGATCTGAGAAAAAACTCGTATGATGTTAGATAAGTTCAAATCATTTCGAAATATATTTTTTCTATCCTTAATTTAATTTTTTTTTCGAAAAATTTAGCGCTGAAAATGTACGTTTCTGGAGAAATGACCCATATGGAGAATGTAATATTTTTTTAGATGCTTCTGACCGCTTATAATCGGATTCTGCGATCTCATTCGTCGAAATGTACGATCACGTGATCAAAGATTCAGTTCTTTACGAATTTCCATTTGACCAACTTTTGGCGATTTTTTATGAGTAAAACAACCTTATCAAGTTGTTTGTTTAATATTTTGTTGTAATCTGTTTCGGAATGTGTGCGTAGTGACTATGCAGTATGTCATTTGCCTCCGGATCTGTAGACATCAGTTCGGATCTAAGAAGAGGAAAATGTGAAAAATGGAAAGTTCTTATTTTTCAATATTTAATTAAGTTATAAAAAATTATTTGAATGAAGAAAATGGAAATTTTTTATTTTTAAAAGTTTAATTGGGTTACAAAAAATAATTTGACTATAAACTAAATGGAATTTTTTCAACTTAATTAAGTTATAAAAGTTAATTTAGATGAAAAAAAAATGAAAAGTTTCTATTTTTCAAAATTTCATTAAGTTATAAAAAAATAATTTGAAATAAAACTAACAATTTACATAATGTGATTTTTTTTATATTCGTTATAGTGATTACGGTTTTAACGAACTTTCTATTTTTAAATATTCCTATGCAACGATTTAGCGGACTGCAGTGATGGGTTTTTGTTGTTGTTTTCATAGCCGCGAAGTGCTTATACACGCGTTATAAAGCCGCTATAAGGAATTTCATATTTTCAGAGATTCATATTTTTCATATTGATGGGGAGAAACTGTTACAATATTCAGAAAAATTTTAGTATAATTGATCGATTTTTAAAAATGAAACTATTTAATGTTAAAATTAAAGTAGATTTTCTATCTTAACGATCCTTGAAGAAAATTACATTACGATAACGTATGAGAATTATAAAAAAAAATATAATCGCGAAATTGCCAAGTAAGCATACTGTGAGCCAAAACTTAAAATCCTCAGGCATCAGTTTTCGGCGAATGGGAATTCAGAATCACATCACTACAGATAAATGGAGGAACAACTGTAAATAAAGTTCAAGATGCCCGAATGGAGAAAACGAAATTATACCAGTATTCGTCGAAGCCGAAAGAAGGGATGTATGCACCTGGAAACCGGAACAGTTATAAAGTTATAACCTTGTCGTTGTGCTAGAAATCACAAACCTGTTGAGTGTCCATTTAAATCTACGGAATGCCACTTTTGTCATAAAATGGGACATTTAAAAATTTGTTGCCGGAACCGGAACTTCTCTACAGTGAATCAAAAACTGAAAAAGAACAGTAAAATTAAAACTGTTCAAGAATATTCTCTCAATGTTATGAAGGATAAGTGCAATAATGTATTGTGGGGAAAATGTGTTACAATTAATGGGATTAAAGTTAATTTCGAAATTGATTCCGGAGCAGCTCATACGATCGTAAGTAAAAATATTGCCGATAAATTATTTTCAGGTAAGCCTCCTTTGGTTAAATCTAATATTAAGCTGCAAACGTATACTAAAAATTCTTTAACTGTATTAGGTGAATTAAATGTAAATGTTTTGATTGATGATAATTGTGTACCTAATTTAAAAATGCTAGTTATTAAAGAGGAAGGTCCGAGTTTAATTGGTAAAACTTGGTTGAAAGCATCAAAATTATTTTGGCCGAATGTAAACACGATAAAAAGTATTTCGAAAGATGATTTAATAAAAAATTTTCCTAATGTTTTTGCTGACGGGATCGGTACGATCAAAGGTCCTCCCGTTTCAATAAATTTGAAAAATGATGCAAAACCAGTTTTCCTAAAATCTCGACCTGTTCCTTTTTCTTTGAGAACAGCAACTGGTTTGGAATTGGAACGATTAACAAATGAGGATATTTTAAAACCTGTTGATTATTCTAAATGCGCTAGTCCTATAGTAATTGTTTCAAAACCAAATGGTACTGTTCGAATTTGTGGTGATTATAGAGTAACAGTTAATGTAAATACTGAAAATGATAATTATCCTCTTCCAAGAATGGAAGAACTGTTTGCTGAATTAGCAGGTGGAAAATTCTTTACTGTGTTTGATTTAAAAGATGCCTATTTACAACAACCTGTTGATGATGAAAGTAGTAAAATTTTAACTATTAATACTCATAAAGGTTTATTTAACGTTTTAAGACTGGCTTTTGATGTAAAATGTGCACCAGGTATTTTTCAAAGAAAAATTGAAAATATATTAAAGAAATTTGATTATGTTGGTGTATTTTTAGATGATGTAATTATAAGTGCCAGATCGGAATCTTAACATTCTGAAAGAGTTGAATGTATTATGAAATGTTTTTCTGAGCATGGTATAAGATTGAATAAGGAAAAATTAAAATTTATGGTTTCGGAAGTTAGCTATTTGGGACATAAAATTTCGCAGGAAGGCATTAAGCCTATTCCAGAAAAAGTCGATGCTATTTGGAATGCTCCTTTTCCTACTAATGTTTCTCAATTACGTTCATTTTTGGGATTAATTTCTTATTATAGAAACTTTCTGCCTAATATTTCAGATGTGTTAGAACCTTTGCATAGATTATTAGATAATAATGTAAAGTGGACATGGTCAGAGAAGCATGAAAAAGCATTTCAGAAAGTTAAGCAAATTTTATGTAAATCGCCTGTTTTAGAATTGTATGATATAAACAAAGATGTTTTAAACTGTGATGCATCTGAATATGGAATTGGTTGTGTGTTAAGTCACATTGTTGAGGATAAAGAAAAACCAATTGCTTTTGCATCTAGAACGATGAACAAGACTGAAAGAAATATGCCATGATTGATAAAGAAGCTTTATCTGTAATTTTTGGTGTAACTAAATTTCATCAATATTTAGCAGGTAGACAGTTTAAAATCATAACTGATCACAAACCTTTAATTCGATTGTTTGATCCTGTAAAAAAAGTACCTGATACATTATCACCCAGAATGCTGAGATGGTCGTTAATGTTAGCAGGGTATGACTATACAATTGAGTATCGCGAAGGTAAAAAACTAATAAAAATGCGGATGCATTAAGTAGATTACTTCTTCCAGAAACTGTAAATGTAGTAAATAATCCATCGGAAATAATGTTCGTTTCTAATAGTAATGATTGGCCTGTTACTTCTAAAACGATTTCAAAGTGGACAACTGAAAATCCAGTAACAAAACAAATTTTAGAGTGGGCGTTACATGGATGGCCAAAAACGGTTAAATCAGAGGAATATAAACCATACTTTCGTAGACGTGAGGAAATTTCGTGTTTAGAAAATTGTTTATTATGGGGACATAGAGTAATTATACCAGATGAAGGTCGCGAAAAAATGTTACAATTATTACATTCAGTTTATCAGGGTATATCTAGCATGAAAGCTAAAGCTCGAGGTGTGATCTGGTGGCCTAATATGGACAAAGAAATAGAACAAATGGTTAATTCTTGTAGTAGATGCCAAATGTTTGCTAGGGATAACCCTAAAATGAAACCTTTAAAATGGGAATCGGAATTTGCTTGGGAAAGAATTCACATAGATTTTACCGGTCCTTTTGAGGGTAAAATATTTTTAATAGTGGTCGATTCTTATACTAAATGGTTAGAGGTATAGGTGGTACCCAGTGCTGATAGTAAAACAACTATTAGAGTACTACGTAGAATTTTTGCTACATTTGGTTTGCCCGTTGAATTGGTCAGTGATAATGGACATGCGTTTACAAGTGATGAATTTCAAGAATTTCTTAAACCAAATGGAATTATACATACACCTATTCCGCCATATCATCCATCATCGAATGGACAGAGAGAAAGGTATGTTCAAACTGTTAAAAATTGCCTTAAAAAGCTAGATAAGGGTGACATAAATTTGTCAATTTCACGATTTTTATTGGAAAATCATTCTACCCCACATTCTGTCACTGGTAAGACTCCCACAGAATTAATGTTTGGAAGGTCAGTTCGAACAGCTCTACACTTGGTATTACCATCCAAACCTAAAATACAGCAACCCTTACATAAATACAATCTTCATGAATCAGTTTTTGTTAAAAACATTGGAAAAGGGGAGAAATGGATTAAGGGAAAAATTATAAAATTATTGGGGAGCAGATGGGTTTTAGTAAATAGAGATGACGGAATAATGTGTAAACGTCATGTTAATCAGTTGAGACACAACAGAGAAATAAGTGATGAAACGTCGGAGGAAAGTTAAACGGGTAAGTTTGATAAACAAAACACTGATTGTGATAGTTATGATAGAGTTAAGAGAAATAAGTTTTCTGGATATTATGTAAATAATAAAGAGCAAATTAATGCCGAGAATGCTGAAAAATCTAACCAATCTCAGTTTCCCCATGATATTGTAACAGGTACAGTTGTGAATAATAATTGTGATGATACTATGGATAAAAATGTAAAGGCCAATTCCGTGATAAACAATGATGTGGACTTACAGAAGAGTGCACCTATAAAGACTGATAAAAAGGACAATCAACCTGTTCGAAGAAGAAACAGACAGATTAAACCAGTGGTTCGTTTGAACTACGAGGGGAGGGGTGTCATATCTCAATGATTAGTATCCATCTATAATCAGAAATGGCGCTGAAAGTCCAGGATTTGATATCTCTTGCAGGAGAGTTATTGAGACAAGATATACTGAGTGTAAGCCAGAATGTACGAAGTAGCGGTTCGCTTGGCCGCAATTTTATATAATGTATAATAAATCTATATAATTAAATAGATATCTCCTAGTTGCTAATCCAAATATGAATATACAAAGTTAAAGCCTTAACAGTGATATATATCAATTTCAGTGTGTTTGAAATAGCGAAGCATTATTAAAATAAACTGCAAACGATTTTTCTTCAAAGACCGTAATGTAACGGAATTCTTTTGAGTGTCCCTGTAAAGGAACTATAAGTGCTATGCACACCACATTCTATACTTAGTCTCTTGTAGTGCACCACAGTGATATATATCAATTTCAATATGATTGAAATTGTGTAACATAATTAAAATAAACCGCAAATGATTTTTCCCCATAGACCACAATGTAACGGAATTCTTTTGAGTGTCCTAGTATAGTGTTATAGTAAAAAAACTATAAGTACTACACACTTAATTTTCAATACCTAACATGCCACAGTAAGCCTCAATAACATATATCAATTGCATGACGATCCGAGCGTATTTACGCGAGTTAGAGCACGGGCAGACAGACAAACCAAATTCATAAACACTTTTTAACTATGTTGGAAAGTGTTATAAACACAGCATTCATATAATGTATTCATAATTTACCAATTACGAATGACGAACTCAATTTTAATGATGTCAGAATTTAATATTCTGAAACCTTTACGTGTGTGATTTCAGTTCGCTCTCTAGCTTCCTAAATGATGTCAAAAATAGTCTGCTGACCAAATGGGGAGTAGAAATCTGCATAGGGTTGATAATTTTTTAGCCATTGGGACAAATGACAAATTCGTTAACAAATTCAATTAAAATATCCTAGAGTCGCGAAACCGTAACTATTCTCCGTATTTAGAATTTCATATTATTAAGTGTTAGATCTCGCCTTAAATAGTCCATTATAGAGTACTAGGGGGGTTTTACCCCCCCCCCCCCCCGCTCGCTAGCGCTCCGCAACCCCCGTGAATTGCAATTCACATTGGGAACGCTAAGCGGTCCAAGCTCGCTTCGCTCGCTCGTCACGTTTTTCAGCAATTCTAGCCAGAATGAATGCTATCATAAATTATTTTAACATATGAAATTGACAATTTTTTTAATGTAAAAAAAGTAAATGGAAACTTCGTTGAAAACACGATTAAAAATGCATTTAGTAGGTCTACCAATGGGCATAAATCATTTAAATATAATGAAAAATGGATCTTGGACACACAATTTGTTTAAAACTCACAGAACCTATAATATTGCATAGCACGTCTTAAATTCATTATATATATACAGGGTGTATCTGAAATGCTTCAACAAACTTATAGGGATGATAGTACTCATGAAGACGAACAAAAAATGCAATGGAACCTGGGGTCGCAAATGACGTTTAAAGGATGAAAATCGAGAAAATGCGTCTGGAAATGGACAAACTGAGACAAGAAACACTCCAGAAAATTATTTATTGCACAGAATAGGCACAACACAGCTCGTGATGTCCAGATAAAACAAATATTTTACAACAATTGTAGAAAGTGTCGACCGCGGACATTATTACATAGAGTTCATCTACGGAGGAACGACTGGCGGACATGCTCGAAGATTCCGGGAGTTTCCAGGATTTCTCCTGCAGTGGTCACAATACGTGCTACTACTTCTTCTGGCATCCCATAAATGAGGGATTTCATCTGTCCCCAGAAGAAGAAATCCAAAGGATTAAGGTCCGGTAAGCGTGGAGGCCAAGCAACAAGGCCACCATGCTCGCCGGACCTTAACCCTTTGGATTTCTTCTTCTGGGGACAGATGAAATCCCTCATTTATGAGACTCCAGTAGAAACACCAGAAGAAGCAGTAGCGCGTAATGTGACCACTGCAGGAGAAATCCTGGAAACTCCCGGAATCTTCGAAAATGGTAAACACCACCGATCACATAGTTTCTGAAATGAATAAGAACCTTCCAACTTCATTTGCTTCTGAACAAAAATGTGCCAGAAAGTAGCTTCTTTAGATTTGAGAACAGTCTTAATTTAATAATCGTAATTTTCTGGAATTTAATACTTTAAATCATCTATCTAAACTATTGATTTCGAGATAATGGCATTAAAATTAATTTGAACTATTGTTTTTCTAAATATTTTATTGAATATTAATAATTCTAATTCCTCAATTTATTTGATTATTTCATCCCCTACCCAGGGGCGTGCCGAAGTCTGTTTTAGTGGGGGGGGGGGGGGGAGGGTGTGAACTGAATTTTGCCGAGTACGGGATCGGGGGTGAGAATGGCTTTGTGATAGTCCCCCCCCCCCTCAGCGACGGAATAGACTGTTCTACAATACTGTGAGAATTAAAAAAAAATCACTAAAAGTCCTAAGTGCTCTCCTGCATTATGCCTAACCACAATCTGTTGCCACAGTCAAAATTAAATGCTGTTATTCAGTATGTGTAAAAAAAATGTTTATTCTTTTACTATATAGGTAGAGTTGAGAATCCTGTTATTAATAAGGATTCTGCTTACGATTTAAAAGGAAATGGTACGGAAGTTCCGTACATTAACCAGTTCTCAAAAGTAACAATTGAGAAGCGTTGAAGTACTTCGGAATTTACGTTTCTATTAATAAAATCGCATGCTGTTGTGTAATGTAAGTGTATACATTTTAAAATACATAAAAAAGACAAATCTTGCTTGTTAAAAATAAGATATATATTAGTATAAGAGACTAAAAATTACCCTTCTCTACATTTTTAAATTACCACCCGCCTATCTTTCAGAATAGCCCATTTTCTATCTACACTGTCTAAATCCAACATGTCAGTTATGTCTACTTCACATGTTAATAGCATCAGTTCGTCCAGTCGCTCTTCCGACATGGTGGTACGCAAGTAATTTTTTACTAACTTTAACCTGCTGAAACTTCTTTCATTACTTGCCACAGTTACTGGAACAATTAAGGCCAACTTGTAGGCCAAAGAAAGGTTAGGATACAAATGAGCCTTCACCACAAGTTTTTGCGCTGCTGCGCCAATTGTGTCTGATTCAAAACAGAACTAGCTATTTCTGAGGACATGAGATCAATTTCACATTACAAGTTTGGAATTTTGACAAGAAATTTTGGATACAGTTAGAACCTGAATAGTGATGATTCTTAAATACCCTGATTTTGGAATTTTCAACCAATGGGATTTAAAATAGGTCGTCCCCACCCTCTGACAAAAAAAGTAACACTTGTTATCAGCCTTCAAACTGTCGTAGCATGTGTAGTATTAAGGATTTATCTGCATACAAAATTTCAAGTGTCTATGACTATTTGAATGTGAAGGCACATAATCAAAAATGTTATTTTTTTGTCAGGGGGGGGGGGGGGGAGCTTTAGACCATCATCTCTTGAAGTTTTTAATAAAGTAGTACTTTAAACATGATTACTATTCAAGATGTACTTATCTACAAAATGCATGTGTCTATGACAATTTAAAGAGCAAAACATTCTTTTTTTTTTCCCTCTTTAAAGACAGACAGAATTGAAATGAAACTGACGATAGAGGAGGGGACTTTTTTGCAGGGAGTGTTCTTAACTTTCCGACTTACGGACTATTCTAAATTTTACCAACTCTTATAAATAAGTGTGAGGGGGGGGGGTGTTCCACCCCCAACACCCCCCGCTAGGCACGCCCCTGCCCCTACCTCCCATAATTATAATTTTTGAATTGCTACGATGCTGTCGGGGAGAAGGAAGAATCACTTCGATTCAAATCGGAAAAACTCTCTTTGAAAAAATTGTTTGGTGCTGCCATCTATGCCATTAAATTGCAACTGAAAAGTGTTGCTGTATATAAGGAGCATCTAAACCAGAATTTATTTTCTATTATTATTGGATGCAGAGAGAATAAAAAAAAAAAAAACAGAAGGCGGGTGAGACGTCAAAGTCACGTGGTGCCAGACGGGTCTATTTGACTGATTTAGCGAAAGAAGGAGGATTGAGAGAAGAAACTTCAGGACTAAGTTATTTGAACTCGGATTACCATATCTGGCTAGTTAGCGCCTTTTGATGTAGAATGAAAATAAGATTACATTTATATGTGTTATACAAGAATACAAATTCGAAATTCTTTACAACGTGATATGGCAAAAAATGCTTGGAAAATAGGAAGTAGTGAATTTTTATTGGGTGAATTCATTGTTGAGAAAAATTTTTGTTAGGGTATTTTAGGTAAGGAGAGTTTTTACACAGTGAGAGACCTTGTGAATTAAATATACAAGCTAATCCATAAGCAATAAATAAAAATTTTCAGTAAAATGTGCTTTTTTATCCAAGATACTTTACGCATAATGTTATATTATATATATATATTTTTTTTTTTCAAATAAAAGTTTGAAAACTTTTTCACACACCGAAACTTTAAAAGTATTTGAATATTATGTATTATTAAATATTAAGTTGCGATGAAGATATGTTCCGGTGTTATATGAAATATTCATGATATTTTGCTCAGAGTAAGATCTCTCGGCTAAATCATATTCTAAAAAAATCCCTGACGGTTCGACCTACAGGCAGAGGTAGATTTCGAAGACGCAGACCGTGGGGCGCCTGTTTGTTGGGAATTGTGGAAGAAATGACCTTTCTGCAATGATGCAGCATTTGGAAACGCCCACTTCGAAACCTAACTTGTTTGCAGGTGGAGACGGCAAGGATTTTTTTTTTTTTTTTTTTTTTTTTTGCTATAAGGGTTGGTCCTATAAAAAAACTTGTCACTATAAAAGTTTTAGATAATATTAAGAGGATTTATAATAAATTTCAGCGGATTTGCTATCTTCTGAATTGATGAAGTTATGAATTTTTTTCTTCTAACTCCCCCCCCCACTCTTTCCCCTCCCCCTTGGAGCCATTTTTAATGGTATCAAAAATCTGTCATACAAAAATTTTCGGCCGTTTTTCTAGAAGTAATAATAACTTTAAACGGATTCGATACGTATCATAATTAAGACGTTATGGGTTTTATTCTGTTTTCGCCCAACGCCCCCCCCCTCCTCCCCCCCCCCCTTGGTTTGATTTTGCCCATTAACGAACTTGACCGAGATTTCATGCCCCTTGACTTTATGTATCAGTTTGGAAGAGATTTGTGCAGAATTATGGGAGTCATCGTGTCCATAAAAAAGTGACATAGATAGATAGATAGATAGATAAAGTTTTAAACTGGGGTGGTTTTGGGTTCTGGGACTCATAATCGGCGTAGATCTGCAAAAATATTTCGAAAATTCCAACTTAGGTGAAAATGTAATAGGTAGTATTTCTTACGAAATCTACCTAAAAGATTGTTTTCATAAATTATTTTCTCAGAATATTTTAACTAGATTTTATATACACTTATATTAAAATACAAAAATGCGATACCTGAAAACATTGCCCCACCAGTGGCTGAGAGGTTCTGCTCTCAAAGTTGGTAGACAGGAGGTGCTGCATTCAAACCCCTGTCACGATCGTCGGTCTAACCGTTTGGAGTTTTCCGTAGTTTTCTTCGAACCTTGCGTAAATACGGGTTAGGATCCCTTAGAAAGACCTCCACGGAGGGCTTGCTCCTCCCCGGCCTACATCCCTAGCGCAGATAATCGGCCGTAACAAATAACCAACCAATCAACCTAGAAACATTGTCAGAACTAGTATTTCAATATAATTTAAATTGATTTTGCATAAACCATATAGGTTCAGGGATCGATGCAGTTTTTTTTTTTAGGGGGGAGGGGGGTTATTTTGTGAAAGGTAAGTTATTTTTGTGATATATTTTGTGAAATTTGTTATATCTTTGTGGAAAATAACATTTTGTTACGAAACATGCAATCCAGCTACTCAAATTCAAAACAAGCATTTTTTAATAATAACTTCTTTAAATCCTTCTGCCAGTGTTGACGCTCCTGTGCTTTCTGAATCGGAATGGAAAAAGACGAAGATTTTGCTTCATTTTCAAAAAAATTAAGCACATTATCAACAATGTTACGTTCATCCGAACGCAAAGTTTTCCCTTTACGAGACATTTTGTGTTGTTCTGAAAAGAACAGTTTAAACAGAGAATAATGATAATAATAATCAAGAGCGCTGAGAATATAACAACAACAACCTTCTAGGACAAAAGAAATTATATCAGCGAAGGAGAAGACAGACGAGAAACAGAGAGGGAAATGTATATCGCCAAAAGCAGGAACGCTCGAATATGTTACAACCCTAAATACTTGCTCTTCCACTGTCCTAACCTTTGAGAAAATGAACTCTTCTTCCAAGCGGCGATCTCACCCGCCTTCTGGTTGCGGTCGCATTATATATGTCCCTCATAATTATTATTCTTTTTAATTATAAGAAAAAGTCAGATAAAATAAAACGGAGGTTTTGTTGTATTGTTATACTTACATGAAATGTAACATTTTTTATTCTCAGAAAATAACATTTTGGTGCTGCCATCTATTATATTTATTTGTAACTGGAAGTGTAGCTTCTAGAGATGAGACGGGCTCGGGCTCGATTTTTATACCAGCCTTCGGACACGGGCGGGCTCGGGCTCATTCTTTCTGAAACTGACAATTTAATTTATTCTCATATAGAAAAAATAAAAATAACTTTTTCCCCTAAAAAATTACATATTCTATTTCACGTAATTTTAATGTTATTTTGATCAGAATGAATAGAAGGGGAAACAGGAATCTTATTTTTCTTTTCCAGTATTAGAATGTTACTTTAAAAGAAAATTAAAGATATTTGCGACGCGACTGACGACTGGATGATATGGCGCCAATGCGAAGAGGCTCCAATAATATTTGTTGCTAGATTTTCGTTTGTGACATTAGGATATATTTTTTTTATTGGACCGTTTATTTTATTTTATTTTTTTAGAGATCTAATGCGAGATGAATATTTTTTTTTTTCATTCTTAGTCAATCGCATTAGCTTAGGTTTGCAAATTTTTAGTCTTCTATTGTGTGCAAGTCATACTCGCTCTTCATATGAAGACAACGTTAGTGATTATATTTTTAATTGTGAACTCTGCTGATGCTAAAGCTCTGCTGTGCACATTTACGAAGTCACTTTCCTTCGTAAGTGTAAGTAGATATAATTGTCATATATTGTTATTCCGATAGAAAGCAATTGAAGAGTGTTTCAACTTTTCCTATAAAAGCACAGGATCTTTCAGATACAAATCTTTCAGACGTCAAATTTTTAATTTAAGCTGATTTTCAGGAAAATGAAATATTGTTTTAATTAAGGAATCAATTATAAGTTACGATATACACCTTTTATAGGAAATATAAAACGTTGTTTGATTCTTCTGCATAGAAATAGTAATTTCTGCAAATTTCATTCATTTATTCATAAAACGCACTTCGTTAATGTGTCCATCAGATTTGCTTGTTGGGAGAGAAAAAAATTTGCATCCTTTTAAGGAAGTATATTTTTATTTGATACCAAACTTCTCTTTTGATAAGATAGAATGTAAATTTCCATAAAATTAATTATGTGCACCGGATGAACAGTTATTTTCACGTACGAAGTTTTTAAAAAATGAGATATTACTTTTAAAACAATTTTTAAATATTATGCAATTTTTTTCGGTATCGGGCTCGGGCTCTAATAACACAAAATGTTTTCGGGCTCGGGCTGTAATAACACAAAATGTTTCGGGCTCGTGCGGGTTTGGATTTAAAATCATAGGGCTCGGGCGGGCCCGGGCTCCGAAAAGAGAGCCCGAACTCATCTCTAGTAGCTTTCCCACAGAAACCTAATAATAGTCTTCTAATACTATCTTTGCTTTGAGAGCTTCCCAGTCTGCAGTGTTGAATTCAGACACTTTTCTCCGGAAGGGATTTCTGTGGCTCTGGGGGGAACATTATAGAGTTCAGAGGGGAACTTGCACTTTTTCACCATTAAAAACATAAAATCTCAAATCTTCCGGGGGAGACATTTCAATGCTCCGAGGGGGGGGGGGGGGGGATGTCCCCGCCGGGCTACTCCTTGAATTCAACACTGCCAGTCTGCATCATCATAGGCTACTGTAGCTTTACAATGTACCTTTCTTTATAATGCTAAGAGTCAAAGACTGGTTAAAGCAGGAGCACACAGTCACCACTATTTACGAATTGTCATTTTCGCCTCATTTATGACAAAAAATTTTACTTTACGATTACTTTTCGGAAATAGTGGTGACTATGTGCCCTTCCAGTAATCAGCTTCTGATAAAGCTTTTTTCGAATCCAAATTGGCTGACGCATACATTCTGACGCATTCATTTTAAGTGTCGAAGCTGATAAATTTTTATGGATAGGCTAAAATTTTTTATGTCATATCCATATATGACATTTTAAGTAGTGTGCAGTGTGATAAAGGATATGGTACTTTTGAAAATTTTATTTTTCTGCTCACTAACTCTTTCAACAACGTGTTTTTGCACATAAAAGCCGAAAACTTGTACACATCACAATTCCGAATATCTTAAAATCGAACAGCGTTTTTCTTTTTCCCACCTTAAATTATTATCGTTTGCCCCTTGATGATGACCGTATCCAGGCTTTCACCATAAAACGCCCACATTTTGTAAAATATTGCTTTGATTTTGTGGCGAAAATGGAAAACTATGTTATTATTTTTTTTTTAATTACTAGATTAAATTTTATTAAAGACTTTGCTTCCAATTTTGTGTGGCATTAAGAATAATCCGTAAATTTCTCACGATATAATCAAAAAGCATTGCAGTGACAAAGAAGCAATTCCATTCATTTCTTAAAATTAGAAGGACGGATCCACGCAATTTGTAGAACGATGAAATATTACAAAATATATTTCATTATGATAACCGGTATTGCAGCTAAGTGAAATTCCCTTTAATAAATCGAAAAAAAATTAGATGACTTTCCTACAGCTAAACATGCACAGTATTATTAGGTAATTTTACGTTAGCTGAGAGCAAATCTCGTGAATACCATTTTTTTTTAGCCAATGACAGCTTTTATTTTTCATAAGTGCGTGTTAGTCCAGTAAATTTAGACCGAAAAAGGCTCTGCCTGGAAAGTTTTGGAGAAGTTTTTTTTTTCTTTCTTCCTTTATGTTTTTTGGGGTGCTAAACACGAATTTCAACTTTGCCACCTCGTATCTGGTCTGCTTAAAAAATTATTAACAAAAAACCATGAAAAAATCGGAGTTTTTTCAGTTTTTCCCTTGTATTCCGAAAAGAGTTACATTTTTTTGAAAAAATTATTGCACCAACTTAAACTAGAGAAAATTTCCTATATTTTTCACAGTTTTTTTTTCTATGATTAATAGTTTTGGCATACCAGTAAAAGGAATTTTAACGATATAATTGAAATTCCATCATCGCAGGGCGAAAACGCTTAATGTAATGTTTTTGTGAATGCAAAACGCGTGAGAGGATGTCCTTGAAACACCCCCATCCCATGGCACCAGGCAGACAAGGGTCATCTTTCCCTTTACCCCCTCTCCTTCAGGGCTTTATTGGCAAGTGTTGAATTTGAAAGCTCAGCTCTCAGTTTGTTTTTAGACGTTTCGTCAGTTGGTTATGCATTACTTGTATTGCTTTAAAGTATGTGTCGTGTGCATTTAATTACAGATTATGTGTTATAAACGGTTCTGTGAGACGTGAAGTGATATTCATGGTGGCAGAGAAGTATTTTATCTGTGATACAGAGTTAGAAGACGGAACTAAAATAACAGAAGTGAAATCAAAAGGTGTTTAGTCCATCAGATTAGCAAGTGAAAAATGAAAAGATGGAAAAAGGAATTTTTTAATGAACAAGGAATCTCTAAGGATCCATAAAAAATGCCGTAAAAAGTACACAAATGAAAAGCTTATTGATGCCCACTTGAAGACGGTTTCTGAAGGCGTTGAAAACCAACCCCAATTACGTTCAGCAGTACGAAAGTTTTCGTTTCGAACCCATTTCTTTTTGTGTGGTAAAGAAATCCCACCACACTTTAAAGCAGAAGAAATTCATAACAGTAACAAAATGAATTGTAGTATACACAGTTCATTCATTGACAATTCTTGAAAAAGTTAAACAAATCGTTATGATGAGTGGGGGCGCGCCATAGCGCGTAGACTAGATCATGTGACTGACTTAGTTGTTGCTGATGATCAGTATCATTTGAAAAGTATGAAAAAGCTGTATCAGCGTGCAAAACCCACAGAGACGCAGAAAAGAGGTCTTTTTGCCACTGACATAGACACAGCCATGCAAGTCATCTTTTCATATCTGGAGGAAAAGGAAGAACAATGCCAATTTTCTATAGAAGAATTAACTAACCAGATTAAAGCAGGTGAATACTGCCCTTCAGTGAAAACAGTTAAAGCAAACCTTTTAAACGAATATAAAGAGGACATTGTTATATCAACCACTGCAAACAAGATCATAAGATTTTGACTGATGTTTGGATCAACAACGATGCTCATCTCCCCTGGAAGAACGATTTCGTAATGTCCAGACTGCGGCGAAGATAGTGGCTGAAGATATTCGGTTTCAGGTTTACAAAACTACTCAGTATCCTCCACCAGACGAATTATTGAACTCACTCATTCCAGAAACCTAAAGATTTTCACAGAGACATTGCTTTTGAGAAAAAGAAAAAGAGACCTTAATAAATGGAAGAACAGGAGTACTGCACTAGCTCACAGCATCATTACTGGAGTAAGACGATATATTTAAAAACCCTAGTGTTGTAACAGACGATGTTATTAAAGCTGGGCTGTTGTTTCTGGTACACCTGTACATATTCAGAGGGAAAGCAACACCTTCCCTAAACAGCCTGAGATACAGATGCTACATAAAATCTGCTTTTAAGACCGCTGCAAATATTGCATCGCTTTCTCCAACAGAAGATGCAGCTCGATATCACTGTCTGCGAGTTTAGCAGTTTTGCGTGTATATGGGGAGAGTTAACGCCTTTCTCTGAGATTGTAATTATCTCGGGCCCGGGCAACGCCGGGCGGGTTAGCTAATATAAACTAAAATAAATCACCGATGCTAAAATGGATTGCAAAATATTGGACGCTGCTTTCCCGACTGTAAGATGAATTATTTAAAATACATTTCACATCAGAACAGACTCAAAGTTCTCCTTTTTTTAAAATTTATACTTGTTTATTTATATATTTCGTGACATGGGTCGTCGTAATCACTGTTGGATATTCGCCGAATAGAGCATATTATCTTGAGGAGGAACAAACTTGTTTTTAGGGTTTCGTTCATCTCACGAAACCCTATTGCTCCCGCTCCGTTGTCTGTCTGTCACAGATCCATTCTCGAAAACTATGTAACTTACAGAGTTGAAACTTCGTGTGTAAATCAGAATATCAGCTGTGAAGAGCTGAAAATATTAAAATTTGAAAAATTCGTATTATTTTAATAAATAGAGATAAAAAACCAAAATTTTAATAGCCTTTTTCTATTAAATTTAAACATTTTTCGTTATAGCAGATGCCAAAAATTTAAAATCCACAATGAAATTTTTTCTACAATAATTAATTTTCTATCAGACGATTTTCACGTGAAAAATGAAAATGAAATAAAAAGTTTCACCCATTGAAAAAAAGATAAATATGAAATAAAATTGATTGACGTCATAGCTGTAAATAAAACGGAAAATGTCTAAGATTTCTCAATAATACAAGGAGTATGAGTATGTGGATGTACACAAAGCAGATTAATATCACGTCATTAGAGAATTAAAAAGAAAATCTAACGTCCTATTGGAAGTTTAACGAATTTTTCAAATGTTTGAGAATAATACAAAGCGAGTATCAATATGAATAATAGAGAATAGTAAATATATGAGTTTGAGGAATGTATTGAATCATGATAAAAACCCGATTATGGAAATATTCGCATATTTTAACATTTTGAAGGCGTCCAACATGTTTAATTTTGAAATTATATATTTTTTAAATATCGCATTTAGTCCGTATGACGGATTTTATTATGACAGAATATAATAGCGGGTTTCGCCCGCTATCCGGTTGGTTTAGATTTTCGAAAAAACGGAAAAATAGACCGGTAAATTTTTACTTTATAAAAAACATGACTTTTTTTTTGTTGTTGTTGCTAAATTATATTTATTTGGATTTATTAAAGAAAGGATAAAGTGTTTTGAAAGGAATATTAAGCGAAACCCTCTGTGGGATCTTCGATCACACTTACCCACTTGTTTACGGTTTGCCCCTTCTTATCGTTGACTAAAAGTGAATTCCTTAACTGGTTAGAGAGATACACTCTAAAAAAGACAAATGTTTGTTAATCTACGAAAACAAAATATAACCACGAGCGAAAATATACAGTAACCCCTTCCGAGTTACCCGCCATTCCGAAAACCGACGTTTTAGAAATCTCAGAAACTAATATGTTTTCTAGATTTAACCCCTTGGGGACGAGCGACACGTATACGTGACGCATAAGATGCTCAGAATCCTCAATTATTCCCACCAGTTATTTTTTATTGTAAGCTTTGCCTTATGTAATCCTAGCATTTCAGCGATTAAATTAGGCGAAAATTTCTGTTTTGAAAAACCGGTGGTAAAAGATTAAAAATTCTGTAGAAGACGCTCGTCGCGAAGGGATTTAAAGAAGCATTTATAAAAATAAAGTTTATTTTGTTGCTACTGATTTTCGGAGACGTTTCCGAGTAGTTTCTGTAGTGTATTAATCAGTTTTCTCAAGCCGGAATATCGGTTTTTATTATGATATCCATTCTGGAGTAAACATTTTCATGTTCAACCAACATGTTTTCGTAGACAAACATGACAAATTAACACCATTAATAATTATTAGATTTTATAGTGTAAAAAGTCAAGAGTATTAAATCAGTTTTCTCAACCCGCAATATTGGCTTTTAGGAGGCTATCCATTCTTAATTAACCCTTTTCAGCTGCGTAACTAAATTTGGTACTTCTCTACGGCGAATGTACATAGGAAAAAAAGAAAAAAAAAGAGGTGAATCTTCAAAGTTTAGAATCGCGTTTTACGCCGGAATATACGGTACATATTACAAAGTTTGACTTAGTAAAATTTGCAATACTTATGCACATTATAAGAAACACAATTGTTCTTAACTAAAATATTAAAAAAAAAAGAAAGAAAGAAAATTACTTTTAAATATATGACTTAGCCAAAACACGGAAGAGTTTCCTGAAATTGTCAGCTTAAAGATACTTTATTTTAGTTAAGCGTTTTTACAAATAGTACTTTTTATGACATGGTTTTTGTCAGTGGCGCCAATTTTTGAAAAATATTGGGTGGGCTCAAAAACGTTTTGGCAAAATGACACTGGCAGTTTTTTCTTTGAGCGGGGGACCGGGGGGGGGGAGGTTTCAGAGGTAAATAAATAACAGAACAATGGAAATGGGATAAGCTGGGATAGCAAATTATTGGATGGGCTCGGGCAGTGTTGAATCCAGGGGGTGGCCCGGGGGGGAATGTCCCCCCCGGAGCATTGAAATGTCCCCCCCGGAGTATTTGAAATTTTATGCTTTCACAGGTCAAAAAGTGGAATTTCCCCCCCGGAACTCTATAATGTCCCCGTCCCACTGGTCCATATAAGTTGGCGCCACTAGTTATTATCATGACTTTTTTTTTTTTTTTGCCAATATTTCCACCAAACAGGGGGAAAAAATGAGGTTGCCAGTTAAAATATTTCAGTCGTCAGCAGCGACTTGGCTACCGCATTTGTTGACCCCCGGATACAGTGCCTAGAAATATAACTAATAAACCTAATAAACTTCTAGACACTGTACTCTGGGTACGGAGATTCCCCCTCTAGTACGTATATTCTGAGGGTTTAAAAAAACTCCTTCAAAAATTACTCGAAACATCGAACAAAGAACCTACGTAGGTACCTTGTAAGTTCCTGCTCAATAATTTAAAAAATCGTTCTAAAACTCAACTCTTGTACATGGACGTACCTAAGATTGTTTAGTGCTTCCATCTATAAGTCACAAAGAAACAAAAGTGGTTTGGTGCTGCCATCTACTGTTTTTCTATAGAAGTAAACGTGTAATTATTTATACTAATATTATAAAATGATATTATACGTTTGTTTGTAAGAGGGTAATCTATGTAACTACCGCGAAACCGATTAAAAAAAATTATGCTCGCAAAATAATGGCGACGCTATCTGCTGGTAGTATCGCCAAAGAAGTAAAGAAGCAAAAAATCGTTCAGAAATTGCGATTTCTGTGATATTCAGGTGCTAGAAGCTTGAAATTTGACATGGTGGTTACCTTTAACCCCTTCGGGACCGGCGGCTTTTACACAAATTTTATTCAGTTAGCATCACTTTTTTTTGAAAAGCTACGTTTACTTAAACTATCACAAAAGTGTTCTAATTAGAGAAAACAAATATTACTTTTATTTTTTACTGGTGCCTAAAACAAATTATTTATGCTCTTTTTGAGAGTGCATATATGCACCCATGGTCCCGAATGGGTTAAGATGTAAATGCTCGCTAAGAACAATTTCTAATCAAAAACTAGTCGTTGGGGGCCACCGTAATACTTACCCATCATTGATATGCATTATGTAAAGTATTAAAATAAAAATGTGTAAACTACTTATAAAATGCATTGCAATTCAAATAAAATCGTGGCTTGATGACGTCATAAACTTTAAGGGCTCGATTACTAAATTGCTTGAAAGAAACCTCCTTATAACTCCAAAAATAATAATCCTATTAACTAGCGGTTTATTGCATCTGATTAAGCGTCAAATTCCCAATTAAAATATATCTTTGAAGTGAAATTTGGATGAAATACAGGGTCATGAAAAATCGAAGAATGTGGAAAATAGGATTCCAAATATCTCGGCAACTAAGTATCCGATCGACTTCATGCTTTATGCAAAATTTATGTTTTTGTATTATCTTTTATATTCATTTCTTAAAATAAACAATTTCGAAAATTTTTATATACCTTTCATCAGAACGAATATTTTGAGAGTCCGAAAAAAATAGTTCCGGTTAATCGAGGTTATGGAAATGAAATAGGCTTCTTCCCATTATTACATACTAAGTACATACCAAATTGCAAGTCTCTATCTCAATTTTTTCGGGAGATAGAGCGTTTACAGACACACAGACACACAGACGGACGGCAAATTTTTTTTTCTAAAAATATGTTTTTCGGAATCTCCAGTGTCTGAAACGTGTAAATCCGTCAAAATTTTTTTTTCGATTTTCAAAACGATTAAGACTTACCCTATACTACGTATGATGGGTAAGTAATAGAACTTTAAAAAAGTAATAAAATGTTGTCTGGTTTTTTTTTTTTTTTTTTTTTTTTTTTTTGTTAACTTGAAATTTAAAAAGGTGAAAAGAGCGGTTAACGATTTAAAAACATACTAAATTACGATTTATTTGGAATTGTTAGATGCTATAAACTTAAAATTTGACACGGCTATTATTTTTAAGACGTAAATGACAACATCCGAACAGTTTCTAAAAAAATCGAAATTTAAAAAGGGGAAATGTGCGGTAAACATTCTAGATTACGATTTATTTGGAATTGTTAGGTCTAGAAATTTGAAATTTGACATGGCTGTTACTTTTAAGACGTAAATACTCTCACAGAAGGGTTTCTAAAATATAACAACTACACTGGAACCAGCATATGATCGAAACCACTACAGAGATTTTAAAAATTCTTTCAGGATAGTACTAGTGGTAGTCTCTACTTATAATTGGACTATTTTTAGATAACATTACAAAAAGTAAAAAGTTATCTTTTGCAGCCATTCGGAGGAAAGCAATTCCGGAAAATTTTTACCGATCATAACCCCCAGACCCCAATACCACTATCCGTTCAATACTCAGATTGCCCTGTAATTTTTATAGGTTATTGATGTTTACTGTAGAACTATATCTATTGAAAATAAAGTGTGTAGCATTCATGGTTCGTTTACAGGGACAGTCAAAAGTATTCCGTTACATTACGGTCAATGGGAAAAAATGGTTCAAATTCATTTTGATGATGTTTTCATGATGACCATTTCAAACATGATGAAATAAATGACTATGGATTTATAAAGTGCACTAAAAACATGATTTCTGCTGAAAATGGGGTGCAAAGCATTTATTATTCATTTACAGGAAATATCGTTTTCAGTATATTTTAATGATGTTACACTATTTCAAATATATTGAAATTTATATGCATTACTGAGGTGCACTATAAGTTACTTACTGGAAAGTATGGTGTGAATTGCATTTATCGATCATTTACAGGGACACACAAAAGGATTCGGTTACAGTATTGTTGATGGCGATAATTGCTGCAAGTATGTTTTTAACTTTGGTTTCGTTTTTAAGTTTAACTAAATTTTTGCATAGTAGATGGTGTTTATAAATTCTATCCATGATATACAGACTGCGCAAAAGAATTCGTAAGTATTACTGACTATGAGAGTGATTTTTTTAAGGGTAGTTTTAATTGTGGTATGCATTTTTCTGCTGAACTATATTTAGTAGACTAATAGAAGCTTGTGGAACGTAAATAATTTCATATATAGAGCTAGGCAAAGAAAAACATACATTGCCGTCAGGGCCTGTTTACCGAATAGGCCCGTGAAGCCCGAGCTTAGCCACTGAAATACAAAGGGGGCCCCAAATTTACCTTTCAAAACTAATTTTTAGGGAAAAAAAATTCAGTCAGGGTAAGAAATGTATTTTTTTGCTCTTAAGGGGCTACTTCACTCAGACGAAAACACCCGCTCGCTTGTAAATCCTATGGAGGAAATTTTTGAAGATATCTCGTTCGCATTTCAATATTTTTAAATGATTTTTTTTGCATTCGATAGCTGAGGTCAATCTCTATGCACGCTCCTTTCTACGTTTTCGATTTTTGTTGCAGTTTTTTTTATTGAGGATACTTTCACTGTCAAAACCGGTTTCGAAAGTGAAAGTATCTTAATAAAA
Source organism: Maratus michaelseni (assembly GCA_963931845.1). Lineage (NCBI taxonomy): Eukaryota > Metazoa > Arthropoda > Arachnida > Araneae > Salticidae > Maratus > Maratus michaelseni. The sequence continues at coordinate 76,031,677 of OZ007594.1, forward strand.
AAAAACTTGTAATCAAAATCGAAAAAGTAGAAAGGAGCGTGCATAGAGATTGACCTCAGCTATCCAATGCAAAAAAAATCATTTAAAAATATTGAAATGCGAACGAGATATCTTCAAAAATTTCCTCCATAGGATTAACATTAGCGAGCGGGTGTTTTCGCCTGAGTGAAGTAGCCCCTTAATTATAGCTACTAAATTTTCCCTCAGACTATTACTGATACATTTATACTCTATTTTTTTTCTGTTGGTATAATAAATGGTATAAAAATAGTGATTAAATGCAACTTTTTTTCATTTTTTCTTATGTTTTACATTTTAATTTCAAACGTGCTAAAAATAACAGAAAATTTAATCTGTATAATTATATATTGGTTATAATCATAAAGAGTGGAGAAATGATATAAAATATGGAGAATAGGTTATTTAAATAAAGGGGAAAGTAATTAGCAGTCAGCGATACCAAATTTCTTTTTATAAAATAGAAGCAAAATTGTGTTGCAGCCAAGCATAAATGTATATCAAATATTTGTTGTCCCTGCATTGTTCTTAGCACTGGCAAATCCTGCAATTTGTAAAGCATAAAATGTATTTTGAAGTTCAAATATTCGCACCTGTTCCATATTTGTAAATTCATTTACAAAATTAATTTGTTATGTATAATTATGCTATTATGTATATAATAAAATATTTTTTATATGTATATAGGTAGTTAGTTTTAGTTCAATATTAAAAGCGTTGTTTACTCGACATTTTGATAGTAAAATTTCAAATTGTTGAAGCATAATTGGCAGAGTAATGTCCTCCTGTGTGATGTCGGGCTTCCCCTATTTCTAAATCTTAAGCGGGCCCTGATTGCCCTTTATGGTTGGTAATTGCTGAAAGTGCGTTTTAAGTTGCGTTATGTGTTTTTTACCTGAATTAAATTTTAGCTTAATATGGGGTGTGTAAAAAAGTCTTTAGATAAAATACAGGGCTGTACAAAAGAATTCGAGTGCATTTCTATCCATTGGCGAAAATTGTTAAAAGTTAACTTTCAAACTGAATTAAATTTTAGCATGCTATGTATAAATCTATGACCATATATAGGGCTGCTTAAAATAATTAGACTACTTTTTTGATTATGAAAGGTAGTTGTTAAAACTGGATTGTTAAATGTGTTTTATGTTTCCTAAACTGTTTACTTAAATATCTTCTTTCATTTTACTTAACGGTGAAGTTTCGTTGCAGTTTTCTTGGATGTGTTCGAAAGTGTTTCAGAATCTTTGCTTGATACATGATTTTTCGTTCTTGTTATAACTGTTATTACCATCATTATTATTAATTATAAGAAATTACCATCCGAATTACGCGAATATCGTATTTTTCAGTTGCATATTAATTAATGTATTTAGTGATAATTTTGCTGTAGGACAATCAGAATAAAATATGAACATAATTAAATTCATATTGATGTTATAACAAGAGTACTTTTAGAAATATAATTAAGTGAACATATGTTACCAAATAACACATATTATTGGCCCATCGTTAGATTATGGTGGAAACTGTTAGTCAATGACAGGGTTGGGAATTATAGGATTTGGAGAAATGATAGGGTATAGATGTCTTTCTAATTTGGAGCCTTATCTGAGCAGCTAACGGTTGGACCACTATTGGACATTTGTTAGCAAATGGTTCGTTGGCAAATAGTACGGCAAGGCGGGTATTTCTTACTCTTGGGTCAACGTGGGACAATAATTAACCAACGTTGCCCCAACAAATTTGTGTTTCTTGAATTATGTTGCAAAGAAGCCGCTAAAAATTAAATAATCCCTGAGTTTCCATGCCGACAATAACTCATTTTCGTAAAATACTTCAGTCGGTTTACTGCCCTAAGCACCGCAATGAGCTTACAATACTAGAAATTTAACTTAAATAACACAGTACATTGTAAAAAAAAAAATGAGAAATGTTTTTTGATGTAGGAAGAAGGTTTACGAAAATGTGATATAACCTATTTCGAGTTACCCACGATTACGAAAAGAGTTCCTTTATCTTCAGAAACCTTAGAAACTAATAATTTTTTTTTTTTTAATTAAAAGAAGCATTTGTCAAACAAAAGTCTTTTTTGCTGCTCGTAATTTCCCGAAACGTTCGAAGTAGTTTCGGTATCAACACTTAATATCGGTTTTTCGGATGCTATCAATTGTTATGTAAGCATTTTCATGTTTAACAAACATGTTCAACAAACAAAAATGATAAATTAAGAGCATAAAATGAAATCTTGAATGTATAAATTGTGTTACGCAGCTGAAAATGTCTACTTGAGAAATCATAGCATGCAAAAAACCGATATTTTGTGTTGATGCCGGTTTAAGAAAACTGATTAATGCAATGTAAAAATTCTCGGAAACGTTTCCGAAAATTGCGGGCATCAAAAAGATTTTCGTTTCAGAAAAACTTCTTTAAATAATCGGAAACCTATTGATTTCTAAACAGTTTTCGGTATCACAATGAACTCGGAAGATGTTACGTTATATTTTGGTAAGTATATTCACAGATAAAAAATTATTTCTCTCTCTCTCTCTCTTTTTTTTTTTTTTTTTTTTTTTAATATTGTAAAATATTATTGTTACCCATAAGATTTTGAAATTTCCCCGAATATAACAGTGAAATAAGCTAAATTACTTTTGTCAAATGTAGAATAAATTGGCATTGTTATATTTCAAAAAGTATATATTTGACGAAATATTGATCGAACGATTGCCAAAACTTTTTAATATTACCAAAACATTCCTTTTAATTTCATTTACTAATAATTTTAGAATTAAATTTTCTAAATTCTGCGAATTAATCTTCTAATCATCATCATACATATTATTTCTGTTGTCAACATCCCTTTTTCTGAGCAAATACAAAACGCAGAGCGGTAAACGAGATACCATATGAAAATATTTTAAACCGGCTTCTGACATGTACACTTAACATTTCGTTAAAACATGCTTTTTTTTTATTAAAAATTGCAGTTAATAAAAAATTAAATCTGTGTTAATAAGAATAAAAGTAAAAAACAGTTAAAAAAAAAAACTTTTTAAGTATTCAATATTTATCTCAAAAATCACGCTTAATTTTATGACCGCAGTTCATGTTGTTCCAAATACTTTCCGTTGCAATACGTTAATTTTCCATATGACCCGATTATCGAAAATCCACTCCTTTCATTTGCGATCGGTAGAAAGCGAGAACTAGTGAATTTACTTAAAAATATTATAATTTTTGCTCTTTTTTTTTTTTTTTTTTTTTTTTTTTTTAAAGGTATGACAACAGGAAATATATATATATTTAAAACTATCTATTCAGGATATCTAAATTGTATTTCAACATATAATAATAAATTAATTAAATTATTAATTTATAAAAGAGGTTTTTAAAATTATTATTAATGAATAATGTAATAAAATATTTCATTGTTGCAGTTTCATAGCCTGTAGGCATATTTTAGCGAGCATGATTTGGCGTATAATTAATTGCATTGTTGTTGTTACTCGTATACAGCTGAAACCATAAAGGATATCGACAATTTTTACCTCCGCCCAGGTAACGGATAAATGCCTTAAAATAAACTTATTAATTTTATAATTAAGTTCTAAAAATATTAAAATGTCGTATACTCATCGAAACACACCTGTATACACTTTTTAAAAAAAAAAAATATATATATATATATAATTCTATTAGGTTGTTTGGAAAAACCAATTTGTACCGGGAAATTCTGCCTGTCAATTATTAGACATTCGATATGGGAAGTAATGACAAATAATTAAATGATAGAATTTTCCGGTACGAACCAACTTTCGCAAACGGAAAGAACTTTCCGAACAACTCAATAACATATCAGAAAGTGAGTGAAAAGTCGATTACAAAATTCCATCTTTATATACATGAATCAAGTTAAGATAAATAAAAAAGTGTAAAAACGCTTTCACATATTTACCAATACTGTTAGTAGATATTCGCATTATAAAATGGACACAAATATTTAAAAAAAAAATCTTATGAAATGAAATGACAATAATAATAATAATAAAAAAGACAGAACACTAATAAAAAAAGATTTAATTTAATATTTTGATTTTTTAAAAAACAGTTATATTGCCAGCACTTCTGGCATTCTTGTGGCTAACGGCTAAGCGCCAATTGCAGGCCATTAGATAACAACAACATATTGCACAATGAAACTTAAACAAATAGTTTTTTTGAATTATATGAAAGTTAATTAATAAGTAAGGAATCAATATATCTTACTGTATAAATATGTCGAATCTATAGACAATGAGAAATACAAAAATTACTTCGACGAATTTTCTGCACATCTTCAATAATTGCAAGATTTTTTTTCTTAAGCACAGAAAAGGTTCGATGTATTATCCTACACTTCCATACTGATTGTACGTAAAATAATTTGAATACTAACTTACATCCGAAAAAGAACTGATTTGTAAACTTTCTCATCTTTTTTTTTTGCGTATCTGTGATATCTATAAGAAAATTAGTTACTTCATTCATAGAAAAATATTCAAGATATTATACAATTGAGGCATCGCTGTCTGTCTAATTTTTTCTTTCGTTGACTAGCAAATAATTCTATAAAAAATTCCTCTGAGATATTGACTTCTTCAACAATACGAGGAGAGTCGAAAAACAAGTTTCCCGATGCTACTGTGAGCAGTATTTTTATTTAAGGAAAATAATGGACGATTTGTTTTATAAATTTTGAATTTGAGCGCGAATTAAACTCATTTTTTATAAGTTGAATCGGAGTTTGAATTAGTCTCCCCCATCTTCCACTTTTTTTTTTTTTGGTGAGTTTGGAGTTTTCGTAGGTCTATAACACAAAAACGTGACATTTAGCGAAAAAAAAAAAGGCTCTAAGTTAAGCTAAAGACAATCTACTGTTTATCCCTTTCCGGCACAGGCAAAGTCTGTTCGTAAAATGAGAAATTACTGACTGACACCGGTATTTACAAACGGCTTTTTTAGAAAATAAGAACTCCCTATTTTAAGCTTTCACTCTAGAAACAAAGTTTTATTAAATATTCTTGGTGTCGAATGCAAGTTTGGAATTAAAATTAGGTGTGCCTGGAGTGGGACCACTGGGCCGAAAAGGTTTAAAATAGTCATTTTGCTCAAAATAAGCTAAAAGAGGTTACAGTGGATATTGCCTATATCTTTCGATTTGACGACCGCGCAGGGGATGTTCGCTCACACGGCCAGCTTTATCTATGAATTAACTAATCAGAGGATCAAAAGAAATCGCAGGAAAACACTTTATTGTCAAACATAGCAATATATATATATATATATATATATGGTTTGAAAAAAATTCCCTCTTAGTTTATACTTTACCAAATGAAATTAACTTGAATTGAAATGATCATTTCAGAATTAATATTTGCACACATCTTTTTCAAGAGTATGTAAGTTTCAAATGGTGTATTAGTTTTGAAGGGGAAAAAAAGTGATGAGCACATTATGTATATCAAAATTTGGCCATTATGTCGGTAACTAGAAAGCAAACAAAATTAGGTTTTATATCATGTCATACAGTTATGTCTTACTTGGCATACGAATCGGGATATGCACTATCCGTATGCACTCCGTAGCACTATCTTGGAATATACAAACAATGCTATCAGCTATTGTGCTGTCGCAAAAATTATAAGCTATCCTGATAATAGTAAACACACATTTTTCTGCGTGGCCTTACTAAAGAAAAGAATAGGAATTGTAACCATTTTGTAAGGCGAACCAGATGAACAGAATAAATATATTTCTTTAAATTTTCAATTTCTATCTCATCTGTTTCATAAATAGCTAGAACAATTTGGCCTTCAATCTTACAGTTAACATTTTGTTTTTGCCCTGGAAGCCTATTAATAGGTTTTTTTTTTTTTTTTCGTATGGGAGAAAATTAACTGTTTCTACTACTTTTTTCGAAACAATTAGCTACTGGACTACTTTAACATAAACAATTAACTATATGCTATAGAAATTTACTCCAAAAATTATAATTTGGGAATTACGGTGGAAACAATACAATTTCTTCAAGCGTCCTTAAACAGAATTTTTAATTTTTTACCACCGGTATTTCAAAAGACAAATTTTTAATTAAATTATTTTTTTTAAAATGATTAAATGATCCTAAATTTCCAATTAAATATTACTAGTAGGAATAAACAAGGATTTTGAGCTCTTTATAAGAGAAGTTTGTCACGAAAGGGGTTAATGCAGGGGTCGCAGCGGCCTATATTTCTTTTATTAATCCCCACCACTATTTTCAAAATATAATATTCACAATATCCTTCTATTGCACATTTTAAAGAAATGTACCATGAAATTTATAGATTGAAAATAGTGGTATCAAATATATAAAAAAAATATGGGACGCTGCGACCCCTGTTAATGGAATAGGCTAGTTGAGCATAAAGTGTTAAATCATACTCATTCAACATTCTACTGGCAAAAATTTTCAAGATGCTGTGAAGGTTATCGATATATTTTACCTTACTTATTAAGCACTTTCACATATTTTCGATATAAAATTGGCTTGTCAGTTTCTTTTAGTCTTAAAGGACACAAATATATTTCCTTTTTCAATATTCACATTGTAAAACAACACATACAAAACTCGAAATTGTAACAAAACTATTTACAAACAATAAATATTTTTCTTTTAAGTATGAAACGGCGGAACAACAGTTTATAACTATACAGAACACCTCTTTGAATAGAACAATATGGCACCGATAAAAACGAATTGTAGTCATCTTTAGATCTCTTGTTCGGCTGTTGCCCTTAATTTTGCGGGCGATTGAGCACACAGGACGATTGAGCCAACAGGAACTTTTTGCTAAACAATGTCGATCGCAGATATCTCATACCTTCACCGTATTAATGAGCAGTCGAAGTCTTTATCCCACCCAGAGAGTTCAATAGGTGAATCTTCGATCAGTATGGGGTAAACGTCAAAGTTGGACACATCAGTATTGCCTTTTACCTGCCGAGTAGATCAAAATATCAGTTAATGGAGCATGGAGAGTAGAAGTTACAGAAACTTATTTTATATACTAATTGCACTCACTGTAGAAAAAAAATAATAATTTGTTTATTTTTCAGAAAACCTGTTTATGAGAATGCAAGTAAAACAAACTTATTTTATGAAACAAACCAGCCTTTAATTTCACTGTTCTAAAACAGAAACCTAGAACAAAATGTTTTTTACTAGCGTCCTACAAACAGTTTTTTCCCTATAAAATAAATGGATTTTTTTCTGTTTTAAAAATGCGTTTTAAGTATTAAATAACATTTTTATTTGTATGCTTTATTTTTAACAATCATATGAAAACTTGATTAAGCAATATCATATTACATCACATTAACGCTAGAACGGCTAGAAATTTTACGCAAGCCATATACAAATATTTCGAAATAGAATTTTTATTTAATATTAAATTATTTAATATATTTTTGTATGGTGTTCAATTCGTATGGTATTCGATTTATTAAAAAAAAAAAATCCTGGTTCAAATCGAAATATATTTATTTGGTCCCGGTCAAATAGGTCTATGGCCATTCTAATATTAAATTATATAATTCATGATACATATAAGGAAATTTATAAATACCTTAGGAATTATAGGTGGTACTAGAGTGCGATTTCGTAAGCCATCCCAGTCAAATCCTTGAAACCACCTGAAAAATAGAAATAAAATAAGTTACTTTTAAAAGAAATAAAACTTTTTACCAAAGCTTAATTAATTTTAATACTAAGAGATCACTCTAGTAAGGCTCTCTAGGTGGTGTACTCTGTAGAATAAATTGTCTTCATAGTCACAAAATTTACTTTAGGGTCCATTCGGTCACTATAGTCATTTTTGTTATAGTTCAACAACTAACACATTAGAGTTTGACGACAAACTATTGCATAAAACATATCTCATTAGGAGAAAATTTAAATTACTTTTGTAAAAACCCTAGAAAGTATGTATGACGTGACGTCCTTCGGTTCAATTTATTTTGATCTATAATATATATCTCCCATTATACATAATATAATAAAGGAATATGCACATCTTAACTAAAATACTGTAAATTGAAAAATAAGCCTGAAAAAAAATTCCCTTATATTCTAAATAATCCAAAACTTTGCATTGGATATAATACTCGCACATTAATAAAACGTACATTGTCATGTTTATGCAATAATGTATTCTCCTTAATGCGAATGATTCTTTTTGCATGCATACATTTTCCAGTACAAAAAGAAATGTAGTAAATATTTTTTAAGCTACGCAAAGTAACATAACAGAGTGACACTACTAAAATTCTGTCTTTATCTTCTTCATCTACTTTTATTTTTACATTTAAGTTCTATTTATGCAATGTTAAATCTTCGCAGTAGTGAAAAACTTCGGATACTTCAAACTAAAAATTTATGCATTTTATGATGTGAAATGACTTACTTGTGTTTTTTAATGTCAGAAATTCCTCCTTTCTGGTAACCCAGTCTTTCAGATGGGTTATCCCTACATAGTCTTCGCATAAGGGACACGGCATCTCTCTTGATGTAATTGGGGAAACCAAGTGCATCTATGCCTTTCAGAATAATTTTGTAAGTCTTCATTGGATCAAAAGCACAGAACGGTGGGCTGTAAAAAGAAAAATAAATAATAAAAAACCCAAATCAACAATTTCCTTTGTTAAATTGAGCAACCAATAAATCAGCAATATTGATGTCAGTAATTGTATACCGTTAGTTATTAACTATAACGATTAATAATTATTAATCCTTAGATGCACAGTGATGCAAATTTGCATCACTTTTTATTTAACTTTTAATAAATAAATCAAGTTCTTCGCCACCACTATATTTATATAGAAATATTAAGGCTGTAAAAATCACACAAAAAAAAAAAATACTAAACAAATTTAAATATCTATCTTAAAATTTCTGGTGTCTAATCCTTAATAGAAGTATAAAAAAAACTAAAAGAAAATATCATGCATTTAAGGATTAATTAAACTACACTGCTGGCCTTAAAAAATGCTACATCATGAAGGAATGCAAATAACAGAATGATATTTATTGGACAAATACATTATAATGGGAAGGACAAGTGATGACATTTTCAGAAAATTCTTAATAGAAGTATAAAAAAAACTAAAAGAAAATATCATGCATTTAAGGATTAATTAAACTACACTGCTGGCCTTAAAAAATGCTACATCATGAAGGAATGCAAATAACAGAATGATATTTATTGGACAAATACATTATAATGGGAAGGGCAAGTGATGACATTTTCAGAAAATTTGGCGGTATAGATCTTGAGAAAACACTACCCAAAGCAGCCCCGCCCTCTCTTGCCGCAATAACAGCATTTATCTGCCTAGCCATGGAGTCGAACAGAGATTGGATGTCATGTACGGGTACATCAGTCCATGCAGCTTCAACACTATGCCACAGTTCATCAACCGTAGTGACGGGCGAGTGGTGTTGGGCCAGTCGCTCAGAAGTCATTGACAGGATATTTTTAATTGGTGAGAAATCAGGAGAACGAGTAGGCCAGGGCAACAGTCGAACATGTTCTGTATCAAGGAAGTTCAGGATAGTACGAGCAACTTGCGATCGTGCGTTGTCCTGCTAAAACGTAGAGTTGCGGAGGCATCGAAGATAAGGCAGAACCATGGGCTGTAACACATCAGAAATGTAACGGCTGCTGTTGAAATTGCCGGCAATGCGAACAAGAGGTTACCGAGACGTGTATCCAACGGCACTTCATACCGTCACTCCAGGTGATATGACAGTATGACGATTCGAATGCGAGCTGGCAATGTGCGTTTTCTACGATGCTGCCAACATGGATGCCAGCATCATGATGCTGCATACAGAGCCAGGATTCATCAAAGACGAAGTGAGACGCCGTTCCTGCTTCATATACAGCACCATGATGCCGCAATCCATGTTTGGCGGCATCGTGGAAAACGCACATTGCCAGCTTGCATTCGAATCGTCATACTGTCATATCACCTGGAGTGACGGTATGAAGTACCATTGGATACACGTCTCGGTAACCTCTTGTTCGCAGTGCCGGCAATTTCAACAGAAGCCTTTACATTTCTGATGTGTTACGGCCCGTGGTTCTGCCTTATCTTCGATGCCTCCGAAACTCTACTTTTTAGAAGGACAATGCACGACCGCATGTTGCTCGTACTATCCTGACCTTCTTTGATGCAGAACATGTTCGACTGTTCCCCTGGCCGGCGCGTTCTCCTGATTTCTCACCAATTAAAAATATCCTGTGAATGGCTTCTGAGCGACTGGCCCAAAACCACTCGCCCGTCACTACGGTTGATGAACTGTGGCATAGTGTTGAAGCTGCATGGACTGATGTACCCGTACAGAACATCCAATCTCTGTTCGACTCCATGGATATGCAGATAAATGCTGTTATTGCGGCCAGAGGTTGCTGCTTTGGGTAGTGTTTTCTCAGGATCTATACCTCCAAATTTTCTGAAAATGTAATCAATTGTCCTTCCCATTATAATGTATTTGTCCAATAAATATCATTCTGTTATTTGCATTCCTTCATGGTGTAGCATTTTTTATGGCCAGCAGTATAATAACGATTTGTGACATTTAATAAATTGTCATAACAGAATAAAATAAGTAAATTGACAGGTAAATGGTTTACATCCAGGTCTGGATATACTATAGCAAACAATTTTTGTATAGGAAACCAGGATCAGAAATTCATTTATATAGTTAAAAATACAGGCAGTCTCACTCCAATCCGAAATCGCGTTTTCGTTCATAACTGTAAAATAGTAGTGAAGATACTGTAAGAAAAGCCTTACAATATCTTAAAAAATCATACAAAGATGAGTCTGTTGCAAATTTTGTTAAAATATCTTCACTACTGTTAAAGTTATGAACGAAAACGCGACTTCGGATTGGAGTGAGACTGCCTGTATTTTTAACTATATAAATGAATTTCTGATCCTGGTTTCCTATACAATAAATGATTGTTACAGTGTCCTGTACCGACCCTTAAAAGTTTGTACCATGAATTCGGGATCACCCGTATGGGAAGAGTGGCAGTTGTAATGGAGGCATGTCTCCAACAAGACTAAAATAGGAATTATTTAACCTTTGAAAAAGGAAAGGGACAGAAAATAGGGCACAAAAAATAGTATCCGGGCCTACCCTTGTCGTCCACGTTTATGGCGGCCTCCAAATAGACTAGTCGATGTTTTTCTTAGCCTTTGAAAGTAATCTACGGCTCAAAAGTTTTTTTGTAGCTGAGCTTCTTTATAGAGAAGGCCTGGATCTGTTTACATGATTTCTCTGTAAGGTATCTAATTGTCAATTAGAGCAAGTCGAACTGTATTAGTGTCGGCCTATTCTCAACAAAACAACATTATTGCTATAGACACAATAGTTCTGATCTGGAGAGAAATAACAGCCAAAAAATATTAATTATTAACAATGTCAACAGCGTTTCCAGGCTATATGCCTTCCTTAGACCGTTTCTATTTGTTGCGCTGGTTTCGGTGCGAAAAGGCCTTCATAAACTGAAGCTGTAAGGCACTTGTGAAGCGACACTATATAAAGATGCCTGCAGTTTGTTAAGCAATGACATTAAATTTTGCGCAATAAACAAAATTGTTGATTATAAGAGACTCCTTAAATGTTACCTAGAAAGTTTCAAGAAAATTGAATAAATTGCTGAGAAATTTAAATTTATGAATAATTTGTTAGACAATAAGATACTGGCAAGCATAGTTACTTTTAAATCAAGTCAAGGACTCAATATCCCATGTAAAAAAATCTTTTTTAAATATTAAAATGCAAACGAGAAATTTGTAAAGAACGTCTCCATTGGTTAAACACTAACTTGCGAATGTCGTCGCGTTACTAGCGTAAGCTTTTAATAAGGGAGATCGATCTAAATGTTTATTCCACAAAAACATCTTTAGATGGCATCCGAAGATATTTTACCGCATTCCACTACATTGCAACAGCCCAGAAAATCCTTGTTTTGTAGCATTTAAGAAAATGAGACTTACACTGTTATGACTTTAAACACCCCATATCTAAGTAACCAGATTGTATAGTTTTATGAATAAATCAACATGTAGATAATTATAGATTTTTATACAACTTACAACATAATTTACATTTTCAACTAAAAATTGAATGAACCACTCACGTTCCAGTTAGAAGCTCATACATCAAAATGCCTATGGCCCAGAAATCAACAGCTTTGTCATGGCCCCTGTTGAGTATGATTTCTGGTGCCACGTACTCGGGAGTTCCGCAAAATGTCCAAGTCTTGCGTCCACTGCAAAGTACCTTTGAGAAGCCAAAGTCCACCTGTACGAAATGTATTGAAACATTATTTTTGAATGATGAAAAATCATCTGGTATACATGATACTTCAAAGCTCTTGCAACAAGCTTAAATCCTTTTACATTGGTTACTATAAGATTATCCCAGGCAACTGTTTTTTTATTCAACCACTATTTTTATAAAATAATTTTTTTGATAATTTTTTCAAAAAAAAAAAAAAAAAAAGGGTCGAAGATTATTGGTGAAAAATAGTAGCACAATAAGTACCAAAAATGTAGCCACATTTGGTTACAATAAGTGGTACACGTTTATTGTTGGTAGTTAACGGATTAAGGGAAGATGGGATACATCTAGATAAGCACCAATCAGATATCATCATACAATGCACGGTCGTAATTCAAGCAATGAATCAAAGGATATTTTATGATTGTATAGAGACATTTATTGTTGGTTTTGTTTGTGCATAACATTATTACCAATTAGAAAGTTAATGTAGGGGACAATTACAAGATGAAATCAAGAAATTGCTAATTAAGGTCTCTTTATTTCACGACCAACTGAACTCAAGAGAGGGGTGTGAGCTCGATTTTTATTCTAGTCTTGGGGCTCAAAGTAAAAATTTTATTTATTCACAATTAAAAAGAAAAAAAAACTTTCTATTTGAGAAACCAGAAAGTTACTAATTTTAAGTTTCTTAAAGTGTTTTACAATCCTTTAAAAATCAGTTTGAAAGAGAATTGAACTGTTATTGATAGGATGTAAAGATAAATATTCTATCTGATGTTGAAGTCTTTGCACGGCCAGTGTTCGTAACATAATGAAGCCGTGGAATATCCCTTGTCTGCCCTACCTTTCTGTTCGAAGTTCTTTTCCCAGACTTACTGTCTAACAAAACTCGTGTCTTTCTTCAGAAAGTTGTACAATGATATTTTGAAAGAACAAGAATTGTGACTTTTGTAGATTTTTACTAGTGGTTGGGTATAAATAAAAAAATTGCTATTTTAAACAGATTTTCAGGGACATAAAAATCACGAAACGTTGCCCCAGGAAGTATTTAGAATTCAAAGTTATTTCTATGTAAGAAGAGACTGTTAAATTAAAGAATTAATCTTAAACAATATTAAAATGTTATTAACAATTTTCTACTGCGTACTTTTGGCATCGGGATCGAACTCTGATGACACAAAATTTTTCGGGCTTGGATTTCAAATCGTTGGATTCTGGCAGATTCGGACTAAGAACCCGTACTCATCTCTAGTGTGGGGGTGAGGACAAAGCCTGATTATCCTAAAAGCACGCGGGGTACCGTCCTCGATCAGAGAGTACCACTATTTCTGAATTATAATCATCGCCTTATTTAAACGCAGAATTTCTGTTTTTAATTATAAAAATTAAAGTAAAAATTATAAATAAAGTAAATAAAGTAGAAATAAAAAATAAAGTAAAAATCACTCTTACTCTTATCTCATAAATAAAGTAAAAATTACTCTTAGGGACAGTGATGACTGTCTGCCGTGGTTACCAAGAATGCTTATTCGGACCCTGGATAGGGTGGGGGATTTTAAAATAGTTTTCGACCAACTGAGCCATATTGCCTTAAAAGTATTTCAAACCTTCAGGAGAGACTTTCTGAAAAAAAAAAATTGATGCGAATTTTCTATTATGTGTAAGATTTGTCAAATAAATACTGCTCCTTAGAGTAACTCCTAGTAACTCCTTAAGTATAGTAACTCCTTAGAGTAATTCTTTTAATTAGTTCCAAATAAAGTTTTTTGATTTCTAAGACGATTTTGATTTGAATTTGAATGTCTCTTTGACAACAGTACTACATGTTATGATACATTCCATTTATACTTTTAAATTCAATAGTTTTCATTAATTATTTTACTTAAATTAAATATTTAATCCTTATTAATCATTAATTAAAAGTTTTCATATTAATTAACATTTAAATTAATTATTTAATCGTTATTATTTAAACAGTCAATAATTTCTATCTTTTTAAAATTAATCTTTTTAACTTTTCTTCTAAGATATTATTATTAATTAAATATAACTTCTAGAATTAAATCACTTTTTAAAAATCAATATCAATAATCACTTGTAAATTAAATTATAATCATGCATTTAAATCTCTGGATAGAGAATTAAAGATTTCCGTTTGTTGACATCGATTCCGGTAAAGACCGCGATTTTTCTTCTAAGTTAAAATATATAATTTCTACTTTTTAAATATTAATTATTTTTGTTTTAAAATTGATGCAATAGATTAAACATAATTAATTATGCAGTCTGCCAAAATCCTAGCAAGATTCAACGTAAATCGTGGCAGATATGAATTTTTAAACATTTTCTCTAATTTCAATGTTTACTTCGGTTGCTTTCACTATGATGCCTGGCCATTTTGAATCGCATCTTCGTGCGTTCAAAAAACAACAACTTAAGAGGTAATTGTCACCCATTTTGATGTAGGGGTCGTTCGAGCGGACATTCCAAGGTTAAGGGGTGCATTTTTCAGTGGGGGAAAAGGGGAATTCAAATTTGTTCTAGAACATTCGCGTACGTAAGATCTTAATTTCCGCTACTTGTTGCTAGGGAGTAAGTGTTTTCCTTTCGCCAGTATCGTTCGCGTGTGGAGTTGAGTTGTGGCACTAATGCTTTTTAGCAGTTACGGTTGAGAGTTAAGCCGTACGAAAAGAAGAAGAGGATTTTTTTCGACTCTTCTGATTGGATAGTTTTGGCGTGTGTGTGAGTTGACTTGGTGGAGTTAAAATTCAATTTGAGTCAGTCTGTTGCTTTGCTTTACTAGAATGAAGATGTAGTTGAGAGAGAAAGACGCCGTGGTCGGGCCGTAAGGCCTGACATTATGTCAAAATTTTTGTATATAATTCAGTGAAAGCACTGTTAATATTTAATCTAGTTATTATAGTTCATGAAGTTTTGATCGCAAGTTTGAAGATGAAGTTTTAAATATTATTTCGGCACCTTTGGTTCCAATCTGCACTGCATATAATAGCAACAACATCATTTTGCTATCAAGCTAATATAGCATACTGTCGTCCATCTCATCAATTTGTCATCTCTACATAAATGCCTGTTCTTGTCAACTTTACATCCATGTCCCTCCTCATTTCATAAAGTCTAAGTTCCAGCGGGAATAAATATTCTCTCGGTAACATAAGAGATAGTCAGCACATCATAATATATATAGAGATCTACAGCATCGCACCCTATCTACAACCTTATCGATTCTTCATCTTGGTGTGAATGACAAAGATTCATCTACATTTTCTCCATTCGTGTTCCTCATTAGATATTTTAAGTTCCAACGAATACAGCAAGAATAAATATATAAATAATCTTATGAACTATTGTAAGACAATAGAACAATTTCTAATTTAACTTAAATTTTAGCATAGACGATTAATTTTAACGAAGATCCTAGTAATCTCTTTTATCTAGAACATTTAAATTACTAATGTTGAATTGAACTGAGAAGATGATGATGAAGATAGCTTATTTACTTAAATAATTTGTATGTATTTTATTGAAGTGGCCACAGTTAAACTAGATAAAATGTCTTGTGTGAATAAAATCAATTATTTACTTATATTCCTGTCATCAGCTTTATTTGGGTGAGTTGTATTTTTCTTATTTTCATTTCAGATCTAAATTCGTGCATATACTCCAATTTGAGTAATTTTATCATCAGCTACTCTAAATTATATTTTACTGAATAACTTACATTATATTTGAGATTTCAGTATTATTTTCACAGTTTAATTTTGTTTCATTAGTGCTAGGTTTAACATCGTATTTGGTGCTTCCACTATACGCGCGACCTGTATTGAGAAGTTGGAGTGGGATTTAGAGTAAACATTTATTCTAATTTTCTGTCTTAATTTAGGCATTTTAAGAATTTCTGTTTGCTTTATCTCCTAACCCCAATTTTTCCTTACATTTAATGGTACCGCGACTCAGTGAAACGTTCTTTGTAGGTTTTTGCTTAAATTTAATATGACTATATTTGCACAAAATTTAAATAATTAATGTTAATAAATACTAAAATTTACTGTGTGCAAAAGCTTATATTTTTTTTTGGTGTCCATGTGCCAATTTTTTTTTCCTCTCATAGAAATCTTATTTGTAATGTTTATTATGATTTTAAAAGAGTGATGCAAGTAATTGAAGACTATAATATCTGGTTGTATAATATATTTATATAAAATTGTGAATGTTTTGGTACAACTCTTTAAAAGTTTGGGTAAAAAGCTGATAATTGTGTTTTTACAAAGTTTTAGAAAATTATTGTATCTCTCAATGACTACAAATTTTATTGCAGTTTATTTCATCTTGAGAAAAGATATTTCAGTTAAAATTATGTTCAAGAAAATTCATTTATTCAAAAATTTAATATCTTTTACAAAGCAAATTTTATTTATTAAGAGTTATATTTATTTCAATATTTATGCATAAACTTTGAGTTAAATCTCTCGTGACATCAATTCCCCTTAGATATTTTTTTTTACTATAGCAATAATTCAATATCCTCCTTAATTTTAAAGTTTACTAGGAAAGTTCTTTTAAATCTAACTTTGCTATAAAGGCATAATTTATTGTTTGTGTACCTTGTGAATGATCATTGTGATAACGCAGGCAGAGTGAAATTTTTAAGGAATTCCGCATGAAATAACTAAAATTTTAATTACCTATTTTATTGAATTTTTATTTTGTCAGGAGTTTTTATAATTAGATTGTGTTCCTTGAGACTGATCATTGATAACTCAGGTGGAAAAATTTCCTAGATTTTTGGCCACTATAAAGGCACAATTTTTTTGGACTCAGATGTAAGAATCGTGCATTCTAGCTGGCTTGCATGGGTTTCCGCACAAAAAGAGCATAATGTCTCTTGGAGCTCTCCAGTTTTCGGGTGGCAAAGTAGATTTTTGATAGAATCTTTATTATTAAATTTTTTTTTGCTATAGTGATTCCTTTTTTTTTAGGTTGTAGTTATTTGTATTTCAATTTTACAATAGAGTTTAATTATTTTTCTGGTGTCACAGTTAGAGAATTGCAGTCCAATTCATAAAATTATTTATGAGTTTAAATTTTTCAGTAATGTTAATAGATATAATTTATTGCTGAGGAGTGTGCAAAATTGTTTATAAAGAATTTTTATCATAAGAGTATACTCATTTAACATCCTATTCAAAGAATAAAGACAAAACAACAACAAATGATAAAAAGTTTATTTTTGAGACAAGATATATATATATAAAATGAAAAATAAATGAAATGTATATAGAAATAAATGAAAAAAGTGAAAAATGATTAATATAGGATAAAAGTAGCATGATTTGTTTAATTTTTTTTTTTCTGCCCTCAGGCTATCTTGCATTCTCTTGAGTATATCTCTTTAGTCTGTTCGGATAGTATTTTCAAATTGAGGAAGAGTTACTATTTTTTTTTAATAAGGAAGATTTTGTTAGTTCTGCTAGATTTAGAGATCAATAGCATGCGCAGGCTACTCTGAATTTTGGTGGAGCATACAATATTTTTTTTTAACCTTTCTTCACAGAGTGCACTCTTTAATAAAATCACATGTATATAGAGAGATATATTAGTACAAAATCATGTCCTACTTTTTGCACCATTGTTAGGCAATACTATAAGGAAACTTCCTTCGTTCTTTGCCAGATAACAATTGGTGTTATGCATTATATTGATATTGGTCTCAAAATGTTTAGGTCTGGCGTCTCCTCAGCATATTAACTTTCATGTGAAAAAAAAAAAAAAAAAAAAAAAAAAAAAATTTTAATACTCTTAAAGTTTTCTAATGTTGTTCTTTTCTTAAATAATTTTCCAAATTTCACGTACATATTTTGATAACTCTTTGATATTTTGACAAAAATGCTAGAGAGGTTATAAATAAGGCCCAATTAACTTCTCTGGAGGAATCTGATTATGTGCCAAAATTTGATAAATTTAAAGTGAAAGCTCTTCATTTTCAGAACTTTATTATTTTACATTGCTTCTATTTTTACAAATGATTTTCTTGATTATTGGTCATATTAGATAGATATATATATATACACATGTGTATAAATTACTTACCTGGTTCAATATATAATTTTGAATTTTAAATATTTATATATATTAAGAAATATATATTCTTTATTTTAAAGTGTCAATTTATTACTTTATCAAATACAATATCAAAAAGCCTAATATATATATTAAAATTTTGTTAATTACTTTAAAATGATATCTCAATTATGATATGCAATTTTATCACTAGACATGATCAATCTGGTTTTTATTTTTGTTGTCATTTTAATGAGAAATTATGCAATATTCATGTAATACGAATAATACTTACAAATGTTTTAGAACTGCATCAGGTGTAGAAGATTTTATGGCACAATTTTGTCTAAACTTTAACAATATTTTTAATTTCTGTGAAACCATTTATATATGACTATAAGTAAAAATTTTTTTTGTCTATTTGAGAGTGAGGTATTCAACATGCTAATTTTAATCTTTATAAGTAAATTTTTTTTTACCATAGCTATACTACCTCCAAAAATTTTTTTGTCTAAATAATGCCTTGGTCGGTATTATTCATTGATAGACACCATGTCATCCTGGTTAAGTGGTACTCTCCTTGCTAATTGCTAAAAAGTACCCGAGAATGATGCATAGGACTATCAGGCAGGGTAAATTTTATTAATATTTGGGAGTTATGTTTGAGTTTTAATTTTTCTTTATCTGCTTCAATTCCTAATTGGTTTTTGAAGGGTTCCAGTTTGTGAAGGGTTTTAATTTAGCATCTTTCCTAATATTTACTGTAAAATTTACAAAATTTTTAACTTCTCTTAAAATTTGATTTTAATTAAGCTCAGCAAAAGACAATAGCTATTATATATATTTTTTTTTACTTTTAAATGTGGTAAATTTTAAATTTCAAATTTGTGACAGGTACTCAACAAATTAATAAAAATTTTACTTTATCTGTGACTCTCAATTCTCAGGAATTATTTAATGAATACAATGATATGAAGTGTACTTCAATTTTTCTTTTGTCTAAACAATATATCTCAACAATTTGTTTATATTTATAAATATGTTCTTCTGCTATGTTGTACTACTGCGGTTTGACATTTCTTAAAAGGTATTTTGAATTTCACTGTTTTATATCTGCACATGGATATCCAATATTTTCTTTGCTGGTAGGAAAATTTTAAATCTTTTAGTGCAATGGTTAGATAGGTTTAATTTCAGGTTTTAATTTTACAAACTCACCCTATTCTTGTTTTGTATATATTTTTATTTGTGTTTTGAGAACTGTACTTGCATCATATATATTATTCAATTAATTGTATTTTGTGCTCAGATTCATCTGTATTGCATTGTGTTTTCTATTTCACTGTCTGCATCCATATTCTTTCTTAATTTTAATGTTTGCATTTTTGTATATACTTAGTACAAGTGTTTGAATCTGTAAAAAATAGAAAATTTTAGGAAAAGTATTGTTGTTCCTAAGAACTATCTTTTGTGATTCCGTAGCAACAATTTGGACTCTAAAACTTTTGATATCTTTTTAAGGATTGTAAGTTAAAGTATTTCAGATTTATTGTTAATTCTGTACCTACTGATATGAAATATGTTCTTCGCCATCTGTAGGAATGGAGGTAACGATGGCTGTGTCAAAATTTTTATTTTTCACTTGTGAAAATTTTTGTGTAATGCTTATTTTTCAGTTCAATTCTACATTTGATTTTTTTTTTCTCCCTTTGGCATCAATTTTTTTTTTTAAATTTTTTTTTCCCATATTCTAGGGGTAAATGTTATGATACATTCCATTTATACTTTTAAATTCAATAGTTTTCATTAATTATTTTACTTAAATTAAATATTTAATCCTTATTAATCATTAATTAAAAGTTTTCATATTAATTAACATTTAAATTAATTATTTAATCGTTATTATTTAAACAGTCAATAATTTCTATCTTTTTAAAATTAATCTTTTTAACTTTTCTTCTAAGATATTATTATTAATTAAATATAACTTCTAGAATTAAATCACTTTTTAAAAATCAATATCAATAATCACTTGTAAATTAAATTATAATCATGCATTTAAATCTCTGGATAGAGAATTAAAGATTTCCGTTTGTTGACATCGATTCCGGTAAAGACCGCGATTTTTCTTCTAAGTTAAAATATATAATTTCTACTTTTTAAATATTAATTATTTTTGTTTTAAAATTGATGCAATAGATTAAACATAATTAATTATGCAGTCTGCCAAAATCCTAGCAAGATTCAACGTAAATCGTGGCAGATATGAATTTTTAAACATTTTCTCTAATTTCAATGTTTACTTCGGTTGCTTTCACTATGATGCCTGGCCATTTTGAATCGCATCTTCGTGCGTTCAAAAAACAACAACTTAAGAGGTAATTGTCACCCATTTTGATGTAGGGGTCGTTCGAGCGGACATTCCAAGGTTAAGGGGTGCATTTTTCAGTGGGGGAAAAGGGGAATTCAAATTTGTTCTAGAACATTCGCGTACGTAAGATCTTAATTTCCGCTACTTGTTGCTAGGGAGTAAGTGTTTTCCTTTCGCCAGTATCGTTCGCGTGTGGAGTTGAGTTGTGGCACTAATGCTTTTTAGCAGTTACGGTTGAGAGTTAAGCCGTACGAAAAGAAGAAGAGGATTTTTTTCGACTCTTCTGATTGGATAGTTTTGGCGTGTGTGTGAGTTGACTTGGTGGAGTTAAAATTCAATTTGAGTCAGTCTGTTGCTTTGCTTTACTAGAATGAAGATGTAGTTGAGAGAGAAAGACGCCGTGGTCGGGCCGTAAGGCCTGACATTATGTCAAAATTTTTGTATATAATTCAGTGAAAGCACTGTTAATATTTAATCTAGTTATTATAGTTCATGAAGTTTTGATCGCAAGTTTGAAGATGAAGTTTTAAATATTATTTCGGCACCTTTGGTTCCAATCTGCACTGCATATAATAGCAACAACATCATTTTGCTATCAAGCTAATATACCATACTGTCGTCCATCTCATCAATTTGTCATCTCTACATAAATGCCTGTTCTTGTCAACTTTACATCCATGTCCCTCCTCATTTCATAAAGTCTAAGTTCCAGCGGGAATAAATATTCTCTCGGTAACATAAGAGATAGTCAGCACATCATAATATATATATAGATATACAGCATCGCACCCTATCTACAACCTTATCGATTCTTCATCTTGGTGTGAATGACAAAGATTCATCTACAATTTCTCCATTCGTGTTCCTCATTAGATATTTTAAGTTCCAACGAATACAGCAAGAATAAATATATAAATAATCTTATGAACTATTGTAAGACAATAGAACAATTTCTAATTTAACTTAAATTTTAGCATAGACGATTAATTTTAACGAAGATCCTAGTAATATCTTTTATCTAGAACATTTAAATTACTAATGTTGAATTGAACTGAGAAGATGATGATGAAGATAGCTTATTTACTTAAATAATTTGTATGTATTTTATTGAAGTGGCCACAGTTAAACTAGATAAAATGTCTTGTGTGAATAAAATCAATTATTTACTTACATTCCTGTCATCAGCTTTATTTGGGTGAGTTGTATTTTTCTTATTTTCATTTCAGATCTAAATTCGTGCATATACTCCAATTTGAGTAATTTTATCATCAGCTACTCTAAATTATATTTTACTGAATAACTTACATTATATTTGAGATTTCAGTATTATTTTCACAGTTTAATTTTGTTTCATTAGTGCTAGGTTTAACATCGTATTTGGTGCTTCCACTATACGCGCGACCTGTATTGAGAAGTTGGAGTGGGATTTAGAGTAAACATTTATTCTAATTTTCTGTCTTAATTTAGGCATTTTAAGAATTTCTGTTTGCTTTATCTCCTAACCCCAATTTTTCCTTACACTACATAAAACGAATTTCAGCAATCATTAGTTAGAATGTAATATGGCGTAAACACATTATTTATCGCAACCAGAAAGCGCCCTATAGCCTTTATTGGTTGAGTTACGACCATGTATTATATGGTGATTTGTGTTTATTATTTAGGTGTTTTCTGTTTGCCCGTAAAGTTTTAGGGAGAGTTTTGAAATACCCCGCATTTTGCATCAAAATATATCAAGATAAATGAAGATACCAGACTACCGCAGTTACCGTATACATTCAGGCACAAGTCGGCCAAAAATTTGAGAGAAATAAAATGCTATTTCAATTTAATACAAGTATTTCAGTATAAAAGTTTATTAATTTTTTTGAAATTTTTTATAAAGTTTATTAATATTAAATTAATTTTATTTAATCGTGCAAAATTAGTTCGCACTCTGCAATTAAATAAGACGAAGAAAACCACTCGAAAATACTGTTATTCAAACAGAAGGACATGTTATTTTTCTTGAATTTTAGGGTTGACTTATACGCGAGTATATACGGTATTTGTAAAGAAACACTGACCAGCTTAACGTAGCCTTGAGAGTCCAATAAAAGATTTTCTGGTTTTAAGTCTCTATAAATGATATTTCTGCCGTGTAGATATTCTAGAGCTTCTGTGACGCAAGCAGTGATGAACCTGGTTGTTGCATCATCGAACTGCCCCCTAAGAAAAAAAATATTAACAATGTTAAATAAATAAAAAATTCTAAGGGTATATGAATATTACTTTATGCTGTTTTACCAGATAGAGCATTAAATAAATGTTTTTGAAAGATAAAAAGTGAATAAAACAAAAATATTTGTGCTTATTTGTATATTATAACAAACACACGAGAAATCTTTTAGATTTTAAAGTAGTTTATTTTGTCTCAAAGCAGACTTACCAACATTTGCGCTTTTCTAATACCACTAAAATTTAATAGAATTTTTTTGTTTTATTTAATTGGGAAGTCTGGCGATCAGATAATTGCTTTGTTAAGTGCTTTTGTTTTTATCTTGTGGCTTTCGCAACCTCCTTTTGCCTTAAACTGCATTGGCCCTGGTTGTTTTTTACTGATTTAGTGCTAACATTATTTTTCAACTTCATCTACAATCAATTTTCCTTTAAAATTTTCTCAGTAGTTTACATAACTACGTCTATACTTTCTTAACGCTAACGTAATTAATCTAATTTATTAGTAAATTGTCGAAGCAGAATCATTATTTTTCCTTAAACTTAATTTTTATAATAATAATATTTTTTTTTTTACTACCTTTTATTTTACTTATTTTTAATGTCCTTAAAAAGACGACGAAAGACGACACAGCAGATGAACGCGAACGTGCAAGACACCGATACACCATTGGGTAGAGGTCGACCGCAATCAAGCAGATGGCGCTGTTGCAATGCCTGCACAGATGGCGCTGTTCTTTCGCCCATAGCCGTTCAACGCTTCGTCCGTACGCAAAGCCCTGATTTTTTCCTGGAGGGCTTTTTGAAGCTTATAAAGCGGTATGACAAATGTCTCAATGTACTTGGTACTTATGTGGAAAAATAAAGTTATGTTTTATCTTTAATGTCTCATTACATTTTTTGTCTTTCATGCACACCTCTGTCCACAGTCGCCAGGGGAAACTTATTTTCCGACTGCCCCTCGTATTTTAACTTCTATATGTAGTCTTATAACTACAGCTGTGCTATTATCCAATGGCTCACTAATAATAAGACATTCACCTGAAGACTTGGGCGTAAAGTTGCTGTCAATTCGACAACCTCTCAAGAACTTTACACTGTTTAGCACTATTTTTAACGATTAGACTAGTTCAATTTTACTATTAAGTTGGACCATGTTCAAAGTCTTAAAATTTATTATAGAGATAATAGGGCACAAATAAGGGAGAAAATGCGAATAATAAATGATGATTTATCAGATTGCCATGTTAATTATTATGTAATTCAAGATTCTAGTGCGAAATAAACTACAAAGTACACTCACTCAGCTTTAAGCTATGCTTTTTGGCATGACTTGTAATATTTATTGGTAACTAACTCCGTTATCTAATATGACAGATTTGTTTATTAGTTATATTATTAGTGTAATAGTTGTAAAAGCTAATCATAGAACATTCGAGTGATGTAAAATTACATTTGTCAGACAATAAATGCAATGTTAAATAAAAAGGTTGAGGGATTATGCACACTTTCAAGAAGAAGGCATAATAATTAAAGGATAAAATACGGGAAAATTTTAACTCGCAATATAAAACACCTTCTTTCTTTTTTTCAAAATCGCTAAAATATTAATTAACAATTTAATAAAGTATTATATTTTATTATTATATTGACATAACATACTAATATTAATATGATATTTAAACATAATATTTTATTGCGATTATATAAATATTTTATTATTTAATATATTATTTAATATTATTTAACAATCGTCAAAAAGTCAAAATTTTTTTTGGCATGCAGAACAGAAAGAAATATCGCGTAAACACAAATATTACGATTTTCTTTCCAACTTTACCCAAACTTCGTAGGTGTTCTCTTTCTTCGTCGTATGTTTAAAAAATAATTATTATAATATTTAATATTTCGCAGAATTGGAACTAATTGAAACTCTATATATCTCGCCATTTCACCTAATCTAAAATCGAGAGAAAACGGTTAACAATGATCACTCTCAAAAGGTTATTATATTTAAAACCGAAAAGAAAAAATTCCAGAGCTAGATTATAAATTATAAATAAGATGATTTTCACAGCTGTCAAAAAAGTGAACGAAGATCAGAAAAGTCATTTGGTCCTCCTAATAAAATTAGTGTTAAACTAACATTCAGTATTTATTCTCAAATAACAACTTGCAAGTTCTAGAATCGTGACGAAACTTACTTGTCTCTCAAGAGACTCCAGACTTCCCCGCCAAGGCAAGCTTCCATCAACATAAATACGTATTTGTCATCTCTAAATGTCTTGTACATCCTGAAAGAAAAAAAGAAAAAACCTAGTATGCTGAAAGCATATAATAATAGGGACATGTAATAGACAATAAATTTGTAATGCATAATTCTTATTATTCAGTGATGAATCCAGAGGTGGCCCGGGGGGATTTTCCCGCTAGAGCATCAAAATGTCTCCCCCCCCCCCGGAAGACTTGAGATTTTGTGTTTGGTAATATTTAAAAGCACACCTCCTCCCGGGAGCAGCAAAATTCCCGGCGAAAAATGTTTGAATTCAACACTGCTACACTGCTTACTATTCATCATTATACAATCTATCTAAACTAAACTAATTTAAAAATAAATATCAATGAATGAATGCTATGACAGTTTACATATATCTATATACAATACATAACTATGTTATACAATGTATCTCAAAAAAAAATATTTTTTAATGATTTACAAGAGTACAAAGAAGGGATTTTTTAATTGACCTAAATAAATAAAAACAAATAGATGAAGAATTTCACAGTATATATTTATTTAACCAGTAAGTAGCGTCGTCAATTTTTTGTTCTCTTCTCTGTGAAGTATATGCAGAGACTTGGACTCATCGACTGGGATTATGGGTTAAGGGACCGCTCCACTGAAACTCACCGAACGCGAAATCCCATGTTAACCTATGGGAAAACTTAGAAGCGCGATTACTCATTACCTAATGTAATTATTAAAATACAATTTTCACCTTCTGAAAGTAGACATTAGATGCCGACGATGTGTGTTTTTTAAAAATTGTCTCCGTAAATTTTAAGTATTTTTAAGAATATGAAAAATTGCTTCAAGTGGAAATTTCAAAGTTTGTAAGGATTTTTTAAACACTTAAAATTTCAGGAGACAGTTTATAAAAACGCATTTCGTTGGCATCTAATGCCGACTTTCTGAAAACCGTATTTTAATAACTATATTAGGTAATGAGTCAGCGCACTTCTAAGTTTTCCGGTTTTCCATAGGTTAACATGGGATTTCGCGATTGGGGAGTTTCAGTGAAGCGGTCCTTTAAGATGGATTATACATATATACTAGTAAATCTGCAGATCAGGAGCCTCACCGTCAGCTCTAAAAGTCATTGTTTTTTAATATCACTTTTCATATTATTTAGCATCTTACAATCCGCAATTTTTTTTATTTTTTTGATTATGGTACATATATATTTATAGGCATATAAAATACTTCGGAGGCTTCAGAAATTAGAAGCGTTAAATTAAACACGGTTTATGCAATGATATTCTGAAATTCTTATGAACTTCTTATTCATGTAACTTTTTAGATAAAAAAAATAAACTTGTATTAAAATAAATTCGTCATTTATGTCAATAGAATTTAAAAAAAAAATATTTTGATAATAAAATATGGTAGAAAAATAGTGCGAGTAACTTGAATTTTATTATTTTGATAGTCTTTGAAATATGGTTGCTAAGCAACTAATAAATTAAAGAGCAAAGTAAAAAGAAATGCATTTTAAAATTTGTAAAAAATATGAAAATAATTTTATATTTCCCGAACAGATGCAAAAAAATTTCCAATAATTTAAACAATCAATTTCTAAATTATAATGAATGTATCAGAAAATTTTCAAAACGATTGGATATATTTAAAACCTCCATATCGAAAATTTAACATTAATAATTTTACGTTTAAATCCATTATTCAAATATGCGATTTTCATTCAAGTTAAAATGAAATTTAAAAATCGTCTGCATTCCCATAGGAAAGCATCATGACCTAAAAAGAAATGTTCTATATTTTTTGAACGAATGAACCAAATGTTACTAAAAACTATACAGCTAATTCCGGGTACTACACCAACATACCCACCAAAAGTCAACCTAATAGGACGATTTTTACGGCAGTTATCGCGGAACAGACAGACAAACAGACAGACAGAAACCAAAAACTTTTCGCGTCTCCACAGTGGAGCCTCAACTGAAGTTTTGGCAATTATCATAGCGTAAATCTTCTCATAATTTTATAAGCTAGTGGCAGCAGTATTTTCAAAAGAAGGAATTATTTGATCTAACATAGGTAGAAATTTCTGTAAGATATAAATTAGCCAAATATTTGAAGTATTTAAAAAAAAAAAAAAATATATATATTTTTTTTTTTTTTAACGGAATAGCTATTTTGATCGAGTTACATAAAAAAAAATAGATAAATAAATAAATAAATAAATAAAATAAATAAATAAAATAAGCAAAATTTAAGTGTTTTCAGAAAGGTAAATAACTAAATTTTATTATTTTGGCAAAATTGAAAAAAAAAAAGGTTTTCTAGCAATTTCTGCCAGAATTTCAACAAGGTATCTCATAAAGATATCTTTAAAGTTCTTATGTTATTTTACATAAACATTTTAAAGCGAATTATTGAATTTTCGTTCTTTTTAAAATGAAAATGCAAATAAAATATAGGTACTTTCTCGGTCATTGAAGAAGTCAACTGAAAAAACAAAAGGATCTACTTTTACACTTTTGTTGTGGTGTTTTGGTGTTCTTTCTAAACAATTAACTTAAATAAAAAAAAACTCATTTACAACTCTTCACTTGACAATTAAATATTTAAAAAAAATAAGTATGCCTTGATTAACTCCACTGAAATCTGTTGCCATGAAATGAAGGAGCAATTTAGAATAAATTTACCAAAATAACAAAACAAAGAAAAACTGTTATAAGTTAATATAACATGATATTTTTGAATTCATCATTTTAGAATAATACTAAATGTAGTAAGGGGCAACAGATTTCTAAATCAAGTAGCATACTGAGATGCACAAAGAACACCTAACTCCACTCCAACCCGATCAAGCTTAAATCTCCATACACAGTAAATTAGCAAAATTTAATCATCATATAATTTAGAAAAATGAAGAGAATCTGAAATTCCTCCAATATGAGGACCAGAAGGGGAAAAAGAAAGTTTAACAAAATAGAGATATGATGAGATACCAAAATTTTAGAACAACTATGGAGATTTTGAACCAGATCAGATCGGTTAACCGAAAATCGTATAGTGGTATAAAATAACTGAATACTTTTTTTTTTTTTTTTACTTTGTTAAAATAAACATTTTGATGTTTATTTTCGATAACAATATACCTGAGAGAGGAAAGTTAAAGCTTAAGTTAACATTTATGAAATTAAATTTAATATTACTGTTTCACTTATTAATCTATCCATCATTAAATCAAGATCAAAAATACGATTGGATAATATTGAGTAAACCTCAATTAATGTTTATTAAAACACTCATTTATGAATTTAAACTTAAGAAATTTCAAAGTTTAAATTTAATAAAGTTGAAATTTATTATTATTATTATTATTATTATTTTTTTTTACTTTTTTACTTTTTTTTTAAAAAAACAACCATTTTGTTGTTTGTTTTGAATAATACTTCAAAGAAAGGATAATTAAAAATTAAATTAATCAATTATGAAATTAGACTTAATTTTACTTTAGCATCAATTATCAGTATATCCAATACTGAGATAGGAACAATAATTACATCTAATAACCTTACGTAAACCTCAATTAATTTTCAAATAAACTATTACTATGAATTTAAAATTTAAGAAATTTAAAAATATTAATTTAGTAAGATTATAGCTTTCATAACATTACTCACAATAATTGAGAGGTTAAGCCTCTCTCATAGGATTGCTGTAGATATAAGAATACTAATTAAAGATCATATAAAGAAGAACATACCATATTTGAGAATGAACAAAAAACAATCTTTATTTGAATAATTAAAATTTATAAAAACAATGTAATTGCCAAAAAAAAAATTACTATAATAACACCAAATAAAAGTTGATCAATATTGATTATTAAATATCTTTAAATCAAATATTAAGGTTCTCAAGACTAACATAACATCATAAATTAAAGGATGATCAACTTTTCTGAGATAAGTCATTAATTACCTTTCAAATACGCATTGTAATTCTTAACATATCATAATATAAATATACATATATGAATTTACAAGTTATTCTTGCTTATTTTGCATCTTACTCACCAATTCTGAGTCACACAAATATATTCCCTCATCAGAGAGACATGTAAATAAAAACTATGTAAAGTCTACTTACAGAGGATGAAGAATTCAATGGTTGAATCAGTGGGCAGGTTTTTTACACTCCCCTTTCCTCTTTTAATGTTGCAGCCGATTGCACAACATGCTTCTCTTTCCTCTTTGTTTTGAGAGAAGAAACTATTGCTATATACCAGCAGGCGAGCTGACAGGTTTCTTTTCGTTCTTGGCTTACACTATGATAGGATATGATAAGTCACCTAATTTCAACGGGTTGGGTAGCCTCCGTACATCTAGTTGCCTTCTAATAACGAACAATACTTGGAATCTTCGTCTTAATAGGGACAGAATAGTCTCATGATGAGGACTTTTGAAGCCTGATTTTTGGAGCAGGACTATTAATTTTCTCAGCTTTTAACAATATTTCCTTCGCCCTTCACACTGGAGACTATAGGGTATTAGCAGTGGTCCTGGTAAGAGATTCATCTCTATTCTAAGACAACGATCATTCTATTTAAGCAAAATGCCGATCACAAACTCGAGTATTCATAGCTCTAGACCTTTACCATGTCTCTGCTAATGTTACTTCAACTCAGTAACACAGAATACATCATTTCGAGCGCCGCTACGCAATACCTAATAAGTTTACGAACCAAGTAATGAGTGTCTCAACCAAGCAACAAGTGTCGTAAAAATTCACTCTCCCTCACCGCCTCCAAACTGGGTGGAACCAAAAAGTTATTTTCCAAGGGGGGTTCGGGGTAAAAACAATAAGGAATGGAATGACCCAGGCGACTGTCTGGTTTCGCCGTTTCGTGGGAAAGCAAACTTACCGGGTCTCACCCCACACCGTGCCAAAAAGGATCCCATGACCGTCTGTTTACATTCGCGTCATTCTGATTAAGGGGGAAACAGGGCCTTTGTATCGGGTTATAAGATACAATGCCAGCGTCCCTACGTCGCCTTTACATAAGATAACGTAATTCTCATACAGGGCGGTCGGTCTTTCTTTTAACCAAAGCCAGACTAGGTGACTACAAACACATGATTCAAGGGTATGGGAGAAAACGTACACGACTGCCCAATACAATATGTGTGGCCTTTTACTGAGAAACCTCCCTCCCTGCAATTTATTTTTCGTATTTGAAAACAGGAAGCAAAGCTAGACTATAAACGTTGAAATTACTTTGCAAAAAGAAAAAGAAAGAAGAAAAAATAAACACTGATTTTATTATTATTATTATTACAATTACTTTTATTTATTTAAATTTTTATTAGAAACAGAAAAAAGAGTGCTTTTAAATAAATGTTAAAGTGAATGAAGGAATTTAATGTAGATAAAAAAAAATGGTTAAAACTAACCGTAACAAGAATGCTCCCCTCGGCTAAATAAAAATTTTTTTTTGAAAAAAACAAATTTTTTTTTTTTTTTTTGAAAGGCAGCTGGGTACTACATGGTATGCTGGGGCCTCAACATTGAAATAACTGACCCACATACACAAATCATACAACGATCCGGGACGGGATCCAGATAATTCACCGCTGAAACACCACCCTAAAAGTATATTCCGGATATATACAACCAGAGCTTGCACATCCGTAGCAACCATTACCTAAAATACTACTGCAAACATAACCATAAAGGAGTATTACCACAAGAGGGACCATAAGGCTGATTTTACCACCAAAAATGAAAAAGATACCTGCTGCACCTGTAAAAGAACACATGTTCCACTTGGACTGTGAAACCTCACTTCCCTACTACTGTCATTCCTACGCATAACTGCATCTCACCTGAAACTTCTGGTAACAGAACTGTAAACAATACATAAATTGAATTTTGAGAAAAAAAAAATAAGCCGAAAGAGAAGGAAGTGCCCACTGACTAAGTTTCTCATTGCATACATACATAAATTCAATAACTGGCATCACAGTATATTACAACACTATATATTGATGTAAATAAGTACTAGTAATATTATAGTTACAACACTGTAAATGTCAATTAATCTATGAAAACACACATTAATTCTACCATATAAAAAAACACAAGAGCAACTGGTGAAACAAATAAAAAATATATACATATACGTACTGTAAGACACATATTATGGTATCACAGACCATGGTAGAGAGTTACGCACACATTTATAACATTTTTCTACATGAAGCCATGTTGTTTTTGAAAAAAGTCCAATGATTCGGTTCACTGTGCAGATTTTACAAATGCACTTACAAGTAATGTGCAAGGGAAAGAGTATCTCTGCCTCTGTGCTACTTATAGCAAAAGCAGTTTCGGGCTTTTGGGAACTACAGGGAAAACATTCCACAAAACTTTTCCTGTCTCTTTCGTTAAGTTGATGAGATTTTTAGCCCTTTTAGTAAAATCTGGTATAAATCTCCTATAAAAAGATAGAGTTCCAATAAAGGACCTAACAGCTTTTCGGGTAGTTGGAGGTTTGAAATTTTCAATTACCGCAATGTTTTTATTAAAAGGTGACACTTGGCCACTACAAATCTCAAAACCTAGATATTGTATTTTATTCGAAAGGAAAGTGCATTTACTGGGCTTAAGTTTCAATTTATGCAGTCTTAACCTATCAAAGACCATGTTAAGCTTCTCAAAATGAGAATTAACATCACAGGAGGCAATTACAATGTCGTCGATATAAACAAGAATTCCAAGATTGCCTAAATCACCGAAAATAGCATTCATAAGTCTCTGGAAACTGTTACCTGAATTTGAGAGCCCAAAACAGTTACGGGTCCACTCAAAAAGTCCCTTGTGGGTGATTATAGCAGTTTTATGCCTATCCTCTGGGCGAATAACCTGTTGAAAGAAACCACTAGTTAAATCTAATGTTGAAAAAAATTTAGCCCCACTTAAAGCATCAACAGAGTCGGTAATGTTAGGTATTGGATAAGCATCTTTAACAAGATTTTTATTTAATCTTCTGTAATCAACAGCAAGTCGATAGGAACCGTCTGATTTCCGAACCAGAATAACCGGAGAAGCAAATTCCGACATGGAAGGGGAAATTATGTCCGCCTGTAATAAAGTATTAAGTTGGTCTTCCATTTCTTGACGTAGTTTGTAGGGGACTCTATAAGCTTTGCCTTTAACTGGTTTATTTGAAGTTAAGTTAATTTCATGCGGGATTGTATCACAGCCGGGTAAATCTAAGACCGATGCTGCAAATACATCTTTGTTTTTGTCTAGAAAATTTTGCATTTTAAGTTTTAATGGGGGTTCTAAATGATCTAAATTAATTTCAGAGCTCCAAGTGAGATCAGCGTGATCAAAGTCACCAATTGGAGGGGCCAGATTTACATTACAAGTAAGGTTATTTTCAGTTACGGGTACATTTGATTTGTCTACACATTTTTGAATTTTGGCAACAAAGGTTCCTTTATTTAAATGAATACTATTGTCTGAAAAATTTGCAAATGAGATATATAGGCCATGTTCTTTAGTGCAAATGGCTCTGGAGGTAAGGAGACCTTGATTTAAATTTTTCGCCAAAGGTTCTAACATAACAATATCATTTTCCTTAATAAAATTTTCCTTATAACTTTTAACCTGGGCTAACATTTTTGACTGCGGGGGAATTGAAATTTTGCTACATAACACAGCGAAACTTATACTTTTATTTTTATTGGTTCTATCACTACTGCTATCTTCATTGCTCTCCTCCTCGACTTCAGGTACCTTATCCTCTATACTTACCAAATCTTCACTTTCATCAACATTACAAATTTCAGTAGTATCTTCAGCTAAATTACCCTGTGTTACCTGACTCGCTGCTGAAAGAATATTGTCGACATTTTGAATACTTGAAAAATTTGCAGTATTATTACCCTCAGAGCTACCGCCTGATATTGTTTGCATGCAAAAGTTCTGCGCAACACTTTTAACTTCCTTATCTGACTCAGTTTGAATGATTATCTCAACATCTTTTCCCATATTACTCAACTGTGGGTCCTGAACTACCATACTTTCCCTACTATGATTCCCATTTTCAACACTGACTGAGTCATGAACTTTACTACATGCTAAATTTTCAGGGGGGCTATTGGCATTACTACTTTTTGTATTTTCCTCTGCTTTGTTGACACATTTTATATTTACAGGATTATTTTCAACAATATCATTATTCACACAATTATTACTAACATTTACACTATATACAGAATTAGAAATATTTACAGAATTAGTAGCAAGGCAAGTATTAGACCCTGAAGTATTACTTGGGGTTTCTACACTTTGTTTACTTTGGCCTGTAACTGGCACTTTAAGAGCGACAGCATTTGTATCACAATTTATACTTGCCCGGTACTCTTTCAAAAATGGCATTCCCAAAATCATATTAAATTCTTCTGCTAATTTACCTTCCACTACATAGAATTCAGCTTGACATTGAACATTATCAAAAACAAATTTTAAAAATACTTTCTTATTTAGGTGAACTTTCTCACCGGTGACAGTCATAATGGGGATATTGCAATTCTCCATTTCAAAATTCTCTAAATAGTTACAATCAGTACCACTCAGGAGATTAATTGCAGAACCCGTGTCACATAATGCATTCAGGCAAACTTTATTTATGTAAATTCTTGCAGTTGGTAATGTATATGATTGGGGGTGAAAAACGCTATATACAGCTAGGGGGTCCAGGGGCCTGTGGGGGATCGACTTGACCACATTCGATCCGGCCACTAATAGTTTAAAGCCTCACTTTCATTGTTAGCTACTGGGGTGTTATTTACCGCCTGCTCTTCATTTCTGTTCGCAGCTGTATTCCTACTGTTTTGGTAATAACCACCTCTTCTTCCCCTGTATCCGCCTCGCTGATTGTGGTTCCCTCTAGGATTTTCACTTCTGTTTCTATAATTTTGCCCACGGCTCCTGAAATTTTGACCACCTCCCCTTCTAAAATTATAGTCGACAAAATTTAGTGGACATTCTCTGGCATAGTGGCCTTGTACGGAACACCTATAGCAGGTTACGGGTCTTACTTCCTGGTTTTTCTCCTGTACATCTCTAGCCCTAAGATCAACTAAACTGTCTATCTTTGCTGCTAAAACATCAATTTGTGATTTCAGCTGGTCTATCTCCTTCTTTTGTGAGCTATCTTGCTGAAAAACTGCAGCACAGGGTAGGTTTTGGGTCAAATTTGGGTTGAGAATTTCCTCGCGGTGGTTGTAAAAAGGGTTAATGCTTCTATAAGCTTTTTCTTCCAGAAGTGCAATTTTGAGAATTTCTTCTGGGGATTGCGGGTTTCTCGCAATTACCCCCTTTCGCACTTCTGGTGCAAGATTGCTCAAAAGCATGGAGTGAAGTAGAGCCGTTCGGCTTTTATCGACTACTTCACCCTGGATACCTTGAATTACAAGGGCTTTTAGGGACATATCATACGCCTTATCATAAAACTCTTGAACACTCATACTGGGTGGCTGTTTAAAGTTTAAAAAATGACTGAGTGCAACATCTGGTGTGGCCTGTGAAGTGTAACTCTCTTTTAAAATTTTCATAAGTTCCTCAGATGTTTTCGCTTTGTGTATTTTAACCCGCCTAGAAGCAGCTCCAGATAGTCTGGCAAGTAAAACAAACTTCTTTTCCTCCTCAGTCCAGTCGAATAATTTGGAAAAACTCTCAAATTTCTCAGAAAAATCTGAGAAGCAGACTGAGGTGGCTTCTCCATTGAATGGGGGAATGTTTGACAAATTGTCCACTAGTGCATTTTTCCGCTGAATAGTGGCAATTGCCTCTGAATGCTTATCAGCCATGGTTAGGGTTAGAAAATTGATAAACAAACAACCACAAAAAAGGGAAAAATGGGGGGGCAGCTTAAAAATGAGAAAAAGAGAGGAAAAGAAAAAAAGGAAACTTACATACACATAAAACTTAAGTACAGGACTATGGTTTTTGTAAATAAGAAAAGGTTATGCTCACAAGACATAATTTTGACTGGGAATTGTAGCTTATAGCACAGAGAGAGAGTATGAACCTCTTTTTACACTTCACCATATAAATAGAATTTAAATTGAAAAATAACCAGTTGCTCTTTGATACACATAGTACATACAAGTAAACAAAATAATTAACCCAGAGACCGAATTGTTACGGCTCCATTTGTTGTGGTGTTTTGGTGTTCTTTCTAAACAATTAACTTAAATTAAAAAAAAAAACTCATTTACAACTCTTCACTTGACAATTAAATATTTAAAAAAAAATAAGTATGCCTTGATTAACTCCACTGAAATCTGTTGCCATGAAATGAAGGAGCAATTTAGAATAAATTTACCAAAATAACAAAACAAAGAAAAACTGTTATAAGTTAATATAACATGATATTTTTGAATTCATCATTTTAGAATAATACTAAATGTAGTAAGGGGCAACAGATTTCTAAATCAAGTAGCATACTGAGATGCACAAAGAACACCTAACTCCACTCCAACCCGATCAAGCTTAAATCTCCATACACAGTAAATTAGCAAAATTTAATAATCATATAATTTAGAAAAATGAAGAGAATCTGAAATTCCTCCAATATGAGGACCAGAAGGGAAAAAAGAAAGTTTAACAAAATAGAGATATGATGAGATACCAAAATTTTAGAACAACTATGGAGATTTTGAACCAGATCAGATCGGTTAACCAAAAATCGTATAGTGGTATAAAATAACTGAATACTTTTTTTTTTTTTTTTTTTTTTTTTTTTTTTTTTTTTTTTTTACTTTGTTAAAATAAACATTTTGATGTTTATTTTCGATAACAATATACCTGAGAGAGGAAAGTTAAAGCTTAAGTTAACATTTATGAAATTAAATTTAATATTACTGTTTCACTTATTAATCTATCCATCATTAAATCAAGATCAAAAATACGATTGGATAATATTGAGTAAACCTCAATTAATGTTTATTAAAACACTCATTTATGAATTTAAACTTAAGAAATTTCAAAATTTAAATTTAATAAAGTTGATTTTTTTTTTTTTTTTTTTTTTTTACTTTTTTTTTAAAAAACAACCATTTTGTTGTTTGTTTTGAATAATACTTCAAAGAAAGGATAATTAAAAATTAAATTAATCAATTATGAAATTAGACTTAATTTTACTTTAGCATCAATTATCAGTATATCCAATACTGAGATAGGAACAATAATTACATCTAATAACCTTACGTAAACCTCAATTAATTTTCAAATAAACTATTACTATGAATTTAAAATTTAAGAAATTTAAAAATATTAATTTAGTAAGATTATAGCTTTCATAATCTTACTCACAATAATTGAGAGGTTAAGCCTCTCTCATAGGATTGCTGTAGATATAAGAATACTAATTAAAGATCATATAAAGAAGAACATACCATATTTGAGAATGAACAAAAAACAATCTTTATTTGAATAATTAAAATTTATAAAAACAATGTAATTCCCCCAAAAAATTTTACTATAATAACACCAAATAAAAGTTGATCAATATTGATTATTAAATATCTTTAAATCAAATATTAAGGTTCTCAAGACTAACATAACATCATAAATTAAAGGATGATCAACTTTTCTGAGATAAGTCATTAATTACCTTTCAAATACGCATTGTAATTCTTAACATATCATAATATAAATATACATATATGAATTTAC
The DNA here is from genome assembly GCA_963931845.1 of Maratus michaelseni. Lineage (NCBI taxonomy): Eukaryota > Metazoa > Arthropoda > Arachnida > Araneae > Salticidae > Maratus > Maratus michaelseni. Next base: position 76,068,739 of record OZ007594.1, read on the forward strand.
AAGTTATTCTTGCTTATTTTGCATCTTACTCACCAATTCTGAGTCACACAAATATATTCCCTCATCAGAGAGACATGTAAATAAAAACTATGTAAAGTCTACTTACAGAGGATGAAGAATTCAATGGTTGAATCAGTGGGCAGGTTTTTTACACTCCCCTTTCCTCTTTTAATGTTGCAGCCGATTGCACAACATGCTTCTCTTTCCTCTTTGTTTTGAGAGAAGAAACTATTGCTATATACCAGCAGGCGAGCTGACAGGTTTCTTTTCGTTCTTGGCTTACACTATGATAGGATATGATAAGTCACCTAATTTCAACGGGTTGGGTAGCCTCCGTACATCTATACTCCGTTCGCTGAAACGAGATAACGAAAGTAAACAAATGCGCGTGCGGATTGGCGATGCTTAAACCTGGCGCTGTGCCAGAAGCGCCAATTGTTTGAGCCTCTGCTTTTTTTCTCAAACGGCTGTTTGTTTCTTGTCTTTCACTTTTAAAATTGACGATTTTTTTCGATTGATTTGGTATTTTATATACACAAATGGAGTGTGAAAATTCTTCTTTGAGCCCGCCTAAGAAGAGAGTAAAAAGAAAAGCTTTGAGTAAGGTGGAGAAAGATATGATTTTAAATGTATACAAAACGGAACTTGAATCGAATCCTGAACTTCCGATTTCTCATATAGGAGATAATGCTGCTCGTATAACAGGCGTAGGTAAAGCTTCTGTTTTTCGAGTGTTAAGAGAGTATAAAAAATGTGGTGTGTTAAACTCGCCGAAGAAAATAAAATTACATAAACGTGTTTTAGAAAATATAGATGATTTTGATAGGAATGCTATTAGGAGAAAAATCCACGAATTCTTTTTGAGGAATGAATTGCCAACTATAAATAAAGTTTTGGAAGTTGTAAATGATGACCCTGATTTGCCAACCTTTAAAAGGACAACATTTTATCATCTCCTGAAAGAATTAAACTTTAGATATTCACGGAGAGGACGAGACAGTACTCTCATTGATAAAAACGAAATAATTGTGTGGCGAAGAAAATATTTAAGGCAAATCAAATCTTTCAGAGAAGAAGGGCGCAAAATATATTTATATGGATGAAACTTGGTTGAATGCAGGCCATACAGTTAGTAAAGTTTGGAAAGATACCTCAGTAAAATCATCAAAACAAGCATTTTTGTCTGGTCTTTCTTCCGGATTAAAATCTCCTTCCGGAAAAGGAAAACGGATGATAATTACCCATATTGGTAGCGATTCTGGTTTCGTGGATGGAGGGCTTGACTTATTCGAATCAAATAAAAATAAAGATTATCACGAAGACATGAATTCAGAACGTTTTGAAAAGTGGTTTGGTGATATCTTATTTCGACTGGAAGATAACTGTGTGATAGTAATGGACAATGCTCCTTATCATTCCCGAAAATCAGAAAAAATACCGAATACTTCGTGGAGAAAACAAAAAATTGCTGAATGGCTTTTAACAAAAAATATCCCTTTTGAGGACGGAATGTTAAAAGCGGAACTGTTGCAGTTAGTGAAGCAAAATAAAAATAAATATGACAAGTACGCTGTCGATGAAATGGCAAAAGCACAAAATAAAACTGTCTTACGATTACCCCCCTATCATTGCGAGCTTAATCCTATTGAACTGATTTGGGCACAAATAAAGAACTTCGTTGCGAAAGAAAACAAAACATTCAAAATGCCTCATGTAAAAGATATATTCTCTCAAAGTATCAGCAAAATTGGCACTGAAGAATGGAAAAGATGCATTCAACATGTAACCAATACAGTGGAAAAACAAATGTGGGATTTAGATAATGCTATAGATAATATAGTAGATTCCATGGTAATTAATCTAGATTCAAATAGTTCCGATACTTCAACTTCATCTTCTGAATGATTTATGAGGTAAGTGGGCTTCAATAATGTAAGATATAAATAGTTTTGTACTATTTTGTATTTAACAAAATTAACTCCTGATGATTTTTATAACAATGTTGAATTCAGACGGTTTGCCCCGGGAGGAAATTCCGTTCGGCGCATTAAAATGTCCCCCTCCCGAAATATTTCAGATTTTATACTTTTAATGGTCAAAAAGTATAATCCCCCCGCAACTATATAATGTCTCGTCTGGAGGCACAGAAATCCCTCCAGGAAAAAGTATGTCGGAATTCAACGCTGTTTAAAATAAATAGAGAATAATTTATATTTTGACGTCTTAAACTTTTACATTTTTGTTTAAAATCTCGATGTAAATCGGTTAGCAACTTGTGTTGTTTTCATATAGTTATCAAAATAAATGTTTAAAAAATTAACAAATCGAAATAAAAAATAAAATTCGCCAACCTAGGGATTTGTGCCAAATGTGTGGCTCCTTGGCGATTTTTCTGCAACCCATTTGTTTACTTTCGTTATCTCGTTTCCCTGAACAGACTATAGTTGCCTTCTAATAACGAACAATACTTGGAATCTTCGTCTTAATAGGGACAGAATAGTCTCATGATGAGGACTTTTGAAGCCTGATTTTTGGAGCAGGACTATTAATTTTCTCAGCTTTTAACAATATTTCCTTCGCCCTTCACACTGGAGACTATAGGGTATTAGCAGTGGTCCTGGTAAGAGATTCATCTCTATTCTAAGACAACGATCATTCTATTTAAGCAAAATGCCGATCACAAACTCGAGTATTCATAGCTCTAGACCTTTACCATGTCTCTGCTAATGTTACTTCAACTCAGTAACACAGAATACATCATTTCGAGCGCCGCTACGCAATACCTAATAAGTTTACGAACCAAGTAATGAGTGTCTCAACCAAGCAACAAGTGTCGTAAAAATTCACCCTCCCTCACCGCCTCCAAACTGGGTGGAACCAAAAAGTTATTTTCCAAGGGGGGTTCGGGGTAAAAACAATAAGGAATGGAATGACCCAGGCGACTGTCTGGTTTCGCCGTTTCGTGGGAAAACAAACTTACCGGGTCTCACCCCACACCGTGCCAAAAAGGATCCCATGACCGTCTGTTTACATTCGCGTCATTCTGATTAAGAGGGAAACAGGGCCTTTGTATCGGGTTATAAGATACAATGCCAGCGTCCCTACGTCGCCTTTACATAAGATAACGTAATTCTCATACAGGGCGGTCGGTCTTTCTTTTAACCAAAGCCAGACTAGGTGACTACAAACACATGATTCAAGGGTTTGGCAGAAAACGTACACGACTGCCCAATACAATATGTGTGGCCTTTTACTGAGAAACCTCCCTCCCTGCAATTTATTTTTCGTATTTGAAAACAGGAAGCAAAGCTAGACTTTAAACGTTGAAATTACTTTGCAAAAAGAAAAAGAAAGAAGAAAAAATAAAAACTGATTTTATTATTATTATTATTACAATTACTTTTATTTATTTAAATTTTTATTAGAAACAGAAAAAAGAGTGCTTTTAAATAAATGTTAAAGTGAATGAAGGAATTTAATGTAGATAAAAAAAAATGGTTAAAACTAACCGTAACACTTTTATATAATCTTATGATGTAGTATATACATAACCCCATTATGTGCTTTTGAAAGCACTTTTATAATTGTAAATTGCACTGCCTGAAAATGTATACAAGTTATTTTGAAATACTTAATTAGACTTACGATAACAACAACAACAACAACAATAATAAAATCATCTCTCCCTTATATATAGATAATATGGCTATTTTATCTGCAGGACTATTCATCAACATATACGAAATCATTACAAATCTTTGTCAGTTTCACAGGCGGTCTTTGTCAGTCCTACACAGATAGTGTTTGTCAGAAAACGAAATCGTTTGCAGGCATGATGAGTGCGAATCGTTTTCGACACTCTCGACTGGGAGTGTCATAAAATACGTGATCATTTTTATGCTCAGAAACTAAAACAACTTACATATGCTGATTTGTTAATACTGTCGTCCTTCATAGAGGATGGGCATAATGAATGATTTTGATATTCGAATGAATCACTCGGGCATGCGCAAAAGCATAGTTGCGAACCTTCGTATTTTTTTTTTAATTAATTAAAACCAGAAATTTTGTAAAAACAAATAAATATTTTTTTTAAATTAAAAAATAACTTTGAATAATTAAAAAAATATATATATTTATATTATTTTTTACAACATTTCTGGTTTTAATTCATTAAAAAGAATACGAAGGTTGACAGCTATGTTTCTGAGCATGCCCGAGTGAAAGCGCTCAATGAAACTAGGAGTTTCCCGAGTAAAAGTATCCGTACATGCCCGAGTTACAATTGTCTCGTATGAACCACGGCTCCCTGAATACTTGGCCTGCGCGCTGATTCAAAACTGGCGGCAGTCGAAGGCGTATTTTTTTCAGCATTTGTACGGTCCCTCGAATTTGTACACCAATAATTTCTATAAGTTTTCTTCGCCTTATTTTTCCGAGATCAATTAAATCAAAGAAAACTTTTAGAAATTACTGGTGTGTAAATTCAGGGGACTGTACAAACGCTTAAAAAAATCCGCCTACGACAGCCGCCATTTTTGTGTCAGAGTTCAGGCCTAGTATTCAAGGGGCGGTGTATGGACTATAAATTTACGCTCGAGCAAAAAGGCAAAATGGTAAGAAAGTCGTAATTATTTCGGAACTACGTTTCGTGATTGGTGGTTATTTTCACATGTCATTTAGCAAAGCATGTGCAAGATAATGTGGCCATTCGTTCAGTTCATAAAAATATTTGAAAATGGGGTGGGTAAAAATGTATTCTGACTTCGAAAGAGTCCTATCCTAGTTTATAATGACATCGGATGGTTCCTTCAAAGAAATGCTGATAAAATTAAACATTCAAAGGCTGTCATTTTTAATTTCTTACAAAATCCGATTACTTATGGTATTTCAAAATCTACAGGAAGGCTGAGAATGCTTTCGAAACGAACCGGGCGTTTGATTATTCGCACGGTCGCAAGTAAAAGAAATTGGAAGGCAGATTATTATGACTGGGTTTCAGTATGGACTGGGATGACCAGGGCTCTACGAATTTGATAAAATCTGGTAGCCAGCAAAAATTCTAGTCGCTAGAAAATATATATTGCCCGCTACGCCCCACCCCTTTCTATAAATTGAGTAAAATTAATAACAAGCATAGTTTAGAATTGTTATTTGCAAAATTTCGAATACTACATAATTTACAAAGATAACATATAAACTAAGTTTTCTAATGAAACTTATCAAAATTATATATCTCAGAAGAAAAAAAAAAGAAATAGTGAAGAGAATGAATTAACTGGCATGTTCGGGAAATGTTGATTGCTGAATTTTTCAAATTCCGATTAGTTTGAGTTCTACAAAATCTATATCTGATGAAGATGTGTATGTGTGTGTGTGTGGGGGGGGGGGGGGGGGGAGGGGGGATATAGTGAAGTAGAAAAACAATTTTTTGCCTATTTTCTTCTCGAAGTCAGTCAAAAATTCTGATTTTATTATTTTAAAATATGCATTTGATGAACTTATTTTTGTCAAATTAAAAACAAACTTTAAAAATATATTTTGTTTGAATATAATTTCTAAGTTAATTTCGTAACTTTCCAATTTATATAACGAGACGTCTTAAGAGAAATGAAGAAAAAAATGCCGTTTGTGTTCATTTCTTAGGTCAATTTTTGTACAGAAAAAAGGCCAAATGAAATAATTTGGTCACCAGATAAAATAAACTTGGTCGCTAGTGGCGACCTAGCGACCGCATTTGTCAATTCGGGTGACCACCCCGGGAACCCAGCTTTCGCTTTAGAGTTTTAGTTCAATCCCGGATCATCAGTATGGACTATAAGAAGCGCAAATTAGAGGTCGTGAATCCTTAAATATATAAAACCACGTGTGTGTCCGAATTTAACAATTGCCCATAAAAAATTCCCACATTCAATTGGAAGAGAAACATTCGAAGAAGCAAACGAATTGTTTTAAAATTATTTCCATTGATGAAAAGAAGTTTAATTTCGATGGTACAAACAGCATTCATTCATACTGGCTTGACCACCGAAAAGAAATTGTCATATTTTGCATCCGTGAACAAGGTGGAGACTCCCAAATAAGGAAAGGGCAGCTGACGTCACTGTTGGTTAAATTACTGTTGAATAGCAAATAAAACCTATCCGTTCTCTATGACTCCTACTGTACACATAAGATGGGTGACAAATTTTGAGAACTAAGGCAAATAAATGCTTCTTCTATTTTATTCTTAAAATTCACTTAAACTTCACAATTGAAAATAAGGTAATGCAAGTTTATCATACCTGTTAAATCCGCGAAGGTGTGGTAAGTATTATCCAACTTGAGAATAAATCCAATGGCACTATTTAATCACTTTTTCATATCACTGATGAGAATAAAAACACAACATCTTTTCTAAATAAAGTATGGCTTCATGATATAATTTCTAAGTTAATTATTTAATTACTGTTAAAGAAAAAAAAAGATTAATTTACATTATTAAATTTACATCACACTATAAAAAAAGGTTAAAACATATATTTTAAGAGAAGTGTTCAGCAGGTCTGCATTTAAAAAAGGTTACTCAGAGACTAAAGTATATTAGTTCTTGGATGAGAGAAAACACAGTCAAGTCTACGTCATATAGCCTTGAACTCTTGTGGTTACACGTGTAAGTTCTTTAATGAGAATCTCACAGAAAACAGAAAAAGTACTTTGTCAGCACACGTGTTTCGTTTTACCAGCTTGAAATCGGATGGATGAATAGTCAGGCTCACGATAATAGATGAAATGTTTATATCAGAAATCACTTTCCTAACACCCCTGCTTGATTTCTGAAGTATAAATGTTCTTGAGATTTAAACCTGTTCTGTGTTTTGTAAAGTCAGGTTTGGGAAGGGGTTTCGTTAGAATGTCAGCTGTCATAGTTTTGGTTGGGCAATATTGTAGTTCAATTATTCCCTTTTTCTTAAGATCTTTTATACTGTTGTATTTTATATCGATATGTTTAGTTTTCGAATGATGTTTATAATTTTTAACCATGTTTATACAAGCTTGATTATCTTCGAATAAAGTTATGGGCAAATTTTGTTGTAGATCAAGGTCCTTTAGAAGATTGATTATCCAAACTGTCTCTTGTGCTGAAGTTGCTGCTGAGATGTAATTCAGCCTCAGCGGATGATAAGGCAACTGAATTTTGTTTCTTATTTGACCAGGAAATTGTTGTATTTCCTAATTTACATAAATTTCCCGTTGTTGATTTACGGTCATTTTTATCCCCTGCCCAATCGGAGTCAGCATATGTTGTTAGTATTGGCTCATTTTCTTTACTAATAATTAGTTTTGTTCTTGTGTTGTTTTTAAATATCTAATAACCCGCTTTACTGCGTTCCAATCCTTTTCTCTTTGTTTTTCGTTTCTACGACTCAAAATGTTCACAGCGGCGGCTATGTCTGGTCTGGTTATTGTAGCTATATATAACAATGTTCCGATAGCTTGCCTATATTTACTGTTATTAGGAAGTAAATTTTCCTCATCAATTATGTTTAAGTACCCGGGTTCCATCGGAGTATCACAGGGTTTCGCTTCCTTTAAATCGAATTTTTCGATCAGTTCTTTTATTTTGTTTCTTTGATCAAATGCGAAATTTCCTTCTTTACTTCTTTTTATGTTTATCCCCAGATAATAATTTACAAGTCCTAAATTTTTGACTTCATATTCCTTTCTTAATTGTTCTATTATTTCATTTATTTCTTTAGTTTCCCCTGAAATTAACAAATCATCAACATATATAATGATATATGTTGTATTATTCTTTAATTTTCGTGTGAAGAGACATGGATCGGAGGTGCTTTGCACACAACCAAGTTTAGTTAAACTTTCTTCTAATTTAATGTTCCATGCTCGTGCGGATTGCTTCAATCCGTAAATTGATTTTTTTAGTTTGCAAATTTTATTTTCCTCTCCCGGTATTACATGCCCTTCTGGTTGTGTCATATAAACTTCCTCTTCTAAATTTCCATGGAGGAATGCAGTTTTGATGTCTATATGATTTACATCAAGATTTTTATACGCTGCACATGCTAGAAAAGCTCTTATTGTTGTATACGTTACTACTGGAGCGAAGGTTTCAAAATAATCGCTTCCGTATTTTTGAGAAAAACCTTTGGCTACAAGACGTGCCTTATATTTTTCTATTTCATTATTTTCATTATATTTTTTGGTGAATACCCATTTATTCCCAATTACTTTTATTCCAGGTGGTGGATCAATTAGTTCCCATGTTTTGTTTTTTCTTAATGAATTAATTTCTTCATTAGTTGCTTCATACCATTTGTTCCTATCAAATGAGTTTTCGATTTTCGCTATATCTTTCCACTCTGTTGGTTCAACAATTTCATTTTGTTTAGTAATATAAGCTAATCTATCGGGCGGAACTCCCCTGTTTGATTTTTGAGATCTTCTAGGTTCGTTTTCGTTTAAATTTTCCTCATTGTCTGTTTGTTTATCTTCCTGCATGTCTATAAAGAATTTTGAGGAATCTCCCCCTGCTTTTTCAGGTTGTTTCTGAACTTCTAATTCTTCTCTCATATCAATGTTTGATTTTTTTTCGTTTTCATTTGAATTAGAGTTTTCTATAAATTTAACAGTTCTTGCCCTTATTACTTTATTATTGCCAATGTAGATCCTATATCCTTTTGATCTATTATCATAACCTATAAATGTTCCTTTTATTGCTTTATCATCGAGTTTTCCTCTTTGGGATTTATCGAGATAAGCATAAGCTTTGCAGCCAAATACTTTTATGTTTGATAAATCCGGTTTTTTGTTTGTCCATAGCTGGTATGGAGTTGAATTGTGTGACTTCGTTGGAAGTCTATTTATAAGATACACAGCTGTATTTAAAGCTTCGGCCCAAAATTTATTTGGAAGCTGGGCTTCCGATAATAGGCATCTTGTCATTTCGACTAAAGTCCTGTTCTTTCTTTCCGAAACACCGTTCTGAGGTGCACAATGCGGAATAGTGAACTGGTGATGAATACCTTCATATTTTAAGAATTTTTCTAATTCTTCGCTAGTGTATTCACCCCCATTGTCTGATCGGATTTCTTTAACTGTGCGACCGAATTTATTTTTCGTTATGGCTACATATTCTTTTACTTTGGTAACTACCTCACTTTTTTTCGATAAAAGAAATACCATAGTAAACCTACTATAATCATCTGTGAATTTGAGAAAATATTTCTTCCCTCCTATACTTTCTGTTTGCATCGGACCACATACATCCGTATGCACCAGATCGATCGCCTTCTTAGCTCTGTTCTCACTCTATTTTGGATACGGTTCATTTGTTAGTTTTCCTTTTATGCAACTCTCACAAATTATGTCATGTTTGCAATTTTGAATTTCTAAACCTATTGCTAAATTGTTGGATAAGAGTTGTTTAATTGAATTAACATTTCTATGACCTAATCTCTTATGCCAAAGCTCAATGCAGTTTTAATTCTTGCATTGTTCAGCAAAATTGACATAGATTTCTTGCTTTGGTTTGTATAGGTCAATTTCATATAAATTTTCTCTCTTTTTTCCTTCTAAGAGAGTTTTTCCATTATAGGATAAGTTACAGGTGTTATTTTCAAACATGAATTCATAACCATACTTTGTAGCTTTCGTAACCGACATTAAATTTGATTGAATATCTGGGACATATAAAACGTCCTTTAAAGTTATGTCATTTGATTGTGTCCGTAATTTTATTGTATCTGTCCCGTGCGATTCTAGTGTTGTTCCGTTTGCTATCGTGACAGTATTTTTGTTGTTATTGTCAATGTCAACAAATACATTTATGTCATTACAAATATGTGAACTGCTTCCAGAATCGACAATCCAAGTAGATTTAGATTCATTATGTGCGATTAATGATAATTTTTGAGACACTGTATTTTCTAAAGTGTTTTGATTTTCTTCGCTTTTACTCTCTTGAATTTGTGTGTTTATTTCTGCTTTTGTTTCCGGAGTAAAATTACTTGCTTCAAAGCATAAAGACGAATTTTGTCTGTATTTTTCATTTGTTTGGTTCTTAGAATTTTTATTCTTAAGAAACCAACAATTTTGTCGCACATGGTTTTTTCTTTTGCAATTCGTTCTCTTTTTGGATATGCCCTAGTGTTTTGTTTTTGTTTATTATATGTTTTGTATACATTTTCATGCGATGAATTGGAGCTTTCTTGTCTCCTTTGAAATTCATCTGTTAGTTTTCCTTTTATAAATTCAGAATTTAATTCGGTCTCTGATCGGGCCTCTAATGCCGTGATCAGAGTATCATAGCTAGGTGGACGGGAGCACAACAAAAGTGCAGATAGATGAGAGTCCTTAATCTCTTCTCCTATAGACTTTAACTTATCAGCGGTTTCTAATATTTTAACTATATGGTCATTCATATTACCATTTTCAGCTAGTTTTATACTATACAATTTTCTCAGTAAATATAATTTACTAGATAAATTCGCGCGCTCATGTATTGTTTTTAATGCTAACCATGTAGCTTTAGCTGATGTTTCGTTTTTTATATAAATCAGTTGGGAGTCTTCTAAGCTCAAATTTATAATAGCCCTGGCTTTATTGTCTCTCTTCGTCCAATCGCATGTTAAGGGTTTGGCGGATCATCAGTTATCTGGTTGTTTAAATCCTCTTTCATTAACAACATCTCTACCTTGAACTTCCAAATCGCGTAATTATTGGAGTTCAGTTTATCTATGCTGCACATTTCTTTCATATTTGAAGCCATGATGTTGTATTTTTATTAATTTTATTAATACTTTGATAGATTCTATTAATCTTTAAAACAATAGTTTATTATTTAAAATATAGTTATTGATTTTATTTCTCTTTCTTATTAGAGAGCGGTTTTGCCTTGTTCAATTCTCAGCGCTCATAATCTGATAAATTTTGAGAACTAAGGCAAATAAATGCTTCTTCTATTTTATTCTTAAAATTCACTTAAACTTCACAATTGAAAATAAGGTAATGCAAGTTTATCATACCTGTTAAGTCCGCGAAGGTGTGGTAAGTATTATCCAACTTGAGAATAAATCCAATGGCACTATTTAATCACTTTTTCATATCACTGATGAGAATAAAAACACAACAGCTTTTCTAAATAAAGTATGGTTTCATGATATAATTTCTAATTTAATTATTTAATTACTGTTAAAGAAAAAAAAAGATTAATTTAAATTATTAAATTTACATCACACTATAAAAAAAGGTTAAAACATATATTTTAAGAGAAGTGTTCAGCAGGTCTGCATTTAAAAAAGGTTACTCAGAGACTGAAGTATTAGTTCTTGGATGAGAGAAAACACAGTCAAGTCTACGTCATATAGCCTTGAACTCTTGAGGTTACACGTGTAAGTTCTTTAATGAGAATCTCACAGAAAACAGAAAAAGTACTTTGTCAGCACACGTGTTTCGTTTTACCAGCTTGAAATCGGATGGATGAATAGTCAGGCTCACGATAATAGATGAAATGTTTATATCAGAAATCACTTTCCTAACAACGATTTGATTGGTCAACGTTAAACAGGTCTATGATATGACTGTCCTACGTCGCCATGACGATTCCTGCAATGATAGCTACGACAAAAATGTAGTGATAGATTGGTTGACGGAAGTGTTCGTTTGTAAATATGCTCTTTTCTTATGGTTTGGGCTGCATTTTCCTTAGGAAATAAGCTGAGAATTGCGTTTCTAGAAGGATAACAAAATAGACATAGATATATTCCCTTGTTAGAACGCCATTTGTGGAATCAGGGTGAAAAAATTATGGGTCTTAATTATATTTTTCAACAATTCCCTTTGCAAAAGGCGTGAAAATGTCCCACACTTCATTGGCTAGCAATTGGTCCAGACCTAAATCTCATGAAGAACTTTTCGGTATTATAGGGCGCAGTATCTACTGAAAATTGTCAAATGATTCAATATAACCCAAAAGCAGAATCATATTCTGCTATTTACGAAGCATGGCATGTTTTGTGTCTTCCACAAGCTCGAAACCTTGCAAACTTTATGCTAAAATGATGTATTGAAATTATTTAACACAAAAGAACAACAACCAATATGCAAAATCACTCTAATTGAAAAAAAAAATCCGTTCCGTTTTTGTTATTTTGCTTCTGTTGCATATCCAGTGAATATACAATTTATTAAATTGTAATAGTAAAAATTGTTTTATAAAAATTATAGTATTGCTTATTTAGTTTGATAAAATTAATTTATATGGTTTATATGTGGATTAATATTAATTATATATATTATTTAGTCACTTAAATGATCATTCCTATCATTTTACACTCCAGTATTCCAGGCAACCGACTTCCCAAAGACTTTCAGAAAATTGGTGGAGCTTCAGTATTTTCAAAGCGCAGATTTCATAGGAAAATGCCGATTAACAATGTATTAAGTTTTACATTTCACTAATGTGAAAAAAGTAACCTGAATTTAGTTTTAAGATTCCATGTCTAAAAATAAGTGATAATTTAGCTGGCCCATCATGAAAAGATAGAATTATCTCGCTAATAATTGTTTCTTTCGTCTTTCCCAATAATCTCTTTGTCTAGCTTTAATTTTTATCATCAAATTTAATGTGGTTCATAACTGCTTTGAATAAAATTCAACATTGCGACAGCTACTGTTGGGCGATTGCTCGATAATTCTATAATCGGAACAATCGCCACCAAGTCTAATAACAATCGGCTCAGCAAAGAAGTCGTTACCCAAGATTTACAATCGAGATGTTCGTTTGCTCTATTCGATTGTGTCATCATTTTTCAATTCTGCCAATTTTCTGTAAAATGTGAAATGAATTCCTAGTAGCAAAGTAATGTTGTTCCAATAATATTTCGATTGGCCATATCTTGGCAACGAAATGTTGTTTCAAAATTGGGATGTTTACATTTTGCTAATATTGCACCAATATTGTCTAAAAATATTTTAAAACTTTATTTCTTTATTTCCAAAGTAAAGTTAGCATTTCTGCAACATTCGTTGAAATATTTCCAATGTAAAGTCAATATTTAATCAATAGTATTTAATCATTGGTATTTCATCGGAAGCATTTCCAACGAATGCAATATTGACTGAATATTGAGCCTTAATATAGCCAATATATCCACTATTGGTTTGTTTAGGAATGACTATATGAGAAAATATATTCAAAGAAAATCCGAAATCGAATGTCAGAAATGATAACAAATTCAGCTATCATAGAACAAAAAAATATTTTTAGGAGCTTGCTTAAAATATGTATTACATTAACAAGCTGTTCTTTACAAGGAAACAGATTGAGAGTGATTTAGGACCTAGACAAGGTATCGCTTTGAACGGGTTGTTACTTTAATTCGGTTCTTAGAAAAAATATTTTTGCGCCTCTCAACAACATGAAACTTTCTGACACATTCCTTTTTAAATGCAAAAGCATGATAATTAACAGATATGACTTTTGTGGGGGAATCGATTTGGAATCGGGTAGGATTTTCAATAAATCTATTTATTGCACATTGTGTCATAAGCGATTGCAGTTTCAAGACAACTATTTTTGTGCTGTCGCGTCCCGGAAACCTGTTCAAAGCATCAATTTTGACAGCATTTTGATAGATCCTTTGTCTTTGTAGAAAGACGGAAAACTCTACTCGATTTCATAGTTTCTGGATAACAACATCTGCTAAGTTCACGTGCCTACACTTAAAATTGATTTCGTGAATGAGTAAGAAATTTGCGAGTTTGGATTTCAGCGGTATTACGTTAGGTTCAAGTTCAATTTAGAAGATAAGAACGCGTGTTCAGTTAGAAGTGTTTGCAGAGCCATGGATAAAAAAAAATTAGCTAACATGACATAAGTGGTGAAGCGAACACTTTATTTAAGGAAAACATAAGTTTACTAATATATCGTGACACACACGTTAACTAATCGCAGTCAATTAGTAATTGCTACCAATGTAGCACATGTGGTTCGTCCATCATAAATGGATTCGGGTGTCTCGGGATTCCCATAAATCATCGGGTGGTTGGCATTCTGCAAACTGAGATTGGGACTTTCACCATTTTGGGTGACCTTTAGCTGCCAAGGCCGTTGTCTTGAACTATCCTTTATACATGATTTTTATTAATTCCACACAATAATCAAGTCTTATTACAAATTATTCTTAGATATATCTTCAGAATCTCCGGAAATCCCCACACAAGTTGACAATTTTTGTTATACATGATCCATGGAACAGACACACCGTTAAAAATTTTGTGCTTGGTAGAACGAACTTTTGGTGCTGCTTTAGCCTCAACCATGAGATAAAGAAATCTCGTACCAATGTTTGGAGCTCCTGTTGAACCATACCTCCAAATGTTGGTACGAGAATTACCCATCTTATGGTTGCAGCTACTGCAGCACTAAAAAATGGTTAAATCCAGCGCAAAGTTTTTAAAAGTGTAGCACAGAACATAATTACGGCACGAAGAACAGGAAGGATTACCGCCCGCCCAGAATGCAGCTGCATGCGGTCAAGCCAGGCACTATCGTGATAACAGCTGAGTGCCTTACAAGGAAGGTCTCCAATAGCGCATACTCAAAAAAATTTGAAAAAAATTACAGAATATTCTTTTCATGAGGATATATATGTCTATAAAAGAAATTTCTGCGGAACCTCAATATAGTTGTCCGTAAAAAAAAAAAAAAAAAATCATTATTTGTGGATTTATTGTCGGTTGGCGACCCTATGAATTTTTTAAAAAACGCCCTCATGATAAATACTCTTTAAGGAAAATATTTTTACTCTTCCTACTCAGCTAATTTAAGTAAGTTTAACTTAAGAAATACACTTTACAGTTTTGTCATATACATTTACATGTATATATAATGAAATTTAACCATCGTATTCTACGGTTTAGGACAAAATTTAAATTGATTAAAAATGTCTCAAATTAAGAATCAAAGTCCGATTCTGAGCATTGTCAATTTCAAATCGACATTGTTAGTGTCGGAGACAACAAGAGAAAACTATTGTTGCCATGGAAGCAACGACATTCAATATAGATATACAGGGTGTTTCAGTTAAACGTTTCAGAACTTCTAAGAGGGGTAGGGTACATCCTGACAGCTCGAAATCATATAGCAATGTGGGGTCGGAAATGCTTTCCTTAACCCTTTGCGGCGCAGAGAATTTCCATTGCTTAACTATTGAAATTAATGAATGACACCAGAATTTGAAAACGAACTTTCTTGTAAATATGAAAAAGCTATATTTCGCGCAACTAATAAACCGTATTTTTTTAAACAAAAATTCTGGTATCAGTGAGGGTTTTGGGAATTAAAATTAAGTGGTTTCATAAACATACTTAATTTTAATTCCCAAAACCCTCACTGATACCAGAATTTTTTTTTTTAAATACGGTTTATTAGTTGCGCGAAATATAGCTTTTTCATATTTACAAGAAAGTTCGTTTTCAAATTCTGGTGTCATTCATTAATTTCAATAGTTAAGCAATGGAACTTCTCTGCGCCGCAAAGGGTTAAGGAAAGCATTTCCGACCCCACATTGCTATATGATTTCGAGTTGTCAGGATGTACCCTACCCCTCTTAGAAGTTCTGAAACGTTTAACTGAAACACCCTGTATAAATTAAAGGGCTTTCTTAATCGTTCAGTTACTGTTAAAATACACTTAAAACTTATCCAGCCGGCGAAACCGTGTAAATTAAATAACTTCAGCAACGCGCAACTTATATTATATATGCTTATCGAAAAAATAATAAATTATTTCATCATTTAAGTTTAAATTCATAAAGTACTGCGCATCTAAACAATCATTTAACAAGGAATTTTCAAATGCATTAAAATCGCTTGCACTTGGCGAGTAAAAAGTGTTGCGCTCCAAATCGCGTCTTTTTGCGCCAAATACTCAAATGTATTTTTTTTTTTTTTTTTTTTTTTTTGCAGATTTTCTACTGGGATTCTGCAGCTAAATGTGACTGATCCTTTATAATGAACATGAGTAGTTCCATTAGCATTTTTTTTCAAAATATTCTGAGTATACGCTTTAAAGATACCTTCCTTGTTAGTCTCTACGCACGGGGACTCGATTGGGACATTGTTGGCTAACGGCTGGTAAATCGGATATTCCTAAACATAGGCCAACTTTGGCCATAATTGGAGAACATTATCCTAACCCTTTTAAGCTACTTTGGTAATCTCTTGGAAACCTAATGAAATGCAAAAAAGAGTCTTACCTGCAAATGAAAGGGTGTCGGCAAGACATCATGATGGTCCTTTCACTGATTGCGTGCTGTTGCTGTTGCGTTTCGATAATATGGGCTTTCTTAAGTATCTTCAAAGCAAAAGTTTTCTGTTTCTCATATATATATTGCACCTAGAAAACAAATAGACATTTAAATCATAAAAAGGAAAAAAAAATCTAATACAAACAGTTATTAGGAATATAAAATATCTCTCTCTCTAAAGCGTACGTAATTTTTTAAGCTATTTTTGCGCTTTAAAAATTTGATATTAAAATTTAGATCTGCTAATTTTATATTCTGAATAACAGTTTTAAATAAAGTATTTAACTAAGTAATAAGCATTTAATAAGCATAATAAGTATTTAATAAGTATTTAACTAAGTAAAGTATTTAACCGCGAATGCGCGGCAGCATATTACTGCTTATTTTACTGTTTATCACTGTTAATTTTACGGTATAATACTGACAGCTGGGGTGCCAGTATTATACTGTAAAATCAACATTTTTTTTTTTTTGCAGTGTGTGCATGAATATAAAATTAAATCTTACAAGTTGTACTCTTCCGAAACCTCCGACTCCCAGAGTGGCTATAACGTCCAGGTCATCGAGTTGTATGTGTTTATACTCTTCTTCCAGACTTACCGTTGAAGAAGTTAGGTTTGATATCCTACAATAAAATATATCCATATTATTAAAGCGGAAAAAAAAATAATAATAATAATAGTCAAGGAAAAAAAAACACCAAACCAAATTACAGCAAATGAACTCTGAAAATACACAAATGATTTTACCGGTTTCTCTACCTCATAATTTTTTATTAAAGAATATGACGAAAAATATTAACAAATTTGTAATTTACATTTCAAAAAGTTTTTTTAATAACACAAACGAAGTTACATATGAAAATGGCTAAAGTTGCAACTCTAACGCTAGTAATCAAATAACGATTATAATCAAATAATAATTAATGTTAAAATTTTATCAAATTTATCAAAAAGCTGTTAATGAATTATGAATATAAAGTTAGATAGATAGATAATACATAATTCGTTAATAATTTTTTGATAAATTTGGTAAAATTTTAATATTAATTATTATTTGATTATACAGTAATCCCTTGACATTCGCGGTTTTAACATTCGCGAGTTTTGATTATTTGCAAATATGAAAATGCGGAAAAACTTAACATTCGCGAGAATCTGACTTGATTATTCGCGATTTTTTTTTTTTTTTTGTCTTTTTCGTTTTCAGAATTTATAGCGGTTAAAGATTATTTTTCCTGTGCTTTCTTAGTATCTATTTAAAAATCAACATTCAGTTGTGAACTGAAAAAGGAGCGAATGTTTTAGGAAAGCAATATAACAACAGCAGCAGAATAGTCATTGCAATGAGCATATTAGTAGTGGTAAAGTAAAAGGTGCAGGTTCTCGCAGAGATGGGGCTGAAGCTGCACTTAGATAGAACATAAAAGCATTTCTGAAGCATTTAGTTGTATTTAAATATCGTGTTTTAATATTGTATCGCATACTGACCCACTACTACATTATCATCTCTTTGCGAATAGAGAGAGTCGAAATTACTTTATACAAAATCTATGCTTTTTTAGCAGTGATTATTTTCCCAGTCAGTTAGTTTGAATTATCTTCAATAAATAAATTTCATATTTATGAACATGTGTGTACATTCACCTTCTACATATATGTTATGCATAACGTATTGTTAATACATATATTCTTTTGTTCTTTAAAATGTTGTGTGACTCTGATTAAAATTTTATAGAACATAACCCCTTTTTTAGTATAGATAGATAGACTCAACATTCGCGGATTTGGCATTCGCAAGGTTTTCCTCGAACGTAACCCTCGCGAATGTTAAGGGATTACTGTAATCGTCATTTGATTAATAGCGTTTAGAGTTGCAACATTACGCATATATAACTTGAATTGTGTTAATAAAAAAACTTTTTGTTTTGTACTTTACGAATATGTAATAATATTCTTTGTCATTTTCTCAAATCAAAAGTTATGAGGTAAGGACACAAGGACAGTCATTTATGGACACATCCTGTATTTTACCGATTTCCTATAGAAAATAAGAAAAAAAATTGAGGAGAAAATTTGCATCTTAGCACGATTATTATACAATAGAGATAAAAGAGACATAAAGTCAGATTTTAAATGAGCTTAGCATAGAAATGTTTAAAGGCTTTTATAAAAACCTGACTTATTTACATTATTTTCTATGAGAGTCGTGCTATTCCATTTAAATACGTCGAATCAGTTGTAAGTGCTCTGGGGAGAGGAGAATTTTTTTCTTACTATATTTGTAGTATCACATTGCAGTGACGGATATCTGAGATTATTATATCCGATGCAGTTCAGATATATATACAGGGTGTTTCATAAAAGATGAGCAAAACTTTAAGAAGGGATAGTATGCATCCAAACAAAAAACTTTTATCAAAGAATGTATGGTCGTAATTAAAACGCAAAGGTGCTAGAGGGCGCCGAAGGTGATGTTGTTATACGATGCAAAAACACACAAAAACGATTAAGTGACAAAACAAGTCGCTCTCCTTACAATCGTTGAGCCTCTGAGCCATTTCCATTTGAAGTTACGTAGACAAAATGTATATTAACCTTTTCCCTATTGGTGAAGGGAAACATCTTCCGATACGTTCCTACCGCGATTGACACTTGCATACTCGGATAAGCGGCTTTTATGTATTAATCCAGGCGAAATTTTGCATACGCGTTCTACTTCTTCCCCAAATCACATTTGCATGCTATTCGTTCTTCTCTCGAGTCTGCTATAGTCAGTCCAGGGGAAATGTACCAAAAAAAGGCGTTACCTTGCAAAAGGTCGGCAGAAGATTTTTTTTTCCGACTTCTATATAATGAGGACAGCATGGAAAAACCGAATTATCCAACAAAATTTCTTAAGGGAGAATTTTCTGTAGCCAAAAAACACCAAAATTTTGGAACTTTTTTTGTTGTTTTTTAAATATCTCGAGACCCGTTGCCGTAGTGTATTATTTATTAATTACGATGTTAAAGAGGACAAAATTCTCTACAACTTTCAGATTTATAACTTTTTTATACACTCAATAGCAAGCGCAGTACGACATTTCAAAAATAAGACAATTATTTCAATTTCCTTAAAAACCGTGAAAAACGTAGTATTGTCCCGATGATTCAAATGTTCCCCACGAATTTAACCATGGTTGTCATCTTCGACATATTGATAGCAGTAAATTATATGTTATTTGCACCCCCCCCCCCCTTATTCTTAAGTGCAGTACAGCTTTTCAAAAATGAGGCTATTTTTCCAACTTACATACCCGCTCGATTATAGAGAGTGGGTATAAGGAAGAGGAGACGAGTGACAAATAACTGCCATGAATAAAGAAAAGATACATCTAGAGCAGGGGTTGCTAAAACTATGGTACGCGTACCAGTACTGGTACAGGAAGCTCTGGCTATTGATACGCAGAAATCCGATACTGGTACGTGGAATAAAATACAGAAAGCAGCATATCATATGAGACACCCTGCCACTGTATCTCACGATAGAGGAACGAAGTGAACTCATTCAGCTCTCCTGTGATGAATTACTGGAGTCCACATTCAAAAGGATGAATGTCACAGATTTTTTGTTGGCGAGAATATGAGAGTACCGTTTGATATCGTCAAAGTCTGCTTGTGTTTAGCACAACATATATCTGTGAATGTGCTCCCCCCTCTCTTCGTTACATCAAAAACAAACACAGAAACTAAACATCGAATGTGACTTTATGACTAAAACTACCTAATATTGAGCCAGACACGAGGAAGCTGTAACTTGATAAAACAAGTCCACCCTTTTCATTAGCGATAGAAGCAAATTAGCCTACTGTAACAGTATATGAATCAGTGTGCGCCAATATGTCATTAAGTATTGTGCCTTTTTTCCTATACCAAAACATTTTTTTTTAATTGTATGCATTATTAAAATTTAATGATGATACTACTTTTTACTTGGATGTTATTACAAAGCAGCAAATCTTACAAGGAAGGTCACCATAATCGCATACTCAGAAAATTTTGAAAAAATTACAGAATATTCTTCTCATGAGGATATATACGTTTATAAAAAAATTTGCTGCGGAACCTCGATATAACGTCCGTAAAAAAAATATGAAAATTTCGTGTTTTGGCAATTTATCGCTGGGTTGGCAACACAATGAAATTTAAAAAACAATATGCATTTACGATAAATTCTCTTTTAGGAAAAAGTTTTCTACTCTTTATACTGAACTAGTTAAAGTAAGTTTAACTTAAATAATTTCACTTTTATAACTACGGTTTTGCCATAAATATTTATATGTACATTTAAAAGAAAATAAACGATCGCATTCTACGGTTTAGAAAAAAAATTGAATTGATTAAAATTGCTTTAAACTAAAAATTAATTGTGTGATTCTGAGCGCTGTCAATTTGTCATCGGTACTGTTAGTGCCGGAGACAACTAGTGAAAAGTCTTGTTGCCGTGGAAACAATGACTTATTCAAAGTGAAATGTTTAATGAAAGAGTGTTTAATCGGACATTTACTGTTAAAATACACTTAAAACTTAATGAGCCTTCAAAACTGGTATAAAATTAAATAACTTCAGCAATAGTTAATCTGTATATGTATCACATAACTTTATAGAAAAAATAATAAACTATTTAATCGTTGAAGTTTAAATTCATAAAGTGCTACGCATTTAAACACTCATTTAACCAGAAATTTTCAAATACATTAAAATCGCTTGCATTTGGCGACGAAAAAGTTTTGCTCGCCAAATCGCGTCTTTTTGCGTCAAATACTCGAAAGTATTTTATTTTTTTACAGATTTTCTGCTGGGATTCCGCAGTTCAATTTGACTGATCCGAGGCTAACGATAAAGAAAGGCTACCGCGGTGTTTTACGCGTATCTTTTTTTACAGACCGCGGGAGTCACGTGATGTTCGAATGCACCAATGCAGGTGTACGAAAAGAGCATCATCACGTCACTCTAGCGGTCTGTAAAAAAAGATAAGTGGAATGCACCGCGGTAGCCTGCCTTTTTCGTTAGCCTCGGACTGATCTCTTATTACGTACATGAGTAGCTTCATTAGCATTTTTTTCAAAATATTCTGAGTATGTGCTTTAAGGAGACCGTCTTTGTTAGTACCAATTTAGTTATGTAATCATTCATTTTTAAATACAATAAAACATGCTATGACGGAAAGATGAAAGACCGAAGATATATTTCGCTTTAGGCAGGTTCCTTTTTATAGGTTTTTCTATATTAGCTTTACGTTTTTTATCTGGTGGTACGCAGAAGTATGAACTTCGATTTAGTGGTACGTCGGTCTAAAAGTTTGGGAACCCCTGCTCTAGAAGAACATGATCCTGATATATCTTCTGTCCAGGAAACTGGACACTAATAATCCTACAACAGTCCCATCAAAGAGACAAAAATATTGTTAAATATCCCGTAGAAATTATTATTATTAAAATACATTTTTTCATTTAGCTTATGCCGTCATATTGCGTACCTTACTTTATTGTGTAGGGAAAGTGGACTTGAATGAGATATAGGGGATGAATGTAACAACAAAAATGTTTATATGTTCTACAATCATAAATAACTCGGTATTTCATTTGATAGATGGTAGCACTGAGATAATTCAACAGTTGTAGTTTCAAAACAGTACATATTACAGAAGATTAGAATATTCCCCAAAGTGTATTTTTCATCAACCAAAGTAAGTTTTTCTGTTTTAGCTTTAAAGCATTTAATAGATAAAATCTTAAAATTTTATATATTTTTGCACGCTAAAATGTTATAATTTCTTGTTATATTTATATAATAAAAGACAATATTTACAATTGACAATATTTACTAAAACTAATATTTTGAAAATTTTATGAAAATAGTTATCTCAAATATTTTATTGATAGAATTTTTAAATTTTACAAGCGATATAAATGCATAATATTAGTTAATGAAATAATATGTTGTCATTTTTATTGTAGATATCTTATAAGGTAAAAATATTTATTACCTAAGATATATTTTTTGAGTCCCTCTTTTTATATAGAACTACAATCCAATGTTTGATATACTTGAAACAGTAAAACATTAAAACATATGTCATCAATAATCGGTAAATAAAATATACCATTGTACTATAAAATAAAATGTTTATGGTATAAAATGAACAATATGCATGCATTATAAAAATAATTATTAAAATTAAACAAGATTTTTTTTTATTGAAACTGTCGTGCCAATAAGTTACTAAATACTGAGATATTATTTTAAACAATACTTTAAAATTAACAATTGTATATACTTAAAGTTATTGTCTAAATATGAAAATTGTCTTAGTCATCCACACTCTCCCCTACTTACTAAATTATATAGGTTTATTGAATTTAAAATTTGACTGTTGTGATGAAAATGAAGAAGAGGATGTGCAAATAATAGATAATTTTCTGCTGTCAGTCTGTAGAAGTTGACATACATCATTACATCCGTGAGGGACATTTGAATCATCGGGACAAAACTACGTTTTTCACGGTTTTTATGGACATTGAAAAAATTCACTTATTTTTGAAATGTCGTACTGCGCTTGTTTTAAAAAAAGTTGTAAATATGAAAATTGTAGATAATTTTGTCCTCTTTAACATTGCAATTAACAAATAATAAGCTACGATAACGGGTCTCGAGATATTTAAAAAACTACAATAAAAGTCCCAAAATTTTGGTGTTTTTTGGCCACAGAAAATTCTCCCTTAAGAAATTTTGTTGGATAATTTGGTTTTTCCATGCTGGCCTTATTATATACAAGTCAAAAAAATAAAATCTTCTACCCGACCTTTTGCAAGGTAACATGTACATTTCCCCTGGACTACTAGTCTCTCGAGTCTTCTAGTGTCGTTCTTCTCTCGATAATTCGCAACGTCGCAACAGCAATGGAGCTTTAGCGTTTGCAAGAATCAAGTTTCCAAGTGCACCAGCACCTTTGCGTTTCATTTCCGACCATGCATTCTTTGTTTAAGTTGTTTGTTTGGATGTGAACTATCACCTCTTAAAGTTTTGCCCATCTTTTATAAAACACCCTGTGTATATTTTTAAATGGCAGTATTGTTAAATAATAGGATCATTGTGTAAAAATCGTTAAAATAAAGCATAATACATCTTGTATTGAATTATAAAGTACGCTATTTCGCTACAGGCATTTCAGATTGCATAAAACATTCAGCTATATAATGACCATTAAATACAATAGAGTACCACTAATTTGTGAACTTGTAATCCGAAAAAGCCTGCAATCCTCGCTGCATTTGTGAGTATAACAAAGACATTTAGCAAAAATATCCTTATAAGAAAAATGGACTTTTTTAAGCATCTTTATAATATTTTATAATAATGAACTTATGATTTTTTTCATTAGTAATATTTATTTCCGATATGTATTATAACATAGCATTTAAAATTTGTCTTTACAGTTTAAAACAATAGCCAGAATAATATTTTTGTTTATTTATTCATATAATAATTTAAAAGTTGCTGAAAACCTCAGTTTGAGTTCGTCAAAATATTTCTTGCAAATGAATGATGGTGCATGTTTAAACATTAAATTTAATTTTTCATAAATTATTTACATTAATCTATTATTATAAAGAAGATATTACAAAAAATTCAAAAATTTTAAATATTATCCATGAGAGTAGATTATATTTTTAATAATTTTATGTACAACAGAATTACACTGCAAAAGCGAATAAAAAATAGTTTTTTTTTTCAATAACAACTCATTAACGATGTTTAAAAAATGTAAAAACAATAAATTTCTAATTTTAATTCGCATTTTATTGATAATACAGGACTTTAGCTTAGATCTTTACATTAATTATCTAAATTTGTTCAAATTGCAGTCCAAGAAAAAAAAGAGCGCCCATTAAAAAAAAGCGTTTGGGTAAAACTTGTACCAAAACAATGGTTGGAGTATCATAGTTGAGATTTATTCCAACACAGTGAAAAATGCCGGGACCAGGACTCGAACCTGGGTACTTTGGCTTGGCGTTACTGAGCTATCCCAACGATATCCTGGCTGGCATATTTCGCTCTTATTTGTTGGACAATGCTGCGAAATGCAGCTCTAATTTCATGCATCCGAGCTATAACTATATTATTTTACATGATGAATCTAAAATAACATGGAAACTCCTTCATCCCATGAAATTTTTACCAAATTTTAATTTTCAAATGTTAACACCCACATTTAACATCATATTTATTGAGTTCTTTGGATCAAGAAAGATCGGAAAAGGTATAGTTTATATATCTTTCCTTTAATCTTCATAGAGTTAAAAAATATCAAAGCTTCAGGATGCTTATGCTAAAGTTGAATCCATGTGATTTTTTTTTATGCCTTCTCATAATGAATTATTATTATTATTATTATTATTTTTAATGAGATACAATGAATAGATCCAAGCTTATTACATTGATTTTTTCGATTCAAAAACTGTTTTTTAAGTTATGAAAATTGTTGATAAATTCATAATAAAAAAAATAAAGAACTATGGTCCATATTAATTTTTACTTAGAACGAACCCCAATCGTCAAAAGTATAGGTGTGTAGATTTATAGCTCATTAAATTATTAGTTTTTGATGAATAAATAATTTTTACTCTTCGGCAGTCTAAGGGGTATTGTTGAAATCCAAAAAAGAGAAAATCTTCAGGAAATCACCGGAAACATTCTATTGAATTATTTTTCTTATACTGCGAGTTTAATAAGAATTTTCACACAATTTACCTAATTAGCTAATAAAATGTTTCCGGTACTTTTATTTGTGAGATCTTATGTTAATTTTTCGAAATTTATGGCTAAACCCCTAACACATTTTCTTTTACAAGCGTATGAAGGCTTAATAACAAAGAATATAAACTATATTCGTTTCCGGGGCTCAAATGTGGTTAAAAATAGCAGTTACAATTTAAAAATAATAGTAGTTTTGTAGACAAATCCTATTTCAAATATTGCATTTATATTTGGAATGTAGACACAATTCCTATAGTCGAATGATACTCCTCGCATCTCTCTTCGACAATTTGGTAATAAAATAGCATCAGGTGGTGCGTTTTATTATTGGACTTTATATAAAAGAAATTGTAAACAAAAATATACTAGACACGACTCATAAGCTGCGCAATTATTTAACCTGTGGTCCCAAACTGTCCGGATTTGTGGTCTTCTATTTATTTATATTCCATAATAAAAATTTTATATACAAATTATTTTCTATATAAACTCTTGCTCTAAAATTACAATTCTTTAGTAGTCACATTGTCATGTCCATTTACGATTTTTTTTTTCCAAATAGAGATTTTGGAACTGATAATGCAAAATTCAATTATAGCAACTAGTAAGGCAGGCTGAAATAATTATTCTTACACTGTAAAAAAAAAAAAAAAAAATCTCAAATTGATAGAAGAATGCTGTCAATTTTGGCGCCAGTGGAAAACCGTTTATTTTACAGAAAATATCTGTATATTTTTATTAAAACAGTTTTTTTTTCTGTAAAACTTACAAAATCCCCCCTTTTTTACATCAAAAAACTGTTTTTCTTTAAAACAGTTTTTTTTTTTTTTTGTAAAAAATACAACATTTTTCTATCGAAATTGCAGATTTTTTTTTTTACAGTGGGCTTATGTTTATTATTCCTAAATACTTTGTGCAGTTTTTTTATAAACCTTATAATATAGAATTTACTTCGTTTTTCATATAAAAGTGTTTATAAAATGAAAATGCAAACTGTACCTGCGCAAGCGTTCTTCATCTCCATAATCTTTAGTTTGCAATTCCTGTAGATCTCCAATAAGTTGATTGAAAGAACTGAAAAATAAATTGAACTAATGAAATGAGAAGAGAAAATGTAAGTTATTTACACAGTTGTGACTGCATTTTTTCCTGGCAATTTTTTAAAATAATTATTGACTGATTATTTATTAACTTAAAAATAACAGATACTGTAAAAAGATCTTCAAAACCATAAACCATCTTAAAATCTTCAAAACCATAAACAAAGTTCTGCTTTAACCGAAAAAAACAAAAAACAAACTGGTGATCTCGGCAAAATGCACATCATGCAATTATAAAAGACGGTGTACCCGCTAAAACGAGAACTTGTCTAAAACGAAACATTTTCGCGGTCTTTAATGATTCCGTCTTACCATATTTTCTTTTTTTAAAAGCAAATGATTGCTAACTATTTTACGTCAAAAAAAAAAAAAAATAGTCTAATATTTTATTAAAATAAATGATCAGACAATCACAAAGGTAAAAACAAACAAATAAATAAATAATAATAATAACGAAAATTTGAACTAAATTATATTTAAATTTTATTTGTGTAATATCAAATGATAGGTACACTCGGAAAACAAACAAACAGAAAAGAAAATACCCGATACATTTTATTCGCCAAATTGTCACAGAAATAAACGGAAATAGCCATTCGACTGGAAATTGCGTCTTTTTTTTTCTTTTTTTTTTTTTTTTTCAATTTATGTTAAAGAAAAAAAGCTTAGTGGATTGTCGTCATAATGAAAATGTACCAAACTCTGAAACTTTCAATACAAACACTTAGTTTTTACATGATATTTAATTTTTTCGATTAATTTTACTTTAGGATACCAAACTAAAGACACACTAATTCAAGTTTTGAATGTTTTTGTCGAATTTCAGAGAGATTAAGAGGCACAAGACCCTTTAAGTGTTCATTTACTGGTCGGACTAACCCTAATTCCAAAACTATTTGACCGAATGATTTCCCGTTTGGCAGTCTAAAGTAAAATTTGCCTTAACAGCCAAATATTATGTAAAAATTAGGTGTTCGTGTTAAAAATTTTAGAGCTTCGTATAATTTCAGTATGAAAACGATTCCCTAAACTATTTTTATTTATTTTTATTTATTTTTTATTTTTTAAGCGTAAATTGAAAAAAGGCATAATTTCCAGTCGTATGAATACTTTCCATTTTTTCTGTGATAATTTGGCGATAAAAATGTATGGAGGCGTTCTTTCTTTTTCTTTTTTTTTCTTTTTTTTTTCTTTTTCTTTTTTTTTCTTTTTCTTTTTTCTTTTTCTTTTTTTTTTTTTTTTTTTTTTTTTTGGGCCGACTGTACATTTTCTTATTTAATATTTTATTTAATATACTATATAACAAAATTTAAGATAAAATGTTTTTCAGATAAATTTTCAGAACAAAAAATACAGAAAAAGTTTAAGTTTGTGGGAGGTAGTTGCACTTCTATTGCATCAAATTAATTTCTTATCTTCATGAAGAATAAATAGCTGATCTAGAATAGAGTTTGTATTTAACATCTTTTACTGAAAATTGAAATGATGTTTAGAGTTTTAAAAGAAAAGTGGATTACTTTCTGTTTAGCAATTTAACCCCTTAACTGTTGAGCTTTTCCGACACTATAAACTAAAAATAGGAACGATACACCACTTTTTTTCGTACTAAAATATTTGTTTTATATAATCGAAACATGTCTCAGTGTTGCCAGGGAGTCGAAATTCAGTTTCCCCAAAACTTTTGAAGATTTCCCCAAATCAGCGGTTTTTCCTGAAAAAGTCCCCCAGCAGTTTCTACTCAAAAAAATAAATTTTAAATTTTAAATTTACCACTATAAAAAATAGTTAACTAATTTAATGTCAAAAAATTTCCCCAAATCAAACATTTTTTTTAATAAAAAATCTCCATTAAAAGAAAAAAAAAGTAAAAAAGAAAAAAAAATACAAATTTGCGAGCCAATATTTGTATTGTGATCAATTACTTTCTTCTTTCTTGAAGAAAATAATACTAATTACGAAACGTTAAATGTAACTTAATAAATATAACTTAAAACAGGTGTAAACTGTTAACGACGAGCACGAGGATAATAAACTAATAAATTTTTATTTCCGTGCCAGATGACTAAGTAAACTTTAATGCATAAACCTAAAACAACAAAAAAATTCCCAAGCTTTTCACCAAAAATGCTGATATTCTCCAAATATTTCTCCACTAATACTTTGTCCACAAAAAACTTCCCAGAAAGTTCAAAACCCCCCAAAATGGAGACAAAATTCCCAATCTGGCAACACTGACATGTCTGCCAAATTATACACAAAAGATTACTATTAAAAATTAGTGACCCAAAAGCTTTTAGTAACGAAACAAGTAAATTATTCTTGCCCGAACACAGTTCTGAATTCATCTCATTGAAGCGAGATTCTGGCTGTGGCTTGACTCATGTTCTTTGCAGATATGTTTATTCCTATTTTTTTCTTTAAAATTTTAAACATACAGCCAAAAAATATTAGACTGCAGTATGAAACCGCCCCACTGGTACAAAAATATTTATATAAAATGTTTGGACTTTAAATCCTTTAAGTACAAAACTAATTTAAGGTGTATAACTTTCAGATACGTCCTCATAGACTGGCTTCTTTATAGAAAAAGTTAAACACAATTTCTTTAAAAAAAAAAATCTGTAAATATTTTAAAAACACTATGTTTACATTCAAAATGAAAACGATTTAGCATGAAACATTGCTAGTGAGGCTTCATTATGAAGAGAAAATCGGATATAAACTTACTCTCTGTTGAGGGTCAAACATTCTACTCCAGGATCCATGGCGATGACATTGGCTGTTCGACGATCCTCCCTAAAATAAAATAACAAACGTGAGAGTTTCTTAATTGTTATTGTTTTTATTTTGATCCCCTGAAACTAGAAATTCATATGAAATCGAAACATTTTTAGCAAGCATTACATTGCCTTACCTGAGCAAGGCTTGTTCTCCAAAGTATTCACCTCTATCGAGACATCTAATTTCTTCTTCTGTAGTTAAGCCATCACCAGTAACGACTTTTTGAGTTACACGTACCTGATAGAAAGGAAAATGAAAAGAATTATTTAATTTTCATGCAGTTTAGAATTTCTGTGTTAACTCTTTAAAGTCTGGCGTTCGAATAATAGAATTTGTCTTTACAACTATGCTATTACAATTATCGTCTGCAGGATATAGTGATGAGCATAACGATTATTTTAATTATTCGAATGAATCATTCGGGCATGCGCAGAAGCATGTCTATCAAACTTTAATTTTTTTTATTCAATTACTACCAGAAATTTTGTAATATATATTTTTTTAATTTTATTTAAAATTAGGTTAGACTCCATATAAAAATAAAAAATGTGTTAAACTTCTCTTTTTTTATTATTATTATTTTAAGTCTGAATTTTTTTTTCTTCGCTGCATTTGACGATGAATTTTCAAAACAAAGTAATTTTTCAAAAGAGATTTTTTTCTTCTTATCACCTCAGTGTTCGTAAAATTGAAATGACTATTTTTTTTTTTAAAGCCTTCAATAAGTTCGTTAATTTGTTCATTAAAATGAAATTCTTTAAAGTGAATACTTTTCTAATGACAAAGCGAAGAATTTTTTTTAACAATCCAAATAATATTCGTTAAACTGAAAAATTTGTTAAACTGACATTCGTTGTAACGAGATTCTACTGTATACCTAAATATCCTAAATATATAACATTAAGAGTTTCTCTATCGCTACAAATTTAGACATTTAATATATGAAAGGCCGTAAAAGAAAATAAATCATGGAGAAATCACGTGTTTTGAATATTTTTTGACACTATCTTTGTTCCATAAACTGACCAATTAGTGTTACTTTTAGACTAACTGGTCTATTAATTTTACATCATCATAATTAAACAACATTTCAGTGACTTACTTGACCATTGCTTATGATGAAAAACGTATCACCAGTAGCTCCTTGTCTGATAATATATTCCCCAGCAGGATAAAAATCCTAAATAATAAAAGTTACAATTGTGAAAACGCGAATTACACTAAAATTATTTATATTAGAATAAGAAATAATATTTTAGCATAAATGAAAATTGGATAAATTTAGCATAAACAAATTTTAGAATTTGTTCCCAAATTCCTTATTTTTAAACGAAGGAATATACTAATACTTACCACTTCTAATACATCCGCCATTTTGGAAAGAATTTCTTTGCTGAGATTTTTTAGAAGAGGAACACTGAAATATTAAAAAAAGTTTTTATAATTTGGTAAAATATTACCAAATATAGTAATTTGGCAAAATATTACTATATACAATAATAATATATATATATATATATATATATATATATATATAAAACTTTAAGTAAAATTTAACCATTGAAACATAAGAAACTGACCACATACATTGAAATCCCGATACCAAAGAGCCCTGTCAAATTACAAATTAAAATGTAGTCCTAATAAATGTAACATTATTAATTCTAATTAAGAAGAAAAAAAAATAAATAAGGAATGAAATAAAAACCACTATATATATATATATATATATATATATATACAACAACAAAAACAGTATATATTGGGTTGTTCGGAAAGTTTGTGCTGATTCGGAAAATCAATTCGTATCGGAAAATTCTGCCCGTTAAGCATTAGATATCGGAATCAATGTCTAATAATTTTCCCAACTGACACGAACTTTCGGACACAATGTAACATAAATAAGTATGACATTGCAAAGTAAGTAATACAGCAAAATAGTAAGTAAGTATATACAACGCAGTAGTAAGTATATAATACAACTCAAACGTCCATTGTTAAAAAATTAAATGAAAAAAAAATATGATGATTGCGAGCATGTGTTATACATTCAATTCCTGTTTATGAAAGAGAAAAAATATACTGTTTTACATCATATAAAAATTTAAATGAATATATACACATATTTATCTAATTATAAGGAATCATAAGCACAGGAAATATTTTTTTCTTTTATTATTTACATAACATCTATTCAGTATTTGAAATCTGTATCAAATAAAATAAAAGGAAAAGTATACAATATTATTATTAAATTTGAACAAGTGGCTATCGAAATACAGGTTTTTCTCTATTAGTGTTTGACTTACACCTATATATACCGCTGCAATGCCTAGCCTGATTACGGAAGATTTTTGTATACAATGTGTCAAAAGTTATGTGTGGACATACACAGGAAAAAAAAATAGACAAACTAATTGCATTACCTTCTTTGTTGGAAGTCGATTAAATGACCATTATTTTAAGGATATTTCCGATTCTCTGCTAGACAACATTGATCAAAGCAGTGAAATTTTGTCTACGCTTTCTTCTTTTCTCAAGCTATTTTTGTTAGCAGCTTGATTACTTGATTACATTTTCTATATTTGAAGAGGTTAACACATTCAAATGTATTTAATATAAAATATAATTTATCGTCTAATTTTCCTGGTGTGAGTATTATTTGTTTTTTAAACAATTGATAGCGAAAGTTCTTGCAGTGCTAAAACATTCCAATTTGTATAAGACTCACTCAACGAAATCATTTTCGAGAAGAAGCAAAGTTTATTGCAAAACAAGAAGAACGAAAAATCATGCGACAAGCATAGATTATGAAACGCTTTTCAACACATTCAGATCACCGCAACAAAACTTTGCCGTTTAATAAGGTTAAAGATGATGTCTAACTAAAAATTTTGTAAAACGCATAACACATTTGAAAATCCAATTTCAGCATTTACCAGGAGGAAAACTATCCGAATTATTTTGTGCAGCCCTGAATATAATCTATTGATTTGTGTATATACTACTTATAAAATTTAGTTCCGCTAGAAAACGTACAGCCAAGATGAAAATTTCCCTTTAGCAATTTCCGTCAACGAAACGTACTAGAGATCTTTTATGCAGCCTGTATAGCATCTATAGAATTTACACACACTAAATAATATGCAAAATATTAGTTAAATCTAAAAATGCGTACAGCAACTGAAAACGCACTTTCAACAATTATTGTTCATAGTACTGTCACCGTATTCTACAGTAAGCATCTTGTAGTGCACTTCAGTGATATACATTCAATTTTAATATGTTTGAAATAGTATAACATCATTAAAATACACCGCAAACGATTTTCCCCCCATAGACCATAATGTAACGGAATCCTTTTTGAGTGTCCCTGTAAACGAACAATAGATGCTACACGCTTCATTTTCAATACCGAATATGCCCATACTAAACCTCAATAACATATCCAGGGATGAGATTTCTCCGCTTTTTTGCATACCAGTATAATCTTACAGAAAATGTTTTTTTATTTAATCGGAACATTCTGCAATTTAACAGAACAACGTTTTTTCTAAGATTATACTGGTATGCAAAAAAGCGGCGAAATCTCATCCCTGAACATATCTCAATTGCATGGTAATCCGTGTATTGTTACGTGAGTTTGAGCACGGACAGATGACAGACAGACAAAAAAGAATTTATAAACATGTTTTAGCTGTGTTGGAAACTGTTAAAAAAGAATAAAAGTCAACTCATAAAAACAACATTACAAAATAAGAATCTTTAAAAAACATATTTTTTTTATCTGCTACTCTAAATTGAATGAAACGGAGATACACTGGTTGGATACACCAACGTCACCATTGTTTACTTACGTTCAATCAGAGAATAAAATTCGCAAAATTAAAGGACATCATGCCTATTACGCTAGTAGAGAGTTACATAGATATCCGAAAGATGTGAATCCACGTCAGCGGTCGCAAATGTGTTAACTGTCACAGCACGGCACACTTAAGGGAAGCTCGGAGGAGGGGGTGGGGGTGGGGATTGCCCTCTTTAAGGAAGTTGATATTTCAAAATATATCAGCCATCACATGTCAAATTTCAACAAGAACAAAAAATCATGCGTCAAGCATAGATTACGTAACACTTTCCAACACTTCTAAAATAATTTTACACACATTTACTGTTTAATAAGGTGAAAGATGATATCTAAGTAAACAATCTGGAAAGTGCATAACATATTTAGAAACTCAATTTCAGGAATTACAAATAGTATTCGGAAAAATATCCGAACTCTTTTGTGCAGCCCTGTGTATGATATATAGATTTGTATATATACTACAGAGAAGGCTAAATTTTAATTGTTAGGAAACGCGAAGCACCGAATTCTTTTGTGTGTTCTTGTCAAAGAACGACATATGCTATGCACATCACATCTACAGCAAATAT
This sequence comes from Maratus michaelseni, assembly GCA_963931845.1. Classification (NCBI taxonomy): domain Eukaryota; kingdom Metazoa; phylum Arthropoda; class Arachnida; order Araneae; family Salticidae; genus Maratus; species Maratus michaelseni. The sequence continues at coordinate 76,102,165 of OZ007594.1, forward strand.
CTCGTAGTAAATTTCAGTAGTGTATATCAATTTCATTATATTTGAAATAGTGTTACATAAAACTCTGCAAACTGTTTTGCCTCGTAGACCATTGTGTAACAGAATTCGTTTGTGTGGCCCTGTAAATGAATAGTAAATGCTTTGAACCCTATACTCTACCAGAATGCATGTTTTAGTGTACTTCATAAACGAATGTCAATTTCATCATGTATGAATTGGTGTACCATCTTAAAAATGCACTTGAAACGATATTTTCGCATTGTAAACGATTTTTTTCCGATTGACCACAATGCATCGGAATATTTTTGACTATCCCTGTAAAATAACTATAAATGCTACACATTTCATTTTCAATACGATTTTGCTATTGTAGGCGTTAATAACATACAAAATTTACAGGGAAATCAGAGTATATTTACGAGAGTTAGAATACGGACAGACGGACCGAAATCATAAATACTTTTCAACTATGTTGGAAAGTGTTAAAAACGTATGGAAATCGAACCATCCGTTCAAAAGTTATGCGTGGTCATACACTGGAAAACTTGTCGTTGGAGGACACCGTAATACTTACCCATCATGGATATGCATAATATAAAATATGAAAATAAAACATCTGTAAACTATTTACAAAATGCACTGCAATTCGAATAAAATCATGGCTTGATGACGTCATAAACTTTAAATGCTCTATTACTGAATTGCGTAAGAGAAACATCCGTATAACTCTAAAAATGATAATCATATCAACTAACAGTTTACTGCGTCGGATTAAACGTCTTTTTTCCAATTAAAATATATCTTTGAATTGAAATTTGAATGAAATACAGGGTCATGAAAAATCGAAGAGTGTGGAAAATGTGATTACAAATATCTCGGCAACTCATTATCCGATCGACTTTATTCTTTATGCAAAATTTATGTTTTTTTATTGTCTTTTATATTCATTCCATAAAGAAAAAAAAACAATTTCGAAAAATTTTATATACCTTTTATCAGAACGAATATTTCGAGAGTACGAAAAAAATTGTTCCGGATAATCAAGGTTACTGAAATTCAATAAGCTTCTTCCCATTATTACATACTAAATACACATATCAATTTTCAAGTCTCTATCTCAATTTGTTCGGGAGATAAAGCGTTTACAGATACACACACAGACAGACGAACGGCAATTTTTTTTTTCAAAAAATATGTTTTTCGAAATCTCCAGTGTCTGAAACGTGTGAATCCGTAATTTTTTTTTTTTTTTTTTTGATTTTTAAAACGATTACAAGATTTACACTTATGATGGGTAAGTAAAAAATAGACAAACGAATTGCATTACTTTTTTCGTTTGAAGTTGGTTAAACATACATTATTTTAAAAGGATATTTCCTATTCTCTGTTAGACTACACTGATCACAGCAGTGAGCTTTTGTCTACTCTTTCTCAAGCTGTCCTTGTTAGCAGCTTGATTACTTGATTGTGTTTGTTGTTATTCACTGTCGTACATTCTAATTTATTTAATATCAAATAAAATTTATCATCTAATTTTTCCTGGTGTGAGTATTATTGTTTTTTGAATAATTGATAGAAAAAGTTCTTGCAGTGCTAAAGCATTCCAATTTGTATAAGACTAGCTCAACGAAATCATTTTCGAGAAGAAGCACACTTTATGGAAAAACAAGAATTAAAAATCATGCGCCAATCATAGATTATGAAACACATTCAACACATTCAGAACACTGCAACAAAACTTCGCCGTTTAATAAGGTTAAAGACGATGTCTGATTAAACAATTTGTAAAACGCATAACACATTTGAAAACCCTATCTCAGCAATTACCAGGAGGAATAACATCCGAATTATTTGTGCAGCCCTGAATATGATCTATTGATTTGTATATATACTAATAGTATGCTAAAATTTAGTTCAGTTAGAAAACGTACAGCACAGATGAAAATTTCGCTTTAGCAACGACATGTACTAGAGAGCTTTTGTGCAGCCCGAATAGCATCTGCAGAATTTACACACACGAAATAATATGCAAAATATTAGCTAAATCCAAAAATGCGTACAACAACTGAAAACGCTTTTTCATCAATTATTGCTCATAGTACTGTTACCGTATTTTACAGTAAGCATCTTGTAGTGCACTTCAGTGATATACGTTCAAGTTAATATGTTTCAAATGGCATAACATCAATAAAATACACTGCAAACGATTTTCCCCATACACCATAATGTAACGGAATCCTTTTTGAGTGCCCCTGTAAACGAACAATAGATGCTACACACTTCATTTTCAATACCGAATATGCCATACTAAACCTCAATAACATATCTCAATTGCATGGTAATCCGAGAAAAGTTACGTGAGTTAGAGCACGGACAGATGACAGACAGACAAACTCAATTCATAAACACGTTTTAACCATGCTGGTAAGTGTAAAAAAACATAAAGGTCAACTCATAGAAACAACATATGAAACAAAACTCTAAAGAAATATTTTTTTTGCTACTCTAAATTGAATGAATGAAACGGGGATACACTAGTTGGATACATCCTCCAACGTCACCATTGTTTGCTTACGTTCAATCAGAGAATAAAATTCGCAAAATTAAAGTACATCAGGCATCTTTATTACACTAGTATAGAGTTACATAGGTATCCGAAAGAGGTGAATTCACGTCAACGTTCGCAAATGTGTTAACTGTCACTTTCCAAGCACGGGCACCACTTGGGGAAGGGTCGGAAGTGGGGAGGGGGGGGATTGCCCTCTTCAAGGAAGTTGATATTTCAAAATGTATCAGCCATCACATGTCAGATTTCAACAAGAACGAAAAATCATGCGTCAAGCATAGATTACGTAAAAATTTCCAACACTTCCCAAATAATTTTACAAATCTTTACCGTTTAATAAGGTGAACGATGATATCTAAGTAAACTAGGTCAAGATGAAACCGGGCGGGGAGGACTAGCTTTCGGCTTAAGCTCAACTTGCCCCGCCCATATCTAAGTAAACAATTTGGAAAACGCATATTATATTTAAAAACAATTTCAGGAATTACCAATAATATTCGGAAAAATATTCGAACTCTTTTGTGCAGCTCTGTATATGATCTATATATTTGTATATAGACTGAAGAGAATGCTAAATTTTAGTTGTTAGGAAACACGTAGCACATTTTTAAATTCCCCTTCTGGAATTTCCGCCAATAAACGAAATGTACTCGAGAACTGTTGTGCTGCCCTGTATATGATCTATAGAATTTATACTCACCAAGTAATAGACAAAAAATTAGTTAAATTTTAAAACGCGTTCAACAACTGGAAAAGCACGTCCAGCAATTTTTGTTTAATAGACAGTATCGAATTCTTTTGTGTGTTCCTGTAAATGAACAATGAATGCTATACACACAATATTCCATAGTAAGCCTCTTGTAATGCGCCTCGGTGATATATATCAATTTCAACATGTTTGAAATTGTGTAACATTATTAAAATAAACCGTAAATGATTTTTCCGCATACACCACCATAATGTAACGGAATTCTTTTGAGTGTACCTGTAAATGAACTATAAATGCTACACACTTTATTTTCAATACCAAACAGGCCGTAGTAAACCTCAACATATATCAATTGTATGACAATCCGAACATATTTACGCGAGTTAGAGCATAAACAGACAGACAGACAGAGAAACCGAATTTATAAATACTTTTCAACTACGTTGGAAAGTGTTAAAAAAATCAAAAAATGTACTAAAACCAAAATAACTTGTCACATTTGACGAAAATAGAAATATTATCATTAATTATACATTTTAAGCAAATGAATTAATAATTATAAATAACATTTGGTAGTCTTGCAACATTCTCAAAGTGAGACACAGTTATTATTAATTAGTACTTTGGCTAATTTTTAAAATATGTTTGAAAGTAGAACGGTATCAACAGTCTCAGATGTGCTCAAGAAAATTAAAAGAAATTTTTGCCCCCCCCCCCCTTAAAGAAAACTTTGCCTAGAAAAGTTTTGAAATGGCGCCCCTATTTCAAAAGAAGCCTGTGTTTTGAAACAGTATAAGCTCCGCCCTCTCCTGAAAGTTCCTGGAACGTTGATAGATATAGAGTTAGTTTATTCAAGTTTATGAATCAATAAATATTTTACAATGCGTAAAATTTTTCACAGAATAACAAAACAGTGAAAAATATACCATATAAATGCATATTCTTTCTAATAAAATCTTACCGATTTAAGTAAAAGAAGAATTTGGTAGGTGCAACTACGAATTTAGACACGTCTTTAATCAATAAGTGTTCAGTTTTATAAACAAGGTGGTATACTCATAATCATCACAGTTCAAAAAAGTGTTAGGAAGGAAATGTAGTACATAAGAATAAATATCATATAGATTACAGAATTTTTTTTTAGGATAAACCTACAATAATCAAGACCCTTTAATTTATTTTCTTTTTTTAACCGACTTATGAAAAGGGAGGTTACACATAGTTCTTCATGCTCTGACTTTTATAATCCATTTATTCTTTTTTTAAGAATTGTTTGTTATTGTGGTGGTTTCATAAACATTTTATTAGGATCCAAAACTGACATGTTTATTTGTCTGTAATGTCTTTCGAGGCTTTAACATTCGTAAGGTCAGTTTTCACGAAATTTGGATGTTGTTAAGTTGTACAGTATTATTTCCCATATTAAAAGTAAGTCATCATAGAGATTTTTTTTCGGGACATAAAAAATTCGATATATTATCTACAGTCTTCTTGAAATAGTTGGAATTATAGCGAACTTTGAATAGGATTCGGATATGGATTGCAGTTTCTTCTGAAAATGGCGGATCTCCCACGCATGCATTTTTTACAGATCAAATGCTTTTGCACCAGTTATGTCTAGATGTTTGGATAGTCATTCACACGTAAAATACTTTTTAGGCAAAAATATGTTATTTATGTGTTTTTAACACTTTCCATTCCAACATAGTTGAAAAGTGTTTATGAATTCGGTCTGTCTGTCTGCCGTCTATCCGTGCTCTAACTCGCGTAACTGTACTCGGATTTTCGTGCAATTGATATATGTTATTGAGGCTTACTATGGCATGTTTGGTATTGAAAATGCAGTGTGTAGCAATTATAGTTCACTTACAGGGACACTCAAAATAATTCTGTTACATTACGGTCTACGGGGAAAAATCGTTTGCGGTGTATGTTAATGATGTTAAGCTATATAACACACATTGAAATTGATATATATCACTGACGTGCACTACAAGAGACTTACTATATAATATGGTGGGCATAGCGTTCATCGTTCACTTAGAGGGACTCACAAAAGAATTCTGTAAGACTACTGTCTATGAATGATAATTGCTGGAAGTGCGTTTTCAGCTGTGATACGCGTTTTTAAATTTGGCTAATTTTTTTCTATATTACTTGGTATATAGATTATATATTGTATTATAGATTATATACAGGGCAGCACAAAAGATATCGAATACATTTCGGTTTATCGGACGAAATTGCTAAATAGGTATTTTTAACTGTGGAATGTGTTTCCTAACTGAACAAAATTTTAGCATACTATGCAGTGCATATACAAATCTATAGATCATATACAGGGCTGCACAAAATATTTTTCAGACTATTGATGGAATCGCTCAAATCGGGTTTTCAAATTTGTTATGCGTTTTCTAGACGCGAACTTCCACCTTATTAATCGGTAAAGTATTCTGTATATGTTGAAAAGTATTTCATAATCTATGCTTGACGCATGATTTTTTGTTATTGTTTACATTCGGTTTAGCTCCCCTCAACTTAGCAAAATACTTTTTTTTTGTTTGCTTATTAAAAACAAACAACACAAAACGCTGGTTTAAAAGAATTAATATAAGAATATCTCTATTTTTATTGACTTAAATATGAATGAAACATCCAGATTATACAACTCGATTATTTAATAATATTTCTTTTTTCTTTTCTAAACCATATTATACTCAATCAAGTATATCATACTATTATTATTAATCTTGATGCTGTTGTTAGCATATCAAATTATTGTTTTATTTATGAACAAATTTTACCTATTAAATTAGTAAAAATTTACTACTAAATTATAGTGGTACGAAAAATGTATAAAAGTTGACAGGTATGCGAAAAGGAAATAACGCAAAAAAGAAAAAAAAATCACAATAAACGCAAATCTCGCAATCTGACTCATTTTTAAACGGAACGCCATGACACATGCATGTATCATTATTGAGGTAATTTGTAATCGTACAGTTTTTTTCATTTTTTGCTAAATTAATTACATTTTGAGTTATAAGCGATTGTTATCTAGTGACAGCATTTTCTTCCTCTCGCGTTCGGAAATTCGGTTCAAAAGACCATTTTGACAGCATATTGTAAGAAAATTTCTGCCTCTATCGAAAATTGGAAAAACTGTTCCATTACATAGTTTCTGAATAATAGCAGCTGCGAATTTCATGCATTTGAGAACGAAATTAAAACAGGAAAGAAAAATCATGCATCAAGCATAGATTATGAAACACTTTGCAACAATGTTGAAAAGTGTTAAAAATGTGTCAGATAGTTGCCAGTTTGGATTCGAGGACAGCTTTAATTAAAAACAGAGTTTTGCAAAACTTTTGCTATTATATGCAGTGTAATTACAATTTAATTGCATGTAATTGATTTTAGTTACACACATTGAAGCACAGAAATCGCGTCAAATAATTGGATGGGGAGCGGCTCAGGCTACAGTGCTGCAAGAATATTTTACGGCATGTAATTGCAACTATAATTAATTACATACAATTTAATTGTAATTACATTGGAAATAATTACAATTATAAATTTGCCCAACTCTGATTAAAAATTACCGAAATACAAGTTGGAACATTAAACGTGACATACGAGGTGCGTTCCTTTTATAAATAGTTTTACAATGTAAAAAGTAAAAACATCATCCTTATTATTTCAGTGAAATGAATTATATCGTCTGCTATGAGCGAAATGAGCATGCCTTTTTAACACTTTCCAACCTAGTTGAAAAGTGTTTATGACTTCGGTTTCTCTGCCGTCTGTCCGTGCTCTAACTCCCGTAAATATGCTCGGATTGCTCTGCAATTTTTATATGTTATTGTCGTTATCTATAGCATGTTCCCTATTTAAACGGAAGTGTGTAGCACTTATAGTTTTTTTACAGGGACACTCAAAAGAATTCCGTTACATTGCGGTCTATGGGGAAAAATCATTTGCGGTTTATTTAAATAATGTTTCACAATTTTAAACGCATTGAAATTTATATATATCACTAAGGTGCACTAGAAGAAGCTTAATATGGAATAGGGTGTGCATAGAACTTATAGTTACTTTACAGGGACAGTCAAAAGAATTCCGTTACATTACATCTATGGAGAAAAATCGTCTGCGGTTTATTTAAATAATGTTTCACTATTTTAAACGCATTGAAATTTATAAATATCACTAAGGTGCATTACAAGAGGCTTACAACAGAATATTGTGTGTATAGCAGTCATCGTTCATTTACAGGGACACACAAAAGAATTCTCAACTGTCTGTTAACAATAATTCCTGGAAGTGCGTTTTAAGTTACTGAACACGATTTTAATTTTAACTCGCTTTTTGTCTATTACGTGATGTGTATAAATTCTGTAGATCCTATACAGGGAAGCACAAAAGTTCGCGGACACATTTCCGTTTAGTGACAGAAACTCCAGACGGAGAATTTTAAACTGTGCTACGCGTTTCCTAACTGAACTAAAATTTAGCATCCTATGTAGTATATATACAGGTCTATAGATCCTATACAGGGCTGAATAAAAGTATTCGTATATTTTTCTGAATATTGTATATGTTGGAAATTCCTGAAATTATGTTTTTAAATATATTATGCGTTTTCCAAATTGTTTACTTAGATGTCATCTTTCAGCTTATTAAACGGTATGATTTGTAAAATTATTTTGGAAGCGTTGGAAAGTGTTACATAATCTATGCTTGACGCATGATTTTTCGTTCTTGTTTTAATTATTATTACGTATGCCAGGGGCCTCGGTGGCCGAGTGGTTAAGACACTATTCCGCTAATCGCTTGAGAGCGTAGGAGTCAGGTCGGCGGGTTCGACTCCCGCCAGCTCCTTTGCACACACTTTGTGGAGCTCCCGGATGTAACTCTCTGGTGTTGTAAATTTCCTTGTGGCTATCTCGTCCCTGTATATTGACGATGACTTATAAGCAGGCACTTGATGTCAAGCACACAAGTCAGATGTATGTTCTCAATAAACAAAAAACAAACATTACGTATGCCACGTTTACAAATGCGATTTTCTTTTTTTTAACACCAGACAGCGCTTCAGAATTTACCATGGAGATCTTACTTTGCGAATGATTACCTCCATGGTATAATATTTTTATGATTCATAATGAACGAATCTCCTGTGTTTATTGACTCTAATGGATTGACATATTCGGCTAACCTAATTTCCGCTGAAGTTATTTCAGAATCTATATATTTTTTAATGTAACTCATCTCTCAAACAAACAATTTTTTTGAACGATCTTTCTAAAAATGTAACTTTTATGCAATTTTATTAAAAAAAATAATTTTGAATAAAATGGCCGCTTGGCATATGAAAAAAGATGTGGTTTGCCCATATTTGTTTCCTTCAGTCACATGACTTGCGCTTTTATTATATAGATTACGTACGACAGGATTCAATAGAATAAAGAAAACTTTTATTAATATATTTTTAAGTTTTGATTCGATTTTCATAAAATTTGAAATGATTCGACAAAATTCTGCAACGATTATATATATTAAATTTCAAACCGTTTGGTTGGGTAGTTTTTACACTGTTATATTGGGACGGACAGACAGACGGACGGAACCAGGCGACGACTGTAGGTGCTACGTATTTATATAATTACGAACGCACCTAAAAAAGGTGTCATCAAAGGGGATATCTCAAAGATTACATTGCGAATGTCTCGCGCGGTCCACTGGTACTTTGTTAAAACTATAATTATACTTACTTCCTTAAATATGACAGATCCATTGTATACAGAAAAGTTTCCCACCAGGGTTTACATTTCCTTACAATTTTCAATACCACGCTTTTCATTACTATATTGAACTTCGGTAGCGGCAGTACTAATTTTCGAAGTATGCGAAGACAAAATAGTGTAGCGTCTACAAAAACTGAATAAACATTGTAGTATAAAAAGAATCTCAGGCATATACAGATCGTAAAATGACTTTCAGAATTATGCAGAAACCTTCAGATGTATGATCACCTGCTTCAATGTCATGCCTTTTATTACAACAAAATTGAAATTGTTGAACAGAAAAATCAAAACAATGTGTGACGTTTATTATTATTGGGTCGTATTTTTTCCGCTTGAGAAATTAACAAACTCTTTCAGGGGCAAAGTATAGTTATGTTGCTAAAATGTTGAAATGATTGACTGTTACCAGTATTTACGAGCCAACTGATTTGAAAATAAAAAAATTATATATATATATATATATATATATATATTTTTTTTTTTTTTTTTTTTTTTGGCGTATGTTATAAAAGCAAAATTTTATTCAAGAATTCTGGTGCAATTTTTGCATTTAGGAATTAAAATTATACCAGTGGATCTGTGCGAGGATTTCGCACTGCAGTTAAATATTTTTAGCAATACCTAATATTTTTTAGATGAAAGTTTAAACTTCTAACGAAAAATTAAGGATAAAAATATCTGCAAACAACGTTAGTCAAGCCAGAATATCGACTCGTTTATTCCATCAAAGTTACAGTAAAAACTGACTGAAGATAGTAAAAGGCACGCGCCAGAAAAAAATAACAATCGTATTTTAACTGCATTAGCAGATGACGTCATCCGATTCTTGAAAATCATGAAATAAAGTAAAAAAAAATGAATTCATTTAAAATACAATTTAATCTAAAAAGCATACCTTTTATTCTACATGTGAAATGGCTCTGCTTCGATCGATCGACGGTGTCTTTTTCTTCTAAACATTTCAATTTCAATTTTGCTCTTTACCCATAAATATAAAATAAACCCGTGCGGAGAAATCATATTTTTATCTTTTTTGTACTATTTATTTTTTTATAATCATTGTTGAGCATCCTATAATGCGGTATTTTATTTTTGTAGCAACACTAATTTGAAGAAAATCTTTCATTTCATTTATGAAAACAATGTCGATTTAACTTTTAATTAACTGCAATTTTTAATCAATAAATATGTCTTAACGAAATGTGAGTGTACTATGTCAGAAGCCGGTTCAAAATCCTTTCATATGGTATGTCATTCATCGTTCTGCTTTTTGTATTTGCTTAGAAAAAGGGATGTTGACATTGACAACAGAAATAATATATATGATGGTATAAATAATGTACCACCGCCCTTCAAAGTGATGCGAGTTTTAAAGAGATTTGCTACTCTTAACCCATATTTTACCATCGTCCTGTATATAGGGTGGTTCAGATTTAACTTATTATACTACTATACTATTACTTTTGTAGCAACACTAATTTGAAGAAAATCTTTCATTTCATTTATGAAAACAATGTCGATTTAACTTTTAATTAACTGCAATTTTTAATCAATAAACATGTCTTAACGAAATGTGAGTGTACTATGTCAGAAGCCGGTTCAAAATCCTTTCATATGGTATCTCATTCATCGTTCTGCTTTTTGTATTGGCTTAGAAAAAGGGATGTTGACATTGACAACAGAAGTAATATATATGATGGTATAAATAATGTACCACCGCCCTTCAAAGTGATGCGAGTTTTAAAGAGATTTGCTACTCTTAACCCATATTTTACCGTCGTCCTGTATATAGGGTGGTTCAGATTTAACTTATTGTACTACTATACTATTACTTATGCTATTTCAACTATGGAACAATGTAAAGATAAAGGAAAAACATCATGTTTAACATATTCAATTATGATTATTTTCATGCTTCATTTAGATAAAGTAGCATAGTTTAACGTTTAAGCGAATAAACCAAAAGCACTTTCAGAATTAAAAACAAATACTTGTGCCAAAATTGAAGAGTTTTAAAGGCGTTATTTATGAAAATGTAACTGAAAATGACGACAACAGAATAGACGTTTCCAAATGTTAGTTGTAATGTTGCAAGGATCATTTAAATAATATAATATTTCATGTTTAAGTGTCATCAAACATAATAATAATCAAAATTTAAAACACTAAATAAATTCTAAATATTTTATTCAAATTTAACATACGAAAGCTAATTATATTTTCTTAGGTTTCTAATTAAGGTTTTCGTTCAGTGGCGTAGCCAAGAAGTGTATTATAGGGATTAAGACTCCCTCCATAGGATCCATCATCCGGCAAATAATTTCGCAAACACTTGCATTTTTTAAAATCTTAACATTATAAAACCAAAACGAAAAATCATGCGTCAAGCAAAGATTATGAAACACTTTCCAACACATTCAGAGTACTGTAACAAAACTTCACAGTTTACTAAGTAAACAATTTAGAAAATGCATATTTGAAAACCCAATTTCTGCAATTACTACCAATAGTCCAACAAAATATCAGATTTCTTTTGTGCAGCCCTGTATATAATATATAGATTTGGGTTCTGCGTCAATTCGTCGCGGCGACAACTCATCGCGGAACAATTCATCGCAGCGTCAATTCGTCGCGGCGACAACTCATCGCGGAACAATTCATTGCAGCGTCAATTCGTCGCGGCGACAACTCATCGCAGCGACAATTCATCGCAGCGTCAATTCGTCGTGGTGTCAATTCGTCGCAACGTCAGTTCGTCGCAACGAAAATATATTTGAAGGCTATGATGATAAAATTAAAGATAATTTAGTAAAATTATTTAATGATGTAAATTCTTAGTTATAATTCTCTATATCTAAAAATCAAATTATCATCAAATAATTTTCCTACATTATCTTTAATTTTATCAACATAGCCTTCAAAAACATGTTCGTTGCGACAAATTGACGTCGCGACGAATTGACGTCGCGACGAATTGACGTCGCGACGAATTGACGTCGCGACGAATTGACATCACGACGAATTGACGCTGCGACGAGTTGACATTGCGATAAGTTATCGCCGCGACGAATTGACAGTACTGTAACCAAATTTCTTTTGAGTGTACCTGTAAATGAACGATACATTCTATGCATACCATATTCTAGAGTAAGCCCTTTGTAGTGCATTTCAGTGATATGTATAATTTTGAATACGTTTAAAATAGTGAAGCATCATTAAAATAAGCTGCAAATGATTTTTCCCCATTGACCGTAATGTAACGGAATTCTCTTGAGTGTCTCTGTAAATGAACGATACATTCTTTGTACACCATATTCTACAGTAAGGGGCTTTTAGCGTACCTCATTGATATGTATTAACTTGAATATGTTTAAAATAGCGTAACGTCATTAAAATATGCTTTTCAACTATGTTGGCAAGTGTTAGAAAAAAGAGGCAGATTTGAAATTACATACTTCTTTTAATATCCCCAACGAATTCACTTTTAGAGAAACTATGGGATCCAACTCGGGTTTCCGAAATTCATATTTTGGAAAAGAAATACACACACACACATATATATATATATATATATTAGAAGAAAACTTATTACAAATTATAATAAAATATTTTATTTGTTTAGCTATAGAAAGAACAATTTGTTTTTGTTATTAAAAAAACTAGGGGATCCTACCTGATATTAACGTGTTACCGAACATAGGTGAAAACCATTTTTTAATATTGAAAACTCTAATAGACCTTACAAAGGATGTGGATTTTCTTTTAACTTTGCTTAACTGCGTACAGCCAACTTGAGTGAAAAATGTGTCCAGACCGAGGATCGAACCCAGATACCTTGGTATAGCACACCAAATGCTTTACCAATTAAGACATCCGGACGACATACAGACTGGCACCTCTTTCACTAATATACGTTGGCAAGGGTGCATCTCCGTAGCGCAAGATGGAATGTCAACATGAGCACACTATCAGCGGCGTACATGAGACGAATAAATTCCCAGCATCGGATAATGTATATTTAAATTTTAACTCTAATAGATTTTTTACATTTAATATATTTTTCTAGATTGCGCCTTATCAGTACAAAAAAGCATCTTTATATTAAAAACATCAGTAGTGCCTTCAAATAAAGTTTTTAAATTTATTAAAAGCGATACTTTCGTATTAGCCGCATGCCAGGAGTTGATAGCCAAAGATAAAACGCCAAAGATCGTTACTTATAGTTGTCTTTTTGATTCTGATAATCGCAGTGTTTTAAGCTCGTAGTTTCATTACATGCCTGTTAAATTCGTGCTTTATTTATGTTATTTTATTTATATATTGATGAAGTTTTAATTTTGCTATGGAATATTTACCCGTAAATAAATAGGGAAACGTTTATATTGTTTTAAGTGAAAATGGCTTATCTTTTATAATCAGGCTGCACGCTATAGAGATAGATTTTTAAAAAAATCATGCTTGAAAATTATTTTAAATCCTATAAAAAATCAGTAAATTCATATCTACTTTTCAAACAAATTGCATTTGAAAAAAAAAAAAAAAAAAAAAAAAAAAAAAAAAAAAAACCATTTGTTTTTCTATTTGATAGTATGAAAATTGAAATTGTGTGATGTTTAGTAGTTAAAAGAAATTATAGTAAATCGAAATTTATTGTTCAGCTGTTGCCACCGCCAGTATAACGTCAGCGATGCTCACGGACATGCTTTTGTTTTATAATATAGATTGATTGTTAAGACACCTAATGCTGCTTTAATCTGTATTTTGATAGTTGTCAGAGAGATTAATATTTTCCCCATAATTAGGATTTTTTTTTATGATAAAAAAAAGTACATATGCACAAACAATCTCATTCAACTAGATAATTTAAAACCAGCTATACTTTTACAACTACTTTGTAAAATGTTAAATGCATTTTGTATTTTTAAAAATATGAAAGGTTTATTCAGTACTGTTGCAAGCACAGTTTTGTTTAAGATTTATTACACCTATTGCGAAACATCGTTATTCACTGTACAAATCATTTGCCTCTGAATATGTCCTTCATAACAATTAATTTACAGCGGAAGGTCTTAAAAGTTATGCAATCTATTGTACTAAAAAAAAGAACATGTTTCTTGCGGTATTTGAGTATTTGTTCGTTCCCAGAATGCATCAAAATAGTAAATGAATTTTGTCAAATATGCTTTAAAAGTAATACATGTCTGGTTACAGTAAAATTTTGAACAATTCCATATTTGAGCAGTTTAGATATTACTCATGCAATACCATGTAATTTGTATATGCTCATCAGTTGAATTATTATTATTATAGTTTTTTGATTAAAATAACTAATTTCTATGTACTAAAACTCGAATTATGCAGACTGCAGTTATCCGGATCAATAGCTGGAAATTAAAAAAAATTATAATTGTAAAAAAGAAGAAGAGAAAGAAAGAAAAATAAATCCGAATTGTATAATATTTATTCGTTAAAAAAAAAAAAACATAATTTTCTTTTAAATACTATTTTAACTAACGTTAAAATCTATGTTTACAATTTTTAACACTTTCCAACATAAATCAAAAGTGTTTATGGATTCGGTTTGTCTGCTTGTCATGCTTGAAAATTATTTTAAATCCTATTAAAAAAACAACGAATTTAGATACAGTTTTCAAACAAATTGCATTTGAAAAAACATTTGCTTTCCTATTCGACAGTATAAAAATTGAAATTGTCGAATGTTTATAAGTTTAAAGGAATTGTAGTAAAAACGAAATTTATTGGTCAGCTCTTGCCACCGTCAATATGACGTCAACAATACTCACGGAAATGTTTTTGCTTAATAACATAGATAGATTGATAAAACACCTAAACTAATACTGTATTAATCTGTATACAATAGTTGTCAGATAGAGTAATATTTTTCCCATAAATAGGATTTCTTTGAGGATTAAAAAAAAAAAGTACGTATGCACAAATAATCTCATTCAACTATAGATAATTTAAAACCAGCTATACTTTTACAACTACTTTGTAAAATGTTAAATACATTTTGTATTTTAAAAAAATATAAAAAATTCATTCAGTACTGTTGAGCGCACAGTTTTGTTTAAGATTTATTACACCTATTGTGAAACATCGTTATTCACTGTAAACTTAGAACAAAATAGTACAAATTATTTGCCTCGGAATATATTCTTCATAGAAATTAATTCACAACGGAAGGTCTTAAAAGCTATGTAATCTATTATTTGAGGATTAAAAAAAGTACATATGCACAAATAATCTCATCCAACTATAGATAATTTAAAACCACCTATACTTTTACAACTACTTTGTAAAGTGTTAAATACATTTTGTACTTTTGAAAATATGAAAATTTCATTCGGTACTGTTGAGTGTGCAGTTTCGTTTAAGATTTATTACACCTATTGTAAAACATCGTTATACAGTGTAAACTTAAACAATATAGTACAAATAATTTGCCTCGGAATATATTCTTGATAACAATTAATTTACAACTGAAGGTCTTAAAAGTTATGCAATCTATTGTACTCAAAAAAGAACATGTTTCTTGAGGTATTCGAGTATTAGTTCGTTCGCAGAATGCATAAAAAGAAATGAACTATGACAAATATGCTTTAAAATGAATACATTTCTGGTTACAGTAAAATTTTGAACAATTCCATGTTTGAGATGTTTACACATTTCTCATGCAATACAATGTAATTTGTATGATCATCAGTTGAATTATTATTACTGTTTTCTTCTTAAAACAACTAATTTCTAATTACACTAAAACTCGAATTATGCAGACTGTAGTTATCTGGATCGATAGCTTGAAATAAAAAAATATAAGTTTAAAAGAAAAAGGAATAAAGAAAAATAAATACGAACTGTATAATATTTATCCGTAAAAAATATAATTTTCTTTTAAATCCTATTTTAACTAACGTTAAAATCTACGTTTGTAATTTTTAACACTTTTCAACATAAATGAAAAGTGTTTAGGAATTCGATTTGTCTGTTTGTTATGCTTGAAAATTATTTTAAATCCTATTAAAGAAAAAAAGTAACTTGAGATCCATACTTTTCAAACAAATTGCATTTGAAAGAAGATTTGCTTTCCTATTCGGCGGTATAAAAATTGAAATTGTGGGATGTTTAGAAGTTAAAAGAAATTGCAGTAAAAGCGAAATTTATTGGCCAGCTGTTGCCACCTTCAATATGACGCTAGTGTTACTCACGGACATGTTTTTGCTTTATAACATAGACTGCTAAAACACCTAAACTAATGCTGTATTAATCTGTATTCGGTAGTTGTTAGAGAGATTAATATTTTTATCGTAATTAGAATTTCTTTGAAGATAAAAAAAGATACATTTGCACAAATAATCTCATTCAACTAGATAATTTACAGTGCGTTAAGAAATTATAAGACCACTTTGATTTTGAAAATTTTGAAGTAAATAAAGGTAATTATAGTTTAAACACATAAGATATCAAAATACAACATATGTATTAAAATTACTTTGCAATAATTTTGAATAATGCAATAAATAAGTATGTTAACAAAAATATAAGCAATGATTGAAAAATACACTGTTAACAAATTATAAGACCGCTTGTCTAAAGACAAAAATAACATGTAAATTAATACGATATTGGTCCTCCATTTTTCTTTATAACCTCAAACACTCTGTTTTTCATAAAAGTGGCCAGGTGATTAAGTACAGATTCAGAAATATTGTGCCATTCGTTTACAATGGCTACTTCTAGTTCATTGGCAGATAAAAACTGTTTATTATTAGCATAAACTTTGCGACTTAATACGCCGCAAAGATTTTCCAAAAGGTTGAAGTCTGGACTTCGACTTGGCCATGACAAAACAGGAATATTTTCTTTTTTAAACCATTGCTGGGTGGATTTAGACACATGGCAAGAAGCATTGTCCTGCTGAAACATCTAGTTAGCACCACCTAAAAAAGGTCCAAACGGTACCAAATGATCATATAACATAGCCTGATATTGCGCAGAAATATCTTGGGTTAAAAATTGGGATTAAATCGCATAATCCATCATGACTAAAAACTCCCCAAACCATTGCTGTTCCTCCTCCCATTTGTCGACTGAAGCATTGTTTCGGTTCCATCCTCAAATCATGCCAATAGTGTTTATAACCATCTGGACCGTCAAGATTAAACTTTTTTATATCTGAAAATATCACTTGTTTCCATTTCTTGTCCCATGACATGACATTTTTAGCCCATTTCAGTCTTTCTTCTTTATGATGTTTCCTTAACCTCGATTTTTTCAACTGTTTCATACATTTTGCATTACTATTTGATTTCATACTCTTCCAAACTGTTACGTGCGAGGTTCTTTTGCTGAAACGGTTCAAAATTTCCCGAGCTGAAATACTTTTTTGAGTTGATAATCGAAATATTTGTCGATCATCCCGTACTGTCAAAATCCTTTTTCTTCCAGATCGTTTAATTTTATTTGAATCCTTTTTTCTAATTATTTAATTGTGAATGGCAGTTTTAGAACGCTTCATTAACCGAGCTATTTTTCGTTCAGATTTACCAGAACCCTTATAAAACCAAATTTTCCTTACTTCGGTCGCAGACAACTCTTTACTCCGCGGCATCTTCAAATATATCGTAATTAACACTATCTAATCCAGAACCTTTGCTTCTCGGGAATACTTTCACGATATACAAGCGCCTACGTTTTATAATGATTCTGATGTGACTTATAATATGCTCATCTCCTCAGGTGGTCTTATAATTTCTGAACAGTCACCTTATTTACGTTTTAAAAAAATTAGAAGATTTTAATAAAATGTAACTAAAATTTTAATGTAGAAATTATAACGGAAAACGTTCTACGATCAATTTTAAATATACACGCTAAAAATTTGCATACTGTGTCTTCTTCTTCAGAAATGCACCAATTCGTTAGTGGTCTTAAAATTTTTTAACGCACTGTAAAACCACCTATGCTTTTACAACAAGTTTGTAAAATGTTAAATACATTTCGCATTTTTAAAAATATGAAAGATTCGTTCAGTACTGCTGAGCACATAGTTTTGTTTAAGATTTATTACACCTATTGCGAAACATCGTTATTCATTGTAAACTTAAAGAATATTGTAAAATGAATTTGTCCTTTATAACAATTAATTTACAACGGAAGGTCTTAAAAGTTATGCAATCTATTATACTAAAAAAAAAGGAACATGTTTCTTGCGGTGTTTGAGTTGTATTTGTTCGTTCGCAGAATACATCAAAGTAAATGAATTTTGTCTGATGTGCTTTAAAATTGATACATTTCTTGTTTCTGAAAAATTTTGAACAATTCCATATTTGAGAAGTTTACATATTACTCATGTAATAATACAAAGTACTTTGTATGCTTATCAGTTAAATTATTATTATAGATTTCTGTTTAAAACAACTAATTTCTAAGTAAACTAAAATACGAATTATGCAGATACACTATATTTCCAATGATGACCGGTCACTTGCAATTTTAGACGTTTTGTTAAATATCTGGAAAGATACATGAGGAATTATCCTGGAACTTCAGAAGTGTAAACAACATGATAAATGTCATATATTTCCGCGAAGATTTTTTTTCCGAAACCCCATAAGGGACCGTCAACAAATCGAAGAAAAACGAATATATTTTGGATAACCCTGTAAAAACTAATATTGCAAAAGCATTCAAACTGTAGATTATGATTAAGTGGATTATTGTAATAATTCGGGTTCATTCGTATGAAGATAGCATGTATAATCGAAGAGAAATTCAGGTTTTTATAAAAACAGTCCCAAATTTTACCAAGTTTTTTGCTTATAATTTGCAGAGTTTTTAATATAAAAACAAGTTTTCTTCAGAAAATATGACAAACAAAGTTATACACAAGACCCTGCAATCAGAATTAAAAAATAATAAAAATTGTATGAAAAATGAGCAGGTTCACTAAATATTGTTTCACTGCGCATGCGCGAATTCAATCAAAATATACTGTGCATAATATATTAGCTAAATGTATAGAAAATCTTTTATGAAAGTCTTAAAAAAATAGCTTGAAAATTCTGATAGTAATCGTCGATAGAATAAGCTCGAATTTCGCTGTTCCCAAAAAGAAGCAAAAAGATGAGGGGTTGTATCCAAATGTACTAGCTTATCAAAGTTGACATAATAAGAATGAAGTGTCTCTCATTCTACATTTGAATTCGCGCATGCGCAGTGAAACAATATTTAGTAAACCTGCTCATTTTTCATACAATTTTTATTATTTTTTAATTCTGATTGCAGGGTATTGTGTATAATTTTGTTTGTCATATTTTCTGAAAAAAACTTGTTTTTATATTAAAAACTCTGCAAATTATAAGCAAAAAACTTGGTAAAATTTGGGACTGTTTTTATAAAAACCTGAATTTCTCTTCGAGTATACATGCTATCTTCATACAAATGAACCCGAATTATTACAATAATCCACTTAATCATAATCTACAGTTTGAATGCTTTTGCAATATTAGTTTTTACAGGGTTATCCAAAATATATTCGTTTTTCTTCAATCTGTTGACGGTCCCTTATGGGGTTTCGGGAAAAAATCTTCTCGGAAATATATGATATTTATCAGGTTGTTTACACTCCTGAAGTTCCAGGATAATTCCTCATGTATCTTTCCAGATATTTAACAAAACGTCTAAAATCGCAAGTGACCGGTCATCATTGGAAATATAGTGTAGATCGATACTTGAAAATAAAAAATTACAATTTAAAGAAAAAAAAGAAGTTGAAGAAGGAAAAATAAATTCGAACTGCATAATATTTATTCTAAGAAAACTTGACGTGTGATTTTTCTTTTTTGTTCTGATTTATATTTGGGTGATTTCAAGTTGGTAATTTTAGAGGTACTCCAATTCGACATTTTAATATTTAAAAAAATCTAAAGAATTCACTTTTATTGTAGAAATTGTAACTGGTCATCATTGGAAATATAGTGTAGATCGATACTTTTAAGTGAAAATCAAGTAGGGTGGAAAGAGTAAGTAAAAAAAATGTTCGAGAAAATTCAGATATGAATTCTATTTTCCACTGAGGAAAAACAATTAACTTTCTCGAACATGTTGAACGAGTTCCTCTAAAATTATATAAGTTCTGTGCCGTATTTTTTTTATTGTTTGTAAAAAATATTATCTTATTTTCCTACTTTTTTCTATTAGACCCACTTTTTATTAAACAAAAAGCTATTTTTGTGTTATTTTTAATTCACAACAGAGCCTTTTCCTTGTGATTTTCCCAATTATTCGGATTTCTGAATATCCGGATAGCGTTCAGTAGACGTTAACCCGGATATTTGAAGTTTCACTTGTGGTAGATTGTCTAGCTACTCTTTTGTAAGGGTACTCTAGTGGACGAGTGAGTTTTGATATTTTACGTGCGATCACGGTGTCCTGGATTCTAACATTTGTGCATGAATGATATCTATTTTGTCATTTCTTTAAGTTTCGCAAAAGTTCGTATGTATCTCAGGGAATCTGGTTGTCATGGTTATTTTTGCAATCATATGTTAATTATGTACCTGTGGTTGTGTAGTAGCTATATATAGTGCGGTCGTAGATTATTCAGTGTATTTGGAACTCATCTTGCTATCATGTTTGTTAGTTTTCTCGTGTAATTAACTTTAAGTGAAGTTTCCGATTAGCAGTTTGGATAGAATCGTCGGCTGTGAGTTTTTGCCCATTTTTAAGAAGTTGAACTTTCTACTTTAATAAAGAACCATCGGAATCCACGGGATTCTATTTATAGTGATATTATCTACTAACGTGAATTTCTTAGGTTCCTGTAGGACGAAAAGTGAATTCATTTGGAGCCGAGTTAAGTTAGTTAAATTTAACGTGTTTTGGGAAAGTATTTTACCACCTCAGTCTTTGATAAAATTGAGTTTATTTTTGATAGTCTGCATTTAAATCTACTAATCTACTGCTAATACCCTGTTTACAGTTATAAATAAATTGCTGGTTTCTTTTGGTAAAATCTGTGTCATGGCCTCCTTCCCTGTTGACAACCCCGAAGAATATGCCACATACTGTTGTAACATACTTGCAAAATATTATTAGAAAATATATAATAACATTTGTGTAAGCTATCCCCAGATATCAGGATTGTAGTAATCGTAATTGATTACGAAAACTGTGTAATCGTAATCATGAAGTTTGCTTTTTGAAGATTTCAAAGAAAGTTTACTCAGACTGCAATCATTATCTATTCCTAATCTTAACCTAATCGTAATCGTATTGTAACATTGTAAGGTAATCCCCGGTAATCTGTACTGAAAACTTAGGTAATTGCAATTTCTTTCTACATAAGATAAGAGCATATTTCTCCCTCTTTATCACTTTCCATTTAAAGATATTCGGCTTCTGCTGTTTGTAAGAATGTTGAAACATCGTTATATCAACTTCGGTATGGTTAAAGATATGAACAAAAATGACTGTATTGTTAATAGAAAAAATATGTATTATGACCCAGATATTGAAAAATTATTTTTCTTGACGCGTATCTTTCATTATAAGCCCTGTTTATATATAATTGATTCTCATTTCAGTAAGTGTAATATTTGAATATTACATAAACAACTCAACAAAAGATTTAATGAGAGACTGGGAGATTCGTAAAATGTGTGATAAAATCAGTGTAATCGAAATGCAGCGATAATTAACTTGTAGAGTAATCGCAAATCAACAAATAAATTTTAATTGTAATTTAAACTTAATTGTTACTTAGAATCTAAAAAAATAGATAAGCGGAAATATAATCTAACTTTTATAAACAGAGACATAGTTGTAATCTGTTCTTTAAAATCTAAAATAAACGCAATGGTAATCGATTATAGTCTTCTGTAATCGATTCCAAGTCTGCCAGGTACATAAATCTTTTTTTTTAACCAAAGATTGAATCGTTTATTTTAGAAAGGGCAAAATTTTCAAAATTTTTACTAGACATAAGAAATTGTTCATAGGGCAGGATATATATATATATTTTTTTTTTTTTTTTTTTTTTTGCAATTCTTTGGATTGCATGTTAGGAAGGATAATAAAATACACTTTGCACGACACTTTTCAGATTATTTGAATAGAAAGGGTTTCTGTCATGTTTGTTTTAGTCTTGGACATGTATCCTTTCTAACTTAAACACAGGGAGAGTGAGAGTTCAAACAGTGGACATATGAAAAATCAATGTTTTAATAAACAATAAGTGCACAAAATAGTGAAAAACATTGAAATAGGCCTCTTTTGTCACTTTTGCCATTGAAAGCGTTACTTTGCACTGTCAAGTGTTGTAGTCGGTCAATTTACAATGCTGTCGTACAAGGACTTTGCCTCTTCACTTGCAAATTTCAGACCTTTTTTCATATATTCAGTTTTTTTTTCGTTAATAGGGTTTTTGTCTTTAAAGGCTCGTTCAGTGGGAAAAATGATACAAAAAGTGATTGGGAAAAGGACATCTACACAGATTATGTGTCCTTTCTTAAATAAATGTGTTTTCTGACGTCCATAACAACGAATGGAGTCGAGTTAGAAATATGCCCTATTAAAACATAATGTGGCTACCCTAGTAAAATATATTCTTATCAAAACATCGATTTCCGAAAAAATGTGACTTGTGCCCTTTACACAGTTAGAGGGGTGAAAAATGCATGGCGCACAGAAAGTCCAAGGGGTCCCGCACTGAACTCCAAGGTCTTAACTGGAATATAGAAATGGGGGGATAACTAAATGGAGAAAAAACCCCAAAACGAAGATGATCGGATTAAAAGGGTGCAAGCTATTAACAAATTTGGAAACAAAAACTTCAACGGGCCCCGCACCGGGCGCCAGGTTCCAAGGAACTGGAAGGTCTTAACTGGAACGTAGAAATGGGGGAAAAGCTAAATGGAGAAAGGGCTATAAAAATGAAGACGATCGGGTAAAAATGGGGCAAGTTATTAACAATTTAGGGCAAAAAACTTAAAGAGTGCCCAGGCGCTTAAAAAGTAAAAAATCTGAGCCTCAAGTGCATCAGGAGCTGCCTTGGACTATCCGCACCCAAAGACTTTTATGTGCGGTAGATTTTGCTGGACATCGCACACAGACAAACAACTTTCTTTTATTAGTATATATTAATATTTGTTAAAGTAAAAGAAACTACCACGACCGGGAAAATAGCACCTAAATGTAGTTTTTTTTTTCTTGGGGGTGAGGATGGGGGTGTTAAAACTTCCTCTGGGCCCGGTTATTGCAATTTAAAAATGCAGAAAAAAGGGAAATATATAAAACACCTTCAGAAAGAATAGTTGTTCTGAAATAGTAAATATTTATATTTTCTAATGAAAAAACCACCAGTACAAAAAAAGTACCATGAACATGCACGTATTTTTTTTTATTTTTATAACTACAGGTAACTTCAACTATAGCCAATCCGGCAATTGAGATTTTAAAATGTAGAATGGAACGTTTACGATCTATACGTTTGAAGAACCACGTTTTCCTCAGACATGCTTGGAAGCTATCATAGTGCCGGCGAACTGAGGAAATTGAAGCTCATTCATTAGTGTTCGTTAAGGGTGTTTAATTACTATCTCAGTTAATTATGAAAAAATGAAAAATCTGAGTCTCAGGTGTATTGGAACCTGTCTTCGTCTACCAGAAACCAGATTTACAGGTCTTTATGCACGATAGATTTTCTTAGCCATCGCCAATAAACAGACAGGCACAAACACATATACATACACACAGACAAACATCTTTCTTTTATTAATATAGAGAATGATGGATAAAAGGTATTAATCTTGAAAATACATTAATTAATTTTACCTTTTAAGAAAACTGATGTTTTCTTCAAGTCTTTGAAGTCCCGTAACCATCATAATGGTCTGAAATGCTCTTCGATCCAATACCCATAAAAGTGAGTTTGTAACGGCTGAAAAATGAAGTTCATTAGGTGAAATAGAAGTTTAATATGATACAGGATATGTTTTTACTTATTAATTCCATCTATTAGAAAACTATCTAGCTGCACTATTAACATAAAAACATAATAAATAAAACAAATTTTTAAATAACAGATTTTTAAATACTTCTATAACTTAAACTTTAATTAAAATTATCAGTGTTATTTATACCGATTATTTATTTTATTTTATTGTTGTTCCGTGTGATAAGAGATTTAAATGACCCCCTCCTCGTTTATAACTAGGTAAATGATCTTTATGGACTGTTGATGAAATAGAAAGAATTTCTTATGGCATATTTTCTGAGAACAAATGACTCGAGTTTTCATTTAATCATGGTAAGAAAATCTTGGAAACCTGAATGAGCCATGTCACTTGAGTTGCGCGAAATTCAACCTGAGAACTCCAGTTTAAAATTTCTCATCTTCAAATAAAACAGATTTAAAGAATTAAGCTAATTCTAGACAAGAATTTCCCAGAAAAAAAAAATGGTAATAAATTTGCAATTTTATTTGCAATAATTCTCTAGCTGCCTCTAATGATTTGAAAAGTTACATACATTTGTAAACAATCAGTTTTACAAAATTAAAAAGAGAATACGTGAAAACAAAAGTACAAGGTATGTAGCTCTTCTATGTTTATTTGCTGCATGAAATATCTAACGGATTTCAAAAATATAAACAAACATTTTATAAGTATGATAAGATAGAAAAGGGTTTTTTTTTAAGAACGCATAAACTATGAAGAACGAAAATTCTAATGCGCATAATTTTCCAGAAAAATGCAAAAACAAAAAGGGTGACGTCACGTATGGTGCACACAAAAGATCAAAGATCAAAGACGATTACTGAAGAATGCCTACGTGGGGCGTAATGCCCACGTTTACTTCACATCTAGATGAGAACAGTCTATGGAGATGGTATCAGAAGATTCAAAAATATAAAAGTTCTCTCGCAGCAGGCCGCGGTGGAGTGATGCAGATGTAGGAGCAATCTGGATGTGCGCTTTGATACTTTGATTGGAGTCGGAATGGTGAGCATAGGGGGAAGGGGGGGGGGTGGGGAAGGCCCCATCAGAGCCAGACAATTTTTCTAAATCATAATTAATATTTTTTTTAATCTAAAAAACTAATGCAAACAATTTAATTTAGATAGGATGCAAACAATTAGTTTATATAAGATTCAAATAATTAAATTTTGAAGATGCAAAGATAATTAAGTATAAATACAATAAAGATGCAAAAAATAAAATAAGTATAATTTTTTCCCCTTAAAATTGCAAAAGAGGTAAGAAGGAAAGTTAGCAGAACCCGATGCCAAAAGCAAGGCGGGAAGACGTCAATAGGAAAAATTTAGTGTAGGAATGTCAAATGGGAATAACAATGCAGGTACCAAAGTTTTATGAATTTGGAATAGCACAACGAAGTGTTTAGGGTGATTCCCTTCGCCTTCTTTTGGAAGGCGGAGCAAAGCCGTCATCTCCAGTGGCGCAGCCAGAATTTGGTTCTAGGGGGGGTTTTGAGCTTCTGATAAAGGTGGTCGCCGGTTATATGAATCACTTGTTAATGGAATCAGTCCTTTAAATGAATGAAATCATAATGCTTTTCTCCGCAATTAAGTTGGTTATGATTCATTTAAACAACATTAGAGTTACAAACTATAAAATGCACCAATGAAATAACACAAAACTTGATTAGATTTATAAAGTGTTTAAAAATGATGAGGGGCAAACTTTAAGATGGAAGAGCACAATACAGCAAATAATTTTACATACAGTACAGTCGCTGAGTTTCACACGAAAAATTACTTGTCAATCATATTTGACGTAATAGTAGACAATTTTAAAGCATTAAAATAAAGTATTCTGAACAACGCGAAACTTTCCGATTCATTTTCAAAAATGAAAACATATGCAGGCATGATAATTCAAGTGATTTGTTATCGAACAGTTTTTCATTATAAATGAATTACATATTGAATTATAAGCTATTGTTGTCTCAAAATTACTGACTCTTAATGTCTTGGAATTATTCTACGAATTATTTTTCAATGTTTGTCTTCAATAATTGAATTCAGTTGGAAATGAAAAATGTTGACTCTCACTATGATTCGTCTTACCTAAAGCAAAGATCTTATACAAAGTTTAATCTTAGCATTGTTCCAAGCGCGCTTCAAAAGGAGGTCACAAAGTAGCAACACTGTTTTGATCCATGCCGTTGTTTTCTAGATGGGTTTTTAATTAATATCTCAGATAATTACAGACACATTGAAAATTATTACCAACAATCCTTAGATGATTCTGCGTCGATAACCCTCAACTCCCCGTTGAGCACCAGAAAAATAAGACACATGAGTGATCTTATAATAGTTCAGTTTTTACTTTTTAAGTATGGAACCTTAATATCGGTGTCAAAATTCTGGTAACCATCTCCTCTCTAACATTGGCTATATTTTATACAACAATTTCCAAACAATTTTTTGGTACAACAATTTCCAAAGGGGTGTAAGAACAAAAAACATTCTAAAATTGCGGTTTCTACGATATTGTTGATTCTAGCAATTTGAAATTTAATCTCGCGGTTACTTTAAAAAGATGTGAATGCTCACTAAAAATGGTTTCTAAAAAGTTCGAAATTTAAAAAGGGAAAAGAAGCAGTAAACGTTCTAAATTACCATTTATTTGTGCAGTTAGGGCTGTATGGAGAATTTCGCTGTCAAAATCGGAGATGAAAGTGATCGTAATTTTTGGGGCATTTACGTTCATCGAAATAACCCTAGGTTCCCCTCCTGATAGGAAACAGTCCACAGAAAACAAAAAACCAGTACAATCAAAGACGCATAATCACGTGAAAACTTTTCTTTATTTTCGGACACATCGACACATCTGGAAAGGGGAGGGTGGTCCTCTTTACGCCTCTAAATAATCGACCTTCTTGTTCAACAGTTAGAGAAGATCTGATCTAATTTTTCAGATACATTTTCACCAACACATAAATGAAAATATGCCAAACACTACATTTTCTCACCAGGCACTCGTGTTTTTTTTTTTTTTCTTTTGAGAAAGCCAGACATGTGTTAGCAGCGAACACAAAAATGTTGATATTGCATATCTCATGCAGGAATCAATTTATGAAAACGGCGCCTGCATTTAACACAAGATACGAAGAAAGACAAAACAGCATATGTTAAAGTCATCTGCAGTACATTAAAATAACGAATTGAAACCACAGAGAAGTAACGTACTTTTACTGTTACAATGAAAAATCTGGGAAAATTTTTAGCTAGGAAGAAATGATTACTTTCGAGATTAAAGAATAAAAAGATTTTGAATGCAGACATTAATTCACATAGAGAAACTTTAAGATAGAAAAATTAAATTTTAGAATAAAACATAAAATATATATGATTCTATATCATATGCTGGAAACATGAAATTTGGCATATAGTTGTTACTTTAGAGACTTAAATGCTAGCCCAGAACAGTTAACAGGAGCAAAAACATGTTCTAAAATTGCGATACAGTTGGTATAGAAGCTTGGAATTTGGCATGGTGGTAACTTTTGGGATGTAAATGCTCTCTAAGAACGATTTCTAAAGAAATTCTAAATTTAAAAGGATGAAATGGGCGGAAACGGTCTGAAAATGATCTAAAAACAATTAATTAGGAATTGTTTGTGCTAGATATGTGAAATTTGGCACGGCTGTTACTCTAGAAATATAAATGATCATCCGGAACAGTTTTCTAAAATTTAGAAATGTAAAAGGTTGCAAGAACAAAAAAGTTCTAAAATTGCGATTTGTATGATACAGTTGGTATAAATGCTTGGTGTTTGACATAGTGGTTACTTTTAAGATATAAACACGCGTTCAAAACGGTTTTTAAAAAATTCAAAATTTTAAAAAGTGAAATGAGCAAAAAACGTTCTAAAAATGTTCTAAATCATAATATTTTTAGAACTTTTAGGGCTAGACTCTTGAAATTTTATATGATGGTACTTAAGAAACATAAATGCTCGCCCAGAATTTATTTTTTCAATTCGAAATTTAAAAGAATACAAGAGTAAGAAGCATTCAAAATTGTGATTTATGTGATACAATTGGTGTGGAAACTGGGAATTTGGCATGATGATTACTTTTATGTAGTAAATGCTTCCTTAGAACATTTTTTTAAAAATTCAAAATTTAAAGGATGAAATATGCGCTTTCACAGTTTTAAGTAGAATTCTCGCCGTTTAATTGAATCACATTGTTGGATAGAATTTGATTTAACAAAGCGGCGGATTCCGCTAAGGCGGAATTTTGATTCATATAAGCGGTAATTATAGTAATTTTTTTAGCTCTGGGGGGTGTTTTAACCCCCAACCCCCCCCCCCTTGGCTGCGCCACTGGTCATCTCTACACAAGATGGCAAGCGGTCTCTTCTTCCCTCTACTGGTATTTACAATGTAAGGTTGAATGGACCGCAACGCTTCGTTAGGTATTAAAAGTCGATCTCTGTGGAAATTTTGTGCAAGTTTTTTAATAACTTGCGAGATAGGCCTAATATTGAGATCAGCATGGATGACATCATTCCGGACAAACGTTGTCGCCTTGCAAATCCTACGTAACAAAGAGTTTTGAAAAATTTGAATTTTCTGCATCCGAGTTCCACAGACTGACCCTCAGATAACTGACCCGTAGGTCATGGTTGATCTGATGAAGGATTTATACAGTAACAATTTATTCGAGAGTGACAGACGGCTGTGATAAGCCAGTAAAGATTTAAGGGATCCTTGAGCTTTGGTAGATTTGGCAATTACGTCTTGAATCTGCCTAGCCCAGGTTAATTTTGAATCTAGATAAATGCCTAGATATTTATAACTGGCGACCCAGGGTATGAATTCACCATTTAGAGAGAGTTTAGCAATTGGGGTGATAGCTTTGTTTGAAAAGATCATGGCGGCACTTTTTGAAGCATTGACTTTGATGCGCCAATGTTTTAGCCAAATTTGAAGGGCCAAAATATAAGCTTGGAGTTTAGTTAGCACAGTGTCGAGTAACATGTTGCTTGTCATGATGGCAGTATCGTCAGCATAAAGTGCTAATTTGACGTCGGGAATACAACGAGGAATATCATTAATGTAGAGGTTGAACAGCCAAGGACTTAGAATACCCCCTTGAGGTACGCCTGCCTCAATAAATCGAGAGGTGGAGATTGTATTGTTAACTTTAACAGAGAAAGATCTATCTTTAAGGTATTTAAGGAATATTAGGATTAGTTGAGGCGGAGCCTTGAGCAGAATTAACTTATAAATAAGTCCATAATGCCAGACCCGGTCGAAGGCTTTAGCAATGTCTATGAATACAACGCCGGTTTTATGGCTGCGGTATAAACCCTCATGAATGAGTTCAGTTACTCTCCAAAGCTGGTGTTGAGTCGAGTGTTTGGGCCGAAACCCAAACTGCTCGGGTATCATAATCGAATTGGAGGAAATGAACTCAAAATAAATATTATTGGAAACATGAAAATTAGTACATCCATTGTGATACTATGTTTACATGAGTAAACGCTCGAAATAAACTCTGCGGCAGTGGCGTAGACAGGGTGGGGATCCAGAAGCTCTGGATACAACTATTTGTAAAAAATATTCTTCACCTTATTTAATCACGGAATTTTCAACGATAAAACAAGGCGAAAATAACTTAACGAAATTACTCGTATCCAGAGAATTTGGACCCTCATCCTAGCTAGCCACTGCTCTGCGGACATTGAAATATACTCGAGTGCATCGTTCAATGGTTGACAAATTTTGATTCAACTGAAAAACGCCTATACCTTCCGTGGACACTACGATGATGAATTATATTCACTCGTCTATTTCATGTTGCATTCAAACATTCAGCAATATTCCTGATAGTTACTTTGGTCATTTTCTCATGCAAACATAATGTGGCATCTAATTCACATTAATTCATATCCACATTTCTAATAAAGTTAATTTTATGTGCACCGGATGTGGCGTCAAACTTTACTTTCGTACTTTTCTTTAAAAATATTGGTCATAGCGGTATGGTTCCTCAGTCGATTTTTATCTGCTCGAAGCGAGGATTTTCGTTATGCACAGTTTAAACACGGTCTTGACTCAATGCCCTGTATATCTATAAATGGTCGGAAAGTAATCGTCGAAGCATTTTTCTTCTGCTTGTGGATATTTATGCTGCTTAAACACAATAAATTCGTTTATTTCACAAAACTTTTAATATTTGTCATAGGGAAATCGATATCAAAATGAATTGTTCAGATTAATTTTTGTAAATTTAAAATGATGTAGTTATGAAGATATTTCATTAAAAGACCATATTTGTAAGTAAATTATAAGTTAAGAATACCCTTTATAACGTTAAGATTGATTTTTTTTTAAAAAGAAATTTGAAATTTAGGATTAAAATTCTATGTAAATTATTACATCCTTATATTAAATTAAACTAATTCAGCTTGAAAATTATTCTGTTATAGGGTGGCATTAAAAAATTTAAATGGAAAGCATTTCGAAAAAAAAAATATATAAATCCACCCTATTTAATTTTATTTCATACTTTCAGCGGTTCTTTTTCCCTGCCTTTAAAGCTTTTAAAAAATTTTAAAGGTTATCTTTAAAGATTTTTTAGCTCTAAAGATAGGTGTACAATTAAAACAAATGCTTCGGTAAAAGAAAAATATGTTTAGGAGTTGAGGGAATTTTTTACAAGATTATTTTTAACACTTTTTTTTAAAATTAGAAAAT
This sequence comes from Maratus michaelseni, assembly GCA_963931845.1. NCBI lineage: Eukaryota > Metazoa > Arthropoda > Arachnida > Araneae > Salticidae > Maratus > Maratus michaelseni. The sequence goes on from OZ007594.1 coordinate 76,133,000, forward strand.
CTATTGTAAAATGAAATTACATATTTCCTGCAAAATATCCAATAATAATAACAATAAATTTGAAAACATTTGTCGAAGTTTTACTCTTAAAAAAATTTTCATGTAAATTGCTGATCACACAATATCAAATTAATAAAAGAGTATAAGAGTTGTATGAAAGTGGTCCCCGGAGTACTCGGAGTATAAAAGTGGTCCCCACTTGAAAAAAGTTTGAGAAACGCTGCTTAAAACAATTTTTTTCCGAGGAAAATGTGGCATATTTAAAATAATAGTCAAAAATTTAGTAGTTAATTTTTTTTTCATAATTTTAGTTAGGTTTTTTTTTTTAGAGTAAAACTTCGACAAATGTTTTCAAATTTATTATTATTGTTGTTATTATTGTTGGATGTTTCTCAAGAAATTTGTAATTCAATTTTACGAAAAAAAAAAAAGAGTGTTAAGGAAAATATTATAAAAGAAGTTATGCTTCCCTCAGTTCCAACATTTTATTCCCTTTCCAAAGCATTTATTTATTATTCCAAATAATCATTTTTCTTAAATCAACAAAATTACATAATAATGATAATAAAAAAAGACAAAAGACGTAAAAAAAGACAAATGAAAAAAGTTACACATGGAGCCATTTTGTTTGTAAATAGACGTCTTTCCGTATAATAAAAATCAAATCACGGTAATGTAAATGTTTTTGTTACATATACACCCTAAAATTTTTAGCACTTATATCAGTAGTTTATTGAATCTAATATTAAAATGTCGTGTAAATAAAACCTACAAACCTTTGACAGTGGCTGTTCTTGTGCAGTTATATAAAATGGCTAACTCTCCAAATGCTTTTCCTGGCCCCATACGGCCTAAAATTTTGTCCGCTTTCTTCACTTCCAATTCCCCTTCTACAAATAAACGAGAAATACAAAAAAATATACAAATATATATTTGATAAAACATCACATATTTGTAAAAACATTTTTTAAAACCTTTTATCTTCACAATAATATGATAGTGATATAAAAATTTACACACTTAAGTCGAATAAACATTTAAATATTCTGGAAGTTTTGTGGGTTTTATTTTCATTGTAAAATTATATATATAAAAAAATCATATCTTCCAGGCGAGTATATATGAACAAGCATAAATACACACATTCATTATACATGTGAATTTGTACAGGTGTGCGCATTTATATAAATATATAGATATAACATATTTTTAATATTTCTAAATTTCCCCCCTCATTTAAAGTACTATTTTTCGTCGTAAAAATGCTTTTTCTTTCATTTCCCTTTTGCAAATTTTTGGTTCTAATGCCCGTATTTTTTCCCATTTCTCAATTCATTAGATTTCAAAACCATTCTGTTAATAATAATCCTATTTTATTTTTCTTCCAGAGACGCTTTCGAATGAATTTCGTGAGTTTTTGAGAACCAAATTACAGCTATTTGATTCTTCCACCTGTGATTTTCACAGCTCGCTTTCCCATTGGTTCTGGGCTTTTGTCGCATTGCGTATTTCTTTATTCTGGTGCTTTACTAATAAAACTCGCAGAACTGGTTCGGGAAGCCACCTTCTTCCGCCTTACTCTCTGTCTAAATGATTAGCGGCATCAGTGTTTTCTACATTTTACGCCGTAGTGAAAGAAACTTGTCTTTTTTATTTTTATTTAATGTGTTTAAATTAAAGTATGAAGGGAAGTTATTTTAAAATTTCTCTAAAAGTCATAACGATTACTGAAAATTATTCCAACTTGTATATGCTGGAGTTACGTTTTCAATAACGATGTGATTAAGAAAAATGAACTTTTTCTCTGAGGTAAAACTCCGGTGTGTCTGGACTTTCTGTGCCTTTCATAAATTCCCAGGAACCATGTCTCGACTGCTGTTGTAGCTTCATGTATGGAGCTGAGAGTTTAACATCTATTGATCCTAATATTTCGGTTACCAATTTAAGAGTATCTATGTCGCCAGTTTTCACAACGTCATTACTTATATCTGCACAGCGCTCTCAGCTATTAGCAGTTCATCCATTCCTACCGAAACTATGACACTACCATTATATTATATACCTCTCTCTCGAGGTTAACGAAAAAGACAGGCTACCGCGGTGCATTAAACTTATCTTTTTTTACAGACCGCTCGAGGCTAACGAAAAAGAAAGGCTACCGCGGTGCTTTACGCATATCTTTTTTTTTACAGACCGCGGCAGTCACGTGATGCTTGAATCCACCAATGCAGGTGTACGAAAAGAGCATCACGTCACTGTGGCGGTCTGTAAAAAAAGATAAGTGGAATGCACCGCGGTAGCCTGTCTTTTTCGTTAGCCTCGCAGACCGCTAGAGTGACGTGATGCTCTTTTCGTACACCTGCATTGGTGCATTCGAGCATCACGTGACTCCGGCTGTCTGTAAAAAAAGATACGCGTAAAGCACCGCGGTAGCCTTTCTTTTTCGTTAGCCTCGTCTCTCTCTATATATACGTAATCATCCCCTTAACAGTTTCATTTTTAAAAACATAATAAACTTATTAGGGACAAAAACAACCAATCGGCAAAATATCATATGATATCCCACTGCACTCTGTAAAAGATTACCAAGTGACCAAATGATCGAAAACTAATAGGCGAAAGCTTCAAAACTGATTCAGTAATCGGGATGCAACGGTCGAGAGGCGGTTTGCCAGCCGGACAAAAAGCCTTTTCTGCCAACTGCGGAGAGTGATGTCGCCTGGACGAAAAATCAGTTGGGTTAGGACAGTAGTAGAGGAATGTATGTTAGGCCTCAGCAGGAGCCGTGAGCGTGGTGGAGGTGGAATCGGAAGTGATGGAAGATAAGACAGGAAGTGATGGAAGATAAGACAGGAAGTGAAAGAAGATAAGACAGGAAGTGAACCGGAAGTGTTGGAAGATAAGAGAGGAAGTGAAGTAGGGGAGGGCTTATTTTTAGGGGGCTTAATTTTTTTTGTGAAAAATAAAGGGTTTTAATCAGATTCTTTCTTGTCAGGGATTTTTTTTTTTTAAATTGGGGGCCCACCATAACCACCCGCTATGAAAACAATTCATAACGCCACATTTTTTTTACCTATTCTTTTACACCAGTCATCTGTGAGAGACCTGTAACGAAATAAAAGGGTTTAATTATTATTATGCTTCAGCAAAGTCGAGTGGAGTTGAGGGGTAGGAAGCCTGCTTTAAAAATAACAGAATGCGAACAGTGCGAGTGGAGTTGAGGGGTAGGAAGCCTGCTTTAAAAATAACAGAATGCGAACAGTGCGAGTGGAGTTGAGGGGTAGGAAGCCTGCTTTAAAAATAACAGAATGCGAACAGTGCGAGTGGAGTTGAGGGGTAGGAAGCCTGCTTTAAAAATAACAGAATGCGAACAGAATGTACAATATTTTTTTTTTATTGTGGACCCACCATAACCACCCGCTATGAAATCAATTCATAACGCCACAATTTTTTTTTTTTTTTAAATCTGTCAATCCTGCTTCATCAGTCATCTGCGAGAGACCTGTAACGAAATAAAATGTTTAATTATTATTATGTTTAAGCGAGAGTTGTGTCATACAAGAAATCAGATGTGTGACGTCTGCTAAAGTTGTAGAGTGTCTATGAGGAAATCCAGCTTCACGGAACCTAGAAAAAAAAAAAAAAAAACAAGCCTTGCTTGATGTATGTGATAGCTAAAGGCCCCCCAACCTATACAAAATTTTAAATAATTTTATATAGGTTGTATTATCTGACTAAGCAGGGGTCGCATGGCCGCCACACCACTCATTGTTGCCTTCGATTCGCATACAACAAACAATACTTTTTGTATTTCGCGCTCGTCGATCTAAGTGTTCAGAGTTTAACATGAAATTTACTTATAATTCACCTGTAAAAGAATTTTTTCCCTTCTTTAAACATTAACTTAAATGTGAATGAGATTAAAATAGATGTAATGGCTAAATTTATAAGGATTTAAAATGAAAATTGTGATAGTCATATAAATGAAATTAAAATAGATGTAATGGCTAAATTTATAAGGATTTAAAATGAAAGTAATGCGATTACTTTGCTTCATAAAAATATAACACGAAAAAAGCTACTAGACGTTGAAATTTAAACTTCTTGCGCTCGTCGACCTAACCGTTCGGAATTTTTTTTCGAACTTTGTGTCAATACCAGTTAGGATCCCTTAGAAAGACCTACATAGAGACACTTATCCCTAACGTTTAACTGAAATGAGATTGAAATAGATGTAATGGCTAAATTTTTAAAGATTTAAAATGAAAATTGTGATAGCCATGTAAATGAAAGTAATGCGATTACTTTGTTTTATAAAAATCTAACACGAAAATAGCTGGTAGACGTTTACCTTTCGCACTCGTCAACCTAACCGTTCGGAATTTTGTTTAAACTTACGAGTTAGGATCCCTTAGAAAGACCTACATGAAGACACTTATCCCTAACGTAGATAATAAACCCTATATTTAACTAACCAGTTACAACACACTAGTATACCTGTAAAAGAAAAATAATACTTACAAAAGGAAAAAAATAATATCTGTAAAAGAAAAATAATACCTACAAAAGGAAAAAATAATATCTGTGAAAGAAAAATAATACCTATAAAATAAAAAATAATACCTGTAAAAGAAATATTTTTTTTAAGTTTGAAAAAACAGAGATACAAATTTTTTTAATTCGAACCTTGTGTCAATACGAGTTAGGATCCCTTAGAAAGACCTACATAGAGACACTTATCCCTAACGTAGATAATCATCCCTATATTTAACTAACCAGTTACAACACACAAGACATAATCGTTACATTCAGTTAATAAGTGATTTGACATGTAAAATATTAGATATAAAAACATATATGATATATACAACACACAAAACAAATTTAAAGATTTTTTCCCTACAATTTTTAACAAGAATTTAGCAATAATTTAACTTGAGAGCAGGTATTTTTTTTTAGAGTTATACGATTATAATAAATTTTAACCCTATTTTACTTAATACAACCAACATTTAAAAAAAAGAGAACGACATCTAGTTTTTTTAACGTCACATATTTGAATTATTAACCTATTTTAGTTAAAAGTATGATACTTAAATGATTTTATTTGAAAAATCAATTCAACATTTTAAAAGCAGTCGAAAGATTTTTGCTTTTGAAAAATAACTAACAGAATTTTTTAAAGCAGTAAGGTAGATGACACTAACTTTAAATTAACTTTTTATAGGTCACTTTAAATAAAATACATATTTTTTTTTATTAAAGAAAAATATAAACTACTCACACATTATTATGTTGCATTTTAACATAACTGAAATACTACAACCTTTCTGCTGACATGTGGTCACGGAGGAAATCTTTTCATATAGAAGGCAAAATAAGATAATGAATTGATAATCATGATTCGTTATGCATATGTTTAAACAGGAAATTATTTAAGACGTGTGATTAAGACCATTTTACATGGTATTACAGAATAAATCTTTTCACAGGATGCAAGATAAGATAATATAACGTAATGATTTAATAAACACGATTCGTTATGCATATTTTAAAACAGGAAATACATCCGTCAGATAACATTACTTTGTTTATATGAAGTGACCAAATACAAATTTTGCTGATAAGATTAATTTAATTTCGAAAATATTATTGACAGAACATTCAAATTTTACACAATATTTTTAAAAATTTAAATAAGGGAAATCAGAAAATTGTACACGATATTTTAAAAAATAAATAAATTAGGGAAGTTACAAAATGTTGTACACTCTTTTATTTAGAAAAAGAGAGCGGATATTTTGTTTTGAGTTATACGATTAAAATAAATTTTCATTATATTTGATTTTACACAACCAACATTTTCAAAAAAGAGAATGGAATCTAGTTTTTATAAATTAACGTACTTCAATTTTTCAAATACTTAACACCCCCTCTTTTGCTAGACTTTATACACATAAGACATAAAAGGTGTTTTCGAATACATCATTTAGAAATTAAGCGACTTGATAAGTAAAACATTATTTATAAAAGCAATACATACGAAAGTAATAAAGATTTTTACTTACAAATGTACGAACTTCTAATAGGTAACACTTTCTTAATCACTGTGCAAGAATTAAGTGGTGATTAAACTTATAACATTATATGATGAAATAATCACGTGACGTATATTTAAACCAATAAAATGTCAGTATTTTTAAACTAATACAAAGTTAGTATTTTTACACGAGCGCCCTCTATCATTATATAAATTTCAATGAAACGAGTTCATAACATTCTACTGCGACCTGATATCGTTGTAATAGGTTGTATTTTTCGTTAAGTTAGTTTTCATTTAAGTTATTATGGAACGAGTTATGAATTCTTATGTTGGTGATGTAACCAACTTGGAGTGTCAGCACTCATCACCAGAGTTAAATAATCAAGAGATGGATTCTACACTTTTATCTAAACAAGGACCCGTTTCGAATTGGGAAGTGAAACCCACCTCATCAGGACTAAAGAAACAGAAGTTACCTCATGTGTGTAAGATGTGTAACAAGGCATTTCCTCGAAAAGTTAACTTAGTGTTTCATATGAAATGTCATTTAAAGGAAAAGTCTTTTCGTTGTGAGGTGTGTGCTGAAGTTTTTTCGCGAAAGAGTGATTTACGTATGCATCAAAAGATTCACAAATCACCCAAACAATACAAGTGTGGGGATTGCAACGAACTGTTTTCAAGAATGTATGATTTATTAATTCATAAGAAGACCCATAAGACTCATAAACAACATTCATGTATAAAGTGTAGCGAAATGTTTGATTGTGAATCAGATTTAGTACAACATTGTGATACTTTTCATAAAGTTGTGAAATCACCCTATTCAAAAGATTTGTTATTTGAAAAAGTGAAGCATTTTAAAAGACAAAATGATGTGCGAAATATTTTTACTAAAACTATCATTGTATCCAATGAGATGAATCAAAAAGACTTTCATTCATTTTTTAACAGTATTCGAACGGATGTTTTAAACGAATTAAATTATCAATTGCAAATAAAAAAGTCAATAAAATGGTATGCAGCCGTTAAAGTGGATGTCTGTCGTGAATCACAGGATGGTAACTTAGAGAGAGCAACCCCCTTTTTCCTTTCCAAAAGTGAACTGGAATTAACAGACCAAAACATACAAGTGCATGTTGAGAATGCCTTTCTAAAGTTGTACAACGGCTTTGAAGATTTTACAGAACGTGTGTTTAATTGGACATTACAAAAAATTTTAAAATTAGAATTGATTACAGCTCAATATGACAGTCTTATTTGATTTGTATTATTTTAGATGAATACTAAATAGTTTGGTTGTGAAAAAAGTGTTATGTGTTTTCTCAAGCTTACACTGTGTGATGTTTGAACTAATGATGTATATTTCGATTGACTTAGACAAAATAGGAGTGTGTGTTGACATTTAAAAAGATTTTAACATGAGATAAGAGAGTTATAATTAAAACTGGACTTACCTAAAATTTTTTCAAGATAGTCTCGATATCCTTTCCATTACAATTGTTTTAAGGAAATAGAATTCAATTTTATTGCGAATAACACTTTGTTGTTAACATCACGTGGTTTGTCTTATCATAACTATGAGATAGATCACTTCCGATTAACATGATAACAAGAGTATAAAAATGACTAATGCAAACCGATTTTCCTGCCTAAACTTGTTATCAGCTTGCATGAGTGACTCATCTTTACTTGACCTATATCGCCACCAGCTTGTGATATTTCAAAACTTTGAAAATTTATCACATTTTAAGAATAAAACTTAAACATTTAAAAACTTTAAAAATTTGTGTTAGTGAAATTTGTTAGATTGACACAATTTAAAAATAAAACTTAAGCATTTGAAAACTTAATCATTTAAAAACTTTAAAATTTCGAGTTATAGAAATTTGTTGGATTGTCACATTTTCGAAAAAATCTGTTAAACATTTGAAATTGAAAAATCAACATATCATTTTCAAAGCAGTGAATAGATGTATACCTTTAAAAATTCGACTTAGTGGAATTTAGTAGTGAAATTTATTAACCTAACACACATGCTAAAAATAAAACTTTATGAAATTTTCCCATTTTTAAAATAAAACTTATTTAAAAAATAAAAAATAAATAAGCAACTATTAAACATTTTGAATGTCTTAGACAAAGTAGGAATAAATTTGTTGAAATTCTATAAAACATGAAAAATTTAATTACTTTTAAAGGAAATTTTACTTTTGGTGAAATAAACTCGAGGTATTTATTATATGTTACTTAAACTACATGAGAATTGATTGAAAATGTGTTACTTTTAATCACTTACAAGATAAGATATGATATTACAACATACACATAGGAATGACATAGGAATTATAGATGGGTTTTTCTCCCACACATGACGTCACTGATAACATATTTACTGATCAAGTCATAAAATCATAGTTTAGGGTAGGTTTTTAAGCACGAAGTTTAGTTGAGATTTAAGATATTTGAGAAATATAAACTACAACTTTGACTACTTTTTGAAATTTCCCCCTACATAAGAAAAAGAACATAGAAAAATAAAATGAAAAGTCGTATTTGAATGGAATCGAATTATTATCCTTTCACTTAACAGCTGAATGCGTCGGCAATTACATCACAAAGGCACTGATAACAACTGATTGAATATATTGTGTTTCTTTTTTAAGGTTAAATTGATTTAATATTCAAGTTATTTCTTAATGATACACTTAAAAACAATAAACTTAATTAGCATTCAAAAAGCAAACGAGCACATTATTGTGTAAAACAATCAAATGTTTTAAAAGTCACGAGTTAAAATTTGAAATGACTTAGAGTTTAAGTAGAATTTAGATGTGAACCTTTTAAAATGACATAATAGTTTTTTGTATAGCCCTCTATCGGTGGGTAATAGAATTAAGAGATAATTAAAAGTTTTAACTTGAATTCGAACCCAGAACAAAAATTATTTTTCGGTTTTATAATTTAGGGTAGGTTTAACTGAGCAAGTCATGATATAACAGTATTTATAGACGATTTAAGATATTCGATAAAGGAAATCATCTAAATTTCTAATTTAATTGAAGGGTTTACTGCTTAAAGTACTACACGATGCATAGTTTTTTAATTAATTATATTTTTCGAAAGGTTAAACTGAATTATTGATAAACTTAGGATTTATGTTTAAAGTGAATAAATTTGATATGTTAGGTTCACTTAATAACAGAGGGTTGAATAAGTTATTTTTAATAAAAATAAAGTTTACTAAAAGTTTTTAAAGTTAAAAAAAAATGTAAGTTACGTTAAAAAAGTTAACAAAAATATAGTTTTAAGAAATTTAAAGTTTACAAAAAGTTTGAAAATCTCTATGTTAATCAAAATTAACTTTTTAATTTTAACTATTGAGAAACTATAATCTCTTTATCCTTGTAACCAACTGGTGCATATCAACTATCTGCACATATGCAGTAAAAACATACACTTTTAAATTATTTGCTAATTTTTATACAGCTCGATTACCTTTCAGAAACAAAACAGAATGAAATACTTACCAAAAAACACGTCAACGTCTTATACTTGCTTTCACTTAACTAATCTTTCTACATTAGCTTTGCTAGGGGGCGCTGCAATCGCCGCTAGAGGCGCTACTAGTTTCCGGTTTGTGACGTAGTTTCCGGTTTGCGATAAGAACAAGGTTAAAATAAAACCCACGTGCATTCAGTTGGTGTTGTTTACCTGTACTTTGTTATAAGCCGTTTGCCTTCTCTTGTTCACTTATCACTCGCTTGTCCAGACTTGTTTCTGTGCTGCACGCCTGTTTTGCTGACTCATCTCTTGCTTTAACTGTTTGGACTTGCATGATGTGAACTATCTCAGGTCTTTTGTCATAGCTTGAATGTACTTTATGTCGATCACTTTAATATAAAAGTTATGTCCCAACTTACTTAAACTTTAATAAAAATATTATTTATTTATAAATTACATGAAATTCTTATTTTTCTAACACATTTACTAAGTCACTTTCGTTCAAAAATATGGTAAAACCCGATTTTAAATCGAAGTTTAGGATAAATTCCCCAAATTTTGTAACATTTTAGCACTAATAAGAAATATTGTAAACACCCTGTACATACAAGTTTTATAAAAATAATATTAAATTCCCCAAATTTTGTAACATTTTAGCACTAATAATAAATATTGTAAACGCCCTGTACATACAAGTTTTGTAAAAATAATATTACTTATAGCTAACTCGTTTAGTCCCATGATAAGAACCTTCAATATCGGTAAAATCAGTGTTAAACAAAAATGCAACCATAGGTTTAACCGTCTAATTACATGTCTTTACATATTATTTTAAAATGTAAAGCATTATAGCTGAACGAATGATATAAGAAAAAGTTAGAATAGATCACATATTTTTGTTATTAAAAAAAACTTATATGCAAACAAACTTTTTAAACTTAGTAAAATATTTTTAATTTATAAATTTAATTTAAAAATAAAATATTTTTAATAACAAAAATATGTGATCTATTCTAACTTTTTCTTATATCATTCGTTCAGCTATAATGCTTTACATTTTAAAATAATATGTAAAGACATATTGTAATTAGACGGTTAAACCTATGGTTGCATTTTTGTTTAACACTGATTTTACCGATATTGAAGGTTCTTATCATGGGACTAAACGAGTTAGCTATAAGTAATATTATTTTTACAAAACTTGTATGTACAGGGCGTTTACAATATTTATTATTAGTGCTAAAATGTTACAAAATTTGGGGAATTTAATATTATTTTTATAAAACTTGTATGTACAGGGTGTTTACAATATTTCTTATTAGTGCTAAAATGTTACAAAATTTGGGGAATTTAATATTATTTTTATAAAACTTGTATGTACAGGGTGTTTACAATATTTCTTATTAGTGCTAAAATGTTACAAAATTTGGGGAATTTATCCTAAACTTCGATTTAAAATCGGGTTTTACCATATTTTTGAACGAAAGTGACTTAGTAAATGTGTTAGAAAAATAAGAATTTCATGTAATTTATAAATAAATAATATTTTTATTAAAGTTTAAGTAAGTTGGGACATAACTTTTATATTAAAGTGATCGACATAAAGTACATTCAAGCTATGACAAAAGACCTGAGATAGTTCACATCATGCAAGTCCAAACAGTTAAAGCAAGAGATGAGTCAGCAAAACAGGCGTGCAGCACAGAAACAAGTCTGGACAAGCGAGTGATAAGTGAACAAGAGAAGGCAAACGGCTTATAACAAAGTACAGGTAAACAACACCAACTGAATGCACGTGGGTTTTATTTTAACCTTGTTCTTATCGCAAACCGGAAACTACGTCACAAACCGGAAACTAGTAGCGCCTCTAGCGGCGATTGCAGCGCCCCCTAGCAAAGCTAATGTAGAAAGATTAGTTAAGTGAAAGCAAGTATAAGACGTTGACGTGTTTTTTGGTAAGTATTTCATTCTGTTTTGTTTCTGAAAGGTAATCGAGCTGTATAAAAATTAGCAAATAATTTAAAAGTGTATGTTTTTACTGCATATGTGCAGATAGTTGATATGCACCAGTTGGTTACAAGGATAAAGAGATTATAGTTTCTCAATAGTTAAAATTAAAAAGTTAATTTTGATTAACATAGAGATTTTCAAACTTTTTGTAAACTTTAAATTTCTTAAAACTATATTTTTGTTAACTTTTTTAACGTAACTTACATTTTTTTTTAACTTTAAAAACTTTTAGTAAACTTTATTTTTATTAAAAATAACTTATTCAACCCTCTGTTATTAAGTGAACCTAACATATCAAATTTATTCACTTTAAACATAAATCCTAAGTTTATCAATAATTCAGTTTAACCTTTCGAAAAATATAATTAATTAAAAAACTATGCATCGTGTAGTACTTTAAGCAGTAAACCCTTCAATTAAATTAGAAATTTAGATGATTTCCTTTATCGAATATCTTAAATCGTCTATAAATACTGTTATATCATGACTTGCTCAGTTAAACCTACCCTAAATTATAAAACCGAAAAATAATTTTTGTTCTGGGTTCGAATTCAAGTTAAAACTTTTAATTATCTCTTAATTCTATTACCCACCGATAGAGGGCTATACAAAAAACTATTATGTCATTTTAAAAGGTTCACATCTAAATTCTACTTAAACTCTAAGTCATTTCAAATTTTAACTCGTGACTTTTAAAACATTTGATTGTTTTACACAATAATGTGCTCGTTTGCTTTTTGAATGCTAATTAAGTTTATTGTTTTTAAGTGTATCATTAAGAAATAACTTGAATATTAAATCAATTTAACCTTAAAAAAGAAACACAATATATTCAATCAGTTGTTATCAGTGCCTTTGTGATGTAATTGCCGACGCATTCAGCTGTTAAGTGAAAGGATAATAATTCGATTCCATTCAAATACGACTTTTCATTTTATTTTTCTATGTTCTTTTTCTTATGTAGGGGGAAATTTCAAAAAGTAGTCAAAGTTGTAGTTTATATTTCTCAAATATCTTAAATCTCAACTAAACTTCGTGCTTAAAAACCTACCCTAAACTATGATTTTATGACTTGATCAGTAAATATGTTATCAGTGACGTCATGTGTGGGAGAAAAACCCATCTATAATTCCTATGTCATTCCTATGTGTATGTTGTAATATCATATCTTATCTTGTAAGTGATTAAAAGTAACACATTTTCAATCAATTCTCATGTAGTTTAAGTAACATATAATAAATACCTCGAGTTTATTTCACCAAAAGTAAAATTTCCTTTAAAAGTAATTAAATTTTTCATGTTTTATAGAATTTCAACAAATTTATTCCTACTTTGTCTAAGACATTCAAAATGTTTAATAGTTGCTTATTTATTTTTTATTTTTTAAATAAGTTTTATTTTAAAAATGGGAAAATTTCATAAAGTTTTATTTTTAGCATGTGTGTTAGGTTAATAAATTTCACTACTAAATTCCACTAAGTCGAATTTTTAAAGGTATACATCTATTCACTGCTTTGAAAATGATATGTTGATTTTTCAATTTCAAATGTTTAACAGATTTTTTCGAAAATGTGACAATCCAACAAATTTCTATAACTCGAAATTTTAAAGTTTTTAAATGATTAAGTTTTCAAATGCTTAAGTTTTATTTTTAAATTGTGTCAATCTAACAAATTTCACTAACACAAATTTTTAAAGTTTTTAAATGTTTAAGTTTTATTCTTAAAATGTGATAAATTTTCAAAGTTTTGAAATATCACAAGCTGGTGGCGATATAGGTCAAGTAAAGATGAGTCACTCATGCAAGCTGATAACAAGTTTAGGCAGGAAAATCGGTTTGCATTAGTCATTTTTATACTCTTGTTATCATGTTAATCGGAAGTGATCTATCTCATAGTTATGATAAGACAAACCACGTGATGTTAACAACAAAGTGTTATTCGCAATAAAATTGAATTCTATTTCCTTAAAACAATTGTAATGGAAAGGATATCGAGACTATCTTGAAAAAATTTTAGGTAAGTCCAGTTTTAATTATAACTCTCTTATCTCATGTTAAAATCTTTTTAAATGTCAACACACACTCCTATTTTGTCTAAGTCAATCGAAATATACATCATTAGTTCAAACATCACACAGTGTAAGCTTGAGAAAACACATAACACTTTTTTCACAACCAAACTATTTAGTATTCATCTAAAATAATACAAATCAAATAAGACTGTCATATTGAGCTGTAATCAATTCTAATTTTAAAATTTTTTGTAATGTCCAATTAAACACACGTTCTGTAAAATCTTCAAAGCCGTTGTACAACTTTAGAAAGGCATTCTCAACATGCACTTGTATGTTTTGGTCTGTTAATTCCAGTTCACTTTTGGAAAGGAAAAAGGGGGTTGCTCTCTCTAAGTTACCATCCTGTGATTCACGACAGACATCCACTTTAACGGCTGCATACCATTTTATTGACTTTTTTATTTGCAATTGATAATTTAATTCGTTTAAAACATCCGTTCGAATACTGTTAAAAAATGAATGAAAGTCTTTTTGATTCATCTCATTGGATACAATGATAGTTTTAGTAAAAATATTTCGCACATCATTTTGTCTTTTAAAATGCTTCACTTTTTCAAATAACAAATCTTTTGAATAGGGTGATTTCACAACTTTATGAAAAGTATCACAATGTTGTACTAAATCTGATTCACAATCAAACATTTCGCTACACTTTATACATGAATGTTGTTTATGAGTCTTATGGGTCTTCTTATGAATTAATAAATCATACATTCTTGAAAACAGTTCGTTGCAATTCCCACACTTGTATTGTTTGGGTGATTTGTGAATCTTTTGATGCATACGTAAATCACTCTTTCGCGAAAAAACTTCAGCACACACCTCACAACGAAAAGACTTTTCCTTTAAATGACATTTCATATGAAACACTAAGTTAACTTTTCGAGGAAATGCCTTGTTACACATCTTACACACATGAGGTAACTTCTGTTTCTTTAGTCCTGATGAGGTGGGTTTCACTTCCCAATTCGAAACGGGTCCTTGTTTAGATAAAAGTGTAGAATCCATCTCTTGATTATTTAACTCTGGTGATGAGTGCTGACACTCCAAGTTGGTTACATCACCAACATAAGAATTCATAACTCGTTCCATAATAACTTAAATGAAAACTAACTTAACGAAAAATACAACCTATTACAACGATATCAGGTCGCAGTAGAATGTTATGAACTCGTTTCATTGAAATTTATATAATGATAGAGGGCGCTCGTGTAAAAATACTAACTTTGTATTAGTTTAAAAATACTGACATTTTATTGGTTTAAATATACGTCACGTGATTATTTCATCATATAATGTTATAAGTTTAATCACCACTTAATTCTTGCACAGTGATTAAGAAAGTGTTACCTATTAGAAGTTCGTACATTTGTAAGTAAAAATCTTTATTACTTTCGTATGTATTGCTTTTATAAATAATGTTTTACTTATCAAGTCGCTTAATTTCTAAATGATGTATTCGAAAACACCTTTTATGTCTTATGTGTATAAAGTCTAGCAAAAGAGGGGGTGTTAAGTATTTGAAAAATTGAAGTACGTTAATTTATAAAAACTAGATTCCATTCTCTTTTTTGAAAATGTTGGTTGTGTAAAATCAAATATAATGAAAATTTATTTTAATCGTATAACTCAAAACAAAATATCCGCTCTCTTTTTCTAAATAAAAGAGTGTACAACATTTTGTAACTTCCCTAATTTATTTATTTTTTAAAATATCGTGTACAATTTTCTGATTTCCCTTATTTAAATTTTTAAAAATATTGTGTAAAATTTGAATGTTCTGTCAATAATATTTTCGAAATTAAATTAATCTTATCAGCAAAATTTGTATTTGGTCACTTCATATAAACAAAGTAATGTTATCTGACGGATGTATTTCCTGTTTTAAAATATGCATAACGAATCGTGTTTATTAAATCATTACGTTATATTATCTTATCTTGCATCCTGTGAAAAGATTTATTCTGTAATACCATGTAAAATGGTCTTAATCACACGTCTTAAATAATTTCCTGTTTAAACATATGCATAACGAATCATGATTATCAATTCATTATCTTATTTTGCCTTCTATATGAAAAGATTTCCTCCGTGACCACATGTCAGCAGAAAGGTTGTAGTATTTCAGTTATGTTAAAATGCAACATAATAATGTGTGAGTAGTTTATATTTTTCTTTAATAAAAAAAAATATGTATTTTATTTAAAGTGACCTATAAAAAGTTAATTTAAAGTTAGTGTCATCTACCTTACTGCTTTAAAAAATTCTGTTAGTTATTTTTCAAAAGCAAAAATCTTTCGACTGCTTTTAAAATGTTGAATTGATTTTTCAAATAAAATCATTTAAGTATCATACTTTTAACTAAAATAGGTTAATAATTCAAATATGTGACGTTAAAAAAACTAGATGTCGTTCTCTTTTTTTTAAATGTTGGTTGTATTAAGTAAAATAGGGTTAAAATTTATTATAATCGTATAACTCTAAAAAAAAATACCTGCTCTCAAGTTAAATTATTGCTAAATTCTTGTTAAAAATTGTAGGGAAAAAATCTTTAAATTTGTTTTGTGTGTTGTATATATCATATATGTTTTTATATCTAATATTTTACATGTCAAATCACTTATTAACTGAATGTAACGATTATGTCTTGTGTGTTGTAACTGGTTAGTTAAATATAGGGATGATTATCTACGTTAGGGATAAGTGTCTCTATGTAGGTCTTTCTAAGGGATCCTAACTCGTATTGACACAAGGTTCGAATTAAAAAAATTTGTATCTCTGTTTTTTCAAACTTAAAAAAAATATTTCTTTTACAGGTATTATTTTTTATTTTATAGGTATTATTTTTCTTTCACAGATATTATTTTTTCCTTTTGTAGGTATTATTTTTCTTTTACAGATATTATTTTTTTCCTTTTGTAAGTATTATTTTTCTTTTACAGGTATACTAGTGTGTTGTAACTGGTTAGTTAAATATAGGGTTTATTATCTACGTTAGGGATAAGTGTCTTCATGTAGGTCTTTCTAAGGGATCCTAACTCGTAAGTTTAAACAAAATTCCGAACGGTTAGGTTGACGAGTGCGAAAGGTAAACGTCTACCAGCTATTTTCGTGTTAGATTTTTATAAAACAAAGTAATCGCATTACTTTCATTTACATGGCTATCACAATTTTCATTTTAAATCTTTAAAAATTTAGCCATTACATCTATTTCAATCTCATTTCAGTTAAACGTTAGGGATAAGTGTCTCTATGTAGGTCTTTCTAAGGGATCCTAACTGGTATTGACACAAAGTTCGAAAAAAAATTCCGAACGGTTAGGTCGACGAGCGCAAGAAGTTTAAATTTCAACGTCTAGTAGCTTTTTTCGTGTTATATTTTTATGAAGCAAAGTAATCGCATTACTTTCATTTTAAATCCTTATAAATTTAGCCATTACATCTATTTTAATTTCATTTATATGACTATCACAATTTTCATTTTAAATCCTTATAAATTTAGCCATTACATCTATTTTAATCTCATTCACATTTAAGTTAATGTTTAAAGAAGGGAAAAAATTCTTTTACAGGTGAATTATAAGTAAATTTCATGTTAAACTCTGAACACTTAGATCGACGAGCGCGAAATACAAAAAGTATTGTTTGTTGTATGCGAATCGAAGGCAACAATGAGTGGTGTGGCGGCCATGCGACCCCTGCTTAGTCAGATAATACAACCTATATAAAATTATTTAAAATTTTGTATAGGTTGGGGGGCCTTTAGCTATCACATACATCAAGCAAGGCTTGTTTTTTTTTTTTTTTTTCTAGGTTCCGTGAAGCTGGATTTCCTCATAGACACTCTACAACTTTAGCAGACGTCACACATCTGATTTCTTGTATGACACAACTCTCGCTTAAACATAATAATAATTAAACATTTTATTTCGTTACAGGTCTCTCGCAGATGACTGATGAAGCAGGATTGACAGATTTAAAAAAAAAAAAAATTGTGGCGTTATGAATTGATTTCATAGCGGGTGGTTATGGTGGGTCCACAATAAAAAAAAAATATTGTACATTCTGTTCGCATTCTGTTATTTTTAAAGCAGGCTTCCTACCCCTCAACTCCACTCGCACTGTTCGCATTCTGTTATTTTTAAAGCAGGCTTCCTACCCCTCAACTCCACTCGCACTGTTCGCATTCTGTTATTTTTAAAGCAGGCTTCCTACCCCTCAACTCCACTCGCACTGTTCGCATTCTGTTATTTTTAAAGCAGGCTTCCTACCCCTCAACTCCACTCGACTTTGCTGAAGCATAATAATAATTAAACCCTTTTATTTCGTTACAGGTCTCTCACAGATGACTGGTGTAAAAGAATAGGTAAAAAAAATGTGGCGTTATGAATTGTTTTCATAGCGGGTGGTTATGGTGGGCCCCCAATTTAAAAAAAAAAAAATCCCTGACAAGAAAGAATCTGATTAAAACCCTTTATTTTTCACAAAAAAATTAAGCCCCCTAAAAATAAGCCCTCCCCTACTTCACTTCCTCTCTTATCTTCCAACACTTCCGGTTCACTTCCTGTCTTATCTTCTTTCACTTCCTGTCTTATCTTCCATCACTTCCTGTCTTATCTTCCATCACTTCCGATTCCACCTCCAGGAGCCTCACCTCCACCACGCTCACGGCTCCTGCTGAGGCCTAACATACATTCCTCTACTACTTAGGACATTTGGCCAAAGTTTGGCTTACAATTATTTGCTGTTTGGGACATAGGTATAATACCATTTTTTCCGAAAAGTAATGTTCGCTTTTATTCAATTGAAAAATTTCGGTCATTATATATAGCGAAGATTTCTAGTGAAACAAATAGTGGTATTCGAACGCTTTGAGTAACGGAGCAAATTATCTCTTCTAAGCACATACGCGTACGTGCACGACAGTTACGGGGTTAAGGTTTCATCATAAATAGGAAGAAAGTAAAAAATAAACTTTAATGATTTTTATATCTAATGGAAATATTACTCTGAAATGAAAACATACGTTAAATTTTTGAGTGTGACTAAACAGAAAGCAAACCGAACAACATAGTTGCAACAAATTTTCACTTATAAATCAGAAATAAGTTCGTAAGAGAAATTTGTTTGCTGGCAAATAATAACAGCAATGGCTTTAAAAATTATTTATTTATTTATATTCAATTTCTGGATCAGAAAACATATTTATTTTAAGAAAAGACGTGTATATTTGCGGGATAACTGCTTTTGTCCACAGTATTCTGCTTCTTCCATTCTTTTTAATTATAGCATGTTTTTATTAATTTAAGTTTTGGTTAATTCAAACCATTTACGTATTCACGCTGTCTATAAGAACTAATTTAAAGGAACTAGGGGATCAAACCAAACTACAGGTGAACAGAAAACAGGTGAAAACCATTTTTTTAATTGAAAACTCTAACAGATCTTTTACAATGAATATATATTTATTTAGATTGTCCACTGACGACAGCAAAAAGCTTTGTTATATGAAAAATATTAATTATGTATTCAAATAAAGTTGTGAAATTTATTAACACATTCACTGCTGAGTTAAAATTACCGGAAGTTTATTTTATTTAGAAAGTTCGAATTCATACCAGAAAATACTAATAGCAATATTTACTTTATTTAATTACAGACATTTCGTGATTACATAAAATAAAAATTTATCTTTCGAAATTTCCGGTACGAATTCGTAATTTAAGATTGAAAATCAACGAGTATACTCGTGGTTAGCAGCGAATGGGTTAAAAGAGAATTTATTAATACTTTCGTATCAACCGCATGCCA
Source organism: Maratus michaelseni (assembly GCA_963931845.1). Lineage (NCBI taxonomy): Eukaryota > Metazoa > Arthropoda > Arachnida > Araneae > Salticidae > Maratus > Maratus michaelseni. Next base: position 76,152,440 of record OZ007594.1, read on the forward strand.
GGGGTACTCCAAAGATTTCGCTACTTACCGCAAATTTTTTTATACTGATAATTTCTGCGATTTAAGCGCGTAGTTCGATTACATATCTTTTTAATTTGTGTTTTATTTTTATTAATTTAGTTATTTATTGACGAAGTTTCAATTTTGTTATGAAATATTTAGCCAAAAGTGAAACAAATGTTGAACTATTTAATATTGTTTTAAGTGCAAACGGGTTAATCTTTTCTAATCGCGCAGCACGTGACAGAGATATATTTAAATAAAATATATCCTTGAAAATTATTTTTAAAACCATAAAAAATCAGTAAGTTGAGATAAAGTTTTCAAACAAATTGCATTTGAGAAGAAAATTCTGTTTTCCGATTTGTCGGTGTAAAAATTGAAACTGTGCAATGCTTAGAAGTTAAAAAAAATTGCAGTATAAGCGAAATTTATTGGTGAGGTTTTGCCATTGTTAATAAGACGTCAGGGTTATTCACGCATTCACGGATATGTTTTTGCTTTATAATATAGATGGGCAGTAGAAGCTTAAATAGGTCAAAAAACAATAATGCTGAACCTGCTCGATATAATAGAGAGGATGATATCTAGTTATGTCTCCAGCATGAGGAAAATGAAGTTTTACAATTCTAAATTACTCTCCATAATTTTAATTTTTTTTTTTTTTGTAAGACATTTATTTAGATATTCTGTTAAACAAAAACATGAGCAGATTAAAAATTTCTAAAAAAAATTCTTTATTTTTTTTTAATTATTCGTTCATCTCATGAAACCCTATTAGTCCCGCTTCGTTGTCTGTCCGTCACAGAGCCTCTTCTCAGAGACTGTATAATTTACACACATGAAATTTTGTGTACTCACAGCTGAATACCTACTATGAAGCTGAAAATCATAAAATTTAAAAAAATCGTATTATTTTAATATAGAGAGATAAAAAACCCAAAATCTAACAGCCTTTTCCTATTAAATTGAAACATTTTTCATTATAGCAGTTACCAACAATTAAAAATCCACAATAAAATTCTTTCTACAATAATTAGTTTTCTATTGAAAGATTTCCACGTGAAAAATGAAAATGAAATAAAAAGTTTCACCAATTGAAAAAAAGATTAATAGGACGTCATATTGGCAATAAAACGAAAAATTTCAAACATTTCTCAATAATACAAGGAGTATGAGTATGTGTAAGTACAGAAAGCAGGTGAATATGACGTCATTAGAGAATTAAAAAGACAATTAATCTGACGTCATATTGGAAATTTAACGGACGTTTTCAAATGTTTGAGTATCAATATGAGTGATAGAGAAAGCAAGTAGATATGACGTTAGTAAGCAATTATAACGTCATATGAGTTTGAGGAACGTATTGAATCATGATAAAAGACCGATTATGGAAATATTGGCATATTTTAACATTTTGAGGTTCTCTATACAACATGTTTAATTTTGAAATTGATTTTTTTTTTAAATATCGCATTTAGTCCGCATGATAGATATTAGTATGATCGGGCCGGTTCAGATATTCGAAAAAACGAGAAAAATAGACCTGTAAATTTTTACTTTATAAAACACATGACATTTTTTTTTTTTTTTTTTTTTTTGTGTGTGTGTGAAAATGAAATTTATTTGGATTTATTAAAGAATGGATAAAGTGTTTTGAAAGGAATATTAAATGAAACCCTTTGTGCGATCTTCGATTACACTTATCCACTTGTATATTTATTTTTTATTTTAATTAAAAACTTATTTATATTTACCTCCGGAAACATAGAGGTGTCTTCCGGGTTCTCCTTCCCGAATAACAAGGGATCCGGCGGGTACCTCCATCGAATACATGCAATCCACGATCTCTTTCACTTGGTGAGACGTCACCAGGTGCTGCAAAAAATCGTTGCTCAGGATTGCATCTTTGATCAGTTGCTTCCATCTGAAATATTAATATATATATAAATATATAAAACTTTTTGTTAATAAATCACAGGAAAATTGACAATATATATGAACTAATAATTGTAATACAATACAAAAATGTAAATCTAAGAATGTAAAATTCACATAAAAAAGGGAGGATAATAAATAAAAGCATGTCGAGAAAAAATCCACGAGTAGAATATGGACATTTATATTACGAAACACGTTATCAAGGGCAATATTCCACGATATAAGTAAATCGTAATGGATTTCTGTTTGGGTAAAATAAATTGTTAAGTGTAATTTACTCAAATTGACCGATCAACCCACGTATTAAAGAATTTGAATCAAGAATGGATAAATACTGAAAATTAAAACATGAGAGATGAAATATATATATATATATAATAAAATTTTTGTGTAGAATAACCATTAAATCACATACAAAATGGACTATGTATTTACACAATATCATTATTTATCTCTTTGTAGATTAATGTAGAATGATATTAGAACTTGATATGTATTTTGAAATTCATAGATATTATAATTATATATATATATATATATATATATATATATATATATATATATATATATATATATATATATATATATATATATATATATATATAATGGATAATTAGATTATAAATAAATCTATCATAAATGGGAAAATAATAAGAAAACACCTGCATAATTTAGACCACCAGATTCATCATCCAGAGTCTGTAGATATTCATATACTTAATAATGAAAACTATTCTCAAGAAAAATAAATCTAAATTTGAACTAAACAATACTTCGGATCATCCAAGTTCGAATTAAGAAAATTCACTTGTATATATATATGAAAACAAAAAACATTTTTCGATTTTCACTGCCTAAATTTATTTCAGAAGATGAAAACCGGACTTTTCAAGAAGACATTTGAGGATGCCTTGGAAACAGAATGAAAACTTTAAAACTATTTAGTGGATCTGCTTAAAATAATCAACTAAGAGGAATTATAAATAAAATGTTATTGTACAATTTCAATCATTAAGACACCGAACCAAATCCAAGAAACAATCTATTAGATGTGATTGTTTAAGTTGCACTTTTCTTAAACAAATGAGCTAAGATTTTGCAATCTGGCTTATAGCCAGTCTTAGCGTTACGACATGACTTTTTTTAATTTCTTAGAATGACGTCAAGTATATATGTTTAAAGATATCGTGCATAGATACAAGAAAATTAAATTGCTTATAGGATGTGCTCCGAGTTTAGCTGCGAAAGTCTAAATTTGTTTGATTTGTCAATAGGCAGTATGTTCAAGTAATTGCTTGTAATCTATACTCTTTGTTCATTGTTTTCTGTTCACTACACTGCAAAAAAAAGAAAAAAAAAGACAACAGTTTCTTAACCTAGCTCTTATCTTTCTAAAGGTTTACACAAATATAATATGACCTCTTTCAAGTGAAAAAGGCCTATAGATAGGGTGACGAATTCGATTAGACGAGTGAGAGATGTTAACAAGCATTAGCTTGGCGATAATGGTAGTCTCTCCAAGATGCTTGGTAATTCGTTTTGGTCCAAAATCGTCTCAACCAATCCAATTTTATATCTCGTATGTCGCTACTCTCATATAGAGGTACCCTACTACAGAGGGTGGTAATCGGAGCTGTAAGTACAGCAAAATTGTCCCTTTAACTAATGGTAAAGTAATACTAAGATCATAATTTATTATAAACTCGCTTAAAATTTTCAGATATTTTTTACCTTGATATGTAACACAGAACAGTAATAACACATGAAAGATGAAAATGTGCTAAACAAATAATCATTATGAACAAGTTAAATATACATGTAATGCAGTGTGGTTTCACAAGACTTTTATGAAGCGAGAACTTACACCTTTTATTTCAAACAGAGTATTCAATTACTAGAATTAGAGGTAAGTTTTGAGGTAAATAGAACAGTTCAAAATGTTCACAAACAACGTCCAGGAAGACTAACGGTCGTCAACAAACCTCTCAAATGAAGAGAGACTGATAGGTATGTTCGGCAAGCGGCTGGCGAGGTAGGACTTTCAAAATCAAACATCCATTGCATTTTAAAGCACGTACATTGGAAAAATTAATCACATGTTAGTTGATCCCATGTCCATATCCACATACTCAATAAAGATGATTCGGGCCGTTATAATTCGTAACGTTATAGTCATTTAAATAGTGTGTATATTTTTTTGTAAACATCTTATGTTATGATTAAAATTTATTTTTTTGAATGTACTAAAAGTTATAGTTTAAAAAGTAACATACTTTTAAAAATATTCTGGTACCATGTTATCGCTCATCTTCATAGATTTTATGAACACTGATAGAAAAAATGTTATACAATTTGGTACTCAGAAGAATGTATCAAATAACATCTTTTCGATATTTGCAATTCCAAACTCCCAGGTGCTTTTGAAATCTGTGTTTAGTGAAACATGAAAGAAAGTGAAAATTAAAAGACAACTTTTTTTTTATATTTGCGAACATAAGTATGAGTATGAAGTTCGCATGAGTCACGCACCTATTTTTAAACTTATGCTAATTTTTTTCCATCGAAATTACCAATTTTTGTCACTGAAGAAGACCAGAAAGTATTCTTCTCCTGATCTGCCCTGTACAGAAAGGATACGATTCCATTGAAAATATATTAAATCATATACGAAGAAGAATTAAGGCATCCAAACGTTTCGAAAAAGCCAATTTTATTGAATTTCCTGCCTCTTTTGATGAATTTAGTAAAAAGCATTTTGACTTTTAAAGCATTTCTGGAAAAATACCGGGTTATCCAAAAGTCAGGAACAACATTAAAAATTGGTAATTCGTAAACGACTACAGATAAAAAGATGCGGCTTGCACCGAACGGATGGGAAAGAAGCCAGATTTTTTTTTTATGACGAAGGCAAAAAAGAATGCTTGAATAAATGCAAATGCTTGAGCAAAAAAGAATGCTTGAAATCACCATCATTGCCAACACTGAAAGATACCATCCATCAATATGAGTCGGCCATACCACAAGAAATGTTGCTAACACTGCGAGCGATGTTGTGCCTCGTCTGGCAGCTGAGGTTCTGAATGACGGACATCACATAATTTTAAGCTTACATGTAACTTGTAAGCGACCTGTCACTTGTAAGCCATCTGTTAGTCAAAAAAAAAAAGAAAGAACTATTTAAGCATTTATTTTTGTTTTCGTCATAAAAATCCTCTTTCTTTTCTAAGCTTTCTGTGCAAACCGCATATTTTTTATCTTTATTCAATTCGAATTATTAATTTTTAAAGTTGTTCCTGACTTTTGGATAACCCCGTATATAAGTAAAAATACATAAATAAAACTTGCCACTTAGGCAAATTTTATTTACATGCCAGGATGGGTAAAATTAATAAATACTTTTAGTTTTTATTTTGAAAGACATATATGTTCTATAAATAAAATCTACATATGAGGTAGATTTTTTATTTTCTCAATGAGATCTACTAGCCAGACCTACTATCTGACCGCCCGGCGTTGCTCAGGCCCGTGATAAAACCTTAAATGAACCCAAATTTGTATTCTATATCTTTAACCCGATTTCGTATGAATTTATATTTTTAATGACAAAATCGCGAAAAAATTCTGATAATAAAGTGCCCATAAGAAAGCAGTTTCCTCTTTTTTCACGTAGGGTAGTTTCATAGTTTTAAAAAAATAGCTTTTGTTGTCAAAACTCTTTGAAATTTTTAATGGTTATAAATATAACGGTTTTACAGCCCATGTAAAAATTACATCAGAAATATTGTTATCTGGTTGTAAAATAAATATGTTTTATTCTCGGTTTTTTGGGTTTTCGCGTCGAGTCCGTTAACATAAAAAAATAGTTTATGTTGTCCGAACTCTCTGAAATATTAGTCGTTTAAAACATAACTGATTCCAAGTCCTCTTTAAAATTATTGGAAAATATATGCATATTAAAAAGTGAAAACGTTACCCGAAGCCGAGCGTGACCGCACAGAAACACTCCGTTATTATGGGTTTTCGTCAAAAATTTCTCGGATTTTATTTTTAAAAAATATATTTCTTCTTGTCCGAACGTTTCGAAATTGTTGTAAGTGACGTAAATCGGATCTACCGAGATGCTCAAAAAAGATTGTATCGAAATACGAACGTTTAGTAACGTTTAGCATAACAAAAAAATCGTCTCGTGAGGCGCGAAATGACCTAAGTTCGTCAGTATTTTTAAAACGGTTAAAATTCGTATTTTTTAAAACTAATTATACCGTCAATTAGCAGAAGGTTTCAACTTTAAGAGCGTATGTTTAGTTTGTCTGTATCTCTAAAATTGCGCTCTTGAGGGGCGTTGCCATAAGGAAGAAAACATTCACCCGGGAAAACGACCCTTTTTCAAAAATGTTCTTCAAAAGGATAACATTTTTTTTTTCGAATTTATTGCGGCATTTGAGACGTAAGAGTACGATATTTCAGAATATGATTTTCGTTTTTAAATAAACGAAATGGTTTAGTCGATAGAAGTTAAAACAGAATTGCGAAATAAACGCATTCTTCCTTCAAATGGTTCTTCATTCTCGTTCGCTGCCGTAAATCGGGTTCTGGCGCATCGGAAACATTATTTGAAACATTGCCTATTCAATCTTAACCTCCCTGCGGGCGCGCTCTCGCAATTTTACGACAAACGTGATTTTTTCCGAGACTTTGCTCTCACAAATGTCACCGAAATTAAAATTTATTTTTTTACTACTGATACATATAATTGCTCTTCTAAAATGTCTCTTGTTACAAATTATGAAAGATATTGAATTTGTAACAGCATAACTACTGTCCACAAAAAATGCGTCACGCGCCCACTCGTGTAAAGTATTTATAAACGGGCCCGCCAAAAAATAAAAATAAATAAATAAATAAATAGTAAACTAAAAACTTGCAAAACTAAATTTTTGTACGTACAAACTAACAATTTTATTCACGTTTGATCAAAACTTAAATAATGAAGAATGTGATAATCATTCATTACCTGAAATCCTTTTCATGTTTTTCTAGTTTGCACTCGGCTGCACCTTTGATTGTGGAATGAGCGGCACTTTCGCCGGAGACTCCCTGTTTCTTGGCTCCGGGACCCGTACCGGGAGAAAGGTTGGGTCTCGATGGTGTATCTCCTTTCGGCACAGCGAAAGGTACCAAGTCTGGATGGGCAACATCTTGGGATGTGATTTCGAGAACTGACTGCAAATAGAACAAGAACGAAAAATCATGCATCAGGCATAGACTATGAAACACTTTCCAACAATAACAGAAAATTACCAAGAAATTTTGTTTTTTTTTAATACAATGAAATGAAATATCTAAATAGCTAGCCGGGTTAAAGGTACCCAATATACTGTTCAGTGTACAGAAAGTAGATAAAGGTCATTTTTAATTAAAAATTTAAGACATTTTTTTTAATTAGCATATTTTCTTTGATTGTCCACCAACGACACTAAAAAGCAGTTTTGATACTTCCATATTAGCCGCATGCCAGTGGTCAATCGTGAAAATTTTCACCGTTTATAGCAACCTTTGTATTTCTGATTATTTTAATGTTTAAGCGCGTAGATCGATTACATGTCTGCTAAGTTCGTGTTTTGTTTATTTATGTATAGTATGTATTTAAAGGATTTCGATCGCCGGCCTGGCAGCGTGGTTAGTAGCGGAAGCGACCGTCACGGTGAGAGCCCGTGTTCGAATCCTGGTAAGGCATGGATGTCATTGTGTCTTCAGTGCTGTCAAATTCCTTGTGTCTATCCCGTCCTCAAGAAGAAGATTTACGTAATTTGCCAAGAAGTCCTGTATGTATTTCTGTGAATAAAAAATATGTATCATTCGAGACAACAGCCTTGTAGCTTAGGTCTCAAAGCAACCTCCTTCAAGTATTCAAGGATTTCGATTGGCACTACCTTCTGTACATTTAAAAAGTTTATAACGGACATCACCTCGCAGTCGGCAAGAGAAGAAATGAGAGCTTACATCTTCGCGCACAACAATGACGTTAATGTAAGCGATTTTGAAGTTACAACTGCCGCATGCGATACCCACACACACTATTTACCCAGCTTGTGCCTTTTCGTTTCATGCCTTTTGCAGCAACATCTTTTTACGATGTGGGGAACTTATTTTCTGGATGAACCTCGTATTTAAATTGTTTATAAGTGCAAACGAGTTAATCTTCCGTAATTGGGTTTCACACTGATTTAAAAACAGCCATGCTCGAAAAAAAAAATTAGTAAATTGAGATGCAGTTTTTAAACAAATTGCATTTGAATGTACATTTTATTTTCTATTCGACGGTGTAAAAATTTAAATTGTGCATTGTTTGGACATTAATGAAAAATGCAGTAAAAACGAAATTCATAGTTAGGTCGTTGCCACCGTTAATAGGACGTCAGTGTAACTCACAGACATGTTTTGCGTTATAATATAGATTATTTATTTATTTTTTATTTATTTATGAAGTGTTAATTTCATTATGAAATAATAGCCGGAAACAAACGCTGAATTATTTATATTGTTTTAAGTGCAAACGGGGTAATCTCCATAATAATATAGAGATAGATTTTTAAAATATTCATGCTCGAAAATTATTTTAGAAACCACAAAAAATCAATAAATTGATAGACAGTTTTCAAGCAAATTGCGTTTGAAAGTACATTTTTTTGTTTCTATTCGACGATGTAAATATTAAACTTGTGGGATGTTTAGAAGTTAAAAAAATTGTATTAAAAACGAAGCTGATTTGTTTGTCGTTGCCACCGTCAGTATGACGTCAGCGTTTCTGACGGGCATTTTTTCGCATTATAATATAGAAGTATAGATATACTTTACTTCTACAATAATTGCCGAAACGTCAGTGAAGGCTCACTATGGAGACACGAATAGTTTTTGTTTTCTATCTGTCTGTTCCGCGATAACTGCCGTAAAAAAACGTTCGATTAGGTTGAATTTTGGTGAGTATGTTGGCGAGGTACCCGGAATTAGCTGTATAGTTTTTAGTTACATTTGGTTCATTCGTTCGAAAAATATAGAAAATTTATTTTTTGGTCATAATGCTTTTCAATGGGAAGTCAGACGATTTTTTTAAATTTTAAGATTTACCTAAAAGAAAATGTCGTATTGGAATAATTGTAAATGCTAATATATGGATTCTAAATTTACGAAATGGAAATCTTAATTTTTCCTATTGCTTTGAAAATTTGCCAATATATTTATTAGAATTTCGAAATTAATTGCATAAATTATTGGGAAATTTAATAAATTAATTTGAAATATGTGAAACATTTTAACTTCTCATTTTTCACAAAAATTTCCAATGCATTTTTTTTTTCTCTTACATTAAATGGTTGCTAAGCAACTCTATTTCAATGAATATCAACAAAAGAAAATTCAAGTGAATCGCATTATTTTGACGCGAAATGTTATTAAAAATAGCTAATTTTCGGGTTATATAAGTTTTTAATATGTTTTTTTTTAATGAAATAAATGAGAATTTATTTCAACTACTAAAGAGTGATTACCAAATCGGCTTTCCAAATGAAAATAATGAAAACGTTGAATGCGTAAATTGAATATAGGTCACATAAGAGGAATTTACATTTGTATAAGTATATTTTATACACGAAATTTTATTCAATTTCAGCAATATATGATGTTTAGTAGTTGAAATATAAGTATTTTTTTAAGGATAGGATTAAATCTCTTGTACAAAGAGATGGTTATTCTAATGAAATTAAAATAGTAAATACATTCAGACATATACTCAAGAAATAAAATAGCCCAATTACTGGAAATTGAGAATAGAATATTAAAGCGACAACGGGGCGGGGCCACCCTGAAGTAATGTATTGTTATTCTTAAAAAATACAGTAATAAGTAGAATTAATAAGTAAGAATTATAAGTAGAATTTTCATCTTTGGTTTCCTAAGTCGCCGCTGTTATCTTTCTCAAAACATTTAGCAGAACTTCTTTGCCTTGTTCCTTTTTATCCTATCATTGCATAACATTGTGTTTAATGCGATACTTCTAAATTTTCCGAAACTTTCGACAAATTTTATATTCTTATAAATGTTTAAATAACTTAAAAAGATTGAATTTTAGGGTATCAAATATTATGCAGATAATGTTAAAAATGAGTGAGATTAATTAACAATAATTTGTAGAGCTGACGCTGAGGGCTCTGATCTGTAGATTTACTAGTGTATTTATATAATGAAAACTATTGTACAAGCAAATTATCGGAGGCAAAATTTCAAGGCTACTTTCCAGGAAATGTGTTAAAATAAATGTCTAGTTTTGCTTCAGACTGTATTTTTTTTTAACCATCTCAAGGGTCGTTGATTTCTTATTCTCACAGGATGAATCGGATAATCTTAGTTCCGAGGCTTCATCTTTGGTTCCTAAGTCGCCGCTGTTATCTTTCTCAAAACATTTAGCAGAACTTCTTTGCCTTGTTCCTTTTTAGAAGTGTCGGACATCCGGAGGAAATACAGTAGTTTTATATATCTGTTTTTTGTTTAGTTTTTAACGAAAAATATTTTCTTTTTACTAAACATGATAGAAAAGGAGGCCAGAAACATAGTACAACATATTCTCTCAAATCCGCACAGCTTTTTGTGGATTAAATTTGTTGCCAGACTCTAGTTTGCACCAAAGTATCCTGCTTACGAATTTTGCATGTTTTTATTAGGTGCGTTTGTGATTATATAAATACGTAGCACATATAGTCGTCGTCTGGTCCGTCCGCCTATCTGTCTGTCCGTCCGACCGCATATAACAGCGCAAAAACAACACAACCAAATGGTTTGAAATTTAATATATATCATCGTTGTAGAATTTTGTCGAGTCATTTCAATTTTTATGAAAATCGAATCAAAACTTAAAAATGTATTAATGAAAGTATTCTTTATTCTGTTAAATCCTATCATACGTAATCTGTATAATAATAGCGCAAGTCATGTGACTGAGGAAAACAAATGCAGTCAAACCACTCCTTTTTTCATATGCCAGGCGGCCATTTTTATTAAAAAAAAATTTTTCGAATAAAATTGCTTAAAAGTAACATTTTTAGAAAGATCGTTGAAAAAAATTGTTTGTTGGAGAGATGAGTTACATTCAACAATGCATAGATTCTGAGATAATTTCAGTGGAAATTAGATTAACCGAATATCTCAATCCATTAGTGTCAATAAACACAGGAGATTCTTTCATTATGAGTCATAAAAATATTAAACCATGGAGGTAATCATTCGCAAAGCAAGATCTCTATGGTGAATTTTACAGTGCTGTCTGGTGTAGAAGAATAAAAACTTGTAAACGTGGCATACGTAATAAGAAAAAGAAAAGGCATGCTCATTTCGCTGATAGCAGATGATATAATTCATTTCACTGAAATATTAAGGATGATTTTTTTACATTTGTGAAACTAGTTATAAAACGAACACCTCTTATTGCACGTTTAACGTACAATTTCCAACTTCTTTAACATAACTTGTTTCATACATGTAACGGTGGAACCTTGTAATCGAAATTTTCACTCACTCTCTGATATAATAGAGTTCTAGACATTATGTGCAATTGTGTTTTCCCGACGACAATAAATTATTTTTAAATTTTCATAATTACAAATTAATATGATAGATTATTTAGTATCACTCATCTATTAAAATGTGTGATGATATCGATGATTTATATTTCACATATTTCACTGTTATTGAAACAATTGTGCCTGTGTTATTTCCAATTAATCATGACATCCGATTTCAATCTATATAGTAATGTAATTAATATAACGCGATGTGCCTTTCTTTTTCAGAACCTTACCATTGCCTTCCGGTATTTATATAATTTACATGTTAGCCACACCGTTGCAACAGACCAATGATTACAATTAACATTTGAAATTATGGCGGTGACTTCGATAATATTTTGGGTTTCTATATACTACTTAGGCTTAATTAATTTTTGATTTATACGTTGAGTGTAATTTAGATTAATTGTTAGGAATGAAATTTGTTTTAATCTATTACAAACAGGACTCAACAATAAATATTGGTTTGTTACAATAATGTAAGCAGCATTTGCAGTAATATATAAATACTTTTTTTTCTGTTGCCAATCTTTAAAGGAAATTCAGCAAAAATTATTATTTTATTTTATTTTATTTTTATTTTTTTGCCAACAATATATTAATTTTTAACCCTTAGTGTATGGTTTTTATCATTTTTTCAACATAGTTGAAAAGTGTTTTAGAATTCGGCTTGTTTGTACGTGCCGTTCTCTTGCTCGCGTAAATATACTCTGATTGCCATATTATTGATATATACTATTGAGGATTACTATGGAATGTCGATATTAAAAATGGAGTGTGTAACACTCTTAGGGGCTATGCATGTATTAACGTTATCACTTTAGGGGGGAGGGGTGTCTGGTTCTTGATATCGTAAGATATCTCTAGGGGGAGGAGGGGTTGTCTTTTGATATCGTTATTACTTTTGGTTAGTGCTCCCGATGCGATACGTATTTCAGTTATAAGTTTAACCGATATACGTATATACGTATAATACGTATTTAAGGAATACGTATACCTTAAACTATACGTTTAAATGTATCCGGATACGTATAAGCGTATATCGGTTAAACGTATAATTCAAGTATACCTTTACTTCAAGTATACGTATATATTTCAAATATCGTATTTACTTTTAATGCCAATGCATCTCATCCGTATTACGTCATTGAACGGAGAACAAGTTGGAAATCGGTGGCGTTACTTTAGCAATCTGTATAATATGTTTCATATATAGAATCTTGTTATTTTTTCCTATAAACGATTATCGTAAATATATAACAAAAGTAAAAAGATTTTTTGAGCAAATAAGGAGAATATACACGTTTCAGATTTATTGTTAATCCTTATTAAGTATATTCTTTCTTAAGAAAAAAAATAGTAATTTTATTTTTGTGTGCGTATACTCAAATTGTGTCCGAGGGTGTCAAATGTTGTTCTTTCCACGGTGCTAATGTTTTCTACTCTGTGTTAATGTATAACGCAATTTCAATTTTTTAACCATAACACTCGTGGTATTTTTTATACAAAGTGTATGTGCATTACAAAATATTACGTTTTAAGAATTGTTGTTAATCCTGAAAAATTTCATATTTTGTGTTAGTACCTATAAATTTCGATTACTTATAACCTGACAAATAATCGTCACTGCAAGTTTCAGAACGCCATCACACAAGCTTAAAATGGTTGCCATCTTTTTTCTTTTTTGCTGTAAAAAGTATTTTCAAAATATTTTTAATATAGATAAAAGTATTCTTAAATAAAATAAAAGTATGTTTAGTTAGTTATTTGTTACGGCCGATTATCTGCACTGGGGATATAGGCCGGTGGGGGAAGTGCCCTCCGTGGGGGTCTTTAAAATAAAAATAAAATTATGAAACTTCTCAGGAGTTGGATCGATCAATGTCAGTATAAAATATGAAGTCAATGCAAGTTTGTGTTCTGCAATACTAATGTTTCGGGCGAAATGTCCACGCCATAAATTATGCGAAAGATAAATCATTTCATAGTAAATCATTTCATAATTAATAGTTTAGATTTGAGGGGGGGGGGGGGGAACAAAATCTAAACTAATAAAAAATATTCATTTTTTTTTTTTTTTTTTTTTTTTTTTTTTTCAAGTACAGACTGCACAGGATACAGCGGGTGTTTCTCAAAATCCCTGATCCACAGACCAGCAGGAGAAAGGCATAATTTTTTAAGCAATGAACGAAAACCGTTTAAACGTTTATACGTTTAACCGCTGGTGTAAGATCCGTATATACGATGTACCGTATATGCTGTTTCGTATAATACGTATAACCGCCTTGGTCGTATCCTACGTATCCAAAATCTGCACCCCGTATAATACGTATTATACGTATACTCGTATAAACGTTTAATAGGGAGCACTACTTTTGATCCAAATTTTCTTCTCTTTTTTTGGCAACTTTTTTTTTTACATCAAAATAATCTTTTTTTTTTTCTTTTTTCTTTTTTAACTTTTATGAAAAGACAGTTATTAGAAAAACCGTTAAATGATTATAAAATTATTTCATTCCAAAATATGGAATACCCCAACATTTGACATTTTTTTTCATCTGCCGTATACGCATATAATCTGCTGTTCGAGAGACTAGGTTGGAAGTATGTTTGAAATGATTCTTGTTGCGTTTACTAGAAAGAATGCTATCCACCTGTTTTGTTTATAAGAAATTCTGTTTGGCCACTTCTCGTGCAGGGAGCGAGTGCAAAAAGACAATATGACTGTTGAATGCATTATGCAACAAAAAGCTACTGACAAATACTTTTAAATAGTAACTATTTATAATAAGTATTAGACGATATAAAATTATCTCATATGTAGATATTCAGAGATATTTTATTGACTTCTTCTCTGCATTTGAACCAGTAAAGTATGCGAATAATAAATGTGAAACAATATCTGCATATCACTGTAAATATATAAAACAAGAACGAAAAATCATGCAAGCATAGATTATGTAACACTTTCCAACGCTTCCAAAATAATTTTACAAATCATTACTGTTAATAAGCTGAAAGATAACATCTAAGTAAACAATTTGGAAAACGCATAACATATTTAAAAACGTAATTTCAGGAATTTCCTATATATACAATATAAGAAAAATATCCAAATACTTTTATTCAGCCCTGTATAGGATCTATAGATTTGTATATAAACTACATAGGATGCTAAATTTTAGTTTAGTTAAGAAACGCGTAGCACAGTTTAAAATTCTCCTTCTGGAGTTTCTGTCAATAAACGGAAATGTGTTCGCGAACTTTTGTGCTGCCCTGTATAGGATCTACAGAATTTATACACACCAAGTAATACACAAAAAGTGAGTTAAATTTAAAATCGCGTTCAGCAACTTAAAACGCACTTCCAGGAATTATTGTTAACAGACAGTAGAGAATTCTTTTGTGTGTCCCTGTAAATGAACGATGACTGCTATACACACAATATTCAGTAGTAAGCCTCTTGTAATGCCCCTTAGTGATATATATAAATTACAATGCGTTTAAAATAATGAAACATTATTTAAATAAACCGCAGACGATTTTTTTCCATAGACGTAATGTAACGGATTTCTTTTGACTGTCCCTGTAAAGTAATTATAAGTGCTATGCACACCCTATTCCATATTAAGCTTCTTGTAATGCACCTTAGTGATATATATATATCAATTACAATGAGTTTGAAATTGTGTAACACCATTTAAATAAACCGCAAATGATTTTTCCCCATAGACCGTAATGTAATGGAATTCTTTTGAGTGTCCCTGTAAAAAAGCTATACATGCTACACACTTCAGTTGAAATAGGGAACATGCTATAGATGACGGCAATAACATATAAAAATTGCAGGGCATTCCGAGCATATTTACGGGAGTTAGAGCACGGACAGACGGCAGACGGCCAGACGGCCATACGGCAGACAAACCGAAGTCATAAACACTTTTCAACTAGGTTGGAAAGTGTTAAAAAGAATTACAAAGAAAAAATTATAAAAATAAAGAGTTTTTAGACATTGATAACGATATCATTGGCGCGGGCGATGAATGATAACGTATGATATCATAAGGGGGGAAGGGGGTCCAAAATTACCAAAAAGTTGATACCGCTATATATGTACAGCCACTTATAATTCGTTTCGGTTGTGACATGTGTTTTTAAATTTAACTATTTTTTTGCATATTACTTAGTGTGTATAAATTCTATATATCATATACGGGATTGCACAAAATAATTGGACGGAAATTGCTGAACGGGAGATTCAACTGTGTTATGCATTTTCTAACTGAACTAAATTTTAGCATACTATGTAGTGTATGCATACAAACAGGGGCGCGCCAGAAGTGTCCGGCGCCTTTGTGCAGATTTCAATTGACACTTTTAACGCCCCCCCCCTCCCCCCAAAAAAACTGCTTTTTAAAAACTTATGAGTACAAATGTAATGCGAAAAATATTAAATATTAATTTTTAAAAATTACAAAAAATAAAAATTAAATCAAAAGAAACGTACAAAAAAAATAAATAAATAAATAAAATAAAATAACTGAGATTAATAACGTAATTTTTGCAATGTGTCAAAACAAATTGCGAATTGCACCTTAGGAAACTGTTTATTTACATTCCATGTAAATTAACTGTTTTAGTTAAACAAAAATAAAACATTATAAAAAGAAGAAAATAAATTGACTAAACTGATTTATCTGACAAGAAAATTATTTTTTTATTTATACTTTGTTTAGTTATTAATAAGAAAAAATAAGTAAAGTATATAAAGTATTAACATATTATAAACTTTATTTGTAAAACTAGCAAAACCCGCAGCTTTGCTCGCGTAATTCTTGAAAAATGCCAAGTGGTATTCGTTGGCCTATTTTCATTAGAGGAAATTTTACTGCCACAGATAAATCAGAAATTACTAATTAAGCCACACTAATGTCGAAAAAAATCGAAAATTTAGAACGTTTTTCGCTTTTTTACCCTCCCCCCTCGCCCCTGTGGTAGTGTCACCGATATAAAATATAGCCTATTTTACAGCAGGGACTGTTACCATCACTTTTGAAAATGGTTCTGTAGTTCCAGAGATTCTATAGAAATTGTAATTTAAAATGTTTTTAGACCGCTTTTCGCTCATCTCACCCTTTTAAATTTCGAATTTTTTTTTATTTGTTCTTAGAGAGCATTTACATCTTGTAAATAAATACCATGCCAAATTTCAAGTTTCTAGCTCCTACAGTATAAAAAATTGAAATTTTAGAACGTTTTTCGTTCCTGCACCCCCCTGGGAGTAGTGGCAACGACATAAAATATAGCCTATGTTGGAGCAGGGACCATCACTTTTGAAAACGGTTCTGTAGTTCCAGAGATTCCATAGAAATTGTAATTTAGAATGTTTTTAGAACGCTTTTCGCTCATCTCACCCTTTTAAATTTCAAATGTGCAAGTAAATGTGTCAGGTAAATAATTCAGGTAAAAAATTCCAAGTAAATAATTATCGAGGCTTTAGGTCATCTATTAGACTTAGCCACTTACCGTATTTTAGATAATAGCTTTAAATCATATACAAGTAGTTCAAATATTCCATTGACAAATAGAAGAGGGGGGAAATGTACAACTCTTGATCTAAGGTAAAGAAACCAATAGTTTCATTACACGTTATTCGCAGTCTCAATGGCTGACAGGTTCAGTGAACAGTTCGAGCATATAGGACATAAAATGCACGGAGTTTTAAATCAAATTCTTTTGTAAACCTGTATATTTGCCGCGAATATTAGAGTCGTTATCGTAGTCTCAGCCTCTTAAATTAATTATGCCTAAATTTAATTTTTTCAATAAATCAGTAAAAAAAAATAGTGTCTATTCCGTTCCTGTTATCTAAAATTATGTAGAGTGCTGGAAATTGTTCATATATAATGTAATCAGCACTTTTATGTTCTGAATTGAAAAGAACGAATCCGACTATCAGCAGTTATTCGATCAGTATGTGATAGGTTCAGAGTACGATTTAAGGTAACTGAACAATATTTGTTTTCTTGACACAGTTAATTGTATTTTTTTTACTATTTGATATCACTAAAGAAAGTATTTAATCCTCACTATTACTTCGAATATTACTTCTGAGATTGCATTATCTTAATTGTATACGTATACATGAGAGCACTTTAAAGTTAAGGTAATTAATTATACGTCTCCTACGTCAAACATTACAATATTTCGACGCAAATTTCGTTAGTTAATCATTATCATTACTTGCATTATCTCAATTGTACTAAAATAGATACTTAAAAAAAAAGTAAATAAAAATTATGTTTTTTTTTTTTTTTTTTTGGCGGGAAATTATATTACTAGAGAATCGTGCAATTTTCATCTTCAGTTTTCCGCCACGTCCCTTCCTTTCGACGCGATTGTTCATAGAATTAATTGCCCAAACATTTTACTTAAATTAGCTTAAAACCGAAGTAAAAAAAGTAAAGAATTTTTTAAAAAACTACAGAAAACGAAAAAGCATTAAATTAATATAAAATTGAAAACTGTCATACATAAAATATTTAGAGTAAGTGTACTTAGTATATTAAATAAATATAATTAAAACATTCATTCTTTACAGAATTCAAAATTGTTTTCAGCAATAAATGTCTAGTGAAAGACATGTTATAACAAATCTGTATGTATAAATAATTACAAAAAATTTTAAGGAAAAATAAAATATCAATTTAATAAATGGCTTTAAACAAACTTGAAACGACATAAATGCATTAGCGAATTCCGCTAAGTACTAAGTTAAATATCGTCCGAATGCTCCAGTTTCGCTTAGTAATAAAATCAAAAATTATTTTAATTGAAAAAAATTACAGAAATAAGTCTAATGGATTGTTCTTAACAAATAAGATCAAAGCAACTTAATTATAAATTCCGATGACCAAGTGTCCTCATTTTTTTCAGTTCGTGCAGTTTTTGATTTAAATCAATTATTACATTTTAAGAAAGTGATAAATTCGTGGTGTTTAAAAATAATAAAGCTTAAAAGTTTTAAATTTTAAAATTATAAAATTTTAAATAAGGTCTCGTTAATATATTTTGTCTGATTTATAAAAGTAACGTAGTTCTTCAATTTCTATTAGTTTAAAAAAGATGTTAAACAAGCTATCCAACTAATTAAAATAAAATTCAATAAAATAAGACAAATTTCGCTAATAAATTTTAGTGTTATGGAAAAGGGTAAAAATGAGCCGTTATGCTAGTATCAATAAAAAGAATCGCAAACAAGACTTAGGGATCTGAAAAATCCTTATAAGAGTGTGTAAAACCGCCTCTGGTAACATTATTTTCAATCAGAGCAAAAATCACAACGTTAGACAGCGGAAATTTACAAAACTGCCTGACGCGACCAGTGCCTCACCTAAGCCAATCACAAATTGTCCCATAGCTAACACCAAACTTTCCAATACAGGTAGCCTAAATTAAACACCACACTTATACAAGTTCTAGTTTTGACCTTTTTGTCTCTAAACTTGTTGGTCAGCATAAAATTAAGTTAAAAAGAACAATAATTATGAATTTTTTGTTTGAAGTAAATCTATAAAATATTATTAACATTCCCAGAAAGTGTACTTAATTTTAATATAATTAAATTAATGATTTTTTTTCAGGTATTTCCTCCTCATCTCAAATCTTTGGCGCCTTAACTACCTTGGCGCCTGTATGCGTTGCACACATGGCACACTGGGTCGGCGCGCCCCTGGATACAAATCTATAGACCATATACAAGGGATCACAGAAGAATTTGATTACTTTTCCGACTATAGATGGCAATTGCTGAAATTGGGTTTTCAAATTGTTTACTTAAATATCATATTTTACCTTCTTAGACGGGGAAGTTTCGTTAGAGTATTCTGAATGTGTTGAACAGTGTTTCATAATCTATACTTGACGCATGATTTTGCCTTCTTGTCATACATGGGAATACGATGTCATGTAAAGAACGCGACTTTTCATAATACGATTTTTAAGTTTGGAGTATATCTACTTTTATGTACACTAATTGAGTTTTTTTTTAAATATATTCTTACTTTAACTATTAGTAATGGACAGGGCTTGACAAATGACAAATGCGGTCGCCAGGTCGCCACTGGCGACCAAGTTAATTCCTCTGGCTGATTTTTTTTTAAATCAAAAATTGACTTAAGAAATGAACACAAACGACATTTTGTTTCTCCCCCCAATATTAAGAAATAAAGTTAGAAAGTATATTCAAACAAAAAATATTTTTAACTTTTATTTTTAATTTGGCTAAAATAAATTCATCAACTGCAAATCTTAAAATAGTAAAATCAGAATAATTTTACTAACTTCAATAGAAAAATATACGCAAAAAATTGTTTTTCCGCTTCACTATATTATCGATGTGACCCCCTTATCAGACAGGGATTTTGTAGCTCTCAATTATCCAGACATTTGAAGCATTCAGCAATCAGCATTTTCCGAACATGTTAACTAATTCAGACTTAACAGTAATTTTTTTTTTTTTTCAGAGATATCTCTTGCCCCGACCCTCTCAATTCCAGGCTTCAATCCATGATCAAACTTCCGTCAATTTTTGCCATTTCAAAGCTTTCTGATCTCCTCCTAAACACTTTACTCCTCTAATTTTAACTTGCAACAATATTCTTTTCCTTCCTGAAAAGACCTATAAAGCGCGGCATTTGAATTTTTGTTCTCTGATTTTGTGCTGTTAATCAGCAGTGTTTTAAAACAGACGATTCCAAGGTATGTTTTAAATCATGAATGCATTTCATCAGTTGACAGCTTCCTGGTCTTCGTTTAGATAGCTCTTTGATCACCTTCGCCGCCTTGCTAAGAACTTGAAAGACGCATAAGTGTTGTTATAAATGGATGTTAAATTGCTCAAAGCTTTGAAAGACTTGAACGTTTTCCCATGTTCTTAAGTATAACTGGGTTGCTTCATTATTCGTCTATAAGAATTATACAAGGTGTTTCAAGTTTGTTTCATGTAAACTGTATGTCATCATACACATGTCACTGGATAGGAAAGTTCAAATTCCGGTCTATGGTTAATCAAGTTTAATTAACTCCACACAAACCTTATAGAGCGCCAAACATTCAAACATTCTTCATTTCTATTAACACACGAGTTAACTATTCTGTAATTACTGAATTCAAGGCTTCCACAATTCAATTTCGAAAATCTTGAAGATTAGAAAGGCATAGATGAAGCATATAACCCTTTTTTTTAAATCTACTCCCATACATAAAAATTGCAGGGTGGATACTAAAAGGTCAAGGGTTCTCAACGTGGGGCGTAGGCCCCACAAGGAGACAACTTGGATTGAACAGTGAACAGTGAACAGTTTATCATTCAATGGGGTTCCATGTTTTCGAAAAACAACTCCCTGGAGATGAGTTAATGTATATCAAATCATGAGGGAGCCATAAAAAAGTTTAAAGTACTTTAAAGTATTGATAATGTAAAAGAAAATGTTAAATAACAGTCTAATGTATGATGATGAATTTAAAATAGATTAAGTACTTTAAAGTAATGAAAATGTAAGAGAAAAATGTTAAATAATAGTCTATTGAACCAACTTGGATTTTAAGAGGACAAAATAGTTATTAATAAATTTCTTCCCAAACTTTTGTGGTCATTTTTTCTCAAAAAAGGAAAGGTTCTATTTAAAAATAAATTTATTACATTTAAATAACAAAAAAAAAATGAAAATATAATTTTAATTTAATTTTAAGCAAAAATAAAAATTATGCATCCGGCGGAGATTATGAAACACATTCCAACACTAGCAGAATATTGTTAATAAATGTCATTTTTTCACACAACGATATGAGATAGCTAAATAAATAATTTAAACAAGTTGGAAATTGTATGTTAAACGTGACATAGGTGTGTTCGTTTTATAATTAGTTTCGCAATGTAAAAAAAAAATCATCCTTATTATTTTAGTGAAATGAATTATATCGTCTGCAATGAGCGAAATTGGTGCGCTTTTTTTTTCTTATTACGTATGCCACGTTTACAGATGCGAATTTTTTGTCTGCACCAGACAGCGCAGCAAAAGTCACTATGGAGATCATGCTTTACGAATGATTACCTCCATGATTTAATATTTTTATGACTCATAATGAACGGATCTCCTGTGTTTCTCTAATGGATTAAGATATTCGGCTGTTAACCTAATTTCCACTGAAATTATCGCAGAATCTATACATTTTTTAATGTAACTCATCTCTCAAACAAACCATTTTTTTCAACGATCTTTCTAAAAATGTAACTTTTATGCAATTTTATTCGAAAAAATAATTTTGAATAAAAATGGCCGTCTGGCATATGAAAAAAGAAGTGGTTTGCCGTATTTGTTTTCCTCAGTCACGTGAGATGCGCTTTTATTATATAGATTACGTACGATGGGATTTAATATACTAAAGAAAACTTTATTAATATCTTTTGAAGTTTTGATTAGATTTTCATAAAATTTGAAATGACTTGACAAAATTCTACATCGAAAATATATATTAAATTTCAAACCATTTGGTTGGGTAGTTTTTGCGCTGTTATATGCGGACAGACGGACGAACCAGACGACGACTATAGGTGCTACGTATTTATATAATTACGAACGCACCTAAAAACCCCATAATGCAATAAAAATTCACTTTCTGCAATTGCTGTCCATATCCGCTAATGTGGACGAATTCTTTCGTGCAACTCTGTATGTGATCTATAGGATTTATACAGTTCACGTAATATACCAAAGGCTAGTCAAGTTTAAAAATACGTACCACAATTGAAACGAATTTCGAGAAATTATCGATCATAGTCTATCCTGTAACCTTTCCTGAATTCTTTGAGTATCTATGTAAATGAACGATAAATGCTATGAATTTTATAATCTGTGGAAAGTATGTTGTAGTACACCTCAGCTATACATACCAATTTCGTTATGTTTGAAGTATCGTAACACCATTAAAATGCACCGCAAACGATTTTTCCCCCATAGACCATAATGTAACGGAATTCATTTGTGTGTCCCATGTAAATAAGCTATAAATGCTTTGCACTTTCACTAGCGAACATTGACCTCAGAAGTGAAACTCAGTAACATATAAAAATTACATGTCAATCCAATTATATTTACGAGAGTTAGAGCATGGTCGGACGGCCATTACAAACCGAAGTCATACGCCCATTTCAACTTATGTTGGAAAGCGTTAAAAAGTCTCCATTCAAATCTTCAATATACAATATATATCAGAAAAATTATGTGAGAACATTTTTTGTTATATTTTAAAACATCTTTCATATTACTATTAAAATATTTTGCATATCATCATTATCATCATCAACAACAACGACAACAATCGTTTTCAATCCACTGCTGGATGTAGATCTCCCTCATTTTTCATTGTTTCCTGTCTAGTGCTTTAGTCATCCAATTAACACCGGACACTTTTCCGATTTCGTCACTCTATCTTACTTGAGGTCGTCTTCTTGGTCGTTTTACATCTCTGGGATACCACGGGGGCATTTGTGCTCCAGCTATTGTCTTGTTTTCTTGCAATGTGCCCAGCCCATTTCCATTTTAGCCATTTAATTATCTGAATAATGTTAAAAACTTTCGTCTGGCCTTCTTAACCAGGTTATTCACTTTCTGTCTCTTCTAGTTATGCCTAGAATACATCTTTCCATACTTCGCTGTGTTGTTTGTAACCTTTGTACCATCCGTGTTGGTCCTCGTTTCTACTCCATAAGTTAGTGCAAGCAAAACACATTGGTTAAACACCTTTCTTTTCAAACAAAGAGGCATGTTACTCTTCAGAATAATATTGTTCCTTCCAAAAGTTCTGCATCCAGTTCTTATTCTTCTATTGATTTCATTCATGATACTGTTGTCCGATGATATTTCCTGTCCAAGTTGCACATAAATTTGCACTTCTTTAATCTCAGTGTTGTTGTGGAAGATTTTCTTTTTTGATGCAAATGAATTAAACATCACCTTAGTCTTTTCCAAATTTATTTTTAATCCCAGATTAATGATAGCTTCTCCCAAATCTTTTAGCATATTTTCCGATTCTTTAGGGCTATTACTGAAAATTAAAATGTCATCAGCGAACCGGAGACGGCTTAAATATTCCCCATTTATTCTAATCCCTTTATTTTCCCAATCCAGCTTCTTGAAAATAATTTCTAAAACAGCAGTAAAAAGCTTAGGCGAAATGGTGTCTCTTTGTCTTACTCCTCTTCCAAGCTTGATCTTCGCTTTTCCTTTGTCCAAACGGATGGTGGCTGTTGCTTTCTTGTAAATCTTCTTTGTGATATTTATGTAAGGTTTGTCTGTACCAATGTCTTCTAGAGATTCAACTACTGCTGATGTGTACACTGAATCAAATGCTTTTTCATAATCAATAAAGGCAAGGCAAAGAGGTAAATTATATTCCTTATGTTTTTCTATGAGTTCCCTTACTGTTTAAATGTGATCCATTGTGCTAAATCCACTTCGGAATCCTACAAGTTCTCTAGGTTGAGCTGAGTCCAGAGCTGACCAGAGTCTTGTCGTTAAAACTTTGATGAAAATTTTATAAATCACTGAAAGTAAGCTGATTGGACGGTAGTTTTTAATATTTTCCTTCTCCCTTTTCTTGTTATGTGGCACCATCACAGCATTTTTCCAATCTTGTGATACATCTGATTTCTCGAGACATTTGGAAAACAGTAAGACTAGCATTTTTTCAAATTTTCCTTCTGCTTCTTTGATACGGTCAATTGTAATTCCATCTTCGCCAGGGCATTTACTTTTTTTCATACATCTAGTGGTTTGTACAACTTCATCTGTCATCACTGGGATTATCTCTTCAGTTTCTGCTATGTTTACTCGCGGATCTCGTAGACTGATTTCTCTTTGATCTTCACATTTAAATAGATCGTTATAGAATTTTTCGACAATGCGTACTATTTCATTATCGATTTTGGTGATTGTTCCATCTGCCCTCTTCAGTGCAAAAATATCTTTTCTTCCAACACACAGTTCGCGCTTAGTTGATTTTAAACCTTTGTTATCTTCTAGAACTTTCTTGACAAGATCAAAGTTAAATTTTCTGATATCTTCTGTAACGCATTTTCTTACCGTATTACACAATTCTGCATTTTCAACTCATGATTTTGGATAGTTTTTCTTCATTTTAAATTCTCTGCGTTTCTTCATAAATCTTCTTGTTTCTTCTGTTATTTTTTTGTCTGCTTTACTTGTGCTTCACCGGTTATTGTCCTTGCAATTTCTTGTAGAGTATTAGTTAGTTTCTTGTTCACTACTGTAACATATTTCTCTTTTTCTAAAATTGATTGAAGCATTTAGAAACGATTTTTAAGTTCCAAATTAAATTCTTCATTATGTTTTTGGAGATTTATAATATCGACTGATTTCTTTGACTGTTGCAAAAGCTTCATTCTTTCCACTTTAGTATTTAAAAGCGGTTTGCATCTAAACGACCTCTGATCGCTTCCTGTATTGGAGTTATTGAGAACGCTGCAATCCTGAATAAGATGCTTTTAGTTTGCCAAGATGTAGTCGATTTCGCTTGTTGAGCCATTTGCACTACGCCATGTCCATTTTCTTTGTGGCTTTTTCTTGAAAAATGTAGTCATGATATACAACTGTTCACATTCTGCAAACTCAAACAATCTGTTTCTTCTTTCATTATGCATCCCATATCCATGATTTCTTACTGAGAACTCACCTTTCTTTTTTCCCCTAATTCAAACATTCTAGTCTCCCGATATTAATTTTATGTAGCATTTTCCCTTTTGATGCATTGAAGCTACTTCTCAATAGAAATCCTCAATTTCTTCATCAGTCTAGCTTATTGTTGGTACATAAACTTGGATAATTTTCAGTTTGTATTTTCTTGACACTTGTATAACTAATCTTGCAACTTTTTTGCATTTTGTTGTGTGAATGTATATTTATTTGTTTAAATATCTGCATTTTGATGATTATTAACATACAGCACGATTCCAACCATGCACCCGTCCCCCGTTCACCCCTTTTTTCGTTTATGAATATCTGTGTAAGCTCGGCTCCTAATTGGACGATTTTAAAGTGGTTTACATAGCTGGATACATAATTCAGTTCTGTATTATTTGACATAGTTCTGGATAATGCCACTAGAAGGCGCTGTTTTTATTATTTAGGTTTCCTTCAGATCTCTGCTCCTAACTGGACGATTTCAAAGTGCGCTCTTTAGTTGAATACATAATTCAATTCTCTACTATTTAACATTGTTCTAGATACTGCCACTAGAAGGCGCTGTTTTTTATTACTTATGTTTTCTACTGGAACTATTGGTCAGATTTGAAAGCGTAACATATCAAAATGACAGAAATTAAGTGGATCTCTTTAAGGCCGAAAGCCGACACGTACTCTACGCACTCTATCGAATGCAGTGAAAACCCCAACCCAAGGTTCGAAAAATGTTTTTGTTTAAATCTATAAAATCATACAAATTCGAAGTTCATGCAAGAAACAAACCGAAACTTGCGTAGCACGCCAGGTGTGCGCTACCGAATGCAATTGGGTTGTGGTGGTGGGGGAAGGGAGAGTATTAGACAGTGAGGCCTTTAACATTTGATTCGTTTGGATAGATTTTGGTTTAAAAAAATAAAAACATTAAACACTGATATTCGGTATATATAAGCTTATTATCACGGGCTCGGGCTACGCCGGACGGGTTAGCTAGTTTATTATAAAATTGTTCTTTATCTAAGTTATAATAAGGTATAGCGGCCTCCATGAATTTCTTGTACCCATTTCCATCAATTCGTGAATGACACAAGAAATTCATGGAAACCGGCTTAGTATTGGATAAAGAAAGGAATGGACCAAAAAAAAAGTATCAGGGGAAAAGTCAACGATTATTGCCTTGACGTGCTTCGTTGAAGTGCAGATATAAAGGTTTATTAATTGATGTGAAAAATTATTTCAATATATACTCCTTATATTCTACTACTTTCCATACATGTATCTCTTCATTTGTGTTTGTAATAAAAACTTGAAAACGCAAAGAGGCTTTATAGACACCCTGTATATAATTCAAAGAGTCTCTTTCGTTCTCACACATCCGTGTAACTCTAAGCAAAAGTTTACATGTTTCTTCCTGGCAGAACAGAACAAGCTTTATATTTAAAAAATTCAGCAAGAAACATACTAATATCACCCTAATACGTCTGTTTACTTTTCTTGAAATAACTTATTGCTTTTCTCTCTGCGATAACCCAGGTGATAAATTTAAAGGTCAACTAAGAGGAGTTCCCCCGATCTCTAATGAAGACAGAAATTCCACTGTAAAAGTTATCATGTGCGTGCATGATGGGTAAGAGATTGGAGAGTATCTGCCTTTCTTCTTGGAATTTGAGTCACCCAAAGAGATCTAAGTTTAGATCGCGACTGCCTTCCCTTGTTCATAGCTGTCGTCTATTATTCTTTTTAGTCTTGCGTGTTAGCAACTTTTAACTTCTTTCCCCGCGCCTGCAAGAATATCAGGGGGAAAAAAGTAACAAAATTACCTGGATTTGCTTCAGTTTAAACTTCCGTTTTGATAGTCTTTCTTTCTTTCTTTCTTTTTAGATAAATTAACGAAAAGTGCATTAGAGTAGGCTTGCCAACTTTGCTTGCTACTGAGATCGGCTTTCCAACACATGTTTAGGAAAATATAATATAGCAACAAAGGAAAATTTACAGTTACCACTTCCGAGTTACAAGCGATTCCGAAAAAAAAAAGCGTTCTTTATCTTTAAGGAACTCAGAAACCAATATTGAGATTTAAAGAAGCATTTATAAAAACAAAGTTTTTTTTTGCTGTCACTGATTTTCGGAAACGTTTCCGAGTAGTTTTTATAGTATCTATTTTCTCAAATCGGAATATCGGTTTTTCGGATGCTATCAAATCTCAAGCAAATGTTTTCATGTTTAACAAATATGCTTTACAGACAAACATGATAAATTAACAGCATTAACATTCACATTAAAATTAATATTATTTTGTCGCTCTTGCATGTATAAATTCAGTTATGCAGCTGAAAATTTTTAATTGAGAATGGGTAGTTTCCTAAAATGAGATATTCCAGCAGCATGAGAAACCTGATTAATACACTATAAAAACTACTCGGAAACGTTTTCCTAAATCAGTGGTAGCAAAAAAGAAACTTTGATTTGATGAATGCTTTAAATCTCGAAAATATATTATTTTCTGAGGTTTTTAAATATAAAGGATGCATAGTTAAATTTCCAATTAAATTTTTAGCAGGACTGAAACCATGCCTTAAATCTTTAAATAGCACTACAAAGGATGTGAATTTTCTTTTCACTTCAATGTTGCTTAACAGCGTACAACCAACTTGAATGAAAAATGTGTCCAGACCGGGGACCACTGATAGTGTGCTCATGTTGACGTTCAATCTTACGGTGCGGAGTTGCAGCCTTGCCAACGTATATTAGTGAAAGAGGTGCCAGATTGGATGTCGTTCGGATGGCTTAATTGGTAAATCACTTGGTGCGCTATACCAAGATATCTGGGTTCGATCCCCGGTCTGGACACATTTTTCACTGAAGTTGGTTTGTACGCTGTTAAGCAAAGTTAAAAGAAAATTCACATCCCTTGTAGTGCTATTTAAAGGATGTATTTCGGAATTGTGGGTACTTCAAAAGAGGTTATTGTATATTTTTGTACCATATTTTCGTAGATTTAGAAACATGTCTTTTTTTTTAAATTGTACGTAGAAAAGGATCGAGATCAGGGTTGTCAGCCGTCACAATATTTTTGGCTAAATTTAAATGTCTCGTGCGGGACAACAATTTCTAAGATTCTTCATAGTACAAATCTTTCAGGACCGTAACATAGCACATAAGTTATTGGAGCACCCAAAAAGTGAATCTGTTGTACGAGAAATTTGATTTCTTGAGACTTTCTGTTAATTTAATTGAAAAAAGTTCAAAAGATATTTAGCCGCACAAAAATAGAATCAATATTTCAAGTTCATCCCAGAAAAATATGCTAGAAATATAAATGTTTATTTCTTTTAAATAATTGTCTTTCAATTTCAATTGAAAAAAGTTCAAAATATGTAGCAGAGCAAAAATGGAATCAATATTTTAAGAGTGTCCAAGAAAAACATGGTACAAATATAAAAGTTTATTTCTTTTAAGCATTTTAATTGAGCAAAGCTCAAAAGATATAGCAGCAAAAAAATGGCATCAATATTTCAAGAGTGTCCATGAAAGATATAGTAAAAATATAAAAGTTTATTTCCTTTAAGCATTTTAATTGAGCAAAGTTCAAAAGATATAGAAGCATAAAAATTGAATCAATATTTCAAGAGTGCCCAAGAAATATATAGTACAAATGTAAAAGTTTATTTATTTTAGGCATTTTAATTGAGCAAAATTCAAAAGATATAGAAGCACAAAAGTGGAATAAATATTTCAAGAGTGTCCAAGAAAAATATAGTTCAAATATAAAACTTTATTTTTTTTAAGCATTTAACTTTTCAATTTGTATGGAAATTGGTGTTTTCTAAAATAAATTTAAAAGAATGTAATGCAAACAGTGTTGCCAGTTGGGCGTGTTTTTATTTTCTTAATATTATTATTCAAGATTGCTTGTTTGCTATAACTTTTTTTGAAATGACAGATTAAATAAGGCGTATATTATTATTTTTAAAAAGTGGTAGCAGCCAAGCAATCTTCATTTTTTGAAAAGAAACCCGTCCAACTGGCAACACTGAATGTAAAAAGCAAATCTCCACTTTCGGTGATAAATTTCAAATTAGCTCATTTTGCCACCTAGTTAGTATTCACTAAAAACACTAAGAAACAGAAAGAAGCTCGTAAGTCTTCAACAAAACACAATTAGTTATGTTTTTTAAACAATACTTGTTTGTTAATATCATCACTTTTATAGCTAAAAATTTTTTTAGTTTGCGTTCAAAACTAAATGATGTCCAAATAATTTCATAGAAATAAACATTTTGAAATATTTAAATGTTTGTTTAAAACTTTCTCGCTTTTTCTGCTCAAATCTCAATTTTTGCTTACTTCACGTTCTAAAATTTCCGATTTAGTAAAATAAAAATCTGATAATCCTGATCGCAATTCACCCATAAAATCATAAATATTTCTCGCAATAATATTAAAGTCTTTGAAAAACGATATCAAGTGAAATGTAGAAATGAAATGGTATCGAGATATAGATATATATATATTTTTTTATCCAAGGGAAAAATACATAAAATATATTCATAATATTAATACTTATTAAAGCGAAAGTTTGAGGTTTCATATCTTCAATCAAGCGTTCAAAGTCAGATGTATATTGCGATAATCGCAACGAAGCTTCACTATTTGAGTAAAGACGGATGCTGATTTTTTGTTCATTTCGAATATGCTAAATGACAATTCATACAAATACAAGGTGCAACAAAAGATTGTGCAGAGTTTACGAGATGGTATAACATACTACAGTAAACAATTTTTGTATAGGAAAAAGAATGTAGGGTATTATTTGTAAGCATTGAAATAAACTAAATAAACTTAAAAGTTATTTTGTGAGACACATTGGATAGTGAAGCAAAACCGATTAGAATGAATATAAAAGCTTTTCACTTTATTGCATTGTTATATCCAGTGAAAATAAAAAGAGAGGTATATTGATAATGAAAATAAAATTATTTTTCTTTTTGTTATTTCTACGTAATTTTTCTAGGAAAGTTAAGTGTATTTTATAATTTTCCAACATAATTAAAAAGTATATATGTATGTATACGACTTCAGTTCGCTTGTCTGTATGTCCGTCTGTTCGCGCTCAAACTATCGTAACTATGCTCAACTGCTACGAAATTTAGCTATGAAAGTTAGATTTAAAATAATAATTTTTCTATTAAAAAGACTTTGAATAGCATTTATGTTTATTTTTCAGGGACATACAAGGAATTCAGATACATTACGGTCTATCGACTACAATTTTTGAAGTGCGTTTTGAATGATGTTAAACTATTTCAACCAGAATGAAACTGCTATGTATTTTAGGGTTATACAACAACATGTTATCTGTTGAAAATGATATGCGTAACATTTATAGCATTTTTACTATGACGTATCAAAGGAATTTGCATAACATTATATGCCAGATAATGGTTTGAAGCCCATTTTAATGATGCAATATCACATCAAATGAAACTGATATTTCTTAACATGGTTCACTGCAGCATGTTACCTAAAGAAAATAGAGCTAGCAACGTTGATACTGTGTTGAAGAACCTCCCAAAATAATTTGGATAAATTATAGCTGATCGCCGGTAATTGTTGAACACAATAGCTCAAATCTACCACGAAAAATATATCTAGATCTTTCCTTTGATTATACAGGATCTATTGCCTGTCAATAGAAGACTTATATCGTCGTCCAAGTATCGAAAATGAAAAAATGCATTTTTCATTACTTTTAAATATGGGCCGATTGTCACCAATAAATTTTATTAGAATTCTTCGTGTAGTAAAAATACTATTAAAATATCTGTGACGGACAAGGTTGCCAGTTTGACCTTCCTTTTCAATTCAGAGATGCTGAATTCATATCGGAAATTTTGAGAAAAAGATTTTTACTTTAAGTAATCACGAAATATCTCTAATTTAATAAAGCAAAAATTTGTATGTGAAATTATATTTAAAATCATGGATTTAAAATTTCTGAAATTTATGGAAAATTATGGATTTAAAATTTCTCAATAATAAAGGAGGCCAAATTGGCAACCCTGCTGAAGAATACTATTAAAATTTAGTGGTGAAAATCGGCCCATTTTAAAAGTAATGAAAATGCATTTTTTCACATTCGACAGTTTGACATGGTAGCGACGATATGAAGACGTGCGTTTAAAAACTCGCTTTATCCAAAAAATCAAATTCGAGGAAATTGCGAAATTTGCTTCCATTGGTTTTCATTGTAAACCAAGATTTTAGAACGCCAGAAATATATGCTAAAACTAGTTTTTCTGTGGATTGTAGTTTTTTTCGGTGAAGATTTACCAATAGAATAGATGATAGAGAAAACACGATTTTTTAAATTTTGGATAAGGCGAGTTTTGAAACTCACGTCCTCATATAAAGTCTCCTAAATATTTTGATCCTACACCTGTGGATATTTGTTTGTCTGTAAATATTTATCTTTAACATAAAGTTCGGAACAACTTCTCTAATTTAGTCATTGCATAAGGTATGCGTTACAGCAATTTGCCACCAAACAGTAGTGCTGATAAATGCGCAGATGTCATTGACATCTGAAATGGAGGTAATTCTGAGCACAGTGCCAACTTAAAAAAAACCCTCTTCAGTGAGGTTTTTTGTTCATTATTTTGAGATCTGCATCTGTTGTAAGTCTCTGCCAACATCTGATATAAATATTATTCATTAAACTCAATAAAAATTTGAAATAAAGTTAGTATAAGGCATTCATTGTAGATTAATATTGGTAAGGTAGTGGGTTATTAATGCAAAAGGAGGTTAATATCCTTCTTTCTATAATTTTGACGTAATCTCGGGTAAAATATGTTTACTGTTGAATGTTCAGAGATGATACTATTATAAGGTGTTTACGCAGATATACGCTATTTTTATGAATTTTGTAAAGATGAAAGCCTGATTTCTTTTATAGCTAATTATGAATCTTACATAAAATGAGCAGGAAGTAATTTTGAAAATGAAAAGTTTTTAAGGAAAGCATAGATGCAGCTGATAAATCTCCCCTTTTGAGAGTAAATTAATTTAAACTAAATAAAGAAAAAACAGATGTGATTACTGCCGAAAACCATAACTTTGTTTTAAAACTTGTCAAAGTTTGAAATTTTTACCAATTTCAGAGTATTTGGTGACAATGTTATAAAATCGGTGATTGTCGACAAAAGAAAGACAGATTTTGAAAGAATATGAAAAGTTTCAGTGAAAAAAAAATTACGAGTTCATGTTTTATTTATATAAAAAGATGCAAAGGAGGATACCTTATTATTATGCAAAGATCCTCCTTTCTATAATTCTTACGTAATATCAGGTAAAATATGTTTATTGCTGAATGTTCAGAGATAATACTATTATAAAGTGTTTACGCACATAAGCGCTATTTTTGTGACTGTTTTAAAGATGAAAAAATGATTTCTTTTATAGCTAATTTTGATACTTATAGAAAATGAGCAGGAAGTAATTTGAAAATAAAAAGTTTTTAAGGAAAACATAGATGCATCAGCAACTGATAAAAATTCCTTTTTGAGATTAAATTATTTTTAAAGTCAATAAATAATAATAAAAAAAGTTGTGATTACTTTTGAACACAATAACTAATAATTATACTACAAAACTTGTCAAAGTTTGAAATTGTCACCAATTTCAGAATATTTGGTAGCAAAGTTATAAAACCGGTGATTGTCGACAAAAGAAAAATAGATTTTGAAAGAATAGGAAAAGTTTTAGTGAGGAAAAAAAAATCACGAGTTCATGTTTTATTTATATAAAAAGATGCAAAGGAGGAGACTTTATTAATGTAAAGAAGGTTAATATCCTTCTTTCTATAATTCTGAAGTAATGTCAGGTAAAATATGTTTATTGTTGAATGTTCAGAGACAATACTATTATAAGGTATTTACGCTCATAAACGCTATTTTTATGACTGTTTTAAAAATGAAAACATGTTTTCTTTTGTAGCTAATTATGATACTTATAGAAAATGAGCACGAAGTAATTTTGAAAATAAAATTTTTTATGGAAAGCATTGATGCATCAGCAACTGATAACTCTCGACTTTTGAGATTAAATTATTTTAAAGTCAATAAATAATAATAAGAAAAAATCTGTGATTACTTTTGAACACCCTAAATTTATTTTAAAACTTGTCAAAGTATGAAATTTTTACCAATTTTAGAATATTTGGTGTTATAGTATTAGTTATAAAACCGGTGATAGTCGACAAAAGAAAGACAGACTTTGAAAGAATATGAAAAGTTTCAGTGAAAAAAATAATAATAATTCACAAGTTCATGTTTTACTTATATAAAAAGATGGCAAAGGAGGAGACCTTATTAATGCAAAAGAGGTCCTTCTTTCTGTAATCCTGACGCAATAACAGGTAAAACATGTTTACAGTTGAATGTTCAGAGATGACACTAGTATAAAGTATTTACACGCATAAACGCTATTTTTATGACGGTTTTAAAGATGAAAGCTTGGTTTCTTTTATAGCTAATTACGATACTTACAGAAAATGAGCAGGAAGTAATTTTGAAAATGAAAAGTTTTTGAGGAAAGCTGATAACTCTCCCCTTTAGAGAATAAATTAATTTAAAGTAAATAAAAAGATATGATTACTGTGGAACACCATAACTTTATTTTAAAACTTGCCAAAGTTTGAAAATTTTACCATTTTGAGAAAATTTGGTGACAAAGTTTTAAAACCGGTGATAGTCGACAAAAAAAAAAAAAAAAAAAAAAAAAAAAAAAATGAAAGAATATGAAAAGTTTTAGTGAAAAAAAAATTCCACGAGTTCATGTTTTGTTTATATAAACAGATCAAAAGAGGAGACCTTTTTAATGCAAAAGAGGTTAATATCCTTCTTGTTGTAATTCTGACGTAATGTCAGGGAAAACATGTTTACTGTTGAATGCTCAGAGATGACACTAAAGCAATTTACTTACATAAATGCTTATGACTGTTTTAAAGATGAAAGCAAGATTTCTTTCACGGTATTTTTGACACTATAAGTGAGCAAGAAGTAATTTTGAAAATAAAATATTTAAGGAGAATATAGACGCATCAGCAACTGATATCTGTCCCCTTTTGAGATTAAATTCATTTAAAATCATTAAATAATAATAATAATAAAGCAGCTGTTTTTACTTTTGAACACATCAACTTTATTTTAAAACTTGTCAAAGTTTGAAATTTTCACCTATTTCAGAATATTTGGTGACAAAGTTATAAAACCGGTGTTGTTTCAGTGAAAAAAAAAAATTCACGAGTTTATATTTCATTTATGTAATAAGATGCAAAGGAGGTTAATAATCTTCTTTCTATAATTCTAACGTAATATCAAGTAAAATATGTTTACTGTTGAATCTTCAGAGATCATGCTATTATAAAGTGTTTACGCACATAAAAGTTATTTTTATAACTGATTTAAAATTGAAAGCATGCATTATTTTATAGCTAATTATGATACTTACAGAAAATGAGCAGGAAGTGATGTTGAAATTAAAACTTTTTTAAGGAAAGCATATAGATGCATCAGCAACTGATAACTCTCCCCTTTTGAGATTAAATTATTTTAAAGTCAATAAATAAAAAGAAGCTATGATTACTTTTGAACACAATAACTTTATTTTAAAACATACTTGTTAAAGTTTGAAATTGTCACCTATTTCAGAATATTTGGTGGCAAAGTTATAAAACCGTCAATAGTCGACAACAGGAAAACAGATTTTGAAAGAATGGGAAAAGTTTCAGTGAGAAAAAAAAATTCACGTGTTCATATTCTATTTATATAAAAAGATGCAAAGGAGGAGACCTTATTAATGCAAAGGAGGTCAATATCCTTCTTTTTATAATTCTGACGCAATGTCAGGTAAAATGTGTTTACTGTTGAATGTTCAGAGGTGATACTATTATAAGGTGTTTTAATAACGCTATTTTTATGACTGTTTTAAAGATGAAAGCATGTTTTCTGTTATAGCTAGTTATGATACTTACAGAAATTGAGTAGGAAGTGATGTTGAAAATATACGTTTTAAGGAAAGCATTGATGCATCAGCAACTGATAATTCTCTCCTTTTGAGATTAAATTATTTTAAAGCCAATAAGAAAAAAATGTGATTACATTTGAACACAATAACTTTATTTTGAAACTTGTCAAAGTTTGAATTTTTCACCTATTTTCGAATATTTGATGATAAAGTTATCCGGTTATAGTTAAAACCGGTGATAGTGGACAAAAGAAAGACGGATTTTGAAAGAATATGAAAAGTTTCAGTGAAAAGAAAAATTTACGAGTTCATGGTTTATTTATATAAAAATAATTATAAATGCTTTTTAAGTGCATTACTTAACACGCTAGTCTTTTATTGTTATATTTATCATTTTAAGGAAAAACGCATTTTTCTTCTCTACCCTTCCCCCTTTTTTTTCTATCATGTACAATTCTTTCACATGGCCTACTATCATTCAATTTTATAAGCTCTTAGCATTTTTTTTTTTTTTCATTTTCTTGAGAATGTTGCAAAGTTTGTTTATGCCTACAAAGGTTCTACTGTTTAGACCTTTTTCTAATTTTCTCAGAGTCTTTTACTTAACTACAGATAATAAAGAAGAATCTTACAACAATGGCTCAGCGGAAAACATCTGAGAAGCTCTGGAAGTGTTTTTTGGAATATTATTAGCAAAAAAATAAGCCTATAAAAAGTTAAAAATTTCCATATTGTCCAATGTAAAGGCGAAAATACATATTCATATATCAAATCGTCCGTTGACAATAACACTATGGATCCTTCACACGTAAGTTCGAATCTTATGTACCACAGTAGCATTTATTTTAATTTCAGTAACATTATTTGTATTTTAATATATAGGGTGTCCGAAAAGTCTGGAAGCGGTCGATTAACTCGAGAAATATACATCGGATTGAAAACGGAAAATATGAGTTCAATATTTTTGAAAAATCTATTTAGGGACAGCAAAGTTGCCCCCCCCCCCCTCTGCCCCCTGGGGGGAAAGGGGAGGGAATTTTGAAATCTTAAATGATAACACCCCTTTTTTATTGCAGATTCGGTCTACGGGAAAAAATACATAATTTTTGTAGTCAACATTTTCTTCTGAAAATCGTAGATGGCGCTGTAATCGAGTAAAATGCAGTGAGAATCGTTTCCATTGAGAAGTCTGGAAACGGTTTAATAACCCGAGAAATATACATCGGATTGAAAAACGAAAAAATACATGTTCAATATTTTTGAAAAATCTATTTAGGTATATCAAAGTTGCCCCTCCCAGTTATGCCCCCATGGGGGGAAAGGGAGGGCAACTTTGAAATCTTAAATTATAACCCTCCTTTTTTATTGCAGATTCGGATTCTACGGGAAAAAATACGTAACTTTTGTATTTAACATTTTTTTCGAAAAATCGTAGATGACACTGTAATCCAGTAAAATGCAGTGAGAATCGTTTCCATTGAAAAGTCTGGAAACGGTTGAATAACTCGAAGAAATATATATCGGATTGAAAAACGGAAAAATACGTGGTTAATATTTAAAAAAAAATCTACTTAGGGACATCAAAGTTTCCTCTCTTTCTCCCCAGGGGGCACAGTTGGAAAGGGGGGGGGGCAACTTTAATATCCCTAAATAGGTTTTTCAAAGATATTCAACATATATTTTCCGTTTTTCAATCCGATGCATATTTCTCAAGTTATTTAACCGTTTCCAGACATTTCGGACACCCTGTATATATTTTTTTAAGTGAAAATAACTGTACTCCGTTTTCAAATCACATTTTTATAAATAAAATAATTCCTTGATTTATAAATACAAAAGAAACATAAAACAGTTGAAACCGCTCATACAAATTTCAAATTATATAAAATAAATCTGGAGTGAATCCACTCGACTTTTCGAACACTAAGCGTCCAGAAAGACGGAAAATAAATTATTTTATTTGAACAATTAACCTTTCAATTTGAAACTGTAGACGTTGCTTCTCCACTACTTATGATGTAGACATCATATATATTTGTCATTTTATTCAAAATTTATAATTCCTTAATATTTTCTAAAATATTTATATCTTTATAAGTTAATTTATATCTTTATTTAAATTCTATATGCTCTAAATTAAAGTCATAACTATCCCATGCTATATGCTATTTAATCATGTATACGTAATCTTTTGTTTATTCCGCATAAAGGTTATTTCTTTTCTAAATTAAAATGCGACGATGGTTATTTTAACATGTACATTGATTCTATTGTGTTATTTTAACTGCAATATCCGCTCCGTAAATGTATTAAAAATTACAGATGTTTTATATCTGCGGTGCTTATTTTTTCCTATCTAACTTCAATTGTCCGTTGTAACTAGAATGAAAACCGTGCATACTTTCCAACAGCCAGTCTTGCATTTCTCATTAAAATCTATTCACACCCTATATTACTTTTCCGCTGTTCTCATAAGAATCCGCAGTGTTGCTCTTCTAAATCATTGCATTTTGGGATAACGCGCCTAGTATTGTATGCCTGCCTTGTATCTCCCACGCAAAATTAATATAGCTATCTACTAAACCGTCTTAAAATTCTGAATGGCGATTAAATTGTTTCACATGTACATCTGTGAAAATCGATGATGAATGTTGGCGCACATGTGCACGGCAAAAATTAGGCAGACTTCACCTAACCACTGCTTAAAGAAGTCATACTTGATTTTTGTGTGAAAGGACCACCTCCCAATTTCAACATCCTTGTCTTAGTCCAAATAAAAAAAGGAAACCTTGCAAGCACCCATGGACTCTTCGTTGTTTTTGCTTTGCATATGTACTGATTTTTCTACAGGAAACGATCCCTAGGTTTGCGGACAACGAGAACACAGTGTACACATCTCTCTACGTATCTATTACGGCCGTGCTTCAGATAGATGCTTTTCCAGTCGCGCATACAAAACTTATTATATCGGTCACGAAAGCCAAAACATCCGTATCCAGGATATCAACTATATAACACTACTAATGCTTGATTACATCGGCGCAATATTAATCACTTATACTAGTTCTGTCACATTTCCTTGATGATTTCACTATAAAATCGGTCACCAAATGGTTTGAAAACGGTTTAAAAAGGATTAAATACTTAAGAAAACCTACGCAGTTCTTGCGGCAGTGGTATATAACATATTCACCAAATGGAAGCTCAATCGAAAGTATGGTTTGGTAATTATCATGTTCACTTGCACACACATACATATTAAAGCTGACATTCAACAGGCTTTTATAGAATATGGAGTATTTATTATTCATTTACAGGGATACATAAAATAATTAGAGCGGTAATTGATAGAAGTGCGCTTTCAGTTACGCTGTTTATTGAAATTAGAATAAATTACTCGAAGTATATAAATTATATAGATCATATACAAGACTGCATAAAAATTAAAAAAAAATCATAAGCATAACCGTCTATGGGCGTAAATTGCTTAAAGTTCTTTTTTACACGCGTTATGCATTTTCCAGTTGAATTAAATTTTAGTATACTGAGATGTTTATAGAATATAAATAATTTTTTATATAAAAGGTTGTGCAAAAGAAATTAAATACATCATCGTCTGTGAATGGTAATTGCTGGAAATGTATTTTCAGTTTTGTTATGTGTTTTCTTGCTATATTAAATATTTTAGCATAAAGTATAAAAATCTATAGATCATATACTGAATACCATATCAAGCTTATTTTCGAATACCTTATCGAGTACTGTAATTATGAAATTGGGTTTTCTACAGTATTATGTGTTTTATAAATTGTTTATTTATAGCTATCATCTTTCACCATATCAAAAGTTGATGTTTCGTTACAATATTCTGGAGATTTTTGAAATTTTATTATAATTTATGCGCAATTTTTTTTCTTGTTTAGCCTTTCATCTTTTAAAATGTGTATGTTGCAATTGATATA
Source organism: Maratus michaelseni (assembly GCA_963931845.1). Classification (NCBI taxonomy): domain Eukaryota; kingdom Metazoa; phylum Arthropoda; class Arachnida; order Araneae; family Salticidae; genus Maratus; species Maratus michaelseni. Next base: position 76,191,749 of record OZ007594.1, read on the forward strand.
CGATCGAGTTTATATAGCTTTTGGGATGTTTTTAAGATTTCCAGAGATTTGAATAATTGCATTTATTTTAGAATAATTTTAACGTTTAAGGTACATTTTCAATAGTTTCACAACATTTTATTTGTCAGTTTAAACATAATTTTATAATTTCTGATACTATTTTTACTGAATGGAGGGTCAAGCTCAACAGGCCTCTGCAGAACACATCTTGGACTGCTTGGGTCTTTCCAAAGAGGACTTATATGCTTACCCCCTTCTGGTTCTTGATTTTCTAAGGATTAACGGTATATTGGATCTTGTCTGACTTCGTCAGACAGTTGGAGGATAAGCCACAACAACAACAACTGAATGGAGGGTGCACTGCGTTTGTTTCCCATAAACCAAAACGATATAGTGAACGAACTAAAATAATATTTCAAATAATCTCTCAAATTAAAAAAATATATATATCGTCACATTACTTAAATTTGTTTAATTTACGAATATTTTATTTCACAATATTTCACCAATAGGAAGCAATAAAATTAATTACCATTAATGAAAATACGGTTAAAAGTTTTCTGATTTTTCAGAAAAATAAGATATTTTTGTTACATAAGTGATGAAAAAAAAAAAAAGTTCAAACACAAACAATTCAAAGACGCTCGTAATATAAACAAGAAAAACCTTGTCAAAAGAAAACAACAAGAACAAAAAAAAATTCAAGGAACCGATCCAAGTTCAAGAAGCTTTTCCAGGAACCGCTGTCAGTCTTCATTCAACTTCATTAATGATGCTATAAAATTAGGTTCTTGAATCTTTAACAAAATTTCGAAAGAAAGCAACATTGTTTCCAAATTATCTTCATCTAAATTTGATAAATTGATTAAAAATAAAAATGTTGAAGGTGTAGAGATAAAATCATGAAATGTTTGAAAGAAAAAAGTCCTTCCGGCCTGTACCGGTAGGAAAATATAGCTTCCATATTCCATGTTTTTACAAATTCAACTCATTTTACTCAAACACCCGCAGCTAAAATGCTTGAAACCCGATTATAGAAGATTCAATCCCAGTTTTTGCCACTACTGAATTTGAATGCGTATTTCAGCATAAGAGTTACAGCATAACAAAACTCAGATTGTTTCAAAATGTCAGCCACCCTAGAATTTCAAACTGTCATATCTCAGCCATTTTTTAAGATAAATCCAAAACAAAAAATGCCCCGGAATCCTTGCATTACGATCTAACACTTAACGGAAATAACTTTCTTAATTTACAATTTGTTGTACATCTTTTTAAATAGTTAAATAAAATTAAATATTTAACGGGCCGCCATTTTGAAACAAGATGGTGGATGAAGCTGGCCAACAAACTCGTTCCAGACTTTGGTATGTCCTGTACACATGATCAGTCACATTCCTATCAGTTCATAAATACGAAAGTTACAGCATAGCAAAAATTGGATTGTTTCAAAATGTCAGCCACCCTAGAATTTCAAACTGCTATATGTCAGCCGTTTTTTAAGATAAAGCCAAAACAAACAAAAAAAATGCTCCGGAATCCTTGTATCACGATCTAACACTAAACGGAAACAACTTTTTCGATATATATATATTTTTTTTGTACATCTTTTTGTATTTTTTAAAATTAAATTTTTTTTAACTGGCCGCCATTTTGAAACAAGATGGCGGATGAAGCTGGCTAACGAACTCAGTCAAGACCTTGGTATGCCCTATGCATATACCCAGTTATTGAACACTTCTTTTTCTGTGTAAAAATCAAAATATAATTGTTCGTATTTAAAACTGCCACTAAAAGATACGTATACTAGGGAATACAAAAGTCAGAAAATATTTTAAAACACAATAATTCACAAATTAATAAAAATAGAAAAATAAAAATATTTCTAGTTTTTCCACGTTAATCTTCAAGCACTTATTTAACTGCAATTATAACATGTAAAAACACATTTCTTTGGATGTTAGATATGTTCTCTAACAACCAAAGTTAGAATGTACGCTGAAAAAAATGAAGTACTCAAAAATGAGTAGATCGATATATTCATATCGAATTGAGTATGTTTGGATAAAAAATGAACCTATTCTTTCTCTATTTTGAAAGATCACATGTTATTAAACTCAAATGAAACGATAAATTTGTACTTTGTAATGATTTGTTTCATTCATGGCGTCATAAAACATGCTCATTAATATGAAAACAATGCAATACACACTAGAAATAAGGGAATAATATTACATTTTCATTCCTCGGAAGGAACTATATCTTGTGCCTCTATTATATTGGGTATGGTGACAGTGTATTGTTGTTAGGAGTGTTACGTATATTCATAGGCAGTCGGTCCAGTCTGTGTGCTGAATGACATGGATATTTGTGAAAAGAAAATTAGATTCAAGATTTCGCCGACAACTTTAAAAAAGTGGTAGCTAAGTGCTCTCTGCTAAATATTCAATATCTATTATTTTTATTTTATGTAATCTGCTGTACTTTCTGTAAATATTAAATTATGCACACTATTTTAAAATAATTTAAAAGTGTTTGAAAATAATGCTCTTGTCATAAAAATATTTCATTTGGGTATCTTGATAATAACTTTGTTATTTTTCCTAAATAAATAACAAATTAAATATTTCTTGTTAATGTTTTTGAGCAGGAAATATATGTCAGTACATTTTTACTTTAATCTGCATTAAATGGGGGAGGGAGGGGGGTCCGGTGCAGAGAACATTTTTTTCCATTTAACTTATTTTAGTTTTGAAAGTCTTTTATTAAATGTCTTTTAGCCCATGTTTTTTGACATAAATTTTGGTTTCCTACGTGTTACTAATCGGCCATCTTGGACACCATTCTGTTTTACTTCATATTTTTGTGACCAAGAGCAGTGTTTTCAAGCACTTTCAAATTATTTAAAAATGCTGTGCATAATTTGATATTTACATTAATTTGATATTTACAGAAGGTACTGCTGATTACATAAAATGAAAAAAAAAATGAATATTTAACAGAGAGCACACAGAGTTCATATTTGAATATATCCAAGGGATAAAAAATAAGTACATATTTGAATACATCTATGAGATAAAAAATGAGTACATAACGGTTGATATTTGAACACATCCATGGAATCAAAAATGAGAGCATGTGTTTCTCAAGTTTGAAAGGACATTTGGATCGGAGCTATTTTGAGTATGTACCGTATTTAAAATTGAAAACTGTTTACTCAATTTTGAGAACCCATTTTCAGTGTATACCCACTGATTCCTGTTTTCTGCAATTTTTATATTTCACTGGTCAATTACTGCTGCACCCATCCTAAACATTTCATTTTTTGAATAAAAACGTCGCCCCATGAGCTATATGAGGTAGGATTTTAAATAGGATAGGATAGGATTTTAAACTACGCTGTCCTTTATTGCGCCATTTTACGATGCCTCACAATATCTCAACAAATTGGTTATAACATCCAGTGTTAGGGCCAACGAAATTATACTTGTGATTTACTATTCAGGGATGAGAGCGCTCCGACCTGAATGCCCGATTGTCACCACTAAATTTTAACAGTATTTGTCACCTTATTTAAGGACAGAATTTCTGAAATTCAATACGCTGGAGGATAGTATTAAAATTTAGTGGTAAAATCGGACATTCGGGTCGGAGCGCTCTCATCCCTGACTATTAAATTTTCGTATCGGCATCCCGGAAAAAACTTTCTTTGTATATAACATTCCATAGTCCCTCAAACAATTTTATTGCAGCTCCCTCATCATCGGATAACTGCCAGATTGTAAAATCCATCTCGACGTAAAAATGTAAATTATAAGTTAATGAAAATATTTTTGATAAAAAAAAATAGAAAATTAAGATGTTTTGAATGTGTATGATTAAATAATAAAAAGATTCCCGTTTAATAAATAGCGAATCACAGTATTGCAATACAAATTCTTTGCAATACACAGTCAGGGTTGAAATAAATGGCCATACATTAGCATACATTTTGGCATGGTGTTGGTGTAACGGAAAAGTACCATCCAACTACGTTTGACATCCATTTTTTATTTATTTATTTGTAATAAAGCAAAAATGAGTAATACTGATTGTTTCAAATAAACGCGTTTGTAAAGAAATAATTTCATTTGTGAAATGACCATTTCATGAAATAATTTTTCTGGTTCAAATTATGTTTATTTGATTTGAAAAAAACCCGGAAAGTTGGCAGCTAATGTAATATGCATGAAGATCTTACAACATTCATAGCATCAAATCTAGCCATTTTTCATGATTGTACCATTGAGTCATCTGATCAGTATTACATGAACTTACAACGTATCAAAATTTCCGCCAATTCCATCGGAGCCATATAATTTGTGAGTGGTTCTTTGATAAGTTCAAATTGGATTTCCTGAAAGTTAAATTTCCATATGATCTCGAAAACCTGATTGCCTGTAATCAGGGCCCGATCCAGCCATAGAGAGGAAACAGTGCCCAGTTTTCATTCGGGGCGCTCCTTTCTATACTGTCATAAAAAATAAACCTTTTCTATGCCTTAGAACAGAGATATTAATATATCAATACATATATAGATATATTTTTTTGGTTTTAATATTATCCTAACCAAATGCAAAATAGTTATTATAATTCATATGTTACAAGTTCCAAATAAATTTAAAATGTCAGCTTCACAAACATTTCATATCAAATTTGGAGGTCTGCAAACTCAGGAGCCTCAGATCCATGGCCCAGTTGACCCAGCTTTAAATAGACATTGCCTTTAATTCATCAAAAAGTAAATATTTGAAAAAGAAGATAGATGAAAAAAAAAAATCTGAAATTCTGAGAAATTCATTGCATTTAATTTGTAAAAAAAGTAGAAGGTCAGACAATATTCTTGTAGCAAATTAATTTCATAAATATAATGACATTATGGAAAATTTTAGTGTCCCCTAGAAATTGTGTGACCAGGGCACAGACAGAATGTACCCGTGAAATAGTCAGACCTTGAAGGTTATAAAAATTAAGCGAGAATAGTGAGGTAAAATATTTTGAAAATGAGGAATGCGACAAAATTATAAAGAAGGTTAGAAAATCACAGATTCTCGGAAAGCCTTCGTTTTCCTGCACGAAAAAATCCTCATTGTTATAAAAATCTGACATCACGGTTTATTATAATTTAAGGAAAACGTTTGACATGAACAGCATGTAGTTTCTCATATTTCAATTGTTTGAAAATTTCATTTTAACACTATTCTACAAGTTTTTTTTTCTTTTCTTCTTCTTTTCTCTTTAATATTTAAAAAGTAAGTTGTAGTTCAGCTCCGCACCATTTTACCCGTGGAAGTGCTCTCTAGGAAACTTTAAGTGATTGATTTATTACTTTCTTCTATCTTTACAAGAAGAAAATATTGGATTTAAGAAAATTTTCGACTTCCGGTTTTCGACGGATTTATACGTTTTAGAAGGTCCTGAACACTATTTGACTGTTTTTAGAAAATGTCTATATGTGAGTCTGTGACTCTGTCTGTCTGTATGTGACAAAAATTTTGTGGGCCCTGTGTCTCAAGAACTAATGCACAAAATTTAATAAAACTTTATATTCAGTTAGTCCCTGATATAAATTGGTGTTGATTAGTTTTTGTTGCAAATCGCACAATAGATGGCGCTGCTATGCTGTAAAAAAGACAAATGTTTCTTAATCTATCTTAACCTAGGGAAATATAATAATAACCCCGAACGAAAACATACAATAACCTCTTCCGAGTTACCCACGATTTCGAAAAGCGTTTTTTATTTTTAAAAATCACAGAAAGCAATATATTTTCAAAATTTAAAGAAAAATGTATAAAAACAAAGTTTCTTTTACTGCCACTGGTTTTCGGAAACGTTTCCGAGTAGTTTTTATTGTGGATTAATCAGTTTTCTCAAACCGCAATATCTGTTTCTAAGATGCTATCCATTCTCAATGAAACATTTTCAGCTGCGTAATTGAATTTATATACATGCAAGAATAACGAAATAATATTAATTTTAATTTTAAGTGTTAATTTAACATGTTTGTCTGTAAAACATGTTTGTTGAACATGAAAATGTTTCATTGAGAATGGATAGCATCAGAAAAACTTATATTTCGGGTTGAGAAAACTGATTATTACACTATAATAAAAAGAAAAGTGCCGATTTAAACTGATGGCATTAAACTCACAGGCTATTCACACTAATTGTATATTATACTCGTATTTCAAAGAATAATGCCCCTCAAAAAATAAATAAATCGACAATAAATTAAGGAGTAATTAGCCCTCCGTTCCCTCCCTTTATACTTAACCAATGAACCTACAAAACTAATCAGGCAAGCGCCTTATCACAATAAACCTATATAGAAAATTTGAAGTAAATCGGCTAATTCTGCCTGAAAAACCCATTTATCTGAATTAAGGAGGGAATATGCCCTCCATCCCATCCTTTATACTTAACCAATGAACCCCCAAAACTAATCAGAGAAGCACCTTATCACAATAAACCTAAATACAAAATTTGAAGCAAATCGGATAATTCTGTCTTTAGGGGGAGGGGGTAGGGGGATTAAACTTAAATTTTATAAACATAAATGAAATTGAGTATGAAAATTAATGAAGGCCTCGTAAACAAAATTACTAAAGTGAAATTTATTTCTGCTCTCTTGTTATATATTCTACTGAAGTAACAATAAGATTACAATATTCAAAATTTTTAATGTTAATTATTTTTTTGAAAAAATTAAAGAGAAATTTTATAAGCTTAAATGAAATTGAGTATGAAAATTCATGTTGGTCTCTTAAACAAAATTACCAAAGTAATTTTTTTCTACTCTCTTGTTACATATTCTATTGAAATAACAATAAGATTACAATATTGAAAGTTACAGTGTTAATTATTATTATTATTATTATTACTATTATTGAAAAAATAAAGAGAAATTTTATAAACATAAATTAAATTGAGTATCAAAATTCATGAAGGGAAACATAAACAAAATTACCAAAATAAAATTTGTTGCTACTCTTTTGTTACATATTCTACAAAAGTAACAATAAGATTACAATATTGAAAAGTTACAGTGTTAATTATTTTTGTAGAAAAAATTAAAGAGAAATTTTATAAACATAAATGAAATTGAGTGTGAAAATTCAGAAAAGTCTCATTAACAAAATTACCAAAGTAAAATTTGCTTCTACTCTCTTGTTGCACATATATTTGAGGAAACAAGTGAAATTGTGTATTTGTACTAGATTAAACGCAACTAAAATGATGATGTAATGTTATCATAATTGCTACTATATATACAAATGACCATTATAATTCAAAAATTGTAAGTTTTTAAACTAGTGGGTGGTAGAAGACTTTTAACAACATTTTATTTTTTAGCTCACTGAATTCTTCAGGAAACATTCGATGTATATTGAAAAACAATAACTTCGTTAAAATTTGTTGAACTGTATAATTTATACGTCTCACACAACACTGACAGTGGAGTAACTAATGAACATGCTTCTGGCAATGAAAACACCTATCATTTTGCTCTATGTAAGTTAATAGATGTCAAATGATGATATAATAAAATGTTGTCAGATAAAGGACCTCGAAGAAAAGAAATAAACCTTAAGCAGATAAAATCGTTAATTGAATCCATCATTACTTGACAACAGACATCTTTTACGAAACCTCTTTCTGCTCAATTTGAGATAAAAAAGAATAAGATGTGACATCTGGTTTATAGTTTGAACTGAGCATTTTCTATTTTTAGTTGGGTTAAAAGAGAAAATTTAGGATGTTTTATATAACCAACAAAAAACCGTTTGTTCCTGTTCATTCGATGAATGTAGCTTATATGAAAATTAATTTTTCGATCTCGGAAAAAAAAGTAAAATCTTCCCTACTAAATATGTGATAAATGATATTAGTAATAGGGCAATGATAACTACTTGATGGAGAATCAGGCTGTTTTAAATTGATATTTTAAAAAAAAAATTAGAGAAACTCCATGTTAAAATGAATGTAAAATTTAAAAATTTCACTAGTAATACCCAAATTTGATGTTTTAGCCAAAACAGATTTTTTTTTCTTTTTTTTTACTATTGGGCGTACATTTTTTCTCTCCGTGATGAATTGATATATGCAATGGGCAGCCATGGATATACAGTATGTCCACTAAAGTCCCTTGCCACCTTCTTAACTTCGGTTCGGACTTTCATTATTTTATCTTGCACATTTTTTTATTTTAAATGATATTTTTTTCATTCCACTCACTAGGCTGGAAACGAATTCCTGCTATTGTGGGAAAAGGAACAAGCAGCCGGATTATGGAAAGTGGACGAACAAAAATTACACAGTGATGGCCAATTAAAAACACAAAAAGTTTGCCTTATCTACAGACTTTATTCGCGCACAAAAGAAAAAAATATATCTTCTTAAAAAATAATAATAATAATAATAATAAAGTAATTGCAAAATCCGCACTACCGCCCAAATAAAACCTTCCAAAATGGCAACTTATTATGTCTTTTCTATTTATAATTAATTCTAATTAAAATTTATAAGTCGATTTATAAATCTAATAGCAAATATCTACTGTTACCAATTCGTAACGGTAAATATTAATCGGTTCGGTAAATGTAAACATTTACCGAAATAGTTTGGTAAAATAAGTTAAAAATTGAAAGTGTTTATAAGACTGTTTCAAACTTTTATCGCTTAGATTTGGTAAGTGCTGGCATATACCAGTGAAACCTATGTAAAGATCTTCAATTTCGATAACAAAAAAATCAATATCCTTATTTTAATCGTTGTAATAGACATTTCAAAATTTCAAATGTCTTTTTCAATATTAACATGTCATTTAACACTCTGCACTCATATTCAAGGCGTTTTTCAAAATAAATCTAGGAAATTTTACATTTAGGTTTTCTTCGGTTTTGTTGGGAGTTTGGTCACGGTCATCTTTTGCACACGAGGGCTAAAACAAACCTTAACATTTAGGATAAATGATGCATGACAAACCGAATGCCGAAAGAAAAATATGGGCGTGTATTAAATATTTCAGAGCTGAATACAAGTCAATATATAAACTGTCCCTCAAGGCAACAGAACTGTAACAATCGTGTACTTTAGTGCGATACATACTTCTGAACTTATCACTAATTCGCGAAAACTGAGTTAATCTTACCCTGGTCAAACATACGAGTATCTTGAACTAGAAAGATTATTTAATGAATGGCATCAAATAAATTTCAGAAAAACAGAAACAGTTGATTCTTTCAGTGGGATTCCCAGTTATAAAACAACTCCACTCCTTGTCTAGCTGTATATCACATCTTAGAGGAGCCATGAGAAAAAAAAAGTATAAGTGTAGCACAATAGCACTAGAAAATGAAAGAAAAGTAAAATATTCGACTAAGAACTTCATCAGCTAATAATCCGAAATAAGCAAGCCAGCCAACCAAATTTAACGACATGAAATATATTTTTTAATTTAGTATTTCATAAATTTTCTGGCTCAGATGTGTTTAACTTGGTTCATATTAACCCAGCTTGAACGGAAGAAATGTGGTAGGTTAGCAAGTATGCAAATATCTTTCTTCTGCGACTTTTAAGACTGGAGTTATGAATTACCGCATTCTGATTTTTAAGAATGGTGGGGGGATTGTGTACTGGATAAAAAGCGTATACGTTACCATTTAATTTGCGAATGAACATAGCTACAAAGCGTTGTCTGTGCATGAGAATACGAATACGCGCTACAAAATGAGATCACTCGTAGCGATCCCTAACGGCAAAATGCGGAAATTAGCGATCCTATGTCGAAAATTATTGGAAATAAGGGAAAAAAGTGAAATTGCAAAATTTTTCAACTTTGTCTATTTAATAGAAAATGACAATCTGTATACATAAATAGCCTAAACTGAAGGAGGAAAATGCTAATTTATATTTGTGCGATTTTCGCCCATGCTACAGAGTTGATTTCGTTACAGAGAAATATATGAGAAAAAAGTACGGGAATGGCCAATCAAACAATATGATAAAAAACAGAAGACATATAACTTTATTAGTGTCTATTTTCGAATTGTTCACCGCTAGCCTCAAATCGTTCATTTCTGCCTGAGCTATGACGCAAATCCCACCAACGGACATGCAAACTTTTCGCTTTTGAATCAAATACTATGTATATTTCAGCTATCAATCACTGTTTTGAGAGCAAGCAACATCACCAATTCATAATAGTTGTAACAAATTAATCCTGGGGTACAGTTGGTAGACATGCAAACACACCTATGCAAACATTCTTGTAGAATGACACGTTTTCAAAAATAAATAAATAAAAATTAAAAGAGCAGATATTTTTAATATAATTTTTAATTATTTGTTATATTTTACTCTTTTCATATGAATTTCCTTACAGGGTTGCTACAGGTCAGGGAAATTTTCAGGGAAAATTCCAGTGTTTTTTTTTTTTTTTTAAATAGAAAAATCTTTTAATTTAATTGCTTTATTTAAGTAGAGTTTTTCTATTAAAAAAAAAAAAAATACTGGTATTTTCCTTGACAAATTCCCTGACCCGTAGCAACCGTGTTTCTATTTTTTTTTTTTTTTGGAGAAAATATTTGCAAAAGACAAAGACAGACAAAAAAAAAAAAAGACAATAATAATAAATTGAAAATCCAAAGGAAAAGCATCTAGATTAAGGTATGAGCCACTTAAAACGCCATTTTGTGCAAGCATTATTTATTTTATAATAAATGTAAAGTATTTTATTTAAATTAAAGAATCGAATTTTAAATTTTAGAATTAAAATCTAATTTCGTTTCAAACACATATCCAGATTGAATATCCTGAAAAATATTTTTTTCGTTGACTGCTGCATCTTGATTTCATTTGTAATTTAAAATTTTCTAAGAATTAAATCTTTTAATTCAAATGTTATTCGATTCTTTTTACAGCCCAAGACCTGAATAGAAGACGATGTTATGTAACAGAATTTGAATTTTGAGAAAATTTAAGTTAAAGTTTTTTTGTTGAAAAGTTTATTGATATATTTTCTTCGTGGTAGCATATGTTTAAAACGGGAACAGATGGCACTAAACTCTCTCAGAAAAACTTCTTAAGATTTAATTTTTAAATATTGAAAAATATAATTATTTTTTAAATTATTAAATAAAAAATGATGCATCACATCTTGAAGACTAATAAGAATCTTAGTATTTCAACTTTATCCATAGTGGTAGTTGAAAATTATTTTATTTTTGTAACGAACAACAGCTACTTTATCGAAAATGTTGTTAACTTGCAACTACTTTATAAAAATTGTAGTGACTACAACAACTTGTTTTTAAAAGGTAGCGACTACAAACTACGCTTCAAAACTACTCGCTACTTGAAGATTTTGTCAAAAAATTCAATCTAAACTTGAAATTGAGGATATGAATTAAGTATAATACAATGGCCCCTCGTTACATCGCGTTCGCCGGTATACAATCAAATAAATGCAATAAAACCAAGGGCAATAAAAAATTAAGAAAGATAACGTATAAGAAAATGTTTCGCGTTATTTTCTAAAATGTTACTTTAAGCACATATTACCGATTACATGCCGACCAGAATGATTCAATATTACTTTTTTCTGTCATAGTGCCAAAAAATAATAAATCTGTAAATAAGGCAATTCCAAAAGAAGGAACACGACATTAAAACATGAAGATCTAATAATGAGTAAGTAGAAAAGTGTTTCCAGGAAGAAAAATAATTTCTTTGATTTGGATTTTGGGACTTGGATTTACCAGCAAGTGTCGATGGAAAAACTCCATGATGTCATACCATGCATTGCTAAACACTAATACTGAGTAGTCGAGGCTATATCAAAACAAACAGGCTACCGCACTAATGGACCCTAGAGCTCCTATTATAGGAGTCTTAATGGACCCTATTCCAACTGACGTCAGAGTCACGTGCTTTGGGGAAACATTGCCGAAATTGTAGTCCTTAATTATGCAACGACTCGTTTGTAACTCAAGCCTGCATGTCATAGAGTTGCAACGGAGCAGATTTTCGTGATGTTGAGTCACGTGCTTTGGAATCGGAAATCATAGCCTCGAGCCCAAACGGAGAATAGGGTCCATACTGAGTAGTCGAGGCTATAACGAAACAAACAGGTTACCGCACTAATACTGAATGCACCATTGCATTAAAAATGCACCATTAATACCAATAATTTGAATTCGCTGAAACAGTACTTTTATATTTTGTTTTTCATATTTTCACCAATTATTTTTCTTTTGACGATAAATGTTGATGTGTTTATGAGAAAGATTGCAGGTACAAGTAAACTATTAAAATCTACATCCAAAAATTTCATAATGTTTTACTCCCTCCCTCCGTTTCAACCAAAGAATACTGTTTTTACATAGTTATTGCTAAAAATATGTAAATACATTTTATAAACATACAAATTATTAAGAAAATGAAACATATACTGACTGTATTTTATTTTATTCGTATTCCTTCTGTTTCTCATTATATATGTTGGAGTTCTTATATTATGAAGAGAAAATTTCATTTTAATTTTTTAAGTTAAAATTCTAGATGTAATTTTTTTAAAGTCGAATTCAACTGTAAAATATTTAAAATATTTCTTTTTAATAATTTAAAATATTTTATACATTTATGCAAACATTTTTTTTTTTTTTTTTTTTTTTTTTTGGGGGGGGGGGGGGGGAGGGTTAAGAACAATATTCTAAATCTAAATCCAAAGAAAATTTATAATGTGAACTTTTAATGCATTTTATTTATTTAATTTAAATGTTTAAAATTTTACACGGTTATTCTTTAAGTTCTTAAAATACATACTTACAAATATCATATAACACCATTAAAATGTTATTTTAAATATCTTTAATTTTAAAACTTTTAATGTATATTTTTACGTTAATTAAATACAATGCCATATTTATAAGTCCACTTATTTAGGGCATAAAGTTTATGCAATAATGTTTAAAATTTAGATTTAAAAAAAGTTAATTAAAATGAAAAAAATGCTGAATCTAAATTTTTAAATATTTACATTTAAATACGTTTAAAATACTTAATCATAAATATTAAATATTTGTTACAAACTACTAAAACATTACATTATGTTTTTCCCCCCTCAAAATTTTATAACTTTTTCATATTAACTATATACGCTGAAATAAAATTCCATATATTTTTATATAAAATAAAAATATTTTTTTATATAAAAGATACTTTTTTTTTTTTTTTTTTTACAATGTACTTTACTTAAATTAAATATAAATATGAAATCTAGAATTTTACTAATTTTTAGATAAAAATAAAAATAATAATAATGCAATGCCAAATTTTTGTACATGAAACCTCTGAAATTTAAATTTTCTTAATTTTATTTTCAAAATTGTACTACATACTTTACTGTTGATTCATACTATTTATAATATAAAAATGAAATTCCGTTTATTATTCTAAAAAGATAGTCGAAATTTAAATTTGAAAATCTTAACCCTTATATACAAGAATTTTTCTTTTAGAATTGTGTTTTTTTATATTAAAGATTAAACACCAGAAATTTTAAGATAAATTTTAAACTTATTTAGTAGCATATTTATGTAAATTATGCGATTTTTACAAAATTAATATTTCTATATAAATATAGTGGTTGCAAAGAACTTGATTTATTTATTAAAAGTTAAATAAAAAATGTTAATACACTATGCATTAAGAGTGTTTTATTTATTTATTTTAAGTTTTCAGGAGTCTATAATTTTACATATTTACATTTAAATATATTTTAAATACTAGAAATAAATAAAATACTAGAATTCATAAATACTCGAAATTTGTATGGATAACTACTGATATATTATTGAATGTATTGCTGGTTTTGGAAAATTTTATTTCATTTTCCCTTTGATTATGTACACTAAAACATTTATAATGCAAAAATTAATTTTCATATCTTTTTATGAAAAAATAATTAAAACTCAGATATAAAATCTTTTAATGAGTTTTACTTTTAAAATAATTATGCTGATTACAATTTCATACATTTATTATTTTGTTTTGTTTTTTCAAAACATTCATAGGTGCCAAGTATTTTTGTTTAAAAAACTGAAATATCACGTCTCATATTTTTGTTTTGCAAATTTTCTGCATATTCTTATTTTTACAACTTATGCTGCTGTGTTTTGTAATGAGAAAAAGAAAAGTTTTTTAATCCTTTTTTAATGTTTAAAATTTAGAAGTATTTTTTTTACGTTTAACTTTAACAGTATGAAAGTATGATAAATATATTTTTATTAAAATATTTTACAAATTTATTGTTAAATATTTAATATATATATATATATATATATATATAGGGTTTCTAATAACTAAATTATTTTAAAGATAAATATATTTTAAAACTTTTGCTGCATATGTTTCCGATAAATACATACCCTTGTTTAGTTCTCATGTGAAGAGAAAATTATATACTTTTACTTAAAAAATGGTCTAAAATTAAATGCATTTTTAAGAAGTGAACTTTACTTAAACAATTATACTGAATGAAAAAATTGTATACATTTATTGTTAAATATTTTTAAGGAAATACTCATATGAGCCAGAACATTTTTAAATAAAAATAATAAACAATAGATTACATGATTTTTAAGTTTTTTTTCTTTCGTTCACCATATATAAAGGTGTAGTTCAAATATGAGAGAAAAATGTTTTTTCGTTATAAAAATATTGTTCAAAGTAAAAATTTAAAAAAAAAAATGTGCTTTACTAAAAAATGTTTACTGAGGCTAAAATTTTGCATAATTACTTTTAGGTAATTTTAAAATAACACTTATATTGCGAAGAACTTTCGTAAATATATGCATATAATAAAACACTGAAATATTACTTTATGCGAAATTGATTACATTTTTGCATTGAATCTATATGACGCCTTTATTATAACATGAACCGCAACTCCGTGTATTTCTAAATTGAAAATACTAAATATCTGCATTTTGTGAAGTTTTATAATACATAAAAATATAAATATATAAAACAGCGAAATATTATTTTATGCTAAATTGATTTCATATCTGGATTGGATGTATATGGTGGCGTAATTATAGCGTGAAAATGCAGCTCCATATATTGATACAATGAAAATGCTACAAATATATACATTTCGTAAAGTTTTATAATGCATAAAAATTTCGATCATTTTTAAAGGTATTTAAACATGCTTTTAATGACAGATGAAAAAAATGTGTTTGTGATTAACTCATCTTAGTATATCAAGTAGCATTTTTTTTTAAATTGTGATTTTAGGTGTGTCATATTACAAATAAGTGTGCGAGATCCAATACATATTGCCTTTATACGTGATCAATTTTTTCATTGATGTAAAAATCAACAATGATTTTTTTTTAATTGCTGTTATTATTATTATTATTATTATTATTATTATTATTATTATTATTATTTACCTCACCCTTTAGCCCCTCTTCAACAGCAGAAAAACTTTGGCAATCCCTGACAGCTATTTATGCATTTAAAAATAATCTGCAATATGAAATGAAAAGATAAAAAAAAATGATATCATCACGGGGAGAGAATAAATATCTCGTTATTGAATTTCTCCCTGTTAATCCCTTATCTAAACTCACTTATATTTACTTAAGCAACAAATTTTATCGAAATTTACAAATTATAATTTCGATTCATCATTATTTCATATTTAAAATATATATATATCAACCGCTCATCATTAATCTATTTTTTCTTTAAGTTATTGATTTGACAGTGTGTGTATGTTTGCTTTCGCTCATAACTCCGGTAAGGATTAACCGATTTTGATAAATTTTCTTTATCTCTAAAAAATCTGTTTTCTGGGATCTCTTAAACATGACATCAAAAATATAATACTGTAAAAAAAATTACGAAACGTTTCCTGATATAGATGGAATGTTTACGGAAATTATGCATAACCTCGTATAATTACAGACAGTTCTAAAAACCTTTTCATAATTTTCAGAAACCTTTAGGAAAAGAATCAATCAAAAACAAATATATTTCCCAAATTAACAGATATCTTCAGAAATTTACAGCAGAAAAAATACCCTTTCATTTAGAAAAGTTTTCCGGAAATCCCACAAACCTATTACTAAATGGGGGTAATAAATTGCGATGTTTATTCCGGTTTTAGATTATTTTTAACAACACTTTTTTAAAATCCCTTTATTCGTGGAAATTAAGCCATATATATTCTAGAATTATTGAGCAGTAAATGCACAAACGGAATTTCTCACTAAAACAATAAATACAGTTCATAGGCAAATTATTTTCACGCATTCAGTTAGTGTATGTTCGTCAATATATATATATATATATATATATATATATATATATGGGTTATTCTCAGAAAAAGGGAAATTTTATGTCCTTGATTTAAAAAAATAAAATTTAATTAGTCTAACATGAATGTTTTTATTTTATTTTAAGAAATACCGTAATAGACTACATTGTGCAATAGTACGAACATGGTTAAGATAAAAATTTGAATATTTAAAAAGTTGCAAATGTCGTTACCCTGACATGTCCCTAACTTCAAATTCAATAGTTAAAAATTATATTTTAGGTTGTTCAATAGCCTCACAGCAAAAACACACCCAATAAAATAAAATTTCATCTTTCTGCTTATAATATAATTAGCATTTTAACTTTCAATCCAAAAAGATATTTTAATTATATTTAATTAAAATCCCCGGATTTAATTTGTCCCCGGAGTTAATAATCATTACGAAGGTGCAAAGTGTTTGCTTTCTTAGCTCATCACTGAAGCGTTCTAAAATACTCTTTATGTTGCTACAGTGTAGGGTAACACATGCCCTTACTAGCAGTCAGTATTGTCCTTTGTTGAAATAGTAATATTTCAGTTTGATATCTGTAATTCAAAAAATGGGAACAATGTGTTTTTTATGTGCATTCATCACCATGTTACCTGTTACCAAAATATAACAATATATATTAATAATTTTTGGATTTGAATTATAAAGAGCTCTGGGACTATTTTCAAAGTAAATCTACCTTATATATAAAAAATCCTAATGAAACGAATTTATGAAACGATTTTAGGAAACGACTGATTAAATGAATCATCTGCCCTGAGCTTTCTACTGAACAAATTTTGCTAATTATTTTTGTTAAATGAAAGCTGCTAATTTGTAAATGTGCCCGCATTAGCAATATATATTTTTTATATTCCCATTTTTACGTACCCTATATATATAAAATCCTAATGAAACAAATTTATGAAACGATTTTATGAAACGACTGATTAAATGAATCATCTGCCCTGAGCTTTCTACTGAACCAATTTTGCTAATTATTTTTGTTAAATGAAAGCTGCTAATTTGTAGATGTGCCCGCATTAGCTATTTTTTTTTTTAATATTCCCATTTTTACCTACCCTATATATATAAATTCCTAATGAAACGAATTTATGAAACGATTTTATGAAACGACTGATTAAACGACTTATTAAATGACTGATTAAATGAATCATCTGCCCTGAGCTTTCTACTGAACCAATTTTGTTAGTTATTTTTTCAAATGAAATCTGTTAATTTGTAGATGTTCCCGCATTAGCTATTTTTTTTTAATATTCCCATTTTTATCTACCCTATATATATAAAATCCTAATGAAACGAATTTATGAAACGACTGATTAAAAGAATCATCTTCCCTGAGCTTTCTACTGAACCAATTTTGATAATTATTTTTTTTAATGAAAACTTCTAATTTGTAAATGTGCCCGCATTAGCTTTTTTTTTTTTTTAAATATAGCCATTTTTATTTTTTATTTTTATTTTTAAACGTTTATTGTGAAAGTTCTTCAGTGGTGGCAATCGGATTACTTCCACTGTTGCGGGGAAAAGAGAAATTATGGAGTTTATTGATGCCATTTTCTAACTATAATAGATGAAAAACTATTTTACATTTGAAAAGGTGGTGCTTAAAACGTCAATTTTAAATTAAAAAACGAAAACAAAAAACGATAAAATAATAATAATAATAATAATAACTGACGCTTTCACCGCTGTAAATGAATTGTTTGTGAGCGGAAGTCTTTCTCGGCTAATATTAAGAAAACTATTGAAGATAAAAATAGGAAAATTGATAGTATTATAGAGAAATGTTTGATAAACACGCTAACGCAGACAGTTTTAAAATCTAAATATTATTTAAAGAGTTATTTAATGTTGAAGTCGGTCAAAATAATCCCTTTAAAAAAGTTTTATAGGAACAAAAACTATGCGTAGTAATTTAACCGTATTTTGCAGGAACATACTTGACAAGCTTGCAGTCAGTAATTAGTTTGTAATTAGTTTTTTAATTTGACTGATTTTTGGAGAGTTTTCTTTTAAATTTTTTATTAAAATTTTCATTATTTAAATAAAGATATTTAGATAAAGCTCATATTTTAAATTGTTGACAAATTTTAAAATAGCACAAAGAATAATATTTCCTTTTCATTTAAAAATGAATTTACACTTAAATATAAAAAAACAGAAAGAAAACTTGGAATAGCTGTCGCAGACGCACCGGGGTTGGCGCTATTTTTGTTTTGAACAATTTTGGCGAGAAAAACATGTTTTCGGGTATTTGTTAAGCCTAGCTTGCTAAAACAGCATGTTAATTTTATTTTACTATGAAACAGTTTGTTTTATTATAAAACACGCACAATTTTTATTATAAATACACACAAATTATTTTATTATAAAATAAAACAGACACAGTGATTACTTTATTACAAAACACACAATAATTAAAATAATATAAAACACACGAAATCTGTTCTACCAGGTTGCCATACGAAGCAAAATCTCGCCAAAATCGCCGGGTTGTCCAGGCATAAATTCGCCAAATTGGCACGAAAAAGATAATCTGTCTGCGACAGCTGTACCAAAAACTCGAAAATAATATTTAAATGATCACGTGTTAAGAGCCAGAAATAGGAAAAATTACATCATAAAGAAAGTATTTACACATGAAAATTAAAAAAGAAAGAAAACCTTAATATAATTAAATTATTAAACGAGAAACGCATCTAATAATGAAAATTACGTCATATATATTAAAACGATACATTTAAAACCTTTTTCGTATGGACAATAGTCGAGGCTAACGAAAAAGAAAGGCTACCGCGGTGCTTTACGCGTATATTTTTTTACAGACCGCCGGAGTCACGTGATGCTTGAATGCACCAATGAAGGTGTACGAAAAGAGCATCACGTCACTGTAGCGGTCTGTAAAAAAAGATAAGTGGAATGCACCGCCGTAGCCTGTCTCTTTTGTTAGCCTCGACAATAGTTATGTGACGCCACAGTGGAAAACACATCGTGTCAAGGTAGAAGTCGAGCAAGTTTATTTATATACTTCATTACTTCATGCAGCATAAATACAGAACAGGTAAATAAATGCATGCGTAAAATACTTTTGATTTCTTTTGTATGAATTATTATTAGATAAATACAGATTATCCATATATACTTATTAATTAAAATGAACAATTTAAATAAAAAATAACATGAACAATATGCATGGAAGTGCATTAAAATAGAAAAAAGAATCCATGCCTAAGCTGTATCTGCTCCTGAAAATATCTAAAATTCGATATAAACATAAAACATAAGCGTAAATTTTCTATACACAGTGCTTTTCAATTCTACGGTTCTGAATTTTATTCACAAGCAAACGAATTTTTGTAGCCTCGAACCTAAAAGAAGAATGTCGTCCATAGCGTCGTTATAAGACTCCGAGAGGCATCGACTTTTTTTACTTAATCATTTTATGCAAGCTGACTTTCAAACGTTTATTTGATGTTACTTATCAATTCGAAAAACTGCCGCTGTCGCGACAGCGGTAAATGAAGCCACGGTAACCAAAAAATGCCTCCGTAAAACGAAAAAGTAGCAGGGCAACCCTATCACAGATGATCGTTCATAATAATATCATTCAATCTTCCGTAACCAGAAAATATTTTTAAGACATTTTCCTGTCTTTAGAGCAGGCATGTCAAACTCGTTTATCGCAGCGGACCAAATTAAGCATTATATACAAAGCCGCGGGCCACATAAAAAAAGTAGATAATATTAATACCATTGCACAGAATAAAATTTATACGCATATAAAACACAGCCATTTGAAAGAACTACTCACGCAAAGTTCCAAAGTTATTATTAAACATATTTTATTTCATCTTAGTTTTCGAAAAAATACTCAAAATTACTTTTCATCAACCAAATCTATAAAATTTAATCAAATTTTCTAAATTGTATTTATTTTAAAAATTAATTGTATACGCTGGTCTGTTAATCTTGATCTAGCAAAAGCATAGCTGTCAATCTTCCGTGTTTTCTTCAAGTGAAAAATAAAAATAAATATATTTTGAATCAGGAAAGAATCAGGGTCCATAAGCGACGGTTTTGGCCCAAAAGAGTTTGCTGCGTATATTTATGTATGTGTTAGGGGAGGTTTTATAAGTTCAAAATATAGAGTACACAAGTTGAAAAGTTTAGGAACAACATGATATTACATGACATAAGGTACACATAGCATTAAATATTTTAAGATATTAGAATATTAATTAAACATTATGGGATGAACAAAACCTGTAAAATACGATCAAAACTAATTAATCTTTTAATAATCCGCTTTCACAATTTGTCAATTTAAAATGAAAATTATGTATGTCTCCTTGTTTAAACAGTTTGAAATTAACAGTTAAATCTTAATGATGGAAAGCCGTGAAATATCTGTATAATAAGGTAAATCTGCTTATCTTCACTACACATATTTTCACGATATTTTCTAGTTTTACAATGACTAAGCATGTGTGTACAAATATAAGTTTATAAGCACTATAAGTTTTAAAGCACATATCCGGCTTTTATAAATCTATCCGCTATATATAATTCTTTCTAACAATTGGTACTTTGCTTATAGTATTCAAATTGCTTTAACTGCTCTAGACATTTTTTTTTCAATTTTGTAGTCAATGATTTCGACTCGTGGGACATTAATGTAATAAAGACAATAATTAGTTTTTAAAGCAAATGTATTTTCTTTAATAGGCTTGGTGAAATCAATTTCATTCTCTATTAAGAAGTATCAGTTTCAATTCTGACAGTTTATCTTTCCGATGTGTACCCATATTTTTGTGAGTTTTCTTTATACTTTTGTGCTGTAGCACCGCTTAATGTTATCCAAACGCCAACAGTGTCTACATATTAAACATAAACTTTCAGTTTTTATTTGAATTTAATTGTATTGTAAATCACCTTTAAAAGAAATCTGCGGTGTTCATCTCCAGTTTATCATATTTATTCACAGTTGTAAAGATCGCTTTTTTCAATATAAATCCTGGGATGTATGTCAATAAAATGTATGTATATCAATAAAAAAGGAATGAAAGGAAAGAAAGATCACGCAGGATTCTAGAAATATCACACACAATTACTAACCTAAGTAAGGAAAATAATTAAAGAGCTTAAATCCCAAGTGAAGAACCTGGATGACATTTTCGGAGTGTCTCTGTCAAGCACAAAAGTGATCATTTGTGTCACTTTCAAAGCGATTCATTAAAAAATGTAATTTTATGTTTTTATTTTTTTTTTATTTTAACTGTTCTTCATTAACGCCGACTGTTATTAATTTTACAATACATTTCTCAGTATAAAATAAATGTATCATATTATTTTGTAAAGTGGAGTAAAATCGCAGAGAGTAAAGGTATTTTAAAGTAAAATATTATATATTAAAGTAAAGTAGTTTCGACATAAAACAAATAAAATTATAAGACAATAATTTTAAAATTTTACGAATCTTTAAAATTTTCAGACTCACAATCCCGCGTTTTGCTACCTACCGAGAGATTATCTGTATACACCCCCCGCCCTTTTTATTTTTGGCTAAAATGTAAAATTGAGTTATATCTGTCTCTGTACATCACTGTTGCCATATACGAGCGATAATTTTTTTAATGCAGAATGCTACTACATTCTGAAGAGAAATATTTTCCGTTTTTAATTAAAGAATAAATAAAAGGAATATTACTGTTAAAAAATATTGGTAGAATTCTAAATAAAATGAAAAGCCCGTGAAACTAGTAACATTGATATACATTGATATACATTGCTTTCTTTTGTTTGTCATCTCTAATACCACGGTTGGTACAAGCGTGTTCGTGCAAAGTGAATTTTCAGCATGCATTTTCTAACAATTAATTTAATTACAGGTAAAATTTCCAAAGGCTTCGTGGACCACGTGTTTGACATGCCTGCTTTAGAGGATGGAAGGGGGTTGGCGAGCATAGTTCGCAGGGGGCAGAGCCCCAAGTATACTATAAATCTTCAATCGCTATAATTAAGCGTAAAATTGAAAGAAAGCATGGTAAAGCCAACATACCATAGAAATAACAAATTTGAAGACTTTATTTAACTCTTTCAAGGTTAAATCATAAGAAAAATGATCTCCCCCTCCATAAAGTTTATTAGCAAATTTAGCTGTTATTTGTTAAACTTAAAATGGGCAAGATAAAAATAAAATGACCACTGAAGAAACAATATTTTGAAAACGAAAATTATTAATTATTAATTGATATTTTTTAATTGTTAATATTTTATTTTATTAATAATATTTTATTAATATAGTTACAGCGCATAATATTTTTATGTTAAACTTAAACCCATTAAAATTGATAAAAACTTCCAGACATTTAATAAAATTGATATTTTATTAAATGTCTGTGAAGTTTTATCAATTTTAACGGGTTAATTAAATATCCAGACATAACATGTTTGTGGTGTTTTTTAAAGTTAAAATTGATGTTGATAAGTTCATTTTTATGAATTCTTCGTACTTTATTTTTTTAATCAAATATAAACCACATGTTTTCTTTATTTTGATTACCTTTATAATTCTGATCATAGTAAAGCTATAAGTGTAAGTGCCGTAAGTGAAATACAATGCTCATTATATATATATTATATATATCGCAATATTTAAAATTTATTCCGCCAAGATTAACATTATTCTATATAAAATTTCCTTTTAATAATATTCTATCTGTTATACCGGTTTATTAAATTAAAATCCCATCTTAAATTAAACAATCAATCTCCATATGTAAAGATATAAGATCTTAATCCACTTAATAAAATGTATTCCAAATTGCTTAAATCTAAAAATGGTGTTAACTATTCCTGAAATAACCCCCCTTTCATTATTTAAATCCCTATTAAATTTCACTATTATTCCCGTATTATCAAATCCCTCTAAATTCTTTACTTAGTTTGCTAAAATGTCATAACCTTAAATTATACCGTTCTAAAAAAGTTATTTATTTAAATTCATCCTTTTAATAAAATATCAAAAGGTAAATTTATATATTTAATACTTTGGCAATTTTTCCATAGAAAATTTCTCACGCCTTGCATTCATAATAATAAGTTGGTAGAACGTCAATGCGCTATACTGATGACCCGAGTTCGAGTCCCGGCTTGGGTACTTTTTCACCATGTTGGCTATACGCCTATTAAGCCACTGAAAATCTGATTACTATCAAAAGGTATCTTACAATATTTCAATGTTTTAATATTCTAATTTTTATTCCGCATCAATAAATTCATTTCTTTTTCTTTCTGTTTTGCGTAAAAACATCGTCTGAAATCTATTTTTAGCCACTCTCAAAATCAGATCTTAAATTTTGTTTATTTGAAGTATACCTGTTTCGAGGCTTTCAAAAGTTCCAGAACTTTTCTTTCCCGCGCAGAAGTCAATTTGCTTCAAGATTGATGCACCGGAACTGTTAAGTGAGTCCCTCTTAAATCGTTTATTATTGGAGTAGGGGAGCCACGTGATCTTTTTGGTCACTTTGCGCCTGATTAAAATAAATACTCAGCCCAACATAATCGAAAGGGCTTTTTGGTCTTTTTTAGACGATGGACGGTAGAGTGAGACGAGAACGAGAGATGTTCTTTTCGGAGATTTAAAATTATTATTCGAAGCTTTCTTAAAGAATCACAATGCACAAAGTTATTGAAATTCCGACTGTAAATTAACAATGAAGGAGTAATCAGTTAAATCGGCATGCTACAGCATTTCTCCAGAGTGATTTTCGAGTATGTAAATGAACATTGTTTTTCAACGTCCAACTGCTTAATTTATGGAGTCCAGACACATTCATTGTAACTACTCAGCCAGCAACCATCCGGCATATGCCTGTGTTTATAATACGGAAACCCAATTCTACAAGATGTTTGCCAACAACCTTTTCTCAGCACCAATTTGTCGCTTCACCACACACACACACACACACACACATATATATATATATATATATATATATTTAAAAATAAAAACACACGTGAAAAACGAAGGATAAGGCATTATAAAAAGCAATGGAATGGACACTGAAGGAATTATACTTAATAGGGTGAAAAAGCAAAAATTGGAAAACTATGAATATCTTATAGAATCTTCAGAAAGGCTTATATATATATATATATATATATATATATGTGTGAATTCATGGTAAAATATATATATATATATATATATATATATATGTGTGAATTCATGGTAAAATATATATATATATATATATATATATATATATATATATATATATATATATATATATATAAGCCTTTCTGAAGATTCTATAAGATATTCATAGTTTTCCAATTTTTGCTTTTTCACCCTTTGGGAAAACAAAGGGATTAGAATAAATGGGGAATATTTAAGCCATCTCCGGTTTGCTGATGACATTTTAATTTTCAGTAATAGCCCTGAAGAATTGCAAAATATGCTAAAAGATTTGGCAGAAGCTAGCATTAATGTGGAATTAAAAATAAATTTGGAAAAGACTAAGGTGATGTTCAATTCATTTGCATCAAAAAAGAAAATCGTCTACAACAACACTGAGATTAAAGATGTTGAAAGTTATGTGTACCTTGGACAAGAAATATCTTCAGACAACAGTATCATGAATGAAATCAATAGAAGAATAAGAAATGGATGGAGTGCTTTTGGGAAGAACAATATTATTCTGAAAAGTAACATGCCTCTTTGTTTGAAAAGAAAGGTGTTTAACCAATGTGTTTTGCCTGCACTAACTTATGGAGCAGAAACTTGGACACTAACAAAACGGATGGTACAAAGATTACAAACAACACAGCGAAGTATGGAAAGATGTATGCTAGGCATAACCAGAAGAGACCGAAAGAGAATAACGTGGATAAGAAGTCAGACGAAAGTTTTTGACATTATCGAGAGAATTAAATGGCTAAAATGGAAATGGGCTGGGCACATTGCAAGAAGACAAGACAATAGATGGAGCACAAACACCCTACAGTGGTATCCCAGAGATGTAAAACGACCAAGAAGACGACCTCAAGTAAGATGGAGTGACGAAATCAGAAAAGTGGCCGGTGTTAATTGGATGACTAAAGCACTAGACAGGCAACAATGGAAAAATCTGGGGGAGACCTACATCCAGCAGTGGATTGAAAACGGTTGATGATGATGATGATATATATATATCAATTTTCCAGTATGCAATTTTATTATCTTCAGTATTTTTTTCTACGCCTTTCTTTTCCTTTTATCAGATCATTTTAGAAATGATCCATGCGTACATTTTTTCTATCGAATTCTATCGAATTTATTATTGTTTAATTTATAATGTGGCGATTTATCTTCTGTTTAATAGTTATATTATTTGCAAAAGTTTTATTATGTATATAAAGAGCATGGAGTATTGCATAGTTACAATTACAGTGAAGCATATATATATATATTTGTTCGACAAATAATATATTAATATTAGACAAATAACATATCAATCATTACTATGAATTATTCTTATGAAGTTCCTCTGGCGAATCCATAAGATATTCAGTTTTTCATTTATTTGCATTTTCATTTTATTGTGTTTGTAGTAACTTTTCCTTTAATTTTTAATCTGTCTTTTTCTTTGATTTTCACTCGTGTGATTTTTTTTTTTAGCTATATATATAACATTGGATTTTTAAAAACGAGAAATAAGTTTGTATTATACTTGTCATTTTGATTGATATATATATATTTTTCTTTTGGCATAACCAAATAATTAACAGTGTGAAATAGAAATACTTTACGAATGTCTCAATATTTAACCCTTCTTTGCATGAGTTTTTCTTTTACAATTGTGTTTTTTATACATATATTAAATATTACACACCGGAAATTTTAAGATAGATTTTTAAATTTGTTTAGCACAGTGGTTCCCAACGGGGGGCAATTTGACTTTTCAGGGGGGCAATTCCAGATTTTTGACTCATACCCTCTGAATTATTTTTGTAATAGTAATGCTGTAGACTGAAAATAAAAGTTACACATTCAAATTAAAAAAAACAAAATGAAAAAAAACAAGTTTTTTATTCACTTTAAAAAAAGTCTCTTCAAAAGTTTTAAATACATTTCTACCAGAATAATTATAGAAAAAATTATTTAAGATATTTAAATACTTTTATATATTTAAAAATTCTGTATAATTTTTCTGATTTATAAGTAGTTTAGAATTTTAAACAACTTTTTCGATTATTTATTGAATGAGTCGCACTGCAATATGTCACATGGAAATCAATTTTACATATGGAACTATTCAAGTGTATTTTTAACAATTACTTGACGACCTTCCTTTACAGAATTTTTTATCACGTTTTATTCTAATTAGAAATTTTGTGATTAAATAAGACAAAAATGTTTTATTCAAAATTATTTATTGATCTAATCAAGGGTTCTGAGCACTCTATACATCACGTTGCGAAGAGATTAAAAGTGACCCTTTATGTGCCAACGATACTTTAAACCACGAGTAGTATCAAATGATTATAAAAAATATTTGATTCATCCATTACGTTCGGTATGTTTCAGGATCAATGTTAAATGTTTTTTACGCTATCAGTTCATTCATTTAAATTTTTATAAGAATTATATTTTTTAGGGGGAAGGGGGGGGGGGCATCATCATTTTAGAGATGCTTTGGTGGGGCACGGCCAATAAAGGTTGGGAACCACTGGTTTAGCAACATAGTTCACGGGAAATTTACTGGATTAATATTTCTATATAAATATAGTGGTGACGAAGAAGTTTATTTCTTTATTAAAAGTTAAATAAAAAGTGATGGAAATTTACATCACTATGCAATTAAGGGTTAAATAGCTGTATACTGCCAAACAATTTTCTAAATATGACCTTTTTTATTTTAGATGTTAAAAGCGAAAACTTTTTTTCCTGATTACATTTATTATTATCATTAGTTATTAGTATAAAAGAGTACAATGGTAATGATAACGTATTCTAATTTTTGAAGTGCCTCTCTCTCTAGTATATATACTATATGAAAGAATGATCATTTTCTAAAGATAAAATATTATACATTTCTTGAACAATATTTTGAAATTTCGTACACATATTAAGTATTTTTACAAGGGCCATAAATATAACATACTGATAAAGTTCAGTTAAAAAAGACTATATAAAAAAAAGACCATGTTCAAAGGATGAAATTCTGATACCGACTTTAAGACTTTATTTGAGAACATAGTATATATATATATATATATCTCTATGTCTCTCTGTCTCTCTCTCTTTCTGTCTTTCTCTCTCTCCCCCCCCCTCCCCCCCTCTCTCTTTTACGCACACACACACACATATATATATATATATGTGTGCGTGTGTGTGTGTTATATATACATATATATATAATATATACACATAATAATGGATTTTTAAACACGAAAAATAAATTTCTATTATACTCGGTTGTTTTTCATTTATTATTATGATTAATATTTTTTGCTTTTGGAATAACCAGATAATTAACTTGGTGAAATACTTTTCGAATGTCTCAAAATATAAATAGTCGTATACTGCCAAACAATTTTCTAAACATGACCTTTTTTATTTTAGATGTTAAAAGCGAAAACATTTCTCCTAATTACAATTATTATTATCATTAGTTATTAGTATAAAATAGTACAATGGTAATGATAACGTATTATAATTTTTGAAGTGCTTGTATATATATATATATATATATATATATATATATATATATATATATATATATATGAAAGAAGGATAATTTTCTAAAGATAAAATATTATACTTTTCTTGAACAACATTTTGAAATGTTGTATATATTTTCAGTATTTTTACAAGGATTGTAAATATAAGATACTGATAAGGTTCTGTTAAAAAATATTATAAAATAAAAAAGAGACCATTTTCAAAGGATGAAATTCTGATACCGACTTTGACAACTTATTCACACACGTTTTAACATAGAGAGATAAATAAGGAGATAGGCAGATACGTCATTTGTAGATCTTAGTAAAATTTATATGGAATAACCACTAAAAATTCTTTGAAATAGAGAAAGATATATTAAATCAATTTATAAGAATATTGTACGAGAACATACATTAACCCCTTATATGTGTCTCTCGAACCCAGATAAGTCAAACACTTAAATATTTGAAATATTTGGAGTGAGAAAAATTAGTGTTTATTTTCCGCAAAGAACGAATTGAGTTCGTTATTTTTTTTTTTTTTTCAAAAATACACCTAAATATGTAATTAGCCATTTTTCTGTTATTATTTTAATTGTTATTATACTTTGGGATAGGAGGAAGCAGTAGTGTAGTCGTGAAAAACCCAAAGAATACATAGGCAAACTGCATACACCAGAGAGTAGACGCTATAACTACGGAGGGTATATGGAGTTATCTAGGAGGTACGGCGTATCACTACCGTATACCTTCAACTACATTCCTGGGAGAAAATAAAGTTAGTCACACAAGTTTAAAGATAAACTAAGTTAAATCCCCACCAAATTGAGTAACCCCCCCCCCCCCCCCCGCGCACACACACATACTCACATCCTTATTCTTCGTTAAAAGGACAAATTGTGAACAATTTGTTACCAACAGGGCCGTACAGAAAGACCGCGGGCCCCGGTAATAGTTTCAATGCGGGCCCCCCACCATAAGTCTGATAAAATAAAACCTGCTTAGACGAAAACGTAGAGGAAATTCCGTTTTAAATAGGTCTTTTTTTTCTTCTTAAAAGGTATAAATGCATGGAATTTGTTTGGCTAGACAGTGATTTTTTCACCGTTTACAGCAGAATTCCGTTATAAACAGCCTTTACTGTATTAGAAAATAAATATGTTGGATAGTACTTTTTTAGAAAATCAATGTAGCATTTTCTTACAATTTTTGATTTTTCTTTTACAGTATTTTACAGTAGTATTACAGTTTATGATGCATTGGTAACACCTTTTCATATAAGGATTTTAAATAGGAATTTAAAATATTTAAAGTATAATTAAATTTTAATTCAATTCATCAGTTGAGGCGCTGATTGCCTGACGCTATTGCAACTTTTGTTATTGTGTTTTACAATTTAGAAAATATTTGTTCTATAAAACATAAATAAATAAACGCCTGCATATTTGTTATGTGCGTTCTGCTGATTTTTATTAACAGCTGGATTTTGTTTCGAACGTCAAATGCCTCCTGAGCACCCCCCTCCCCCTACCTATCCAGTTCGTACAGACGTTCAAGCAACTTCTGACTTTTGAATTTTATTATTTATTAGTTATTTAAATTAAAAATTTTATGTAAAAAATACTAGTCTACTTTTTCTGGAATTTATTTAAAAACTAGTACCGAAGCCGGGCCCCGTAAAAGACCCGGGCCCTGGTAATTTATACCTGCTCTACCCACCTCTGTACAGGCTTGGTTACCAACATCATTATTATGATTATGCATGATTGTAAATAAATATGTATAACGCATTAAGAATTGCTAAACTCACCTTCAGTTTGTCCACTTCACGGACTAAAGACTCTATCCTTTTATCCCTGGATTCGATTTCCTTCTGCAGGTGGGTCACTTGACCCTCAGCCTCTCTTAGGAGGGTTTCAAAATTTCCAGCCCGCTCCTCCAGTTCCCTTATCCGCAAGTCCATTTCCAAAGAATCTTCATCTGAGTCCCTCTTCGTCGAAGTGCCGCAGAGGCCAACGCTCGAGGAGTTTCCCATTTTCTTTTACGCTCGTCTGGGGGGCTAATTTTAGTTCTTTTTTTCCTATGACAAGTGTCAACACTCCTCCCTATAGGTGGAGTTATGCCGTATCACAACCATGACGTAATCCAATGTTTTTATACAGAGAGAGTGCTAATCCAGATGCTAAACACTGATTTCCTGTGAACTTTTAATCGTTATCAAACAAACACAATGAGTAATCACTCCTTACTTACTCTAGCAGACGATATTAGACTTGTTGATGGCAAATCTTAAATAAACATTTGAATTATTTTTTTATTTTTTTTATTCCAAATTAAAACTTTTCTATATTTATAAAAGCATTTAAAGAATTGTACATTGAATTCTCAAAGATCTTTTTATTTATTTTCAAAATAAAACTTCTCTGGGATGAATCAAATTAGGAGATGCTCAGTACAGATTTCCGGTGAACTTTTAATTGTTATCAAACAAACACAATGAGTAATTACTCCTTACTTATTCTAGTAGACGATATTAGACTTGTTGATGGCAAATCTTAAATAAACATTTGAATTATCTTTTTTATTTATTTATTTTTTATTCCAAATTAAAATTTTCTATTCTTTTAAAAACATATTGTATATTGAATTCTCAAAGATCTTTTTACTTATTTTCAAAATTAAACTTCTCTCCGATGAATCAAATTAGGAGATGCTCAATACAGATTTCCTGTAAGTTTTTAATCTTCATGACGCAAACAGAAGGATATCACTCCTTCACTTCTTTATCATTTTACCAGATGATATTAGGTTTACTAATCCAAATCATAAATAAAAGTTTTTTTTTTTTTCACTAAATTATTTTTTGTTCTCTTTGATGCACATAAAATATTTTGTATTGAATTATCAAAGTACTTTTTTTCTCTTTTACTTATTTTCAAGATGAAACTTCTTACGAACGGATCAAATTAAGTGGATAATAGAACAAAAACATAATATAATCCATTTAGTCAATGTTTTCATATCAAGAAATTTCATTGAAATAATAAATCTACTCGCATTTTAAGAGAAGTGATAGCTGATTTTCAATCGAATATTTTACGCAATCTACTTTAGATTTAAAAAATATTGTTTTTTGATATTATCTCTTGATATTCAATATGCACTTTTGTTAGATATACCTTAGGCAATTCTTTTTTTTCTTCTGAATGGCAAATAGCTAGAAGAATTTTTTCGTTTTTCAAAAAGTCTCCATGTATAATTAACGTGTGAAATACATTATTTCGAAACACATTCATATAATACTTGTTTATTTGAATGAATAAGAGGAAATGCTCGTAACAACAGGCAAAATTCTGTATGATTAAATGTTGAGATGTTTAGAAGTAAATAAAATTATTTAAGCTTTTTTAAAATGAAAATTCTATATGTATAATGTTAATTTGTTATTAAAGTTTTAACTTATAAGATTTACTTTATATCCGAGAAGCACATATAACGACACTTTTAATTTTGTCTCTCGATTAGTTTTTGTAAGAGTAGAATTTAAAAAAAAAAAAAAAAAACTATTCTATAAAATCTAAATATTTAATATTTATTTAACTACTTAATTTATTTTTTCGCGTAAAAGTTTGATAAGAAACACTTAATAAATATTAGCACAGACAAAATAATTTTGCATAGATTAAAAAAGAATCGTTAATCGATTTTATAGTTACTAGAATTATATAATTATATCCATTATTATAAAAAAAAAAAAACATATTATTCAAAAATTAAACTAATCCAATGATAATACTTAAAAAATTTTAAGAATGACATCAATTTATTCGAATAAATATTTTACAATTTATTAAAATTATAAGGAAAACAAAATTAAAGCAATTTTATGGATTTCAACGTTATCTTTTAGCATCATTGATTTAATTTAAATTGGATAAAGGTTATTAAAACACAAAAAACCATCGACTTACTACAAAATGCAATACTTATTTCGTAAGAAATTAAATTTCGCACTCAACATGAAGTGTTTCAAAAATCTCGATAGTGAAAACTCGAGACACATTAATTAATATTAATTTAAAATGAATTAATATATATATTTTTTACTTTTTCGGATGTTAAACTTCACTCTTCCAGATGATTTCAGTTGAAGGGAAAACTTTAAGCGAAAAGACATTTTATGCAAACGAAACTGAAACATGGAGCATATTTCCTTAGTAAGTGCAACACGGAATTTTACAACTGTTTCACATCATTGTCTTCTAAAAAAAAAAATTACGTCCTAAACTCCTTGAAACACCTTGTTAATGTCACCCACAATAGAAGAGCAGAAAAGCAACAAAAGCGCGCATACCACCGGCTTTACAAAACAGAGTAAATATATCGCACTTTTTCTTCTCTCAGCGCTTCCGTATTAATAAAGGAACAACATATTCATCTTCTGAGAAAAATGTTCTAAAGTTAGAACGCAGACGATAAAATGATTTAAATGAAATCATTGCTTTCAGTTTATTAGAGAAACATTAGAAAATTCTCCCAGTGGCAATGTTCCGGATGAAAGTTTACTCAATCTTGAAATGAAGTAAATAAACATCTAAATTTATCCCGGTGAAAGTTTTGTTATCCGCTCCTCGAGGTGGCGCTTTAAATCGGTGAGTTTATTCAAGAAACACAAGAGAGGCTAAAAGTTTTTCAGCTTAAAACATTAGCGCCCTCTCATTGCGGAAAGGATGAATGGATTTTTTTCTGAAAGAAGCGTTCAATATTGCACTTGAGTTCGTGCAACATGTATGCTCCGGTAATAAAAGAATGTTAAACTGTTAATTACTATACAAAATGGGGATTTCTTCAAATCATGTTAACTTTTAAATGCATTTATCAAAAAGCGCAACTTTTTAAATTAATATTAACTCGTGACGCATAAAGTGCTTAGAATCCTTGATTATTCCTCCTACCAGTAATTTTTAATTGAAAATTTAGCCTTTTTTTAAACAACGCGTTTCTGGAGTTAAATTAGAAAAAATATTCTACTTTGAAAAACCGGTGATAAAAGATTAAAAATTCTGTAAAAGACGCTCGTCGCGAACGGGTTAAGTTGAGGAATTTTTTCTTACCCTAATAAACATACTGTGAATTTTACTCAAGTTTTATAAAAATATTTCCCACCAGAATTTCTATTTAAGGATATTTAATTTTTTTAATTTAACTGATTTCTGTGTGATGTATGTACAGGGTGCGTCAGAAAAATGTATACACACTCCAGTTTTTATTCACATATAATTATTTCTTTATAAGTTATTCACATATAATCATATATAATTAATTTAATCACATATAATTTAAATTGCAAAAGAATCTACATAAACTGTATAACTTTCCCTCCTACCGCAGATGTTCAAAATGATTACCATTCTGGTCCATACCCTGCTTATAACGGTGGGCTATTGATTCACAAACTTTAACAAACATTTCATTTGATGTTGTGGCGCATTCTTCCTCAATTGCGGTTCCGGAATGTTGTCAATGAGCATCCATTCGTTTCAAACGTATCTTTTATCCGATGAATTGTAAGTCGCATAGGTGGATCTGCTTGAAACTCCCTGCGATATTGTTTTTGTACATCTGCTACATTTTCATATTTACAATAGTATTTTAAAGTAAATTTTATTTTTTCAAATGTTAATCTTGATCCACTCATTGTTTCCCATTAATGACACTTTGAAAAGTAAGAAAAATGAGAAAGTTATGACGCGTTAAACAGTGTATGTATACATTTTTCTGACGCACCCCTGTACATTTCTTATTTAAAAAGATATTTCTGTTTCGAATCAGAATATTTTCATTTGGTACCACCGGTCAAATGACGTTTGTTGATATATTTAGTGTTAAATTTTTGCTTTTAATTTTCCAACTATTTGTATAAGTTTTAATTTTAAAGCGAAATAGAATAAATACATGCCAGTCATCGGAAAGACCACTTTAGAAAAAGTGTATACTTAACACTAGAACTATCGGAAATTTTACTCAAGTTTTTTAAAACTATTTCATACCAGAAATTTTATTTATAACTACTTAACTTATTCATTTAACGCATATCTGTGAGCTTTATATTTCATTTATTTTAAAAAGAAATTTCTTGTTCGAATCGGAGTATATTCATTTGGTAACCGTCAAAATGACGGCTCATGGTAGTTCTAGTGTTAAACTTACTGAATTTCATTAACATGTATACTTATCTGATCTTTTGCTTTTTGACTTTACGTGAAATGCTTGTCAAACGTATAAAAAGAAAGAATGAAATACAGTGGAGCACCGCTTATACATTTCTCGTTTATACGTTTTCTTGAATGGTCCCGGCAAAATCCAATGGATATTAACGTTAAATAGTTTCATTTATACGTTTTTCCTTAAATCGCAAATTTCATTTATACGTTTTTTTCAACAAGTCAAGAAGAGAGAAAATGCGCATTTCAACCTCAGATTCCCAAATCCGATTGTCCAGTCTTACAAAATGCAACTTCTGCCCAGTTGAACAAAAGCCGTACCCCTAAGAAATGTGAACGTCCCACTTTCTATAGATAAGGTTTGTTGTTGTGCTCTCCCCAGGCCTGGCAGCTTCAGTGTCTGGATTTGTATCGTTCACTAGTGGTTCACGATGACTTCGCGTAATAGAAAATCTCTGTCGTTGAAGGAAAAAATGTGCATTTTAAAAAAAGTGGATGAAAAACAACATTTAAAAATTGTGGGTCTTGCCAAAGAATTTGGTTTACCAGTTTCAACTTTAAACACACTAATTTATAAGCATAAGATCATCGAGGAAAGCCATCATCAAAGTGGATGTAGTGCTTCAAAGAAACTTCGAGTCCAAAGCGGAAAATTCGCTGATGTTGAAAAAATTTGCTTTAACAGTGGTTTAATCAGTGTCGTAGTGTAAAAATTCCCATCAACGGTCCTTTGCTTAAGGAGAAAGCACGAGAAATTTCGAAGAAGCTGAATGTGGAATGCGATGCATCATTTTCCTCAGGATGGCTACACAAGTATAAGACATGTCATAACAGGCAAAACTGTAAGCGGAGAGTCTGGAGATGTTGATTGCGAAACAGTGGATGATTGGATTCAAAACCAATTGCCAGATCTGATAAAATGATATGAACAAAAAGACATTTTCAATGAAGATGAAACCGGTTTGTTTTATAATCTTCTGCCATCTAAAACTCTTCCAATCAAATCGGATACGTGTCATGGTGGAAAAAAGAGCAAAGTGCGATTAACAGTGTTATTGTGTGTAAAAGCAGATGGATCAGAAAAATTGCCTCCTTTGATTATTGGCAAATCAGAAAAGCCCTGCTGCTTCAAAAATGTGAAAACATTACCAACAATGTACCTGGCCAATAAAAAATCATGTATGACAATGTCCTTCTTTACCGATTGGTTAAAAGAATTAGATGATAAAATACGAAACCAGAAGCGGTGAATCATTTTATTCATTAATCAGTGTCCATCTAATTCACCTGATACGGACTTTCTAAAAAACATAACTGTCAAATTCTTCCCTGCAAACTGTACCAGCAAATTCCAGCCACTGGATTTAGGAGTCATAAAATCCCTAAAACAACATCATCGAAAACGTTTGGTGAAAACAGCTATCGCCAGTTTAGACCACGGTGACTTCGAAAATGTGAACATTAACATCTTACAAGCTATGAATTTCATAGTGATGGCTTGGCAAAATGTTTTACCCTAAACGATAAAAACTGCTTCGCCCTTGGCGGAGTTTTAACTCCAGTGGATGTCAATCCTATTGAAAACGTCGAACCTGATCATTTTGCTCCACCAGAAAACTGGTCAAATTTAAGTGATCGTACTACATTTGAAGATTTTGTGCAATGTGATTCGGAACTTGCAACATGTTCTCTTCTAACAATCGATGAAATGATCGCAAATGAAGAAACTAGCAGTGACGAAGAGGATAACTGCACTGAAAAGCAACTGCCAAGTTTTCAACAAGCTTTCGCGGGTTTTAACACCATGCAAGAATACCTCATTAGCAATGATTTGCATGATAATATTAAGATGACACTTTTAACTGTGAACAATGAACTTTTTTCTGTGCATTCCAAAAATTCCGTACTACTTAAAATAAGAAAATATTTTGTACATGGTGAATGAATATGATTAGTAGTAAGTTGTAAATTATATCCGGAATGAGAAGTTTAGTATTACATACCTCTTGTATTTCATGTAATTTAATTTATCTCTGATTTTTTTATTGTTGGTAATTACGGAAATGTTCGTACTTTTGTGAATTTCGTTTATACGTTTTTTTCCTTTATACGTTTTTATTTCTTGGTCCCTTGAAAAACGTATAAACGGTGCTTCACTGTAATAATTTGGAACAAATATGAATAGCATCGATGCTATTTTAAATATCCAAAGCAGTTCAGAGTTCTGATTTTAAACCTGATATTTTCATTTACATTTACAACTTGGGGCAAAAATTTTACGGCATTTCATGAAAGCATGTATTACGTTGTTCGGAAAGTTCCTTCCGTTTGGAAAAACCAATTTGTACCGGAAAATTCAGCCCGTCAATTATTAGAGATTAAATATCGGAATTAATGTCTAATAATTAAATGATAGAATTTTCTGGTACAGACCAACTTTTTTTAAATGGAAAGAACTTTCCGAACAACCCAATATTTTAAGCATGTACAATGCTCTCAACTGGTCCACTTTTTGAATATCAGTATTTTATAAGAAATATTTTCGTGGTACGTTTCTACAACATTGGCGATAAGAATAAGATTCGTAGCTGGTTTCTGGAAAATTTACAAGAAGAATCTAAAAGGAAAATGTTTTTTAGAAAATACTGGTGTTTAAAGAGCGGACTATTTGAGAGCCCTGCATACAGCATATTTTAAAATTTTACTAAAATTAATAAATGATATATCAGCGTGAAAATAATTAGTTATTTAATGCTAAAACTAGTTATTTAATGCTGTTGAATTACTTATTTAATGCTAAAATTAACAAATAAAAATATAAACGTATTATTATTATTATTATTATTATTATTATTATTATTATTATTATTATTATTATTACACTTTAATTTATATTTATACATTTTTTTCTACTTTTCAGTGTTTAAAATATTTAATTATTGCAATTTCACAGGCAATTGGCCTATTTTAGCTAACGTGGTTTGGCGCATCATTAACTCTATTGTTGTTGTAGCTTTTATACAATTCTAACCATAAAAAATATTTGGCGATTTATCACCTTCCGCCAGCTAATGGAAAAAATAACTTAAAATTAATTTATTAATTTATAATTAAGTTCTAAAAATATTAAATTGTTATATTATTAAAAAATCCCTGACGGCTCGGCCTACAGGCACAGGTAGATTTCGAAGACGCAGAACGTGGGGCGCCTGTTTGTCGGGAATTGCGGAAGCTACTTCGAAACCAAACTTGTTTGCAGGCGGAGCCAGCAAGGATTTTTTTTTTTTTTTTTTTTTTTTTTTTTTTTGCTATAAGAGTTGGTCCTATAAAAAACATGTCAATATAAAAATTTTAGATAATATTAAGAGGATTTATAATAAATTTAAGCGGATTTGAAATCTTGGGAATTAACGAAGTTATGAATTTTTTTCTTCTAAAACCCCCCTCCCCCCCCCTTAAGGCAATTTTTAATTATATCAAAAATCTGTCATACATAAATTTTCGGCCCTTCTCCTAGAAGTAATAATAACTTCAAACGGATTCGATACGTATCATAATTAAGAAATTATGGGTTTTTTTCTGTTTTCACAAAAAGTCCCCTCCATCCCCTGGTTCGATTTTGCCCATTAACGAACTTGACCGAGATTTTATGCCCCTTTATTTTATGTATCAGTTTCGAAAAGATGCGGGAGTTGGAACCGCCTACTTCGAAAACTAACTTGTTTGCAGGCGGAGCCGGCAGGGATTTTTTTGTTTTTAATTTTTTTTGCTATAACGGTTAGTCCTATAAAAAACATGTCAA
This sequence comes from Maratus michaelseni, assembly GCA_963931845.1. Classification (NCBI taxonomy): domain Eukaryota; kingdom Metazoa; phylum Arthropoda; class Arachnida; order Araneae; family Salticidae; genus Maratus; species Maratus michaelseni. Next base: position 76,229,908 of record OZ007594.1, read on the forward strand.
TATAAAAATTTTAGATAATATTAAGAAGATTTATAATAAATTTAAGCGGATTTGAAATCTTGGGAATTGACGAAGTTATGATTTTTTTTCTTCTAAACCCCCCCCTTCCCTCCCCCCCTTAAGGCAAATTTTAATTATATCAAAAATCTGTCATACATAAGTTTTTGGCCCTGTTCCTAGAAGTAATAACAATTTTAAACGGATTCGATACGTATCATAATTAAGAAATTATGGGTTTTTTTTGTTTTCACAAAAAGCCCCCCCCCCCCCCCTTGGTTCGATTTTGCCCATTAACGAACTTGACCGAGATTTTATGTCCCTTGATTTTATGTATCAGTTTGGAAGAGATTTATGCAGAATTTTTCCAGTTATCGTGGTCAGAAAAAAGTGACATAGATAGATAGATAGATAGATAGATAGATAGATAGATAAACTTTTGAACTGGGGGTGTTTTTGGGTTCTTTGAGTCATGATCGGCGTAGATCTGCAAAAATTTTTCAAAATTTCCAACTTAGGTGAGAATGTAATAGGTAGTATTTCTTACGAAATCTACCTAAAACACACCTGTGTAATTTTTTCCCTCTAATTTTATCATATCAGGAAGTGATTGAAAAATCGATCACAAAATTCCATCTGTACATGCAAAAAACAAATTAAGTTAAATAAAAGAGTGTAATGTATCAACGTGAAGATATTTTTATAGATTAGTTATTTAAGATGGTTCTCAAGTGACCTGCTCAACAACGTGAAATTTTCTGACTCATTTTTAAACGCAGAGAAATAAAATCGACAAGCCTGACTATTGAAACGATTTGGAATCGAAATGAGTTTTCCGTTTTTTTTTGAGAAATGAATTACTTATCGAGTTATAGCGATTCGTGTCACGTGACGACACATTTTTCACTTTCTGGCGCTGAAGCATCGAGCATTTGGTCCAAAACGCCAACTTTGACAGTGTTTTCTGATAGATGTTCTGCCTTTAACAAAAAATAGAAAACGTGTTTTGATTACATAGTTTCTGAATAACAACACCTACCAGTCCATGCCTTTTCGAACAAAATTGAATTAAACAATGTGTCATATAGCAGCCCCTTCGGATTTGAGAACAGCCTTAATGCTAAAATTAACAAATAATAAATCAATGTTTAAGATAATTTTGTAGAAAATTAATACACACACACACACATATTTATTTATTTATTTGGAGCCACACCATTATTTAAAAATGTAAATGCTGCGCATGACAAAACGGATAGAAATTTTAAAGCACATATCAATATTTCTTGTAAACTTCAAATAATTTTTAAATTGAAATTAAAATAAAAGGTAAAAATTACAAATCGTTTATTAATCGCCGTATATGCATCATATAGAATCAAACATCGTCATATATGCATCGCATGTATTACGTTCAGTAAATATAAAAAAAGGTACATCTTCCTTGATTCGCAGACCGTTTACGATACAATCACACCAAATGCTTGTATTACAATATTATCTTCTTTCAGAATATGAATGGAATTTTTTAAATAGAGGTCGTCTACATATCAAAAATTGCACCAACTTCAATTTTTCAAATGGCAATATCCACTTTTGATACTTTATTTGTATCCCTTGGATCAAATCAGCCCGGGAAAGGATATAGTTTATGTATTTTTGCGCATTCTTCGTGGATTTACAAGCGGTGAAATTTGATGTCCAATGTTAAATTCACGTTCACAAACTTTAATTCGTCCCCAATCGTCCAATTTCGTCCAATTCGACCCTGTTTCGTCCAATATTCGTCCCCAAAAATCATACGTTTTAAAAATTTTGTTTTCAGTGAGATACATCGAATGGGCCCAAGCATATTCTAGTCCTTTTTTCTTTTATTTTACTCAAAATCATAATTTTAATTATGAAAATTATTAATAAATTTATATAAAAAAAATTAGGAATTATGATCTGCGTCAATTTTTACATAACCAGAATGGACATCTTCAAAAATATGGGTGTGTAAGTTTACGTTCATTCTAATCATTAGTTTTCGAGATATAGCTATTTTTTTCATTTATAAACTCTGCAGAGATTATATAATAGTATAAGAAAATTAAAATTATATACCAGAAACTTTTATAAAAATATATTTTTAAAAATTTGGGAGAAATATATATATATATATATATATTTTTCTTTTGTGTGTGTATGTGTGTTTATTTTATATATCAATAATTTTACTGGTATGAACCTGTGAACCTGCAAGTTTTCCATTGAGATCTTAATTTCATTTTTTTAAATTTGTGAATTTACTTTTAATATATTTTCTATGGAGATTTAAACTATATCTTTTTCCGGGCTGATTTAGCATATGAAAGTTTGCTGCACAGGTTTTTGTCATAGTACACTCACATTTCGTTAAAACTTACGCGGTTTGATTAAAATTTGCAGTTAATTGAAAATTAATTGAAAAATAAACGTATCAGTAAATAATCTCAAAGACTGCAGTACGAAAGCTTCGAACGGGTCCACTGGTTTTACATCAATCGCTGGATTTATGTGAGAATCAGTTTTAATTTTTTACTAGTTAATTATGATTTTGACTTTTAAAAATATTTTTAATAACGTTCTTATTATAAGGAAGTAACATATTTGAATTCTGTATAAAATTGCCTTCAAAATTATGCATAATTCATTAAATTTAGAATTGAAGTTTATTTTAAAATGGGATTATACGCTCAAAATGCATTTTTTTTTTATGAGTGCTGCAGATATCAAACACAAAGCTGTATTTTCTCCTGATTCAATATATTTTTTACGCAGTACTGACAACTGATTTTGAATAAATAAAAGATTCTAACTCATAAAATATACAGTAGACTCGCGATAATTTGAACTTGGTTAACTCGAACTAATCATAATGTCTATCACGAAAAACTTGCCTTAGAATTTTAAAAATAGTTCATTAATTCGAATTTAATTTTCATCATATTGGTTAATTCAAAATTTCGGTTAATTAGAACGATCATAAATTTTATAACGAAAAACTTGCCTTAGAATTTTAAAACTAGTTCATTAATTCGAACTTAATTTTCTTCCTATCGGCGAATGCTAACTAAAAAAATTAATATCTTCAATTTTTAAAAGAAGAAAATATAAATAAAAAGTTGCGCCATTCCTATAAAATTATAAATCGATTTTTGTTTCTTATTTAATTTTTAAAATATTAAATTATAAAAAACATATTACATTTTAAAAATTGAAATTATAAGAAGTCGAGTAATCTTAAAAAGCTATAAAAAAAAAAAATATCTAACCTTTATCACAAATAGAATCACAACAGAAATAAAGAAAAAAAAAAGAAATATATAATGAACTAAAATTTTTATGAAGAAATATTATGTTTCAGAAAAAAAAAAAGAAAAAGAAAGAAACAACATGTGTTACGCATAGTTTATGAAATACTTTGCAACTTTTCTATAATATTGTAACGAAACTTCATCTTTTTATATGGTGAAAAAGGATATGTAAAATAAATAATTAAAAATTAAAAAAATAAATAACACATTTCAAAAGCTAATTTCAGAAATTACTTCCCACAGACAGTAATATATTCGAATCATTTTGTACCATGTGATTTATAGATTTTTATATGCACCATAATGTATGCTAAAATTTAATTCAGATAAAAAAAACATTACTTAGTTGAAAAGTAACTTTCAGCAGTTACGGCATTCTTACAGATGGAATTCTTTTTTGAATCGCGGTATATCATCTATAGATTTTTACACACCACATGTTATGCTGAAATTTAATTCAGCTACAAAGCACAACCTAAAATGCACTTCCACAAATTACCAACCGTAGCCGAAGTAGCCAATTTCTTTTGCGCAGCATTGTCTATGAATTTATATATTACAAGCATCTCTTGGTATACTAACATACAGGGTGTCCCAAAAGTCCTTGACACAATTTAAAATTTAATAAAAAATCAAGCAATGGACGTACAAGAGTGTGGTTTGGATGAAAATGCTTCTTATGATCTGAAATTTTGTTTAAGCAAATAAAAAAATTAGTTCCAAAAATTTCTCATAGATGTCGCTGCTTCTGGAAAGTTTCGAATAGGTCGAATGCATTTATACATAACAATGGCAAAAGTCGCACAATGCGTATGCACACTTTTTTCCCAAACTACGGCAACCCATATTCCAGAACTTAACAATATTCGCACTCCTGAGTTCGATTACACGAGTGAGGATGGATGGACGAGTATTGTTAACTTCTTGAATGGGGGTTGCCATAGTTTGGGCAAAAACTGTGCATGCGACTTTTGCCATTGTTATGTATAAATGCATTCGACCTATTCGATAACTTTCCAGAAGCAGCGACAGCTATGAGAAATTTTTGGAACTAATTTTTTTTATTTGCTTAAACAAAAATTCAGATCGTAAGAAGCATTTTCATCCAAACCACACTCTCGTACGCCAATTGCTTGATTTTTATTTACATTTTAAAAGTGTCAAGGACATTTGGAACACACTGTATAATTGAACTATAAAATGCATAACACATTTCAAAACACAATTAAAGCAAATTATGCTCATAAACAATTGTGTTTTAAGTTTTTTTTTTTATGTGTATCGATTTATATAATGTATAAAATGTATACACACCACATAATATACTAAAATATAGCTAAAGTTAACCTTAAAGGCGCATACCCGCATCTGAAAAATGCACGTCCAGCAATTACCGCGTACTGTAACCAAATTCTTTGTGTGTCCCTGTAAATGAACGATAAATTGTACGCATTCCATATTCTATAGAAGACATGCTGCAAGGAAAAGCGACGGTATGCGCAAAAGAACTCAGTAAAAATAAAATAAAATAAAATAAAATAATGCATCTTTTTCTTCTTTTTTTTTTTACTTAATTTGAAATTTCTTTTTTTTTTTTTTCAATTTTATAGCTATGTTTAAATAAAAATTCAAGGGTGCTGAATTTTCAATTAGAGACCTCGGGACGACATTTTACGTTTTTTATCTGAAGAGAATAGTTAGCCTATGTTATTAAGGTTCAAATTACGTGAGTGGGAAGATGAAACAGGTGATCGATTGCTTGTAGGATATCCAACGTATGCATTTTCTTTGCAGAATGCTAATTAATTATGATTTTGACAGGTTTACGATTCTGCTCTATCGAATTTTTTTAATTTTGGAAATTTGACTGACCATCCACTAGATGTCTGTCCAGATGGAGTGAAATAGGCGTAAAATAAATTATTGTTTCAATTCTCTCATTTTTTTTTATTTTTATAAATGCTCATAAAAATTTATTTTTGAATATTTAATATTTTTTATTTATTATATGTCTGTGTTAATCTTATGTTGGTATGTTTTAAAAATTGTCTTTCACGGGCAGTATCGTAAAAAAAATCCTAGTTTAGCCTACCTCATGTTTATATTCTCCATGTAATTAAAAAGAAAACTTAGGCAGCGAATCACAGCACATTTGTTTCAAAACGTTGTCCTTCCCTGAATTTTGTTCTGTCAGCGCCCATGCGTTCGTCATTTCATTATGGGTTATTTATTAGTAAAGTTTACGCTTTGTCATATCGTCCAATAAGAACTTTGCAACACCAGATTCAAATAATTAACAAAATTTAAGCAAATATCATTAATTTAAGCGAAAGAGAACACTTGCGAAATGGTTTGTCTGTATGTGAAAAAACTTTAGAGGGCGCTCTATCTCAAGAACTAATGCACGAAATTTAATAAAACTTTATATTCAGTTAATCCTTATATAAATTGGTGCTGATTAGTTTGTGGTGAAAATTGCCTAACAGGTGGCGCTGCTATGCTGCATTTTTCGCGATTTCCGCAATAGCTCTATCTCAAGAACTAATACACTTATTTTCATCAAACTTCCGATTCCGTCAGACCTTGAGATAAATAGACCCCGATTACGTTTTGGTGTAGATATCCCAACAGGTGGCGCTGCTATACCGCTTTTTTCATAATGTTTACGATAGCTATATCTCAAGAACACGGAATATATAGCACGGAATTTCATGAAACTTCAGATTCTATTAGACCTTGACACAGATGCTGCTTAGAGTTTGGTGTAAATAGCCCAACAGGTGGCACTATGCTACTTTTTTCATTATTTTTACGATAGCTATATCTCAAGAACTAATGCACTGAATTTCATTAGACTTCAGATTCTGTTAGACCTTGACCTTAGGCTTTGGTGTAAATAGCCCAACAGGTAGCACTGCTATGCTACTTTTTTCATTATTATCACGATAACTATATCTCAATAACTGATGCACGAATTTTCATCAAACTTCAGATTCAGTTACGCTCGTATTCTCGAATAACTTCGACCCCGAGTTAAGCCGAAAACCCGGGTCGAAAGCTAAAATGGTATTCATCGTCTACCTGACTGGACCGGTTTGAAGCCGAAATCTAACCCTGGGTTCAGTTACTGGCAGTTACTGGACCTGGCTTTGCAGAGGGTTGAAGTTCAAGTTTTTCAACCGAGCATGCGTAGTTAACAAAAAACAAGACGAGAGAGCAAGTCTGATCACATTTTACAATAATGGCGGCTTACGTACTGAATCAAGTGTCTGTGTATTAAGATATAATATAAGTTTAATACTATTATAAAACAAAAGAACAATATGCAAAGGTATGTGATCTCATATATATGTATTAGCTTCAATTTTTTTTATCTGGTTTGTTTATATTTATATATAAGTCCTCTATATTTTATGTTCAATTGCTTGTTTACATAAATAAGCATGGTCGCGAAGATTTTTATTTGCCATAAAAAATAGTCAAGATTACATTATTAATGACAGATAAATTGCTATTAAAATAAAAACTGTTGCATTTAAGGTTATTTGTTTTTGCAATTTTGATCTTAAAAAGAATTTATGAATGTATTTTAATAGTAGCGAAATAAATGTCGTACGTAAGTTCTAATTAAAATTTGAGACATCAGACTAATTTGCATTTTTCTTTAAGTAAAAAATACTTAGATTATGTTCAAGTATCCATCGACTCAATGTAGGTTTTCGATTTTGGTACTCGTAGAATATGTGTAAAAGTTAAATTTTCTGTCTTGTGTGAAAGATACACTATTATTATTTATGTACGATCTGTTATATAAATATAAGATTAGCTCTATAAATTAGATATTGTGGTTTTAAATTAAACAAAATATCATCTGAGTGGTATTTATCTATTGAAGATTTTTAGTAGGTTTATTCTTTGTTTAAATCACGAATATCTTTATATTAATTAAACAACTCTATCATTGATTAACACTACACTATTGTTATTTCTGTTTTTGAGCTTTACGTTATATTTTTCAATTTTTGAGAAATTTGAAATATTTATTTAATTACATTTAAGTTTCAACTGTGTTTTAATTTAAAAATTATATATAATTTAAAATATTACAATAGAAGTAAAGGGCTGAAATACATTGATAAAAAATTGTTCATTTTTAAAATAACACCAGGCAAAAAATCCAGAAACACCTTTGTTTTAAAATAATGCTTCTCTTCAAATAAACGTTTTGTCACTTCCAATTTTGTCTATCATGACAGAATTGATATGACCTAAACCATTGATTGTACGGTATATAAAAAGTTATAACAGCTGTACATAATAAACTTACAGAATCAAACTTATCCCCTCCCCCTTTTCCCATCATGTTTTCACATATACACATACTAAGGATCAATCCAGACAAAATTTGGGGCCTATTTAGGGCCCCTTCACAAAAATCCATGTCATAAAACAGGGCCCTTCATAAAATTGCTTTTAATAAAACAGGCCCTTCACAAAACTCCTTTTAATAAAACAGGACCCTTCACAAAATTCAATTCCACAAAAACATACTCTTCATTAATTATTTTTATTGTGTTAGCTTTTAAAATGTGTAATCTACTAACAAAACAAATTCATCAAAAAGTAAAACTTTAGCAGAAGGACTTAAAGAAGTTATTTTTAATAAATGCTTGGTTGAATTTGAATAACTGAATTTCCTCTTTTGTTACAAAATGTTTTTTTCGCAAAAATATAATACATTTCACAAAAATAACTTCTTTTACTTTTCAAAAAAATGCTCCCCCCCCCCCCCCCCCAAAAAAAAAAAAAAAAAAAAAAAAAAAAAAAAAAAAAAAAACTCTTGAATTTTTTACTTTAGCTGGTAAATCAAAAATACTAATTAGTTTGATATCTGAAATTTCATTTATGTAAACAGGAGTCATTTCGCTACTGTTAAATTACATTCGTTATTCCTAATTTTTAATGAAAATTTGAAAAAGAAAAATAACCTTAAGGTTATTTATTTTTTATATATGTTTAAAATATGTTATTTTAGTAATGTTTTATTAGCCCTTTAGATAATGTTGACAATTTTTTAAGGCAAATAAACAATACTCTTCATGATCTTGAATATTTATGTAAGCAAATAATTAAACATATAATATATGAGTTGTATGTATAAATATAAACAAACCAGCTAAAAAGTTTGCAGATAATATATATATATATAATTACAAGATATAAAACTAGGTGGTTTTATAATAAAAATATAGTGAAAAATAGGGAGAGAAAAATTTTTAAATTAAAGAAATGCATGGATAGGCGTTGTAAGGTGTGTTTGTACGTAGGAGAGGAGTACAGTAATATTGAAGATGAGAACTGTTTGAAGTTATGTAAGGTTTATAACTGTGTCTACAGACTCAGATGTAAAATCTGTAATTTGTCTTATATTGGACAAACATCAGGTCCAATTAATAAAAGGTTTAATAATCACAAATCGGATATAAATCATTGTAAAAGTGGTAAAGAAGAGCAAGAAATTGAAATTACCCACTTTAATAAACATGGCTTAGAGAATATAGAATTATCAGTTCTTCATATAATTCCGAATAAGAGGGAAAGATTGCTATGTGAGAGAGACATGATGATAAAATATGGTACTGTTTACCCATATGGGTTAAATGTTATGTTTAACCAGGTTAATGTATTAAAATGCTTTAGAGATAAAGTGTTGGACGTTTCTATATATGAAAGAACTAATCATGATATAAGAAATGAAGATATTAATAATAAAGGAAATTATAAAGATTTAATAAATCTTAATAACATTATGGAAATTGAAAGAGCCATACTTGGTTGTGACATTAAAGATAATGTAAATGGAATTAAATTTATTATATTCAATTTAAAGAAAAAACTTATTCCAGAACTGCTAAGTTCTATATATATCAAAAATAATGGTGGTATTAACATCGATATGAGTTTGGATTTGTTAAGATTTAGAGTAAGAAAACAAAGTCTAGAAGAATATTTGAAGCTACAGAATAAACATGATAAAATTGATAATAAAGTGTATTTTGTCATGGACTATATTGGTCACAAAATGAGTGGCATTAATTTTAAAACAATACTAAACAAATATAACGAATTATTGCCAGTTAAGAAAATTGAGATTGTAAAGGCATTTAGATATGATAAGCCATTGGGACGTGAAATATTTAACTATAAGGATATGCTAAAGAATTGCAAAAGGGAATTGATAGTAGCGTCTGTCATTGTAATGACGCGAAATACAAGAGTTTTATAAATGAAACGTATGGACATGTTTTAACAGGCAATTTAAATATCGTGCAAAACATAAACCTTAGAAAATATATGCGTTACGGTACGAAGTATCGCCTGAAAAGGATTGTTACAAAAACTCATGCTATACAACGTATAACGAAAAATGTAGATATTTTTGTTCAAAAATTGATGAATAAATATGGCTTACCCGAAAGTGTGTTTTTGGAGTGGAAATTTAACATTTTGAAGGAAATGAACAAGATTTACAATAAAAAAAGTGATGGAGTTACGGGTGAATACTATAATGATTTAAAGAGTTCTATCAAGCAGCTTCAGAACAGCTTTATTATCACATACGTAGATAAAGCAAATTCTAACTATGCAATAATATGTAAACAACTATATGGAGACATTCTACGTGGTAGTTATGATAATAAGGCGAATTATAAGCTCTTAAAATCAAGCAAACAAGTAGTTGGTAATAGGATCAAGGCTTTCTACAAGAAATTAAATATTAAACAACATAGCAACGAACTGCCGTATCTCGTTTTAGTCCCTAAATTTCACAAAACTCCTGTGACCTTTAGAACTATTACATGTGGTTTCGGTTCATATTTGGTTACGGCAAATAAAAAGTTTCTACACATTCTAAACAAAATATTTGCTAAAGTTTTAAAAGAAAAATCTACATGTATAATTAAAAACAGTTTTGAATTGATTGACAATTTAAGAAAATTGTGCAATATAATGGAATTTCATACTTATGACTTTGAAGATTTATACAATAGTATTAATTTAGATGATTTAAAGAGTAAAATTATGGATTTTTTTAAGGAGTTCAATACTACAAATATAAGCCCTGAACAGTTCACAACTCTTTTTAATTTTGTAGTTAAAGAAAATTATTTATATGATGGTAAACGGGTTTACAAACAGATTAAAGGTATTCCTATGGGTGGGAGCTGCAGCTCCATCCTAGCTGATATTTATTTATATACATATGAAAAAGAAGATACTGCAAATCAAAATGTAATATATTACAGATACATAGATGATGTTCTATTAGTCGGGATTAACAATTCCTTGAAAGATTTCAGATTTAATCACTATCCAAATAGTTTAAGTCTGAAAATTGGGTCAAATAATTCAAAATGCGTCGATTTTCTGGATGTAACTTTAGATGTTTCTAATGGTGAACTGGTAACAAATATTTACGATAAGAGAAATTATTTTAATTTTGATACCATTAAAATGTTACATTTCACTTCAAATGTGCATTTGTCCATTTTCAGAAATATTTTTATAAATGGTTTATGCCGTATTGAGAAATTGTGCTCTAATTATGCAAATATTGCTAGGAATATAGCTGATTTTTATCATATGGCGTTATCACAAGGTTATCCGGTTCAGTTTTTGTCCGATCTAACATACAAATTTATCAGAAATAAAGGTTATAGTGACGAACTGTTAGGAGTGTTCAATACGAGCGATGTTTTGTTGATGTGATATTTGTGGGAGTGTCGGTGTAGTGGGTTGTTTACCGTGTTGTAAGTTGAGAATTTGATAGTGTAGTCTGGTTTTAGTTTGTCGGTGTAGAGGGTTGTTTACCGTGATGTAAGTTGAAAACTTGTTGGTGTAGTCTGGCTATGGTTTGTCGGAGTAGTGAGATGGTTGCTGTGATGTAAGTTGAGAACTTGATGGTGTAGTCTAGCTATAGTTTGTCGGTGTAGTGGGATGTTTGCCGTGCTGTAAGTTGAGAACTTGTTGGTGTAGTTTGGTTATAGTTTGTCGGTGTAGTGGGCTGTTGGCTGTGATGTAAGTTGAGAACTTGATGGAGTAGTCGGGCTTTAGTATTTCGGTGTTGTGGGATGTTTGCCATGATGTAAGTTGAGAAATTGATGATGTAGTCTAGTTATAGTTTGTCGGTATAGTGGGTTGTTTACTGTGGTGTAAATCGAGAATTTGTTGGTGTAGTCTGGCTTTAGTTTGCTTCCTTTTGTTATGTCTGTTTCATTCATTTTCAGTCTGTACTTGTCAGGTATGGGGGAGTGTTGCATGCGTAAAACTAGTTTAACCCAGCAGTGCATGTCTCAAGCCATGCCACCTGACACAGGTTGTTTTAGCTTTTCTTTGTTGTTTATTGGCTTTTTTAATTTTTGCTGCAATTTGTTGTGTTCTTTTGTTTTGAGTTTAAGTAGTTAGTTGCGTTTTCTGGTTCTGTGTTAATGTAGTTTGTTTAGTTTTGTTTTTCTATTATTGAATTTATGTGGTTTAAAGTTTTTGGTTGGCTTTTGTGATATTGGTTCTGCAAGTGATTTTCCATTGGTGTTTATTATTATATATATATATATATATGGAGTTAATATTATTGGGGTTGTAACAAAAGTTAAAATTATCAAGGATGTTACAATGGGTTAATCAATACAATATAATATTAATATGTTAAACATATTTAATTTTAGTAAATATTAAATATTTATTAAATATAGTACACTAATAAACATATCTCTTAGTTTTATATTATTTATTTTATTTTATTATTAGATCATTTAATTTAATTAATATTTATGTTTTTTATATATATTTTTTTCATGGTAGATATTATTTAAATAGCTGGATTTAAATTATAATAAGTGCATTACCATATTGAATAATCTATGTTATTTCTAAGTATAATACTAATTTATAAAATGAAAGCATCATATGGATTCTACATTAATGTTTGGGTTAAATTAAGATATATTTTAAATGGGTTAGTTAAAATATAAATTATATTATACTAGTAACTCTTATTCTCTATATATATCATTAATATTAACTAGTAAAATTAATATATTTACACTACATTACAGCTGCATATAAGTAATTATACATACAATATTAAAGTTTTAGTAGAATATCTGTACACCAGATGTCAGCAGCAATGTATTTGATAGTATGCTAAAATAGTCTAATATTTTTACAATAGATAGCAGTAGTATAGCTTATTTAAAATATTAAAACTTGGAAATTTAGTATGGAGGTAATAATATCTATGAAATACTTTCAAATTATCAAGTAATATTATATATTTTAATTTATTAAATTAAAATTAAAATAAAATAATTAATGGTTTTTATTTATATGTATATCATAATTTTTTTTCTACATTTTTTTAAATGTTGTAATCTATTTAGTTAAATAAAAATAACTGTAACTGTAGGTTACAATTTATGATCTGAAGGATTCTCTATTTAACTGTGAATTTAACCTCTTCTTTTGGATACAACTTTGTACATGTGCTCACAATATACTAAATATCTTGGGATATTATCAATATAAGTAATATATATATTTTTTAATTTTTTTAATTCTTTTTCACACTCCTTTTCAAATTGTATGTATAATTTATAATATTCCATTGTAAAGGTCTTGTTATTCAATATTGTTTCAGCGATTGTTCGGGCAAGATATGGCACTATATTTAGCAAAAGCTGGTGTCATATACAGAAAACAATCGTTCTTTGCTTATAAATGTGATTTTCTTGCCCTTGAAAAAGTAAATTACTTTATAAGCTTTTATTTGTGTATATACTCGTGTGGTTTATATTTCATTCCTTATTTTCTATTTATTTAATTTTTTTTTCCTTCTTCTTAATTTGAATTAATAATGTTACTTTTATTAGGACTACAATTTTAATTTGTAAATTGACAGGGCTCTTTGGTATCGGGATTTCAGTGTATGTGGTCAGTTTCTTATGTTTCAATGGTTAAATTTTACTTAAAGTTTTATATATATATATATATATGAGATTACATACATTCTATTTTTAATACTTTAAACTTTCTTTTTATTTCTATATCTTACGCAGAATCTTGAGTCACGTTTTAATTTACTTTAATTAACTTATAACACTGACAAAAAAAAAAAAAAAAAAAAAAAAAAAAAAAAGAAAAAAAAAAAGAAAGAAAGATAGACAGAGAGATGCATGGGTAGGGTGGGGCAAATGGGCACTTATTCTAAGTCACATTCAAAAAAATTATATTCCTTAAAATTCAGCACTATAAAATTATCTGAAATTATCGTTAATAAATTCAGATTGTTTTATCAGATTACCAACTATCATTATTCTCCTAGAAATCTATCGCCATTCATTCATAAAAAAAAAATATTTAAAAATCTTTTTTTTTTTTCTCTCTCTCTCTCATAAAAAAAATTGTAATTGAATCTATGAAGTGACATCTAAATGAGTGAAAAAAAATAAAATTTAAAAACTAGAAAGAATATAGAAAATGAAGTATAATTTTCTATATAAATACATCTTTTTCAATGATGCACTGGATCTAAAAATAGATGTCTATGCATGTAAAAATATTTTGTAATTACTTAGGCTAATTTATTAAAAAATATTCAAAGGCAGTCAAGTGAATACCATTGAACTTGTAAATCTGATAATGGAAAAATTCTTATACAAAAGGGGTGAGGGAGCTTCTAAAAACTACAAAAAAAAAAAAAAAAATCAACTTTTTGTAATATTTCACAGTTTTATGTCCAGATAGTATACAGAATTCATTTATCATTAGTTAGAAAAGACTTTACTCGATTCTGTGTTGGATGAAAATTTATATAGTAGCCTTAAAAGGTTTAAAATATTAGTGTTCATTAAAATAACATCTAATAAAATAGCAATATATCCATGGTAGACAGTTTAAACTAAAAACAAGTTTGGAGTTTATTATTTAGCGATTAGTTAAAATAAAATGTTTGTTAACCGATCGGAAGCGATAATTGAATGCGCCGTTGGAGCTCCTGAAAAACTTGGGTGCCTGGTGCCAGGGCACTGTTAGAACCACAAACAACACCTTTTAAACGCTCTTTGAAGCTCTGTTCCTTTGAAGCTCTGTTGATATTATTTCCACTCTTTTGTTGTTGTTGTTTTTGTCAATGTGCATATTAATTACTATCTAATTGTATTAGAATTAATCATTTTAATTATATTACTGAAAATAAAAACAATCAAATCAATACATCTGGATATCATTTAATATATAAATTGATTCGACAAAATAAAAATAGTACTAGAGGCTACTTTCTAGAATTTTTTTCTTTTTCTCCATTTTAATATTTGCTTAATTAGAAATTATTTAATTAATTATCAATTATAGCTATTAATAATAGAAATCAACATGATTGCTGTTGAAATAAAATTTTCATTTTGATCAAATCAAGTTTTCGTTTAGCTACTAAGACAAATTTTATTTGAAAAATAAACTTATAAAATTTACTTTAGCAACTAACATATTTCATATCCCTTGCTTAACTCACATATATGTTTAAAAGTAATAATAATAATACATAACATTTGAATAAATTGCTAAAAAAAATATTAAACTTTGTAAGAAATTAAAATAAGTTAATGTCCATATTTAGTAATTACAAGTTTTTATTTTGTGCCTATATTTTGTAAAAAATAAAATAAGTACTACATTTAATTTCCTTTTTTTTCCGGCACTTTTCTTCCATAATATAAACAAACAAAGCTTCAACGCGAAACCGAAAACGTCATCTGATTTTTTTAACCAATTAGCACGCTTTATTCAACCGGGGTCGAGTAACTCTGAGTTGGTTAACTTTTCGTCCGAAGTAGACGGTGAATACGAGTTTTCAACTCTCGGTTGAAAACCTCAACCTGGGGTTACTGGACCCTCGGTTCAACTCTCGGTCGAAGTTATTCGTGAATACGAGCGTTAGACATTGACATAAATTGTTAAATCTCCCAACAGGTGGCGCTGCTATGCTGCATTTTGCAGGATTTACACAATTTTAGCAATAGTCATATCTCAAGAACTAATGCACGGAATTTAATAAAACTTTAGATTCAGTTAGACCTTGATATAAATTGGTGCTGATTCGCTTTTAGTGTATGCGAAACTTGTGTGAGATAGAAGAAAGTTTTGGGATTCGCACTTCCGACTAGTTTTAGTTTTGTCAGTAGTAAACTATAAATCGATCGTCTGACAAGGAATAAAAATATATAATAAAATAGTTGGAATATATACTACATGATATCCATTCTGAAGGAAATTAAACCAACTGGAAAAACTTATTTTTGCCATAAAAATAAAATAAAATAAGATCCAGGGGCAATTACATCCTCTACTCTCTTCCAATTCTTGCTGGTGTTCACTTCATTAATTGTAAATCTAATAATAGAAGATGAGTAGAACTACTCTTCTTTGATTTCTCATTAACAAGTAGGCGTTCTCGTGTAAACAAATAAATAGATCAGCATAAACTCGCCAGTGCAGAATTGAAAAAAATTGGAATCTATTTTCTCTGTCTCTCTTGTTATTCATTTATCTACATATAAATTTAATTTTTTAGTTACTTCTATATACAAAAAAGAAAATATTGGAATCGTGAAAATGTCCCTTTCCATAAACATCACGGTCAGGGATTTTCACGTTTTTTGAAATGCCCTGAACTAATTTTGGAAAATGTATGTATTTGTACTGACACAAATTTCGTGGGCACTCAATCTCAAGATCTAATGCATGGAATTTCGTTATATTCTATTAGATGTTCACATAAATTGGTGCTTTTTAGGTGCATTCGTAATTATATGAATACGTAGCACCTATAGTCGTCGTTTGGTCCGTCTGTCTGTCCGCATATATAACAGCGCAAATATTACCCAACCGAATGGTTTAAAATTTAATATACATAATCGTTGCAGAATTTCGTTGAGTCATTTCAAATTTTATGAAAATCGAATCAAAACTTAAAAGGATATTAATAAAAGTTTCCTTCAATCTATTAAATCCTATCATATGTAATCTGTATAATAACAGAAACGCAAATCATGAGACTGAAGAAAGCAAATACCGGTTGAGTATTTCTTTTTTCATATGCCAGGAGGCAATTTTTATTAAAAAATTATTTTTTCGAATGAAATTGCATAAAAGTTACATTTTTAGAAAGATCGTTCAAAAATATTTTGCTTGTGAGATGAGATACATTCAAATATGTATAGATTCTGAGATAACTTCAGTGGAAATTAGGTTGAAGCCGAATATCTCAATCCATTAAAGAAAATAAACACAAGAGATTCGTTCATTATGAGTCATAAAAATATTAAACCGTGGAGGTAATCTTTTGCAAAGCAAGATCTCCATGGTGAATTTTTCAGCGCTGTCTGGTGTCGAAAAAAAAATTCGCATCTGTAAACGTGGCATACGTAATAAGAAAAATAAGGCACGCTCATTTCGCTCATAGCAGACGATATAATTCATTTCAATGAAATAATAAGGATTATTTGTTTACATTGTAAAACTAGTTATAATACGAACGCACCTCATTTGTCACGTTTAATCTGCAATTTCCAACTTGTTTTATTGTGTGTGATAACTCAAATGTTACGTTGTTAATGCTACTTTTTTCACATTCTCCGTGATAGATATATCGCAGCATTTATGCGATAAATTTCATCAAACTAAATATTCAGTTAGACCTTGACATAAATTAGTCCTGATTAGGTTTGGGTGTATATCGCTTAAAAGGTGGCACTGTTCTGCGGTGTTTTTTGCAACTTTTGTGATAGCTGTTAACTCGGCATCTATGGGATAGTGGATTGAAATTCGTCAAATTTAATATGTAACTTGTTTATTAAAAACCCTGTTGATACAATGTTGACTTTGTCCCCTCAACAAGGGGCATTTTTATGCTACTTTTTAATACTTTCCAATATAGTTGAAAAGTGTTTATGAATCAGACCTGTTTTTCTGTCTGTCTGTCCGTACATCTATCCGTGCTCTAACTCTTGTAAATATCTGGGATTGCTATGATTTTTTTTTTACTGTATTGAATTTTACTATAGAATGTTCGGTATTGTAAATGAAGTGTGTAGCATTAATAATTCATTTACAGGGACACACAAAATAATTCCATTACATTATGGTCTATGGGGAAAAATTGTTTGCGGCGCATTTTATTGATGTTACGGTATTTCAAACATAATGAAATTAATATGAGTTACTGAGGTGGACAACAGCATGTTTTTACCGGAGTATACAGTTAGTAGCATTTCTAGTTCAATTACAGGGACGTACAAAATAAATCCTTTACATTATGATCTATGGGGAAAAATCGTTTGCGGTGCATTTTGCACACTATATGATACTTGACACATAATGAAATGTAAAAGGATCCCTAAGGTTCAATACAACTTATTTTTATAGATTATGGAGTGTGTAGGATTTATACAGAGACTCACAAGAAAATTCGGTTAAAAGATTGCTAGAAGTCCTCTTACCGCTGTGGTATGTAATTTTATGTAATTGTTAGTGTATTACGCCACGTATTGTTTACAAATTCTGTAGATCATATACAGGGCTGCACGAAAGACTTTGAATATGGGCAGCAATCCCTGAAAATAGATTTTTAATGAATTATGCATTTTTTAAAATTGCTTATTTATGTATCACATTTCATCGTATGCAAAAATAAAATTTCTTAAAAATATTCTGCTAGTGTTGGAAAGTGTTTCATAATCTATGCCGGATGCATGATTTTTCGTTCTTGTTTACGTTTTACGTCGAACATTGTAGCTGTATCTCTGTTTCTACTGGGTAGAATAGCAACGCCGCCGATGTAAATACTAATAATGTCACTAAACTTTCGTCTGTTGTATATATATATACAGTGGCGGTCAAAAGTTTCCGGCCAGTTAGTTTCTTTGATTTGTTTGCCAGAACGTTTCAGCGAAGAAGAAGCGCAATTGCTCCAAAAGTTAGGACTATGCAAATAACCTCTGACCACGTGATCATTTTGATTGGCTACTGAAGAGACTTGATGCAAAGGGGAGGAGTTCGAAATTCACGTGTGCAAAAGTTTCCGGCCATTTGTCTTTCGTTAGTTTTTGCTATCTGTAAAGTGTTTTTTTTTTTTTTTTTTTTTTTTTTTTTTTTTTTGCCGTGTTTGTTAATTAATCAACATAAATAACGTAGTTGAAATTCAAAAATGAAAAGTTCAACAATTATTGTTCGTAAACGAGTGATTTGTTTGTCGCTAAAGGGCCAATCCTCTCGTGAGATTGCGGCAAAGTTATCGATCGGAAAATCTACTGTAAACGATATTTTAAAAAATATATAAAGATGGCCATGGCCTTCAGTACTTACCAAGGTCCGGGAGACCCCGGAAAACGACTATTCGTGTGGACAGAATTATCAAGAGAAAAGCCGTTGATGACCCGCATAAAAATGCCGCTGCAATATCCCGTGATTTACGGAGTGAAAATATTGCTGAAATAAGTCGGTCTACCGTGTCAAGACGCTTACGTGACGTAGGACTTTATGGAAGAGTCGGTGCTAAAAAACCTTTCATAAGTAAAAAAAATCAGAGGGCCCGACTGGCGTTTGCCAAGGAATACAAAGACTGGTCAAGTGAAAACTGGAAAAAAGTACTATTTTCCTATGAATCGAAGTTCAACCTTTTTGGGAGTGATGGCAGACACTACGTCCGACGACCTAAAAACAAAAGATATGATTCGAGGTATGTTATTCCTATAATGAAACATGGTGGAGGACACGTTATGCTGCGGGGAGCCTTTTCTGGAAAAGGTGTCGGCCCGTTAGTTGAAATCCACGGCAAGATGAATGGTGTAATGTATAAGGATATCTTGCAAAATCATTTACTGCCTTTTGGAGGAAAAATTGTGGTCGCAACTATTTGTTTCAGCATGATAACGATCCAAAGCATACATGCAAGCTCGTCAAGCAGTGGCTCTCGCACAAAAAAATTCCGCTTTTGAAATGGCCAGCCCAATCACCAGATCTGAATCCAATTGAAAATCTTTGGAACGAACTTGACAAACGTGTACGGAATTATAAATATGCCAATTCAGCAGAATTTTCCAAAAATTTGCAAGAAGAGTGGAAAAAACTTACCACAGACGATCTTCAACCGTTCATTGAATCGATGCCACGTCGGTCGCTGCGCCGCAGTACTTATTGCTAAAGGTATGACGACAACATACTAATTGTAAATGCGGTTGATCACTGTTATTTCCTATTATAACACCATTTTTTTCCAAACTTGCCAAGATGGCCGGAAACTTTTGAGAACATGCGTTTTCCTTTGCAATTAATTTTGTCAATTAAATTTATTGATATTTATTTTTTATTTCATAAATAAGTTCCTAACTATTATGTTAATAAAATGTATAAGTATCACTTTGAGATTCCTCTTCATATGGCTATACTTACAAATTAACCAAAAATTGTATGCTGGGCGGAAACTTTTGACCGCCACTGTATATGTGTGTGTGTGTGTGTCACGATTTTAAGGGCCGAGATAATGAGTGATACAGCAATTACCATTTTTTAATAAATATTTTTTCAATATTAGGTATCCTTTTCAAAAGTTAACAGCGGAAGTTTCCACGCTAGGATTGATTGGCAATCGTACAATCCACAGTAGAGGGTGTGTACGTATACAGAAGAGAAAATTCCATTCAAAGCACAAACAAGTTTTTATTTCGAAGTTTAAAAAAATTCAGATGGAGATCAGGTTTCACAGGATTCATCTTTTTAGTTTCGATGACACGCTTCACATTAACAGATAAGCATGATGGTTAGCTTAAAAAGATCTATACCGAAGTCGTAGAAGAAAAGAATAGGGGTCTCGCATCGCCAACACCAGGCAGGAATTCTATTTGATTAGAAAGTTAAAATACCAAACACCGACCCAGCGTTCCTCTTTCGAATAACTCTCCGAAGCAAGGAGCAACAATATATCCTTTCAGAAAAAGTATGAATACAGGGGTCACGTGACGGCTTGTGCGCCAATGGAGAATCGGGATTCTTTCCGAAAAGCGCCAGAATTTTGAAGTAAAGTGGTTTTCTGTAAGAAAGGGTGCCAAAGAAGCGTCGAGAAAATTCTATGATGTTCGATCAATTAGCTGTGACCCAGAGAGTTTTAAGCTAACTGATTATCGTTAGTTTTTCGTTTGAGAATATGGAATGATTTTTACGTTCATGAAAAGAAAAAAAAAAGAAAAATTGTTTATCGAAGTTGGATCAAAGCCAGAATGGAATTAAAATAAAATGCTTTACATTTTAATATAAGAAAAAGATTTTATAATTTTCAACGTTACTTTTAATATCTAAAATTATTAAAATAAATACAGCCTTTTTAGGAATTTAAAAATATAAAAAAAAAATAATGCGTTTTTTTTTTTTTTTTTTTTTTTTAAGGGATGAATATTAGGAAGTTTTTATAATTTAAAGATAAAGAAGCCATTTATTGAACTAACTAGCAGCAATTAATATATTGAATTTAGATATGAAGTTTTTGGAATAAATAGAGTTAAACCACATTAATAAACGCAGGAAATAAATATTATAGAGTAATTAAGAATAGGATGGGATAAAAATAATTTAACGTATCGCGATAAATTTTAAATTTTGTTACATATATATATATATATAGCTTAATTTATTTTTTAATTACGAAAAGGCATTGTAGTAATAAATTATTTTTGCATTTGTCTAAATTTTGTCATAACAATTTTTAATTGCTGGCTAATAAAATAAATACTTGGCTGGTAAAATTTTCTGAAAATTCCCCGTCTCTGGCTGATGGGTGTCGATTAACCGAGTATATCGTGAAATCGAGAGTCGGACTACTGTATGAAATTAAAAGCCAAGCAATGTATTAAATTAAAATAGTGAGCATACTCTACTGTATTAAATTAATAGCCAAATAAACTGTAATATGTTTTTTTGATGAAACTGGTTATACTATTTTTACGAAATCGAAAATTTACATCATATTTTTTGAAAAACTATATGAAAAGACACAGAAAAAGAAAATACCCATATATAAATCAAAATTCAATCATTTTATCAATAATGAAATAAAGAAACCTTACATTTCATTGCGACATACAGCATCGGGCGAAAAATAAAGTCCCACAATGGTGAAATAAGGCGAAATGGATATATTTGAAAAGGTGAGAAACCTTTTTTATCACGTACTTTCGAAAAAGAAACATATTTACTTTTGGCACAAAAGACCCGGCTATCAAGAGAATGCTTCTATGGATTCCCATGTTTGGACATCGTAGAAACACAAATGTTTTCAATTCCATTCGGATATTGTTTGTTTCAATCTTTCTTAGAAAAGTATTTCTTCGTTATGCTATGAGTTAAACGATGTGTGTCGTCATACCTAATATATATATGTTTCTGAGAATTAATGAAAAATGAGTTACAATTTGTTTCCCTTTTTCAACACTTTCCAAACTAGTTGAAAAGTGTTCATTAGTCCAACCTAGTTGAAAAGTGTTCATTAATTCGGTTTGTCTGGCGATCTGTCCGCGTTCTAACTCTCATAAATATACTCGGATTGCCCTGTAATTAATATTGAGGTTTACCATGGGATGGCATATACGGTATTGAAATTGCAGTGTGTAGCATTTATAGTTCGTTTATAGGGGCACTCAAAAGAATTCCATTTCATTATGGTATGTGTAGAAAAATCGTTTGCAGTGTATTTTAATAATGTTACACTCAGGGCATAATTTCTAAGAAAAAAAGTACCGGAGCCCTAATATTCTGCTGTACCAACACCCGTAGCTTAACCCTCCGTCGCTACTCCAATCTGCATATTTATATTTTTTACATTATTTTCAAATTTTAAAGCATTGTTTTTATATTTAACTAAATAAAAATTTTAAATACATCTATCTGTGTATATACTTAGCTATCAACTATTCCACTTTTTATTTATTACTACTTCCAAATAGAAACCTTTGCCTAAACTTAATGTTATTTAATCGCTAAATTCTGCGATTAAAAAATCTCAGTATTATGGTTCGGAAATAGTGTTAACACAAAAAATGAAAAGTTCGCAGGTATGCAGAATAGAAAAAGATTATTTCTGTTTACTCTCTATTCTGATCAAAATAGCATTACAATGATTTGAAATGTAATTTCGGATTCGATTTTTGAAGCGTTATCGCACTGGGCTCCGGAGCGCAGTGTTTATGAGCTCCGGTGAATTCTGGCCAATATTTAAATACTTACTAAAAACAGAGAAGTACCGGAGCTGAACTCCAGTGGGCTCCGGCGCAAATTATGCCCTAGTTACACTATTTCAAACATATTGAAATTGATATACTTATTCACTGAGGTGTACTACAAGATGCTTACTGTAAAATAGGATGTGCATAGCATTTACAGGAACACACAAAAGCATTCAGTTGCAGTAGTGTATACGGACTGTGCGAACTTAGCGAGCGCACTGCCGTGCTACCAGATATGAGCGATAATCGCCGAAGTGTGTTTTGAATTGTGGTATGTGTTTAAATTTAACTAATTTTTTTTCCATATTACTAGGTTATTGCTGTAAAATTCAAAGCGATTTATTACTTTTATTTTTATTTCTTTCGACTTAGTATATTCTTTTCTTATTAAAAAAATTAAAATGAAATTAGTTTTATGCTATATAAATTTTAATCCAACCATTATCATCGAATCCAATAATCTATTATTATTATTTATCGATTACTTTATTCTTGTTATTATTATTTATTGATTATTTACTATTGTTATTATTATTGAGAACTTATATACATATATAAAGAAAGAATATTTTGATATACTTAAAATATGACATGATCAACTATTGTTGAAATCTAAAATACTAGAAAAAATTTATTATTTGAGAACTTATAAAATATTATGTCTTAGAGATATTGTTGTTGGACAACAACAACAACAACTGAAGATAGTTTTGATTACTGTATAGTAAAAAGCTTAATTATTTTTTAGGAATTATTAAAAGTACCATGGTAAATAAAATAAAAAAGTCTAAAAGGTGTGTAATGTCAAACTTGACAATTAATTTGATGATCAGTAACTCTGATGGGCAATTGGTGTAATATTCTGTGACTTTATGGACCTTAACTCCTCATTAAGGCGAGTCATTAAAAATTTGACCTTTGTTTGGTAAAATTTTTTGAACATTCAGAAAATGATTACATTTTGTTAAATTTTCAAGCGAAGTAGTATAAGGTATAGTAATTCATACTCCGTGAATGTGCAAAATTATATTTTTGGCATTATTGTTATTATTTATATTATTATTCTTATTGTTTATGCTGTTTTTATGCCTTATTATATACAGGCATCCCCCGACTTACGTAATTAATGCGTTCCGCAGACTTTTACGTAACTCGAATTTTACGTTAGTCGAATGTGTAATTTGCTTAAGTAAAATTTCGTAAGAAACTGTAATATTTATTATATATATATATATATATATATATATATATATATATATATATATATATATGGATTATTTACACAGTATTAATTTTTAAATAAAGCATTATGCAGTAGTATTTACTCGGATATAAATTATACAAGTATGAAAAAAATATAAAGGTAAACTGAAAAAACACTTTTCAAATAAAAAATATCTTGTGGAATTTTGGATTTATAAATTTAACATTGATAGAGTGATTTATAATAATTTTGAGATCACTTCAAATAACTATAAAAATAAGAAATAATTAAAGAGGACTGACTTACCACTTCTCCACGAATTTTCGATGGCAAGACAAATGAATAGTACTCACAAAATAAAATAATTCTTGATAAGTACAAATTGTATTTATTAAGAATTAGATAACAACAATGAATAACGAACAATAAATATTCGTTATTATGATAATACTGTATATTCCCAACAAAAATATAACTCTCTAATACATAAAACTATATTATAAGAGTTATAATTTTTATCTACATATTTTATTTATAAAATAATTATCAAAATTATGCAAACGCGTATCAAATGCGCTAGTTAGTTCATAAATGTAATTTTCAAAAAAATTTTACGTAACTGCGAATTTACGTAAGTCGGGGGATGCTTGTACTTGCAAATTGTAAGTATTTGATGTATAATTATACTTTTGTATTATCTCTAAAGCATTCTCTACTGCTTCGTGTTTTAGGGGGTAATTAATTTTTTTTACGGTATTTTTTTTTAAAACTTTGCTAGATTTCTTAGTTAATTAAGCAGATCTTAAAGATCACTTTTATGCATTTCCTGACAGCAATTTTGTAACCTAAACTCGTGTTTCTGTCCCCTTTTATGAACTTGTAGGTCATAGGATCTCCAAAATTCATCCTTTTTTGGGGAGGGGGGATATATTATAAAATTTAAATGTGTGTGCTTCATTAAATTTATTCCAGAAAAAATTTCTCTTCTAAATTTATTCTACAACCTTAAATATTCAATTATTTCCTATCTTAAATAATATTCCTTTTATTTTATTTATCTAAATCTCTTTCTATTTAAAATGTGTAATTTAATATTTTATTCCCCTTCAAAATATTCTAAAAAACACTTCTCGTAATTATTTTTCTTCAAAAACCTTTTTCTTTCTCAATTCTTAGTTGCCAGTATTTTATTCTATTTAGAATTAACATGTCGTACCACTTTTCTTTTTTATTTCGTTCTAAAAATCTATTCTCACGCCTTTTACTGGGAATTGAATCACTCCAATTTCCTGCCGAGACTAAAACAGAGTCCGGACCTATTTCGCCACTCTCATTGGCTGCCTCATTCGTCGCATTGCTGTAGAAACACTTGCGCCGTTCTGATATTTAACCGAGAGACACGAGTTAGGAGCTCATATTTGTGTGCGTTTTCGGTTGTCTACAAAAAACCTGCTGGTGGGAAGTAATACGACTGGATATATTCGAATGTGCGATTTTACATAACTAATACAATGTAGTTGAGCGATTAAATCGGTGTTTTTCTCATGTGGAGGCTGTTTTATTTTGTAAGACATTCAAGCTCCATAATAAATGATGTTATCTAGTGACAAGTAATTGTTATATTTTGAGTAGGGAAATTCCAATACTTCGAACACCATTACGTACGGTTCAATACTTACGACTGCTAATTTACTATGATAATATGGTTGTATTCAATTGTCGACGAGTTGGAGTTCAGTACTGGAAAATCATCACATTATATATATATATATATATATCTTTGAATTTCAAAAAACATATCAAGTTCTTGTAAAATTCTAATTAAATCCCCAAAGAGACAACTAATAATAATGTGTAGACAGAATACCACACAGTTAATAAATCAACAAGTGCAATCATAATTTTACCATAGCTTGTGCTTCAATGGTAAATGGCTAAAAATACTGAAAATATGAAGATTATTTAAAAAGAGAGAGAGAGAAAAAGAAAAAATATATATAATAAACCATAAAATGTTAATAATTTGGAGTTGATATCAAGAGAACACAAATGGATCAAGAAATGAAACATGAACTAAATACAATGGAAAACTGGACAACAAGAGATTTAAATTATAATTGGATATGACAAAACACGTATAGATATAATCTTCAGCCTGCATGTACCCATACGTGTTTTAAAAAATAATTCAGTATTTCATAATTATACTGGCATATATGCTACGATCAGTATAATCATCCAGGATGGATACGACAATACACGTGTAGGTATAATCTTCAGCCTGGATGTACCCACACGTGTTTTAAAAAATAATTCAGTATTTCATAATTATACTGGATATATATATATATATATATACATATATATATATATATAAATCATTGAGTTTGTGTTATTGTGAATCTTGATGCATAGATGGGTATTATTTAATTTTTTTATCACACACACACACATATATGTGTGTGTGTGTGTGTGATAAAAAAATTAAATAATACCCATCTATGCATCAAGATTCACAATAACACAAACTCAATGATTTAATTAATAGATACGTGATATCGCAAGATTATTACGAGACTCTAAAAGATAAAAGGAGAGCGAGAAATACCGTTGTTCCATAGTTTGTAGCCAAGTATGGCGGTCTATAATCGGATATATATGTATAATAAAGGATTAGAAGTGTAATTCTAGGTGAATTACTGTTATATACAAATCTATACTAATAAAATAAAGTTTCGCACTGTGTGTGTGTTTGTCTGTCTGCGATTGCTACCAAAATCTAGCCCACCTAGAAGTCTGAAAACTTCGGTGTGGATAGTCCACGGTCTGTCCATGTGCACCTGAGTCTCAGAATTTTAATACTTTGAAAAATGACAAAAATATTAATTAAAAACTGATCAATAACTCATCTCTTTTTTGCGAGCCTGCTTTCAGAACTCGCACATGCCCAGAACCCGATTTTGCACATCGTACGAGAATGAAGAACCATTTCATTTGCATGAAGAATGCGTTTATTTCGCAATTCTGTTTTAAATTATATCGACTAAACCCGTTTGGTTTATTTAAAATCGAAAAGCATATTCTGAAAGATCGCACTCTTACGTCTCCAATGCCGTAATCAATTCGAAAAAAAAAATTATGTTAACACTTTGAAAAACATTTTTTGAAAAATTGTCATTTTCCCGGGCTTAAGTTTTCTCCCTTACGCCAACACCCCTCAATAGCACAATTTTAGAGATACAGACAAACCAAACACATGCTTTTTAAGCTGAAACCTTCTTCTAATAGGCGGTATAATTATTTTTTTAATACGGATTTTAACCCTTTGAAAAACACAAGCGAACGCACGTCATTTCGCGCCTCACAAGAAGAGGTTTCTTTTCTTACGCTAAAAGTTACTAAATGTTCGTTTTTCGACACAATCTTTTTAGAACATCTCGGTAGACCAAATTTACATCACCTACAATAATTTCGAAGCGTTCGGATGAGAACAAGTATTTTTTTAAAATTAAAATCTGAGATATTTTCGGCGAGAACACATAATAACGGGATGTATTCCGAGGTCACGCTCGGCTTCTGGTAACGTTTTCAGTATTTAAAATGCATATATTTTCACATAATTTTATAGAAGAATTGGAAACAGTTATATTTATAAACGATTAAAATTTCAGAGAGATCGGACCACGAATACTATTTTTGTTTATGTTAACGGACCCGACGCGAAAAGAAAACATATTTATTTTACAACCAGATAACAATATTTCTGACGTAAAACCGTTATATTTATGGCCATTGAAAATTTCAAAGGGCTTGGACAAGAAAAGCTATTTTTTTAACTATATAATGATCGTACTTGAAAAAAGAAGTAAATGTTTGTTTACGATTTTGTCATTAAGGATATAAATTCATAGGGGTAAATTATACAAATTTGGGTTTCATTTAAAGTTTTATCACGGGCCTGGGCAACGCTGGGCGGGACAGCTAGTATGTTATATTGTTGAGTAGGGCCATCACTGAATTATTTGGTTAAGTATGTAATAAATCTGTTTAAAACTCAGATGGAAGAGCTATAATAATCATTTCGTAATTATAAGCCAAGTAGATATTTAAGTAACTGTGGGACTATAAATAAGAATTCCTACAACATATATATATATATATATATATATATATATATATATATATTCATAAAATAAAGTTTCGCTCTGCGTGTGTCTGACTGTCTGTTTGTCTGCGATGGCTAGCAAAATCTAGCGTAGGGGAACTGGGGGATGGATGGGGCATTCTCAATATTTCAGGCAATATTTTTTTTTTTTAGTTGCTTCCTATCCTCATAGACGACACTATCATAGTGTGCTTCAGAACCAAAAGCAAGACCACATGGCTGTTTTCAATTTCCTTCAAAGTTGCATTTCCTGAAAACTTTGCTTAAAAGTAATTTTTTATATTTGAAGTTGTTTACATATTTTATGCATTATAAACAATTAAGATATGTTATAGTTATTTATTATTTCAAGGCTCAATATTGGTAATTAAAATGAATAAATATTAACCATTGTGACAAAATAATTTCTGAGACAAAATGGCTGACAATTGAATATATGTATCATGGGGATGATTGGGACTCCTTCATTCATTTTAATTACCAATATTGAGCCTTGAAATAATAAATAACTATAACATATCTTAATTGTTTATAATGCATAAAATATGTAAGGATACTGATACCTAGAGGATGCTGAATTTTTTTTTTAACTAAATAATATTTTATAAGTTGATATTTAAAATTTCCTCCTCATTGTATCCGTCGCGTCGTTGTATCCATTTGTATCCGTCGCGTCGTTGTATCCATTTGTATCCGTCGCGTCGTCTTCAGCCCTGATTGGATGTTTCTGTTTATGGGCCTTTAAAGGCAAAGCTGAGATAAATCCAAGATGATTGGCTGACAAATAATTCTGGAGAGCATATCACAATTTATAAACTCTCTGCTTTTGCCAAGGAGGCATTTTAGTCAGCTTTTAGTACTAGCAACATAAACATAACCAGTGGTTTTAGGAAAACTGTCATTTTCCTTTTTAACAGCAATACATTCACTGAAACTGATTTTATACCAGCTTATGCGACTGACACACCACATTTAGAACATTTTAGACAGACCAAATTTATTGTGTTACTGATATTTGCACATGCGTGCAACTTTAACTTTGTAATTCATTAAAATTTCAGTTAAAATATATAATATAATATACAGTTTTAAATGCATAATTAACTGTGTTTTCACTTCTTAGATTACTAACACTGATATATAACAGCGCCATATCAGATCATATATTACAAATATAATTACATATAAGTTTATAATTATAAATTTTAATTTGGTATCATTGAATACAGAGAGGAAAATATCTGTGTCCCATCCATCCCTGCTGTGGGGATGGTTGGGACAGAGAGGAACCTTTTTTAATTTCATAATATATTTCTGTATAATAATAATCTTGAATAAATACGGTGCATCAAATGTAGACAAACACC
Source organism: Maratus michaelseni (assembly GCA_963931845.1). Classification (NCBI taxonomy): domain Eukaryota; kingdom Metazoa; phylum Arthropoda; class Arachnida; order Araneae; family Salticidae; genus Maratus; species Maratus michaelseni. The sequence goes on from OZ007594.1 coordinate 76,259,307, forward strand.
TAATGCATGAAATGCGATATATATAATATTAATAATAACTTACATAAAATATTTAAAAAAAATATTTTTGTGAAAATGTCCCATTCATCCCCTATCTCCCCTACTCAGAAGCCTGAAAATTTAGCTTTAGGTAGTCCAAGTCCTGATCTGATGCACCTGGAACTCAGAATTTTAATATTTTGATAATTACCCAAGATATTAATTAGAATATCATTAAACATAGCATTGGAAATTCCATCTTTTTTTTTTTTTTCAAAATGGCTAAAGAAAAGAACTGGCGCGTTTGATTTGCAAGCGGAAATGAACGAATTCGAAATTTATTTAATAATTAGCGAAATTTCAGAAAATTAATTAAGATACCGATTTGAAAATTTCTGAGCATATGTAGAAAAATTTTCTGCATCCGACAATGCAATTTTTGAAAAATTCGGCAGGTAATTCTTTTTTTAATTTTTGCAAAAAAATGTCCAAATCAGACGGCGCCAGGGAAGGAAAAAACAAAACAACAACAACAACAACAACAACAACAAAAAACGAGAAAGCTTCAGACAGGGCCCTGTCTGAAGCTTTCTCGTTTTTTTTTAATGAAAGCCGATCCGGATCGGCTTTCATTAAAAACTGAACTACAAAGAGACATGTTTCTCTCGCCGATCCCTCCATTTAGTTTGCAAAAATCAAAGGAAATAATTGCCAATCTTTACTAATGAACAAAAATTAAGATAACTATAACCAATTAAGAATAGATTTGAATTTGAGGATCGGAAGGGGAGCCATCTGGCGGCTATTTTAGCGTAGCGTCTTCATTATGTTCTAATTATCAGAAAAATATAATTATTTTTTTAATGATCGCGTTAATGTAGGGGAAGGTGGTTTTCTTGAACAAACTATTCGTTATATTTGTGGGTAGGGGGAGGGAGGGGGTTAAAGCCTTGCTCTGATTTACAATAAACAAATTCCATTGAAGAAATTTAACATTCTTAGCTTCTCCCGTAGCGTTTTATAAATATTATATATAGAGAATAACGGAAATTTCAAATGACTATGCTCCTAAAATTTATGCTCCTAATAAAAGTACACAACCCGTAATTAGTTGATGCATACCAACAATCAAAGTTGTTGTTGAGCACTTGACCAAGCGCCCCTGGCGGGCAATCCTACAAGTTTTTTTTTTCTCTAACTGTGCATTCTAATCTCGGGTTCTATGGGCCCGATAACAACGCGATTTGGATGATTCGACTTGTGTTTTCGTTCGAATTGCAGATTTTAGTTCCACCTTCCACCGCCAGGGGCCGTATTATTTTCTTGAGTTCTATGGACCCGAATTAGACGGGAATTGGTTCATTCAACTCCCTTGATACAACGGGTAACCGTGTCGGATGTTCGTATAGAACAAATTGCGCCCCTGGCGGCAGAAAAAAGAACTAAAGAATTTTGAAGCACGACTGCTATGCGGTGCCGGAGGCAGCTGGGACACGTGTTGGACTTTCGTTCAGAAGGTGGTTTGTTTAGAACAGGTTGTGCCCCCTGTCAGCCGAAAGTGGAACTAAAAGATTTTGCAGTGCGTGCTCCGCACACCCACCATACGGTGTCGGAGGTTCGTTTATATCAGAATGCGCCCCGTATCGGCGGAAAGTGGAAATAAAGGATTTTCAGTCGCGTGCGCAGCACTTTTAAATAAGTAATTTCATACAAAATCGGGTTAAACATATAAAATCATACAAACTTTAGGTTTGTTTAATTTTATTATCACGGTCCCAGGCAACGCCGGCGGGTCAGCTAGTATACTAATAAAAGAAAGTTTCTCTCTGTGTGTCTCTCCGTCTGCGATGGCCAGCGAAATCTAGCGCACCTATAAGTCTGGAAATTTAGATTTAGGTAGTTCTCAAGGCTTGATATGATGCACCTGGGACTCAGAATTTTAATATTTTGATAATTACCCAAGATATTAATTAGAATCTCTTTAAACATTACATAAAAAATGCCATCTTTTTTATCAAAAAAAAAAAAAAAAAAAAAAAAAAGAAAGAAAGAAAGAAAGAAAGAAAAGAAAAGAACACCTGTTCTGGATTTGCAAGCAGAAATGAATGAATTGGAAATGTATTTACTAATTAGCTAATTTTAAGAAAACTAATTAAGATATCGATTTGAAATTTTCTGAGCATATGTAGAAAAATGTTCTGCATCTGACAATGCAATTTTTGTAAAATTCGGCCAGTAATTATTCTTAATTTTTGCAAAAATCTGGCGGCGTTAGTAAAAAAAATCCGAGAAAGTTTCAGACAGGAGTCGGCTTTCATTAAAAACTGAACTACAAAGAGAACCGTTTCTCTGGCCGATCCCTCCATTTACTTTGCTAAGTATATGCTAAAAGCTTAATTGTACTATAGTACACTTTACACACTTTATTCTTGAATAAATTCAATAATGAAAGGGGGGGGGGGGAAATCACACTATATTCCATTAACTAAGTTTTTTTTTTTTAAAGTCAGTTTTAAAGGTAAATGTACACTGGTTAATTTGATATGTTTGTTTTTTTCGTATTTCGATACGCAGATTTTTATAAATTGCAGAGAAAACGAAAATCGTGCAATAATTGTTCAGAACGTAATTTTTGTAAAACGGTTAATATTAATATTTTCTAAAACCAAGACGTTATTTTAAAGTAAAATGTATGCAAATTAAGTGGGTATTTTTTGTTTTTTCGTATTTCAATTAAAAATAGCAGATGCAGATTTTTAAAAATTGCAGAGAAAACAAAAATAGCTGAAACTGCTTTAGGATTTTCTTTCTTTCTTTTTTTTGAAAGGGTTGATATTAATATTTTTAAAAACAGATAACACCGTTAGAATCGGAAAGATACCCAGATTAAGTGGGTATTTTTTCTTTTTTTCGTAATTTGAATAGGAAGGCAGATGCAGACTTGTAAAGACGTGGAAGAAAAAAACACATGAAATAGACATTTCAAAAATAATTTTGTTGAAAGGTTTAATATTAATGCTTATTTTTAATGGATTGCACCATTAGAATGGGAAAAGTACCAATGTTTAGTGTTTTTTTTTTTTGATATTTTATTAAGAAAAGCCAATGCGGGCTCATGAAAAATAAGAGCCAACCACCTCATCTCATATCCTCTTTGCTTTGAGATCTGTGGAAAGCTTCAGAACAGAGTTTTTTACTGGACTGCTGCGACTTTTACTCTATGGAACCTTGTTAATTATAGGGTATAATTAATTTATTGGCTAAATATCAAAAAATGAAAAATCTGAGCCTCAAATGTATTTGGACCTGCCTTGGACTATCCCCATCCAAATTTTGAGACCTCTATGTGCGGCAGATTTTCCTAGCCATTGTTTACACATACACACACACACACAGACACACATTTTTCTTTTATTAGTATAGATAGTTACATATTATATATTATTTCCTTTTTTTAAATCATTACTAAACACAAAAATACATTTTTTTTTTTAAAAATTCAAATCATGCTCTTTTATACTGAACTCAAAAGTAATACATACTGTTGTTAAGATTGTACATTTTTGATAAAAACTTGCTTCATGAATGGAAAGAATCATGATATTTATTCATTAATTTTTAATAATGTGCTTTTAACTTACAACTCATAATTTACTAAAATTGGATAATTTTTTTTCTAGGAGTTTTTACCACAGTGGAAAAAAAAAACAGACAAATCTGATTAATAGCTATTTTATGCCAAATATACTTACACATTTTACCTCCTTTCTTGCTTGCAGCTTATGAATTAAATATTTTGATAAGAGATGTGTGTGATTGCAGTACTTGAATTATTGAAGATTTAAAATAAACTGCATTTTAAAAATTAAAAATATGGTATATCATCAAATTTACAAAGGGTTAGTAATGACGTCATTTATAAAAGACTTAGTGATCTAAGGTTTAAGCATATAATATAGCATCATGTATTAGAATAACCACCTTCACTTACTCGAGGACAGGTTAAAAGAAAAAATAGGAATGAATAATAACAGAGTTAATTTATTTTTGAATGACACAAACAAGCCAAAGTTTCAGTTAGTGTTGAAAATTTCTGAGCTATGTGAGATTTGTAGGAAATCACATTTCATCAATCAAATCATCTTAATGTGAAAGTTAAGCAAAACTTTTTCTTTGGCGATTTTTTTTTTTTTTTTTTCAAAAGTAAAGGGTGTAAAAATTATTTAAGGGAATAAATTTTGTGCGTAAATACAGTATTAAACAATGAGAAGTTTTAAACAATTTCTTGAAAATAAGTGTACGAACTAGAATGTTTAGAAAAAAATTGCTCGAGTCTAAAACTTTCTTTTTTTCATACACGTAAAAGTGTTGGAATGGTAGAAATGATTTTGATCTTTGGGCATAGATTATAAATATTGCATGTTGATGTCTTGTGAATAAATTTTTTTTTAAATATTATAGTCAATCAAAATGATAATTATTAGAAAAACAGATTAGTACCAAAAATATCGACAAAACATACATTGAATAGATACTTTAATAATAAATATAAGATGCAGCTAACTTTAATTCACAAAACTAAGAAATGTTTTTGAGCAAATAAAATACAATAATTTATTTACAACAGACCAATCTTTTTACATTTATAAGCATGTAATTTAATCATCATCTATTGCTGCATTCAGCTACTTTTTTCAACAATTCCTTTTGTCTATGTAACTGTTCAGATTCAGCAGCTCCACCAATACATGCTCCATTAATAAAAACACGAGGAACCTAAGAGTGTAATAAAACACATATTTAGAATGGAAACTCATAAAGAAAAAACAATAGGTTATTATTTTACACAGTTAGGGTAAAGAGTTATAAAGGATTACGTAATTTTGTCATGTCTGTTTATTACTTCTTCCTTTATTTTTATCTTTTGAATGTACAATCTGACAAAAAATAAAAAATAAATAAAATAAATAAATAAATAACACTTCATATATTTTAATCACCAAATTATCCCCAGGGGAAAAAATAGCCATTTGACTGTAAATAATGTTTTATTTCAACTTGTTACAAAAATAACTTTAAAGGGCCGTAATTGTACCAAACTTCGAAATGTTCAATACAAACACATAATTTTCACATCATATTTAGCTTTTTCAGTCAATTTTACCAGAAGATACCAAAAAGGAAGTCCTTCAGTCAAGTAGTTTAGGAAATATGAAGTTTAAAATTTAGAACTCCCAACATTAAATTCATTTGTAGCCATTGCATAACAGATTGTAATGCGAGTAATTTTTAAACATAACACAAAAAATACTTGGCAGAATAAACTGTATTTATGGATTCGCATATTTGAAGTTTCTATAGTCTATACAAAATTAAGAGAGAAAACAAGTAAATAAAAGCATGCACAAATTAGCAGCTTTTGTAATGCTACAATCAATGCCAGCCAAGCCTTGATCATTGCTAAAGTAATGATCTTAACCCTACATAAAAATAATATAATTTGTCAAAATTAATGTATCAATTAAATTTTGCTTAGTTAAATTAAAAAAAATAAAATATTTGTCAACAAATTTTTCTAATTTTTTTTTTTTAAACAAACATTTATTAATTTATTTGTATAAAATCACCAAATAAGCAAATAAAGTGCAAAACTGAAATTCCATGGCATAAATTGGCAATGCTTATGTTTATTTAAATTCTCTCTTAATTTTAAATGAACTATGTAAACTTATTTCTGTTAAAAAATTCATAGGTTACATTCATATATATATATATATATATATATATATATATTTCTTGGGGGGGGGGGGGGGAGGGATTTATTTAAAATATACAATATATATTTAACCTTTAAAAGACAAAACAACTTTAATTAATTTGACAAAAAACATGAATTTTTTAACAGAAATCAAGTTTGAGAAGCTTCGAATATGTGAATTCAAAGTTACAGCTCATTCTGCCACCTAGTTTTTGAATTATGCTTAAAAAATTACCATCAATGCAATCTGTTTCGCAATGACTAGAGGTGAATTTAAGGTTAGAAGTTCCATTCTTTAAACCTTTATAATTCATAAACTATTTGATCTAATGACTTCCTGCTTGATACAAAAAAAGACATATATTATGTAAAAATTAGGTGTTCTTATTAAGTTTAATACTATTGCATCATGAAGATTACCAAGCCTTGCTATTAATTTGCTTGCCAAGTCTTGCTAGCATAAAAATAAGTTATTAAGCTTATTTTTATAATGTAAAGTGGAAGAAGACATTATTTCCAGTTGAATAACCCTGTTTCTTTTCTTTTCTTTTTTTTTTAAATATATAATTTTGGTTTTAATAAAACCAGGAATCATCATTTTGAATTAAAAAAAATAATTTATTATGGAAAAAAAAAAAAAAAAAAGATTTTACAATTCTTACTATTTTGTTTTAGTTGTGGTTTTAGGTTTGCTCTGTTGCATGATGATAAATGCTGCCAAAATTGGTAATTAATCACTGGCAGGGTTGGAAAAAAACATGTTTTTTTCTAAAAGAAACAAAAAACGTGTTTTTTTTGTTTAAAACATGTTTTAAACGTTTAAAATGTTTTTTTCTCATTCAACAGCACAATTTTGATTAAAGCGAGCAAAAATTAATAAATTAAATATAAAGAATGAAAATATTTTCAAAAAACAGTAAGGAAGAAAAAAATTATATAATAAATACCAAACATTAATTAACAATTAATTTTTTTTTCTAAACTAAAACAATTAATTATTAAGTTCTTTAAAAATAGTAACAAATTTGGCAGCCTTATCAACACCTAACCAGTTTCTAGTTTTGCTCTGCATAAAGCCAAAAGTAGAAAACACTCTGTCTAAGCCAGCAGTAGAGCATACAGCTGCATGTAATTGATTTATGATCTGCATGACATTTTTATTGACGTGTTTTTCAAGGCTTATCCACCAAGATAAAGGTGTTATTTCTACAAAATTGTCCACTTTATTTGAATCTTGAGTAGTAAATTTATGATTGGTAACTGACATTTTTTTTTTTTTTTTGCATCATATTATTAACAGCATCAAACATATAACTGGAGAATGGAGCTGACTTAGCTTTATAGTTTATAATTATTGGAATTAATTCAGGACATAATTCGGCTGCAAGGTTCATGCCTTTTTCCGTCTCATCAATTGTAAGTGATTCTTCTTTAAAGCGTGGATCAGTAATGTTTGCCAAGAAATGTGCAGGTGTCATGGCCATTTCATATCTGTCTTCAATGGCTTTTTCAATTTTTTTAAATTTTGTAATCATGGTAAGATTACTAGCAGCACATATTTCTGTTTTTTTTAAAAAAATCTTTCCAACCGGTAAAATCCGGTACAATCACTAATCTCTCCATTAGTGATTGCACTACATCACTAATAGTACAATTATCTCTCTGAGCTTTGTCACATGCAACTGCAATAGGTTAGAGCCTTTGTATGTAATCTTCAACATTTCTTTTTAACCTCAAGTCTATGACTTTCTTAGAAATATCAGATTTGATTTTCTCTCGATTATCTTCACAGACTTTCAAAATTTTTTCCAATTGCTTATATAAGACTCCATTGCATCCAACATGGAATTCCACCTGACATCTGATGATAACTCAAGCTTTTTAGCACCTGTTTTCCAAAGCTTTGCAGAAGCAAAATGATTATTTCGAAAACATTTAACAATATCAACAACTTGAGCTTTGATATTGGAGATTTTAAAGCTAGACGATTTAAGACATGAGTTGGATACCCGTAAGTTAAATTATTCATATTATTCCTGCAAGTCTTTTTAAGATAATTTCTCATCTTCATAACATTGGCAGCATTGTCTATTACAAAGCTGCCAATAAGACAACCATAGCATTCCTCTACTTTATTTATAGCAATACTTGCAAGCTCACAAAGATAATTAAATTCATGAGAATGGCCAAATGTATCAAGAGTATAAATAGGATAACACCTTAAAAAAAGTAAATCCATAAAGGGTATGCATGCTATATCTCTAATTTTGTTGCAGTTTCTGTTTGTACACACTTTTTGATAACACAAAAATAACAGGGAGACAAATTATGTATAAAAAAAGTTGTTCACTATTTTCCATTATTGGAGTATAACACAATATAATAAAAAAATTAAAAATGATAAAGTTAAATGAAACCTTCACAAAAATAAACTATTCTACTACTAGTTAAACTAAACACTAATTGTTCTCAATTTCTGCTCATTTTAAAGAAAACAGCAATAGCCGAAATTGCGTAATCATGGTATTACACAAAGTTGAGCAACACAATTATAAAAAGATGACTGCTGACTTCTTGTTTTTAGACAGAAATACCTCAAAAATTAAAGATAGCAGTTAGTACAAAAATGAGATAGTAGAGAAACAGAAATGCATGTTTCTAGATAATCCATTCTTTATAAAAAATTTTACAACACTGAAATACTGTTAGTTTTTGAAAATTAGGTTATTAATATTAATATATTATAGAACTTTAATTTTGATATTATAAAAAAACATAATTGAGGTATTTAAAAAAATAAATTGCATATTTTCAATTTTAAAGGAAATAAATTTACTTTAAATACTTAATTAAAATTAACTGATTTATAATTTTAATAAAATTTGAATGTCTTTTAGTGTATAGAGCTAACAGAAATTTTTAATACAATTTTAATCGGTAAATTTTAATTTGTGAATTGTCACATCCTGACATTATAAACAATAAACATGTTTTAAACATTGTTTTAAATGTAATGTTTTAAACGTGTTTTAAACAAAATGTTTTAAACGTAACAACCCTGATCACTGGTAAACCTGACAAGTATCAAAACTAACTTAGTTCTTTGGCTAAATACCACATATTTCTATGTATAAGTCAACAATATGACTTATTAGTTCACAATTGCCCAAAATCAGAAACCTGAATATAAGCCAATGTTAAAAAAATAGGTGCTGAAAAAATTCAACGAACATAACTGCAGAACTTTTTAGTGCATAGCTAATAGCCAAAAAAAAAAGTGCTTTATTGAACTTTCCTATACAGTCTTCGTGTGCTGCCAAAATCTGTTCAACCTTGCTCTGCTCATCCATATAGTTTTTTGTTACCCGTGCCAAAGAAAACGTGCATTATCATTTAAAAAGCTGAAGGATTTTACTATGATCGAATCAAAGTAATGTCATTATTTCTGATTATTGTTTAAAGTTTATAGACACAAATGCTTAGAGCCCCATAATTGTGATTGTGATGACTGTATTTTTAAGAAAATTGCATTTTCATTTATTTCACTTGGGAGGCCCCATGATTAACATAATTTGTTATGAAAATGACTTGTTATTAAGCAAAAAATGGTATCTTGAGGACAAAGGAATTATAAAAGAGATTACAACAATATATACAAAGAAACAATACACATTTCAATGACAATAAAAGATTCCAGTTTGCACACTGTTGGTTGTAATTTTTTTCAGTAAAAAACTATTGCAGATATATTGTTGCTGGGTCATTATGTTAATGTTCATTTTAAAATTAGAAGTTACCAATGTTAGTGAATGTTTTGTTGCTCAGCTCAATTTTGTGTTGGTCCTGTATGCAAGTTTAAACAAAAATTCCACAAAGATTTTGGGAAAAGCTTCACAGATAAAAATCTAAATTGAAATATGACACATGGTAAATAATCACTGTAAATAAATAATTAAAAAAAACTTACTGTTCGAGCTCCAGTCATTTCTAATAAAGCCTCTTGGAGGTTTTTTCCCTCATTATGCTTGTCAAGTTCAACAACTTCAAATGAAATATCAGAGTCATTCAATAACTAAAAATTAAAAAATATATATTTTTTTGCAACAATATATCTCTTGTTTAAATAAATCAGATCAATTATTCAAATGCATTTGATGGAAATAAAACATTATGATAAAAGAATAATCACAATTGTTGATTTATAGGCAGTAAACCACTGAACATTTCAAACTTCAAAAATAGTTTGATAAGGAGATAGATTATTAAACAAATTTTATAAATTTACTATTAATCTGTAATACAGAGTTATTTAAAAGGGCTTAAGCTTCCATAACTGGGATCTATATCAAAGATTGGTGACAAATAAGAGATAATTGTCCTTTAAAGTGTAAGCAGTTACATATAATATTGTCAACATTATTAATAACCAAATGAAAGCAGCATTAATAAGCAAAATAATCATCAATTAATACATTTAATGTTTGTTTAAAATAAAAATCCCCCTGGTTACTTAAATATAGATGAAATGGCAGAGACTCATGGTATAAAAGTTTCTCCAAAAACAATACAATATTACCAGGGTTGTACAAATAAAGAGAGTAGGGTGGAAGAGGGCCACTGACACCAAAAATTTAGGGGCTCCAAAATTGTGAAATAATTTTATTTGCTATTCTTATTCCTTTTTTATTTGTTAAAATTATATACTGTTATTGCATTATTAAAAAAGATTTTAAATGGAAGAATTTTCTTCTGAAGACAGGAAAATTAATAAACTTTCTTAATTCTTTAATCTCCGAGGTAATTTTTCACTCTCTTTTGTTTGAATGTTAACGAGCCGTAACAAGCCCTTCCTGTGCCCTATAAAAGAATTTGCATATAGGCCCCTTAATTAATTAGGTTCGAGAAAAATAATAAAACAAATATATTAAAATAATTTTTAATTGTACCTTTATTTTAATTTTGCACTGTTTATTTTAATTGCACTTTTCTGACATTCATTTCCACAAATTTCTTAATTACATCATCATAATTAATATTTCATAAAAAAAATTGACAAAAGTGATTTTCGAAAATGAATTTTTTTCAAAGAGTTAATATTCATATTTTTTTAAATGGTTTGCAGTGTTGGAAAGTTAATTGAGCGTATATGTTGCTTAGTATTTTCTTTTTTGTGTATTTCAATTTTGGTTAATTTCATTTGTGACAGACATGACATCAGACAACTGTTTTGTCCAATTTGAAGTACTAAATATTAATTTATCTTAATAAATTTTGGTGTGCTGATATATATATGTACCCTATTTACAAATAATACAAAACTTTTAACCTAACAAAAAATAATGTGAATTAATAAGGTAAAAATATGCTGTGACAGACATGACAAAAAACAGACATGATTTTGAGGGACCTTTCATTATCACCCAATTGCTCTAAATTGGGACACAGTTGAAGTTCAGAAATTTTTGCTCGTGCAAACAAAGCTTTCTTCTGATATATAATTTAAAAAAAGTTCTGAAATTTAAATTAAATAAATAAATAAAAATTATTTAACAGCGTGACAGACATGACACGTGTGAAAATTCAAACTACCATTGCATATTCCTTTTTATATTTTAACGGTATTTTTCATAAATGATGTACAATGTTGTTTTTGATATATAATGTGTTACATTTTTAATAAAAAGTCTTAAAATAAAATTTTAAAATGGATAAAATCCCCAAAAATTCAGTAACATAGGAACTATAACTGCTAATACAATTTGCTCCTTTTTATATTTTGTACCAAACAACATGCATATTAGATTCAAATTTAAACATTACTTTCATTTTAACCAGCACTAAACATTTTATTTAATATTGTTCTTCTGTCATTTCTGTTATCAGCCCATCAAATTCTACATTATCAGACTTGGCAATGACCCACTGTCCACATTACTACAGTTTCAGATTTTCTGTTTTTTCCTGTGCTACAGTCTTTTCAACACATTTACCAGATCAGAAATTAAATAAAGTACCCTTTTCACAGTAAGATGTAAAATACTACACTGCATCAATATTAGCACAAACAATGTGCTCTTCTTGTTCCAGGCATTCTTTTTTATTTCATGACCATTAGTGATCCACATCTCATCCAGTAGTTTCTACTTGTATTTTCTTGTCTTACTCATGCAGGACATTTATTCCTGAACATATTTTTTTCTCAGCATCATTTTCAAATTCAAGAGGTATTCTGGGATCTGCCTTTCTGGCTCGACTAACTTCTCAAACACAGCACTTTATTATCCCACCTACATCATCAATACAGCCTTTGCCATTTGATATAGCTGAGAAATACCACATTGTGGATAACTTAGTTCATTGTCGTTGTAAAAATTGTATATTTTTGTTCAAAGTTTTCTGAAGTTCATCTGATTGGAATTCTATCAGTTGCACTCTAGGTGTTTTTCTGGAAAACTTTCTAGTATCAATTTATTAAACACTGTGACTGCATACTTATAATGGTTATAATCAGAGATCATGACATAAGGCTCAGAACTGACATCAGTAGCTTTGGCATTATCACGATAATATACCATAGTAATAGTGTAAAAGATGTATTCTGTTAATGTGCAGACTGAATTTTCATCCTGATAAGTGTGAGAGTCTGAGAGTAAATTTTTCTAAATTCAGCTTGAAAAGACAGTTTCCCATAGGTCAGATTCTGTTTTAAGTTCGTAAAGAATTTAGACTGTGTGCACTTTACATAAACATGCCACAAGAAATATGCATGCTGTTTCTCTAATAAATCTAACAATGCAACATGATTTTTGGTTTGTACGACTGTTTTATCTACTGATTTTGTCCATTGTTTAATATGAATTGAGAGTCAAGTTCACTTTCTTAAAGTCCTTCTACAAACTTCCTGTAGAGCTCAATGTCCTTATAAACACTGCATATTTTTGAAGCCTAAAAATATCACTTGGTATGAAATCAAAATAATTTTTGAGTTGAGTTGAGGTATTTACTAATGTTGCACAAAAAAGTGTTGCCACCAATAATGAGAAAAATTAAATTAAATGAAAATAAATTAAAAAAACTGATTGTGACAGACATGACAAACGTGACAGACATGACAAAATGTGACAGACATGACAATATTTAAACACTTATATTTCAGTTATTTTTCTGACTTTATTTTCCCTTTACATCATAATTTGTTTGTTGTGATATAGAGAAAGAGAAAATAAACTATAAGTATTTTATACTATATATTTTGTTTAAACTTAAAAAATATATGTTTTCTGTGACAGACATGACACGGCACTAACGTAAAAATGTCGGACTTCTAACAAAAAAATATAAAGTTTATTAATGGTAATTTTGGTGTTTTTTAGAAAGTAGTGAGTCAGTTTTCAAAATAAAATTTAAAAAAAATAAAATTTATGCAATGCTTGAATGCTTCAACTGATATCAAAGTTTGGATAATCAAAGCTGATATTTTGTTTCAAAGTAAGAAGTAAAAAGAAATTAACGGTAAAAAATTACTTTTTCATATATAATGTTTTTCTTGTTGTTTTCAATAGATTTGATATGTTTTCTATAAATTAAAATGAAAAAAAATTAAATTTGTTTAAATTTTAAAAAGGGTCTCTATGTCAAACTTCGCGTGAAATTAACCTTTTCAGAGTCGATGCATAATTTTGAAGTATGCCAAAACAAGCCAGCGAGGGGGGGGGGGGGGAGGTGGTCCATGTAATTTAGATGTTTAAAATAGTGTAGGAGTTAAAAATATAATGTTTCCTTAGCCATCTTTAAAATTTCATGAAAAAATATCGATCCTACTGGTAAAAGGACTCAAGACTTTTTTTTGTCACTTGGGCTTGTTCAGTAGTTGTTAATAAATATAACAGTTTTGCAGCCCATGTTAAAATTTTGTGAAAAAATATTGATATCTAGTTGTAAAAGAAATATGTTTTCTTCTCACTTTTTTCTTGTTTTCATGTCAGGTTGTTTAACATAACAAAAGAACAGTTCTCATCATCCGAAATTTTAATAGGTTATAAAAAGTATTTGAGCCCTCTAAAAAATTTTTATGAAAAAAAAACACATATTTAGTAGTGAAAACGTGAGTCCAAGCCGAGCAAAACACCCCGTTTCTTAGATGTTTCGCTGAAATTTTGTCAGATTTTATTTAAAAAAAAAAAAATTCTTTTATATAAAAAGATTATGTAGAAATACGGACATTTAGTCACTTTTAGTGTAGAAAAAAGAACCTACAGTAACAAATTTTTTTAAAAGAGCAAGATTCGTATTTTTAAAAACCCGATAGCACTGACGATTAGAAGATCATCTCCGCTTTAATAGCATGTTATTTGTTTATTGGTACCTAGCTAAAATTGCACTCTAGGCGGGTGTTGGCATAAGGAAGAAAATATTTACTGTGAAAATGACCCTTTTTGAAAACAAAATTTCAAAGATTTAACATCGAAATTTTTCAAGCTGTTTTTCTTTTGTCAGATTTTTTTTTTTTTAAATACTTTTCTTTTATATAAAAAGAAATGGGCTTATAAATAAAAAGAACGCTTGAAACTTAAAAGTACGAACAGTTTAGCTGGTGGAGGTAACAAAATGAAAAAAAACCAGCATTTAGTAAACACATATACCGGAAAACATAAGTATAGCAACTACATTGCTGTACTCACACTGTAACGTGTAACCTAACCTCAAGTTAGGCACATTGAAAATATCAGTCAGTTCTAGGTTCTAAGTAAGGCAAAATCTAATTGTCAAAATTGTGCAGTAGAAAGGCAGAAAATTTTGAAAATTAAAAATATAATTTCTAGAGAGCAATATTTTTGGGGCCCCTGTTTAGTTATGGCTAGGGTTGTAAAAAACCTGGGTTTTAAAAAACAAAAACCCAGCCCAGGCAGCTACCCACTACAACCCTGATTATGGAACTGCTTATAAGACTGGATGTATATGTAATATACTGTAAAACCTGTGAAAACAGAATCTCTAGTATAGGTACAGATTACCAAAATTTGGAAGGAGCCAGTGACTCCTAAACCCAAAGAATCCAGTGGCCATAATTGTAAAACAAACTCATAAAAACAATAGTGTTAATATGGGGTACAAAACTACACAAAAAAACTCAGGAATTCAAAGTGTAAAGTAATTTATTTAATATACACACATGTACAACAAAATTTGAATATTAATTAAGCTCAATATAAATCCTAAATCATGTACAGTCAGAAGATAAAGTTGGGCAAGATATGGTTTTAAAAAAATATATGTATAAGCTAAGTAATAATGATAGTGGGGACTGTTAGAAAAACAATATTTCTTATTTTGATTTTGCCATGCAAAAGTACATACAAAGAAAAATTTGAATGTGTGAGATTATTTTGACTATAAAAATCAAAACACACTTTAAACATATGTTTTTCTATAAGAAAAATAATTTTGTTATGTGTTTTGGTCTTATTCTTTATAAAATATCAAATTTTCACGATGGGGGACTGGGAATAGCAGAAATTTATCACTTTTAAATCACATGGCGACTTAAACACCGAAAGTTAGTGGCCACAGCAAAAAATTTGGTCGCTGCGTGCCGACTGGCGACCTTGAATCTGTACCTATAATCTCAAGGGGCCTAAAAAAAATTCTATTTTAAGCTGGTTTCTGTCTTAGCAGGTAGAATTTTCTTACGTCGTAACCATGAAATTATTTGTTGAAGAAAATTAGGTACTTCTCTATTATCCCGTAGACCATTTTTCATAACAAAAAACTATCGCCAAACTGTAAGATTAAACGCCAAAAATGCAGTCCCATTTACTTGATGTCAGAAGTATTATACGTGTTTGTTATTTCATCAAGTGGTTTTTAATGCAACATTTGCGTGTATTTTTCATTATGTTTTACTGATTTATTAGTTATTTCATTAATTAAAATAACAATTGTGTCCTTAAATTCTTATATTTTATTTATTTGAATATTCCAATGGCAACGTTCTCCCGTTTATTTGGCATTACAGTTTGGCGATAGTTTTTTGTTATGAAAAGTGGTTGACGGGATAATAGAGAAGTACTGAAAATTATAATTATACACAGGTTATTTATTAACAAATTTCACTGTACTTAATAGCCTATTCTGTATTTGTTTTACCTTTCAGTGAAAACAGTAGATGATTTCAAACTTTTCGCCGTATTTTTCTATTACAGTACTACCTGTCTTAAGTGGAAAACATTTCATGATTCTGTGAAATGATTTCAATACTATTATAAAGAAAATGCACCTGCTAAAATGAAAATCTCTTAAAAAAAAAAAACTAAAATAATAGTGAAAGAATATGGTGATGGTGTGTGTGTGTGTGTGGTGGTGGTGGGGTAAATAAATTATTCTTTTGCCACAGGTGCTTCACACAGCCCTGAAAATTATCAATATATGTAAAAGTCTTTAAAACATTCTACATTTCAAATTTGCAAATTTTTCGTTCTCAAATAAGGATTTCTCCCATTTCTGATTAATTTAAATGTACAAACTGGACACTTGTAGGCTGTCGAACATTGATGTAATAAAATTATATTGATTAAACAAGAAATAAGAAGTTTTTGAAACTTTTCTTTGTGCAATCATTAAACTGAACACTATACAGAAAAAAATAGTGATTATATATATATATATATATAATATATATATATATATATATTGAAATTATTTAGAATAGTTTGTTATTGAACGAAAAACATACCTTTTTAACTCGCTTGCAATATATGCAGTAAGTTTTTGAGAAAACCACTACACAGTTTTTATTTATTAAATCTTGAATGAGATTTTTTTCCGCTGTTAATATCATTTTCTGAGGAGCACCAGTTATATTACCCATTTGTAATACGTTCAGCGTAAAATTACAATGATAAAGATTTATATGAAATGGATTTAAATATTACATAATCTGAAACACTAGAATTTTTATACAAAAGACAAGTAAAAGTTATTCATCCAATGAATTTTCAGTAAAAGCACACAGACATGCATGCACACAGAGCTAAATTGTAAACAAACAAACAGTAAAAGTAGTAGTAATAGAAAGTAGCACCAGAGGTGCCAGTATAAAAATAATTTAAAATTTCAATTATAATTCATAAAACTCTCAATATTATTGTAAAAAGTTTTTATTTATTTATTTTCTTTTTAAAATTGAGATAATGACTCATATCAGAAATCTCATCAAATTATGGGAATTTTTTTGTACAATTAGTAACTTTAACTGTAATTTTGACTGTTGAACAAAATGTAAATAAACAAAGTCGGCGTCTCTGTTAGTATTGTTATCATTGAACATACCAATTAAACTGTAATTTTTATTGCGGTTCTTTAACTAATCCAAGGGATTATATAGGTGTTAGAATATATGTGTACTGATAAATAATAAAAGAAAGAAACTAGCTCAGTGCATGTTGTAGCTGCAATTTTCACTTTTTGCTCCTGATCACTATGAAGATGGCTTTTAAAAACGCTTTTGTCCTTTACATTATTTGTATTTATGCGAAATGTATTCCAGGTAATTATTTTTAATATTATTTTTCTTATAAATTACCTCACTTTATACCCTAGATAATAATGATAAATTAATATGTATATACCTGGAAAACTGTTCAGTTACATTTACTCAAGAAAAAAAATGCCCAATCTGTTTTTATTTGCCATGCTTCGTCATTGATTGTTGATATGGGAAATTTATTAATTCTCAGCGATTTTTTTCTTTTTGTGTGTGTGAAATTGAGTATAACTTTCCTTTACACCATGCATCTTCGGATAGAAGTAATATTCACAAATTACCAAGCAACAAATAATCAATGAAATATTTTTTTTTAATTATACAATTACATTTTTATAAAGAAAAAATATCTTTAAAAAAGGGATTATGATGTTTTAATATTTTATAGTTGGTTTAATATTTTATAGTTGGTATGCCTTAACTAATTTTTGGCTGCATCCTAGAGCAAGCGAGATACTTGGCGAGGTGATAAATCACTTATTCTTGAAAAAACACTCTGTACATTGTGGCTACGCCTACTTTAATTGTTTTTTTTTTTCAGATGATTGGGTTTCTTGTTTTTCTGATTATTGGATTTCTTAAAATAGGTGATTTATTGAGTTGAATGTTTTTTTTTTTTTTTTGCTGTTTATGGAAGGTGATGGGGATTGAAGGTAAGTTTCATTTGATGTATAGGAGGGTACTAATATTTTGTTATGCTTAAGAGGTTATTTTTTTAAAAATGAGTGTGGTTCTTTTTTTAAATGTTTAAGAGTTTTGTTTTATTAGATGATTTGATTAAAAGGTCGTATTTGTATCTTTGAATAATTAAAGAAGTTTAGGGATGAGTTTAATTTTCATCCTCTTGATTGAATAAGAACAAACTATAAAAGTAAGTGGATTTGTATTTATTTTATTTAATAAGTATTGTATTTTGTGCATAAGTAAAAGTGTTGTGCTTTGTGCATAAGTAAAAGTATTGTTTTTTGTGTATTATTAAGTAAAAGTATTGTGTTTTATGCATTCTAGAAATTGCTGCGCTGCAAGTTTACTGTATCCAATGTTCTTTTTTTGGTTTTCATGGGCGCAGCACTCATACATGCTTTATTGACTGCAGCTTTGACTAATTTCATACATTTTGAAGATTGCGAATAAAGAAATTTTAATGTATTGGGCTCAAAGATTAAAACTGAAGTGATTTTACTTTGTAAAAGTCGGAGTGAAATATGAAAAAATGCTAAAAATTGTTATAATTTTAAAAATTGTAGAGGACAAAATTTATTATAGTGGCTTAAAACATTGTAAGTAGAATTCTTTCAGGAATGTTAAAAATTGACTGTGGAATGTAAAAAAATTGTGTTAAAAATCCACAGTATTAGACTAAAGTTTGAAATTAAATTCCTTTTACGAATGTTAAAAAATCATTGTGAAATGCGATAAACAGACTTGTATAAACCAAAAACTTTCTGCGCACATAAATACTGAGTCAAAAACTTTCTGCAAATTAATTTAATGTTTAATAAAATTACGTGTTGTATTATTTTGACGATATAAATTAAAAACAGTAGTTTAAAATAATTACCATTTAAAATTAATTAATATTAATTAAAGAATAATTATTTTGGTTAAAAATAATAATACAGTTAAAAATACATGGTAGGAAGAGCTGAATTCTTATCAATTATTTTCTCAATGCATTTAGAAACAACCCAATCCTTAATATTTTGACCTCTTTGTAAGTGTCTGTAATGTCACAACAATGTTTTGCATCGTTAAATTTTGAACTGTGCGCAAACAGCAAATAAATCGTACATAAAATTGGAGGATATTATAAATTTTTTAATATTAAAAAAAAAAAAAAAAAAAAATTCTGCAAAGTTCCGAATTTTGAAGAAAATTTTCTGCGTGCGCGTGTGCGTCTATATTATACAACTCTGGCGATAAAATGCTAAAAATATTGAAAATTATAAAAATAGAAATTGTCTTACATTAGTCTAAATGTTTTAAACTGAAATCCTGTTACGAATTTTTAAAATTGCAGCAGAACAGATTAAAATCAACATGATGGAATGATTTTATTAATAAGTTGCTGAAAAATCAAACTTTTTTGCATTCAATGTTTACTTTGAGGAAGAAATTCTTGTTGGAACTGTCTAAGTAATGATTCGTCCTCCACAACGCATGTGATGTGAGCAGGGAGAATTTAACTTTTTAGGTTGCCGTATCTTAGATTGGAGCATGTCATAAAAATCACCAAGTCAGGCACCTTGCTTGTTTTAGAATTCGGATTTTGCCCTAATTTTCTTTAATGTTTTATTAAAAGTAGAAATATTAATAACTTGTTACATGACTGTGTAATTCTTCTCTTAAATGAACATTTACTGTTAAATGACCTGATGCAAATTTCAAATTTACTCATTTAAACTTGCAGCTCCTTTGAAATGTAATTTATTGTTTACTTTCTTCTGATGCTAATTTTCTATATACAATAGTGCTAAACTATAAACTAAAAACTGCTAATCTGCATAGCTTGGTTCCAAGCATTTTGCAGATTACAGGTCATGTCTATTTATTCTTTGTTTACTTTTTTTTTTTTCATACTTCGTACAAATTTAGATTGTTAATGCTTAAAAATAAATAAATTGTGTACTTAAGCATATAAATAAAGAATTATTTTTAAAATATTGTATTAATTTTCATATTTTTGAAATGTTGTATCAATAATTGTTTATATTAAAAAGTTTGGTTTATGTTTCTGTATTACATTTAGCTGGCTATAAATAGTAATGATTGTCTGCTGAACCACAAAATTTTGTTTTAAGAAATTTTAATATCTTTGGCTTAAGGCATGTTATAACTTTTTTTTTTTTTGAAAAAAATTGAAATTCTTTTTTTGCATATTTTCACTCCTTAAAAACTTTGTGGTAAAGCATTTAAAAAAAAAAATCATATTGGTTCAAAAGTTATCTGCCTTTTGGTGTTGCAGTGAACAGGCTCATTTTTAGCACATTGTGTGTGGCGTGCAGGTGAAAACAAAAGAATTAAGAAAGAGGAAGTCTGGGAGGATTCATTATATGGGCCTGGTATAGATAATTTTATGTAAGCTGAAAATTGTCACTGTTATCTATGTTTGTTTAAAAATGTTGTAAAACTTTAAACCTGTTTTTCTCGATATACTCTGTTTTACGAATCAGTACCAGGTAGAACTCGAGATTAGATCAACCGATTTGGTTGAAAGTTTATGCTTTTATTGTATATATACTGTATTTTAGTCCTCACGTGTCACGGATGCGTTTTTCGATATTTGAACTGTAAATATTTTTTTGCGCAATTTAAATCTGAAAATTTTTGTAATTGAAATTTGAACAGCTGCCATTTTCTTCAGGTTTGAAAAATTGATAAACCCATCAGAGAAAGACTACAAAATATCATAAATTTTATTTTATTTATTTTTGTTACAGATTTAAGCAGATTCCGAGATTCATCTGGTACCATGGAACGCTTCACTTTTTGCACACCCCTTTATCAAAAGCAGCCAGAACACAATTTTTCAATCAATTTCCAAATAAAAAATTGTTTTTAAAACTTCAAGATATGCTCTTTCATTTGCAAAAAAATCCCATTATTATTACTGTATAATTGCAGTAAAAAAATAGCAAAATAGTGGAGAAATTTTAGTTAATTAAAAAAAAAAAAAAAGTTATAACATGCCTTAATACTATAAATATGTGTGTAAGAATTAAATGAGAATTTATTGATTTTGATATTTATTCACATTGATTTATGAAACTGTGATTTCTGAATAAATAGTTTTATTTGTAGTTCTATAAATTATAATCATTTCTAGGTAAGAGATTATGTATATTACCTAAGTCAGCATATTCCATTAATATAAATAATCTTTTAAAAGGATATATATTTAAAAAAATTATCATATGAATGATTAAATAAACTACTGAAGTGCATGTGGGACCTGCACAAAATTGAGCTGATTTAGAAAACATTCATTTCTTGTCGTCAAGCAGACATTCATAATTTCTAACGTAGAAATGAACATTAACATATGTACTTTCATATTAGCTGCATGCCAGCTATTAATAGTCAAAGAAATCGACAAATATTTCATTATTTAAAGAAACCTTTTTTTCATTACGGGCTATGTTCACCAGTCCCTGTCCAGACCTCACAGGTTCTAAAAATACACCACTTTGCTCTGTTTTAAAAAGATTACTTGGTTACAGAAGATATGATGTTTTCAAGACCAGTGGTGATCTTCTATCAGATTGCCATTCCCTTTGACTGGTACACTTTTTGTTTCCCAAGGCTGTATCCACTGTTGTCATGACAGCTGTTATTAATTAGGATCTATCACACATTCGAAAATCAGCTTGTATAAAATGGTTAAGTAAAAAATGTCACTGTCTTCTGGGCTTTTATAATAATGTCCAGAAGAAAATTTTCTTTTTAGACGCTATAAGAAAAAGGCTTTTAATATAAATATGACGTAATTTTCTCCCATTTAAGGCTTTTTGTACATAATAATTTAATTATTTTAAAGTTTTCTTTCTTTTTTAATATTTACATGTGAATATATTTTTCAATTGAAAACTGTTTGGAAATATTATTATTTGGGAATTTTTTGAAATATGAAATAAATCTCTCTTTTAATAATGAAATTTTGAATAATAATAATAATAATGAAAAGATTGGACACTGTACATGACACTCATGTCTAGCCTATAAGTGAAAACTGGGAAATCGGGTTAGTAGCCAGTGGCCGGTAGACTCGGTCTCATTAGTGGCTGACTATAATGTTTAAAATTTTCTTGACATCTAGATAAAGTATAATCATTGTATCGTATATAAACATATTTTTGTATAAATCAGAGTTTTATACCAGCCAAGTATTCTAAAATTTGTTAAAAATATGAAAATAAAATGTTTTATATTTCCTGAACAGATGCAAAAATTTTTCCAATAATTTAAACGATTGATTTCTGAATTTTAATAAATATATTGGCAAATTTTCAAAGCTACCGGATATATTTAAGACCTCCATATAGAAAATTTAACATCTATAATTTTACATTTAAAACCATTATTCAAATACGTGATTTTCATTTCAATTAAAAATGAAATTTGAAAATCGTCTGCATTCCGATAGAAAAGCATTATAACCTAAAAGGAATGTTCTATATTTTTCAAATGAATGAACCAAATTTAACCAAAAACTATCTAGCTAATTTCAGGTACCTTATCAACGTACCTATCAAAAATCAACCTAATCGGATGTTTTTTACGGCAGTTATCGCGGAACAGATAAACTATAAATTGACAGAAACTAAAAACTTTTCGCGTCTCCACAGTGAACCTTCACCGATGTTTATGCAATTAAATTTCTTTATTTACATTAATATATCTATTGCGATTTACAGGTTTGCAGTACTTTAATGTATATATGTACATGTACATATAAATGGTGTATAATGAAAGATTATTGATTATTTGATAGCATTGGAAGAAAATGAAGATATACCTGGAGAGAAAATTTCTTTGTCTGTTCCACAACTATCAGAAGAAGAAAATCAGAGTCAACATATGCCCAGGCATCTGAGATGTGATGCTTGCTTAGCAGTGGCCCATCAAGTAATATCCTCAACTTTTCCCACTTATTTACTTTGATTAAAAGAAAAAAAATCATTGAAAAATTATTTTAAGGTCTTATACCTACTAGCAAAGTCGAAAAAATGTGCATTTTTGGGATTTTTTCAGGAAAATGAAACAAGATATTTGAATTTTTTTTTTGTATTTTGTTTATTAAACTTTAAAGAAAAGAAATTGATTTTTGTAATGATGAAATGAAGTTGGGTGTCCTCAACAGGCCTGCTTCCCAGTTATGGTGTCATTCTGGTAGCCATCCTTGGTGACCACTGTAACTCTGACAAATGTTATCTTAAATTATAAAAAGCATACTGTCTTCACCCCAAACACTTAAAACAAAATAGAAAAAATCATCAGATTGTCAAAAGGAACGATTACTCAGAAGATAATATTGTTGTTAAAAAATGGTCAAAATTTGAAGATTGGTTGAGATTTGTTCAATTTATCATGATCACCGACTTCGAAAACATAGTTTTAAGATAATCATGTTTAAAAGATAGACTAAAAAATGGAACTGAATATTCTTTGCTAACTGTACTTTCAGAAAATGTAATTTAAAAAATGCATTTTTTGAAAGTTTGCAGGTAGATATAACCCCTTAATTAATAAACCATAACAATTTAATGCATGTACTTTAATCATTAAAGTTGGTGCTTCTAAACTATTTAGTTTATGTCAAAGGAGATAGATAGATAGTGTTCATTTTTTACTCCCTGATAAGGTGAATTTTTTTTTTCTTTTTTCTAATATGTTTTAATTGTTTTTACATATTTGTTTCAAATGGCAAGATTGTCTGCCAACATATATTTTCAGGATTCATACCACTAATTTCGAAAAGTAATATTTGCTTTATTTAATGACATAAATTTACGACTAAATAAGTAGAGAATTGCTGATTTAAAATAGTGGCATTCAAAAGTTAAAACAGTATGAATCCTGTTTTTTGCATCTATGTCACATAAAATGTAAAAGCGAAAGCAATTCATTTTGCTACTTCTTTGTAACTATTCATTATTACACTTAGTTTTTGTTGTCTGCATAAAGTCTAGTTACTAGATTTGGTTCTGTATCATAAACTTTGTGTCATTTGTCTGTGCTGTTTTCCTGCCAGGCAAAAAACAACCAGTAATTCAACAATAAATGCCAAACATACCCTCAGGCATCATTAATAGATGACAAAGGAAAGAATTATACATTTAAAATGCAAAAAATCTAAAAATTACCGCCTATGTATTTCAATGTGCTCAAATTACCATTGTAGTTTTAACATATGATATTTACTTTATTATTCAAATATATTCACATCATGTTAAAACAATCGAAACAACTTAGAAAAAAATATTTTTTTTTAATGTTATTGGGAAGGAAAGGGGGAAGAGTCAAAAATGAACATTATCTACCTATCTCCTTTATAAAAATTATTTACTTATTTTTTCAAAAAATTGCATTATAAATTTTCTTTAATTTATCCATAATTTTTTTGGTGTACCATGATTGGCTGACAAATATGATGGATACTATTTCATAATCTGCATGTATTTAAACCTTATGTTGTAGGTTGTGCTGATTTTATATGTGTGTGTCATATTTCTTTAAAATTAAATTTAAAATACTTATCTTCATCAAAATTTATGGTGTGATTAGCCATCTGACATTATATTAGGAATTTGTTAGCATAAATCTTTGATTTTGAATTGGGATCATCATAAAACATCATACAGTCATAAAAATGTTAATTTATGATGAAGAGAGTAATATACAAATAAGAATAACTGCAAGAAATTTTAGAATCAAAATTAAGAATTTTAGCTATTTGAAATAGTCAATGTAGTGTAGCTTTTAAAAACAGAAAAGTTTTTTAATTTTTTGTCATGAAATTATTATTATCATCATTATTACTGCTGGCAGCCTAAGTCACATCCATAAATTTACAGACTTTGCAAAACAAATCCTTAAAATATGAGAAAACAATTGATCTTTTAAGACATTCAAATTAGTTCAAAAACATGTCAAAGTTTTCTTCTCTTTGATTGCTACATTATCTTTTTCATTTTTCTTTGATAGCAGTGCAAGTGTATCATTGTTGTTTTACATTTTTCATTTTAACTGTATTTTCATCACATGGTAGTAGTATTAGAACATATTTCTTGGTTTCTACAGTCTTCAATGAATGTAAGAGTGATTCTAAAATTTTCTTAAAAGTGCTATCTTGTCATTCTATTCCCTTAAAATTAAACAGCCTTTTTAGGAGCTACATGTAAATAACAATAATTTATGTACTACAATAATTATTTTATTAAATTTCATTGTTTAGTTAAAAGTATTTAATTAGGTATATTTCATTTTTACTAATTTATTTATTATGATCACACATTACAAAAACAAATTTAATCTCGTAAATGCATTGCACATAAGATAAAAATACAGGGCAAAAGTTCTCTTAAGATTTTGTATTTCTTGTATTAAAACATGACAATTTTTTTTTTTTATTTTTTAGATATACACAGCATTCTTTAAGGCCAAAGAAAAAAAGCCATCTCTTAAGGAATCGGACATAATTGAAATCTCAGAAGAGACCTGCAATAATGCGTTTCATGAGTAATTTTATTTATTTACTTTACTTTAAATATTCATCCACTTCAACGATGAATGAAATAAAGCTTATACTGTCTAAAAAGTATTTAAGATTAGAATCTATTGAATAATTTGTTAGTCAGTGCCTAGCTAGTACATGAACTGTCATAAAAATAGGATTTTCTTTAAGTTGTAATTAACTAAGGGTAAGTAAAATGGTACTAGCTAGGGTTGTCAGGTTTATCTCTTTTTAGAAAAGGAAGATTTTTATTGACACTAGTTTCTTTTGGTTTTATTGCACTACCATCATTTTTCATATCCTAATAAACTATGTTAAATGTGTCTACCTTCAGTGATGCCACTAAGACTTTGAAATCCTGGGACCCAGACACTTCCAAAAAGCTGGGTCCTTTTCTACAAAAGAGTGTCCTCCTTCTAGAAATAAAGTCATTTTCAACATATTTAATAGAAAATATGCCTCTTATGCATTCTTTCAATGTTAAAGTTATGCATACTAAAGCACCCATCACAATTTTTTTTTATGCATCTCTTTCTCCAATTTTTTGCTTAAATGATGCGCTATAGTGCATCCACAGCATCAATTCCTTAAACAGCTCATTAATAATTATATAATTGTTATCTTCCAACTGTTATATTGTTCTATCAAAATGGTTTAACTAATTTTGAAGTCAAATTTCCACTGATGAATGAAACATTAATTGTAGCTGAAAAAAAAAAAAAAATCAAAATATTCTAAACTGAAACAAATCAAAACACATTGTAATTGTCATGAATATTTTAGTAATGGACATCCTACAAAAAGAATCTACAAAACAAAAACCGCCCAAACTTTTTTTTTTCAATGGCAACACCCAATTTTTAAACGATATTTTAAATCTTTGGTTCAAACTATGCCTAGATACCAAATTTCAAGTCATTTGGATGATAAGTTTTTTAATTATAAACATACAAAATCTAATGTTAAATTACATTTTCATATTTTTATTAATATCTCCTGAAATTACAATCCTAATGTGCTAATTTTTTGTTTGGTTATAATACTAAAATACCCAAATATAAATATGTTGAATTTGTAAGTTTTATAATATGAATTATGAAATTAATAATCGAAAAAATTATGAATTGCAACCTACAATTTTTTGATGGATTTATATTTATTATTGTCCTGTTTTATTTACACATATTTAAAAAATAATAATAATAAAATCAAGTAGTTTTAAAATTATGCTTAAAAAACGGAAGATGCTAGTTAAAGGGTGCTATGATGTGTAGAAAAGCATAAATTGAAAAAATATTTTACTCATTTTATTGTTGATTAGAATAAGATTATTTTTTTCTGTGTCTGCTTTTAATATTTTTATTAAAATTACGTAAATCATATTTGTATGAGGTATAATTTTATGTCAGTTATGTAAATTAGTTTTGCTTTTATTTGTAAATTAACAAAGCTCATTTTTAAAAAATGAAACAGTCCTTTCTTAGAAAAAAAAAATCTTAAATCTTACTGATTATTTTTACCATTAATTGAATTTTTAGCTTCTTCTCCTTGTTTAATAAACCTATTTTATTTTTCCTGCAGTATATATGTTAAAGTAAAGTTTATTATAAATGCAGATGTGTTATGTATTTGCTGAAAAAGTTTTAAAAATATGCCATTAGCAATCGAGTTAAGGTTTATATTCAAACTGAAAAACAATTTGTCTGTTTTTTTTCTATATTGTTTCCTTACACTACTTCATACTATTTTTTATACACCAATATTTTTCACATATAATTTTGGGAGAAAAAGCATTATAAAAACACCTATAAAATTCCAATCATATTCACATATTCGAAAACTATTTTAATCACAGATAAACTTATATACCTTTAATCGTATAATTCAACTCTTATAAATATTATGAAATGAATATTGAAAAGGATTTTACCATATATAACATTAGCCGAAACATATTAAGTGAGTAAAACTGTCATATTGGCAAGAAATAATACATTAGTAGAAGTGACTTAGTCATTCTGTACTATTTCAATAATAGAGTACTGAACTTCAATTTGGATACAGCCTCTAAAATATGCCCATTTTAAAATAATTTCTCTGAAACTAATCGTAGGAATTTCATGAAATTTAGTATCTAGGCATAGTTTAAACTGAAGATTAAAAATATCTTGTCAAAATTGGGTTTTGCCTTTGAAAAAAATAAAGTTTGGGTTTGTTTTGATGTGTAGATGGCCCCTCTAAGAAAATTCTACACATAATTTAATAGTAGACTTTATTACCAATCGGTTAGTGCCAGTAACTTTCTTCTACGATAATTTGTTGCAGAGGTGGTGGGGGGAGGGGTGTTCAGTTTTTAACGACTGTAGCTTCCTGATTGTAGTGGTATCTTTGTCTTAAAAAATATTAAATATATTTCCTCTGAAAGTCATTTATCGCAATTGCCACACTTGTTTTTTCAGTGTCTCCAAAGACACCAATTCGTGTTTTAGAGAATTACAGCAAGATTTTTTGTTCATTTTTTCTTTTCCACTCTCCACACTTGGAGATATTTCACATTTTAAAAGATGGCAAGAGATTGAGCAGTAGATTTTTTTTCTGCTGTGTTAAAAATGTCAAATCATACAAATCCAGGGGTTGTTTGCAAAAGCAGACTAAAGCATATGCAACATGTAATTTCTCCAGAAACACAAAGAAATATTAAGGAGAATTAAAGGATTGTTTTTTTCTTTTTGTGGTTAATGTTAATTTTGAAATCTTCTGATATTTTAATATGGTAACTATCATTTATCCAAATTTTACTTATAACATTTTTTTTTTTTCAAACTAAATAGCAACCGAAATTTTTTATATAAATTCAGAATATGACTCTTTGTCTTATTATTTACACAGTAATTTTGATTCTATTCTTTAAATATTTTCTATAGGTATGGTGTAAAACAAGTGAATAACGTTAATAGACTTTCAGGCCCAGGACTTGAAACTACACACATTATGGGAATGACTCAAATGGGTGGAAGATGGCCTCACAGGTAATTGTAAAGCCAAGAGTCTTAAAAAGAAATGTTTTATTCAGACACATTTTTAAAAAAATCGTTAGATCTTAAATAGATTGTAACAAGGGTTTCAAATTAATATATTTTTGTTCCAGTAGTCAAAATAAAATACCATATTTTTGTGTATGCTGTGCCTTTGTGTAACATGCACACCCTGATTGCAATTTAACTCTATTAAAAATTAAAAATTAATATTAAAATTGCATAGTATTCATAATGTATTGCTTCATGGTTTTGTAAATTTAAATACAAATTGTCGCACACTGATTTTATGCACAGACCTTTCAAATCCCAAATAATCATGTACAATGTGCACCCCAATATTTAAATAAATTTTAAAGGTAAAATCTGCACAGCATACACAAAAAAATACTGTTTTTTGTTTCAATTTAAATACACCCCCCCCCCCTCTTAAAATAATGGTTTTTAATTCAGTTCCTGTTTTCATCCCATCAAAATCAATATTTTTTTTCTCCAGTTTTCCATTTAGATCTGGCTTGAAGCCATTCTTTCAAAAAATATACACCTAAGCTAATACAAAATATCCCTATGCTAAATTATCACATTCTTATTTTCTTTTCAGCTAAGGTCTTTCCATAATTTTGCTAAGTTTTTGCCTTAATATACAGCACGTCCAAGAAAGACTGTTATCATTCTAAACATTAATAACAAAAATACTAACAGGTGAAATAAAATGCAGTTTGCTGCAAAAGAATAAAGAAATCTAAGAGTTTTTTTACAGTACCTCCAATGTAGCTGTACATGAGCTCCGTTAGTAACACTGAGAATGTCGAGATTGTGTTCTATTTCCCTGTTTCAATGAGGATTGCTAATTGTATCCTTTCCTTTAAAACGGATATATCAGAAACAGGTGTTTGATAAACCTATCTATAACATAAGCCCACAAAAAGAAATCCAGAAGAGTTATGTCGGGCGATTGCGGAGGCCAAGGTATGGGTTCTCCACAACCAATATTAATTGATAACAGAAAAAACCCTTAGATTTCTTAATTCTTTTGCAGAAAACTGCATTCCATTTCACTTGTTAGTATTTTTGTTATTAATGTTTAGAATGATAAAGACCTTTCTTGGACACACTGCAGAATATTAAATATTCACATTCAATTAACTTCTTTCTTAATATTAATCACAATTCTTCCCTAAACACATCTCTTGTCTCCAAATTAGAAAGAGGGTGAGGGGGAGAATTGTTGACGATGGGTAAAAACCAACATTTTTCAGGTTGGTACTTTGAGCACATGCATTACCACTTATTCCTATATCTTTGTTAATAAATATATTTAATTTTGTCAATTTAATGAGTGTTACAGTATATTTAACTTTTGTCATGCATTATATCAAAAAGTTAAAAGACCAGAAGTAAATGATGTCAAAGACTTTTACTATATATCTTTTAAAAGCTGAAAATTTAAATATTTTTATATCTGTTCCGGAATAAATAACTAGAATTTTTACATACTTAGCTCTTTTTGGTGTTTGGTACTTTACATCAAAAAGATATTACTCAAAATAAAATTTAATCAAAAACCCGATTTTAATGTTTTTTTTTTATCATTTAAATTAGGAGAATCATATAA
Organism: Maratus michaelseni; assembly: GCA_963931845.1. NCBI lineage: Eukaryota > Metazoa > Arthropoda > Arachnida > Araneae > Salticidae > Maratus > Maratus michaelseni. The sequence continues at coordinate 76,289,469 of OZ007594.1, forward strand.
GGTTTGGAGAGTAAAAATAAACAGAAGGGGAAAAAATCCTTTATTTGTAAAACATTGAAATTTAAACTTATTTCAGTATCTAAAAACAACAACAAAAAAAAAGTAAATTTTGATTGACACTCATGATTTGTAGTCCAGTTTATATATGTTCTTTTAATTCCTGGTGTTTTTATAATGAATTGAATAAAAATTATGCTAAATCAGAGTTTAAAAATAGCAGTGGTTAATCGTATTTTGTGCCTACAAATGTCAAAGCAACCTCCACCCCCACCCCCTTTTTTCTTAAAACAGGGTTGCTAAAAATGATTTTATTTTAGCTTTTACTTAGTGATATATTTTTTTTTTAGATTACAAGAAATGTGTCATTATTATATGGGAGAAGCCGGAGAATTTGACATCTATAATGCATTTTCTGAAGGTAAAGAAAACCTCACCAAATTCCTATGCTATGGAAAAGGTATTTACAGTCACTGCACACCACTAAAACCGTCTGTTAAAACTGAACTATAGTATGTATTTATACAAGTGATGTTTCATATACACATATGCAATTTTCACAATTATTTTCCTCAAATCTGTGATACACTTTACCTGCACTTTGTGCCTTTCATCATAATTATCTTGTTTCAATTTCTTTGTAGATTTTATGAAGTGGAATAAACTTTGTTTATTTTGATACAGAAAATCATTATTTTAAAGTGTCACATATGTTAAAAATCATTAACGGATTAAAAAAAAAAAAAAAAACACACACAGTAGTTAATCATAAAAAATATTTACTGAATGCAAGTATCAGAAATTAGAACAAGTATTAAAAAAAAATAATAAACAAAGTCTAGTACAACATAATAATACTAATATTTGTCAGTAAACGCATTTTTTTATTAAAAAAAAATAATATTTGTTTTCATAAAGAATGTTTTTGTCAATATAAAGAGACTATGTAGAATTTAGCTTTAAAATAATGTTTTAATAATACACTTTCACAATGAAAGATTTATACTGAAACTATTCTAATGAAACACACATATATTAGAATAATATCACAATAAGTTCTAAGTACTAGTGTATAAAATTCTCTCTTAATAGTTATATGCAAAACTTGTGCATTATCACAAAATTTTACAATATTCTAGAACAGGAATAAAAAAATCATGCATTAAATGCATCATTTGTACTCTAGGCTTAAGTGCTTTTGTGTTAGACCACTTACAATTGAATATCACCGTTACACATTTTATTCTAAGCATAGATATAAACCAAGTTACTACATTTTAAAATATTAAATGTACCTTTATTATATACTGACATATAAAAGAGGTATAAAACATTAATATTGTACATCTTCATATTAAACTAGCAGTTATTCTATGGTAATAAAATTATAATACAAACTCTTCACAGTCTTAAGGGGAGTCTTCACTCACTTGAAAACACTCACTCGCTAATGTTAAACCTATGGCCAGGTTGTTTTCAAATTTCTCGTTTAAATTTGAATATTTTTAAATTATTTCTTTTGCATAAGATAGCTGAGGTCGATCCCTAATATGGCTATTTTTTTACTTTTTTGATTTTTTTTTACTTTTTCAATTTCAGTCGCAGATTTTTTTAATAAAGGTACTTTTACTTTCAGGACTGGTTTTGAAAGTGAAAGTACCTTTATTAAAAAATCTGCAACTGAAATCGAAAAAGTAAATAATAGCCATATTAGGGATAGACCTCAGCTATCTTATGCAAAAGAAATCATTTAAAAATATTCAAATTTAAACGAAAAATTCAAAAACCTGGCCATAGGTTTAACATTAGCGAGCGGGTATTTTCAAGTGAGTGAAGATTCCCCTTAAGTAAGAAATTTTATGACATCATAAATTATTAAAATAAAACACTATATGCATTTTAGATTGAAAATTTCACTACTCCTTTTTTAGGTAGAAATTTTGATTTAAAATGAGTAGTGTTTTATTTTATTAGTTCCTGGAATCATCACAAAGCTATTTATTCATTAATCATTGAGAGTTAATCTTCTTTAATTTATTATTACTTTCAACCCTTTCTGATGCACATTTGTATTATTAATTATAACACATCATTTAATAATTCCATAGGATTTAATTTTTGTCTCAATATGCTATTTGTACTTTTTTTGTAAAGGGAATAATAATGCATTCAGTCAAATGTCCTTCATCTAGAATAATCAATAGACACAAATGTGTTTAAACGACTAGAAATATGTGTCTTATTTAGAGGATGAATTGCATAAGATTGAAAAGAACAACCCTTTTCATTGTTTAACTTTTTTTTTTCCCAGATGAAATTCCCAATATGAAGAAACTTTCAAATAATTTTACAATACTGTCTTTATAAATTATTGCATCACAAAGCATTTGAAATTTTTGAATAGAAAATTTGTATTATAACATGCATAATTTGCTTATAAAAATTAACTTAGTGTCACCTACATATAATCTGTTATATTCATATCCGTCTTTAGACCTTATTCCAATAAAAAACAGTCAACCAACCCATATAGAATTATTTAAATTTAAAATGAAAAACAAAAAAATATAAGTAATAAACATTACTTTAATATGAATTTTCTGATACATCAAGAATCTAATGAAATATTTAAAATTTCAGTCAAACTATTAATCTAATAGTAAACTGAGAGTACTTGCAATGTTCTTTTTAATCTTGATAAGGCAAGTGGTTTAAATATCGGTTAGAAGGCATTCCTTTCTAAAAGATGGCAATGATCTTAAAATAAATCCACCAAGCACTTATTTTCTTCACAGTTATTGTTAACCTTTGCTTTGGGGTGGCATAATTAACAATAATTGTGAGAAAAAGAAGAGCTTGCTAGATTTTAAGGTAGATTTGTATCTTTAAAGGAGTGACTCCTTTAAAACATTACTTAAAGCCTTCAATACTTAAAGCATTGTCCTCAATAGGTTAACATTAAATAAAGAAGCACTTAATTTTTTTTTTGTATTCATGATCACTGACATAATTGTACCCTGTGCATAACCTTTTATAGAAAAACCTCTCATAAATATAACCGGAATTTTTTTTAAGCATACTAATCCATATTTCTGTAATATAGCAAGTCATCTGAAATATGAAAATAAAAATGTAAATCATCAGTTAAGTAAAAATTACCTAAGCAATGATTAAAAAGCCAGGAAAATGTTAATCTTACATTACTTTTATTCCTTTGTAGGCTGAAATATCAACATGCAGATGCTAACAAATTTACTTTGGTTTAATATCAATAGCTTATTGTTAAAAACACATTTATTCTTCCCCACCCCTTTAAATAAATAAATAATATCATCATAGACTAAAAATTTCAGATAAATACCATTGTTGCAACCTAATAAATCTTCTAAAGTTGAAATGAAATATGTCAAATCATTGATTTTAGGGAAACTTGATGTTATATTTATATTTGCTCAATTTTTTTGCAAAGATTAGCAACTTTGCCAAGAAAAAAGAAATGCAATGATTAAACTTAAACAATATTCCGATTTTGTTGTCTTCCTTCCAAGTTAAGAAAGAAAATTTGAGAAAATATGATTTGAAATCATTAAAATACTGAATAAGCTACTGTGATACAATAAAGGCAAAAACTTCTTAATAACACTGTAAAAATTAAGAAATGCACTAGGTCTTTCAAAAAAACTTTGTCTTTCTTCTTCAGGTACAGAGAACACATGCTACCACTTTGAAATAAGGAACAAGAGTGTAGCTGCTGCTGCCTTCAAAGTGGTGGCATGTGTTCTTTGTGTCTGAAGAAGAAAGATGAAATTATTTCGAAAAGCCTAGTACATTTTCTAATTTTTATGGTGTTTATCCTGAATTAAATATCAAACTGGCAGGGATAGTGCCCTACTTTGAATTCAAATCTATGACTTACAAAATATTATTAAAGTTTGTTTCAAAACAAATGTTACATATACAACTTAAAAAATCATAGAAATATACATTTTTTTTAAATAGTGCATATGTATTTTCTTTGATTTTTTAAAAAATAATAGGAAGAAAGTTGATATGGAAAAAAGAGCCCTATTTTTTTTCCTAACTAAAGATGCATTAGTTTAAACTCCATTCCTTAGTTTGGGGGGGGGGGGATACATAATTTCAAAAATATAATAATATCTGAAACAAATGTTAAATATAGAATGTATGTCATATCGTTTTAAAGTAAATATGACTTTTTAATACATTAAAATTTGAATAAACAAGCATAACTGAAATTATTAATCATAACAAGTTCTTATAGTAATGGATACTGAGACCTTTAAATACTGAGCTTGGCCAGCATAAAATAAAGAATCTGGAATTTAGAAGTGTCTGGTTTCTGGGGGAAATAGGATTACAAAAATCTAACAGCATCATTGTAGGTTACATTTTTAAAGCAAAATCTTTCATTTCATTTTAAAATGATAGTATTGAGTATCAAAGAAAAAGGTTAAATCTATAACTGAATTACAGATGTTGGTAAACTTTAACGCGTGAGCAGTGAATTAAACAGAGCCTTTTAAGAGTGAGCAGTAAATAAAAAAAAAATATGTATTGCTTTATCTTTTAAAATATTGTGTATAGCTTTAGAATTAACACATGAAAGTAGTTACATTGAGTATTTCCCTTTCAACATATTAGCACTTGTAACAAGAAGAAGCAATTCATATCAGAATTTAACTGTAGAGTACTTATACCACAATGAATTATATATATATATATATATATTAATGCCACACATACAACTTAACATAAGAAAATGAAATTACAAAATATAATGAAGAAAAAGACTAAAATATAAGTAAATTATTATCTTCCAACTTTAAAATATATGTATGTTTTGCAATTTAAACACTGAATACAAACTTGTTTTGATATTATAATTGAAATCCAGATTACTCTGCATTTCAATTATAATGCAGAATAATCTGCATTTCTTACTAAAAGGGAAAAAAAAAGCACCAATAAGTTAATGATGCAAAATTCAGTTTTGTTTTGTGGTGTTACAAAATAAAATTAATTCTTATACTGATATAAAAAAAGAGCAGTTGAAACGAGTTTTCACACATTTTTAAAAATATGAATATGTCTTTAAAGTAAATTCAAAGGTCAATTCTACATATACAGGGGACCGAAGGGATTCCCCTACCCCTTTTCAAAACAGCTATAAGGTTCTAGACTAAGATGCAAGAAAACTGAAAAGAAAAAAAAATCAAAACAGTCATAAGATAATGAATAATATCCATATTTTGGAATGAAATTGCAGTATTTTAACATTTTTAAACATTTCAAATGTATGACAAGCTTTTTCTACAAGTTTCAGATGAGATCAAAAGTAATAATTAGACTTGAGAAATATAACTTAAAAGGAGGTTCTACTTCTTTGGGTCAAAATTCTTAATTGTTTTTTGCTTCACATAAGTGTGTAGATTGTTGCTTCTCATAAGTATGTAGATTGTTGCCCTAAAGTGGTTTCATTATATTCCTATTCCTTATAATCTTTTTTGCTCATTGAATGTAATGCCACAGTAGCCAGAATACTGCTTTCTACGCACAGACCTACACTCAAAGTTTATTGCATCTCAAAACAATATAAAAAAAAAATCTAGAAAAAACATCTTTTCCGAAACAGTGTTTTTCAAACTGGGCAAACATTTTTATCAAGAACTATTTAACTGATTCCTTTCTTTTTTTATAAGTAAGGTGATTATTTTTGCCGGACCTTATTCCAATAAAAAGTATAATTTTCATTGATTAATCATTTTTTCAAGCTTGTAAAAAGTTAAAAGGTCATTAACTTTTAAAACTAAATGTTAGTACACGCTCCAGAGAATTTAATGACCTTTCATAATTTGGTGACCAAATCTGTTTCAGATGCCTGTGGCCAGAGAAACTCGGTTGCCGAATAGGAAGTTCAATGCACCTGTAGGTGTACCCTGTCACACAAGGCATATACATTTTTTTACACACAAAATTTTAAATATATAAGTGAAATGTCAAGAAATATAATGCAAAAAGTCTGAAGATATTTTGTTGTAACCAAAAAGAAAAAAATTGTAAAAATCATGTGAATTTTAGGCCAAAGAATTATAGCCTACACTTAAAACTTAGAATGTTACTCATTTCATCTGCTGTGTGACACACCCATTATTTTAGCTTTGATGCTCTTATAAGGGTAGCATGCTAATACTACGTTCAGATCGGATAGTTAAGATATCTTAGACCGCTGAACTCACTGAGTGAGTTCCAGAAACTCACTTAGTGAGTTCGAACTTTCCATTGCTAGATACAGTCAGTACCGCTCACTCTGATTGGCTCTGGAGGCCGATTGGCTGTTGAGTTTGCTTTTAACATATGCGCATGCGCACTGGACACTGTGATGTTGAGTGAGTTATCTTAAATGCATTTGGCGGTGTGGACAGGTATTCAATTCCGGGGAGGTACCACATCAAAAATGGCGGTCTAAGATATCTTAAATGTCCGATGTGAACAGGGTATAAGGTTAAGAAACCACGAAGATCAGTATTAACTAGACAAAATATTTTAAATTTTCTTTCCAAATCTTTTTTGTACAACATGAATGATAGAACAGAATAAAAATAAAAATAAAATTGACATCCCTTTTTACTTAGAACATATTCAAATAAAACACAATTGTAAATGAATATATGTATTAAATATTTTTTAGGTTTCTAAGAACACTTAAAAGATTTTTAAAAAATATTAAATAATAAAGAATTTATATATGACTAGACATAATGAATCTCTCAAAATTTACTTAAAATAGGCATAAAATGTCAACAAAGTTTTTTCTGAAGGCCATTTTTGTAACAAGAATATATAGTATGACTCATCAACTGCAAATGAAACACAAATATTGATCATTCAATGTACTTATGAAATTAAAAAGAAGGAATTATGAAAAGATGAAACAATAAAAAAACAAATAAAATATGTAAAGAAAAAAAAATCACAGAAATGTCATTGAGCATTACAAATCTTATGGACATATGTTTTCATATTATTTAATGCATGCTTATATATTGGAAGACTTTGTAACCAGAACTGTAAAATTTTATATACTTTTATAAAAGGACTCACATATTGATGGTATAATTCACATGCAATCTCCATTTATAAACAAAACAACTTTTTATTCAAGTAAAGCTCAAATGATAAGAAAAGAAAATGCAGTATATATATTTTTTTCATTTAAAATGAAACAGACAAACTTTAAGAACACAAGCACACAAAAAAAGAAAGAAAAAAAAATGACATTATAAATGCCCCCCACACTTTTGATACAAGGCAGACAAAATATAAAACAATATTAATTGTGACTTCACTAGCAGAATTATCTTCTGCAAATGTTCTTAATAAATTACTTTCTGAACAAAGAGGTTAGAAGAAAAAACAAGTATTATAAGAAATTTTAAAACTGTGTACAACAAAGATTTGTTGCAATGCGAAATTTCTGAATACAACATAGTTGATTTCATCCTGGAAGTTTGGGAATTAATAGGGTTGTTAATGGACTTTTTAAAAAGAAAACAAAAACCTTAAATTATACAAAGAAACAGGCCTATTTAAAATTTTTATAGTTATAATTTTATAAACTCAATAAAATTTCAAACTTAATAAAATTCTAAAAAATGTTAAAAATATCATTAAATTATTATTTGTATATATTATTATATTTAACTTTATTAAAAAACTTTTCTAAATTAGACTAATAAAACAGTTTTATCTCAATAAGAAATAATTTAGGTAAAAAAAAATCCAGAAATCTAGAGATGTTATAAAGAATAAATATTAATGACTTCAGTTTGCTAGTGCCTCTTCTAATAAGTTATTGCAAATAAAATATAAAATTTCATTTATTCTAGGATACACCTCTTGTAAAACAAAAAACTATTATTGACTAATAATAAAATGAAGAAGGAATAAGTCGATTTTTTTTTATTTCATCATTATCATCATAAAAAAAGGACAAATTTTAAAAACTCAAAATGAAGTCTTCTAAGTTATGATGAGATTTAAAAATTATATTTCCAAATTTCAAATTAAAATATATATATATATATATATATTATTAAATAATTCAAGGCAAAATTATCCAATACAGTTTTTTAGAAGTCTTTAAAAATTATCATGCTTTTTCAAAATATTCTTTGAAAAGTTAACTTTTATCAATAAAAAAAAAAAAAAAAAAAAAAAAAAAAAAAAAATTAACAGTACAACAAGTATTGCCATTTTCAAATGTAGTGCATACGTGTTAATAACAGCTGAAACAGCATAGAAAAATTACAGATCAATGAATGCTTATATTACACAAAATTGCACATGAATAAATTCAACACGTGTCAGTGTGTGCATACCTAAAAACTTATTTTCTAAATTATTTAAATGTTAGTTAATGACAAAACATATATACATGATACTGATATTAAAAAACATTATTTTGTTTGTGTTTTAGGGACCATCCATTTAGTACATCACACTGTAAGTACATTACATTTTAAGTACATTACACTTCACCAAGGGCTTCACAAAGTTTACAGGGGTGAGGAGTGGGTTAATATGTTGTGATGTCACATCTAAAATATGAAAATAATTAGGTAGGCACTGTGTGCAAGCAACATAATAAAGTTTAAAGAAAAGATATATTTTTACTTGGATTGTATTAGATATATTTCCCCCTTATCTTTAAATTACAATTTGAAGTAATATCACACCAGATGTTGGTGGTTTTATGGTATTCATTTCAGTAAGTAATATGTTGCTTTTTTGTGTGTGTAAAAAATGTGACATAACAACAGGGAAGGGGGAATCACTCAAATGTGGCAACCTGTGACATAAAGAGGAGGAGGAGTAAAAAAAAAAAAAATGATTAAATTTGTGTGATATAATTAATGGATAGTGGCCTTATGACAATTCTAAATTTATAATAAAAAGAAATAATTTGCTAACTTCCCTTAAAAATATGTTAACTTGCATAAATGACATATGAATGACAGAGGAAGCAGTTCAAATTTGCACAACTTTGTCAATTCAATCTGATTTTTTTTAAATGAAATCCACATTTTTAAAAAAGGGAAAAAAAAATAAGGAAAGTTTTTAGGTGATGAATAAGTAAAAACAATTTACTAATAAAGGACAGCTGCAATAGAAAAGAAAAATCATTGAATCAAATTTAAAATATGTAACCTAAAAAAAAAAATATATATATATATAACAAAATCTAAGTAATAGTTATAGAAGTTTACTACACTTTCAGATAAATTATTTCTAAATTTATTTCTAAAAATCCATTAATATCCATAGCTGTTTTGAGACTTACTCAAAAGTTCAGAAAAGATAATTAGAAAATAATAATAAAATGATATAACTAGACAGTGTTACAAAGACAACATCAGTTTATTAAAATATTTCCAACTAAAGAAATCAGCTAAAATGGGATGCTCTATTGCATCAACTGATATTTTGGTGATAAGCATATTTTATCATAATTTAATTAGTAAATTTTACATTACTGTATTTTTGGAAAAAGCATTATAAAATTAATGATATAATATTAATCTTACTAATATTTGCACTATGAATCAGTGTAGTAATATTTATACGTGGAAGGGAGTAAGAGAATTATTAAAATAAAATTAACAAGATATACACACACATACATAAATATAAGAGTTTAAAAACATACAAAAATTTACAAGAATGTTAAAAGAGATATACATTTCTTAAAAAACAAAACAAAAAAACACATCAATTCAACCACTTCACAAAAGCTCTTTAAATGTAATTTCTTTTCTAAAATTAATTAAAAAAACTCTTGGCAAAATGCACATGGAAAAAACCATTTGGGCAAATAAAACAAACCAAGTAAAAACTGGAACAAAATTAACCAAATAATAGTTAGAAAAATAAACCTTCAAAATAAACAACCAAAGGAAACATCCAAATTTAATTCTTTAAAAATATAAATAGTATTTATACATTAACGACATCAAACAATGTTACAAAAATTAAAAACTGGTGACCTTGTCCTTTGCAAGGTTATGCTTTACTTATGTTAATTAAGCTAGCTAATATAGGCTAATACTAATACAGAACAGCTAACTACTCTTCATTTCTTCTGTTATTGAGTAGATTAGCATTAGTGGAACAAATTATGGTTTGAAACTATTTAAAAATCATATAAAATATGTAAGTACTACAAAATATAATTTTAACTAGAATAGAGTTTTCTTTATTGTATATATATTTCTATAAAGGAGTTTTTACAAACAGCAAATTTGAAAGCTATTGCACAAAGTAGTTAATGTGTGTCCTTTTTATGTTTGGATATTGTAACATATTTCAAAAGCTCTTCAACAATTCTGAGGGCGGAAGTAGTACAACCATTGAAATCGGATTCTGTGAAGCTATCTCCTCCACATATGAGGCTAGGATGTTCATTTAAAACTATGCACCCAGGATTGTCAACATAAGGATCAGTAACCTAAAAATAAGTAGCTGAATTAGTGAAAGTTACAAAACATTGCAAGAAAACACAAACTCAATGAAAGTCAGATATGTAACATATATGTGATTCATATGTCACATATATGTGACAGATAACTGTCATTTGATTAAATGACAATGTGATATACAATCTTCAGTAAGTTTCATAAGTTAGTTAAGAAATGTAATGTTTTTTATATTTTATATACAGTAATCTCTTAACATTCGCGAGGGTTACGTTCGAGGAAAACCTCGCAAATGTCAAATTTGCGAATGCTGAGTCTCTCTCTGTACTAAAAAATGAGTTCTATAAAATTTTAATTAGAGTGGCACAACATTTCAAAGAACAAAGGGGTATATGTATTAACAATATGTTATGCATAACATACATGTAGAAGTTGAATATACACATATATTCATAAACATAAAATTTATTTATTGAAGATAATTCAAATTAATTGACTGGATAAATAATTACAGCTAAACAAGCACAGATTTTTGTAAAGTAATTTCAACTCTCTCTCATTCGCAAAGAGATGATAATGTATTAGTGGGTTAGTATGCAATACAATATTAAAATACGATATTTAAAAATACAGTTAAATGCTTCAGAAATCCTTTTATTTTCCATCTAAGTGCAGCTTTAAATCCATTTCTACGAAAACCTGCCCATTTTAAATTAATAGATTAAAGATGCTGTTACCTTACCACTTCTAATATCCCCATTGCAATCTGCTATTGTTATTATCTTGCTTTCCTAGAACACTAGGTTTTTTTTCAGTTGACAGCTAAAAAATTGATTTGTTAATAGATACTATGAAAACACGAAGGAAATAATATTTCACCACTATAAATTCAGAAAAAGAAAGAGATAATTTTTAAAAAATCGTGAGTAATCAAGTCAGATTCTCGCAAATGTTATGTTTCTCTGCATTATCATATTCGCGAATAATCAAAACTCGCGAATGTTGAGGGATTACTGTATATGTATATATATGTGTGTGTGTGAGTCTATATATATATATATACACCAGTGGATCCGTGTGAGGATTTCATACTGCAGTCTTTGTTGGGAAATAATTATTAACGTCTGTGGCAACACAAAGTTTGTCTTGCCAGTTTGGCAACTTTATGTTCTGTTGTCACTTGGAATGTAAAAAGAGAAAACGATGTGTGCTTACTGTGCCGGTGTTTCGGTTAAGATGTTTTGTAGTACATTAGTCCAGAAATTTTACCTAGCTGTTCTTCTTTTGTAAATAAACTATTTTATTCTTATATAGTCACTTAGCTGATATTGAAAACTCAACATGGTAGCCGAGTGCGGTTGCGAATCGGGCTAGTGACTAATAACAAATAGAAGTAACGTAAAAACGAAGGTTCTGTTGTAAAATTCGAACCGCTAAAAAAGAAAACAAAATGACTAATATGTATGAAGATGTTTCTCACGTTGAAAGGCTTCGTATCTCAAGTTCATTCGCGCTCTGGAAATTTCAAGTAAGCATAATATTAAAATCAAACTCTTTGCTCGACGTTGTAAATGGAATTAAAAAAAAAGAAGGCCAACCGGCAGATGTTAAGTTGTGGGAAAAGAAAGACGCTAAAGCTCAACAGATAATTGTAACAACTATAGATAAGAAGGTAATGATGCATATTTTGAATTGCGAAAATTCACATGACATGTACAGGAAGCTATGCAGTATTTTTGAAGGAGATACAGAACAACAAAAGTGTACTTTATTACAAGATTTTTTTAACTACAGCTTTAGTGCAGAAACCGATATCGCTACACACATAAGTAGATTAAAAAACATTGCTTTTAAACTAAAGGCCCTGAATAAACAAATTGATAATGAAATGGTTATATCTAAAATTTTATCCACACTTCCAGAACAGTATAAGCATTTTAGAAGTGCTTGGGACTCTACTAACACAGACGAAAAAACCTTAGAGAATTTAACAGAAAGATTATTGAATGAAGAGTCATGTATAAAAAATGTAAAAAAGAATGAGGAGCCAGTTGCTTTCAAAATATTGGAGAGAAGATGTTTCAAGTGTAACAGTTCTGATCATTTGGCAAGATCAAGTGGTAAAAGTAAAAATCCAATAAAAAGTGTTAAAGAACAGAGATGTTTTAAATGTGACAGCAAATTTCATTTGGCTAGAGATTGTAATAAAGGTAAAAATAATCATCCTCAGTGCAGCATTTGTAAGAAAGATAATCATTCTGAAAAAGACTTATTTTCGTAAAAATGGAAAACCAGCAGTTTCCTTTCTTGCTCAAGAATCTAGAGATATGTCTTTAGTTAATAAATTTGTGGTAGATTCAGGATCATCTTCCCATATGGTAAATAATAAAATAATGCTGAAAAATCCTGTGAAGATTTCTACTGAAATTGGATTAGCAAAGAAATCTGAAGTAATGAAAGCTGAGTGTTTTGGTACAATAGAAACTGATAGTTGCACATTACAAAATGTACTGTATGTTCCACAGCTGAGTAAAAACCTATTATCTGTTAATGCAATTACAGAAAATAATGGAGAGGTAAAATTTATTGAAGATAAAGTAGAAATTTCAAAAGATGGAGAAATTGTTTTGGAGGGATATAAAAACAATAAAGGACTGTACGAAATAGATTTAAATCAACAAAATGAGGCTTTGATTTGTGAGCAGAAAAATCCAACTTTGCGGCATCGAAAACTTGGACACTTAAGTAGTAAATATATAAAAATATTATTGAAAAATTCAAATGGCATAGATCTAAAATATGACGACATTAAAATGATAGAAAATCCATGTGATATTTGTCTTAAAGCCAAACAGACTAGATTTTCATTTAAATCGCAAAGAACAAGAGCAACTAGACCATTAGAGCTAATCCATACCGATATTTGTGGCCCAATAGAAGTGAGTACATGGGACAGAAAAAGGTATTTCTTAACATGTTTGGATGATTATACTCATTTTGTCATGGTCTTTCTATTAGAGAACAAATTTGAAGTTACAGATGTTCTTAAACAATATATTGAAGAAGTCGAAGCTAAGTGGTCACTTCGTGTCTCTAAATTACGCTGTGACAATGGAGGAGAATATGTTTCTCATAAGCTAGTTAACTGGTGCAAATATAAAGGGATTGTTTTGGATTATAACATTCCACATACACCACAGCTTAATGGAAAAGCGGAACGACTGAATCGAACACTCTTTGAAAAAGTCAGAGCTCTAATTTTTGATTCAGGAGTCGAGAAAGAAATGTGGGGTGAAGCATTGCGAACTGCAGCCTACCTCCTTAACAGAAGCCCAACAGAGTCTATAAGTGTTACTCCCGCTGAAATGTGGTTCCAAAAGAAACCAGATTTGTCAAGATTACAAATATTTGGTAGTGTAGCTTATGCTAAAATACTTGGCCGGCTGAAGAAATTGGATAGTCGAAGTAATAGGCTCATCTTTGTTGGATATGCTGACAATGGCTACAGATTATGGGATCCAAGAACTAAGAAAATACAGACTTCAAGGGATGTGATATTCATTGAGCCTAAAGTTGATAAACTGAATGATTTGATATCACCATTCAACTACTTTGATTTTCAAGATGACAGTAGTGAAGACGAGGAAAATCCTGACAACATAAAACAAATGACATCAGAAGATCAAAACATTGAAGAATTTGGACGAGGGAAAAGAATAAAGAAACCTCCTGTTTACCTTGGTGATTATGCTTTGCTAACATATGAAGAGGCCATTAATGGAGATGATAAAAAATTGTGGAAAGAAGCTATAGAGGATGAAAAGAAATCCTTAGAAAAAAATGAAACTTGGCAAGTGGTTGACAGAAATGCAGTAAAAACTAAGAGGATATTGAGTAAGAAATGGATATTTAAAATTAAAGATAGTGGCAAGTACAAAGCCCGTTTGGTTGTGAACAAAAATATGGTCTTGATTATGAAGAAACTTATAGTCCAGTAGTAAGCATTATTCCATTGAGAACTATTTTTGGACTGGCATTGAAGAAACAATATAAAATGATGAAATTTGACATTAAAACAGCTTTTTTTGTATGGGAAATTGGACGAGGAGATTTACATGAGTATGCCAGAAGGATATGATGACAGGTCTAAAGTGTGTAAACTTCAAAAATCATTGTATGGTTTAAAACAAGCACCTGTAGAATGGAACAAAAGATTAACAGATTTTTTGAGGGAAAGTGGTTTTGTACAAATTAAATGTGAACAGTGCATTTTCATAACTGAAGACAAGGGCATAATATTAGCTATTTATGTAGATGACGGAATTTTAATTGGATGTGATCATACAAGATTGATTGATTTTCTAGAGAAATTAAAACAAGAACGAAAAATCATGCGTCAAGCATAGATTATGTAGCACTTTCCAACGCTTCCAAAATAATTTTACAAAACATACCGTTTAATAAGCTAAAAGATAACATCTAAGTAAACAATTTGGAAAACGCATAACATATTTAAAAACATAATTTCAGGAATTTCCAACAGATACAATATTCGGAAAAATATCCGAATACTTTTATTCAGCCCTGTATAGGATCTATAGATTTGTATATGCTAGGATGCTAAATTTTAGTTTAGTTAGGAAACGCGTAGCACAGTTTAAAATTATCTTTCTGGAGTTTCTGTCAATAAACGGAAATGTGTTCGCGAACTTTTGTGCTGCCCTGTATAGGATCTACAGAATTTATACACACCACGTAATAGACAAAAAGAGAGTTAAAATTAAAATCGCGTTTAGTAACTTAAAACGCACTTCAAGGAATTAGTGTTAACAGACAGTAGAGAATTCTTTTGTGTGTCCCTGTAAATGAACGATGACTGCTATACACACACTATTCTGTAGTAAGCCTCTTGTAATGCACCTTAGATATATATATAAATTTCAATGCATTTAAAATAATGAAACATTATTTAAATAAACCACAGACGATTTTTCTCCATAGACGTCATGTAACGGAATTCTTTTGACTGTCCCTGTAAAGTAACTATAAGTGCTATGCACACCCTATTCCATATTAAGCTTCTTCTAATGCACCTTAGTGATATATATAAATTTCAATGCGTTTAAAATACTGAAACATTATTTAAATAAACTGCAAATGATTTTTCCCCATAGACTGCAATGTAACGGAATTCTTTTGAGTGTCACTGTAATAAAACTATAAGTGCTACACACTTCTGTTGAAATAGGAAACATGCTATAGATAACGACAATAACATATAAAAATTGCAGAGCAATCCGAGCATATTTACGGGAGTTAGAGCACGGACAGACGGCAGACGGCCAGACAAACCGAAGTCATAAGCACTTTTCAACTAGGTTGGAAAGTGCTAAAAAGGAATTTGATGTAACTTATGAAGAACCACATTCATTTCTGGGTATGAATTTAGAACTAAATAATGACACACTAAAAATCCATCAAGAACCGTATTCAAAACAAGTGTTAGAGAGATTTCGAATGTTGGATGCAAAGGCAACAAGTACACCTCTGTTACAAAATGGAACAGTGAACTGTGTTCAAGATAAAGAAAGTGAGTTCCTTTATCGAGAAGCTATTGGTAGTCTTCTTTATTTATCATGTAGAACAAGACCTGATTTGTCCTTCGCTGCTGCTTATGGAAGTTGCCATGTAGAAAATCCATCTGTCTGTGATATTTCTAATCTCAAAAGAACTTTAAGATATTTAAAGGGAAACAAGGACTTAGGTGTAGTGTATACGACAAGTGGCAGCGACTCAGAATTGATTGCCTATTGTGATGCAGACTATGCTGGTGATCCTGACACTCGTAGAAATACCACTGGATATATAATATATTTTTGTGGAGGTCCAGTAAGTTGGAGCTCGAGAAAACAGCCTATAGTGGCTACATCAAGTACTGAAGCAGAGTATATTGCAGCGGCTGAATGTTGTAAAGAACTAATTTATCTCAAAACTTTAATTGAGGAAATTACAAATGATAAAATTTCTATAACTTTAAATATAGATAATCAGAGTGCCATAAATATAATTAAAAATGGGGTTGTAAGTATAAGAAGTAAACATATAGATGTACAATTTTACTTTATAAAAGAGAAAGTGGATGAGGGTTTAATTAATATAAAATATTGCCCAACCGATATTCAAATTGCTGATGTATTTACTAAGGCCCTGGGACCAAACAAGTTTGAAAAATTTAAAGCTAAATTGGTAATGTAATATGTTTGTTTGAATTTAAAATTTACTAGGTTTGTATACATATGTTATTGTACTCTACTTAAATTGATTTGATTATTTTGCATGTATAAGAGGGGAGGAAAAAAAATTTCTTTTTATTTGAATGTAATACTTTGTCTGTAAATGTGTATGATTTTAAGGGAGTGTTTTTTAATTGAATTAATAATTAAGGGAGTGTTTTTTAATTGAATTAATAATTAAGGGAGTGTGTTGGGAAATAATTATTAACATCTGTGGCAACACAAAGTTTGTCTTGCCAGTTTGGCAACATTATGTTCTGTTGTCAATTGGAATGTAAAAAGAAAAAACGATGTGTGCTTACTGTGCCGGTGTTTTGGTTAAGATGTTCTGTAGTACATTAGTCCAGAAATTTTACCTAGCTGTTCTTCTTTTGTAAATAAACTATTTTATTCTTATATAGTCACTTAGCTGATATTGAAAACTCAACAGTCTTAACATTTTTTTTAGCAAATCTAATATTTTTAGATGCAGGTTTAAACTTCTAAAGAAAAATTAAGGATAAAAATATCTGCAAACAACATTAGTCAAGCCATAATATCATCTCATTTATTCCATCAAAGTTACAGTAAAATTTGATCGAAGACAGCAAAAGACTCATGTGAGAATTTAAAAAAATGAACTATCGTATTTTAACTGCAGTAGAGGATGACATCATCCGCTTCAGGAAAACACAGGACAAAGAAAAATAAATTGAATACATATATAAACCCATGCAGAGATTTTTTCTATTATTATTATTTTTTATAATCATTGTTGAGCACAATATAATGCAATATTTTATTTTTATGGCAACATTGATTTGAGAAAAAACTTTCATTTCATTTACGAAAATAATGCTGATTTAATTTTTAATTAACTGCATTTTTTAATAAAAAAATATATTCTAACGAAATGCAAGTGTACTATGTCAGAAGCTAGTTTAAAAACCTTTTAAATGATACCCCATTCGTTGTTGTGCGCTTTGTAAATGTATAGAAAAAGGGATGAAATAATATACATGATATATATATTTCAAAAAAATACATTTCCATTTCTTTATTAACTACTTGTATAATGTGATATATTTTTATCCCAAATTATATGGAAAGTTAAATGAAGTGTCTTTCTGGAAAACACCTACCAAAATTTGTGCATCTTTGTAAATAACAAACTACAAACAAAAAGCAAACAATAGAAATTAAAAATTAATAAATTCTGAAATTGGTATGGATATTGGAAAAACTGAACGTTCTTGTTATGATGCATACCATTTCTGCTTTTAAATGTAATATTAATGTAATATTTTTCAATAATTTATTTATCTAAATTAATTATATAATCATAATTAATCATTATTTAAATGATTTAATAATATTAATCAACATTTTAAATCAATTATTTAACAGTTATTTAAACAGTCAATATTTTCTATCTTTTAAAATTAATCTTTTAAACTATTATTCTAAAATATTTTACTATAAATTAAATTTACTTTTTATAATTAAATCACTTTTTAAAGTCAATAATCATTTTTAAATTAAAATATAATCATTCATTTAAGTCGCTGGATAAAAAATACAAGATTTCCGTTGTTGTATTGCGAATTTTTTTAAGTACAAAAATATATTTTTCACGTTTTTAAATATTAATATTTCCCTTTTAAAACCTTATTCCAAATTTTTTTATGAGCCCCACCAGTGGCTGAGAGGTTGTGCTCTCGAAGCTGGTAGACGGGAGGTGCTGGGTTCGATCCCAATCGCGCCGGTCGGCCTAATCGTTCGGAGTTTTCGTGGTTTTCTTTGAGCCGTGGATTTATCCATGCGTAAATACGGATTAGGTTCCTTTAGAAAGACCCCCACGAAGGGCACTCCCCCCCCGGGCCTATATCCCTAGTGTAGATAATTGGCCGTCAATAATCAACCCAACCCAAATTTTTTATGTAGTCTGTCAAAATTCTAGCAAAATTCAACTTAAATCTTGGCAGATATACATTTTAAAACCTTTTTCTTAATTTCCATGTTTACATTGAGCGCTTTTAGAATGACGCCTCGCCATTTTGAATTGAAGCTTCGTGCGTATCGTAAACAACATCTTAGTGTGCAATCTTCACCCATTTTGGTTTAGGGGTGACACGTGTAGGCATTCAAGGTTAAGGGACGCGTATTTCAGTGGGGAAAAAGGGTTTAAAATTATTTCCAGAACATTCTCATAAGCGAGATAAGTTAATTTTTGCCGCCTTTTAGCAGGGTTGTGTTGTTTCCGTGTGAAGTTGAGTTGTTGCTGGAGTTTTTTGTCTCTTTGACGGTTGCGAGTAAAGCAGCTAATTTGAAGAAGAGGAATTTTCGGCTTTTATGATTGTCTCGCTTAGATTCTCGTGTCAGTTGAATTTGAAAGTTATTCTCTAACGTTCTCTCTACCATGTAGGTTGTCGGCATAAAAAGTCGTGTCGGGCCGTAAGGCCGGACACTTATAATCTCCGTTTCTTCAAAGTATGTTTCGAGATAATTTTCGTATAAAGGCAGTGAATTGTGATAGTAACAGTATGTATTTTTTAACTGCTATCGATAATCTGAGTCATAAAATTTTTATAAAATGATTTAGAATTAGTACTTTTTTAAACTATTAAAAAATTGCAAGCAAGTATCGGCAGTTATTTTTAATATTAATAACTATGCAAGTAAAGAAACTGTATTAGAATCATCGAAATATAAGTACATCACCGCTGTATAAGAGAACTTTGGAATCGGTGAGCAAGTGACGCCGGACATTGTTTCTGTCAGTGAAAGTGAAGTAATTTTTCCTTAATTCACATTTCAAGAATTGTTTTCGATGTTTTCACATTTCAAGAATTGTTTTCGATGTTTTCACATTTCAAGAATTTTTCCCGATGTTCACTGTATAAGAGTACTCTGGAATCGGTGTGCGAGTGACGCCAGACCTTGTTTCTGTCAGTGAAGTAACTTTTTCTTAATTCACATTTCAAGAATTGTTTCTGATGTTTTCACATTTCAAGAATTTTTCCAGATGTTCGCTGTATAAGAGTACTTTGGAATCGGTGCGTGACTGACGGCGGACCTTGCTTCTGCCAGTAATTTTTCCCGATGTTCGCTGTATAAGAGTACTTTGGAATCGGTGGGCGACTGACGCCTGACCTTGTTTCTGCAAGTAATTTTTTCTTAAATTCACATTTTAAGAATTGTTCCTGATGTTTTCACATCTCAAGAGATTTTCCCAATGTTTGCTGTATAAAAGAAGTTTGGAATCGGTGGACAAGTGACGCCGGACCCTGTTCCTGTCAGCAAAGTAATATTCCGTTAATTCACATTTCAAGAATTTTCCCCGATGTTCGCTGTGAATGTCATCAACTCTTCACCTTTCTAAAGTATAACATCATTGTGGACATTAAGTAATAGTATACCATCATTAACTTCAGGGGTGCAGAATATGTCCGATCCAGCAATCTAGGATCGGGGGAAATTTTAGACATGTGGGGAAATTTTATGGGAAAATATACAATTGATTTCAATTTTAACAATGAATTGCATAATTTTCCGAAATAGAAAATTACAGTTTTATTTTGTGATCGGTTGTCGAAAATTTCAGTTTTATTTCGCTTTCACTTGCCAAAAATTCTGGTTTTATTTCACGATTGTTTGTCGAAAATTGCAGTTTTATTTCGCTTTCACTTGCCGAAAATCGTGGTTTTTATTTCGTGATCGTTTGAAGAAAATAATGGTTTTATTTCGCAATCGTCTGACGAAAATCAAAGTTTGTTTTTGCGATCGTCCTACGATAATCGTGATTTTATTTCGCCGTTGTCTGACGAAATTCACGGTTTTATTTCACGATCATTTGACGAAAATTGTGGTTTTAGTTTACCATTGTTTGACGAAAATTACGGTTTTATTTCGCAATATTTTGACAAAAATTGTTCTTTGTTTTTTCTAAATGAAAAACAGAAATCGCCTCTTTGGCGATCAGATGCATAGTATAAAGTTGCCAATTTTTTACATTTAGTCACCCTGTGGCATGTGACGATCAGGTATTTTAACATTTCACAAGAAAACATCACAAAAAGTGAGTGTTTCAAACTCTCAAGAAAAAAATATTAAAAGCCTCTGCTCAGCTTAAACAATTTAAACAAAGAATATGTGAACCAAAAATTGTAAAACATATGACACAATACTTCAGAAGTACCCCATCTTTAGAAAAAGAAAAAAATCAAGAAGATCCCACACCACCATCGGTGGAAAATATTAAAAACCTCTGCTCAGCTTAAACAGTTTAAACAAAGAATATGTGAACTAAAAATTGTAAAACATATGAGACAATGCTTTAGTAGTAAACTCATTTTGAGCTCTACCCCATCTTTAGGAAGAGAATTAAATCAAGATCTCACACCACCATTGGTGGAAAACTCCCTACAAGCTCTCACTGAATGGGTGAGCAAGAATATAAAAAAATCTAAATTTAATAATGAGAAAAGTCTTCTTAATCGGTGGACAACTTTGAAGAAAAACATTCTAAAAGCTGAATTTAATAAAAAAAAAATCTGAAAAGAAACTACCACTTCTAGATCAAGACAGCGGTATTATAAAAGAAGCTTTTACCAGTCCTGATGTGTATGCTGATGTACCAGAAATAGTTTACCTGCTTGAAAATTTGCAGTGAATGTATTTGTGAATCTGTTGACTCTATTATTAGAAATCTCATTTATAACCGAACCCTAAAATCTGATAATCTCTTTCATGAAGTGTTTATATCATGGAATGGACCTCCAGTGCATAAAGCTACAGAATTATTAAAAGCATCCTTAAACAGACATCATTTTCATCGTGAAAATTATCATTTCACTAGATTTTCTCAAGAAACAGACTCAAGATCTACAAAACATCAAAAGTGATTGACAACATCCACAAAGACAGTAGAAGATAGTTTCTCAATAATTGACAATTCATCAGAAAAGGTAATGACAAACATTGTATTTTTTTTGACTAAAATTGTGCATTTATTAATAAATATTAAGCATAAGAATTAGATTAAAACTTACATGCATTAACTTACCTTTCCAATAACTAGACATGTTACAAGTTCAGTCTATAGGTTTTTAAAGAGATGACATATATTGTAAAATTTTCTATACCTACGGTAATACAGAATTTATTTTGGGGAAATTTTAATATGGATTGGGGGAAATGTTGGGAGTATAAACATTTTCTGCACCCCTGATTAACTTTTTAGACTGTGAACTATTTTTTAAATTAAATTAGTCTCAATTTCTGACTCAGGATTTTAGATAGTGATATTGAACTGAAAAATGAGCAAATTATATAACATCTGTAATTCATCTATGATTATAATTCTAATATCGTGTCATTTTCTGGAGCTCCATTTCTTGATGTCTGAAGTATGTTTCTCATCGTAATAAATCTGCTTTACTTTACATCTTCTTCTCTGTTTGTGCAATCTTCTTTGGGTGAGTCCATTTATGTTAATTCTTTTTCAGATATTAAACCCATCTTGATAAGTGATGTGTATAATAATTTAAGTGAATAATTCTTAATAATACCAAGAATTCAAATTAAATTTAACTTCTAAATATTTAATAATTTTTTTTAGTACTAGTTTCAACATTTCAACGTCATGTTTACCACTAATGAGAACGTCCTGTAATGTCATGTTGGGGTAGGATGTAGAGCAGATATTTATTTAGTTTTTCTGGCTTATTTTTGGTATATTCTGATCCTAAAAATGACTGATATATCAATATTTAAGTAATTTTATAAATTTCTATATGCTCATTCTCTCGCGCCAACATTTCCATTACAGTTCTTGAGTGAAAAATAGCAAATAACGTCTCTAATGAAAATTTCTGAGGTATACAAAGATTTTTTCCTATTTTTAAATCTGAATTGCAGGAAAATATAGGTTGTTCAGACATTTTTCAATTGATTTTGATAAACTGTACACCAAATTTTCATATAAAATTTTTTTGACACTCTTCCATTAGCAGAGCAACATTTTATGTCAAGCACAAAAGTTGTCATCAAAGCTAACTAGTAATAAATATCATAAGCTAGTGATATATATAGTTAAACACAAAATATAAGGGAAAATTCAGAAACAAGAAAAGTTCAATAATGTTTCATTACATAGCTATCATAAAAAGCTGGCGATTTAATTTGGTATCACTGAAAATATCTGCTTTTTCTCATGCAATTGATGCAGATAAATTCATGGATGCTGATGTAAAACTTTGAAAAAAAATCAAAAAGAAAATTTTGAACCTTAGAAAATTTTATAATTATTTTAGTTTCTATCTAAATAATATATTGGTTTCAAAGAAAATCTTTTGTAATTTTATTTTCCAAAATTTCACTTAAAATAAAAAAAAAGAACAATATGATTATTTTTGCATAAGTTAATGGTTTACCAGATTGCTATGTTATATATATATAAATATATAAAATAAAAAAATAACCCTTTTAGTGCGGATTTTATTTATTTATTTTTATTGGGGGGGGGGGGGGGTTAATGCCCTGTGTGGAATATTTT
Organism: Maratus michaelseni; assembly: GCA_963931845.1. NCBI lineage: Eukaryota > Metazoa > Arthropoda > Arachnida > Araneae > Salticidae > Maratus > Maratus michaelseni. The sequence continues at coordinate 76,312,787 of OZ007594.1, forward strand.
GACCAAAAAAGCGATTTATTCAAAAACAACAGGAAACATTTCTGTTTTACCCAGAGTAAGTAAAAACCACAAAATAACAAGATTTACTCAATTGTTTTACCTCTGGCAGACTTATATCTGCCTCATTTTAGAATTTTTCACTCACTTCGCAAAAATTTTACCGAAAGTCAAACATTGTCAAAATTACAAAATAAGTATCTTTATAGGATGCTAAAACAACATAAGGATAAAATGTCAATGATGTATATATAGTCTGTGGGAGACACTATGTTTCATTCCTGGATGACGTTTCATTTCATGCGGTAGTCCATCAACGTGTGGTAATGCTCGAAACAGCCCGTAGCGTGCATCAGCCAGAAGCTGATGCACACCGTGAATACCTAGGTGACTTTTGTCGATGCTTAATGTAGTCTACTACTCCCAACTCCTAGATGTCAACTCCCGCACTGTTTGAGTACCACCATTACTAAGCAACAGTGCCCACCAGTCAGAGAGGAGACTACAAATTATTTTCTTGTTCTAAGTTTCCTGATGATCCTATTTTTATGCAATCTATTGAATAAAGTTTATCAGGGTTGCTACTTATATAGGAAAATGAAATTATCTGACTTTTCCAGGTGTATTTAAAAAAAAATTCTACTCTAGCAGCAGAGTGTATGCTAGATACGCGAGAGTTAAATAACTATTGTATCATTAAAAAACACAAAAAATTTCCTTCGAAATACAGATTATATGGATTAAAAGATGCACTTCTGAATCTTCCCCTCCCTCCCCAGCAGTTAATTCCTTAATCCCCAAGAAATCAAAAAGAACCTGTAGATTTTTTTCTTAAGAATTTAAAAAAAAAAAACTCCTTTCGACCTGTACTGGGAGGAAGAGGTAGCTTTCACATATCTTCATTTTAAGATTTTAGCTATTATTATACGAAAACAGCAAGCTAAAATGCAAAGAACTCGATTACAGAAGATTTGTTAATACTGACTTTGAATAAGAAATTCACGAGATTTGTCAGTTATAGCCAAGTTGACTTCATTTATGAGGACATATTTTTGGTTGCCAAGTTTGGCAATATTTTACCAAATTTGGCGATATTTCGCCAAGTGTTGCCAATCTTGGCAAGAATTTGACACTAACGGATATGAATATAATTTTATGTGTATGTTTGGAAAAATGACTACAACAATGAAAGATAATTTGCGAGAAATCACGCTCGCTAAAACTCATAAATTAATCCCAGATTTGTTTTAATCTGCTGTCTTGTTTCAAAATATCAGCCACCCTAGAATTTCAAACTGCTCTATCTCAGCCATTTTTTAAGATAGAGGCAAAACAAAAAGGGCTTCAAAATCCTTGTATCAAAGCCTAACACTTAAACAAAAATTAATTTGTGGCCGCCATTTTGGCAATCTTTTGTAAATATTTTAGATGCTGCCATTTTGGAACAAGATAGTGGACCAAGCTGGTTAACGAATTTAATTGAGACATTGGTGAGCTTAATACACACACTTAGTTACATCCAAATCAGTTCATAAATATGAGTGCTATCGTATGACATAGATCATATATATATAAATCAACATTTGAACAGAGGGTGGTTTTGGGGTCTGGAGGGTCATGATCGGTGAAAATATACAGAAATTTTCTGGAATTGCTTTCCTTTGAACAGCTGCAATAGGTAGTTTTTTACTTTTGTAATGAAAGTTACCTAAAAGTGTCATATCTTAACTATAACAACACAACAAAGAAGCATTATTACAATAAATCATACCTGAGAATAAGCCCATTTCACACATTTTACATAAGTTGGCTCTGGAAGTTCAGGAATAAGGCACTTGAAATGATTTAGAATATCATTCTGGATTTCTTCGTCTGTTTTATCCCAATTTGCTAATGAATATTTAGCTGTGGTATGGATCAAAAATGCTGATGGTTCCCTGATCTTGCCTGAAATATATTTTTTAATGAATTTCTTTTTTTTCTATGTTGCTCAGAATGCAAATTTTAAAAACTGCAAAAATTAAACGAAAATTCAAATAAAACAGTTTATAATAATGGTATTTTTCGGTTAGCCGGGTGCCAGTGATATATATACATGTACATATATATACACATTAATGTATGTATGTATGTATGTATATATGTATATATATATATGTATGTATATATGTATGTATGTATGTATGTATGTATATATATATATATATATATATATGTACTTGCACACATATCACTGGCGCCCGGCTAACCGAAAAGTATCATAAAATAAACATAAGAAAGTATTTTCAACCAGGTATATTATATTTAACTAGATGGAAACCATCAAAACTTGACAGACAATAATTACTATAACAATATCAGTAAAATAAGCTTCTTTATTATTTAAGAGGTGGAAAGTATGAAACAATGTTTCAAAAATTTTATTTTAAAAGTTTTTTCCCCCAGTGAAATGCAGTACTATTTTGATGCAAATTCCAAACAAACAATCTGTAAACAACTCTGTAACGCAAATCAGTTTGACATTACCACCATATTCATCACTACAAGAAAGAAAATTTCATAAATCTATGAAGTATCATACAAATCCTATGCCCATACCCTATTCAGTAAATAAAAGAACATAGTAAATAAAGCACACATCTCTCCCCCTGTGATAATCAAACTGAGTAAGGTCTTATGTGCATGTGCATTGTAACTACCCAAAGGCACCGTCAATTCGACATTAAAAAAAAAGTTTTAAAATGTTTAAATAATAAGTTTTAAAATGTTGTTTTTAATCATTGTTCGTTTCAAATCCATATCTTCTAAAATGCATCCACTGTTTTAAGCTAATCAATTTTTATCTGAAGAGGGAGAAATTTTTTCAATACTAATATACAATCTGCAGATGAGGCAGATTTTTAATGTTTTCAAGAGTAATTTATTTGTATCGTTTCTTCGGTCCCTTTCCATAATCAGGATGATTATCTCTTTTCCACAATCAGGGATAAATATATAGATAACTGCTGATGAAGCAGCCATTTTTGGCAATTTTTCTGCTACCTGTAAAATGTTAGTTTTTGGTATATCCCGAATTAAGTAAAATTTTCCGATCGATCAAATAATTGTATTTTGTTAAACTTTATTAAATTTTCTTATTTTTAATCTGAAAAAGAAACAATCATCATGGATTTAATTTTTCAATATGCTGGGCACCCAAACAATTTTGATTAAATCGGTACAGATGTCGAAGACGCACCGGAGTTTCTTTTCGGCACCAAAATGGCGATTGTTGCTTAGTATGGCAATCTGGTGTTTTATAATAAAATTGAATATGTGTGTAAATAAATAAAATAACATAATATAAAAATAATTAATAAATACAATTAAATGTGTGTATTTAATAAAAATAATGTGTGAAAATTGGGTCTTCTCGCCAAAATGGTGAAAAAAAAAAAAAAATAATAATAATAATAATAATAATTGCACCAATCTTGGTCCATTACATCATGTAATGGTATTTTTTATTTAATAAATAAAATTTAATAATGTTTCAAAACAAATTTATGAGTAATTTAATATATTTTAATCTTTTTGTATATTGTTTCAGCAAATGTTAAAAGTAAATAAATTGGCGATACTGATATTTTTATAATGTAATCGATCTTTGTTTACAATTCTACCTTGCCCAGATAGTTTGAAGTTACAGTCAGAGTTAGACTTCCATTTTGTACAGAGTTGCAGCATCCTCTTACGATTGACTTTATGACGTCATATGCAGAAGTAAAAGTTTAATGTAAAATTATGGCTAATTAATAAAACTTTCGAACAAACGAATGTACGATAACAAATTTGTGTCCAAATATCTTTCATTAAAAAAAAGAATGAATGTAATTTGATGCAGTAGCTCACTGACATTCGAAAGAAAACGTTTAGCATTTTAAATATATAGATGGTTGGAGTATAATAGTTGAGATTTATTTAGTCTCGGCATTTTTCGCTCCGTTAGAATAAATCTCAACTATGATACTCCAACCATTGAATGAATATCAGTTTATAATATTAAGCAAAATACAGATTCCGATTATAAACATGCCTTAATACAACAATTAATAGAAAAGCAAAGTGACCAAAATGAAAACAAAAAATTTTATTTAGCAGAAAAGTGCTCAAAATAACAGTGTTTCAAGAATAAATTAGATAAGTATGCAAAAAATAGAGATGACATCAGTTAATTAATCCAGTTTTAAAGTGTTTTTAAAACTTTATAACCATCCAAAACACAAAATAATGTAAATGCCACGCTTAAAAATTGTTGATCTTTTTATAAACTTGTAAATGCTATGGCATTTCTTCCATAAATTATGGCAAAAAAGCACAGCAGTGACCTCATGTAAAATCAGGATTTTTGGATCACTTAACAAGGTTCTAGCCAATGTTATGCACTGACGTTACTCACGAGATAAATCACTATCCTTTTATTCTATATGGTTTTGATTGATTGATACAGAAGCAACCATCAAAGTGTGGTCATCCCACCAAACCATAATGTTGGCAATTATCTTTCAGTAATAATTTCAAATAGTATTTAAAAAAATCATATGGGTAATAACAATGACGACACTTCGATGCTTGCTTCTGTATAATTATGTCTTCCCTAATGTCTTTATCGAAGAACAGGTCGGCGAGGATGTTCGGATCAAAGGAAGCAGCAGATTTGGCTTGTGAAATTGAGAAGCTGCAATATGGAATTGGGTTTTACTTTTGTTTCTACCAGGCGGAGGACTTCTGTAGTAATTTATAGGATATTTTTGTCCATTTAACTTTTTCTTGTAGGTATGGACGGAGGCCGGCTGCCTTGCATTCATTCTTATTTTTATTTAACTTTAAATTTCCATTTATATACCTTTGTTTAATTTTAATTTACTTGGTTATTATATTTTTGTTTAAAGTTTTTTGTAGTCACTGTTTTTTAAATTTTAAGTTTGTGCATGTTGTATTAAGTTTTTAATCTGTTTCCTAATATAGTAATTTAATTGTTTTTTAATTTGTTTTCTAAAAAAGTAATTTTGTTTTGAGTGTAAAGCTAGCTCATGTTTCGAAACCTACAAGTTTTTACAGTGAGCAGGAGAGCTAGATAATTCTGTCTGTCCATCCACTGATGAGAAACTGACAGTCTTTTGCCAGTGTAATTTTAATGTTTTAATGTTCTAAATGCTTATATATACCTTCTTTCATAATGTTTAAATATTTCATATTTTGAGGAATTATATATATATATGTGTGTGTGTGTGTGTATGTAATGTTAGTTCATTCAATCACTATTTCTTTAACTCATTCTTTAGGAATCGAGTTTGAATGTACTCAGCGGTCATGCTAGATGTTAAATAAAGTGGACACAGAGTCGTCCAACGTGCATGTTCGTTGAGGGGACTTGACTCTTTTCTTTGTCAGTACATGATTTTCCTTTTCAAGTCAGTTCCAGAGTCCAGAGCGGCATGGTGATTATTAGACTATCCAAAATAGCACAATTTTTTCTTAAGCAGGCCGGTTTTATTTTCGGCATTCTTATTTTTTTTTTTTTTTTCAGTAGTGGCAAAAGAGTAAAATATAGGAGGGACCTTTAATTTAATTGGGTAAGGAACATTAACATGATAAACCATGTGATTTTATGGGCCCCTATTGGGCTTGGCCACAACACAATTACAACACCAACAGTCATTTCATTAATTAGACATTAATTAGAATTTGACCTAAATGTAATCACCAACTTCCTATTTTGATATTAATTTGAATTCATGACTTGAACCTAATAACTGTCCCATTGAAGAAAGTTAATTAGAATTTATTGTAAGGTGTAAAAAAATCATGATTTAAAATAAATAAATAAATCAGAACTTTTAAATTTAAATCTGATTTTTTGCCCCTGCGTTAAAATACAGAACAACTACAAAGAATTTCAGCTTTCCAAAACAATTAACCCTCTTATTAGTAACTTTATTTTTTATTCTTTAATTAATAAAATTATAATTATTAGTTAGTACTTACAGAAATTATAAAAACTGAAAATTAGTAATTTCATTAGTTAATAGCATACAATAATGTTATGTACATTAATAAGCCTTGCGCGGTAGCGCAAGGCTTATTTATTTCTATACTTTGTAATAATTATGTAAAACTTATTGATATTTATATTTATTAAAATTATTAATAATGGCTTCAATATTAAATTGTTAACACTGTTTAAAATTAATAATTATTAAATAGTTAACTCTCTTATTAGGAAAATAAAATACATTTTTATTACTAAAATGATTAATAATATTAAAGAAAAAAGGGACAGAGTGCTAATTCCCAAAAAGAGCACTAGTTCAGTACAGAATGGCATTATTTCACGAGGAAATATATTAGTAATGTGTTTAGCAATAATATAAGGGAAAAAAGCATATATATTTTTAATATGATAAATAAAGTGACAATTTTTAATGTTTTTTATGAATTACAAATTGAAAAATATAATTAAATTACAACAAGATATAACTTCCTGTTTTTTTTAATAAATAAATAAAGTTCAATATTATTGCAAGGTCTTGGGCACACAGATTTAGAAATAATATGGTATGGAGAAGTTTTTTACAATTAATCTCTCTAAAGATGAATTTCAGTATTTTTTTAAAAAAGCATCAGAATATATTTTGCCAAAAAGGGTAAATAATAAAGGGGTTATTAATAAAGGGTAGGGTTCTGCGCCCTTAAAAAAATGACTTAGAGGGAACAGTAAGTAATTACAAAATTAATAAAAACTGCAAATAAATAATTTCATTAGTTAGTAGTACAGATAATAAAACAAATAAATATTATTTGCAATTTCTTTTGCATTTGTACTCTGAATCACCTAATTCTAAACTCACACACATGAAAAAATTATGAAAATAAGTTATTCATTTATGCATAGATACAGATACAGAATAAGAATAGCCTGTTATATCTGAAACTCTTACAATATTAAATAGCAGCATTGTTACTACTCAGTGGGGATTATTAACATCCAGCATTTCAAATTAAAAAAGATTAATTGCATCCTTTTCAATCCCTAATTAATTTCTTTATTTAGTGTATATGTGAGTTTATGAAAAAAAAAAAAAAAAAAACTACATATATAATCTGGTAAAAATATTTTATCTATTCTTTACAAGTTTTTTATTTCCATTTTTATTATTTCCAATTGTCTTCTGGTAATAATCCAGTATACCTGGATGATTATACTGATCTTAGCATGTATGCCAGTATAATTATGAAATACTGAATTATTATTTAAAACACGTGTGGGTACATCCAGGCTGAAGATTATACCAACACGTGTTTTTTCATATCCAATTATAATTTAATAAATCTCTTGTTATCCAATTTTTCATTATATTTAGTTCATATTTCATTTCTTAATCCATTTGCAGTTGATATCAACTCCAAATTATTAACATTTTATGGTTTATTATAATTTTTTTTTCTCTCTCTCTCTTTTTAAATAATTTTCACATTTTCAGTATTTTTGGCCAATTACCATTGAAGCACAAGCTATGGTAAAATTATGATTGCACTTGTTAATTTATTAACTATGTGGTATTCTGTCTACACATTATTATTAATTATCTCTTTGGAGATTTAATTAGATTGTTACAAGAACTTGATATGTTTTTTTGAAATTCAAAGATATTATATATATATATATATATATTATTCAACCTCTACTAAAGAAGCTGTTGCTGTGCTTAACATTTTTGTACTAATTAGATTTTTTTCTTTTATACATCATTCTTCTTCAGTTCTAATTTTATTAATCCCTAATATTAAGCGCGGTAAACGTCTGTGTGTGTGTGTGTGTTTCTGTCTGTGCACTCCACCTTTGTACCCGCAAAGGCTCCGGGACCAGGCGACGCACGGACGGCGGACGCGGACCGAAAAATTCGCAAAAAAGGCGCAATGCTCAAGTTTCGATCGGGTCGGGATTCCGACCCGGACCCGGGGAGTTATTAATGAACGAAAGTGTTTTAATTACCGACCGAAACCGAACTTGAAAAAGAATCGAAAACCGCAAAGTTTCGCCTCCGAAAAGGTTTGCCGGTGGAGACGATTCTCGAAAAAGGCAGGGTCGCCAGGAGCAAATTAAGCCCCAAACCGCAGTGCGGGTTTTTAAACCGACCCGGATCTACGGAAGTCGGGGGGTCAGAAATTCGGAAATGGGACAGACAGATTCAGGAGAGCATTTGCTTTCAGAAATTCGAAAAATCATTCCCGTACGACCATTAGAACAGAAAAAATCCTTTAAAAATCGATCGATAAAAAATAATTTTTTAATTCTTTCGGCACGGCATGTGGAGATCGCAGACTGCCTGGAGCGCAGATGTTTGGAAGGAAGAAAGAGCAAATTCACGTGACAGCTTTCATGTAATGCTCAAGTCCGTTTTCGAAAAACAATGAAGGAATTAATCTCTGGACCCCCAAATCGGCCATCACACGTAAAAAAAAATCCTGATTTCAACAAAAAAAAGATTGTACAATTCGACCAGTAAAATCGGAAGATATCAATTAAAAACCGGTTAATGAAGCAATTTATTTCTAATCATTTGTAACCAATGCAGAAAAACGACACGTGACCGGATATTTTCAGACAAGAGGAGGATTTTCAAGAGTAGAGGCGCAATTTTTTTACGGTGGTCACGTGACGTTCAATTGGGTTTTTTTCAGAGGTGGGCCCAATCTCTGAATCTAAGGGGCGCAGTAATTCCTAACTTTTACAGGGCGACGCAAAATTGATTCTGCTTTCAGAATATCTAAAAATTATTCTCATATCTGCATTACGAGCCGATATATTATTTTATTGTATAATTAATCATCGTTATTTGTATAATTAAAGCAAAAGAAAGATTTCCATCACAGTGCCGGCTAGATATTACGATTTTAAGAAGTAGGCTGCGTCTAAACTTTTTTTTTTTTTTTTTTCAGTTTTAAGTTTTTCTACAGGTCCCTGTCTTTGAACTAAAACTCAGGTAGTCTAAATCAGGTTCTTTTGAAGTGATTCATTACGAGCCGATATATTATTTTATTGTATAATTAATCATCGTTATTTGTATAATTAAAGCAAAAGAAATATTTCTATTACAGTGCCGGCTAGATATTAAGATTTTAAGAAATAGGCCGCGTCTAAACTTTTTTTTTTTTTTTTTTTTTTTTCAGTTTTGAGTTTTTCTACAGGTCCCTGTCTTTGAACAAGAAGTCCGGTAGTCTAAATCAGTCGTTTGAGGAAAAGCAGTGTCATCGCCCCCTCCCCCTCCTTCAGTTTTTTTTCTCTTAACTATGAAAGCGGGATTCGCCCGTTATCGATTTTTTTTTTTTTTTCAGTTTTAAGTTTTTCTACAGGTCCCTGTCTTTGAACTAAAACTCAGGTAGTCTAAATCAGGTTCTTTTGAAGTGAAAAAGTGAGTTTGCTTTGATTGTATTTATAGGGAAAAGGGGGCTTCGCCCGTTATCGATTTTTTTTTTTCTTGTTTAAGTTTTTCTACAGGTTCCTGTCTTTGAACTAAAACTCAGGTAGTCTAAATCGATAAGGAAAAGCAGGCTTCGCCCGTTATCGAATCGGGACGGTTGGTGAATTAAGACATATTTGTACATTTGTAGTATTTTTGATGAAACCAATTCCATTTCAACAAATTTAATATTTTTAAACGTTTGATTGTTTATATGTATAGAAAAATTACCACTATTTTGGCAGGGTTGGCGATTCGTTCAGTTAGAGGTTTATACTATTCGATGTGCAAATTAAGGGATTATCAGGTGCGTGCGTAGCACGACCGGTATACGGTGCCGAAGGCAGCGGGGACCCGGGTTGGAGGTTCGTTCGGTTAGAGGTTTATACTATTCTATGTGCAAGTTAAGGGATTATCCGGTGTCGAAGGCATTGGGGCAGGGTCGGAGATTCGTTCAGTTAGAGATTTATACTATTCGATGTGCAAATGAAGGGATTATCCGGTGTGTGCGTAGCACGACCGGTATACGGTGCCGAAGGCAGCGGGGACACGGGTTGGAGGTTCGTTCGGTTAGAGGTTTATACTACTCAATGTGCAAATTAAGGGATTATCCGGTGCCGAAGGCAGCGGGGACCCGGGTCGGAGGTTCGTCCGGTTCGAGGTTTTACAAGATTCGAGATTTTCTACAATTCGAGGCACCGATGTAAATTAGGGGCCCGCTGGCGGGCGAAGCCAGCTAGTTAAATTTTATTAATACATAAAGTACCATTTCAATAAATTCCAAAACTTTCTGAATAATTTTGGGAGTCACTCTTTATCATTTTGTCCGTATAACACATAAAGTATCTATTGGACAATTTGTGTAAAACATTGATTGAAAAAAAATTACCTCTTTTTCTATTATCCAAAGCAGCAAAACTTATAATACTGTCATCAGGAAAATATTTAATAGACCAGGTTAAGTCATTCAGTTGTGTAATAGAATCATCATACATTATACCAACTGCATGGCGAGAGGAAAATTTTACTTGCTCCATGGACATTTTAATATCATCATCTTGATCTGAAAAAATAAAAAAATATCATAAAGAAAATTGAACAATTGAAAGAAAAGGAATAACACTTTAATGAAATTTACTTAATTATAATAAAATCAGTACATAAGATTAATCATATATATTATTTCTCCTGTCAACATACCTTTTTCTAAGAAAATATGAAACACAGAACGAATGAGATACCATATGAAAGGTTTTAGAACCGGCTTCTGACATAGCCCACTTAACAATTCGTTAAAACATGTTTTTGATTAAAATTTGCTGAAAATTCAAAATTAAATCTACATTGTTTTCATAAAAGAAATGAAAGGTTTTCCTGAAATTATTGTTGCCAAAAAAATAAAATACCACATTATATGATGCTCATAGCAATTATTATAAAAAAACACCGCACGGGTTTATTTTATACTTATGATTAAAAAGCGAAATTGAAATGGAAATGTTTAGATTTATATTTCTAAGTCCCATGGTTTTCCCGAAGTGGATAACGTCATCCTCTAATGCAGTCAAAATACGATTGTTATTTTTTTTTCTCGCGCGTGCCTTTGGCAATCTTGGATTAGTTTTTAGTCTAACTTTGATGGAATAAATTAGATGATATTCTGGCTTGACTAACAACTAAATGTTGTTTGTTAGGGTTTAATCTAGAGCTAGCCAAATAGCCAAAAAGCTAACTGAAAGCACCTTTTGCCCTCAAAGCATGTAGTGGATTAGCCAAATAGCAACAGCCAAAAAAATATATATAATTTCCATTTTGTTGTTCCTGCCTTTTGTAAACCTGCATCTGCCGCGTGAAAAAAAAATCTCAAACCGCCTCTGTCCCGCCAACTCACTTCAAAATTTGTCTCGTCCTCTCTGTGCAAGCATCTTACAAATAGTATGACGTCATTTGCATTAAACAAGTATTGAGGAAATTAAAAGAGTTTGTTTGTTTTTTGTTGATGATCCCAACTTAGGAAATGAAACCAAAACGGTTCATGAATGGAAGTTGTTCAGGCAGGTTCTGGCTACAAGGGGTAAAGAAATGAAACCAGCTGATTGTATTCTTTTTCCATAAAAATGGCATTATTGACATGCTTCCCAATGTGACTTCTTTGTATGAATTTGTAGCAACAATTCTGTTGTCTACAGCAGATTGTGAAAGGGGATTGAGTCTCGTGAATATAACAAAAACTGACTTGAGAAATAGACTGACAATCAAAAATTCAAGTAACTTAATGGTGATTAATTGGGAAGGGGAAGTTTGAAAAGAATTTCCATTTAAAAAAGCATTTGATGTGTGATGTATGGCCAAATCTCGAGAGGGTCAATCTTACAGAGTGGTGTACTGAAATTTTGTATAAATAAAAGTTTTTTTTTTTTCTTGGCTAAAGCTATTTTTATTTGGCTAACAGTTATTGGCTGCAATTAGCCAAAAAGCTACAAATCTCTTTTTCCTAGATTAAACTCTATTTGCAGATATTTTTATCCTTGCTTTTTCTTTAGAAGTTTAAACCTGCATCTAATAAATATTAAATATTGATAAAAAATTATACTTCTCTATTATCCCGTCGACCACTTTTCATAACAAAAAACTATCGCCAAAGAAACGGGAGAACGTTGCCATTGGAATAGCAAAATAAATAAATAAATAAAATATAAGAATTTAAGGACACAATTGTTATTTTAATTAATAAAATAACTACTAAATCAGTAAAACATAATGAAAATACACGCAAATGTCGAATGTAAAACCACTAGATGACGTAACAAACACGCATAATGATTCTGACATCAAGTAAATGGGACTGCATTTTTGGCGTTTAATCTTACAGTTTGGCGGTAGTTTTTTTGTTATGAAACGTGGTCGACGGGATAATAGAGAAGTACCTAAAAAATATTAGATTTCAGTGCAAAATATTCGCACGGGCCCTCTGGTCAGTAATAATATTATAAAATCAGTTCTTTTTAATATTGTTTATCTCAAAACGTACTGACATTCTTGCACCATCATCCAAAAGGTTCAGAATCAGATAGAATATATTTCTTCATATCCCATCAATAACAATTCCTTTTCAGGCTGATTTTTAGAGGATTGTAAAACACTATAAAAAACTTACTACATTCTTGTTTAAAAAATAGCAAGGTTTTCTTTTTCCCTTTTTTCGATTTGTAAACAAATAAAATTTTTACTTTGAATCCAAGCCCAGACATTTATAAAAATCAAGCCTGAGCTCATCTCATCACTAAAACATATAAAATTTTATTTTATAATTTTATCATATCTCATACATTTCCCCCCCAAATCCTTACATTTTCACAATCACAATGTTAGAATTTTATTAATTGAGTTTAAGTAAAATTTTTGATTCCATAAGAACATAAGACTGAAATTTGGAATTGATAATTGTTTTCTTGACATACTATTAAGATCTAAAACAGAAATTCCAAAACTGTAAAGCACAGATCCTAAATCTCATTTTTAACTTTCATGAAAAAAAAAAAAAAAACTAGAAACTAATATAATGAGACAAGTTGGGATTCCATGGCAAATCATTTATTTCATAGTTTCCATATTCACATAAATGTTTGAATTGTTGATCTATGAGGAAACAAATTAACAAAAAGTGTTTATGTACAAACCACACACTATGACTTGAAACATGATGTAAACTTCAGTTCAATCTGAGCTAATCTTTCATGCATAATTATTTACAAATTGAATTTCAAAATCACCAAAAACTTATATTTTTATGGAAGTAAAAAAAGTTCTGGAAATATCCAGAAAAATATTTAAATAGAAAGAAATATTTTAAAGATAAGCAAAACTTATAATAATATTCTTTGTAACATTAGTAATTTACATAGTAAAAGAAAAAACAAAAGTATTACTCAAAACAACAATTCACCTATTTACAAACAATTGACAACAACAATAAAAATAATAGCTGTGAAAGACATCTTCACAAATTCTCTGGAAACATGTTAGATAGTGTTATTGGGCTGAGTTTCATTCCTATTTCATCATTCAGCTAATCTGCAAAAAAAGTAATATGCAAAAAAAAACTCTTTAACCCTTTTGCAACAGGTGTCCTGTACACTTTTGAAAATTTAACAGAACTGATTGTTTTATTTAGAAAATTTCCCTTTATTTAATCACTGGAATCTGTGACTAGGACAAAAATTTCTCTTTAAAAAAGTGGTGTCCAAATTCAAGGATTTTGCACAACCTATACGACACATCACTGAAATGTTGTGAAGGTGGCAAAAATTTTTCTTAAAAGTGGTTCCAAATTCAAGGATTTTTTTGCACAGTCTATATGGCATGCATATACATGCCGCTCGTCGTTAAAGAGGTTAAAACAATTTTGACCACATTTATAAATATTGTGCAAATCAAACAGAGATATTTTTAAAAATATAAATGATAATTGTAAACTCAATCAGTTATTTATTTTAATCAACAAAAACATACTACTAGTTTTAGGAAAACAATCATACTTACTATTTACAAAGAAATTCCCTCCAATCTTCAAAATTTCAGGAACTGGTATGGTAAGTATGACAGCATCAAAATTCTTAACAGTTCCATTTTTGGCTTTTACTTCCCACTGCTTATTGTCCGTTAGATTAATTTCAGTTACTTCATGTTCTAGGCATACCTTGGCATCTATAGAGAAAAAATAAAAATGAAACGTCTGGAGCGAACATGCAGAAATCCATCAAACAACATTTAAAACAATGTGAAATGAAATGTTACTATGAAGTCTTCCCTCTCTGTTAAAAAAAAAAAAAAAAAAAAACTATGTAAATTGTTTTGTATATTGTGGATAATCCTTTTATTGGTAGGATTTTGTATAATAAAAGTACATTTTGAACAATTACAATATTCACAAATCCCAATAAAAGTAGGTTAATGGAATAGAATTTTCTGTATATACAGTAAAACTCCAGTTATTACTTTCTTCTATTTTTACAAGAAGAAAGTATTGGATTCATGAAAATTTTCAACTTCCGGTTTTCGACGGATTTATATGTTTTAGAAGTTCCTGAACATAATTTGACTATTTTTAGACAATGTCTGTCTGTGAGTCTATGACTCTGTCTGTCTGTATGTGATAAAAATTTTGGGGGTTCTCTATCTCAAGAACTAATGCACGAAATTTAATGAAACTTTATATTCAGTTAGACCTTGATATAAATTGGCGCTGATTCGTTTTTGGTGTAAATCGCCCAACAGGTGGCACTGCTGTGCTACAGTTTTCATGATTTTCACTATAGCTATATCTCAAGAATTAATGCAAATAATTTCATCAAACTTCAGATTCTGTTAGACCATGACATAAATAGACGCTGATTATGTTTTGGTGAAAATAGCTCAACAGGTGGCGCTGCTGTGTTACTTTTTTCATGATTTTCACGGTAGTTATATCTCAAGAACTAATCACAGAATCTTATCAAACTTAAAATTCTGTTAGACTTTTACATAAATAGATGCTGATTACGTTTTGGTGTAACCAGTCCAACAAGTAGTGCTGCCGTGCTACTTTTTTCATGATTTTCACGATAGCTATATCTCAAGAACTAATGCACAGAATTTCACCAAACTTCAAATTCAATTAGAAGTTGACATAAATTGTTGTTGATTAGATTTTGGTGTAAATTTCCCAACAGGTGGTGCTGCTATACTGGATTTTTCATAATTTATGCGATTTTAGCGATAGTCATACCTCAAGAACTAATGCATAGAATTTAATAAAACTTTAGATTCAGTGTTACCTTGATATAAATTGGTACAGATTCATTTTTGGTGTATGTGAGACCTATATGAGATAGAAGAAAGTTTTGGGATTGGCACATCCGACTAGTTTGAACTAGTCATCAAGATCGATTGTCAGGAAATAGAAATACATACGGAAAATAAATATTGAAATGTGAACTTTATGTATTCATTTGTAAAAATATAATTTCTTTGAAATTCCTTTTCAAATCAATGTCAAAACTAATGTTTGATTAGAATATTCAAAGTCTCTATTTAGATAATTTTTGTCAGTATTTCACTGATTTTAGAGAAACTGTTTTTCTCTTTTCTCATGTTCAAAGAAAATCCAAATTTACTTGTATTTTAGATAGTAAACTGGACTTTTAAACGGAAAGCAGATAGTTTAATATTCTTAATTGATATAGTAGGAGTAAGTAAGGAAAATTAATTGGGATTTCTCAATGCTTTTTGTCTTAGGTATGTGATTGTTCATCATCTTTCTATGAAGAGTTTGAGGGCTCTGGAAATGCACAAATGAGTGTCTATTGCATAGCTGCCAACATGCCAATATTCTAAATAGCACTGTATCGATCGATACCTTCTTAGTCCAGGGGAAATGTACATGTTACCTTGCAAAAGGTCGGGTAGAAGATTTTATTTTTTTGACTTGTATATAATAAGGCCAGCATGGAAAAACCGAATTATCCAACAAAATTTCTTAAGGGAGAATTTTCTGTGGCCAAAAAACACCAAAATTTTGGGACTTTTATTGTTTTTTTTTTTTTTTAATATCTCGAGACCCGTTGTCGTAGCGTATTATTTGATAATTACAATGTTAAAGAGGACAAAAATCTCTACAACTTTTATATTTACAACTTTTTTATACACTCAATAGCAAGCGCAGTACGACATTTCAAAAATAAAAGAATTTTTTCAATGTCCTTAAAAACCGTGAAAAACGTAGTTTTGTCCCGACGCGCGACGATTCAAATGTTCCCCACGGATGTAATGATGTATGTCAACTTCTACAGATTGACAGCAGAAAATTATCTATTATTTGTACATCCTCTTCTTCATTTTCGTCACAACAGACATATTTTAAATTCAATAAATCTATATAATTTAGTAAGTAGGGGAGAGTGTGAATGACTAAGACAATTTTCATATTTAGACAATAACTTTAAGTATATACAATTGTTAATTTTAAAGTATTGTTTAAAATAATATTTCAGTATTTAGTAACTTATTGGCATGACAGTTTCAATAAAAAAAAAATCTTGTTTAATTTTAATAATTATTTTTACAATGCATGCAGATGTTTATTTTATTCCATAAACATTTTATTCTATAGTACAATGGTATATTTTATTTACCGATTATTGATGACATATGTTTTAATGTTTTACTGTTTTAAGTATATCAAACATTGGATTGTAGTTCTATATAAAAGGAGGGACTCAAAAAATAAATATATCTTATGTAACAAATATTTTTACCTTATAAAATATCTACAATAAAAATGACAACATATTATTTCATTAACTAATATTATGCATTTATATCTCTTGTAAAATTCAAAAATTCTATCAATAAAATATTTGAGATAACTATTTTCATAAAATTTTTCAATATATTAGTTTTAGTAAACATTGTCAATATTTTCCCACTTTTATTATATAATTATAACAAGAAATTATAACATTTTAGCAAGCAAAAATATATAAAATTTTAAGATTTTATCTATTAAATGCTTTAAAGCTCAAACAGAAGAACTTGTTGTTGAAAAATACACTTTGTGGAATATTCTAATCTTCTGTAATATGTTCCGTTTTGAAACTATATCTGTTGAATTATTTCAATGCTACCATCTATCAAATGAAATACCGAGTTATTTATGATTGTAGACTAGGGGTGCACAACCTTTTTAAAGCAAAGGGCCACTTACAAAAATGACTGGGTTGTCGAGGGCCACCATCAGAAATTTTTTGTTTCGAGGAGTTGTGACCGGGGGGAGAACAGATTAAAAAAACATAAATTTCGGAAGGGTAGATTTAGCCCCCTAGGTTCCTTCCTTTCAGTTCTGTTGGCAATGATATATCACCAGTTTACGTTTGTATTTATACAAGAGATATAGCTAAGATTATTTTCAAAGAGTGAAAATACTCCTTGACTTTATTTAAAGGAATAAATTTAGCTTTAAAGATTGCCAGTGCCGAAAAAAAATACTGCTTTCATGAATGAAGGTGGAGAGGAGGAGAAACATATATTATTCTAAATTGTACTTCTTAACATATTCAGTCATAAAATGTGGATATCAAAGGGGTGCACAACCTTTATAAGAGGAGGGGCAGTCACAAAAATGACTGGATTGTCGAGAGCCAACATCCATATTAGGGTGGACAAAATTTTGTTTCGGGTCGGCCTAAAAGTTAATAAAAATGCTAATTTTAAAAGGCGGGTTAGCTCAATATACTCAACCCCCTCCTTAGTCAGCTTAACCCAATTCTGTTGGAAAGGATGGAAAAATTTGCATTTTTTTTTCCATGCGCAATTGACAATATTCATAGTTTTTTCCTAGTGATTGACGAAATTCACGATTATTACAAACACGTTCGGCGAAATTTGCAATTTATACGCACTCGATCGGCAAAATTTGCGATTTTTACGTGCCCAATCGGCGAAATTTTGCAATTTTTTTCGCATCTGATCAGCGAATTTTGCAATTTTTTGCACCTGATTGTCAAAATTTGCAATTTTTACGCGCCCGATTGGCAAAATTCGCGATTTTTAAGCGCCGATTGGCGGAATTCGCGATTTTTACACGCCTAATCTGGAAAATTCGTGATTTTTATGTGCCCGATCGGCGAAATTCATGATTTTTAGGCACCCGATTGGCAAAATTTGCAATTTTTACGCGTCCGATCGGCACAATT
This sequence comes from Maratus michaelseni, assembly GCA_963931845.1. Classification (NCBI taxonomy): domain Eukaryota; kingdom Metazoa; phylum Arthropoda; class Arachnida; order Araneae; family Salticidae; genus Maratus; species Maratus michaelseni. The sequence goes on from OZ007594.1 coordinate 76,331,019, forward strand.
AGCGATTTTTACGCAGACAATCGGCGAAATTCGCAATTTAAATGCACCCAATCGGCAAAATTCGCGATTTAATTGCACCCGATCAGCAAAATTCGCGATTTTTACGCATATGCTCGACGAAATTTACGACTTATACGCACCTGATCGGTAAAATTCGCGATCTATACGCACCGTATCGGCGAAATTCATGATTTTTACGCACCCAATCGGCGTAATTCGAGATTTTTACGCGCCTAATCGGCAAAATTTGTGATTTTTACGCGTCCGATCGGCAAAATTTGCGTTATTTACGCAGATGATCGGCGAAATTTACAATTTACACGCACCTGATCGACAAAATTTGCGATTTTAATGCACCCGATCGGCAAAATTCGCGATTTTTACGCGCCTAATCGGCAAAATTTGTGATTTTTACGCGTCCGATCGGCAAAATTTGCGTTATTTACGCAGATGATCGGCAAAATTTACAATTTACACGCACCTGATCGACAAAATTTGCGATTTTAATGCACCTGATCGGCAAAATTCGCGATTTTTTCGGGGCTCGATCGACAAAATTCGCGATTTTTACGCATACGATCGACGAAATTCGCTATTTATACGCACCCTATCGGCAAAATTCGCGATTTTTACGCGCCTAATTGGCAAAATTCTCGATTTTTACGTGCCCGATCGCCGAAATTCATGATTTTTACGCACCCGATAGGCAAATTTTGCGATTTTTACGCGTCCGATCGGCAAAATTTGCCCTTTTTACGCAGACGATCGGCGAAATTTACAATTTACACGCACCCGATCGGCTAAATTCGCGATTTAAATGCACCTGATCGGCAAAATTCGCGATTTTTACGCATACGATCGACAAAATTCGCGATTTATACGGGCCCGATCGGCAAAATTCACGATTTTTACGCAGACAATCGGCAAAATTCACGATTTTTACGCAGACGATCGCCAAATTTCTCGATTTTTACGCAGACGATCGGCAGAATTCACGATTTTTACGCACGCGATCGGCGAAATTTACGATTTATACGCACCCGATCGGCAAAATTCGCGATTTATATGCACTCGATTGGTAAAATTTGCGATTTTTACACACCCGATGGGCGAAATTTGGCAAAATTCGCGATTTCTATGCACCTGATCGGCGAAATTCATGATTTTTTCGCGTCCGATCGGCGAAATTGATCCGCGGGCCACGAGTAATACGATCGCGGGCCACAGGTTGTGCACCCCTATTATAGACCATATAAACATTTTTGTTGTTATACATTCATTCCCTATCTCATTCAAGTCCACTTTCCCTACACAATAAAGTAAGGTACGCAATATGACTGCATAAGCTAAATGAAAAAATGTATTTTAATAATGATAATTTCTACGGGATATTTAACAATATTTTTGTCTCTTTGATGGGACTGTTGTAGGATTATTAGCGTTCAGTTTCCTGGATAGAAGATATATCAAGTATTATGGTTCTTCTAGAGCAGGGGTTCCCAAACTTTTAGACCGACGGACCACTAAATCGAAGTTCATACTTCCGCGTACCACCAGATAAAAAACGTAAAGCTAATATAGAAAAACCTATAAAAAGGAACCTGCCTAAAACGAAATATATCTTCGGTATTTCCTGTTTCCGTCATAGCAGGTTTTATTGTATTTAAAAATGAATAATTACATAACTAAATTGATACTAAGATTGACTGCTTTGTAATAACATTCAAGTAAAAAGTATTATCACCATTAAATTTTAATAATGCATACAATAAAAAAAAAATGTTTTGGTATAGGAAAAAAGGCACAATACTTAATGACATATTGGCGCACACTGATTCATATACTGTTACAGTAGGCTAATTTGCTTCTATCGCTAATGAAAAGGGTGGACTTGTTTTATCAAGCACAGCTTCCTCATGTCTGGCTCAATTAGGTAGTTTTAGTCATAAGTCACATTCGATGTTTACTTTATTCGTGTGTTTGTTTTTGATGTAACGAAGGGGGGGGGGAGTACATTCACAGATATATGTTGTGCTAAACACAAGCAGACTTTCACGATATCACAAATGGTACTCTCATATTCTCGCCAATAAAAAATCTGTGACGTTCATCTTTTTGAATGTGGACTCCAGTAATCCATCACAGGAGAGCTGAATAAGTTCACTTCTTTCCTCTATCGTGAGATACAGTGGCAGGGTGTCTCATATGATATGCTGCTTTCTGTATTTTATTCCACGTACCAGTATCGGATTTCTGCGTACCAGTAGCCACAGCTTCCTGTACCAGTACTGGTACGCGTACCATAGTTTTTACCAATCCCTGCTCTAGATGTATGTTTTCTTTTTTCCTGGCAGTTATTTGTCACCGTCCCCTCTTCCTCATACCCACTCTGTATAATAGAACGGGTATGTAAGTTAGAAAAATAGCCTTATTTTTGAAAAGCCGTACTGCACTTAAGAATAGGGGGGGGGGGGGGGGTGCAAATAACAGATAATTTACTGCTATCAATATGTTGAAGATGAGATCCATGATTAAATGCTTGGAGAACATTTGAATCATCGGGACAAAACTACGTTTTTCACGGTTTTTAAGGAAATTGAAAAAATTGTCTTATTTTTTAAATGTTGTACTGCGCTTGCTATTGAGTGTATAGAAAAGTTGTAAATATGAAAGTTGTATAGAATTTTGTCCTCTTTAACATTGTAATTAACAAATAATACGCTACGACAACGGGTCTCGAGATATTTAAAAAACAACAAAAGAAGTTCCAAAATTTTGGTGTTTTTTGGCTATAGAAAATTCTCCCTTAAGAAATTTTGTTGGATAATTTGGTTTTTCCATGTTGGCCTCATTATATACAAGTCGGAAAAAAAAATCTTCTACCCAACCTTTTGTAAGGTAACCCCTTTTTTTGGTACATTTCCCCTGGACTATCTGCAAAAAATAAATAGGTTTTAAAACAGAAAATATTATTTAAAAGATTATATTCTGTTGTTTATGGCTTGTACACAGTTTTATCAATTAAATAAAATTTCTACTTTGAAACATGTTTATTTGACCTAGGTCAAATATAGAATAAGCACATATATACGGCTAACCATGACCTCAACAGAGTTCATTGGCCAGCTTGATCTGCCATTTTAAATAATCATTTAAAGATTTCAAACTAAAAAAAAAAGAAAAAAAAAATTAGAAATACGAATTTATTTTTTGCTAAGTAAAAGCCTTGATACAAGGATACCAGAGCACTTTTTTGTTTCCCCTCTATTTTGTAAAATGGCTGAGATATAACAATATGAAATTCTACAGTGGCTGTCATTTTGAAACAAGACAGCAGATTAAAAATAAGGTATTTTTCTATCATCAGGTTTAATTTATGAGTTTTATTAAATGTGGCTTCTTGCAAATTTGCTTTCATTATAGTAGGCATTGTTGCTACTCTCATATACTTAAAACTACATAATCATTTCATAAAATGACTTCATATTTAAAAGAAAAAATATATTGCCATATCTCTATTCTAAAAAAAAGTACCAATGCTATCACCACTGACAATGAACCTTTTGTGTCCAGATGTCTTTCTAGGCTAATATTAAGAAAACTATTGCAGATAAAAATTGGTAGTTTTATAGAGAAATATTCGATAAACACGTTGAAATAGACAGTTTTTAAATCAAACTAAGAATTATTATAAGAGATATTTAATATTGAAGTTGGTCAAAGTAGTTCTATTAAAAAGTTTTATAGGAACAAAAACAAGCAATTTAAAAATATTTTGAAGGGATATAGTTGACAAGTTTACAGTGTATAATTACTTTTTTAATTTGACTAATTTTTTGAGGGTTTTTATAAATTTATTCAAATTTTCATTATTTCATATTTTTAAAAGGCCATTTTTAAAAAATTGTTGCCAATTTGTAAAACAGCGCACATAATAATATTCATCTTCAATAAAATATGTAATTACACCTGATTAACAAAATTTGAAAATAAGAATTAAATTACATGTTAAAAGCAATAAATGGGAAAATTACACCATATTTAAAATGTTCAAATAGTACTTACAAACAATTTTAATTTAAAAATAAATTTACATGAGATTAATTTATTTCAATAAAATCTTTTACCTATTGTTACAAATTGACATTGTTTACTTAGCCAATGTTATACAAGTTGATTTTCAAATGTTTAATTGAGCTTATTTAATCAATTACAGGGGTCACATCGGGGCCATCGTGAAAACAACTTTCCTCTTTCAATGGGCCTGATTCAAGTCGTGGATGACGTCACAGAAGAGATCTGAGTAGCAGACTAGTAAGGTTGAAAACACGTATGTGTGCATCTAAAACAGTGCTATAAAATCTAGTTTTGTAATATTTTCTTGGGTAATTTCTGGCCTATTTTAGATGCGTTTGAATTATACATACAATAAATTAACAAAAAAGGTTCAGCAAGACTTAATTTTATGATTGTTATTACATAAACAGATTCATAAATAAAAATTTGAAATTTTTCTAAACAATTGAAACAAAAATTCAATTTAGATTTTATAATGTATGAATAATTTAAAATACACATTCTGTTACTAGGTATTACAACTAAAAAGTCACTATCTTTCAAACACTCTTATCTGACAAAACATGGTATTTTAATTGCTAATTATAATGTGCATTTTATATTTTTATGAATATTTCTTTTAAAGAATAAGAGAAAATGTCATTATTTCCAAATTCCACACACATTTTTACTTCGATTATAAATTTAATATTTACTTAAAAGGGAAAATTTATTTAAACAGAAAAATCCTCATCCATCTAGTAAATATACAGATTATCAAGTTGTTATTTCAATAAATTAATATTCAATATTTATAAAAAGAAAAGTATTCTATTCAAGAACATCAAACAGAATATGTACTTTCAAATAATTTACAACAATTATGACATCTAATATTCTCTCAGAGAAAATAATCTCACTTAAATATACAATATTAAGTAAGTGGAAATATCAAACTTATTCATGAAACTTACATACTGGTTAATGTAGATAATTTTCTTTTGTTACAAGTGATTTTTCTATTGTCATTTTTTACTTTTGTATTTAGCAATATATTAGCAATTCCTGACAAACACAGTCTAAATAGATATGAAAGTTCATTTCCACATTTGAATTTAATTGTGAAATCCAGACCTAAAATTTCCATCTTTTCAGTAGTGAGTTGTATAATAAGCTTTTTGGGCTTTGGAAATTTTAGGAAAGTATTTTCATATTTCTGATTAATTAAAAAAAATCATCGTTAGTGAATGGTTTACTATTAAAGGAGGAAATTCCATTAAAAAACAAACATACTATAGTGTGCTCTATTTTCATATTAATTTTCATATAAGCAGCAATTTTCACCCATCTTATTAAATAGGAGGAATGAGACAAGTTCCATTCTTCCACACCACTTTATTTTATCTTAAACTACTTGTATAAAAAACTATACTGCTTTTACGCTTAGTTTAAAACCTGGATAATAACACATAAATAATCATCAGCACATAAACAAAAATATAATAAGCTATTTTTAAAAACTTTTACTTTTCACTTAATAACGCACAAGGGAAAAAAAAATCCTGCATCGACCTCAGATACATATAAATATTTATTTAAATTAAAATTATATTTTAATAATTGAAAGCACGAGTAGTTTTACAAATCCTTTACGAAAAGCGTTTGATTTTTTAAAAAAGATATTCATAAGAACTCAATATTGTTAATTAATGTTTTAAATGTTTTCAATTTACAAAAATTATATTTTAAAGAGAAATTCTTAGTAAAATCAGAACAGAAAAGGTTTTCGTATTATTGTTTTATCTATTTGATGATTCTAAACTATATTTATTACTCTAGGTGAAAATAAAAGCATAATGAAGTCAGAAAAAAATAATGGTTAATTATCGTCTGTTGACATTCTGTGTATATTTTTATGTGCGTATTCGCCATTGCGATTGTTTTAAGTGATGTTAAATGTTTAAAATAGTAGTAATAGTATTAATAGTATTATAATAGTAGAATATGCACGGTCATCCCAGCGAAACCCAATTTATTTCAACACAACAGAAAGTGTAAGCGATTACCTTTATTAAAGTATTAAGTACAATATAACTTTAACAACATTCGAATTATTGAATTGAAAAACGGTATAGATATATATTTTGCGTTTTAAATAATGAGATAAAAAAAAAGGGTACTTACTTAAATTCTTTATCCAAATAATTAAGATAGTATACTTTAAAAAAATTCGCATTTTAGAAACCATTTTTATATAAAATTTATCTGAAATTACAAAGCAAAACATATGACGAAAATTCAACTAGACCAGAAGAATCAGATCCTATCTGTGACGTCAGGTCACGTGTTTGAAAGCTCAAATCAGGCCCGTAGAAAGATGAAAGTTGTTTTCACGATGGCCCCGGTCACATTCACTCAGGAAGAATTGGAGCAGGTTTTGGAGCAGTCAAAAACACGGCTTTTGGAGCATGAAAGTGAGTTTTTGGAGCAATAAAAAATGACTTGTGGAGCAGGAAATAGAGTTTTTGGAGCAGGAAAAGCTCTTCTTTTGAAAATAAATTCAGTATCACCATTGTACCCAACACATGTTGAAATCTCATACAGTACAAAATCTATACTCCGGACCTCAGCGATTCCAAATTTCAGATCATTTGCCATAAAAAACAAAGAAATGAAAACTAATTTAACCCCTCCCTTACTCCATGAAATATTTATATCAGGGATGCATTAGCAATACTAACTAGTATGGTGTGGCCATCACAAAATATTCTTCTATATAAATCAAATCGTCTGCAAAAAAATTAAATGCCAATGTATTCGAGCTTGAGATATAGCTATCGCAGAAATCATGAAAACAAAACATAGCAGAGACACTTGTCGGGCAGTATGCACCCAAAATTAATAAGGATCTATTTAGGTCAAGGTCTAACACAGTCTGAAATTTCATGAAATTCTGTGCATTAGTTCTTGAGATATAGTTATTTCACAAATCGTGAAAAATGCAGCATAGCAATGCCCCCTGTCAGACAATTTAAACCAAAACCTAATCAGCATTTATTTATGTCAAAGTGTAAATCTGAATTTTGAAGAAATTCTGTGCATTAGTTCTTGAGGTATAGCTATCAAGGAAATAATGAAAAATGCAGCACAGCAGCTCCACTTGTTGGGCAGTTTACACCAAAACTTAATTAGCACAATTTATGTCAAAGGTCTAACTGAATCTGAAGTTTGTTTAAATTACGTATTTCAGTTCTTGAGATAGGGTGCAAACAAACAAAAACAGCAATTACTTACAAAAAGCTCTTTTCCTAAATATAATTCGAAATTGCAGATAGTGTCCTGTTTCGGGTCACGGAACCTGATTCCAACCCGCGCTTTCGTTGCAAGTCGGGTTGGCTTTAAATGTTTCGTGTTGATTTGATTTTTCAAAAGTAAGTCCTGAATATTTTTCCAATAAAAAAATTATATATTTGTTGGCATTAAATCAAAAATTATTTTTTTCCATAACGACAAATTAAAAAAAAATACGACTGATTAACAAAATTTATAATTTTTTTCAGTCACTGATTGGCGAAATTCACAATTTTTTCTGCGATTAATTCACGCATTTCGCAGTTTTCTTCCGTGATCGTTGGACAGAAATTGCAGTTTTATTTCAAGATCGAAAATCGCAGTTTTATTTCGCAATCGGTTGACAAAAATCACGGTTTTATTTCGTGATCGTTTGACGAAAATAGCAGTCTTATTTCGTGATCAATCGCCGAAAATCGCAGTCATATATCATGGTTTTATTTTGTGATCATTTGATGAAAATTGCAGTTTCAATTTGCGATCGCTTGATGAAAATCGCAATATTATTTCTCGGTTACTTGCCAAAAATTATGATTTTACTTGTCGCTTGCCGAAAATCGAGGTTTTATTTTGTGAGAGTCCGATGAAAATCGCAGTTTTTTTCTGTGATCACTTGACGAAAATCTTTATTTCAGATCGTGGATTTGATTTTTAAAAATTAAAAAAGGGGAAATCTGCCATTCGGCGGAAAAATGGCATTCCTGGAAAGAAAATGGCGCAAAGAAATCCGATTTCATCGTAGAAAAGAAAAAACAAAATGCTCGTTTTGGAGCAAAAATAGTAAAAAGAATGCATTTGTAGCAGATTGTAGCAGATTTTTTCATTTGGAGCAGTTTGGTGCAATTGTAGCAGGTCTGTGACCCCTGCAATTAGAAAAACAGTTATTAGCTGTTTCGACAGCAGTTGATGCAGCCTTAAAATTCTTCAGTTAAAGGGAAATGAATGGAAACCCAATTACAGGAAATTGCCATTGGCTGTTTAATTATAATTCAATCTTCCCTAATCATTTTAAGCAGATCAAATTAGTGTGTTTTTAGAGTTCACAATGTCAGAACAGGGGGTGGCGAGCGTAGCTCGTAGGAGGCAGGCCCCCTAATTCATAAAATATTTGCACATGCACACATGCATGTCCATGTACTGTACGTACCTATGTTAAAATGTCCGCCAGAGCTAAAATCTGGCCAAACTTCGAAAAATATAAATAAATTTGGCAACAACAATAGATTGCAATAAATGGAGCCAACTTGGTGATATTGGACTAATTTTTTGAAATTCCCATTCAAATTCAGTATTGACAGAAAATGGAATCTTTCATAATCTGTTTCCATGCATTTTAAATCAGCATGTTTTTGAGTAAAATTAGCTGAATTCTTTAAACCAAGGAATAGGGAAGCTATTTTTACCTCCCAGTACAGGATCATTAAGACTTTTTTTTATTTTAACCACTACATATGAGAGATGGCACTTGTTTTAAATAAATGTTTTTTTTAATTTCTAAGAAGCAACAAAACAAGCTATTTTTTTTCCCATATTACTGTAATTTAGAGTTATTTGCCAGCCCAAGAGAGGTCTACTTGGACCCAAATGAGAAATATTTTAAATTAATCTTGGGTGTATTGTGCTACAAATTAGTGCAGTTACATATAGAGTATTGGTGAATCACTTACAATTCTTGTAATTCTCAACATAGGAGATATATAGCTGATTTAAAAACACTTTTTGATACTTTTGGTCATCTTAATAAAGGCTGTTGGTCATTTACAAATTAAAAAAAAAAAGCTCAACAACAGAAATTTTCTGGCACATTCATATGCTCATTTTTAAGTGTAAAAACATGAAACTGACAAGCATAAGTATTAAAGTGATTTAGAATTATTCACTTTAGAAGTTTTTAATTTTTCAATAAATTTATTACATCTTTGAATTGTAAGAGATTGCTATCTTATGACGGATTTTTGGGCTGACACATCCGAAAATTCAGAAAAAAAAAATAACTTTCAACTTCTGATGGTTCAAAATACTAACTTTGAATGATCTTTTGCCTTCAATGAAAAGTAGGCAAATGTATTTTTTGTTTAAGAATCCATTAGGACTAACTTTATCGTCCTAAGACTAACAATGATAACATTTACCTGAGTCAAATTTCTTTTTAAAAGCACCTTTTAAAAGTGATATTAATCAAAATCAACTGTCACGCATTTTTTTTTTTTTTTTTAAATTGAAGAAAGAAATTCACAAATAATCACTTCCTTACTGTGTATTAAACAACAAAAAATACAGCCCTTTTCACACTCTTTTATTTAACTGGATTTTTGTACGTAAAGATGGAATTTGGTTATCGAATTTTCACTCACTTCCTGATATGCAAAAATTATAATGTCATTTTTTCATTATCCGTCAGCCGATGATAAACCCTTAAATATTTTCTTAGGTTACAACTGTTTATGAGTTACAAAAAGAATGGAGTTAATTATGCACCAAACCACTGACAGTGGTTACCAAAATATGCCAACTGACTCTGCAGCAAAAAAAATATTTTAGACTGAAAAGTAGAAATTATTAATTAAAAAAAAGAGTGAAATATATTTTTTAAATACTCATTTATCATTTAACAGTTCAATACCAAATTATGATTATCCATTGAAAAAAGAATTTAGATACCTTGAATATCTTAAATAATGCTTTTGTTTTTCTTTCCTGTTGCCATATCTTAAAAAAGAAACAAAGAAAAAATTATAATTCTATTAGTAAATTCGCCAGTTCATGCTTTCTATCAAGCGAAAATCAAAGCAGTGAATCTTACATAAATTGCGGGCCCATGCCAAATTAACGTATTGTAACAGAAATTGTTTGGAATAGCATAAACTGCAGTCATGAAATTATGCAAGATTTTAAAGATAAGCATTGAATGCTTATAAAATAGTGTAACCAATTGAAAACACACAGAAATTTAATTTTTTGTTAAAGTAAATAACTTTTTTTTAAAAAACTTTTATTTAAATAAACATCAAATTAAATTTCTGTGTGTTTTCAATCTTAAAGTGATGGTTCAACTGAAAATGATCCAACATCTCGATGTCAGCACGAGTCACAGGCAAAAATATTTTGATCACAGCAAAATATTTCTATACATTACTTAATGCATGTTTAATATTTTTTTAAAAATGACAAAATTACATACCAGACTTATCTAAGAAATGTTGGATTAACGTTTCTGTACCTCCAGGAGCAATAAAATTAGTCTTAGATTCAGATAATTTTCTGAAATTTTCAATTTTCTGACCAAGTGGAAGTAAAAGATCTTTCTCCAGAAGATCATCATAAAATCTATATGAAAAAAAAAATATATATAAACTTATTGTAAAAATTAACCATTGAAACAGAAGCAACTGACCATATACAATGAGATTACTATACCATATAGCACTGTCAAATTACAAATTATAAAACATAGTCCTAATATATGAAGTATTATTTATTCAAAAAGTGAAGCAAGAGTATAAACACAAATGGAGGCTTATAATGTAATTCACTTTTTCAAGGGCAGGGAAATCACATTAAAAGCAAAGAATGGTTGTTTTCTGTAATTGACACCAGCTTAATGCCAAAACTTGTGTCAAATCCTTGCCTAAACAATCATTGAAACAAGATTGAAAAACAAGGATAACATTAAAAATGGAACACTACAAATCAAACCAACAAATTGATAAAGAAGGTAGAAAATAAATAAATGTATAATATATATATATATAATAAACAAAAAACAAAATAATTAATTCCCAGTTCCAATTGTGCTCCAATTAAGCATCTACATAATTGAATCTGTCATTTAGAAAAGGGTTATCTCTAGTTTTTGAAATTTTACTGGACAAGCAAAAAAGTGGTTATAAGACAATTTATATCTTGGATTTTCTTGTAATTGATCAATATTTTTCCTTGGTAGGCAGGGTTATTCGCTGGATGTGGGATGAATAGTGGTCAGGCATTTCCTTAAAAGTCTCAGGTTTTCTAGCCATCTTTCAGACATGGCCCGTTTTCGAAGTGAACGCTGGATGGCTAAAAGGCATTAGAACAAAGAGATGTGACCCGTTTTCATATGGATTCAACGAGTTAATATTTACTGAATAAGAATCCACTAAAAACCTATTTTGTGAAAAAATAGGAGTTGACCCATTTTCAAAATGACTGATTCAATTATACAATAAAACCTGCCAAGATGGATACCTACTCGGGAGATTTTCCCCTTCCAGTAAAAATCATAATTGAATAAATTGGACAAATTGGAAATAAATTGTGGGGAAACCTTTCAGCCAAGTCAGGCTTCCATCAATGTGGTGTTTCATCAAAGAAGACTCTGCATCTCTTCAACCTGTGCCTTTAGGACCTGGCTTTCTGTTTTGCTAGGCCGGGAGAGCAAGTTTTTTGATCATATTGTTACAATTTTTTTATAATTTGTTACAACAGGATGGATTACATAAGAAACCATTGAAAAATGTCATTTTAGACAGAATTTTGATTTAGCAAATAAATCTGGATTTATGAATGAGTTTTCACTTGTACACAAAATCCATGAGTATTTTTCCATTTACAAAATAATTCTATTATATACAGGTTCCATTTTGACAGGCTTTGCTGAATTACATGTGCAGTTTAAAATAAGTTTATAGCAGAAGAAGGTGAAGCTAAAATTAATGTTCGAAAAAAGTTTGTGTTTGCATTTGCATACAAAAGATTGAGAACCAATGCATATTGACATTCAAGTAGGACATCCTCAATCTCCACTTAATTCCTACAGTCCAAACTTTGCAACTTTTTTAGTGATTTTGTAGTGTTTGGTAAACTGAAAAAATCTTTGCCAGAATACCACTTCAAATTGGACTATGACATGAATGATGCAGTTTAGAAATGGTTCTTGGATTCTGTTACTATATTTTTTACCTCCAACACCAGGCTCATTTGGAAAGATTTTTGTTTAAAAATATACAATCATTCAAATTTAGTGTTTGTTTGTAACAAGTGGGTAAGTGTGATTGAAGATCGCACAAAGGGTTTCGTTTAATATTCCTTTCAAAACACTTTATCCTTTCTTTAATAAATTTTCCAAAAAGTCATTTTTTTATAAAGTAAAATTTTACTGGTCTATTTTTCTCGTTTTTTCGAAAATCTGAACCAGTTTTTTGATAGCAGGCTAAGCTGGCTCTGCCATAATAATATCTGTCATGTGGACTAAATGCGACATTAAAAAAAATACATTTCAAAATTAAACATGTTGTATAGAGACCTTGAAAATATTAGAAGTCAGATTAATTTTCTTTTTAATTCTCTAATGATGTCATATTAAGCTGCTTTTTCTGTATTTACACATACTCATACTCCTTGTATTATTGAGAAATGTTTGAAATTTTCTGTTTTATTACCAATATGATGTCATATTAATCTTTTTTTCAATTGGCAAAACTTTTTATTTCATTTTCATTTTTCACGTGGAAATCTTTCAATAGAAAATTAATTATTGTAGAAAGAATTTTATCATGGATTTTTAATTGTTGGCAACAGCTATAATGAAAAATGTTTAAATTTAATAGGAAAAGGCTGTTAGATTTTTGGTTTTTTATCTCTTTATATTAAAATAATACGATTTTTTCAAATTTTATGATTTTGAGCTTCATAATAGGTATTTAGCTATAAGTATGCAAATTTTCATGACTGTAAGTTATACAGTTTCTGAGAACCGGCTCTGTGACAGACAGACAACGAAGCGGGAGTAATAGGGTTTCGTGAGATGAACGAAACCCTAAAAACAAACTAAGAATGTGTATAGCATGCCCTAAACACTAGGTTTACTTGTAAAGATGTTTGTCTGGGAAGATTTTCATTTACAAACAAAAATTAACATTAATTCAAGGTTCATTTAGAAAAAACGACCAGCATAATGGGCAAAACCTGCTAGTTCAATTTAAAATCATTTTATTACTTTTTATTTTTAAGAGATGAGACTGAGAAAATCTGAAAAAAGAGCAACTGTGTAAAACTGAAGTAAAATTTTACACGATATTTTATATACTACATTAATAGTAATAAAACAATTAAAAAAAAATTTATTCAATAAAATGTATTAAAATGACAACTTAAAAACATGTTTAAAAAATAACAGGATTAAAGTTACATAGCTGCAACCTTCAAGTTTTTTTTTTTTCTCCCCCAAATCAAATAAACATAATTTGAAGCAAAAAAATCATTTCTTGAAATGTTTCGTGTTTCTATGACTATATTAAGTTTATCTATTTAGAAAAAATTCCGAATCAATATAACTTTTAAAAAAGTACAGGATTTGCAGTTATGAATTTAAGACAATTATACAGATTTCTACAAATTTAAATAATTAATTAAACATTTAGTAACTAAATGCTGAATTAGAAATTTAGTAAAGAGTTACAAAATAAAATAGGGGGTAAAATATAGGTGCAGATTCCCAAAATTTGGAAGGAGCCAGTCGCCACATTGTGAAATAAACGCATAAAAGCAATATTTTTTTTATCCGTTAAATTTGGAACAGAGGATTTTATAAAATCTTCCTACCAAAATTGTATACAGTTTATAGGAATAGGTGTTTCTAATGTAAGGCCTTAATATTTTATGAACAAACAATTCTCTAAAATTTTTAGTTCTATAGATAAACACCCCTCCCCAAAGAATTTTACATAGCTGAAAATAAACGCTCAACATAAGAATTTGCATAAAAAATGTCTATAAAAATCAAACTGAAAAATGTATATGAAAAATATGGAGAAGATTTATTTTCTTTTAGATTTAAGGTTTTAATAAAATTAATTTAACAATTTCTGGAATTTTCAAGGATGGGAGAGAAAAATCAAACACTGTATAAGCCTCGTTGAAACTTTTGTTGGAAAAGGGATTTTTAAGGATTTATTAAAGATATTTTTAAATCCCTGTGGAGATTAAAAAAATTACAATTTTTGTGACCGATCGTCGATTTTCAAGTTTTATTATCGTGATTCCTTGATGAAAATCACGATTGTTCAATGAAATTCACTATTTTTCCACGACTAATTGATGAAATTCGCGATTTTTTTTGTAACTGATTGATGAAATTCACTCATTTTTTCTGCAACTGATTAACGAAATTTAAGATTTTTTCCACGCCTAATTGATGAAATTTCCAATTTTTATTTTTGTTTTGTAATCGATAGGCAAAATTAGTGGGGTTTTTTCTTCTTCTTCCCTTTTTCCCCCCGCAAATGCTTGATGAGATTTGTGGTTTTAATCCACAAGCAATTGAAGCATTTCCATGTTTTATTTCGTAATTGTTTGACGAAATTCGTGATATTTTTCTGCGACAGGTTGGCGAAATTCACATTTTTTTTCTGCAATTAACTGATGAGCTTCGTGTTTTTTTCGCAACCAATTAATTCACAAAATTCACGTTTTTCCCTTCTCACGAGATCGATTGAGGAAATTTGCAGCTTTATTTCAGGACCGATTGACGAAATTTGCAGTTTTATTTCATGAGTGATTGATTAAATTCATGGTTTTATTTGACGAGCGATTTTCTTCTGTGGCTGCTTTCACGAAGTTAGACACCAATTGACGAAATTCTAGATTTCTTTTCCTGACAGACTGGTGAATTGATTTTGCAGAAATCTAAAATAAATAAATAAATAAATAGTGATAATTCGAGGAGTTCCACTAACTAGTGGAAGAATCGCATGCCGATATCTATGGCTACCTGTACATGTAACAACATATTTGAAAAATCCCATATAGCTGCAAATTTAATAAGTGGAGCCAAAATTATTCTCTTCTCGGCACGAATATTTCTGCACCGCGGCCTAATTGCGGCATGCCATCACCGCAGTGTTCATTCGTGGCTTATATCAACGTGATTTTTTTTTTCCTGACTCTGTGTACAATGCAGATTTTTTTTTCTAAGAAGAAACTGAGAAATTTGTGGATTCATAGATTAATTATGGACAATAGAAAAAGGAAAAAAAAAAGGAACTATCGCAGAATTATGGGAGAGAATCCAAGGATTTAATATAAAAAAAAAAAAAATAAATATCTGCCTTTCGGCAGAAAAGGGACATCTCTGTAAAACAAATGGCGACTTGGACATTGAACGTTAGTGGTCAAAGCAAAAATATTAGTCTCCACGTGGCGACTGGCGACCGTAAATCTGCACCTATAGGATAAAATTATTTTTTTTAAATGGAGGAGAAGACTCACCAACATTTGTAAAGGGAGGATAAATATTCGGAAGGAAGAGAAAGATGCAACATGTTTCATACATTTTTGTCTTTTGCACACTAAAGACAAAAGTAATAAAAACACAAGTTCTAATTTTACTGTATTACTGGAGAGGGGGGGGGGGGGGTGACTCGAAAGCCAAAGCACTGCGACCAGAGGTCTATTGTGCTGTCTCCCAAAGATGAAAGAGGAAAAACCATCCCCACTTAGTCCCTAAAAAGGCCAGTAGCTGACATAAAATTCAGCAGACATTTGATAGAAATATCCTGAATTTCCCATGGCTCAATCAAATGTCGACCCAGGTGCTCGAAACGATAAGCAGTATATGCTTCACAGCTACAAAAGACATGTGAAGCAGTCTCTTCCTCGTACTTACAACCCAACCCCTACAAAGAGAATCACTGACCACCTTCATAATGCAAAGGTGTCTATTAAGTCTACAGTGCCCTGTTAACAGTTCCACCATATTTCGTAGACTATTCCTTCTGAGCCCAATGAGTTCTTTTGCCCTTTTACTAGGGCAGCTACTGTTGAGGTCTTTTGCTTGCCTCTGTCCACTTGAGTCAAGCCATTCTTGATACTGCTGCTCTCTTAGAATTTTAACTATAGTAGTTCTGATGAAGTCCTTAGAAATGCCAACAGCTGGTTCTGGTCCAACAAAGGGAGTAACCGACCCTTTCCTTGCTAGACTATCAGCAAGCTCATTACCTGGGATGCTAGTATGACCTGGCACCCAATGTATAATACCATTGTTGCCATTTCTGGCAAGCCTGTTCAAAGTAAGTTCTAATTTAAATAAATACCACTGAATTAAATAAAAAAGAACTCATTAGAATTCGATAATCAAAAGAAAGTTCCTGGGAAATGTAACACGATTTTTAAAGGAATTTAAAATATTTTGCTGTTTAAAAGAAATCAAATTCACAGATTTTGAAAGGCCATAAAGATATTTCATTTTTATGAAATATCTTTCATAAAAATGAAATATCTCATAAGTATTTCATTTTTATGCAATAAATTAAATACTTACAATAAAATATAAATAAATAATTTGGAAATAAATTAAAATCCAAAGGATGTGCATTATCACTTTACCACACAGTATACAACCAACAGAGTGAAAAAATGTCCAGACCGGGGATCAAACCTGGAACACTTTGTATTATGCTCCAATGCTATACCATTTTGAGCTGCCTGGATGACATCCACTGTTTCACTCTTATATGGCAAGGGTACAACTTTGCAGCACAAGATGGAACGTCAATCATGAGCACATAACTTCAGTGGCATACTGGTTTTAATTTGTCTCATACAGGTCACTGAAGTTGAAATAAACTATAAAACTAACACTATTACTTATTCTAATACGTTAAATAACACCCATCTCTAATAAGGGATGCAAAAATTTTAACTGTGATGGGTCTTTTTTAATGCATAATCTTGTTAAATGGGAGACTTTTTTTTTATATTACCTTAACCTCTTCACAACAGGCATCCCGTATATGCTGTAAACAATTTTTAATTTTTAAAAATCACTATTTCTGAATATACATCCCTTATTTAACTGCAGAAATTCTGCAATTAAATAAAGTCAAAATTATAATTTAGAAATAGAAGAAGTCAAAATTAAGGAATTACATGCATCTCATATGCCACGAAAGGGTTAAGACAGGAATGGTTTTTATCCATTAATACATTGAAATTATAGAATAAAAAAAGACAAATTTTTGTAAAAAACCCTCCAGATTTTGGTAGTATGTCTGCTTTAGCAACTAAGATCATGAAAGCCCTCCAATAGCTGCAACAAGATCTACTTTTTAGGCAAGCATGTTGATATATGCTCAATAATGAGAAAAGGAGTGAGAGGTGCGGAAAGGAGGGAAAAAGGATCCAAAGAAGTGCACAAGGATAAAAGTTTCATTAAAACCAAACATGCAAAATAAAGAAAAAAACTTATAAAAAAATATAACCTTGCATGGCTTCTAATAATATCTAGAGTTGCGCTAACAAACTGGGCACCAAGGTCAACTCGACATTCAGGCTGATGAGGATTACGAAAAGTTGCAAAACGGCCACCTAAAAGAGAAACACAAAAGTAAATGTCACAGGTAATTATTTTTAAAAATGTGTAACTGATATTATTTTATTTTATTAGACTGTGTAACCACAAATTTGAATCCTCGTTACTATGCCATTAAGCATAAAAACATTTGCTATAGCCAATACAATATAAAAATGAAAAAAAAAAAAAGTGATTTTTTTTAAAAATAATTTCATCAATCGTTTTTAATTTTTTATTATATTTCTAGGAAAAACTCAGTAACTTTTTTTTTTAAACAGCTGAATTTAAAATTGATTTACACAATTCTTTTTCAATCACATATAAATGATATTTGTAGTCAATTTAATGTCTTTCGAAATATACTCTTTGACTCTCCAAAGCGCATTTTAAAATACACTATATGACCATTTGTCACTGGACACTTTCAATTTTAGACATTTTGTCAAACATTTAAAGATATATACTTGTCAGATTCTTCTGGAACTTCAGGATTATAAAGAATTTGTTTGGCCTCATATTTATCAATGACGATTTGATAAGGAAGACAATTAGGAGGCCAACAAAAAATCAAAGAAAAATAATATTTGGGATCACTCTGTAAAATAAAATGCACGGAATGATCTATCGCTACAACACACCAATATGTGGTTATTGTACGATATGTATATTCATTTGTGTAACAGCACATATATTCTCGGAAATATAGCAATTTTTTTTTAAAGTTCAAAAAATTCTTGCATGTTTCTTGTTTATATCATACAGGGTTTTCAACCAAATTTAACACCAGTTTCAGAAAATTTGACAAAATGTAGTAGAAACATTAGAGTACAATTGGAATATAAATATATTAAGCATTTGATGAAACATGACCATATGAGCAGTTGTATGAAATATTTGTTATCTGTGCATGCACGAACGATAACAAATATATTTTTTTCATTACTTAATAGTCAACTCTATAGAGCAACTCATATAAAAAAGGCAATCAAATATAGTGAAAATTCAGAACAATATCAGCAATAGAGATGCTTTTTAGTTGCTGATTATTGATGATTATTGCTCTGTGCCACACATTTTTATAAAATAAACTTTTTTTTTTTTTTAATGCCAATATAGCACATTAATTATAGTAAAATAGTTATTATTAGAACTCTTGGTAAAAACTGGAGAACTCATACCTGCTTGGCATGATTAAAAAAAATTGCTAAATTGACGTTTTTCCATTGTTTGTTTACATTTATCATACTGTAACCCAAAAAAACAAATGAAAGAAAGTTGCCATTCTGAAATTAAAAAAAGTTACAGGTAGGAAAATTAGTGGATTTAAGAATTAAAAACATCACTGAAGAATACGGTGCTTTTATGTACAAGTGGGGACATATTGGATATGAAATTTGATTGAATGAAACGATTTTGGACAAAAGACGACTAATAATAATTTAAGAATTTAAATGAAGAATATTAAATTAAACCATAAATAGAATTTTTTAAATATTGGGTACTTTTTGGTTGGCCGGGCGGCAGTGATATATATATACATGTATATATACGTCACACACATATATATATATATATATTATATACACACATATATCTACATATAGATATGTATATACATATATGTACGCAAATATACATATATGTATACCGTAAAATACCGTTAATCCGCCCTTCCCATTTAAGCGCCCCCCTCCCACTTTGTAAACAAATTGTAAAATTCAAAAAATCCCGAGAAAGCGCCCTCCCCCACAAGAAATTTTGCCAGCACGTCAAGATCAACACCAAAAACTTTATCTACCGAGTGTTTTTTTTTCCGACGGATCAGAAAGGCATGACGATTCTTTGATATATCTCAAACATGTGCAAACACATTGTCGATCTGAAAAAGCAATATAACCAAACATTAGTTTTGCTGTAAATTTATTTCCATGGTGATATGAAGGTAATAAAAATATCGATAGTGAAAGTTTCTCATGAAATAAGTTAAAGAAATGTGTATTTGATACTGTGTGGAAAATATTTTGATTAAAAGAGAATCTATTTATTTTATTAAAGAATTTATAGTTGTATTTAACATTATTATGAAAACCAATCACAAAAAAAATATATCGATTGATAGATCAGATCATTCGATTTGTCGATACACAGTCGAATTTGTAGCGTAATTTATGCTATCTTTGTGGTAGTAATGTTTTTTGTTTTAATAATCTGGCAACACTACCAATTCGTTCTATATGTTCTCAATTTTTGTGATTTGTATTATTTATTTAGCATTTATAGATACGAAATCATGATTTAAAAAAAACGGTTATTTAATCTTCCTAACTTACAACAGATGGCGACACCACATAAAATGTTACTGGTTCTTGAAATTACTTCAGGATATTTTCAACTGCAACTTCCCAGTGTTTAATTATTTTAAATTATTAAGTTCCTTTTATTTTTCTGTTACCATATTAATGACAGATATTAGTGTTATTATTTATCTAAATGCATTCATTTCAAAGCTTCTGAAATCCAGAGTTTTCTATAATCTGAAATTGCCATTAATCGTGAAATTATACTGTTTTTCTATTTTGTATATCATTTTTTTTCAAAATGTTTTTCTTTTGTCACTTTATTAAAATAATGCATACTCTGCGACGATCGGCCATTAGCATCTCCGCCCCCCCCTGCCACCACCACCGATAAATATCATATACTACAATTTTAATACCGTGTAAGCGCCCCCCCTGATTATTTTACGATTTTTCGTTGCGTTTAGGGGGGCGGATTAACGGTATTTTACGGTATACTTATATATTAATAATATGTACATATATCACTGGGGCCCGGCTAACCGAAAAGTACCAAATATTGTTTTAAGAATAAAATATAATTTTTTTTTTCACAAATTTAATAAGATATATATAAAAAACATAATATGCGCTGTAAGAAAAGTTCTGTACAATTCATCAATATTACAAAAAATTGCAACGATCCTTTCGAAGTTGAAAAAAAACACATGAAATATGTCAAAGCCATGATCACAAACACATGTATGAGCGCTTCGCGCCCATGAAAGCCAAAAATAAAGATCTCCAGATGCAACATTCTCTAAAATGAACGAGACTTGTTAAAGTCATAGTCACTAACAAATGTGTAAGTGCTGTGTGGCCATGAAAACATCACTGATGCAGCATACTCGGTATGTAATAATGTCTAAAATACACGAAATTTGTTAAAGCCACAGTCACTAACGGAATGTATGAGCGCTACACGCCCATGAAAAACAAAGAAAACATCATTAGATGCAGCAAACTTGTTATGTAGCAATTTAAAAAATGGATGAAATTGGTCAAAGCCGCAATCACTAACACACATATGAGCGCTTTGTGTGCATGAAAACAAAACAAAAACAACATAGTAAAAAAAAAAAAAAAACAAGAAATTCAATAATGCCACGATTACTAAACAATCAGCTAGATATCAGTAGCTTTCAACAATAAAATTTTAAATATATTTAAACAGAAAAAAATAATCTTGGATATTTATTCACTTAACATTATTTTTCTTAATTACCCGTCGGCTGTTCACATTTCTTTTAAAAAAGGGCAGGGCTGATTTATTAAAAAGTGCATTTTTGTTGGGTAAAAGCAGGGTAAAAGTTGGGTAAAAGCATTTATTTTCTTTTAGGTTTTAGATTTTAATAAAATAAATTTAACAATTTCTGACATTTTCAAGGATGATGGAGAAAGATCGAATACTATAAGCCTCATTGCAACTTTTGTTGCAAGGGGATTTTTTAAAGGATGTATTATTTTTTTAATACCTATGGAGACAAAAAAAGAAATTAAATTTTTGTGACCGATTGCCAATTTTCATGTTTTATTATCACAACTCGATGAAATTCACAATTTTTTTTTTGCAATTGATTGATGAACTTTGCGGTTTTTTCGCGACCAATTGATGAAATTCGCAGGGTTTTTTTAATCCCCCGAGACTAATTGGGGAAATTCACGGTTTTATTTTGTGACCGATTGGCGAAATTCGCGGTTTTATGTCATCAGCAATTGATGAAATTCATGGTTTTATTTGGCGAGTAATTGACGAAATTTTCAAAATTTTTCAGTGACCGATTTGAAGAAATTTTAGATTTCTTTTCATGGCTGATTGGCGAATTGATTTGCGGAAAGCTAAAAATAAATAAATAAATAAATAATGATAATTCGAGGAGTTTTGCTAATTCGTGGAAGAATCGCATGCCAATATCTATGTGTACCTGTAAGAACATATCTATAAAATCCCAGAGCTACAAATTTATTCTCTTCTTGGCACAAATTTTACTGTGTCACGGGCTTATTGTGGCATGCCATTAGCACAGAGTTTATTAGCGACGCATATCAACAGGATTTTTTTTTCGATTCTGCGGACATTGCAGATTTATTAGTGGTAATGTGGCAGTCATATTTTTTAATTATGGACAATAGAAAAAAGAAAAAAAAAAGAGCTAAATATTGCTGAATTATGGAGGAGAATGCCCGGATTTCATATTATATAAAAAAAAAGTGAATCTCCCTCTGGACGAAAAAAGGACATCCATGTAAAACACATGGCGACTTAGACATAGAAAGTTAGTCGCCAAAGCAAAAACATTAGTCGCCACGTGGCGACTGGCGACCGTGAATCTGCACCTATAGTAAAAGTGCACATTTTGTTAAAGGAAAGGACACTTTTGTTACACTTCTAATTAATATTACAATCAACTCTGTGAAATACGCACACTTTTCGTTTACATTTTATTTTTTAAAGTCTGACTATAAATTAGAACAATTACACAAAAATCGCAATAGAAAAGGAATAGAATGCAAAATTGGTTTAATATGTTTAATAACTAAATTAATATAAAGAAAAATTAAATTATATACAATACAGATTTTACTGATCATTGATTTTTTTAAATATTCGTAATTCGTATAAATGGTTTAGTTTGTTGTCAATATTTTTTTCTTAAATCTATGAACACTCATTATTTTGTGTTCTGAGATAAAACTTTTTTGCTCAAGGAAATTTAATATTTATATCCTTGTTCTAAACCCTGTACCAGAGTTGTATAATATAGACGCACGCGCGCACGCCGTGCGCGGAAAATTTTCTGCAAAATTCGGAACTTTGCAGAAAATATTTTTAGAAAAAAAAAAAAAAAAAAAAAAATTTTTTTCTTTTTTTTTAAATACCAAAAAACCACGTGGCAGAATGTACGCGACGCTGCGACGGGCGTCGCAGACTTTTTAGGACACCTGCAGACAGAAAACATTCAGTGCTATAGTGTGTAAATTACGCGAAAAAACGGCAAACTTCGTGGAAGGATCGCAAAAAAAAACGGCGAATTTCGTCGAAGAATCGCAGAAAAAACGCGAAATTTATTTAAAGATCGTAAAAAATGGCTAATTTCGTTGACAGATAGCGAAAAAAAACGCAAATTTAGTCAAAAGGCCGTGAAAAAACGTGAATTTCGTCAAAAGGCCGTCAAAAAAGTTTAGTTTCGTTGAAAGATCGCTGAAAAATGCTTATTTTACCGAAGGGCTACGGAGAAAACGCCAACTTTGTCAAAGGATCGTGGAAAAGACTTAATTTCGTCGAAGGATCACGAAAAAACGATCAATTTCGGCGTCGGATCGCGGAAAACGGAGAATTCTGCCGACAGATCGCGAAAAAACAGCAAATTTCGTCGAAGGATTGCCAAAAAATGTAAATTTCGTTGAAGGATCTCGAAAAAACGGTAAAATTTCGTTGAAGGATCTCGAAAAAACGGTAAATTTCGTCGAAGGATCTCGAAAAAAAATGGTAAATTTCGTCGAAGGAACTCGATAAAATGGTAAATTTCGTCGAATGATCCTGAAAAAATGGCAAATTTCGTCGAAGGATCACGAAAAAACGGTCAATTTCGTCGAAGAAACGGCAAATTTCGTCGAAGGATCACGAAAAAATGGTCAATTTCGTCGAAGAAACGGCAAATTTCGTCGTCGGATCACGAAAAAACGGAGAATTCTGCCGACAGATCATGAAAAAAACGGCAAACTTTGTCGAAGGATCTCGAAAAAACGGTAAATTTCGTCGAAGGCATCGAAAAAACGGCAAATCTCGTCGAAGTATCTCAAAAAAACGGCAAATTTAGTCGAAGTATCTCGAAAAAACGGTAAATTTCATCGAAGGATATCGAAAAAATGGTAAATTTCGTCGAATGATCTCGAAAAAAAAAGCAAATTTTGTCGTAGTATCTCGAAAAAACGGCAAATTTCGTCGGAGGATCGCAGAAAAAACGCGAATTTTGTATGATATATTGCGTATTGCAGACTATTTTTGAAAACATTATTAGCGTTGCAGACACTTGAAGATAGTTCTGTCACTGGGCCAAAAAATTAAAAATATTCCCCAATTTATGTACGATTTATTTACTGTTTGCGCACAATTCAAAATTTTAAAGATGCAAAACATTGTTGTGACATTACAGACGCTTGCGTCCCAATCGCGCCCGTCGGCCTAATCGTTTGGAGTTTTCGTGGTTTTCTTCGAGCCGTGGATTTATCCATGCGTAAATACGGGTTAGGTTCCCTTAGAAAGACCCCACGAAGGGCACCCCCCCCCCCCCCGGGCCTATATCCCAAGTGTAGATAATTGGCCGTCAATAATCAACCCAACCCAACACAGACGCTTGCGAAAAGGTCAAAATATTAAGGATTGGGTTGTTTCTAAATGCATTGAAAAAATTTTATTGATAAGAATTCAGCTCTTCCTATCATGGATTTTTAGTTTTATTATTATTTTTAACCAAAATAATAATTCTTTAATTAATATTAATTAATTTTAAATGGTAATTATTTTAAACTACTGTTTTTAGTTTATATCATCCAAATAATATAACACGTAATTTTATTAAACATTAAATTAATTTGCAGAAAGTTTTTGACTCAATATTTATGTGCGCAGAAAGTTTTTGGTTTTATACAAGTCTGCCCTGTACATGTTTTCGTCCCCTGATTCAGTATCAGAATCAATGTTAGTTTCAGTGTAGTATAAAACAATAGCGATAATTTAATTATCAGTCGTTGATTGAGTTATAATTGGGTCATTTTCACAAGCTAGACATTGAACCAAATTTTGTTCCTCTAAAACTGCAGAAACTGCATTCACTGCATCTTTTGTATCTCTAGTATGAAAGACCACTGATATTTTTAATTTGGCTGCTTTCGGTATCAACGAATAACTTTAATGAATATCAATGAAGAATAAAATTGTGGCATGCAAAAGTGCACACACAGAAAATTTTACTGAAATTGTAAAATAAACAAATGCAATGTTGAGATAAAGTCAGTTAAGCTTCATCGGCGTTTGAACAAAGTGTACATTTGTGTTATGCATAACCATAGGCAAAGCCTGGGTTATACACTGCAAAAGGCATCTGGGGCCATCAAGCGACAATCTAGACGGGTGAAGACCGGCTAATTTAAAATAAAAATTGGTATTTCAATTTGATTGTCCCTTTTACTTAGCTCAAATTATTATTTTCGAATGCAGGGTACAAAATATATGAATTTTCTTAAATCACCATTTATTTCATTGGAAAATTGATGTCATAAAAAAATACCACATTTAACTTTATTTATGAGCTTCACTGTTTATGTTCCAATGTGTAGTGTGGATAATAGACATTTGCGAATTTCACAGAGTTGACTGTATTTGTCAGTACAGCATTATATCGGTATTGAAATCAGACATTTTCCTCTAGAAGGAATGTTTACAGCTCTGAGGAGGAGGAGAAAGGGGAGGGGGTAGGAATTTCTCTAATTAAGAATAAAATCCTAAATTTTCCAGAGGCCATTTCAATGCACAGGGGAAAATATTATCACTGGCCACCTCAATTCATCACTGGAATACTTTAAAGGTAAGCTGAAACCAAGACTCCCTTATCATAGATCAGACTTGAAATCCGGAGAAAGTCTATGGGAGAAAATGTCTGCGGTAATTGCCAACTTATTGACTTTCTCCGGAAAGTATCGCCGCCTGGTGGACACTACCAATACTAGTTCATAAGCAAATGCATAGAACAAATGGAGCTGTGAAAAAATTTCGTGTCATAAATACTCCTATTACCAAGGAGATCATGCCTATTACTGACAATTGATGGCGCTAGTAGCAGGACAACCATGCGGTCAAAGGAAACTTTGCTGATTGTGAGGCCTGATATTATGATAAAGAGGCCTTGGCTGAAACCATGCTAGACTTTTAAGAATCTTATAAAATAACTAGCTGTTACCCGTGACTTCGTTCACGTAACATTAAAAAAAGAATAAATGCATTAATTTAGCAAAACATTTCACTTGATAATTAACAACATATATAATTAACCAAAGCTTTATTACATTTTATAGGAGACCATACGGTATTTCTTTGCTATAGGGGCCTTGACATAACCCAGTCTTAAAAAAGTGAAATTTCATGCCAAATAATATATACAATCGCGAAAATGAAACTGCAACTAATAAAAAAAGGAGGACCAAGTAAATTCATGAAAATCGAGGAATTCCTCTTCGTAAAACGAAAAACAACACTGGCAGAATTCTTCTATACAACAGTGCATTTTAGATGGTATTTGGTGTACAATTTGTATATGTGTGCATTGCTAAATGGGCATTATTATATTGTTTATGCATATGTTATATATTTCTTACTACATTATCTTGTTTATGTATATTATTAAATTAAGTGCTTCACGCTAAGTGGTGTAAATAGTGAACAACCTGCTTGTGGATTTTATACATTGATAGCTTTTTCACAAAGATATAACAATCTGATGCGATTCTAAAATGTAAATAAAGGTTGCTGGAAAGGACTTTAAATTCTGTCCAATTTAACCTCGATATTTTCTCTATCGCGTCAAGTAGTACCGACAAATAAATACCAACAACACAAATCTGATGATGTAAATTTACATATTTTTGTTAGTATATATAAGATTATTTTAATTTATTTCATGCGCTTGAAATTTTTTACGCTTTCTCTAGGGTTAGGTGTCGAATAAATGTACTTTCTTGTTATTTTATTTTGCCATTTCTATTTATTCTATTTTCCATTCATTCCATTTATGGATATTGATTTAATTTACATATTCGTGTCAAAGAATATTCTTTAAAGTTATTATCAGGATTAGGATAGGATACGATTAGGATTAGGATTAGGAATAACAATTGAACGACATTGGCATGACCGATTCAGGTTTAAAGTATGAAACAGGATGTCTATTTACATCATGGAGCAATAAGAAAATTAGAAAATTATCGGCTAATGTTTTTTAATATGTTTTACAGTCATAGTTGACATCAAAGGTGAGCGGGGAAATGATCATCTAAAATACCATTAAGTGTTTACCACGCAAAAAAACAAATCTGGTTACAACAATGTATTTAATTTTGCGCCAAATTTCACTTGACAAAAAAAAAAAAAAAAAAAAAAGGCAAATTGACTATGGACCTAATTTTAGACCCCTAACCTTCCTATTCTCGGAAATTTTCTACCGATATGTAAAAAAAAAATTCTACTATATAGAACGCGCTTTCACGTTTATAATGCTATGAATTGGCACGATCGGCTTGTTCAAATTTACACAATTCGGCTGGAAGAAAAGATTCATTACTTTTTTATTTCTTCTTTGCTTTTGCATTACGCGAATTTGTTGGTAAAATCGATTTTCTTTTCGATAACATTGTTGTTTTTTAAGTTTAAAAATATTGTAATTTTACTTAAACATTGCTTTAAAATCCATGCAATTTTTCTTATCCTACAAGACTTTACAAAAATCTATTATGAAACAACTTTTAAAAAAAGCTATATTTAAAAACGACAACAAAGTTTTTCCTATTTTAAAACTAAAAGAAATGTAATATTAAATTCCGGTTCGAAACGACGATTTACAAATGTGTTTCGATTGTGGGAAAATGATAGAGGAAAAATGCTGTTACTTCGACATAATCATATTAAATCTTTAGCTTTTATGAGAAAAGAACTTTCTCTTAAAAATTATAGTTATTTTTATTAAGATTTTCTGATTTTCGATACGGATAATTTTGCGATGCATATCATTGACATTTGCCATCTAATGTTTTTTTTTTCTTTTTAAAATTTAAATTAAAAATATGGTAACTTTATGTTAGCCGTGTGCAGACGATAAATCGCCAACCTATCCCATCATTTGTATTGAATTAATTAAAAATATAAATCTTTCACTCATTTCATTTAAAACACAGAACTTTAATTTACAACACATACATTTAAAAACATATATTACGTACTACATTTAAAATAATTCCTTACATGTGAAAAAGAAAAAGAAATAATTGAAATTAATCACAAATAATTTGATAACCCAAGATCACTTTTTTTAACATCAAAACAAATCTGTTTTATTTTTCTATATATGACATCATATTCGCTTCTTTTCCATACTTACTCGTATTTATGCACTTTGTATTATTATCAAATATTTGAAAACGCACGTTTTCTTTCTAATATGACATCATTTCATATTCTGTTTAATTCTTAAATAATTCATTTCCTTTTCATTTTTCACATGGATATTTTTCACGTGAAAATAAATTGTTGATTTTAAAAATTATTACTCAGGGGTTTTATTTCATATTGGCAACGATAAAGTATTAGCAACGGTAAAATAAATTTAAGAATTTAACCATTTAAAAAAAAAAGCTGCAAAACCGGACCCTTTGGGCCAAACCAAGCAAACCAACCAACCATTTTAAAATATACGAAAAAATGTCCATTTATTCTCTATGAAAATAATGAAATTTTGAATTATTAAGAAAAATATTGAAATAAAATAAACAAATACCAGCCTATGTTCATATGAGGGTTATAATCAACTTATATTCAAAGATACAGGCTAATTAAATGCTTCATTTTGACGCTGGCTTCAGCCTAACATTTGCACACAATCAGATTTATAATACAGTACAGGACCTATTATCCGGCACCATCAGGATCGATCCGATTCCGGTTTTCGGAATTTTCCGGATTTCGGATCCATGCCAAAAACATAAATATTGCATCAGCAACCCCCCCCCCCCCCCCCCATTCCTTTTCTCTTTTTTTTTTTTCTCCCATGATCTAGTTTTTTAGATAAGCACATTAGAGAAAATAAGTTTAAAAATACTTACCATTCTTGAAAGAAATTTCTAAAACTATAATATAATAATAACTTTAAATTTTCAAAAGCTTATTTTTTATTCATGACAGCAAACATATCAGTTATCTTTTTCTGTTTCAAATGGTTTGGCTGTTCTAATAAAGTAATCGTACTGAAGAACCTGCATCCATTTTTTTTAAGATCTCAACTTTTTGAGAAATACTTAGAGCTATTCTTTTCCTTTTTTCCCCCTCATATGAATTGCTTTTCTCACTGAGTCGCTTAGACATCGTAAATTGAAAAATAAAATTACAAAAACACAGACACAAAACTAAGCAAACAACTGCAGAATTGCTTAAATACTCGACAACTAGACTGAAAAATGATAAACAAGTTTTTATTTGATTGCACTTTAAGATCATTCTAGAGAGGATTGATGGGGTGACCCGCCCTAATGTCCTTTTCTGATAAAATCCCATCCTTATTGCCTCTTTTCCCGGTATAAACCAACCCTTCTTTTTTCCCAGATAAAAATCGTCTCTTTCTTTTTCTTTTTTTCAAGCAGTAAAATTCTGCTTTGTTTGCATTGTACTATCAAAAATTCCTTAGCCATCTTTCCTTAGAATGCTAGTAGGATATTTCTGGAGTAATTGTTCCCTTTTCCCCCTGCCCCCACTCACTTAGCTCTCTTCTCTGTGGTATGTCACTAATCTTGAACTTGACATGAGTATTCACTCTGTCAGATAAATGAAACATAAAGGGTTCATTTCACCCATTGATTCATTTCACCTTCTTTATCTTTAGTGAAATAGTAATATGACATTTTGCTCTGACCTTTCTTTGACCATGCGATGACAGCTTATGCTTACACAAAGTTTATACAGAATCGAAAACAGCATTTGTACTTTTATCTTGTAGTTAAGTGAACACATTTTGAAAAATTAAGAAATGAGAAAAAGTTCTGAAAGTTATCTGGAAAAAGTTTCAAAAATGTTGTTGAAAGATCGTAAGAAAAGAGAAAGTGATCGTGAATACCGGGGGGGAGGGGGGGGCACACACTCACCCCTCTCAGAGCATTGAAATGTCCCCTCTTGGAAGATTTGAGATTTTATGCCTTTTATGCTTAAAAAATGCACACCCCCCCCCCCACCCCGGAGCCACAGAAATCCCTCCTGAAGAAAAGTGTCTGAATTCAACATTGAGCGCAGATTTTCGGATACTTGAAAAGTCCAGATAGTTGAGCACTACATCAGTCATGAAAGAAGAAAGTCGGGGGGTGGGAGGGGGGGTATATCGATGTAACAATGAAACAGGAAAATGATTTTTTTACCTATTTTCCTTTCATCGGGAAATTGATCAAATGATTCTTTTATTATTCTTAAATTTGCACTTTATAAAGTTAATTTTGATGAATTATAAATAAAAGTAAACAATATTTTGTGTCAGAATGTAATTTTTAAATTTATTTATTAATCTTTTATAACGTTACATTATTTATATTTAAACATCTCATAATGATTTTAATTTAGAACTAAGATAAATAACAAATGCTGTTCTTACTTCATGTGATAATAAATTAAGCCTCAACATGCAAAAAGTAACAGGCAAAACTAATGAAGTCAACTAAAAACAAGTGTTTTTGTTAGATGTTTTTCAAAGACTCTTTTCCTAAAACATCAACTTTGCGTCCCTTCTTTTTTTTTTTTTTTCCTTTTTGGAAAAAGCACGTGGACACTTGGAAAATTAAATTCTGTATGATTCGCATGTATTGCCTCAATTACATCTGAAATACAAGGAAAAAAAATGCAGCAATCCACAATAATAATGAATCTTTTCTGCATAGCTAAGAACTTTCATTATCAGATGCAAGATAACATCCGACTTCACCTCTCAGATCACCAGACAAAAAAAAAAAACTACAAACAGTCAGCTCTTTTTTTTTATGAATCAAGTGGACTGTTTTGGGAGGTCTCTAATTCTCTGAAAATTTAAGGTATTTTAATAGAAATTTGATAAGTTGCCTTATTTATTATTATTTCAATTCGCTGAAAATTTGAACACAATCGGATAATTAAGAGAGAAGATCCCTGAAAAAGTTGCACTTTCTAAAGGAAAGATTTCTCTTTCAGCCTGCTGGAACGAATGAATGACCTATTAAACATTCTGCCCTTCGACCTTGAAGCAGTTTTTATCTGGTTCATTCTTTCAAACTTCGAACACGGCAGCTCGCGGTAGGGAGGAAAAAGAAAAAGAAAAAATAACTTTTTTCAGATTACATTTCCGTATTTATGGATTTTTTTTTTTTTTTTTTTTTAATTGTAGTTTTTGTTATTATTCATGATGAGATCATAAAAAATGCCGGTTTTTGGAATATTCCGGTTTACGGAATGCCGGATAAGTGGTCCGATACTGTATTATTAGGATCCCATTAAAATAACTCCATTTTCCGAATATTCCACTTCAAAGTTTGGTTAATAATACCTAAAAAGTCCACTTCTTTTTGCTTTTTTTTTATGCCTAGTGCAAAGGGAACAGATGTGTTACACTGACGCTAAAATGTAAACAAAAGATTGGCGACTGTTTGGATGGCGCGATTTCCAAGACTGCGCCAAGCTACTATTATCCGTTGCCATTTTGGAAATATTAAAAACAGAACATTTATAAATAACGTATTCGAAAACACAGAAAATCGTATTTCTACACAACAATTAAAATAAACCAAAAATACATTTTTTACAGCATAAATTTAATGGAAAATGTTAATTACGTCATTTCAATCTTTTAAAGTGCACTACTATATTACAGTAATCCTTCGCTGGATGCTAATTTTAATTTCACACAAACTTTTAGTTAAAATCATTACGTCATTTCAATCTTTTAAAGTGCCCTACTATATCAGTGTAAACATTCGATTATTTAGTTTCTAATTTTATGACAAACACAACATTTATGAATAATGACGTATTAGTTAAATCAGAAAGTAAATATCAAAATAAACGAAAAATAAATTTTTTTAACATAAATTTAATAGAAAATACATTACCTACGTCATTCCTCTAAAGTGGACTGCTACAATCAGAATAATCATTCGATAACTGATTTTGTAATTTCACCCAAACCTTTAGATAAAATTACCTCATTTCAATCTTTTAAAGAGCACTACTATATCAGGGTAACCATTCGGTAATTCAAATTCTAATTTAACACAAACTATTAGATAAAATCATCGCGTTATTTCAGTTTTGAAGTGCTGAACTTGCCTTTCAGCTTCCTCATAAAAACTTACCTGGTACTCTCGAAAACTGGTATCTATAGCCACGGACATTTTCCAACTTCTACCAGCAACTACAAACGTCAAAACAATTTCGATAAACAAAATAGAATGATAAATTTAATTCTACCGCTCTCTCTAACTGCCACTGTAATAACTGCCACTGTAATAACCGCCACTGTAACTGCCAATACGTAATAATTCACATGACAATTAAAAACCAATCATTAACTCAACAGTTATGCAAATTTATTTTCCTTCCATACATGGTTTTATAATACGCGACTCTGCAACCAATAACGTGCAATAGAACGTTCTTCTACAACCAATCACATTTTCTCTACTTTTCATCATCAATGATGTAATACAGACATGCGCAAACATTTCCCTTAACATCCACGCAAATACGGATTACAATAACAAATTTCAACACCAGTAACTAAATACAAGCTTAAGAGCCGGGTTGCAATAAAAGAAAAAACAGTCCCCAAAGTTTGGCGACTTTTTTCTTTTTTTTAACCGATTAATTTTTTATTTTTTTTAGCGTCAGTGTAAAGCATCTAAGCCGTGCAAAGTTTAATTATGGATTGAATTGTAGGACAATAGATAACTTAATCTGGAAGAAATCTATAATAAAAATAGAAGTTAATAGTGGGAATGAGAGGCTTGGGTAGGGTGGACTAGAGCTCCTATAATAGAGGCTGATGCATTATCGCATATTTGGTGCTCAAATTGAAGTTCAGTTGAAAAACCAAGCTAATCAGAACCGGTTCAGCCAATCAGAACCGAGTCTTAGGCAACCCCAACTCCGGCTACAGTAGATTGATGCTGAACTGAGCACCAATAATCCGAAACAAAATGGATATGCATCAGCTCCTATTATAGGAGCCTTAAGGTGGACTAGGACTTACAACCTGTGAGTCATACAGAGCAACAGAACTTTTGTTTTCCAAAGTTCATGTGTTTTCCATGAAAAAAAAAAAAGAAAAGAAAGAAAGGCAAAATATTTTGAAAAAAAGAAAAAAATAGAGAGCGCAGGAAAGATATTGGGAAAAGCACCTTTTCCATATCTAAAAAGGGTAAGGCATAGTGCCCTTCGAAAAAAGTGAAACGGGAACACTACGACTGGTGCAATAAACATTTGTGACATCACTTAAAACTGATCTATTGCACATAACTATGCACCGCAACATTTTTTCCGATGCTTTTCTCTTTTAATATTATAACATCCCCATTTAATGGCATAATTTTTATTTTAATTAACGAGAGAAATAATAGATCAGTAAAACATCATTAAAAATACACTATGAATTAAGAATCCCTTGATGACATAACAAACACGTCATCATAAAACAATATTATTCATTAGCCTTTCTGAGAATGTTTCATCGTTGCTATACATCATGAATAACCATCTTGGATCTGAATATTTAGTTAAAAATGCTTGCTATCTATTAAATAAACTAAGCTTATCTATCGCACACGTCTCAAACAGCTGTTAAATCGGGTGCCAAACAGTAGTGAATTCCCTGGTTTACCCGAACTCTCTATTTCTAATGGAGAGGACATATCTTAAAATTAAACTGAACTTTTAATGAATAAAAACAACTTAATAAATTTCTGATATAAAATACACAAATTAACATAATTTAAATAAAAATATTTAACGGCGTTTTAAAAATAACAACTTGTTCAAATTCAGGATGTGCCAATTCCCCTGTCAGAATTTACTAAATATGCATGGGAACTTGTGAAATGGTAAAAGATTGTAGTATCATTTTCAGTATGATGTTGACTGAAGTACCAGGAAAATAAATAAACGTATTCTGACATTTATTTCTTTTTTAAGCACTATAATTTTCCTTCAAGCCTTTAAAATTTTGTTTAATTTATGTCACTTAAAAATTTTGGAAGACTAGTTAAAATACCATTTAATAAATTGCGTGAAAATATAATCAAATTATATATGTTTTTGTTATCTTAAATGAACATGTAGTTTAGCTGTCACTACTTTACTTCATCAGATAACTATATTTTTTCTATGTTTGAAGGTATTTTTACCGATATGATCTTCCTTTTCCCAAATAGATACATCGGCAGCAGCTTCATGTTTAATAAGACTGGTTGTCACACTTCCAGTTAAACCACATCCAACAACCAATATTTTAGATACAATACTTTTTTCCATTTTATGAGAATATTTAAACGAAAGAGAATTATGAAGTAGAGTCCTAATTTGAGAGCGAGGTATTTAAATCTATGATTTAAATGGCTAAAACTTGTTTTTTATTTTCGTTCGATTTCGATGCACATTGCCATATTTACGGAAAAGGAAGCCTGTTGCCAGCTCACTAAAATTTCATAAAAATAAATTTTTAATTTGATTCTATAGTGTTTTCTGTTTTTGAGAGTACATTTTTAAATTTAAAAACAGTAAATTTCGCTTAGATGGCTTGTTCAAGAATTTTGGTTTCGTATTTTTAGCAAAAATGAAATTAACAAAAATCGAGGATTTTTCTTACTATTTCTCTATAGGTGGCAATGATCGTTTTTGTTTTGTTTTAGTGTTTGTTTTCTAGAGTGAGTCATTCTCATTTTTGCATGTGAAGCCGGCAACTAGTGATTTATTTCTTTTCCTGATACCCAGTCATCAAAAATAAAGATGGGAAATACTACTGAATGTAATAAAATGAAATAGTATTCCGACTTTGTTATTTTCATAAACAATGGGCATCTGTATGACCCGATGTTATGCCGAAGTTCGTCGCTTGAGGTGAAATTCATTTAGCAATTATTTGAATAAATTACTTCTATTACCTTTCAAAAATCTTTTCATACTGTTTTATGTTAAATAATAAAAGGTCTAAACTAAATAGGATAACTTTTCATCGCAGTAAACTTTTGCTACATTTAAAACGATATATTGCATTTTTATGTAGTAAAGATTGTTATAGCTATTCATTTAAATTTTCTTTCTTGACAGTTTATAAATGATTATTTAAAATTAAATAATTCCCCATCGTCTTCCCACTAAAATAAACATTTAAATTCACCTCACTGGTGAACTGAATAATTTAATGTTCCCAAAATAAATGCGAGTTGCATTTTTATTCTGCGCAGGTAACAGATGTCGCAGACGCACCGAGATTGGCGCGATTTTTGTTTTTGCGTCATTTTAGAGAGAAAATCCCATTTTCGAATATATGTTGGACCTAGCCTGCGAAAACAGCATTTTAGTTTTATGTATTATGAAACAGCTTATTTTATTATAAAACACGCACATTTATTTTATTGTGAAACACGCAATTTTTATTATAACACACACAAATTATTTTATTATAAAACACGCACAATGTTTAATTTATTATAAGACACACATTGTCAAGAATACAACTGACTCAGCTATTAATACTATAGGGCTTTGCAGGAATACTATGCCAGGCAAAAAAATTGCCATTTTGGCACCTTAAAGAAATCCTGGTGCATCTGCGATATCTGTGCCATGCATAGTTATATTTATATTATTCATTTGTTTTTATTTACTAATCTGCTTTTGATAAAACTTAAAGGGCAAAATTAGCATTAGCCATAGGGCCACTAAATAAAAAAAGTGTCTATTAAAAAATTGTCTGTCAGCGGCCTAAAATTTTCGCTACTTTTCGGTTAGCCATGTGCCAGTAAAAAAAAAATATATATATATACACACATATATGTCATGTGCATATATATATGTATATATTTCACCGGTGCCCGGCTAACCGAAAAGTACCAATTTTTCTTGCATTCCATGAAAGATTCTATTTTTGTTGCTTGCAATAATATTAATATTAACATATATATTTCGGCTATTTAATTTTAGATTAATACTAAGAAAAATTGTAACACAAGTTTACAGTTTAGCCGTTTTAAATGAAAAAATGGCACTTGTTATAAGAAAGTGGCCACTTATAAAGCTGCTACTACTAGCCACTGGCTGCTAATGAAATTTCCCTGTTTTGCCCTTTATAAAACTGATCATTGCCCAAATCTGCCTATTTATGCTAAATAAAATCATTTTCAATGACAGTGGTTGAATTAATTCTTCTGTATTATTGTTATTATATTAATAATATTAATATGCGGTTTGAATAACTAAGTAATTAAAGGTCATTAGTGTTTCTGGACATGTGTAAGAAGATTTATTATTAGAGTTCTAGTGTTGTATTGATAAACCAGTTTCAATTGTGAATAGTGACTAGTCAAAAAATTATGTAAGAAAGAATGGTACTTGTCTACTATCACAACCAAGGTTAGCAAAAACCGAGGTTTTTAAACTAACGCCCACTTGGTTTTTCTGGGGTGTTTGTGAGTTCTTCCGGATTTGAGGATATTTTTTGCTAATTTACTGTTTGAATATGTAATCTCTTTATGCTTAATAAATTAAGATTTAATTCACTTACATTTTTGTTTTACCAAACTCAAACAATAGAAAAAAGTTACATCCAATAATTTTATTACGCTTTTGTGATAGAAATCTTGAAATTTCTAGGTAAGGTATATCTCTATATTCCAGATTTCAGCCCTTGGAACAGATGTGTTACACTCACGCTAAAATGTAAACAAAAGATTGGCGACTGTTTGGTTGGCGCGATTTCCAAGACTGCGCCAAACGAATAACTTAATACAATGGCTAGGTTGCCATTAAAGGAAAAAATCCCCTAAATTTGGCGACTTTTTTCTTTTTTTTAACCGATTAATTTTTTTTTTTTTTTTTTAGCGTGAGTGTAAAGCATCTAAGCCCAGCCCTCAGTCGTTACTTTTTTATCCATTTTTATAGTTTAATCACGCTATTTGGCACAGTTCTAATGAAAACAAAACTTGAGTGGCAGCTGCTAGCTCTTGGATCATGTTTTGACTAGGACTTCACAAACACTTTAATCCTTATTATTGTTGGTACTCTTCCGTTATACGGACACCATTGTCGCTAAGCATTATAGTTGGCACAAAATGAAAATCGCAGAATTGAAACATTTGAAAAATAAAAGAAAAAACATTGTCGATAGTAAAGTGATCATTTTAAAATTACAGACTTTTACGAACTATTTTATTAAATCACAAATATATACTTAAAATAAGTGAACAAATAACTGTTATACAATAAAGTAATAAAATAAAACTCATATTAAACTGCTGGCATAAAATTACAAATATCTTTTAGCATTGCAGTAAACATTTAATTTTTTGAATGAAGGTGTCGCCACATGAAATCTATGAGATACGACTCTAAATGATCATGAACAGTTCCCCGATGTCTTTTGTTGTGCCATTTTGTGATGCCCCATAATCTCTCAACATTTTGAGTATGACATCCAGTATTAGGGTCGACAAAATTGTATTTGTGATTTACTGTGAAATGATCATAACCAGCATCTCGCAGTTCATCTGTTTTATATCCTCTCCAGCAATCTGTATAAATAATACTTCCATCAGCTACATTGTTTTCTATTGCCACAATTTATATTTGTTTCAGCTGTGCGATTGGGAGTAGGAGTAAGGAAACATCATGGTTTTTTTAACACAACCTTTTATTATGCAGAATTCCAAATTCCTGAAACAGTTTTATCGCAACTTTCTCATCATCTGGTAATTGCCAAATGGTAAAATCCATCTCAGCGTCAGCAGTAAAAGTAAATTATAACTTTATAAAAAAAAAAGTATTTTTAATTCGAATAATAGCAAATTAAAAAGCTTTCCGAGGTTAAGGTTAAATAATAATCATTCACGTTTCATAAATAGCAAATCACAATGTTTCGCATAGTTTACAATATAAATCCTTTTCACAATCAAGGTTGAAATAATTGGCACATTAGCGTACATTTTGGCATGGTGTCCGTATAACGGAAAAGTACCTTATTGTTTTAATTTTATACTAGTTTGTATTACCTCCGGCAACTTTGCTGAAACACATGTTGGAGGTTTTATGATACAATGAAGTAGACTGAAATTTTCACTATTTTACAAAGGCACCTGTCAGCTTGTGCTGTTACAAAGGCACTGCAGTGAGTTATATAAGCTCAATTGAGATAAAAATGGAAAATTAGTTTCATTATCTCTTTACATAGGGTAAAAGGAGTAACACTTGTATTTTCCTATCCTGTGCAAAGAGCAAAAGGGTATAATGATCCCCTTTGTTTTTGTTTTTTAATACTTTGATTTAAATGCAATTAAGGAATAAACAATGTATCACTTTTGAAACGGGATTATGTATCCTAAAAATACACAAACAACTGAGTTGAACATTACTTAGTGCAACATATATATATAACATGAAACCATAAATAGAGGTTCATAAACTGAGAAAGCAACCATTACTTTAATTCAAGATCGGTAGCTTAGTGTTATAAATGACTCAATTGTTAGGTGTGAGTGTAGACACAGAAAGAGAGGCATATCTTTGGAAATTCATAGATACAGGTTCAAACATAAAAACAGCAGGAAAGTAAAATTTAGTAAAATTTATGAACATTCTATAGTAGTTAGCGTATACTATATAGTAATTAGAGTGAAGGTGAACCTTGCTAGTAAACTATTTCAAGAAAAGGCAGTTTATGTTGAATTTTAATTATTTTATAACAATAAATTTACATTTGCAACATTCTTCTTATTATTATTTTACTTTGTGAAAAATTTACATTAATTATGAAACATTTAAATATAAAATTTTATTTAAAAAGATTATTTTTAATGTAAGAAAGAGGACTATAAGGATTCTATACAAAAACCCACTTTTGGCAAAAACTTCCATAGGGTTTTTGTGGTACTTAGCTTACGTATTATCCGTGCCAGTTTTAAGCCAACTGCACCAGGCATGGAACCAATATTACTAATCACATTAACCCTTATATTTTGTTTTCTTGCTGCATGGTACATGCCTGGGAATAATCTATAATATTATTCTTTCTTATTTACTATGGTATTTACCATTTATCAATTTTACTAAAATAATGTTATTTACTATTTTTAACAGTGTTATAAATTTAATAAACATATATTACATTTTATTTATTTTATATTAATTAGCATTTTTAACAATGTTATTTGATAATGTTAAATTACTGCATTTGAAAATATGATTGGTAACGATAAATATTATTGGTACTTGGCAACCATTTTTGGCGATCAATCTCCTGGCACGGATAATACGTAAGTACCGTTTTTGTTACTGGGCCTATTTTGTTGACTCTGATCACAATGTCTATTACATTATTAAACTGCATCAATATTAATGCCAACTTTTATTTATAGAAAAATATTTACATATATTTTTTGTTTCGCAGCAAACATTACTTGTTGCATGCAATTTTTGGTTGTCATATTTCAATTATGTTGCACCTCCAAATGCCATCAATAATATAAAGCTTCATTTCATGTCCATTTTTACATATTAATTATGAAGTAAAATATCATCCAATGAAAGAGACAGGCCATGGCACTCCACCAATCGTGGCTGCTTTTCTTTTCAGCCTTTTTTGATCACATGCAGTTCCACAATTGGTGGAAATCAACATATCTTGATCACATGACAGCCAACAGAACTGAATGTCTTGCAGCCTCTTTCAATGGCTGTGTGTAAAGCATATCTCAGAAGAATGATTAACACCTTCCTCACTTGTAGATAAAAAAATTCTTTACATTTAATTTTTAAAAAAATACACTGATAACTGGGAAAATGAAAAATAAATAAATTTTATGTATTCATAATTTAAGTATAGTAATGAATATATAATATGCATTACACACATTTAAACTTTGATTAGTGCTGGCTGCCATTTTTTAGGGTTTCGTTCATCTCACGAAACCCTATTACTCCCGCTCCGTTGTCTGTCCGTCACAGAGCCATTTAAAAAATATATATAACTTACAGAGTTAAAACTTCGTGTATATTGATGAATACCAGCTGTAAAGAGCTCAAAATATTAAAATTTGAAAAATTCGTATTATTTTAATAAATAGAGATAAAAAACCAAAATTCTAACAGCCTTTTCCTATTAAATTTAAACATTTTTCGTTATAGCAGATGCCAAAGATTTAAAATCCACAATGAAATTCTTTCTACAATAATTAATTTTCTATCAGACGATTGCCACGTAAAAAATGAAAATGAAATAAAAAAGTTTCACCCATTGAAAAAAAGATAAATATGAAATAAAATTGATTGATGTCATAGTTGTAATAAAACGGAAAATGTATAAGATTTCTCAATAATACAAGGGGTATGAGTATGTGTAAGTACACAAAGCAG
Source organism: Maratus michaelseni (assembly GCA_963931845.1). Taxonomy (NCBI): domain Eukaryota; kingdom Metazoa; phylum Arthropoda; class Arachnida; order Araneae; family Salticidae; genus Maratus; species Maratus michaelseni. Next base: position 76,371,481 of record OZ007594.1, read on the forward strand.
ATTAATATCACGTCATTAGAGAATTAAAAAGAAAATCTGACGTCATATGGGAAGTTTAACGCATTTTTCAAATGTTTGAGAATAATACAAAGCGAGTATCAATATAAATAATAGAGAATAGTAAATATATGAGTTTGAGAAACATATTGAATCGTGATAAAAATCCGATTTTGGAAATATTCGCATATTTTAAGATTTTGAAGATGTACAATTTGTTTAATTTTAAAATTATTTTTTTAAATATTGCATTTAGTCCGTATGACGGATATTATTATGACAGAATATAATAGCGGGCTTGGTCCGCTATCCGGCTGGTTTAGATATTCGAAAAAACAAAAAAAATAGACCATAAATTTTTACTTTATAAAAAACATGACTTTTTTTTTTGTTGTTGTTGCTAAATGAAATTTGCTTGAATTTATTAAAGGAAGGATAAAGTGTTTTGAAAGGAATATTAAACGAAAGCCTTTGAGCGATCTTCGATCACACTTACCAACTTGTTTTATAATGTCATCATACTTTGGCAATTTATCACAGGAGTCGTTATAATAAACAAAAATATGTACCAAAATAATAAGTATTCCTTTTCTTGTCAATATTACTGGCACAAAAAACGACATGCTCATGCCTGGAACTATTTGAATTTTAGTTTTACCTTAGTTTGAGTTTTATAAAATTATTATTGCCTTGTTATATTCAGTTTCATTAAAAGCAATATAAATATTGGCTACATCAAATGACATTTAGGTCTCATCTATTAATTATATCACAAATTTTGTCGTTTTTTGACCTCTCCCCATATGTTACACGTTGTCACACTCAAGTATACCCTCTGCCTTGTTGTGATGTCACAATTTGGAACTATTTGTTTAGGATATAATCCTATTTCACTCCATCATTTGGCAATTTTTTAAAAAGATGCCAAATTAGAGATATATGAATTGATTGTTTACATTCATCGTATTGCAACATCAATCATCAAATGCAAGAATGTTGACATTCTGGATTTTTAAATAATTATAGACAGAAAAATTAATGAATTTAAAGATTAAAAAAAACATCACTGATAAATTAAATGCTCAGTATAATTTATGAATTTAAATGCAAAATTATTATATTAAATGATAAAGAAAGAGATTTTTTTTAGATATTGCATTTATATATAAAATAACACTAAATTAAATATTTTATTTCACACATTTAATAAGAATAAGATACAGATTTAAAAAAAACAGTACTTTTCCAGTATAGGGGCATTGACATAATTCAGTCACAAGAAAGCATAATTACGCGTCAAATATCACAAACAGTTACAAAAATGAAAGGGCGACCAATGAAAAAAAATTCTAATCTGCACATAGCTTGCTTTTTTCCTTTGCATGGAATTTGTCTTTGATAAACTAAATTTTTTTCACTTCTTAAACTTCCAACATATTTGCTATTTTTAATTTACTGAATCTGAAAAATTATGCAAAAGAAAGGCATTTTACCATCTGAAAGAATCTGCAAAAATGGTCATAATAAATATGCAGTTGTATGTTGGAGAAAAACATGTCTAGAGATTTAATATAAGTAGTTGCAAAAAGAAGAAAGGTATTTACATGGCAAACTGGTTCAACGGCTCTAAAATACCTTTCTTATGGTATTGCGATTTATGTATTGCTGGTGCGAGGAACTGACTTAATTCCAATTTTGAGAAAAGTATTTAAATTTGTTCCATACATTATAGACTAGAATGTGGAATAATTTTATGCACGAAGTCTGTTTTGAATTTATGACAAAGCATTCAGCAAAGGACAAAAATAATAAGAGAGCCAAGTAAAATCGTAGCTAAGCAGATGAATCCCTCTTTGTAAATGGAAAAATAATGATGCCATTTAATACATGTGTTGAGAAGAAATTTATTTAGTTTACTAGCTGACTAAAGGTGAAAATAAGGAATTTTGCTTAGTAGCCACTGGCCGGTAGGTTGATTTTTTTTAGTAGCCAGTTAGCGGCGAGTGAGAATAATTTCTTTAGTAGCCAGTAAGTACATTTAAGTCACTGAAGATTTAATTAAAAAGTATATATAATGAGTTTAAAGCAATTTATGTACTAAATAAAAATATTTTAATTTATATTACTTTGAATAAACTTGAGATTCTAATTTCCAATCTATTTAAAATTTTAAAATAAGTTAACAACAAAGTTATACACAACATGATTATGTAGCTAGCTACATAAGTCTCACTAAGCTTAGGTACTTGTGTAGCTAACTACATAAGTACCTTTTTTAAAAAAATTATTTGTCTAGAATTAGGATCTGACAATAATAAAATAGGTATGTTCATACACTAAATAGTAACCCACAACATGATATACATTATATATGCACAAACTGTGGCCCGCGGACCAAAAGTGGCGAACATCTTCAGAAATTAAGAAAATGTGTATTTCGTCAATTAGCCGGGAAAAAATTGTAAATTTCGTCCTTCGGGAGAGTAAAAATCATGAATTTCCATCATTCAAAAGCGTAAAAATCATGAATTTCCGTCATTATCCGAAGCGTAAAAATCATGAATTTCCGTCATTCGGGAGCGTAAAAATCATCAGTTTCGTCGATCGCGTGCGGACGATCATGAATTTCGTCGATCGGCTGCGTAAAAATTACGAATTTCGTCGATCGGACGCGGAAAAATCATAAATTTCGTCGATCGGACCCGGAAAATCATGAATTTCGTCGATCGGAAGCGGGAAAAATCATAAATTTCGGCGATTAGGTGCATAAAAAGCATAAATTTCGTCAATCGAACACAGAAAAATCCTGAATTTGATCGATCGCATGCGGAAAAATCATAAATTTTGGCGATCGGGTGCGTAAAAATCATAAATTTCGTCGATCGGGAGCGTAAAAATCATGAATTTCGTCGATCGGACACGGAAAAATCATAAATTTTGGCGATCAGGTGCGGTAAAATCTTGAATTTCGGCGATCAGGTGCTGAAAAATCATGAATTTCGTCGATCAAACGTAGAAAAATCATAAATTTCGGCGATCAGGTGCGGTAAAAGCATAAATTTCATCAATCAAACACAGAAAAATCCTGAATTTGATCGATCGGACGCAGAAAAATCATAAATTTCGGCAATCGGGTGAGGAAAAATCATGAATTTCGGCGATATGACGCGAATAAATCATACATTTCGGTGATCGGGTACGGAAAAATCATGAATTTCGTTGATCGGACACGGATAAATCATAAATTTCGGCGATCGGATGCAGAAAAATCCTGAATTTCGTCGATCAGACGCAGAAAAATCATACATTTTAGCAATCAGGTGCTAGAAAATCAGGAATTTCGGCTATCGGGTGCAGAAAAATCCTGAATTTTGGCAATCGGGATTGAAAAATCCTGAATTTTGTCGATCGACGCGGAAAAATCCTGAATTTCATCCATCGAGCGCTGAAAAATCATACATTTTGGTGATCGGATGCTGAAAAATCAAGTATTTCAGCGATCGGGTGCGGAAAAATCATGAATTTCGGTGATCGGACGCGAAAAAAATCAAGAATTTTGGCGATCGGGCACGGAAAAATCACAAATTTCATCGAACAGGTGTGAAAAAATCATGAATTTTGGCAATCGGGTGCGGAAAAATGGCGAATTTTAGGGAAAAAGGAAAATCCTGTATTTGGCCGGTTCTTTCCATATTTTTAATCGCCAGTTTTTCAAATTTAATCGACGAGTGGCGACTGGCGAGTGCTTATTTTCACCTTTATAGCTAACCCGCCTGACATTGCCCAGGCCCATGATAAAATTAAACAAACCTAAAGTTTGTATGATTTTATATCTTTAACCCGATTTAGTCTGAAATTATTTATTTAAAAGTGCTGTACATGCGAGGAAAATCCTTTATTTCCACTTTCAGCCGATAAGGCGTGCATTCTGATATAAACGAACCTTTGACATGTGTTCCCGCTACCTGCGGCACTGTATAGTAGGCATGCAGTGCATACGCTGCAAAATCTTTTAGTTCCACCTTCTGCCGCCATGGGGCACACTCTGCTCCAAACAAACCACCTTCCAAACGAAACTCTTGACATGTGTCCCCCATCGATGACGTAATAAGTAACAAGTAAAATATTATTGGTTGGTCTATTTAACAATAGAAGAGCTACATCTAGCTGACTATCGATGATTTGGCAAGATTTCGCCAAATGGTTGAGTCAAATTGGATCTAACCTTATTTATATCTAATTGATATTGAATGGCAAAAAAGTTAGATGCATCAATCTATTACCTACTGATAGTGATATAAATGCTATAAAACAATTAAAGTATTGTGTCCTTTAACTTCAAACTGTTGTAATTAAAGTAAAAGTAGGCCTAATACTACCTGATTAAAATACATTTTGTTTTAATGACCTTTATTATGCTGCTTACAAATAATGCCAATCTGATTATATGCATATTTTAGATGTGACATGTCAACATGTTAATTCCCTTCCCTGCTCCTGTCACACTATTTTACACTTATGGACCCCCATCCCCTTTTCTCTCTTCAAGTGGCGCAGCTTGTCCCTAATGGGACCTTGCACCATTAAACCCTATACAACCAACCTCTTCAAGTGCTACATAATTAATAGAAGACCCCTTATTGTATGATAATTTTATGTTTTTATAATACAGTAAAGCTGCATTTATTTCTGCTTCTTTTTAGTTAAATTGATAATGCAAGCTTACAATTCTTGTTTTCTTTGTTTTACACATTTAATTTCTTTATTTCAGCTGTTGGCAAGTAAAATCTAATGTTGAAGACAGAGATCGATTAATTGATGTAAGTGAAAATTCTTTTTTATATCAATTTGCCATTACAGTGGTACCTCGCCTAACAAACAAAATTTGTTCTGGAATTACATTCATTAGCCAAAATGTTCATTAACAGAAACTGATTTTTATAATTAAAATGCAAGGCTGCTGTGTTATGGCAGTGCATATATCCAACAAAATGTTTGTAAGTTGAATCCAGGTTCGTTATCCAAGTCAGAAAAATAGGGAAAACAATTACTTTTTAGCCAAGTGTAGTCATTAGCCGAAGTATCACTGTATTAGTTACTTGTGTATCTTCTTGACATCAACAATGCAAGCAAATTAAATTTTTTAATGAAATTGTTATCATCTTTTCATATGTAAAAGTAAAATGAAAAGTTGCAATCAATACAAAAAATATGCTATACTTTAAAAGATGAATATTAGAAAGCAATAAATTTAAGATGAAAAAATTCAATGCAATTAAGCATACATAGCATATTAAGCATACATACATTTATATTTTTAGACACAAAATATGAAAAATTAATTTAAGAATTTTCAGAATTAAAATAGAAATGTGAAAATATTGATGTTTTTAATTAACTTAGTAATTAGCATAATGTAAAAAATGTGTGTTAAGATTTGGCACCTAAGCTTTAAAAACACGGACAGTATACTGAGTGCGCCACTCAGTGAAAAAACAGCTGCGAATTCCAAAATAACTGTGTGATTAATACCTGCATCTTATTTACCCTCTTCCTAAAGCCCCTTCAGTGTTCAACCTATGTCTAAAGTTGAAGTTCACAGCTTTTTCTGTTCTCTTTGGGTCTTGAGATGTACCAAAGCGATATTCTGGTTAGTGAAATTATGATAAATATCGTTCTGGTTCGTGCAATTATTAAAACATATTGTTACAGCTTCTGAAGGAAAATCAATATTTCCATTCCGGTTCAGGTTCATCTGGAAAAAAATTATAGAACATGTGGTGATGCACGTAACATCACTGTGATAAACCACCACCCATGTTGTGCAATGAATGCACTAGTTCGTGCTCCAATTGAAGGACCCACAAGACAGATGACTGAACTCTCCTCGCTCTGTTATTTTCTGACCTCACTGAAGATAAAGACTGAATAAAATGTGAGAAGTTAATTGTTGGTTTGTTGCTATGCTATCTTTCTTGTGATTTCTAGTTTAATTTTGGAGATCAGATTTAATAGTTCTACACGACTCGTACATTTATCATTGCAGTGTTTTGTGATACTTTTATAGTATTTAATGTGCCATAACTTATGTTTGACACGTGGCATGTAGGTAGATGCATGCTCATTTCCAACGCCTTGACAAAGTAATTCCTAGTTTTATTATGTTCAATTTTTTTTTTTTTAATGAAAAGTTGCAATCAAGACAAAAAATATGCTATACTTTAAAAGATAAATAAACAGATAAATATTAGAAAGCAATAAATTTAAGATGAAAAAAATTCAATGAAATAATGTAATTAAGCATACATACATTTCTAATTTTAGACACAAAACATGAAAAATTAATTTAAGAACTTTCAGAATTGAAATAGAAATTTTAAAAAATGATGTTTTTAATTAACTTAGTAATTAGCATAATGTAAAAAATGACTAGACCGGATAGTCAGAAGTCTACTGTATATTTATTTGTTAATAAGAATTCAGATCCATAAAATCTATAAATATTAATTGTTTAAAGTGCATTTTAAAGATGTTAGATCCACGATTTGGTGATATATATGTATATCAATTGATTTATATCATGATATATATCCAGTATTTATTTGCAAAATATCATGTGGTTTGATATTTTCAATATTTGACATTTATTTTTAAAATATCATTGTGTATGATATTTTTGATATTTTCAATCAAAACAGGTGTAAATGAATTTTTCATCTGTTATAGACAAAAAAAAAAAAAAAAAAAGATATCTACATTTGAAGCTGAATTTTTAAATGTAAAACCAATAATCGTGTGGGTCAATATTAACTTAGAGTCATTGAAAGATAAACTCTGTAATTTAGATAATCAGTTATTTACAGCTCCATTAAAATGAATCTTTTTTGGTGTGAGTTCTTTTTCTTGTGTCTGGTTGTTGTGTAGAAGTTTAAACTGCATAACAGGTTCGGGAATGAAAAAGCAGTCAAGCATACATTTATGTTTAAATTTTTCAATAAAAAAAAATATTTTGCATTTAAAATTTTTTTTTGTATAAAACTTAAAATTTTCTATATTTGAGATACTGAATCCTATAGTTTATTTTTTAATGAATGTAAAAAGCTGTAAATTGTTTCTGTTTTCAATTAGTTGATCTTCAATTTTGTTCTGTAAGGGGAAAATCAAAGAAAAAGACATGTTGAGTAGTGTTTTATTAAGTTTTCATGTTAAGTGGAATATGTTTTAGTATGTTGAAAATATTTATAATCAACAGTAAGTTGACTATTTTGAAAATATCAGATATATATCAAAATATCAGATATTTTTGATATTTTCACAAATATGATATTTACAAATCCTTGTTATATCATGCTATTTCAATCTCATTGAAATAGCTATATGTTATTGATATTTCCTATTTCTTATTCAAAATAGTGTGTGCAGTATGTGTTGCCCTGATATTTGTAATTGAGATTTATTCTACAACATATGTATGTGTGAACATTATCTGTATATATATCATTTCTGTTGTAAGAATCCCATTATGTAATCTGAATCAAAAATATGAATGCAATATAGTATCAATCTAAAGATTTATAATGTACTGTTCACATTTCTTTTAAAAAACGACTGGGTGGATTTGTTGAAAAGGGCATTTTTGCTGGGTAAAAGGGTGCTTTTTGTTGAGTAAAGGAGCACTTTTTGTTGAATGAAAGGGTACTTTCGTTACACTTCCCATGGGAGTATTTATCAGTACAACATACACTGATATTGGAATCAGACAATTTCCTCCAGGAGGGGTGTTAGCAGCTTGGGGATTTCACTTCTAAACCATTAATAATAATAATATCCAAATCTTCTGGAGTGGAGTCATTTTGATGCATTAGAGAGGTCCAACAGGCCACCCCTGAATTTATCCCTGTCATACATTATCAAGGTAAACTGAAATCATGTTATTTTTGAGAATCTCATAAAATAATTAAAATAACCCGTTTATTTGTAGAAGCCTCAAGTATGTAAATCCAAAATTACAGCTCATTCTGTCAAGTAGATTTCGAGTTTTTAAAAAACTGCCTACATTGCAATCTGTTTTGCAGCATGATTAAAAATAAATTTAACATTAGGAGCTTCAAATTTCTAAACTACTTGATTAAATTTGTTGTTTGATACGATATCTTAATATAAAATTTACTGAAGAATCCAAATCTGATGTCAAAATTGTATGTTAGTATTGAAAAATCTCAAGTTTGATGCAATATCTATATGTAGATGACCCCTAAGCAAAATTTAAGGTATAGTATTAATTAGTAGATGTTATTAGTAATCCATCAGTACCAGTTATATTTTTTATACAATGATTTGTGGCAGAATTAGTAGGAGGTGGTCATTTTTTAGGGTTCCGTACTTAAAAAGTAAAAACGGAACTGTTATACGATCACTCTTGTAACGATCTGTCCATCTGTCAGACCCCTTTTTCTCAAAAACTATGGAACATGGAAAGTTTAAACTTGAGAAAGATATAAAGCCTTTTTACCCATTATATGTTTCCAGATTGTTAGCTATTCACAAATATATTTAGGAAAAATTTAGAGGGCTAATTAAGTTACTTGAAAAAAAAAAAAAAAAGTTTTCATTCGTGTGAAAGATCAAATATGTCCCCTCACCCCTCCTATTTCCGAATCTACTGAAACTAAAATTATGAAAAAATAGGGATAATAGGAGTTTATTAATTAATAAATTTAATGTTCAGAACCCTTTGAGTGCTAGTTATACTCGTATTTGACTGATTTTTTTCCCAGGACTGTACCTAATAATAATTGTCTTCTAAAATTAGGAATATGATTTTTATAAATTAATTTAATATATGTATATATATGTTTTGACTGTATGAATTCAATTTTTTGTAAATATATAGATTTTATATATCATTTATAAAGTAAATTAACATTGTATATATGTTCTTTTCTAATAGTTTGACATGTTTTTGGATGAGGTAAGATAATTTTTCGTTGAGTTATTTAAATATGTATATCACTGGAATAAATAATGTTGTATTTTTTATTATTATTAATTTTATAATTAATCAATCCTATCTATTTTTTTTTAGCATCCACCACAACAAAGGCCACTCAGGTAAGTAGTTATTTTATTCTGTTAATATGAATAAAAAAAGTTGTATTGTTACAGATAAAAAAAATATATACAAATTAAAAATATAAACAATACATAATTGTACTTAAAAACACCAATTAAAATAATTTAAGACAGACATGAGTACACATAAAATAAAAATTTATAAAAAAATATATACTTAAAAACAGTTAAAAATACAAAATAGTAGACGTTTCGCCAAGCGACACGCAAGGCATCATCAGTACAAAAACAATCTATTGCATAACAAACCACAGAACAAGGAAAAAGAAAAGGTTTGAAATCAAGGAAAGTTGAAGTTATTTTAAAAACAGATAATATTCATTAGGGACAGAACGAGCTTCATTCAACGTCTGCGATCGCAATTGAGTGAACCAACTCTCAAGGAGTAATCGACCATGGTAGCTGTTACAACCTGATTTCAAAATACTGGCGTTCGCAATTAGCGGGATGTGATTCGTTTGAAGTGAATGCTGGACAATTTTTGAATTCAAATTACTATTTTTTAAAGCACTAGTATGTTCTTTTAGGTGAATTTCCAATGATCTACCTGTTTCACCAATGTAGACACTATTGCAATCTTTACAGGGAATAATATAAACAACACCGGGTAATTTAGACTTATCATATTGAAATTTATGCTTAGTGAAAAAGGAACTCACTTTATTAATTGGTTTAAAAGAAACCCCAATATTGAATGATTTTAGAATGCCAGAAATTTTTTCAGAAATGTTCTTATAATAAGGGATACAGATAAAAGAGTTTGGTTTACTACGTTGAAAAGGGGGGGGGAGTAAAATTCACAAAATTTAAAGTATTTTTAAAGATTTTTTTAACAAGACCTATAGGATAGCTATTATTAACCAAATCACGATAAATTTTACACTTCTCAATTTCAAAAACATTACTGGAACTGCAATATCTAATGGCCCTGAAGGCTAAAGTCTTAATAACGGCTATTTTATGGCTGAAAGGGCAAATTGAATTGAAATTAGTATATTGACCAGTAGATGTAGGTTTTCTGTAAACAGTAGTGGTGATAGATTGAGAGGTATCAGCAATGTGTCTGCGGACTAGAATGTCGAGAAATGGTAATTCAGCATTATTTTCAATTTCAACAGTAAACTTAATAGGGTCACCAATAGAGTTAGAAATCGTTTTGAAATTGAGAAGTGTAAAATTTATCGCGATTTGGTTAATAATAGCTATCCTATAGGTCTTGTTAAAAAAATCTTTAAAAATACTTTAAATTTTGTGAATTCTCCCCCCTTTTCAACATAGTAAACCAAACTCTTTTATCTGTATCCCTTATTATAAGAACATTTCTGAAAAAATTTCTGGCATTCTAAAATCATTCAATATTGGGGTTTCTTTAACCAATTAATAAAGTGAGTTCCTTTTTCACTAAGCATAAATTTCAATATGGTAAGTCTAAATTACCCGGTGTTGTTTATATTATTCCCTGTAAAGATTGCAATAGTGTCTACATTGGTGAAACAGGTAGATCATTGGAAATTCACCTAAAAGAACATACTAGTGCTTTAAAAAATAGTAATTTGAATTCAAAAATTGTCCAGCATTCACTTCAAACGAATCACATCCCGCTAATTGCGAACGCCAGTATTTTGAAATCAGGTTGTAACAGCTACCATGGTCGATTACTCCTTGAGAGTTGGTTCACTCAATTGCGATCGCAGACGTTGAATGAAGCTCGTTCTGTCCCTAATGAATATTATCTGTTTTTAAAATAACTTCAACTTTCCTTGATTTCAAACCTTTTCTTTTTCCTTGTTCTGTGGTTTGTTATGCAATAGATTGTTTTTGTACTGATGATGCCTTGCGTGTCGCTTGGCGAAACGTCTACTATTTTGTATTTTTAACTGTTTTTAAGTATATATATTTTTATAAATTTTTATTTTATGTGTACTCATGTCTGTCTTAAATTATTTTAATTGGTGTTTTTAATATTTTTCACATTCAGACGTTAAAATGTATACATTTTGCATAATTGTACTTGTACTTTGCTTAAAAAAGTGTAAAATGGAAATATTAAAACTTAGTTAAAAGTCATATTCTTCCAACAGTTTTGGCTAAACTTTATAGCCATCCTCAGGAACATCAAAGAACAAAACTTATTATGATATGTATAACACTCTGATTATAGCTTGATCAGAGACAAATGAAAAATGGTAGAGAAAACCAAGTATGGGAAAAAAAAGGGGGGGGGGGCATATAATATGCTGGAGTCAATTTTAACTTTTTGCAAGAATATAATTTTAATTATGATTGATAGAGGTCATTATTGTTGTTTGGTGAAATTAGGTTATTAAAGCAGTGGTTGATTTAATATTATAATTAATTAATTGCATTATATTTATATCATATGCAGTAGAACCTCGATTATCCGACATATTGGGACCGAACCTACATCAGATAATCGAGAATCATCTAGTTTAATATGTAACATCATCATCGAACTGTTATTATAACTATTTAAACTGCTAAATAAATATCTAAATTCAAACTATACATGACAATAAATTTATTTTGAAGCAAAAAAACTTACAATGATTTAAATGGAAGTTTCATGTGGTGTAAATTGGCCATCTTTTGCTATGCAGCTCTGTCACGAAGTTTTCTTAAAAACATTACTTCAGAGGAATCACACTGTTCTTGTTGTTTCAACCAAGCAAGGCCTTTTGAGAAACACTCAAAAGCATCGTTGTTACCAGTCTTTACTTGGGTATAATTCTCGCCTTGATCATCATCTTCTTCTTTTTGAGAATCTTGAACTTCTGAGATAATTTCCTCATCATTAAGCAAATGGAAGCCTGCATCTTTCAAGTCCCAATTCATCCAATCTATGATTTCTTTGATCCCACACTTTTCAAAATCTGGCATCATGTTAAAACAGTTTAAAAATTCAGTAACACCATCTATCACGATGTCTGTAACGTTTTCATTTACGGTAGTTAAAAAATTTGGCAAAAGTGTTTGCCAACTTTGTCTTAGTGTCAATTGCGGCATAGATTCTCATGCTTCATCGATCATATAAATGCAGTCTTTAATATTGACAGTTTTCTAAAATTCAAGTACTGAAACTACACTAGATGCAGAATCTTCTTCAAAAAGTAATTTTCTGAATAATGCCTTTCAGTAACACCATTTTAAAAACTCCAAAATGCCTTGATCCATAGGTTACAGCAGAGACATTATATTCGAGGGCAAAAATAAACACCGGATGTTTCCAGATTTTAGAAAGTCAGCATTCAGAAAAGGCCAGGAAGTTGTCAAATAATAAAAACGCTACATTCAAATTTGCTTTTCTTTGCCAAGATTTCACTGAAGGCACAAAAATATCAAAAAAACACTTTGAAAACAAATGGGAATCCATCCAAGCATTTCTTTGATTTAAATAGTGAAGAGGAAGTGCAGATCTTTTTACGTTCTTAAGGCATCTGGGATTCTTACTTTTCTCAACAACAGCTAGTTTAAGCTTGTAGGAAACCAATGCGTTGGAACAGGTTACAGCAGTAAATCGATCTTTCATTCTTTTCCGTCTGGGAGCAAAAGTCTGATGTGCCGCAGCTAGTTTTTTCTGGAAGGGCCTTCCAGTATCCCGTTTCATCACAGTTGTATATTTGTTCTAGGCTTAAGTTCTCTTCTTCAATAAACCTTTCAATTTCTGCGATAAATGAATTGACTGCTACAACATTTCCAGACATCTTTTTACCCTCGACATTGAGTTGCCTTGGCGAATTGTGAATTTCTCTAGCCAGCCGCTACTTGCTTTAAAGTCATCCGAATCACTCAGCTTATAATTAAGAATTAAAGCTTTCTCTTGTATCATCGGCCCAGTCAGCGGTATTCCTTCACATATTCCTTTGCATTTTTTTTTACAAAGCAGCATCTAAATCTGTATGATCAGCTGATTTCCTGTTTTTTAGAATTTGGCAGCTTTTCCGCTATCTAATTCAGCAACCTTTTCATTTCACAAACAGTTGACATGCCAACTTTAAACTCCTTTGTAAGTTTTGTAATAGTTTCTCCTAATTCTAATCTCATAACAATATCATATTTCTCATCTATGGTTAGAATTACTCATTTTCTCTTAATGAAAATCATGATGAAAAAAGCAACAGTAATAAAAAATTAAGTAAAAGACAAAGCATAAGCACTCTCAGATACCATAGCAGGTCAAAACTACCAACTTCATTAATAGCACTAACAAAGATTCTGATCGGAAATAACAGCAACAAACAGCAGAAAAATAGAACAAAAAATGCGTGCTAGAATTTTGGAAAGCCCATCTAAGCATATCACCCCTTTCCAGAGTAGAATTGTCCACGAAGGGTGGGCATGCCAATCATAAATGAACAGTAAGTGAGTGCATAGCGAAAATATGACATTGATTTCTCTCCCACTTTTTGAAATTATGCAACTGTGAAAATTTCTGTTCTTGAAAAGATGACAAAAGGGGTTTTGTTCCCTGCACTTGCTTGCATTCAGAGGATGCAATAACATTCGAATGTTATGGCACTTGGCAGTATGGCCTTCCAAATTTCGAAATGGGGGGGGGGTTGTTATTTAGAACAAGAACATGTACACAGGGGGTGGGGAGGAAAGAATATACTTACACTGGGATCGGATCTTGTGGGAGCTCAAGCTATTCAAAGGAACTAAGGGGCTCAGCCCCCTACTCACTAACGCTCACCAACCCCCCGTGAATTGCCAAGCAATTCACATTGAGACCGCTATGCGGTCCCAGCTCGCTTCGCTCGCTCGCCCCTTTTTATTTTTCAGCAATTCTAGCCAGAATAAGTTCTACCATAAAACATTCGAACATATGAAATTGACAATTTTTTCTTTTTATGTAAAAAAGTAATTTTCTGTTGAAAACAGAACTAAAAATGCATTTAGTTGGCGCTACCAATGGACATATAAATCATTTAAATACTATGAAAAAAGGATCTTGGAAACATTCTTAGTTTAAAACTTATTGCATCTATAATATTGTACAGCACGGCTTAAATTCATTAGGAAAAAAAAATATATATATATGTGATAGGAAGATAGTTTATATATATCAATATCATCAATCATTGTTTTAATTTCATTCGACATTTTACTGTTTTAATTGATTATAGATTTTTACTAAAAAACTATTTTTTACTTCAACTTACAGCAACAGATGGCGGCAGGTGCAAGACAGTTGATATTTTTTTTTTTTCCGATTTTTGAGTGAGTGAAATTCGTAAATGAATTCTAAATAAGAGTTGAGAATTCATTTGAAATTAACGATATTACTCATAATTAAAATGAGGAATCATCTCAGACGCTTTTGATTATGTACATATTATTTTATTCTTAATAATTGCTAGTTTGAGTTTCATTCTATGATTTCACTGCTCTCACACTGACCACTATATTGGAGGCGGAGCTGATCTAACACAATCTAGTCTGTTCACTGGTTTGAGCTCTAGAAACTATGGTTGTTGCCAAACCATAAGCTACAAATTCAGCCCTATTTCCACACCACGTAAGAGGAATATATATATAGATTCTAAGAAAGGGAAACCAAAATATTTATCTGTATTCGTAGTTCGGAAAGGACAGCTTGCATACACAAGTTTTAAAAAAAAAAAGGTCAGGAAACCGACATCGGTTTACGGAGAGTTCCGGTTGAATGAAGACAGATAATCGAGGTTCTACTGTATTTTCAATTTCTGACTTTAAAAATAGACATGTTTCATAGATCTGTATTTTTATGGTTATGTACTTTTTATTTTTATATTTTTTCTTTTATTATTTGTTAAATAATCTATGTTATTGAATATATATATATATATATATATATATATATATATATATATTGATTGTTTTTAAATTCCTCTTAAATTGATGATGTGATTAAAGACATATTCCTTTTAAGATAATGACTATCATCTTGAACATAATATGTAGCAATAATATGCATTAGCTTTATATATTGTTGGAATTAGATGTATTTGTATGTGCATTTCTGTTAATATGATCAGTGTTAATTATGTTAGAACTCTAGACTGTGTAATCGCTTTCTCCCCCTGATTTCTGTTTTCCTATATACATCACTAAGTGTTAGCTTCTTAAGTTTCGCAGCAACAGTTATTTCAATAAGTGTTATTGTCTGTATAATGGATAAGTAAATCTGAATAAATTATGCATTTTAAGTAAAATATGCATTTAAGAGTTACCTTCATTCAGTACCCCCACCCTCCAAATGGATTTTCTATTTCTAATCTCAAATTACATTATTGGTTTATAAAAGTATATTTATTAATGCATCTAACAATAAAAAGCATATATAATTTTTAATCACTTTTAATTACCGTATATACTCGCATATAAGTCGACCCCCTAACTTTTAAAATGCAAATTCTGCAAAAAATCAAAAACCAGCGTATAAGTCGACCCCCTAAGATTTTACTTCAATTATGCATAAAATCAAGTGCTGCAGCACAAATGTAACCATGTTGTGTCTTGCTGGAAAGATGCTGAATTGTGGCCATCAACCTTTACCCTACTTTAGGCTTAAGATACGTTTCACATCCAAAGAAAAGATGGGAGAAAAACGCAAGGTAGGAGAGATTCGTCAATGCGAAAAAGTGGTAAGTAAACAAAAACAAATCAATGAAATATTTTTTATTGATAAATTATTATTATTTGTATATGTTAAATATTATTTTATTATTATTACACCTAAAAAGCCAGAATTTTGGCAGTATTTGAAGTGTTTTTTTTGTTGTTGTTTTAATTGACTCACGTATAAGTCGACTCCCACAATTTGCTTGCCGAAAATTGTCAGAAATTCCTCGACTTATACGCGAGTATATATGGTAGCCACCTCTGAAAATGTTCATGTGTTATAATTCAGTGATGTATCTTATGTAAGCAACTTATGTTAATAGCTTTAGTCTGTAAGTACTTTGTTTATTGTCCTTGTTTGCTTAGTTTGTTTTGTTTTCTGCAGCATATCATCATGGTTAAGCTGTGTTAGAGGTCAGGTGAGTCGAATATTTTGCTTCTATGTGTGCTTTATTTTATATGTTTTTTCACCCTTTCAAATTTTATTTTTTTTGTTGTGTGGGAAATTAAAAAGTTACTTTGCATATGTAATTATAGCTCAAGATGGCTTTAATATCAATCCCAGTATCAAATCTTCTTATCAAGCAAACAAAAAAGAAAATTTAAAATTATAGTTGTGGAAATCTTTTACCAATTTAAATTGAAATCACATTGTAATGCTTTTGGTATTACTCTGTTCCCAGAAAAGTTTATGCAAATCTTAGCAAAAAAAAATCTTCTACCTTTTTGTTAACAGACAAAAACCTTTTGATAGCTTTAAAATAGCAGAAAATACCTTTTGTAAAGCTAACGCACAAATCTATATTATAAAGCAAAAACATGTCCGTGAGTAACACTGACATCATATTGATGGTGGCAAAGGCTTGACAAGTAAATTTCGCTTTTACTGCAATTTTTTAACTTCTAATTATCACACTATTTCAATTTTTACACCGCCAAATAACATTTTTTTTTTCTTCTTTCAAATGCAATTTGTTTGCAAACTGCATCTCATTTTAAAATATTTATCAAGCATGATCATTTTTTAAGTCTCTTATCATGTGCAACTCAATTATGAAAGATTAACCCATTTGCAATTAAAACAATATAAGTAGTTCAGCATTTGTTTCTGGTTAATATTTTATGACAAAGTTAAAATGTCATTCATAAATTAATTAATAAAATAGAATAATATGAATAAAATACAAATTTAAAAGATAATATTTTGAATCTTGAAATTTAATGGCTATCTGATCAATTATTTGAATATGACCAGTTTTATAGGCAATTTCAAAATTGAAAAACATGTAGTTCTGTCTTCCATAATATGTATATTATTATTTTACTGCATGTTCTTGCATAAAAAAAGACCCAAATTTGAATAGTTTTGCAATAAGCAAGGATTTTTTTTTTTTTTTTTTTAAGGCTATCATAAATGCTACCTAACATAAACAAAATAAAAGAGTTGCTATTAGAGTTGGCTATATCCAGAAACTTCTATAGAAATTGCATGTTTCAATATTTAACATGAATTTATCAAGATCTGTGCTAACTTTTCTGAATGGTAGAATAATATGTAAATGGGCGATTCTACTGTTATGTGTGTGACTTTTAGGGAGTGTTTTTTTGCAAATTGAGACAAATTTGGAAGTGAAATTATTTAGATAACGTTTTACTTTTTTTATTGCTATTGCAAGACACATACAGAATCATTTTTGTAGTCACACCTTTAGTCTAAAATAATATTTTTTATTTTTTAAATAAAGTCATTGTTACGTGTGTGACTGAGAAAAATCCCACACGTAACAAGGACTTTACTATTTAAAAAAAAAAAAAATTATTACTTTAGACTAAAGGTGTCACTGCAAAAATGGTTCTGTATGTGTCCTGTAAAAAAAAGTAAAACATTATCTAAATAATTTCACTTCCAAATTTGTCTCAATTTGCCAAAAAACACTCTTTAAAAGTCACACACGTAATGGTGGAATCGCCCAAATATTTTTTATTAATAAATTAATATAATTTATTGTTTTGCAGCTTTCTTTGATAGTGGCTGTTTTTTATATTTAATAAACTTAATATAATATTATCTTATTTTAATTTCTGTGTTTTCAAACCTTAAATTTGAAAAATTACTAAAATTATTTTCTGGTGGTTTTACCTAATAACTAACAAGTATTGACTGCAAACTTTTTTTGTAATAAGCTTTTTCTGTGCTAGCCTTCAGACAATTATATCCTTTGGTTTGCTTTTTAATTTGTCTGCTAATGCCTCTTTTAAATTGGTTTGTCTTGTAAAATTTGTTAATAAATTTTGCTTTTTAAAATATTGCCCAAAATTTTTCTTAATTTTAAGCATTTTTTTAATTTATTATTTTGAGTTTCTTGTTTTATTTTATTATTCTAAGTTTTTATAATTAATTTCAGCATGAATTTGTTACTTGAAAGTGAAATCAGTGATAGCGATGTATCTTTGCTAAACGTTTCAGATGCCGAGAGTGAGCATTCTGATTCTGATATTTTATTTCAGGTACATATATGAATGTATGCTTCAGATATGATTTTTTTTCTTTTTAGTTGTTATTTAAGCATTTTATTATGTTCTTTAATTTAATTTATTTATTATTATTATTTTGCATTATTATTGATTATTGTTCTAGTTAGAAAAGAAATTAATATTGCCAAAATTGCTCTAGTTCATCATCATCAAAGCCCTAATGTAAATTCAGCCATAAATGTTCAGTTTCATGTTATATGTCAAATTAGTGTGTTTTTTCATAAAGGATCAGCTGTTTACAATTTGTCTTTGTGTCAATTTTGTTATACAACTAAAAAGTTATGTTAATACTATTTCATATTATAAAACATATTGATTAAAACAAATCCAAAAGATCCCTTTCTTGTTTTATTTTTCACTTTAAAATCCTTTTTATGTCATACTTTCTCTTTGTTATGTTACTTTTTAAATTTTTTGCAGTATCAAAACTATGGGGTATGAAAAATATATGAATCTTTTGAAGAATATTCATTTTTCTGTAATGAAAACTGAGAGTAATTAAACAGATAAAAATCTCTTAATATAAAAATTTCTTATCTATTTTAAATAAATAAGAAATGTTAAAGTAAAATATGTTGCAGTTTGAACAATTGAAATAATACTTAATATAAATATAAATTTACTCAATAAAAATAACACTTGTCTAAATATCTTGAAAATGAACAAACAATGCAATACTCTGAAACTGTTTAATTAAAGAAACAATCTTCATTTGCAAATATGAGGCACAAAAATTTTGGTTGTCCCATATCTGCTATGCTTGTCAAGAAATGGTAAACTCTTTCTGAAAATTTAGAATTTCAGACAGATGCTGTTTTTGTTGGCAGCCTTTCAATTTTAAGATGAAGTTTTTTTTAAACTAAGTGAAAACTATCCTTTATAATTATTCTGGCATAGTTTAGAATGTATTAAGCTTTCTAGAGTAATATTAAGTATAACTAAATCTCTTGTTATTTAAAATATATATATATAGATAAAATTAAAATATTTTGAACTGACATGGTATCACTGTACATTGAAATTTTTACTTGATGCAGTTTCCAGACTTATGCCGACTGTTGTTTATTGATTCATCACTAGCTAAGAATTATGGGAAACCCCACATTTAACTAGTGACACATTAGCTAAAAATAACAAATTTTATATAACATAGACAACAGTAAAATATAAGAAGTTTCATATTTATTCAACAAATTTCTTAATGAAAGATGGAGAATAAGATTTTAAAAATTCCATCAGAACAGTTTTAAAAGCAAAAAGGATGAACGTTTTTAAAAATCCTAAAAAGGTAGAAATGTATGTTGAAAAATAAAGAAGTCCAGGTATAATAAAATACAAATATTTAAAAAATCAATAGCCCGAAAAGTTCAAAAGCAATAAAATTCGGACCGATCATATTATTCCCTAAATATATATTTTTTAAATGGGATCAGCTCGTAATTTAAATTGCACTTATGTGCTGAAACTTATTTAATTATTTATGTTTCCAAGAGTATTTAAAATGACACAAATAAATACATTTTTAGCCACATTCTTTTTTTTTTTTTTTTTTTTTTTTTTTAATTTACATGCTTTTCTGAAGTTAAATTTCTGTTCATATAACTTAAGTTAAATTTCTGTTCATGTAACTTACAGTAAAGCACTTAAAAGAAGCCAGATATCAACATTTTAAATTTTATACATACTTAAAAGTTAAATCTCCAAGTACTCGTTTACTTAATTAAATAATTAATTTCTAGGCATTGATTGTATCTCTTTC
This sequence comes from Maratus michaelseni, assembly GCA_963931845.1. Lineage (NCBI taxonomy): Eukaryota > Metazoa > Arthropoda > Arachnida > Araneae > Salticidae > Maratus > Maratus michaelseni. Next base: position 76,391,525 of record OZ007594.1, read on the forward strand.
TGATGGGTTGCCAGCCTCTATATATCTCTGAAGCCAGGTTACCAATAAAAATATGTTTATTGCCAAAATTTGACATTTTTCCCCCTTGGTGACAGTGCCTGGGTATAATACATTTATTACAAATATTTTACTACATATTTTAATTTTCATAATATAACTGTGGATTTTATACTATTTTTTTTTATTTTTACACAAAAATTCCTGCTTTAAATTTAAAATGTGTTATTTTTTAAAACAAATTTACTATTTAGAATAGTAGTTTGCAACCTATCCTGCTTGCGGGTCACATAAACAACTTCTTATAGTTCTGCGGGCCACCTTTAGGCAAAAATGTATACATACCAAAATCAGGGCACAATTTCAGGACAGGACATGGCTGTATATAGAAGTTGTGAATTAAAAAAACTATATTCTTGATTGATAAAAAATACATTTATTTTATTTATTTATATTTGCCAATAATGTTACACTTTGTCATCAGCAATTTTATGCAATTGTTTCATTTAGTAGTACCAGTGATAAAA